>CM042673.1:0-1324124 GCA_023638005.1 Forsythia suspensa | reverse complement strand
GTGGCCTCTACCCTACTACTCGAGAAAGAGATAGGGTGGATGCAGTGCGGAGAGAGGGATCGGGGTAGGGGACGAAGATAATACGAAGAATGGCGAAGACCATATTTTATAAAGACCATATTCAATCATAACTTTTATCATTTTTTCTTTGTCTTCATTAGAGAGTGTTACTTTCAAAAATTTGGCAAAGAACTTACAGAGTCAAAATTATCAATAGAAGATAAATCTCTTTAAAATCCCAACCATTACCTTGAACTCACTACCAATGGCCATCTGCAACAATCATCCAAACTATGAGCTTGAAATCATGGAAGAAAAAGCTCAAGTTGCTGTTGTTATGGTGCCATTTCCTGCCCAAGGCCACCTCAATCAGCTTCTGCAACTATCCTGCTTAATGTCCTCATATGGGATTCCGGTCCATTACATCGGCTCCGCCACCCACAACCACCAAGCGAAACTCCGCATCAACGGATTAAACCCTCTAGACATAGAAAAAATCCGTTTTCACGATCTTCCTACACCATCCTTTGTCTCCCCTCCTCCAAATCCCGACTCATCGAATAAATTTCCTGCACATCTGCAGCCATCATGGACTGCCTCAATGAACCTGCGCCAATCTGTTGCTGAGTACTTACGAGATATATCCTCTATTGTGAGAAGAACTATCGTCGTTCACGACTATCTTATGGCCCTTGTAGTTCAGGATATTGCTACGATTCCAAATGCAGAATCCTATGTATTCAACTGTACCTCAACATTCACGCAGGCCTCTTATGTATGTGAAGCGATGGGCAAACCGTTCCCAATTGAACTACATAAACAGATGCCCTCTTGGGAAGGATGTTCGACCGAAGAAATCAATGAACTTGTAGCTTTACAATCTGAACATTTGGATATCAGAGCTGGAGATATATACAATACCAGTAGAGTTATAGAAGGAACTTATGTTGATCTATTGGCAAGGGAAGAGATTGTTGGGAGCCGGAAGGTGTGGGCAGTCGGACCAATTCTTCCGTTGAAAGTATACTCAAATAGCCAGCATAAATGTTTAGAATGGCTTGACAAACAAGGTCCAAAATCTGTTATCTACATATCTTTTGGGACGACGGTTTCAATGTCAGATGAAGAAATCAAAGAGCTCGCAGTGGGGTTAGAACAAAGCAAACAAAAGTTTGTTTGGGTGTTGAGAGATGCGGATAAAGGAGACGTGTTCAATGGAGAAGTTAGACGGGCTGAATTGCCACAAGGGTTCGAAGAAAGAACACGAGAGGCGGGAATGGTGGTGAGAGATTGGGCACCACAGCCAGAAATTCTGTCTCATCCATCAACTGGTGGATTTATGAGTCATTGTGGATGGAATTCGTGCATAGAAAGCATTACAATGGGAGTGCCAATAGCAGCCTGGCCAATGCACTCCGATCAGCCTAGAAACGCTGTGTTCGTAACAGAAGTATTGAAAATCGGTATTCTTGTGAGGGAATGGACACAGCGCGAGGAACTAGTGAAAGCATCGACAATCGAGAACATTGTGAAAAGACTGGTGGCGTCGGACGAAGGAAATGAGATAAGGAAGAAGGCAGAAGAAGTAGCATCTGCTGTTAGGATGTCAACTGAGGCAGGTGGAGTGTCTAGAATTGAATTTGAATCATTCATTGCCCACATCACTAGATAGAGCAATTTTCATCATAACATGCATGGTATCCCAGTACATTGCTGCAGGTTGTGATTTGTGTTTTCCTGTTACATGATTTGTTGAAAGAAGCAATTTGCATCCAATATATATGAAAGTAAAAACAGTTCTCGATCACATCGATACTTCTAGTAAGATTAACTTCAAAAATGAATTAAATAGCAGGCATAAAAGCTTGAAATGGCTTTAGAAACAAGCTCCAAAATCTGTAATATGTATTTCTTTTGGAACAACAACTTCAATATCAGATGAAGAAGCTAGGGAGATTTCAATGGGGATAGAAAAATGCAAGAAAAAGATCATTTGGGTTCTGAGAGATGCTGATAGAGCAGATGTATATGCAAGAGTGGAATGTGTTGTGGATCAAGCCTAGTCCCTACTTTCGAGAGTAATAATAAAAAGAAGCAAAATACACAGAAATTGATAGTTCACCCTTAATTTGAGGGCTACAGTCCGTCGCCATTGCAGGTTTTCACTATAATTGAGAAGAAAAGTAAAACAAATTTATCACACCTCACATGCCAAAAACGGCTCCCTAAAAATCCTTTACATATGTAGGAATATCATAGCGACTAAATACATGTATGCGATTCCCAATATACTTTGAAACCAAAGTAAACCAAAATTTACCTTGGTGGCTACCGGTCTCAAACCCATACAGCTATGTAGATAGAACTGTGATTGAAGAGATAAATGTATAATATGATTAGATTCCACGCAGTCCAATGGAAAGAATGATAACGATGATTGAGCTTGCCAACTCGAAAATGTTACCCACAAATCAATATGTGGATTTATAAGTCACTATGGAAGGAATTAATGAATGGAAAATAGTTTTGAAGTTTTGTCCAACGTAGGGTAAAGTTGTTTGTCACCAAAATTTGTCTTATATTTGAAGGTGTTTTTTTTTTTCTTTTTTTTTGGGGAGCGCCAAACAATCAAAATTCATAGAATCAAATCACCGCGAACTGCAGCCAAAATAAAATGAGAAATACAATCATACCAAGTTTGTGGGGAAAAAAAAAAGTAACCGTTGGAAAAAAAAAAAAAGGGAGGGAGGGAGGGTGGGTGGGTGGGTGGGTGGGGGGGGGCGGGGAGACCAAAATGATCACAAAAGTGACCGTTGGACTGCAACGGTCACCGTTGACTGCAACGGTCACTTTTGTGACCGATGAAATTGGTCCCCAACTTTTAAAAGTTCGAACCGTGGCCCACGAGCAAGTCCATGGGCCAGGTCTACAAACCGATCCAACAGGCCGATCCCTCATTTTTAAGGGCCGAGCTAGCTCGAACCTTGATTTTTTTGGTCAACTCGGCTCGGCCAGTCCGGGGCTCATAACGGGCCGAGCTGCTTGGCCCACGGGCGGCCCAGCCCAATTGTCATTCTTACATGGACCATATGACTAGTAATTTTACCCTCAAGTTTGCACATATCCCAAGAATCAACTATCTAAAATACTATTGTATTGTAAGAAAATTAGTTCAAGTGTGCCTGATTAACAGTGAACAGTAACTTATTTACATTGAATTCTATTTAGGGAAACTATGTAAATGGTCTAACCTTTATCTTTAGTGCAGAAATGGTCCCTAACTTTTGTTTTTGACACAACAATCTCTAAACTATGTGTTTTGGGGTGCAATTTGTCTTTATTTGAAGAAAAGATAAAAATATTTTTAGTTTTAATTAAAGAAAATTGTAATTAAATTTTTAACATTTGTAAAATATGCAAATAAGTCCGATACATTTATTAAATAATATTTAATGTGTTTGATTTTGATTAAGATAAGATTTTTTGGAAAAGTTGATGAAATGTGTAGTTGAAAAGTTGTTGGTCCATGAAATGTGAAATTAAAATTAATTGTTGACTTTGACTTTAGCTTTTAAGTAAAATTTTAATTGAAAACAAACGAAGCCTAAATATATCCCTATAATCATGTCAATTAAATTTTTCATAAACGAAAAATATAAAATTATTGTGCTTTAAGTATATGTAATTGCTATGTGATGTGAAAAATTTGCATAAAAATTAAGTTAAATAAATAACAAAATAGTGTACATAATTTTATGATATTCAACTAATCTTATTATATTTTTTTAACATAAAAATACTAATAAAAATTAATTTACACATTATATATTTTTTATTTTTGAACAATGAATTAAAATATGAAGAATACAATTTGAGCTCTAATATTTGTAGTTAATAAACAAATAGCTTAATTAAATAAAAATATTTTGAGCATCATGTTTGTGAGAAATTTTTTATTTATTTATTTTGTAACGATAAAATTAAAGTTTAAATTTTAAATAATATGATTACTTAATAATAATAAAATAATTTTAATTAACACGTTTGTTAATAATTATGACCTTAAATTTTAGTTATTTTATAATAGTTCGTAAAATATACAAAATAATTTAGTGTATTATCAATTTGTTAGTTTCTTTTAATTTTTTATAAAAAATAAAAGTGTCAAACTCATTTGCACTTATCCAATTGAAAATTTCTCTAATTAAAAATAGGGCATATTTGTCTTTTTCATTAAATAAAGATCAATTACGCACTAATACATAAGTTAGGAACTAATATATCAAAAAATAAAAGTTATGAATCATTTTCATTGAAGACAAATATTAAGGACCATCTGCGCCTAATTTCCCTTCTGTATAAGAATAGTTGGGCCAACACCCATGTATAGTTATGCAACAAAGCTTGTATTTTTGTTTAGGGTCTTGATCTCCCATCCACTTATTCTACATACTTATAATGTCCATATTGAGTTGACATCATGGTTGATAGTTAAGTGACCCACCCCACACTCATAATTTCTATCAATCATGTTTTTACCACTTCACCAGGTGGAACATTATAAAAAGGTTGAACCTCAACCTCGGAGGCCCAGGCAGGCAGCATGCCTCGCTGGGTTTGAGAAGCCCAAAGTTCTCTTTTGGTATTACCATGAATTACTTCATCAATTAAGAAATCATACGATTTGATTCACGAAAATAGGATATATCAATTATTAAATAGATTTGACTAACAAATAATTAACAAATAATTTTTTATAATTATAGTAAATATAAATTATAACTAGTAATGTTGAAAAAATAATTCTATCTAGTATATTTCAAAATGTTGAAATAAAAAAAGATAGAGGTCCTAATTTTATCTTAACAAAATATATTGATTTATGATGTCCAATAATCCATCCCATCCATTAGTCCATTGAAAACAGAGTCAGATTTGAGAGAAAACCTCTACGGCTAAGTGACTCTGCCATGTCTGATAATGAGATCATTGTACAACGATATTAAAGTATGACAACTCTCAAAGAACAATTGTAATGTAAGTCATATTTTGTATTGTTGTGTTATTATATTATATTTTATATTCAAATACTTATTAATTTTCATGCCCATATTTGAAAAAAATTTAGGGCTCAGCCCACGCTTACACCGCCTCGCTATAGAAACTTTGATGGAGGATATAAATCGCAGGGATGTCTCGCCGATTGGAACATAATTGGTAACTACTTTTAAATCTGCTGGGCTTACAAGAGGCCAAATTCATATCAAACGCAAGACTGAATCCCCACATGTAGCCTACCTGGGTGAAAGTTCGAAACTACTCTATTCCCATCCTTTTAACCACTGAGTTATGTCTTGGAGGCACCAGTAGGCATTATATCTCCTTCCTAACGTGAATTGGAGATCAAGCTCGTTTTTGTTTATTGGATAATCATGTTTGTAGTCAACCTTTTGAGTCATCTAAATTTGTTTGTTTCTTGTTAGCCGTCGCACCCCGCCCCCACCCCACCCCCCACCCCACCCCCACCCCCACCTACCTTTTCTCTTTGTGATAATTAGATTGTTTTTCCACTGGCGGCTAATATGGTAAACTGTAACTGATTGGAAATATTAGTTCAAGAAATTTCAATTCAAAGTTGTCTGCTGAAGAAAATGTTGAATTCATTCAGAGATTTGAGGAAAAGTGAAGAAACCGCCAAAAGAAGATTTGCTCTACAATGAATACTTTTTAGTTGGTATTTCAAAAACACGTTTCTAATCTCATCCCTAACTCCCTCAACTACGTCCCGACCGCCCTTTACTACTACTGTTTTGCATTCTATCCCCACTAGTATGCGAAAATCTCACGAGTTGTTACTCGGTAGCGCAAGCGACTTTAGATATCTCTCCTAATACATAGTAGGGGGGTCGTATGGAGATAGGGAAGAACATGATGCGAAGGAAATATATTTTATCATTTTTCACTTTATCTTCATTGTTGAGTGTTACATTCAAAAATTTGGAAAGAACTTGGTCAAAATTATCTACACCATAGGAAACTTATCAATAGAAGACAAATCTCTTTAAAATCCCAACAATTATTTTGAACTCACTACCAATGGCCATCTACAACAATCATCCAAACTATGATCTTGAAATCATGGAAGAAAAAGCTCAAGTTGCTGTTGTCATTGTGCCATTTCCTGCTCAAGGCCACCTCAATCAGCTTCTGCAACTCTCCTGCTTAATGACCTCATGTGGGATTCCAGTCCACTACCTCGGCTCCGCCACCCACAACCACCAAGCGAAAGTCCGCATCAACGGATTAAACCCTCTAGACGTAGTTAAAATCCGTTTTCACGATCTTCCTACACCATCCTTTGTCTCTCCTCCTCCAAATCCTGACCCGTCGAATAAATTTCCTGTACATCTGCAGCCATCATGGACTGCTTCAATGAACCTGCGCCAATCTGTTGCTGAGTACTTACGAGATATATCCCCTATCGTGAGAAGAATTATTGTCGTTCACGACTTTATTATGGCCTTTGTAGTTCAGGATATTGCAACAATTCCGAATGCAGAATCCTATGCATTCAACTGTATCTCAACATTCACGCAGGCCTCTATTGCATGTGAAGCGATTGGCAAACCGTTCCCCATTGAACTACATAAACAGTTGCCCTCTTGGGAAGGATGTTTGACCGATGAAATCAATGAACTTGTAGCTCTACAATCTGGACATTCGGATATCAGAGCTGGAGACATATACAATACCAGTAGAGTTATAGAAGGAACTTATGTTGATCTATTGGCAAGGGAGGAGATTGTTGGGAGCCGAAAGGTGTGGGCAGTCGGACCAATTCTTCCGTTGAAAGTATACTCAAATAGCCAGCATAAATGTTTAGAATGGCTTGACAAACAAGGTCCAAAATCCGTTATCTACATATCATTTGGGACGACGGTTTCAATGTCAGATGAAGAAATCAAAGAGCTCGCGATGGGGTTAGAACAAAGCAAACAAAAGTTTCTTTGGGTGTTGAGAGATGCAGATAAAGGAGATGTGTTCAATGGAGAAGTTAGACGGGCTGAATTGCCACAAGGGTTCGACGAAAAAACACGAGAGACAGGAATGGTGGTGAGAGATTGGGCACCACAGACAGAAATTCTGGCTCATCCATCAACTGGTGGATTTATGAGTCATTGTGGATGGAATTCGTGCATAGAAAGCATTACAATGGGAGTGCCAATAGCAGCCTGGCCAATGCACTCTGACCAGCCTAGAAACGCTGTGTTCGTAACAGATGTATTGAAAATCGGTATTCTTGTGAGGGAATGGACACAACGCGAGGAACTAGTGAAAGCATCGACAATCGAGAACATTGTGAAAAGACTGGTGGCGTCGGACGAAGGAAATGAGATAAGGAAGAAGGCAGAAGAAGTAGCATCTGCTGTTAGGATGTCAACTGAGGCAGGTGGAGTGTCTAGAATTGAATTTGAATCATTCATTGCCCACATCACTAGATAGAGCAATTTTCATCATAACATGCATGGTATCCCAGTACATTGCTGCAGGTTGTGATTTGTGTTTTCCTGTTACATGATTTGTTGAAAGAAGCAATTTGCATCCAATATATATGAAAGTAAAAACAGTTCTCGATCAGATTGATACTTCCAGTAAGATTAACTTAAAAAATGAATTAAATAGCAGGCATAAAAGTTTGAAATGGCTTTAAAACAAACTCCAAAATCTGTAATATATGTTTCTTTTGGAACAACAACTTCAATATCAGATGAAGAAGCTAGGGAGATTGCAATGGGCTATAGCTAGTCGCCATTGATAGTCTATTTCCCTCCAGAGGAATAAAGCAAAAGAGCCACAATTGACATCAGAAAACAAAAAAGAATATTCGATAAAATAGCTTCATTTGAACCACAGAGAAAATCTGACTTGAAGCTTGCACAACTCGAAGCGAGACACACTCCACCATCTCAATACGAAAGCTACAATTTCTAGCAAATATCAAACCCTCTCGAATAGCCATGGCATCTGCATTCTCCGCCTCTAACCTACCCACCTCCCTCTTTCATAGCATAGCCAACACCAAGCCAGACTCATCACAATCAATAGCCCCCGTTGTATAGAATCCGTCTCATCCCTCACGGCAGCCCGCAGATTGTGGTTTCCAACACGGAGAAGGTTTTGGTAGTATGTCCCGCTGCCCTTTGCAATCTAAATCATCGTTCAAGTGGTGAAAACCCGTTGCAATGTCCCCTAAAATATGAGCTGCCCTCAACACCGAACCATGCACCACTCAATTTCTATCTCCCCAAATCATTCCCTTCAGTTATCAAACTTGAAATAAGAAGTTGGTTTTTGTTTGAAGCGCAATGTTCTTTCACGGTGAGAACTATCGTTGTTCATGACTCTCTTATGGCACTTGTAGTTCAGGATGTTGCTACAATATCGAATGCAAAATCCTATGCAGTCAACTGTATCTCAACCTTCACGCAGGCCTCTTACGTATAGGAAACGATTGGTAATAGAACTACAAAAGGAGTCGCCCTCTAGGGAAGGATGCTTTTGACCGATGAAATCCAAGAATTTGCAGTTTTACGGTTTGAGCATTTGGAAATCAGAGTTGGAGATGTATACAATACCAGTATAGTTATAGAAGGAACTTATGTTGATCTATTGGCAAAGGGAAGAGATTGTTGGGAGCCAGAAGGCGTTGGCAGTCGGAGTCGTACCAATTCTTCCGTTCAATTTATACTCTAATTACCAATGGAAGTGTTTAGATTGGCTAGATAAACAAGGTCAAAAATCAGTCATCTACATATATCTTTTGGGACGACGGTTTCAATGTCAGACGAAGAAATCAAAGAGCTCGCGATGGGGCTAGAACATAGCAAATAGAAGTTTGTTTGGTTGTTGAGAGATGCGGATAAAGGAGACGTATTTGATGGAGAAGTTAGACAGGCTGAATTAACCGAAGGGTTCGAGGAGAGAACACAAGGGGCAAGAATGGTAGTGAGAGATTGGACGCGAAAGCCAGAAATTCTAGCTCATCCATCAACTGGTGGATTTATGAGTCATTGTAGATCGAATTCGTGCATAGAAAGTATTGCTATGGGAGTTCCAATAGCAGCCTGGCCAATGCACTCCGACCAGCCTAGAAATGCTGTGTCCGTAACATAAGTACTGAAAACCGGAATTCTTGCAAGGTAATGGACGCAGTGAAAGTAACGACAATTGAGAACGTTGTGAAAGACTGATGGCATCGGCCGAACTAAATGAGACAAGAAAGAAGGCAGAAGTAGCAGCTGCTGCTGTTAGGATGTCAATTGAGGCAGGTGGGGTGTCTAGAATTGAAATGGGATCATTCATTGCTCATATCACTAGATTAATGATATGTACCTCAGCCAGGCATCACAGCATTTTACTGCAGGTAGTCAGTCTTTTGATTCTTTTTACATAATCTGCTGGAAGGCTGGATCTCCAGCTTTCTTATCATTATAACGAAGCAATTTACAAGGAAAGAAAACATATAAACGGACAAAAATAAAATAGATAACCTTAATGCAAAATAATCTTTAGTCGTCAAATGGGCATTGAAACCATTAAATTAAATCGTTCAAGCAAATTCCAAAATTGATCTTCCATGACTATCTGTTTTGAAAGAAAAATGAAATTGTAGTAATACTGTATCGTATCTGTGTATGAGATGTCTCCTCCTTGCCATAAGAACCGATGACAGCTTAATCCAAATCCGACCCTCATTATTATTTTCTTTCATTTAGGCTTTAGGACTGCAGAGGTTCTTGAGATCCCTTTCCTTCGCATACCAGTCTGGTATTATTTTTGCAGCATGAGGATACAGATCCTTATATGCATTCTTGATAGTCCCTTCTGCAACTGTGGTAGCGATTGAAATATCTGCACACACGCCGTTTCAATCAAGTACACATACACGGAATGATACTTCTTATGAATGTTTCCTATAGCTAGCCAAACTCATGCTTTACTCACATTTATCAAAACAGAACACAGAGTGAGAGAATCTATTGACCAAATGAGTAAGGCGTGGACTTGTATACACATGACTTGCAGAAATGAAAATTATCCTAAAAATTCACTGCAAACACCAATGAACACAGATGGTGAATGCTCAAACCTCGCAGGGCTTTCTTTGAATCTGACAGTTGGGTTATCATGAAAATAATTGCTGCAGCAATGGATATCGGGCTCCTCCTGCAAGAAAACAATAACAAGAGTGAACGCAAAGCAAACCACAACCACGCAGCAATCAATGCGGGGGGAAAAAAATCTATTGACCAAAATAGCATGCTTCACTTTAGAACAGAAATCATCATCAGTTTTCCTGCTTTATTGTAAACAAGACTACAACCATCTCGAGTAAAGCGCGTGCTCTAAAATTGGTATTTTATCAACAAGTAGGTGCACGACATGCAAATGAAGATGATTAATTGCCATCAGGCCCATCAAAATTAATATATCAAATGAGTATGCTTTAAATGCTGAATATTTCTGACCTCACATCAGAATAACCATCAGAAAAGCAGAAATTTCTCAGACATGATTGGAAATGTAAATTTTTGAACAAACACCCCCCACCCCCCAAAAAAAAAAAAAAAAAAAACGTGTTTGGCAAAAAAGTTACTTAAAAGTATCTTTTAAGCTTGGATTAATTTGATTGACTATATCTGTCAATCTCCCCTACCCCCTTCTCTTCTCCTTTCCAAGTTACCATTTATGCAGATCTAATTTAACTTGTATTCCAGAGTCAGATTGCCAGGGAACTTAACATTCTGCATAAAGACCCCTTCCTGAACTACGCAAACCTTTTATTCTTTCTTCACTTTGAATACACTCGTCACTCGCCTTTTCTAAGCCAAATGGCCAAAAGCCCACACCCTCTCGGACATACATTTTCAGCCTCTCAACCAGATCAATGAGTTAACTTTATTTCTCCAATTTTCGACCTTTCAGATTTAATGCGTTTTGCCCATGAAAGCCATCAAGATTCATAATTTTACAATTAATGCCAAGTAGAAAAGATTTCATGTTGTCGCGGGAAAATGTTAAAATATTTCCCCACAAACACCCTTGTCAAAATATTTTCAAGCACAGCAACTGAAAAATTTATATTTTATTAATTAATGCCTTGGCAAACAACTAGGCAACGTGAAATGCACTTTTACATGTTAAAATGTAGTGAAACTCGAAGTTTCTATCAAACTACTAAGGAAATGAATAGAGGTGAGATGGCAAAGAATATGGCTATACCTTATATCAAAGTCCCCTGACTTCTTGACAGTTTCTTGGACGGCTTTGATTTCTTCATGGCTCATACCAAGATTAGAACAAAAACGTCTCTGAACAAAAAAGGGATAAGATTGAGATTAATTGAATGGGTAGTGAAGACTCACTATTATTCACAAATCTAGGAGAGACTTGGAAGTGATATGAAAGATCTAATTAAGCCTCTTGTTTCAATCTATGTTACAATGCAATCACAACTAACTCACCAGATAATCCCCAGCATGTATGGTACCCATTTCCATAGATTCACCCATCTCAACCTTCAATTGTTTCACAATAAATTCTTTTGCTCGGCCAATTTCTTTCTTTGTAGCTCCATTTGCAATAGAGCAAATTTCTATTTGATATCCACAGGTCAAGAGGAGTTCCAACACAGGATAAGAGTAAACGAAATAATATCTAAATGTGCAAATGATTATAGGGGAGCACCTTTTACAGTGCGCGGTTTGCCTTCTTGTCGGCAAGCAATGTAAATGCAGGCAGCCACTATAGCATCCAAATTTCTTCCTCTTGTACACTTCTGATCCTCCAACCTTTTATATATTTCACTCGCCCGATCCTTCAAAAGAGATTAGCATCTTATGTGAGACTTGGCATACAATTATGACAACTTGCGAGATATGAAAAAGTCACTTCTAAAGTCTAAACAGAGCAACAGTACCAGAAAATTTGTTTCATAATATGAAATCTATATAAAGGTTTCTGCTTTTATTGCATGTTTAGAATTAGATCGTGAATAGTAGAGACGCTGCTGATATAAATACTCCAATCTTTTGTTGACGTGATAACTTCAATCCAGAAGGGGGGAAAATTAGTGGCATGCAAATACTGGAGGTTTTAGGAACTCAAAGCTTAGGGCACCAAGTGTTGTTGCATGTTAAGATATTTGTAGGTTTCAAATACAAGGATAAAGTAATATAATGGCGGCAAAGCTACACCTGATATCAAAACCCATGCAGAATATATGATAACTAAATTTCTTTCCAAACACACAAAAAACAAAAGAGAGGGGGAAAAGGTTAAAACAACCTACAGTATGAGAGTAAGTAGAAACTGTAATCTAGGTACATTGAGAAATGAGAAACAAATGTTATTAGAATACATTGGATTCAACGTCTCATCAAACATCTTTTGTCAAAAGACAGATGAGTAAGGTGCATACCTTAATAGTTGCAACAAGACTCAACCTGGAAAGGAAGGGAGAAAACATTAGCTATGACCATTGCAATTCCTATCAATCAGTCTACATGACACCACCCAAATACACGCAAGTATCGCATAAAAATTTATGGTCACTAGAGTTTACCTATTTTAGTCTAAACAAACTCATTCAGATTGCCAATGATCTTTTGCCCTAAAAACTAACATCATAAATAAAAATCATAAGCAGTTGAATATCATCAGGCTCTTGATAGCTTTGATGAAAGGTCGCTAGAGATAGGTTCTGTTTCCAAAGCAAAATGACAGTATGACAAAACAAACTATACAAGTACACAACATTCAAAACATTACAACATTATGATCATTAATGTCTTGGTCAAATACACATAACCAGAATCGAAACTTCACAAGAACCGAAATTCAAGCCCGACAAGTATAATTAGCAAATGCATTCTCATCAAAACCCATGAATTCATATTCACAATCCATACAAAGAATAAAAACGCCCATTTCACATTTCAAACAATAAACTAAATGCTAGTTACCCTATTCTTTTTTGTTGCTTCATTTATTAATTAGACTAATAAAATTCCAATCAATGCCACAACTCTACCACCTTAAATTTCAATCAGCTTCATTGAATCATTCAAATTATCAATATTTATTCTAGACCTTTCAAGATTTTAGCTTTAAACCCACCGTTCCCACAAAACCCCCAAGTGACCTCTTTTCTTCTTTATCCTAATTTTGTGATCACTTTTTAGATAAATTTCTTGAAAACCCATCAGTACCAGTCTAAAGGTTTTATCATAAACCCCACATATTCACATAAGAGTCAAGCATCCAAACCCAATAATCAATAAAAAATACGTACCTATCAGCCATATTGGAAATGGCCTTAAAGGCCAAGACAATGGCCCGCTCAGGATCACCGCCGCGGTTCTGCAACCGGGAAAGGGATCCATCCCCATTAGACCCATTAGGTCCTCGCGAAATCACGGTTGATAGGCCGGCATCAGCAAGCAGCGGGTTAACGGGTCCTCCAACACGGTTCGGGTCATGATCGCCCGAATCATCGGCGAAGGTCCTCCACTCAGATGTCTCATCGATGGAACGGGACTCCAGCACAAGACCGCACTCTGAGCACACAGTATCCCCCGCCGAGTGATCGAATACCACCTCCGTGTTCCTCTTGCAGTCCGAGCAGTATGTATCCGACATTGAAATCGATTTACAACCCCTGGGATGTAGAAGATGCTTAACTGCTTAGGGTTTCTGGAAAAAAAATTCAATTTTTTATCGCTCTTCTCTCTCTCTCTCTAGAATTTCTGAGTGAGGGGAAATGATGTAGAGGGAGGGAAGGAAACAGGGATGAACTGGAGGAGACAGGAGGTGTGGGCTGTAGGGGTCAATGGTGTATATATAGACGGAGGAGGGGTCGGCGGGCGTGTGGGGTGGGGTGGTCCATATATCTTGAATATTTTTCATTAATTATACAAAATACAAAAAACATGCTATTTTGGGTGGTTGTGTGTGAAGCTTCCTTGTTTTTTCCTTTTCTTTCTTCAATACTAGTTTAGCATTTATCGATCGAGTTCGATTGTAGAAAAATGAATAGAAAAAATAGATAAGAAGAACAATGTTTGAGAAGAAAAAATTTGAAAAATAATGGTGAAGAAAAACTAAATTGGAAACAAAAATTGAGAAAAAAAAAAAATTGAAAAAGGTAAATACAGACGATATTGAATTTTTGGATCGGAAGAGAAACCTCCTACGATCGTGATTAAAATAAATTAATTATCTTGTACACTAAAAAAATAATTTTATCAACTCATTTTTGACGTTTTTTCTTTTTAACTTTTATCTACAATATAATGATATATCGGAAGCATGGAAAACGCGTTGAACTGAATATGATTTGACTGTAATTTTCCAAAGATTGTTTTTAATCGATAAATTTGTTTTTCAACTTAGTGTACATGATTTGACAAGACAAATAATAAATTTATTTTTTTATATATCGTACATATCTATTTAAGACATTGCATCAAAATACCCTATAGTTGTTGGTTTGCCACTTACGTGTCATTTATTCAAGATAAATTTAGAAAACAAGTTTATTTCAATTTTTGTGTTTGAAGATTTAGATATTTATTGTTATTTTTCACTTATTAAAGATTTATATCGAATCCTAGTTTGTTAAAAATATATATATCTATCATATTACTATTCAAAGCACATTATCTAATATTTACTTAAATACATTATTAGATTCATTATAAAACAAATACTCTAAAAAAAGTTACTTAAAATTCGAAGTATAACTAGTTATATTTTGTATTGTATTTTTATTTTTAATATTGATGGTTGATTTTACAGTGTAATTACAGTTAGCACGATGATAATGTTCAATCGTAAAATTAAAATATTTAGAAATTAATAAAAATCTATTTTAAGAAAACAAAATATATTGATCGTCTATGATATTGTTTGTTTTTTCCGAAAGTATTGTCCTTTCAAAAACAGTAGATTATTGGAAAATAATTTTGAAATGACAGACTTGAAAAACAATTATGTCTTAAATTGTACATCGAACATTTTTAAGATGGAGTCCTTGTCAATTTTCGTTGACATATGTTCGATCTCTTACACGAGAAAATATCATTTTTTCCACTTTAATATGAGAAAAAGTTAATGATTCTAAAGTATTATATTTTAGTCAATTGGTGCATCTTCATATCTTACAAATTGCATGTTGTCATCATATCCAATGCCAACATGACTACATACAAGTAGATATTTTCCTACAACCTTATATAAATATAAATACTGGTTGAAGGAGATTATGTCAAGGAAACAGAGGCGGCTCAAGTAATTTGCAGATTTTCGATAAAAATTGCTAAGAGGGCATTTTATAGAATCATAGAAAAAAATTAATAAAGTAAATGATCATACGAAAATTCTAATTTTGGGTGAATCGGTAATGGTAGTTTTGACAGAAATCAATATACGTCGGTGATTCGCACAGAATTACCAATAACGATATTATTTGAGATCACTGCAGTCCCGTCAGCGATTATCGACAATAATGTCATCAATGATGTAATCAACAATCATCAATAGTGACAATTGATGGAAAGTCGTCAGTATCATTGACTAAATCTTATTTTTCTCTACTTTTTTATTATTTTTTATAAGTTACCAACTAATGAGTTATTCGGTTGGTAAATATCTTTATTAAATTTTTGTTATTATATTACTAGCTTATAAGTTATTTTTTAAATTGCTATTTTATTCTGGGCGAAATGGGAAAATTGCATTTGGAGATTCCTAACCTTTCAAAATTATATATAAATCTTGAACCTTTTATTTTTGACAATTCTTCACTTAAAAAAAGAAAAGAAAACTTGCAATTATATCCAGTCTCGGCCTATGACAATAATAATTTTTTTAATTTTGTTTCATTAATATTTTATAAAAAAAATTATTGCTATTTTTTTTTCATGTGTAACTGTTTTGGATATGGAAAACTTGAAATTCTTGATGTATTATGATCAAAATATATTTGCCTTTATTAAATCATTTACAAACTGTTTTTATGAATAATTACATTTTAAATCACCAATTTATTTTCTTTAAATTAAAGTAAAACTCATAATATGTTAATGGCAAATTAGGGCAATGATATGATTTAAACATTTTGTTCTTATTGTATTTTCATTTTCCAAACTTATCTCGTATGAAAATATGAAATCAGATAAAAAAAAATTATTAATAAAACCGTTTATTAAAAGAAATAGTCTCGGTCTATAAAGGCAACAAAATATTTAAAATATTTTGTTTAATAGGACCAAAAAAAATTTCTCTTGGCTATGTGCAATTTAAAAAACAAAAGTTTTAGGAACTATTTGTACCCTTGAAAAGATTAGAGACTCCAACTAAAAAAAAAAAAATTCATTTCATTTTTATTTTTTGCTCTTTTAGTTTATTTAAGTGCATGCTTGTTGGAGATTAAAATCTAGTTTTTGGTTTTTTGACTTTTGACCAATTGACTAAAGCATGTCACGTGAAAAGAAGACTATGACAATGACCAAAATGACATTGTGTTTGTAACGTTCAGCCGCAATAGTTGACCGAAATTAAGGGCAGTTTCGAAATTTTGAAAATTCATTTTCTGGCTTTGGCTGTAAAGTAATCTGACATTGGTGGGCCAAAGTTGAAAAAAATTTAAACACTATTCAAGAAACAGTTTAAAATCTGCAACAAACATACGCTAAATTAGATGACGGAATTGTCAAAAATACCACATGCGTGAATTTACTGAAAAGATGGAGATAAAACGTGCTATTAAAATCGAATAAGAATGAATTTGAGACAATATAAAAATATTGGCAAACTCTACCTAATAAATTCAACGAAGGGTTATAACATCTTGCATTTGTGTATTTTATGTTTAGTTTTGATGGTTTTCTTTACCACATAATTAAAATAAAATGATGACATTATTCGCGTTGTAAAATCAAGAAAGAATTATTTTAGCAAAACTAATATTGTATTTGTCGACTACAATAACTCGTCTTTATTTAAAAAAAAAAAAAAAAGTCACCTAGGTAAAAAAAAATATCTAGTATTATTGATTTTCATTTTTGTTTAGAATAATCTATGTGATATAGGTGTCACAGTTCAAATAGTGTTTATAATAGTGTTATTAATTGAGTTGGGAAAATAGTGAAAGAACTCTATTTCTATCCTTAACTGGATTGTGCCATACGTGACTATTGCTCTTTTAAAGTTATTTTTCTGGCCCAATGGGCCATTTTGGGCTACGTTGGATTTTATGGGCTTGGGCACAGTAGACTGGATTCCTTTTCCATATTTGTAGGAGGATCCAGCTTCATACTTCAATCTTGATTAGAGCTCCTTTAAGACATTATGATTATCATTCAAAGTCGATTATTTGTCAATTATCATAGTTAAACAAATCAAACATATGATTAAATATGATTAGACAATACAGTAGATAAAATGCACTCGAGACTTTAGTAGGACGTGCAAGTGCATAACTGATTTATAATATTATGGCTTCAACAAAAATCAAAAGTTATATATGTCGATTTAGGTAAAATCTTATCAGATATGTTTTTTTTTTTTTTTTGACTTTTTTTTTGTAGAAAGATGAACATGGTATACTTGTGAACTATTTTCAAAAAATTTATTTTTTTGTTTTGCTATTTTTTGTGATGTCGCGATTTTTTTCATTTTTTAATGTATTTATGTTCATAATTTAGTCTAAAAATTAAAGTATTTATGGTGGCACATGAAAAATGCTTCAAGTTGGCATTGAATAGCATTTCAAATTTGAATTTTTTTCTTTTCTGTAATATTGGAACAAATTTTTTCAATAATTAAAATAAAAAGTCAATTTTGACGAAATTATTATTGAAATGCAACCTCTTTGTGCTAAAAGAGAAAACAATTAATTAACTTTCTTTAAGTAAAAAACAATGCTTCCATTTAAAATTAAAAAATAAAAATGAAAGCTACCAATATATAAAAAGTTCAAATATATGAAAATTGAAAGGGTAAAAGAGAATGTGTATTTATTACACTATTTATTCAAACACATTGTCTATAATTAAGGTCGAGTTCTACCAATTTACTTTCATATGAAAAAATCCTTCTTTGAGTATAAGGATTTTTATCCAAACAACGTCAAAAGTCGTATAGTAGACTTTCGAAAATCACCGATTTTTTAAAAATTTCAGATTTTGATAAATCTTATACTGTTAAAAAAATTTTCCTCTCAGGACTTGGTCCGCAAAGATTTCTTCTGTTTCGGGGCGTACTTCTACTTTCAACATTCTCTTCAACTTTGTTCTAAGTTGCTTCTATTCGCTATTCTCTTTCTCTTCAATCGAAAGAACCTTAATTGAGCTAAGAAGAATTGAATCATTGCCCCTAAAATATTTCTGTAATTTTTGAAAATAAATGCGATGTTAATAATTTCTAACTATAATCTTATAGTCAAAGTATTCGTATTTGTGTTGCAATATTTTTATTCTACTTTTTAAATCTCCTACTCAACTTATCGTAAAATACTATGAATAGTAAGTAAAACATTCCTTTCTAGAATCAAATAAAATTGAAATAAATCAATGCGGTCCAAATCTTAATGCCATAGTAAAGGTCAATTTTGACAGGTCAATGCCGTGTATCAAATGTAACCACAAGTTGATGTTACAAGAATACAAGTGCATGATCAAGACTTATAAAATTAAGATGGATCAAAATCAACTAAGTAATTTGATTGGATTGAATTTTATTTCAAATTGACACACAGCCGTTACAAGCTAGTAGACGCGTGACGTGACTTTAGACTTATCTATACTGAATATTATTTAAATATCATATTTATCGTCAGTACTAAATGTACTTCGTTACTATTAATTTATAAATAATCTAACACAACTTTATAATAAATTTTGACACGTCCTCTACTATAAAATAAATCTAACCAACATGAAATAAAACAACATTTTCAAATATTAGCGAACACGTCATATAATATGAGTGAGTGTGAAGAGTTAAAATATAGCCAACTTCAAATGTATTGACAATAAAATTTAATTTATAGTTGTTGGTGCATGTACTCTCTTTGGTACGTTAAAACTATAAATACTAAAAAAAAAAAAAAAATCATTGCCATTTTAATACCTTGAAATTTTAGACCATAATAAAAAAAAAAAATTAAATTTTTAGATGAGATTAGATCTATTATCACGAATTTAGGTCTATTATCACGATATTCCACGTGTTACCTTTATCACTTATTTAAATTTGACTTTTTAGATTAATTGATTTATCGTGTTCAAAGCCAAACTTCTGACTTCCATATTAGTGGAATTTATTCATCATATTTGAGTTGGATAATGATTTTGATTTTGGCTCTCTAGTTTGTAATTAATTGACTCTAATTTTTCTGAAAGCATATGCATAATTACACATATATGACATCATCAATAATTTGAATTTTATTATTTTAAACATTTTTTTTGAGAGTGATGGTTAAATGCGGGGAATGAGTCAAGATATGACAAAGGAATACTGGGTCGAGGGAGGAGAACCCCTGAGCTAGCCCCGATTTTTTTTTTTTCTCAAACTATAATTATTGAACCAATTTTTATAAGAATATAATATTTTCAAATAAGTCATAATTTTTAAAAAGCTTACAATAAGTCATTCAAAAAAACATTCAAAATCTAAAACTAGTTAAAAAAAATTTGTGTCCGATAATCTTTTTACAGTTGTGAATTCTTCTATAATGGAATTTATATATATTTTATTAACAATGTTTCTCTCAACAAAAATTGTTATGTATTCGATGCACAAAAATGTTATATAATAGAATCTATATCTATTTTATTTAAAACTAAGTTATCTAATCGATGCACAAAATATTTAAACCCTTTTAATAGTGTTATATATAATTATATTGTAATCATATATTTAATAAAACGATATATAAGTAAGTCATACATAACAGAATAATATTACAAGTAAGCTAGAAAAATAAAATGATATTTCAAAACCAAATACTGGAAGGTACAACAATTTAAAAAATTCAAGCCCATTTTGATAATCGCATTCGCTCTCAACACAATCACGTAATTTAACACAGGGCTGGACCGTAGTTTAAAATAAACTGGGCCATTGCATAATTTTTTTTTTAATAACTACAGCTTGACAGCTTCTGATCTAGGACAAGACTGGGCCAACCTCTGTCTTCACATGTTGTTACATGTTAGACGTTTGTCTATTATCGTGATTATTTTTTTATTTTAAAAGTACGATACATTCACGAAATGGAAGTAAGTGTAACTAAATTATTATAATTGTCATTGAATGACAAATTAAATTTTTAGTAGAGAAAATTAAAATAAAAGTATAATTGGAGCGGTAAAACATTGATTTTGTTACCAGCTCCTATTATAGATATTCGATAAGATAGAAGATTGTTGGACTTGTTCATTTTAGGATTTAATTTTTTTTAATCATTAATAGAATTGATGAACTTCTTTTTAGTAAGTTTATAATTCAATGACGCAGCTCAAACTAAATCCACGAAATAAGTTTCTACTAAAACCATGATTATGAGCGCGTGCATAAATAATTAGTTATTTAATGGACGGAACGAGTTTGGGTTCAATCTATGTGTGTGTTGGTTGTGGGTTTGAGTTCTCTTAAGTATTGTAAATAGTATTTATAGGGACGAAATCCTAGTTAAACAAATGTATATCGAGTCGAAGATACATGTGTACTAAATATATCATCAATATATCGTGTTTATACTTGCCTTAGATGTAAACATTATTACTAATTTAAGAAAATTACATATTTACATATATACAGGAGCGAATCTAGGATTGTTTGGAGTTTAGGCTGCTACTAATTTTTTTTTTTTTTTTTTTTTTTACACTATAAAAACGATTTTTCTGGGACGGGACTCGGCTATATATAGTATGATCCCACCACCCTTAAATCCCCCCTTTCATATATAGATGTTTTTGACAAATAAGCAAAATGATTCAAAATAGAAAGACTAATTTTTCAAATAAACAATTTATTTTGTAGTTAAGTTGTAAATTACTAATAAGTAATTTCTACTTTGTTAATTACCAAAGTAAAAAAAAAAAAAAAATAGCACGTCGAGATATATTTGAAAACAAAGTTTATTTAGAAATAATTTTAACTTATTTTAAATTTAACTAATCGTGAATTGAGTCAAGAAAATACAGAGAAAGATCTAGTCAATATTCATATAACGTGAGCGTCCAAATATAATTTTAAAATAAAAATTATCGAAACACATAATAAATGAACTCTCGAAAAAATCAAACATCCCGAGTAAGGAATGTCTCGAGGCTGTCCAACATAGTGAAACACCAATTTAAATGCTTTATTTTTTCCCAAGATCAATGAAAATAAATAAATAAAGATTGACAATTTGTATCGCATTTTGTGGACAAGCGAAGTGTAGTCGAATTATGCATGATAATTGACGCCGCCATTGTTGGCTTTGAGTTTCTTGATTATCGCCTCTGCCCTTTAATTTTAATTAATCTCTTTTTTACTTTTCCACTTTTAATTAATTCGAATAATTTTGTTATTGGAATCAACTCAAAATTAATTAAAAAAATTGAGTTCTAGATTTTTAAATAAAATTAAGGAACTCAGAATAAGATATACATTAAGAGATGAAGTTTTCAATCAAAAAGTCTTTATATGCTGATTATTGTTTTCATAATTAAGCAATGTACGATTTTACTCTTAATATACCTTGCAATGATTATTCATTCGAACTTCAGACAGTTTGAGTTGCTAGTTTAAATCTTTTGAACTTGATTAATTAAATTGTACTATTTTAATTAACTATTGTTAGTAGAGATATAAGAAAATTTTATTATAATCATATTTTGCCAATTTGCCAAACACGGTCTAATAATTTAGAAGAAAATAAAAAAAACAAAAAACAAAAAAAAAGTATGTTGTAAAATCTTCCTTAATATTTAATATTTTTAACGCTCTCCTCACGTACTTGATTTAATTTTATACTAAAGAATACGTAATATGTGAATTTTATTATAAATTTATTTAATTCAATAGTCACCATCCGATAACTCATTTGCAATTGAAAGGTTCATTTTCTTGCTACTTTATTTTTAAAAAATTGAAACTCAAAAGATTGCACTCCACATCAACGAATATTTTGACAAAAAAATAAAAAATAAAAAAATTATACCCTTAATGCTCATTAGTGACATTGGATTGCTAAAACTATCATTTTAGATTATAATAATATTAGTTTAATATTTCGCTTAATAGAAATTGAAATGAAATTAACTTCTTCAAATATTCCCAACAATGTTCTCTAGGCGAGTTCGCTTACTCGACTCGGCCCAACCCAACCGGACCACACAGGTGTAATTCCGTTTCGAGGAAGACTACCAATCTGAGAAAGATCTGGACCCCGTCACGGGGTCCAGAAAGTTTCCCCGCCTGGCACCCCCACCCCCAACGCGCAAAAACCCCGCCTCCCTATGCAAACAAATGTAAAACCACCCCCCTCCGCCATCCCTCATCCCCCATCCCCTATTTATACTTTAAACCCATTTTTCAACCTATTTATCCCCAACCCCTCATTTATTTATACTTTAAACCCTCTTCTTCAACCTATTTTTACTTTAATCTATTTATTTACCAAACAAATTTATATCCACATTATTAATATAATTAAATTTATTAAATTAAAAAAAAAATTTATTATTATATTTATTGTATTTTTTAAAAAATATAATATATATTAATTTTCATTAAGTTATATATTATTTATATCATATAATAAATAATATAGTTAACGTTAATTTTATTATTAAGATTACAAGTGAAACTAATTAATTAGTTTATATTTGAGTAATAAATTCGGAACATGATTTAGGTAATGTGGGTTGGTAGCATGATATGGTGTCTTGTGCGTCTTTGTGAGTCCGACGCATGATATGCGTACTTTGGGTCCGTTGCATGATATTGTTGGTTTGATTGAATTTCATGTGAGTATTGTGGTTGATTTGTGTTGTCCAAGCCGACAATTAAATTATTATTTATTATAAAACAAATTGACCAAACGCTAATAAAACAATAAGGAAATATATAACATTAACTTACTTATTTTGTAACGTAGAACAAGCTTCTTCTATCGTGACCACCTGTCTTACACATCAATTATATGTGTAAAAAAATATAAAAAAACTATTAACAATATTACAACTAACTTACAAATATAAATCTGTACAAATAAAGCGAAAATAAAAATAAATTAATAATTTATTACTACAATACGAAAAACAACAAGTGGGACACAAATTCGGTAAAATAAATTTAGAAAATAAAAGTGATTGGAAACGTTTCTTTGTTGGCCAAATTTGAGTCTGATAAATAAAGCGATTGTGTTGGCCAAATTTCAAGAAAAAATATGTATTCGATGAGGAGAGAAAATATGTATTTGATGATGAAAAATCATACATTGAGTGGTGTATAAATAGGTGGGGAAGAAAGAAAATAAATGGATTTGTCGGGTGTATAAAATTAAATAGATGGGGGGATGTAAAAAGTTGAGGAAGGGAAGGGGTGAGTGGGTTTTTTGCGGCTGTGAAAAGGTAAAGGAGGGGAGGGAGAAAGAGGAGGGGTGGGGGCTGTTTTTCTTGCAGTTGGGTGGGTTGGGTTGGGTGGGGAGGGTCAAATTTTTTTTTTTTAACTGGCTGCGTGACAATCACGCAGCCAGATTTGGGAAACTTTCTGGACCCCGTGACGGGGTCCAGATCTTTCTCCTACCAATCTACCATCTTTTGTTCTTCTATTCTATGCATCCGCAGTCTTTGACTAATTTCTTTATTATTTAGGAGAATAAAACAGGCATATTTAGCCTCTTCCTTCACAGGTAGATTCTTCCACCCCACCCCCCCCCCCACCCCACACCCCACCCCATAATAAAGCTCTCTCTCTCTCTCTAGAAAGCTTGCAGAAGAAGAATGGTGAAGTACCAGAAAAACAATCAGTTTCAATGGAAAAAAACCAAAGAACACACAGTTGATGAAGACGAGGATTCTTACTTACACCCTTTTGCTTTAATCTGTACAAACTCTGGCTATAGCAATAAGAGAGCAAAACCCAAGCTTTTCTTCTTCATTTTTCTCTCTCTACTTTCTTGCACCTTGTTTCTAGCAACCCACTTGTTTTCTTCAAATTCCATCACATCCTTATCATTCTTCTGTAAGTTTATATATTTTCTGGGATTTTTAGTTTTAATAATATGCTTGTGTTTGGTTTAGATTAAAACCGTTTTTTGGTTTTTTTCAACCTACCATTTTTGACTTTTCAATCCATTTTTAACATGAAAAGTCAACAATTTCAACTCAAATAAACTACTTTTGGTTTATAAACTGTTTATAATCTCTATCAAACGCACTCATAATTTTTTTTTGATTAATTATTTGTCTCTTTTTGTTTGTGTGTGTGTGTGTGGTTGCAGACTCATTTGGGGTTGATAATGGTTCTGAAACAGATGTAAATACCTCCCTTTGTTCGTCCGTTCCTAATGGTTAGTTATCTAAATACTTGCTTTGTTACGGATTAAGCCCTAATACCGAGCACTAGTAAAAAACCTTATGCATGTTTTCACTATAATAAGGAAGAACGTTTCATCCGATGCTTAATAATAATATATATTAGGTTGATATGTTGTCATACTAATAAGAGTATTTTTTTTTTTCGATGTGTAAGATTATTATTATTATATATTATTATTATTATTTTTCATATATTAGCTTAGCCCAAAATTTGTTTTAGCATCCGTCTAAATCCGCCCCTGGTCATTAGGCTCTATATATGTAATAGAAATATTAGATCGATGATATGTAGTCGTACTAATAAGAGTACGATATGATTAAGCTTAGTCGATGTGTATGGTGTATTTGATGGAAGGTGGTATTTGTTTTGCAACTTGATAGTAGGGTCTGGTAAAGTACTAAACATGTAACCTTAATTTTCCTTAAATATTATACAATTTCTCCTTTTATGTTTCTTGTTTGAACTTGAATGAAGAGGATTTGATTAATAGTTTGGATTTTCTTTTTCTTGGGGGTGGGGGGTGGGGGTGGGGTGGGTTGGGGAGCCTGACCTGGTGGGGCAGACACAAATCATGCCCTTGAAATTTATGTAATAAGGTTGACATTATGTACTTACTTATATTTAGTACTTAATACTTCATAGAATTAGATAAAATAATGAACACTTAACGCTGTCAAATTTCAAGTTTGTGACGGATGTTTGTTATAAATGCAGGAACTATATGTTGTGATAGAAGCACACTACAAGAAAAGAGGGCTATAGGGACGACTTTTGTCGTCCCTATAGGTACAAATGTCGTCCCTATAGGTGTACAGGGACGACATAGTCGTCCCTAAAGATCGTCCCAATAAGCCCGTCCTAGTAAGTAAACAGAGACGACAATAGTCGTCCCAATAGCTTCAAGATTTATAGGGACGACTTTTGTCGTCCCTATAGCCCTTATTTTCGTCTTCTACAATCGTCGAATTATTCGTTTCAACAGACCAATTGGGACGACAATAGTCGTCCCAATAGTTCGACCTATTGGGACGACAATAAGTCGTCCCAATAATTCGACCTATTGGGACGACAATAGTCGTCCCAATAGGTCGAACATATAGAGACGACTTATTGTCGTCCCAATAGGTCGAACCTATAGAGACGACTTATTGTCGTCCCAATAGGTCGAACCTATTAGGACGACTTATTGTCGTCCCAATTGGTGTTCCACTATTGGGACGACTATAAGTCGTCCCAATATGTTTGAACTATTGGGACGACAATAGTTGTCCCAATAGACAAAATATCCATCTTAAATGTTTTTTTTTTTGAAATTTATTTATTCTAATAAATAATAACACTTTCTTTACTAATTTAATGAATTTAATAACAATGGTGAATAGAAACATGAAATAAAAAGTTTTAAAATAACATAAATAATATTAATTATATTATGGACAAAAACAAATTGTATCAAAACATCCTAAAAACCATGCACAATAAATTCCATCACAAAATAACCATAATGTACAAAACAAAAGTATTTACAAATAAAAATTGATAGAGAGGAAGACTAAAGATCGAGATAAATAATCTTGGTCCCTAGAAGAATATAACTCTTCTTCATGCGTACGATGGGGAGGTGGTGGTGGCGGTGTCGGCGGTGAATTCCGGCATGATGATTGCAGATTACTCGTTAATGATGTCATAAATTCATTCATTTCTTTGCATGTATGTCTCCATTTTGGACTTCAATGCATTGGTTGCTCGAATAGATTCACTTTGCAATGCTGTGTTGGTCCCGCAATCTCGTAGTGGACGAGTGAGAGCGGGAAGTGCCCCTCGTAACCCGTCCAGCTGGCGCGGTGTCCCTCCTCTCTCCTGGGACCTTAAGAACAACGTCGTTCTCGTTGATCGCCACGACTGCTTGGAGCTAGCTTTGCTTGCGTTTGCTCTTCCGTTCCTCCACCATTTTTTCCTTACATAATCAAATTTAAAATATTTGTCAAGAAAATGTGAAACCGAAATAATGCTCAAGACTACATCACTTTGTATTAACTTGTACGTACATAATCATAGCTTGACCCTTTCGTTCACCCACTCGCCATTTCACCGATGGTTGACTTTAAATGTTTCAATGACACTCGGCCACTCTCGGGGTCAAGGCGGTCCCACATTGTATACGTATGCATATGAAATGAATTCTTGAAACGTCATGAGGACATTGAAAATGAAATTATGGATGACAAATAATATCATTACCTATATCGAAAGCGTGGCAACTATAGTTTTTGACCCCGCAAGCTAGTATACTTTATTTTTCCCCCATTAATTTTGTTCGTCATTGAAACATCCTATAAAAAATAAAATGAAATGATTACAATGTTAATATTAATATTTAATGGAAATTCAATTAATTAAATAAAACGAATTGTGCTTACCTTAAATTTTTGACTCGACGAGCGCCTATGCACTTTTCCCATACCTCCGTCGTTAGGCGCGGTGAGTACGGCAGTACCTTTATCTCTTATGTATGCATTCACATCGGACTTGTCTTGACGATATCTTGGGCCGCTATATCTTCGATCACCGTCAACAATGAGCTTGTAATCATCGTTGAGTAACGGCTTGGATTGACATCAAAATATTCCTATAGCAAATCACTTATGTATGAAGTTAGACTTTATTAAAAGTACTTACGGTATAAAATGAATGACTAATTTACTTTACGTATCCTGGCTAGTGGTAGCACGGGCTTTTTGTTCCTCCGGAACATTCGCCCATCTATCGAAGTAGGGTGCACAAATTGTCTCACACGTGTTCCTACAACCCTCGATACGTATTTTTGGTTGTCTCTGTGAGGTAAATATGTCCTTCTTTTGTATCAAACTCTATGGGAGGGGTCTTTTCCGTTAAACTCGAAGCAGATTTCACAAGATGTAACGATCTCGAAGGGCCCGTTTTTTTTGCATGATCGCTACGATTTCAAAAAAAAAAATACAAATTGGTTTACTATGTAAATGACTATGAATACACTCCATGTTTTGCCAAAAAATGATCTTACGTCGGCAATCCGCTTGTAGACTATTTGCATCTTGATGTGGAGGCTCATCTCCACCATCACCTCCATGGTGTAATACGCCGGCCATTATATCTTCGTCAATATCTAGATGACCAACAAATTTTATAAGCTTTCACTAATTGAATAAAATAATCACAAGGTGAAAATGATCTTATTCTATTATAAAACAAACTACAATTTAAACGTATAATTGTGTAAAGAGTGAGATATAAAATGAATAGCTAGATAAGCGTATATAGTATTTGAGATGATCAATTTTAGAAGGATCCCAAATGTCAAAGTATCCTAGCAAGTAGCAAATAGTTCGGCAAAAAAAACTCGAGATATGTGCTCGGTCGACAAACTGTCGATTGGATGAGTCGACCGTTTGAGCGGGGACCCAAAACGGTCGCCAATCCGGCCGACCGTTTGGGTCGTCGTTTAGCAGAGTTGAAACGGTCGACCGTATGATCGACCGGCTACATCATCCGTTTCAACAGAATCATGAGAATTAGGCCGGGTGTCATACGGTCGACCGGATTACAAAAGCGGTCGACCGTAATAACCGACACCCGATTTGAAAGTTACGCATCTTTCTTCTCCTCAAGTCGCTTTTACAATCTTCTCTTCTAACAGCCCGCATCATAAATAATGCAAATAAAAAGTACAAAACATATTATCAAAATGTTATTCAATTGCGAATTTCATACTAAGTAACAGAGTACAATATGACAAAGTGTTGTTTTGATCACTCATAGTCACTATCATTACTTTATCAAGATCATCGTCATCTTCGACCTTCGAGGTCTCATCTCCGTGTCGACGCCTCATACTCACCTCCATTTTCGCCCTCATCGTTATCGTCGTCCTCGTCCTCGCCCCTCGTCCTCATTATCCTCATCCGTATCGTTAATAAAATTATATTCGTCTCCACTAACATTCGACGATGACGCTCTCTTAGCGGGATGATCCAACCGAATGGCGCCAATGTCGTCCCGTTGCATAGTAATGTGGTCTATATTGCCAAGATCAACAAACGGCGAGAAGTTTGATGAGCTATCATCGTCGCAAACAAATCTATCTCGGTCAAAACCCTCGATGGCGTATCCCACGTAGTCACGATGATTGACTTCTTGAACCACTCGCCGATTATGACTACGTCTTTGGGTCATCAATGTAGAACACTTGCCTCGCTTGCAAAGCAAGTATAGGCTGGTCATCTTTGTAAGCCTCTCTCGCTAATGTCAATGATTGTGATGTTGTTCTTCGTGACCTTACTTTTCCCGTCACACTTAAACCATCCGCACCAAACACCACCACCGAGAAACCGTTTATATGAAAGCTCCAATATATCCTCGAAGTCGCCCGTAAAATATTTCACCACCACGCTCGCAATACTCACACCACTATTTTGTGTTTTACGTCGGATATCACGATCATAAGTTAGAAATCGAACTCCGTTCACGATACATCTTGGGTAGGAATGACTGACATTTGGCCGAGACGCATAAAGATAGCAATTTCGATGACACTGACATCGCGTGTATCCGATGTAGACCATAAATGCGTGTTAATAATATGTGAAGTCATTAACCGATCAAACATTATACTAACCGTCAATGCAAACATTATTATTGTTCTACCTTCGTATGAAACCAAGCGGAAATTCGATTCTATGCAAGCTGGTTAACATTGGTAACTCCACGAGTCTCCAATCGATCCTTGTGCTCCTTTGTTGATAGTAAAATTACATTGAGCAATTGTTATAATAATTAAACATTTTAATGTTAAATATAATGAAAATAATTAGTAACTACTCACTTTAAGAACGTTTCAATCTCCGGACGGTTGTTCAAGACATAAAACTCGACTTGAGCTCGAACATCACTTTCGAGGACAACTAAACTTCTCTTTCCTATAGGGCGACATTGGGAATCAAAAATAGATAGTCGCTTTTGGGAACGCATAGATCTTCATTTCGCCTGGTCGGTTGAATCGTGTCTCGGACGTCTTCGAAATACCGTGAACAAAATGTCAATGCTTCCTCAACAACATATCCTTGACTATAGAACCCTCGAGCTTCGATTGATTTCGCACATAGTCCTTTAGTTTCTTGAGAGATATCTCTCAAAAGGATACATCCACCTCATGTAAGCGGGCCCACCAAGAATTGCCTCTTCAGCAAATGCATCACAAGGTGAATCATAATGTCAAAAAAAAGCCGGTGGAAAGATTCGTTCAAGCTTGCACAATATGAGGATGAGCTGTTGTTGAGCATCCACCATGTCGCTAACCTTTATAGACCTGGCACACAATTTTTTGAAAAATGTACAAAGTTCAGTGATAGTGGATGAAATTGCCTTGTTTAGAAAAGCTCGACACACGACGGGCAACAATCTTTGCATGAGGATATGACAATCATGTGACTTCAAACCAATTATTCGGCTTTCATTAGGTGCAACGTTCTTTCTCGATTCGATGCAAAACCATCGGAAATTTGACATTCCGTATAAAATTGCAAAACTTTCGACGATCCGCATTAATAAGCGTGTAATGTCTTGCAGCTTCATCATCTCTCTTTATCTTCGTACAAGTGCGGCTCGTGTCCGATTTTTAATTTCATCAAATCACGCCTCGCGTTGTCCGTATCCTTAGACTTATGAGGATCGCCCAACAATGTACCCAACAAACTATCCATGAGACATTCTTTTCTACATGCATGACATCGAGATTGTGTTTCAACTCATTTGTCGCACCAATAGGGCAACTCATAGAAAATGCTCTTCTTTCTCCGTTTAGCTCATCCTTGTCCCTTTTTCTTTTACACCCCATAGCTTGGGTGTTTTCCAGTGTTCTAATTTTCACACGACTAAGTTGTCAGAGGATATCCGAACTAGTCAATTGAGGCGGTGGCCCACGCGTCTCTGTTTGTCCATTGAAAGTACGGTCATTTCGCGCTAATGATGAGTACTTGGTAAGAAACGTCGATGACCCGCATAAGCCGTCTTACCAATGACACGCGTCGAAGGTGTCTCTTCATTACAAGTCGGACATGCGTCGTAACCACGACCGCTCCGCACCGACAAATCAAGCTACGGCGGAAATCACTAATCTTGTCCATAATAGCGCTCGCATTACGAATATACTGATTATTATTTGATACGTCCACGCGTGATCGATACGAGATGTCCACAATTCCTTCAACTCATCCACTAATGGCCGTAAAAATACATCCATATCTTTGCACGGTGATTGGGGACACAGGATCAAAAAGGTTAGCATTAAATTTTCTTCTTTCATACATAGCCAGGCGGTAGATTATAAGTTGCCAAAACCACCGGCCACATCTTTGTAAAGATCGACTCATATTACCGAAGGATTGAAACCATCCGACGACAATCCCAAACCGAACATTTCTTATCTCGCATGCAAAATCGGGGTGATTTTTGTCGAAGGCCCGCCAAGCTTTTCCATCCACCGGATGACCCATTTCATCATTGTGCGTCGAGCGACTGTATTATGCCACCTCATTAGTCTAGCAGTATGTGTTGTTGCAAACAAACGCTTCAGTCTAGGGGTCAATGGAAAATAACGCAACACTTTATGCGGGACATTTTTCCCAGAGGATTTGCCAGCTATTTGCACCCAACGACTTTCGCAGCAGACTGGACAAATTTCTTTATCAGCGTTTTCCTTCCAAAATAACGCACAATCATTCCTACAAACATGAATATTTTCGTACCCCAATCCCAACTTCGACATTAATTTTTTAGCCTCGTAGTGAGAGTCAACAAGATTGATTTTGGGGAAGGCCAATTTTAACAACTTCAATAGCCCATCTACAGATTTATTTGTCCACTTATTGACCACCTTCAAATGCATCAGCTTAGTTAAAAAGTTTAGAGACGAGAAAGAAGATACTCCTGGATACAACTCTGAATGCATAGCATCGAACAAAGCGTCATAACTTAAATCAGAAGTTGCAGCAGATGATTCATCCCTGACCACATCGTTAAGAATATCCGCCATCTCATCTTCTGCAACAAGCCCTTCGTTCGTCCCTTGCATATTCACAGGCCCTTCCTCACTCTCCCCGTGATAAATCCACCTCTCGTAGTTATCATAAAACCGTGACGAAATATGTGAGACTCAACATCATCTACCAATTGCATCATCATGTTTATACATCTTTTGCACCGGACATTGAATCATCCCCTATCATTTGCTAATGGCCTCGCCATATTTATGAATGCTTTAAGACCATGCCAAAACTCTCTGAGACTTTGCCCGTTTTCTATTCAACTTTATCCAACTCTTATCAATTTCCATTTCCGCTTTAGATTTGCTTTGCGAAAAAAAAAAAAATAACAATAATTAAGTGCGTTATACAAGTGGTGTGAGAATGTTCTAACTCCTTGTCGCTCCAATACTAATTTCGTGTATGGGCCTAGCCATTCGACATTGATTTGTAAAATTATGAGTTGTGTTCATTATTTCTATTATTGCCTATGTTTCACGTGTAAATTTCGGCAACATCTCCTTCTATTCTCCTAAGTGCGCGCACTATATTAAACATAGTCCACACCCAGGAGAATAAAATAGAGACAATACCAAAAATCATACGTGATAGTCGAGGCAATCATAGGAAAAATGTATGATACAACAACTCGTAACTTACAAATCAATGTCAAACCGTCTCAAACAGGACAATTCAAGGATTAGTTTGTAAACATCAAACAACCTAAAATGAGGTTGTGTGTGCTTAACAAACTAATCTTCAAACAACATTCTAAGGTTTATTAAAGTGCAATGTATTGTGAAAATGAAAGGAAAAATAGAAAATAAAAGAGCAAAACAGAAAACTAATACTTAAATATGTAAGTGGAATAAGTAAGTTTGACTTACCAAGGATATCTTGAAGATGACAAGTAAGACCTTTAAATTGGTAGAATTTGTGGACTAAGACTTGAAAGAGAAAATGAAGAAATGGTGCTTCTGCTGGAAATTTGTATACAGGATCAATTGGGACGACATTTTGTCGTCCCAATTGATGGAATTACTGCTAAAAATTCCCGCCAATTTGCTGTGGGTATTAGGACTTATAGGGACGAATATTTAATATATAGGGACGACAAAATAAGTCGTCTCTATAGATTGTAGACCTATAGGGACGACAAAACAAGTCGTCTCTATAGATAGACCTATAGGGACGACAAAATAAGTCGTCTCTATAGACGCTCAACCTTTAGAGACGAAATGTAACCCTATAGGGACGACAAATAATTCGTCCCAGTAGCTTACAAAGCGGGAAAAAATGCGCCAATTTTTAGACAAATTTTTTTAGCTATAGGGACGCCAAAATAAGTCGTCTCTATATATTGTAGACCTATAGGGACGACAAAAGAAGTCGTCTCTATAGATTGTAGATCTATAGGGACGACAAAATAAGTCGTCTCTATAGATTGTAGACCTATAGGGACGACAAAACAAGTCGTCTCTATAGATAGACCCTATAGGGACGACAAAATAAGTCGTCTCTATAGACGCTCAACCTTTAGAGACGAAATGTAACCCTATAGGGACGACAAATAATTCGTCCCAGTAGCTTACAAAGCGGGAAAAAATGCGCCAATTTTTAGACAAATTTTTTTAGCTATAGGGACGCCAAAATAAGTCGTCTCTATAGATTGTAGACCTCTCAGGGACGACAAAATAAGTCGTCTCTATAGATTGTAGACCTATAGGGACGACAAAATAAGTCGTCTCTATAGATTGTAGACCCTATAGGGGACGACAAAACAAGTAGTCTCTATAGATAGACCTATAGGGACGACAAAATAAGTCGTCTCTATAGGCGCTCAACCTTTAGAGGCGAAATGTAACCCTATAGGGACGACAAATAATTCGTCCCAAAGAGCTTACAAAGTGGGAAAAAATGCGCCAATTTTTAGACAAATTTTTTTTTAGCTATAGGGGACGACAAAATAAGTCGTCTCTATAGATTGTGAACCTCTCAGGGACGACAAAATAAGTCGTCTCTATAGATTGTAGACCTATAGGGACGACAAAACAAGTCGTCTCTATAGATAGACCTATAGGGACGACAAAATAAGTCGTCTCTATAGACGCTCAACCTTTAGAGGCGAAATGTAACCCTATAGGGACGACAAATAATTCGTCAAAGAGCTTACAAAGCGGGAAAAATGCGCCAATTTTTAGACAAATTTTTTTAGCTATAGGGACGACAAAATAAGTCGTCTCTATAGATAGAACCTATAGGGGACGATAAAATAATAAGTCTCTCTATAGATCTTTGAACCTATAGGGACGACTATTATGTATTGGGACGACTTTAGTCATCTCTATAGCTTTTACATCTGTAGGGACGCCATTTTATTGTCGTCCCTAAAAATGCTATATATAGAGGCAATTTGGTGTCGTCCCTATAGGTGTGTCGTCACTATAGACCTCTTTTCTTGTAGTGGCGGCATTCGTTCAGACATATGTATAATGATAGGGGATGTAAGAACTCACTCTATATCCTCTTCCCTCTTCCTCTACAGAGCCACCAATCCGAGCGGTTATCTTACGGGCCTAACGGATGATGATGACGAGGAGGAGGAATATGTAATGCAACACGAAAAGATCAGGCCGTATACTCGAAAATGGGAACCTGGTGTGATGGACACAATTACCGAATTAGACCTCGTTGTGAAACGAAAAGACTTTGGCGTACGTCAAAGTTGTGATGTCGTGCACGACGTCCCTGCCGTGTTCTTCTCGACTGGAGGGTATACCGGTAATCTTTACCATGAATTCAATGATGGGATATTGCCTCTTTATATCACTTCACAGCATTTGAACAAGAAGGTTGTGTTTGTCATTCTTGAGTATCATAATTGGTGGATCACCAAGTACCGCGACATACTCTCGCAACTCTCGGATTTTCCGGCCGTAGAATTTCATCGCGATAAAAGAGTCCATTGCTTCCCTAAAGCCATTATTGGATTAAAAATCCACGACGATCTCACTGTCGAAACATCATTGATGGAAAACCATAAGACGATAGGAGACTTCCGCGAGCTTTTGGATCGTGCGTATTGGCCGCGAATTAGAGGTCTCATCCAAGACGAGGAACGAAAAGCTCGACTCAACATGGAGAAATCTACATTGTCACCTTCATCAAGGACAATGAAAAAGCCTAAGCTTGTCATAATATCGAGGAACGGGTCGAGGGCTATAACGAATGAAGATTCGTTGGTGAAAATGGCGAAGAGTATCGGGTTTTTGGTCGAAGTTTTGAAGCCCGAAAGGACTACAGAATTGGCTAAAGTTTATAGACTTCTTAACTCGAGTGATGTTATGGTTGGAGTCCATGGTGCTGCCTTAACTCACTTTCTCTTTATGAGGCCGGGCTCTGTTTTTATCCAAGTCGTTCCCCTCGGTTCAGAATGGGCAGCAGAGACATTCTACGCTGAACCATCGCAAAAACTCGGTTTGAAGTACATTGGCTACAAAATCCTTCCTAAGGAGAGCTCGTTGTACGCCGATTATGACAAAAATGATCCGATTCTAATCAATCCAAGTAGTGTAAACAAGAAGGGATGGGAATTCACGAAAAAGATCTATCTTGATAGTCAGATGGTGAGATTGAATATAGAAAGATTCCGTAAGCGCTTGTTTCGTGCTTACTATTACTCCGTTGCTAGGAAGAACAAGCGTATAGGTCATCAATTATAGTACATTTTTGACATCTTCTTCAATGGTGTACATTTCGACACGTGATTTTTGAGTAGTTCTGTATATTGTAAATAAAGAAAAAAAAAATTAAGCAAGAATGTAATTGTAGGAACAAATGAGTTGTGATTTTGTACATCAAATACCAAAACAATAACCTTCTTTTTGGTACATAATGTGGTGAAGATAAAAAGAGTCTCTCTATAAGTTTTCTTTTGTATTTACACGTGTGTTTAAAAGTGGTAGTTCTTTCGGAGCCTTTCTTTGGCTAAGCTTAAATTATAATTTAAGCTGATCAGATATATTTTTTATTTATATATTTCGTAAGATTCACAATATACTACTTATTTATTATTCATACATTTCATATGATTTACAACTTATAAGCACTTATAAAATTAATTTTAACATTGCCAAACATACACGAATTGTGTATACAAAAATGATGTTTGACTAATTTATAAATAGTCAAAAGCAATCAAACATGCAGTAAATACAAGATTTCTTGGAATATGTGCCCAATGTATCGACAACACTAGCTTAAGGTTATTTATCGTCTCAAGTTTGTTTTAAAATAAATTTTAGTTTGTCACTGCATATTGTTGAAATGGAAAAGGGGTAACACTTGAATTTGGAACACGGCATATAATTGAAATTTAGTAAGACTCGCAATTTTTATTCACATATTTTGTATAACTTACTACTTATAATCTACCAAAAAACTTTATCAAGCGAGCACGAAAGATTTCGAAATTTCGTTTTCTATGTAAATCCCACTTGTTTAAAAATATAGTGGCTTTCATTTTCTAATAAGATTAATCAGTCCACTTCTTATTTAAAACAACTGTTTTTGATAATTTAATTCACACTAATTTAAACTGGTCAAATGCATCTGGTTGCTATTAAGTGGTTTAAATGAATTGATTGAGGCTCTATTTTCAATAATGGCACTCATTGTTGCAAATTAATTGGAGGATTTTTTTTTTCCTGATTAGGTATAATTATCATGTTTGAAATTATTTGATCTTTAGTGGATTCTAGGACATGATCTTCCTTCATGGAAAAAGTTACCGTGGATATTGTTTGTGTCAACTACGTAACTCGTTTCTAAATATTAATTAGTAGGTTGGCTGTGGAGTGGACAAGAAAATTAGATGGTTGGGCTAAGAATATCACCGATGTATGAACTCTTATTTATGTGATACGAATGTTGGAAGACTTTTGATCTATATGGTATTAATGTCTAATAAATAGACGTTCAAGTTTAAATTTGGTCTCCAATGTATTGTATAGATTGCTATCTAGGTGTATTTTATTTTATTAAATTAAAATTAAAATTACATTTAAACATACATAAAAAAATCTAAATTTAACTGAATTGGCGTGTCCAACGGAGCTTCTGAATTTAGACGGAGGTCTATACACTGTCTATTTTTTTTCTTGTCACGTCAGCTTGAGATAGTCCTTGACAGTTTGCAGTTTGTATTAGAAAAGAATTTTCTTAAATATTTTCTATCTTACTTACGTGGAAAAAAAAATATAGCAACGGTTGTATTGTAGATGCTCTAAAGAGTCAAGGTGAAGGATTGGTATGGGTCGGTTAATTGACGAAGTGTTTGGAGGGGCGCACAATTTTTCCCCCTTTCTTTTTTTCCTTTTTGTATTTTAGCTTTTATTTATTTCTAATTAAAAGTATTTGTGTTAACCCTCACAAGTTACATCAATATCCCACATTTAATGAAAATTGGACAACAGACTATCAATAATTTAGTGATTGTTTGGTAAATTTTTTTATAAACTGTAAATAGTGAATTATACAAACGGTTAAATACTTCAAATAAAAGATTAATAACAAACTTGTTATAATATTATTTATTGGAAACCTCCACTATAATTATACTAATTTTATGTAGAATAACCTCCACTTAGAAGGTAGTGCCGATAATTTTATAGACGGATGGTAACAAAGTGATTTAACTAGAATGAAAGGATAATTTTGATGATTAAGTAAAAATAAAATTAAGTTGTGTTGGTACAATAAGTTTTATTACAAGTTTACTGATCAAATTTGCTTCAATACTAAGGTTTACTTGAGAGTTTTAGAGTATTCGTTATGAGAATTTTTAAAGTACTGATTTTGAGTGTTTTGAGTGGGGGTTTTAAGTGATTTTAGTAGTGACTTTTTAAACGATCCAATCAATGTTTGAGAGTTTATTAAATAACAGTTTAAAAAGTTTTTTAGAGAATCAAATTACATATATGTCCATATATAAAATTTTAAATTAAATTTTAAAATTTTATATATTCACCTATCATTGAAAATATAGAATTAAATTTATGTTTGTTGCATGTTTTTTTTTTTCTTTTGTATATTTTCTTTTATTTTGAGAAATATTAAGTTTAGAATAGTTTTGAGAATAATTGTTTGAAAATTGGTAAAATTGGAAGAAATTTTGAAAAATGGCCAAAAACCACCGATTTGAGAGTTGAGAGATGCGCATCAAATTCCACTACATCGATTTTTTGCGGGTTCAGTTCTTCAATAAATTTAAAAACACCGATTTTTCAACCTTTCATAAATAGTACCGGACAAAACCGGTGGGAAAAAAAAACTCCCAAACCTGCCCTAAATTTTGGACAAAAAGTTAATTTAAGAAAAAACAACTCAAATTTTCACCATCAAAAGTTCAAAACAAGTAATTTACATTTTTTTAAAATCAGTTTAGAAAATAATTTATTTTAAATTTACTTATCACTTATAAGTAAACTTTTAACCAGGACCGTTATGAATTCGCTAATTTTCCATGTACCCAAGGGTTTAAGCTTTTCATTCGTCTCCACTCGCTAACGCGCCACCGATCCAAACCCCACCTCCACCTCCAGTAGGCACAGAGCAACAGAAATGGGGACAGTGAAGAAAATAGTGAAGAAGGCGACGATACTAGGAGAAATGGGATTTAGCAAGGGAGGTGGGAACATTAACTGGTTCCCGGGTCACATGGCCGCCGCCACTCGGGCCATCCGTGACCGCCTCAAACTCTCCGACCTCGTCATCGAAGTCCGTGATGCCCGGGTAAATATAATACTTGATATTTATGAATAGATACACTAGAGTTGATAAATTTAAGGAATTAATCTTTTTCGGATTTTTGGGGATTTGTATATAGATACCATTGTCATCAGCAAATGAAGACTTGCAGCCTATGCTCTTGGGAAAAAGGCGCGTCATTGCTCTCAACAAGAAGGACTTGGCTAACCCTAACATCATGCATGTACTTTTTTACCTCCCTATATACGTTTGCATAGGACAATTATCTCGTACATGTGTGTTACGATGTATTTATATTGCTAATCTTGTTTTACAGAACTTCAGTTTATGTTTTCTTTATGATTTGAGGCCTTTTATTCCAAAATGTCGCAGTCTATGTTAAGAGTATCTACTCTATACTCTTTATGTGTGGTGTGGTGGGGTTGGGAAGTCAGGTATGAGTTTTATTCGTTTCTCAAGATTTTATTTATTTAAGGTGCTAAAACAGTATTCTAATAGTTTTCTAGTTTATGTGAAGCTTTACGTTACAGTAATCATTAGGATGTTATGCAGTAATATTTAGTGATTCTGGGTAATTGAACCTTAATTATCTTGCTATCCACCTTTCATTGATTATTGCTCTTACATGCCTAATCTTTTGTTTGAACCGTAATGGTGATACTTTTTTTTTTTTTTTTTTTTTTGCAGAAATGGATTCATTATTTTGATTCTTGTAAACATGATTGTCTTTCAATCAATGCACACAGCAAAAGTTCGGTTAAAAAGGTCAGTCAATATTTGCTTTTGTATGAAGTTTCTTCACGTGTACTAATCTAAAAATGATTTATGCTGGTGCGATAAACTCATTTTTGAATTCAGTTAAAGATTGTGTTATGCGTTGAAGAAATAAGTAATCTTTTTGCACTGGCTATGATTATGGCCACAAAATATTTTGCTTGTGAGCTTATCTTTTGGTCAGCCATCCACATCTTAGGTGAAAGCAGTCTATTTCTAGAACAATCGTTTTGTTATATATTGAATTCTAATATGCGCATAAATGCTTGGAAATTCACATTACTTTTCAAGCTTGTTGACAAACCCCCACCCACAAGGGAAAATATTAAATTTTGTACTCCTTCCAAGTTTGTTCTGATTATTGATTATTGTCCCAAAGCTTCTTGATCTGGTGGAATTCAAATTGAAGGAGGTAATCTCAAGGGAGCCAACTCTCCTTGTCATGGTGGTTGGTGTTCCCAATGTTGGCAAGTCGGCCTTAATCAATTCCATCCATCAAATCGCATCAGCTCGCTTTCCAGGTTCTTTAGGGTCTTTTTTAAGAAAGTTGTTAGCATTCAATTCCTAAGCATGTTATCTCAAAACATGATTCTTTTGCTTGCATTATAGTGCAGGGGAAGAAGAAGCGGGCCACAGTGGGACCATTACCTGGTGTTACTCAAGATATTGCTGGGTTCAAGGTTTGTTAAAAAAGAATTAGTGTTTAGATGTTCTGCAGTCAGTATTATATTTCAATGCTAAAGTCGAAGGAATTGCATGCAATATTGAACAAGAGATGCAGTTTGGACTGATGTATAACCATTTGATTCCTTTGAGGTTTATCAAATTTTTCCTCCAATCATTATATTTAAGTGTTTTTCACTTTATGACCATATGCAATTTCACCTTGTTGAACTATGGCAAGTTTTTTTTCTTATTGTTGCACTGTATTGGTGGGTTACATTCTTACAGAGGGGAGTTGATTCTGTGTTAATGTTAGTGTTGAACAAATTGCGCACAACAACTGTTATACAGCCAAGAGTGTCAGGGGTGACATAAGATGCTGCTCCTAATGGAGCATGAATGTTACTAAATTGTATTGAGTATTTTAGTTATTTTCCACTTATTGGTTTGATGCTATAAGGTGAGATCACGAGAGTGAGTCAATGGTTGGTTTCTTATTTCATGTTATATTCTTGGTTTTGTTCAGTGCAAACTGAATTACAATTTACGCAGCTCACAAGTACCAAAGATCTGAATAGCAATCAAATGAAGAGTTCTTGTATAATAGTATTTGTTTGTTTGGATGTGGTTTTCTGTCATTTGTGAAATGGAATCTTTTGACTGATTAGTGGAGAGGATGTGCATTGCCTGTCTGCCTCTCTGAGAAGAGGACAAACAAACCGTCTCCTTGTAGAGTGCATTTCTCTGCCAAATTTGTTGGTTTCCAGAACATTAATATAACACTCTTCCACTTAGAGATCCGATTTGATCCATCTTTCTAGCTAATTTCCCATTTTATGTCCTTTACGTTATCATCTCATCCCTGCCCCAATAAAATAACCAAGAAAAAAAAAGGATCATGTACCAAATTTTATCTTGTTACTTGAAGCAATTTTTGAGATCATTATATGTTGGAAACAGAATGATAATAAGTTTCCAGATATCAACATTAAACTTGTAAGGGCCAAAATTAATCGGTAACTCACAACTGTTTGACTAACATTTATTGAATTCCATCTAGTGTGTTTAGTAAAGTACAACTACGCCCTTGTTCTTTTGCTATTATGATTATCGTTTGTTTTTTTTCTCATATTCTTCGTCAATTATTTAATTCTAGTAGCTTTTGCTTTAACGTTTATATTTTATTGCATGCAGATTGCCCATCAACCTAGCATATATGTTTTGGACACTCCTGGGGTGTTGGTTCCAAGTATACCAGACATAGAAACTGGGTTGAAGCTAGCTATAGCAGGTTCATATAATTTTTTTAGGTTTACTTGTGTATCGACTGAATTCTTTCACTTGGGTTGAGCTAGAATTCTTCTAGCAATATTTCGACAGCTTGTTATTGGATTGAGTGGGAACATAAAGATAAATTTTACAAATACAATGCGTTTATATTTCTTTTGCGAGTGACAGTTGATAATGAATTGTTAAAAAGGAACAACTCTGGCCTAGCTTGGTCGTGATTATTTACGACTCTAGATAGATTGGTGTAGACTGTAGACCACAGTTTTTATCTGGTATCTTGAATTAACATAGCATAGTCAGAATGTCAAAATGGATTTAGAAGTGAGAAACCATTTCAGATATTTCATCATTCACTCTAAACCATAGTGCTTCCAAACATGGCTCTCAATTGGAGCCCCATTTGCTCTTGTAAACGCGAGGTTATCTATTTTTATTAAGTAAAACATATGATTTGTGAATGATGCTAAATCAATCAACATTATTGTTTTGTGCAGGGTCTGTGAAAGATTCTGTAGTTGGTGAAGAGCGTATTACTCAATATTTATTGGCAGTTTTGAACACCCGAGGCACTCCAGTCCATTGGAAGCATCTCATTAATAGAGACACTGATAGTGTTAACCGTGAATCTGATGACAAACCCAATTATAATCTCAAGGATCTACTACCGAAGAGGAGGAAGCCTCCCAGTAAATCTGATATGCACTATATTGAGGTAACATTTAAGTCTTTCATAACTGACAAACTCAATTTTGGGGAAAGCTCTTAGGCATGTCCTATTTTAAATTGGTGGATAATAAATTCTATTTCATGTCGCCATGTTGTGAGGTGTCGTGTTGTCTTTACATGGGTATGCATGGGAAACAAAAACTTAACATAGGATTTCTGTGCTCTGGAAATCCTAGCCAAGTAACCTGGTCTGATCCTCATTTTCCGTGTAAGTAACCATGAATGAATCTCCATGACCACCGACAGGAAAAGAGAATGTTAGAACTCAACAAAGATGTCTATGATGACCAATATTTCATATAAAGATGACACATCTGCTTCCGCATCTTCCTTCCCTTCATAGTTTCATGTGCTTGAAGCTGCTCTATCAATTGGCTAATGACATTTAATCAATTATTTGGTTATCTTCACTAACTTTTTATCTACATTTGCGTTAATGATGTATTTGGTTGGAGTGCATTGTATGGTCAGAAAACCAATGACTAATACTACCACCATTGCTCCCAACTCCCAAGTGACAAATGGTCTCAGGAATTTTATCGGCATTTCTATGGGCAAGATGTATATTTTTCATAAATACAATGTTTCTCTTTCTGCTTATCCCTGCAAATCTGATTACACAGGATATCACTACCGAAGTCCAACGAGCACTATGTACAACTCTCTTGGAATTCAACGGTAGCTTGGACGATGAAGGCGACCTAGGTAGTCTTATAGACCAGCAGTTTGAAGAATTGCAAAAAGCATTAAAGATACCTCACAAAGCATCAGAGGCTCGTACCATAGTGTCGAAGAAGTTCCTCACTTTGTTTAGGACGGGTAAACTTGGTCCTTTTATCCTTGATGATGTATCTGATACGTACCCTGCATCCTGAAACCACATATTGGGGGTTTATTTTTCCCCTTCCCCCCAATACAAATTGTACATAATTTGTATTAAAGATGATTGTATCCTTCAGTAAAATGAAACGTTCTCTGTTTCCACCGTTCTTTATTTTTATCTACATTTACTTTAAACATGATGCAAATATGCTTCGCGCAAGTTAAAACTCGACTATTCCTCTGTGTGTGTTCAGTTGAAGATGCAGCAAGTCAGATCCATTTGCCATGGCTGAATGTGCGGTTTGTAAAAGAGGCAAGATATCTTTGTTTTGTTTTAATCATTGATCACCGTTGGTTGTCTATGAAACTTGGCATTCTGATTTAAACGTTACTGGGTTTAAACTTCATTGAACCGCATATGGAGTAGACTAACAAGTTTTGTTGGGATTGTTAATAATATAAAACTATAAATGCATTGGTTGTTTCGATAGTTGTAGCAATGAACTGACCCTCAGTGGCGGAAAAGCACTGCAATGTTTATTGAGAACAACTATAGACATCAACTTATAAATATAGTAGCACGTCCGAGCAGATGATTAGCTACAAACGTTTAAGCTGAGACATGGTCCAGACTCTTGAGAGAGGCGGTAGTGGAAACATGTCTACAATGGACAAAAGCTCAACGTACCAATGCCATGCAGAAGTAGGGGGGCCCACGTCTAGATAAAAAATAATTTCAGTACGAGACTTTGCAACTTAAAAAATTGTGTATTGATACATTAAACAATTGTAATTGTCAAAATTGAATTGCAAAGTAATGCAGCAATAGACTGAAAGCTCATTTATTTGCTTCAATAAACTCTTTATACTCTTTCTTCATTTTGACACCTGATATAGTCCTGCATATATTAAGAGTTTACATGTCAGCATCAAATTTAAGCAAGTTCATGGGAGTCGACAGGATGAGATTTTTTCAACTAAAAGTCGTAAGCATGTTTTGTGGTGTATAAAAAATGGTGTATACAAAATTGTCTTGCACGGACTCACCCAGGGAATACATTTTGACGAGAATAGTCAAAAAATGCAAACACCAAGTCAAGATGTTGGGACGGATGGCATTCACAGTTGGGAACTATCAGGTGGGAAAAATATAAGGGAATTCTGAAAGTGGTTGGTTGTAGGCAACATATATGGGGATAAAGATGTTAGAAGGGTAGGAAAAGGGTGTGCTCGAATTTCCTCGACAACACGACAAAGCCCGGTACAAATATTCAAAGGAATAAATAACAGGGCTAAGAATTATAGACACCTGTTTTCTTGGATAGAAGTGTTACTTAATGGGCTCATCCTAAGTTCTCATTTCAAGAAGTTAAAATGGAATTTCATGCTGTCAAATGGTTATTTGAAAGTACAGACCAATATTTTGATGACTGAGATAAACTAAGTCGTGATATGCATGTTTTAGAGAAAAATACAATCTAACCAACCTCAACATTTCCTTATTCTTGAAAAATTGCACACACGGTGTACCCATAATTCCAGCAGCTTCAGCAATCTCTGGATCTTCTTCGATATCAATCTCAACAAAATGCACATTCTGGTCGAATTCATCTATCACCTGAACATAATTTAAGAGTAGACAGCACTTGAATTTAACTGAGAACAGAGGAACTGAACATTTTTTATTCAGTTCACAGAAAGGCGAATAATCATAGACATTCATCAATATTTTCACTAAAGAAATTGTATGCTATGGGTAGATGAAATTTCCAAAACTGAACATGCATCAGTTATGGATCCAGTTCTCACCACCTAATTAGATGCTTAGTTTCTTGCTTTGAAATAGTTGCATACCCAGCATAATTTTTTTGGCAAGAAGACAACAAAATAATTTTCAGCAAGTAGGAAGATCGATGAAACCAGAAAGAACAAACACATTAAACATAATAGTTTTGCAAAGAATCTGAAAATATAGCAAGTTCTCCATCAATAGACGAGTTATGCATAGAACCTCATAAATATATGTAACTAGCTACATGACCATATTGGAATGAGTATATACCTTCCCAAGAATTGGTTTCAATGTCCTACAAGGACCACATGTAGGCGAAGTATATAGTACACATACAAGCCTCGGACTTTCATGGTACAACTTTCGCAGAGAATACTGAGATGAGCGAAAGATCAAGTTAAGAGAAAAGAGGAACATAATGTTATTTAAAATTTAGAGTAGGTTTAATAATGACGGTTGGAAATATAAACAGCAACAGGATATCTCACCTGGCCCTTGTGCTTTGTAAGAGTGATATCAAACCCTTCTCGTACATCTCTGTCGGTAAGCTCTTTCTTAGCCTCTTCAGTCTTGGGCTGTAACAGAGCAACAAACGGAAAAGATGATTGTCATTTTCAGTTCCACAAATGTTAATAACCTTGTGAAAACCAATGATATGATACCAAAGATTAAGATTTCAAGGATGAAAAGCTCTATAGCCCCTCGATCTTTTTACATCATATTTTCCCTATAATAGGTTACAAACCTGCTAATGGTCCAGGAGAACTCAAAGCAATTGATTTTATGTACACATTAACTGGACTCATCAACGAGGGATATATTGTTAATTCTTTACAACCATACCAACTGCATAGCTAATTTAGGCTATTATGGAAAACACACCGATAAAAGATCAATAATACATGTTACGTGTTAAAGAGCTCTTATAACTTTCAAGATTACGTCAGTTACACCCATTCTAACTGAAATACCAAAAAATTTCAAAGTATCAAGGAGATATATAAATTAAATTCAAAATGCTCGTGGAGTGAGAAAGTCAAGATTTACGTTTTTCAGGCAATTCACATCAAAGGGAAAGCAATACAGATATAAGTCAGATTCTACAATAAGCTACATACCTGGTGAAATTCAATCAGGAGATCTTTGCTTGTAAGATATCTTTCCACCGATAGTGCTGCAACACATCCTGAACCAGCTGCAGTAATGGCTTGCCTCCATTCATGATCCTACTCAAAAATGAAAGAACAAGAGAATAATTCATGAGGAAGCCCGTGATTACAAGTCAAGTGCACCAGAAACAACCAATAAAAAAGTAAAGATAGAAAGTTGCATTGCTACAAAACATCACATAGATGAGTGATTCTGTTTGGAGTTTGGATGAACTAAAAAAAATGATGATTTTTTGTGGCTTGAGTTGAGATCCCCTTTGATGTTGAGTTGTTTAAAGCATAATTGTTATAAAACTCAATCAAACAATCTTATCCAGCTAGAATTTGGGGTCAGCTACACAAATCCTAACTTTTGATCTACGCCAATTCCTCTGTAATGCCCACAAGCCATCATATAATTTTTCATTGCATTATTGAGTGATCATCAATTATGACCCTGCTGATAGTAGTGCACAAAGTCGCATCTTACTTGTTCACCCACATGCAAATAAGCTCAAACTGTACCCATGCATACCCGTACTGATAAAGTACCCTCTGTTACGTTTTCATTCATAATTGTACCGGATAACACAATGGCGAGTAAAGGAGCTGTAAGAATAAGGAAAAACATAGGCTATATGTACCTGTACATCTCCAGCGGCAAATACACCTTCTACAGAAGTTTTTGCAGTACCCTCCTTGACCAAAATATAGCCTGATCCATCAAGATCAACTTGTCCTTCCAACAACTGGCTATTTGGTGAATGACCTATTCCATAAAATAAGCCTTTTGCCTCCAGCACTGATTCTTCTTGAGTGTCTCGGTTTTTTATCAATATGCCCGACATCTGCCCTTTCGTATTGCTGACGACATCCACAGTCTCTGTATTGAAGTGCACGGTGACGTTTGGATTGTTAAAAACTCTGAAACATTCGCCATAATCAACCTGTTAAACAAACATCCAGGGAGTTGAAACTTAAAACACATTGTTCATCAGTAATTCAGTTCACCTGAATGATTCTTAAACAACAAAACACAAGACCTTGAAGACATAGCAGTAGCAGAATGACTAGGAGAGCAATCAACAAGTTGAAATAACCATTATGAATGAAACAAAGACCATCATGGCACATCCATACAATAAAAATCTCCAAGTTAAATTATGGCATTGTGACAACATGCCCTTTGTTACTAAATCATAATCACGTGCCAACATTATCCTAGATATTTAGATATTTTTGAACTAAAAAGCCAATGGAAGCAATAATTCGTTTGTTGCTTGAGGATAAGAGAAATGCCTTTGCTGCATATTATGGCAATTAAGAAAGTAAATAGTATTTAAGTACATAACGATTTTTACTCCTTAATAGAAGTATAAACAAAGAGAAAAAAAATCAGCATGCTTCACATTCAGAAACTACGACAACTAGGTTAGCCACAATAAAGGATTCTTTTGTAAAAAAACTCATAATTCCAAAAGCTGCATACTTCAAGTTCAGAAATCTTTTTTATACTTTAAAAGTAAATATTTTTATCATTACAATGCTATAGCATAAAAGGATATTTGTCTGTGAAGGCTGACTTTCAAAATCATCTTCAAAGAACACATAGGATGTAGCAGCCATGAAAACTTGATTTCTAATTGGCACGTCCTAACAAATCTCTATTTTTATACCACGCGAGAGAATGACATTCTGTGTAGACCATAAATTATAGATGAAAGAAGAGGTAAGGAATTCTCTGAATATAAAATTTTTCAAAGACAGTAAAAGCAGGAAGATGTAACCGAATGCATGGAACAACGACCCTAACATGTAACTGAATTCATCTTATCATAATGAAATTAAGAAATAGAATAAAGAAAAAGAATAGCAGGTGCCACAAGACGTGTCAGCTAAGATATCTGAATGGAGAAACGTAGACAAAAGCAAGAGCTGTCCATCCATCAAACAATTGACATGCAAATTGAAGCAATTTCATGCATAAGATGGACAAGAAAAATGTGATTTGAGAAACACATATTGTATTCACCTATCTTGCATTGCTTTTGATGCCCTTAGTTGGTCACTGCGTACGAGCAAATGAACATGGCGGGCATATTTCGTTAAGTATAATGCTTCTTCTGTAGCTGTATCACCTCCTCCAACCACAGCAAGGACTTGACCTTTAAACAATGGCGACGCTCCATCACATATTGCACAGGCACTAATTCCTCTGCTCCAAAATTCATCTTCACGAGGTAACCCCAGCCTCTTTGCAGTAGCTCCCGTAGCAACAATAAGACTATTACATTTTACCTGAAAAGTAAAGAAGATTAACCAAATAAGCAGTAATTCACTATCAGGCTTTTCATATAATTTTAATCAGCATCAGCCAGAAGCTAAGGTTTACAGAGTAACATATCAGAAAACTGTCTACTGCATAGATATACAGTAGACATGTTGACATGTCATTTTTCAAAAAAGTAGGACACAAACATGCCAATTAAAATTTAAAATGTATAAAAAATATAAGAAATGCCATTCAGCGTGTCAAGCACATGTCTGAGTCGTGTCGGACACTGAAACTTCACCTTAAGAAGAGTGATTATGCTTCTCCCTATGCATACATTCATATACAATTATTTGATCGATTCAAATGTCTATGGGAATACATGCAGAAGTGACAAAGGCTATGTACTTGACATTTGCATGAAATGGGCATTAAAATGGAACAAGTATACAGTTAATCATTCCACGAGATTGTAAACCAAGATTGTTTTTACACCATAGGAGTGGTTATTTTTGATAATTGAACCACCTCATCTAAAATTTTAAGTTGTTAGAGAGAGTGTATTTATATTTTATATAACTGTGTCTTCAACAAATCCTCTCGTGTGTAGTTCAGATTCATTTTTTTCTTCAAATGCTTGACACGTGGATTTTAAAATGGATGGCGGCAAGACTTGAATTCCAACCTTTTCTTAGTCCGATATTATATTGAACCACCTCATCTAAAGACTTAAAGCTGTTACAGAGGAATAGCTTAATTATTTTTATTTGTATCTTCAACATAGCTTATTGCTAAATCTTATGAAATATCACGATGAAGTGCCCTTGTTATTAAGCAAAAGATGCTCTCTGTCAGTTAAATGCAAGCCACAGGACTTCAACACGCACAGAAATCTGTGTACACAAGCTCAGCACAACAGTCTTATACCAGCATTTATATCTTGTCCGGAAAGGGAAAATTTTAGGATTCTCTGTTTAAAAAAATAATCAACAACCATATTAGATTCTAGAATAATGGTTTTCGTAGTTCTGCAAATACTGCAATATGCACATAACTACTTAAGATAACCTGGACTGAAAGGAAGTATCACCTTGCGTTCACTACTTTGCACAGTGAAAGGAATGCTCTTCACATCAATTAATTCCACATCTTCTTGAAATAACTCTGCTCCCCAGCGCTCGGCTTGCTTCCGCATCCTAGTGAAATTGACAATGTAAATATTCTGATTTCTTTGAATCACAACTGTAGCAACTAATGCGAACATTATTAAGGATCAATATAAAACTAGCAATATTTGCGGAAAGTTGGAGTACCTATCCATTAAGTCTGGACCAGTTATTCCGTCTGGAAACCCAGGGAAGTTCTCTACTTCAGTTGTGGTCATCAATTGTCCTCCAGGAACACCACCTACTTGATATCCCTCAAACACTACAGGCTTCAAGTTGGCTCGAGCGGCATAAATTGCTGCTGTGTATCCTGCAGGACCTGATCCTATAATCACCAGATTCTCAATATCTTGAGCTGCAAGAGAGGAAACATCAAGTCCTGTAAGTATAATATTTATAGCCACCACCATTAAGTATCACTCAAGTATTTGTAGGCCCACTGGTGAAAAACCATACAAGAATTTCTTATTATTCAAATAAATTTTGAAAAACCCAAGCAGAAAGCATTATCATTTAATGAGAACAATAAACGGTTAATGAAGAGGGGGGCTAGGAATTTGGCTCTTTGGGGTGATATCATTTCATAAAATCACTTTTGGAGAATGGAGTTTTAGCACTAGAGAAGATCCAAGGGTGTCAGAATCTGACTCATGTGTTGACAAAGACGGTTACGGTCAAGAAACTGAAGTTGCAACTTCAATTGGGCTTCTCACTTAAGTAAAAGGCTGGTGCTGCTGTGGGAATTGTTTGGTGGAATTAGTTTTCAAGTTGAAAATTGTTGGATGTGTGGAGGATTGGTCTCCAAGTGGGAGATTGTTAGATATGTGGAGCCTAATTACAATGTTCATTTGTTATAGGGGTATAATGGTTAATGGGTAGTTTGTTTATGAACTACGTTGCCATAATAATTTTATCTTTATTAGGGCAAGCCTCTTTGTGTAACTGTCTTGGCGTGTAGAGAAAACAGAGATTAAAAACAATGTAATCATTCTTCTTCTTTTTCTTCTTCTATATAATGAAATCTAGCGGCATCAAGTAGGCCTAGATCTAGCATTGCATTGAGAGCGAACCAATCTAAATTATGGATTGTCTTTACTTTTGTTTTCTGTTTTGTGTTACTATTTGCTCTCGATAGTATGGACTAATTGTTTAATTCATAACACAAGCAACTATCTCAGAAGCTAATGCTGCTAGTGTGCAGCTAAGTTCTCATAAACCTTGTCAATGCAGAGCTCCTATGATCGAACAAGGGGGCCATCAGGCATGGATGATGGTTGTTAAACCTTCTCAGTTGGTATCATGGTAGTAAAGACCACAGCCACTCATGAGTGCACTATGCACGAGGTATTCGAAATGTAGTATGCACTCTATTCAGGACTCCATTCTTGAATGAATTTCTATTTTTCAAGTGTGACTCATGATTTCATGGCACAATAATTATGCTGCTTGTCATGACCGAGGAAGCTTCAACTCCACTCACTCAAAATAGATACTTACGTCTATCTTCACTTTCTCCAAATTTTTTTTTTCAATTTCCTCAATTCTCTCCTTCCCAATTCTCTTTCTCTTCACCATTCTTCTCCAAATCTTTCCTTCTCAACCTTGTTCCTCCTATCAATCTTTATTTAGTTTTCTACGGTCGAATTCTACCGATAAGCAGTATACTAGTGTAAATAAGTTCTTACCACTGTCACACTGTGGGTGCAAAGAGCATACTTTCTTCCTAAATTCATATTTTTTACCAATTACTTCCTTTTTATAAAATTAGGCTCTTCGTCTAACATATGAATATAAAATTATAAAGTCAGGTGCAATTTCAATCTTTCTTGGAAATGTGCATTCTACTTCATATCATTTTCCCAGTGAATCTTAAATATGTATAAGAACAAAAAAAAAAAAAAAATCAATAACAAACTCAAATATAATCAGTAACGACACAAGCACTATCAATATGCATGTAATAATAAGTACTTGTCTGTCCATAATTGAGTATGAGAATGAGGAGAGAGACGTGACCTGTAGAGCTAGATAGCTCCTCGGTGGAAGCAGTGGCGGAGACGCGAAATGACGGAGAGAAGAGACGGTGGTGAGTCAAGCGGGTGGCACCAACTGAGTCAAATCGAACGGAATGTCTGCGGATTTGCCCGCCTTTAACGAAGACTATATTGTTCCGGGCGGGAAGAATTGCATTGGAGATAGTGGAGGGAGTGGCCATAGCGAAAGTTGCTCGGTGAGTTGAATGGCCGGCGAATCGAACTCGGATACCGATTCCGGCGCCGAATCCGATATCGTGTTTGGGACAGGGAGCAGAGGGAATGGTAGTAGCCATATGTTTCGGACCATACGATATCCTCTATCTCTCTCTCTCCACACTAAAATATTTTACTCTTTAGAAGAAATTTAATAGAAAATAAAATTTTATTTTACAAATTTGTTAAAAATGCTTATCAACAAGTCAATATTTCCTAATATAAAAAAACAAGGCTAAAAAATGTTGGAAAACTTTGTTAGTCAATTTTTACTATCTTCAACTATCATTCTTGTTCGAAAGATTGTACTTTCAAATTTATGGATTGAGGCGAACTCTACTTTGGTCATTCACTGCATCACCAGAGGTGGAGGACTTTGGTCTATTCAAATCACTCTTTGCCAAATCAAACATTTCTTTACTTTCGACCGTGATATTATTTTTTATATTTATTGCGAGGACAACCAGATGACTCGCTTACTTGCTTCAGAGAATTAGGATTGTCGTTGTTATTTTGAAAGACAGTAGCTCGGAGATTTACTACAACGATACCACAACTTAATTCATATTGATAGACATGAGTTTCTTATAATTATGGGTCCATAGAATTTTTTATGACTTATTGTTTGAGATGTAGTACCTTCTTATTTATTGCTCTATTATTTATTTATTTATTTGTTTGTATTAGCTCTTATGATTTCATTTCATTTCTCCTCTTATGTATTTTTTGTGAGTTATTTATATATGGTTGAAGTATTCGAATCCTCCCATAAGTCTCATCCTTTCTTAGTGGAGGCGTGACAACCACACTAAAATGTGATGGTGATGGTGATGTGATGGTGTGTTGAATAAAAAAAATGAATAGAGACAAGTTTTTTCTTAGTTGTTATTAAACTCTCTTTTTCAAAACATAGTTATTAAACGCTCATTTAAAACTCTCAAAACATTTCATTTCATCATGTATTTTTGAGACTTGTCACTTGATTGATAGAGACGAAAATAATAATTTCTATTACAAAAGGTTTTGAGACTTATCACTTTTTTTAAAAGTTTGGGATTCCAAATACAACTTTTTCTTGATTTTGTTCCAAAATAATACATTTTCATTTTAAATTTTTAAAATGCCAAATATGCAATTAGAATGCAGAGGGGTTTCTCACATAGTTATCAAATGATCCATACAAGGATTTTTTCACAAAAAGCCAAATATGGATATGAGGGTCACATAGTTTGACCAGTTGAGTTGTTGGTTGAACTCATATAATTGATAAGTTTATTTTTGTTAAATATAATATAAAATTATGAATTATTACACATTTTAATAAATTAATATTATATAAATTTTGTAACTAAATATCATCCTACAAGTCTAAATCAAACAAAACACTATATATATAGTAGAAAATCATCACCATCATAAATATATTTAGCAAAATAAGTACTAAACTACTAGTATCATCAACTAATTTTTTTAAAAAATAACATTAATTATTATACTTCATTGTATTAACATCTCATTAATAGAGTGTAGAAATACTTTGTGCATCTTTTGAGTAGAATAGAGTAATAAAAAAAAATGAAAAATGACGAATCATCGGATTACTTCAAAAATCGACAATTTTTTGGATCGTAAACAGTTTGATTGTTGGACGGTCAAATTAAGAGAACCAGACTTCGATTAGAGCATCGAATCACCGATTTTTCAGTAGAACCGATTGAACCGGTCTGGGTTCAGTTGATTTTCTCACAATGTCATGCTAAAATATTATTAATACCAAAGTTTATCCTTTTTTTAATTATCCCACCCAAAATTAGATTTATGGAAAGGATTTTATTATATGCACTACAATTTTAATTGCAATGGAGGTTTTTCATCTTTTAATATTTTGAAACTTATGTTTCTAATTTTTTTTCGTTGTATTTTTATCATTAGTTTTTACATCTTGTCTTTGATTACGATTTTTGTCCAAATATTATGATAATGTACATTAGAATGAGGGGTTAATATTTTGTCAAATTTTTATATTTGTTATTTATTTTGTTAATTTAAAAATACGAGAGCTATCATTCAATTAACTTTTTGGACATAAACCATCGTCATAGACAAAGATAAGATGTTCAAATTAATATTTTGATGATAAGAATGTGATAAAAACAGTTAGGGGGACATAAATACAAAAATGATCAATAGTTGAGACTTTATTATAATTAAAATATAGTAAGGTTAACAAAAAAATATGGTATAAGTATAATTATCATTAATAAAATTGAATGCCACTACTTTGTATAATTTTCAATTTTGAAATTTACATCCCTTATTTATTATTCTCAAAATACTAATTTAATTATTAATTTTTTAATTCTAAAAACACTACCCATTCCACCCCAGCCGCTTTGGCTAAGTGGTCTCGTCAAACAATGTGAATTGTAGAAGCGCTCAACTTATACAATTTAAGTTTAAATGGCCTCTTTTAAGTAGAATAAATTAAAATATCCTTATGTTATAATATCTATTAACATATGGTTTGTTAACTGATCATTAACAGACTCCAAATCTGTTAACATGCTTGTTGGTCTATTAAGGCCAACTTTGGCCTTAACAAGTGGTCACACATGTTAACACACACCTGTTAACAGACCTATTTCACACATTTTAACAAGTCATAAGTCTGTTAAAATGAATTTATATAAAATTAACTGATTTATTCAATTAACCCACTTTAAATGAACTTAGATTTGCATAAAATTAAAGTAAAAATCATAATTCATACTCAGATTTATACATATTTTTATGATTTATATTACAAAATCCACAATTTCTACTATGAATTAAAATAAGAAGATGGAGAATGATGAATTTTAAATTTTAAATAAAATTTCTTACATAAATGAAATGAGTTGGATTCTAACATTGAAATGAGTTAGATTCTAACCTTGAAATCTTCTTTTTTTTACAGACAAATAAATTTGAAATCGTTTGAAATTATTATAAGCGGTGAATAAGACAATGTTATATTTGGTAATTTACACACCAAAATTAGTCAACGGCCATTTTGAAAAATTGGTCGAGTCACTGGCCATTCAGCACCATTACCACTTCCACCCCTAACCTTAACCTGACCCAATTCAACATCCAAATCCTAACATTTGTCTTCATCTCACTGCCATCACCACCATCCTCACCACTCCCGTCCATAATAGTCATTCGCCACCGCCATCTGTGTTGCTCAGTGTCCGTCCATCCGTCATCGTTGTCACCTCCTTTTAACATCACAAGCACAAATCTACATAAGCAAATCTGAAATTCTGCTCTCTTTTTCAGCTTTAGGCTCATGTTGGTTTTTTTTCTTTGTTTTGTGAGAATTGATTGCAGATGTCGGGTCTAATTTATTTTGTTTTGTGATTTGAGTTTTTTGATGGTTTTTGTGGCGGAATTACGTCGGTTGTAGTGGTGGTTTTAGCGGAGTTTCAAGCGTTGTCATCTTTAAGTTGGGAGTATAAATTTTTGTGATTGAGGTGTTGGCAGAAATAGCGGGGAGTATGGTAGTTGTGGCGGCAAAGAGGTGGGACAATAAGTAGATGGTGGCTAGATAAGAGGTGGTAGTGTGTTGGGATAGTGTAAGATGTTTGAGTTTTGTTCTCGGTGACATTTTTTGAGTTGATCTGGTGATTGTTGTGGCGTGAGTGGCGACGACGATGACGAAAACAAATTTGATTGGTTGTGGTATTGTGTGGATTTGGAAAGATGGTTGCTAGGAGTCGTGGTTTTGTTGTGGGGTGAACTTGATGGTGGTGCAGAGCTGGTGGTAGCTGTGTAGATTGACGTCGATGGCGATAGTGGGAGTGACAGACGTGAGGGGTAAGATAGGTGGCAGAATAAACGCAACATAGTGTGTTACACGTGACACTCGTGGTACACGCATGTTATAAAGGGTAATGTAAAGAATAATAATAAGAAAAACAGTATTTTGGTTTTAAAAAAATGTAGTATTTTAAGAAATAGTTTGTTTTTTAATACTCTTTTTGAAACTTTCCCAAGTTCTTTTCGAGTTCATACAACCCAATGAGATTTTCGGTTTTAGACAATGAGCCCCAAACCTTACCCCGATCTAGGCCATTAGGGTTACAAGCCTCATTATGTGGAAATAGTGATAAATGGTCGGAGACTCGGCCACTTTTCTTGATTAGCTTTTGACCGGTTTAAAAATATTAATCTCTTAAAAATATAAATAAATAAATAAACAAAACAAATTATCAAATATACCCATGTCTAAACCTCCCACCTATTTCATTTCATATGTTTTCAAATTCATTTCTATAACCTAGACATTACTGACGAAAAGTAGGCTTCTAAAGTTCGCTATTTTGTGAGAAAATTGACATCTCATTAAATCTCAAAAATAAGTTCAAACAAGTGCAGAAAATTTGATTTCAAATTTAGAATCCAACCCATCTCGATTTTTGTTCAATGGTGGTTATTTCTTCTTCCTTTAGTTTATAGTAGAAATTGTTAAATTTGTAGTATAAATTATGTTAATGTATATACATTTGAGTATAAACTTGTGATGTTTATTTTAAATTTCTATAAATTTGAGTCAATTTGTGAAATATTGAGTTGAGTTAGGAACAAATTTCACAAGTGCAAACCGACCATTTATAACATAAAACCGATATGCTCGGTTAAGAATTGACCCTAAGTGTCTTAACTGAGCTAACCCTAACCGATAATGGTAATTAAATCATTTGGAAATAGTGCTAAATAGCCGGGTGATTCGACATATTTATCTAAATAACCGTTGACCCATTTAAACAAGTAAATTACCAAATATATCCCTATTTTTTCTTTTCCGCTTCTTTTATTTCAAACCATTTCAATTATCTTTGTTGTTTATACATTATTGGTAGAAAAGAGAAGATTTCAAAGATTAGAAATTAACCCATTTCATAAGAATTATTATTTGTAAATATTATCTCCCGTTACTTGGTATGTTTCACCACTCACCAGACGTCTCCAAACAGCATGTGCAGGCATATGACCACGAGGCACTTGGTACAGGTAATCATCTCCATATGATAGGTAGGAACATGGATCTGTGATCCAGTCATCCAGATGCCAATGGTTGGTCTTGAAACACTTGACTACCAAAGTATGCCCCAGCTGAGACATAATGTGGGTCTTCACAATGGATATAAGGTGATTGCACATGGTGCCCATCACATATATTACCATGCTCAAGAGGAATACTCGTGCCATTTTCCACAATGTAGTGTTCAGTAGGTCTTGCAGGCACTGAAACGTGCAGTTCCTCAGGCCGAGGAATAGACTGATACAGTAATATCCGTCCTCTTTCATGACCACGAGTCTCATTATCAGTTGGATCCCTCGAGCAGTATGGATGATTGTGTTCCTCTGGCATTCTATCGAAACTTTTGTCTAAAAACTCCCCATGTGGAGTCCGGTAACGAACAGATGAAGGTGAAGATGGAAAATCAACAAGCAGTGTTTGGTCAAGATACGGTACCCGGTTGCCTTGGGGAATAATAAGCAGGACACGATGGAGCTTCCATTTGGGGGTAACCCCGAACCCAAATGAGGAATTGTAAGATGTCCTAATTAATTGGAGACATCCACAACACTGGATTCCTGACCATGGAGGCCAACTACCAGATTTATCGTACTAAAGTATTGCTCTCATCTAATGACTCCATCTCCATAGACTCATCGGACTGCTTCCTGATTCCGGGTAGACTCGTTAAGGCTCCTCTCGTTATCCCTTTCATCACCGTCACCAAAATGCACATTACCATCTCGATCGGGATGCGGAAAACAAGAAAATCCTAAACCTAGTAAACCCATCTCCTAAGCCTAACGCGTCATACTCCATCATATTAGTGGGAACATCATCATTCACAACTGATACTGGTATTTTAACACAAATGTGTACACAAGTTCCACAATTAGCTGTTTTAATGGTTACTCAATAACCCATTTGCTCACTTCTCTGAATTCGCCGACCTGAAACCCAAAATTCACCAATTATTTAGACCAAAACTCAATAAAGATAAAAACTTTCCAACTAATCAAAATGTCCGATAAATTTAAACCGTCTGACGTTAATAATAATAATAGCCCAAATTTCTACACCAAAACTTTTTAGCTCAGTTTCATTCACCCTAAAAAACTAGAATTTTCATTCAAAGCTTCAAACTCATCAAATACCTTAAAATTGATGGTTTTATTCAAGAAGAGTGCAAAAAAGATTTATTGAAGTCTGTCAGATAACCGCCCAACCATCCCAGCCGAGCGAACCCAGCTGAGAACGATCCTCTACTACTCTAATGGCCCCGAGACAGAGCCACAGAACTGCTAATCACGCTCTGGTCAGGCGGGCATATATCATCCACCAGGCTTAGTTTCCTGTCTCCTTAGAATTCAAGGATACAGAGGTACGAGCCTATAGAACAGATCCTGTTCAAGTAAGGTCGTGCATCATGTTCTTTTCTTGCATTATAAATACTGGTTAATTTGTTTTTAATTTTCCGATATGGGACTCTGCTTAGTAAAACAAAAGACGGGATTGGGGAATAATTACACTTATGTTGCAGAAGCGAGCACTGAGTATTATTTGAGTCCATTAAACACGCTTTTGACAGTGTTAAATTCCTGTAGTCGCGATTCTACTATGAATATAATGATGGAAATAAAAGATTTATTACATTATAGAATTTTGAAAGTTACTTTTCAAGTTAGATTTGAATTTAAATTTCCCAAACTAGTATCGTGTTGAAGTTTGTTAATATTATGGAATGAAGCATCAAAAGGAGTCGACTTAAGAATAGAGAAATAATTTTTTTCTATTCGTATCAAATGTATAAAATGTGTTGAACTATATTCAGGCACAACTCATGCCATGCGTCCTGCGAAAATTATTTTTGGGTCGTGTTTATGCCTCTGAGGTAAAAATTTAAAAATAAAATGATGTTGGCTAATGGAAGGGACGGGAGTGGGAATTTTTTTTTTTAATTTAATAAAAATTATTATTTGTAAATATTTACCTATGTCCAATTGTTTATTTTTGTCACTTCTCTCCACCTCTTGTTGTTTAAGGGCACATTTAATGCATGGCACCGAATACATATGAAGAGTAAAATAAATTTTGTTTTCTTTGTTAACATAGCTCAGGCTTTGTTTTGTGATTAAAATTTATTTTGATTTTTTTTAGCCGTTAATTTTGACTTTTCAACTCACTTTTAACGTGAAAAGTCAACAATTTTAACTCAAATAAACCAATATTGGTCAAATAAACCAAAAATTGGTTTATAAACTAATTTATAATCTCTGTCAAATGGACCATCAATGTACCAAACAAGCCATGAGTATTTTATTAAATAATATTTTCAATAATCTAGTTTATTAAACTCACTTATTATAATATGTATTTTATTAAAAAATTAATGTTTTATTTTTTATAATCTAGTACATTAGTTTAATTCAATATTGAAATGGTTACTCATTTTTTTTCCAAGATATCCAAGATCTGATTCAACACTCAAATGAAAATTTCGTGTTAGTCTGATTTTATTTGACTTCCTTTTTGCAATTCAAAAATCAATTGCTTATAAAATAGTTACAACATTGATTTTATTATTTAATTTTAGTTAACTATAGTTGTTAATTTATTATTAAAAATATTTAACATTTATTTATCGTTTAATATTCTAAATAATTAATATTTCATAAAATCTTACAATCCGATCTGCAAGACTCTATGATTCAATTATTCCGCGTACAATATGGATAAGTATAAATATCAGGAAATAAACATTGTCGATGCCTCAAAAATCCCGATTTCGATTTCCACAATTGTTAACCAAATCGAAACTTTCATGAAATAAGACAAAAAATGGTGCTACTTACAGCCAAACAGTATTGTATATGACAACCTATTTACATGTCCACTATATAAATCAACTAATATCACTCAAACAACAGACACTAATGAAAAAAATGGACCATGAACTTAGATCCCATTGAATTTTTGTCGATGTCGAGGTCGGAATATGGCCGTAACTCACGGATTTGCTGCAAAATGGTTAAATATTGTTTCGAGTGTCGATTGACCGATGCTGTACTCCGATACATCAAGTATACTTCTGCAGGAAAAGATTTTTCCCTAACATTTAAATCCCAATTTTCAATAAAAAAATGAGAACCAAATTTGTTAAGTTAAAAAAGTATGCACCTGTTTCTTTCTATGTGCCCAAAAACGTCCGCCAGCGAGAGGTCTTCTCTGTATGGCAGCTGCAGTAAACATGAGATCAGTGACTAACTGAATTTGAAATCAAGAGGCAGACAGTGACAAAAATCGACTGAATCATCCCATGGTAGAGTAGGTAGAGGTTCTCAGTTCGAGTCTTAGCGCTCTGCACGTTTCATGCCTTCAATAAGGAATGAATCCGGCTTGCACTTGCAGGGGAGACTTAATTTGAATAAATAAATGTAACATCTCTGACAACTTGAGTTTTTATACAAGGTGATTCAACATAATATCAGAAGAGATAGAGGTCTTGACTTCGAGTCACGGTATCACCCTTTCATGAAAATTGTACACATATTAGGCTTTTGATACAAAATGAATCCGGCCTGCATGTGAGGGTCGTGTTGAAGACTCAATTTAATCCACTTATAAAGTAGACAGATACTATGAATTGCTGTAGTATCAACAATAATTGACCAAAATACTATTTTCTCATCAACACTCTCTTTTCAGATTTGTAAAAGACGATGTATTGAAAAGGATGACCCAGAAAATAAATTCAAATGTGACAGGCAATACCTGATATTTAACACTCAACCCGTTGCAACTTTGATACGTTGCACCCGGAAATGAAGATTGGATGAAGGAATCAATTACTGCAAACTTTTCTTTGGTTAACCACCACTCTGAAAATATTGGTAGAGGAATACCACCTACACAAAAATACTAACAGTATAAATAATATTTACTACTGGAAATTAAAAAGGAAAAAATTCAAGCAAAATGCAATACGGAAAACTTAACTGTCAATAAGAACAGGGAGACCGACAAATTCTTACTTATGAAAACAAAATGACCCAAATGACCCTGATAAATATCTGAGTTTCCAGCATATCAAAGAATGGAGATTAAGATCCATCACAAATGGTTGATCTCGTCTTTTTATCCATTTACAAACCTTAAGTTTTTGATGGGAGAAAAAGAGAAATGGCCTTTTGTAAGTACAAACGAAGGTAGGTCTGTACTGTTCCACGAGGAAGACAAAAGCCAAGGATGAATCTTATTGATCATTGAAAGTACTAAAAGCATTTTAGGATAAGCTTCAAAAAAGTAGAGGTTACTTTTAAGTATGTTTCTAAACATGTTTGGATATATTATTCTTTCTCAATGTTAAAAAAAGTTTAATATTTCGAAAGCAACTCTTGCGTTGGTGATAAGTAACTTATGTTTAACTTTGACCAAACATGCTCTAAGAGATTTTTCCAACCAAGGTTGCCTACCAAGATACTGACACGTAAAACAAAATGAAAAATGGATGGTGTTGGATCAAACAACTCGGTGAAAAAGGATTCTGTAACCAATCCCTTGTTTGGGATAAGTCTTGGCTTGTTTTGTTGAAAAAGTCTACTTATTCAAAGAAAACTTCAACTTCACATCGAAAACAAATTGATCAGATGAGAGAAGTGGACATACCATCACGAACCAACTGCTCTGATAACTGTTCGCCAAAAGCCTCACAAGAATCATTGTTTCCAGATACAAGAGTCTTCACTCTTTCTTCATTGCCAAGCCATCGTCCAATTGTCACAATCATTCCTTCTGATAAGCTGATCGCTCCCGCTGATGCATTCTCAGATGTTATGGAGTCGATGCCCCCAATACATACTTCCAGGTCATTCAGAAGACTACTCCTCGGATGAGAAGGAATGTCAAAGAGCTTATCTTGAATTGTTTGGCACAGCATTTCCAAATCCAAGGAGCTAACTTCTGTAGGTTTAATCTGAAGACGGATAAATTAATATTAAAAATACGAGGAGCAAACTTCGGTAGGTTTAACACAAAGACAGGCAAAATAAAATTAAAATGAAATATATCAAACTTATTAGGACGAGAACAGAGAAAAACCTCTAGTTCAAGATGATTCCCAAATCTATTTTTCAAATGTTGGGGACTCCCGATGCATCTTAGCTTGCCTCCAACCTAAAGATAGATGCAAATAACAGGATAAGAAATGAGTTGTATCTCTAACAAGCAAATCATAATCGGGCTAAATGCCTTGAGTGCATGTTAGATAAGGTGGATCGGACACTATTGGATACTGGATAGCAATAAGAAAAAGAAGTTGAGATCTTGTTTATTCTACTATCTAGCAGTGCATACCAAACATGCAAAGAAAGAGTACCATTATTCCAATCCTAGTGCATAGAGCTTGAGCTTCATTCATGCTGTGGGTGGTTAGAATGACAGCAGTCTTTCCTCGTCTGGTCGACAGACGTGATATAACTTCCCACATGAATCGTTTAGCAATAGGATCCATACCTAAAATAATAAAACATGATACACAGATGAAGCTTCTCAAGTTATATACTAGGGAAAAATATAGAACTTACCTATCCAAACATGAAAAGTACATCATCCTCTATCTCAAGACTGGAGAATTGAGTAAACGAGAAAGTTCATAATTCAGGCAACAGAACATCATTCATTAAGCATCGTATTAATTTTTCTTTATTATACTTGTATCCGAAAGATATTAAAGAATAACACAACACTAAACCAAGTACTTAAAATATGAACAATGCTCAACAAAATTTGACGCGAACTGGCTAAACTCAAAAAAACTTCTTGTACTCCCCAAATTCATAGTTTTACCCAAGTCTATTTCTATGAAACTTTTTCATTTATTGGCTATTGATACTACCCATTATTAAACAAATACAGAATATATAAACCAATTTTCTATCTTTTGCATGTCACAGGTGGAAGCTTAGAACTTGCAATTCATTTCGAGGTTTCATCAAAATAGAAATGCAGAAAGCAAGATTAAACTGGAAGAAGTAAATCAGAGGTAAATACCAGTAGATGGTTCATCAAGAATGACAATAGGAGGATCTCCAATCATTGCAATTGCTACAGATAATTTACGTTTGTTCCCCCCACTTAAGGCATATGATGGTTTATTAGCATGCTTCATCAAGTCAAACTCCACTAATTTTTCCATGACAACCTGCCAAAATTCATCACTCGCGTGAATCATCATGTGATATTTGACATATATATCAAATCTTTGTAGACAAAAAAATATCATTATGATGTTCGGTCTCAAATCAAATAAATCTGACTCATTTGTCCAATAAGGGTTGCAATTTCCCTGGGAATGAAGGGAGCTAAGAGAGTTTGTGTTAACCAAGGCTAATTCCTAATAAAATGACCACGTTTGGAATAAAAACAGGAACTAGTTAGGATTAAAGTGCAGTATTGACTAAAACACTAAGTTGCACGGACATGCGACATGGGCACGACACGACACGACACGACATGGACACTTCAAAAGTAGGACACGGACACTTCAAAATTTAAAATTTATATATTATATCTTTATTTTATACCTTTTAATATAGGACACGGCACATGCCATGTCGAATACTTGCCAGAGAAATGTCTCTAATGTATCCCTCGAGCATTAGAAATCTAAAAAATATATAAAATATAAGACACGTGTGGCTTTTGGACCCATGTCATGGAGTGTTAGAGGCCGACACGTCACAATCGATCACAATGCACATCATGGTGTAATATCTTGGACGCAATTAAAATATACGAAACAAAAAAAATGGAGAAAACAATTGAAGTTAATCCTTCTTCTGGAGGATAAGAAAATTACATACATATTCAAGCTCGTACTCTGGGACTCCTTTTATTCTTGCATAGAGGTCAAGGTGTTCTCGGACTGTGAGAAATTCGAGAAGAGCATCAAATTGAGGACAATAACCAATCTAACAAGTAAAGAATGAAACGGAATTAGTCAGACAGGTGCATTTTAATATTTACTTTGACGAGTACCCTTAAAGCAAACCGAAAAGCAAATAAACTAATGAAGAAAGTTCTACACACATGTCGACGAGCAGCCTTTGGGTTTAATCTTATATCTTTACCAAAAATGAATGCAGTTCCATCACTTGGACGTTCTTCTCCTGCATTTGTAATTGCATAGGATAGGAATTATAAACCTTACTTAACCATGCCTGTTGTTCGAGAAAAGGAAACACACATAAAAGGCATGGGAGAACTTCTGACAAGATGATACAAGCAAGAATACAAACAAGCATTCCTTAAAGAAAAGAAAAAAAATTTCCAGGGAAATATTTGCGTAATTGTTGTCCACTATGATGACAATAAAGGATACAAATATTTTTCTAATCAATTATGGATAATTCTCACTATGTTCGGAAATCAAGGCAGCAAAAATATTACACAAGCATAGTATTTTTGATTGTATGATGTAGTAGATACCAGACAGCATTGACAAAGTTGTTGTCTTCCCTGCTCCATTAGTTCCTAGAAAACCAAAACACTCTCCTTCTTGAACTGAGAAAGTCAATGAATGAACAGCAACTTTTGAACCATTCTGCTTCCCTCCTGGATACACCTGAAATCGCAAAACATATTACATGACTTGATCAAATCACAAATACAACCCCCCATTCAAAAAATATAAATTTATTTATATTAGCATGTTGGCATACCTTCCGAAGATTATGCAGGTAGATTAATGCATTACCACCTGAACCTGATAGTACCCTGTTTCTCTCTGTTTGTACATCTCTGTCTTCATGATCAAGAGCAACATCTTCTAAGGAAGATGCAAGAAGAGTTTCTGAAGAGCTACCAGAAGTGGCAAGGAAAAGCTTTTTTGAACTCGTCCACAACTCACAGGCTGTTGCAAAGTTTATCTTATGAAGAGGCAAGAGTTCTAGACCGAGTGTCAAAATAAAGTAAACGATGCCCTGCAACATGAAAAAACAGTAAATGGGCATGCTATTTACGTTTATAGAGTGAATTTTCAATTTTTTATTTAAAAACCATCAAACATAAAAAAATATACGCAAACCTAGTTCTCTAGCAGCAGAGGTCGAAGAGTAAATACACTGAAAAACCTTTGCATCAAATTAATATAAAGCTAAGCTAGAATCCAAAAGATGTCTTATAAAGCTTGAGGCGCTTCTTCTATTGGTTATTTATTTCATTTTTATCTAAGCGATGCATTTGGGTTACAGGCTCGTAGGAACTTGCGAACCAATTATTTTTCCTTTTAATTTACAGGGGGCCTCCCTCCCCACCCCCCACTCCCTCTCTTTTTCATGCACAGAGAGTACAAGTCTAAGCTTAGTTATATGTTCATGAGTTCAGTGATCACGGAGTGTTTATTTGAAAAAAAAAAAATATTTTCTTTGTGCATCAATAAAAAATGTTATTTTGATGTTTGGGTGGGGGGCATACTACTTCACAAATCAATTTTATACTTCACAATATTGGAAATGTATAATTGTTAAAGAAAATAACTATTTTTTTATACCTTTAAATGGCATATTCAACAACAAAAATACTATTCCACCATAGCAGCTGAAAACACTTCTCCAAATTGGTGGATAGTATAAATCCAAATGCAACAAAGCTAGAGTAGCCAAATCTATAACCACGAATAGAGTAAAGCCACATGGTTGGAAATTCGGCCAATACTGAATATATCGTGGAAGGCTCACAAATTTGAAGTCAGTTGTGAACAGAAATTAAATAATATCCTGAAAATTATGTTTGGAATTCAACCAAGATGAGGAAGCCACTAAGCAGATATATATATATATATATATATGCAAAGCTTATGCACCATATGGAAGAAGGCAAGTATCTCGCCCAACCTTCTGATATTAGCACATTAAGCATCATTGTACATGGACAATACTGAGTTTGAAAGAAAATTCCCATTACAAAGTTTTCTGGAAAAATATTCAGGTCAATCATAGAGATGCATATTCGATCAGAAGGATTTACTTTGGCCAATAATTCTATATACTATGCTTATACTCAATCTTCTCCTCTACTCATTCAGCAGTATGCTTTCTGGATAATGCATGAGATACACCATTAATTCAGCCAATGTATATATCTAACCTCAAGGTTACCTTATATATAACATGTAAAATTTAGTTGAAAAAAAGTATGATCAATATTAATCAAAGAATTGTGTTTCTTTTTGGGAGAAATATAAAAATATATGAGACACTAAAACTTCAGTCACAAGATTTCCAAACTGAAAGAATAATCATATCTAAAAAACCATTGCTTGATTATGGAACCATGTTGTTGCTCTCAACAAAAAGCAAGGGAATGAAATGCAGTCTTAAGAGAAGAAAACCACCTCTGCAGCCAGATAACATATAGAGGCCCCAGTCACGTTCCAGTCAAAAACACTATTATCGGATCCAGTTTTCATTCCCTGTCGTAGAAGAGCTAATGAAGCTAATCCATCGGCAAAGCAAAAACCAGGTGACAATCTGAAGAAGTTCTGAAAAGAGTTATCAAGTGTTAGATAGATGGCTTATTCCAGTATCAAACCATGCACGTAATGCCATACGTACAAGAAGAAACACGAAACACAAGCATGTAAAAATGAAAATGCTACATGTAGAGCATGTACACTAAGATTAAAAGAACAATGAAAAGTAAGCTACTTTTTTCTTACTTTTTAAGTAAAAAAGTTACTTATTTTAGAAGTAACTATTACCTTAATGTTAACATAAGTACCTATATCCAACTTTAAGCAATAAAAAAATTATTTAATTTAGAACTTACTTATATACTTATAAGTAAACTTTTTAATCATAGCCAAACATGCTCTTAATCACCACATTGATTATAGCACAACAAAAGATTTTGCTCTATCGTTCTAAGCTATAAAATAGCTTTCACCTATGATCATTAACACTTCAGACCGACTGAAAAGCCAACTCAATATTAAATCCTTTCGAACCATTTCATAAGATAATGTATCCCACACTATGAGACCATGTAAATAAATCCAATAAAGTAAACGACAGAATCCAGTGTATATTCCGACCTTAAGAAGAGAATTTGCATGAGCTGTTGACTTTATAAGCCCCATTATGAATGATATGACCATAAGAATGAGCCCAGTGAAAAGATGTACCAGGAGAACCACATTCTGCAGATATATTTTCAAAATTTCATCAATTTCAGTAAGACAATCTCCATTCTTCACTAGTCAATTTTCAGAGTCAATACCTGGGCCATGCTGTGTTCAGAAAAGAAAAAGGTGAGGCAATATGTAGATGATGCAATTGCCAGTCCATATTCCAGGAACATGAGGACAGTTGGAAAAAAAGAGTCTCCCCCAATAAACTGATCAAGGCCTAAAGAATCAATGAAATTTAGAGAGGTGTCGGAAGATAAAAACATTTAAAATAAATTAAACTGATCCAATTACAACTTAAAATAATGAAATGAGGAAAAGAACATTCTTTGGAAATAATTATAGAAATTCTTGTGTAGTTTCCTAATAATTTGTTAACATTCATGTGAAAACCGCAAAAACCTCTCACATAAACATAATTTAAGAAAATGTCTATCCATGGAAACATGCAGATAAAAACAAATACTATGTAAGTGCACAAGTCCAACCACATACCAAATATGCTAAAGAGAACTATTGCAAAAGATGAAGGCAATAAGAAGCTGATGAAGTCCCATAAGTACGTGGAGGTCCAGTATGACAGTATAGATACCTGAGTACACATCAAAAACAAAGAAAACACAGATAGTGCCAACTCAAAGAGCGATTGAAGAACTTATGAAGCTAAGCCATCCAAAGAAGAAATTCATACCCCGCTAATAAGTTGTTGATGCTTAGCTTTTACTTCACGTTCCTGCATCAAGAAAGTAAAGGCTCAGAATTAGTACAGTGGCATGAATAGGTCAAAAGTTGGTCAAATATAAACTTAGTACTGAAAAATGCCGCTCTAATTTCTTAACATGAGCATACCTAATATATAAAACTTGACATTATACACAAGTTAAAATGATAGGCACCTCAGGTATTAAAGAACGCCTTTACAAAGAAGATAGAAAACTCAGGTAGAGAACAACTTCTGAACCAAGTAACTTCAACAATTTGGTTTAGCATCATTGAAGAACTTCATAACAAATATCAAAATAGAAATTTTCAAATTCAATATTTAATAGCCCATAAAGAAAGAAATTCTTCCACCTTCAAGCTTTCCATCACGAGTCGTGGATGCTAGTTTACCCTGTGAGGTTTCTTTTATTGCCCAATGGGGTGTCAAATCTCAAGTACTCTTGTCCAATCCTATGTCTCTTTGCAATCTCTTATATTGACCCTAAAAATACTTTTTCTTGTACTGTCCATATATTGTTTTGGCAAGCTTATGAAAAAACCCTTGGATATTAGATTTGAGACTTCAATGGAAGTAGCCACAAAACCTTAAGCCGTAGAAGGGGAGAAATTAATGTATTTAAATCTTTGTCTTCAGTGCACCCTCACATGCAGGCCGAATTCATTTTTCATTAAAGGCATGACTTGACACATGCAAAATTTTCATAAATGGGTGGTAGCAAAATTTAAACCCCTTTGATTACTCTTGTAACGTGTTGAAGCACCTTAAAGCTAAGATGTTGAGAGGGTACAAATTTATTTATTTATATTTGTCTTCAACAGGAAGTTTCCAACAGATAGTGCAGACTTATTCTGTCAACTGAAAGCATATTGACTTCCAGAGAAATTACTGCATCATATATTATAGCACCATAGTAAGGAAAAAAAGTGTGTTAACCAGATTTGTGTTCACTTTATTACTAAAAACTACAACAGAACGATGCGAATGTCCTCCAGATCTAAAAAGTTTCCCTTGTACTAAGAAAATTAAAATCTTACCTTCACAATAGCCACAGCGTATGAAGCAGGAATAAAGGAAAAGGCGATATTAACAACTACAGCAGCAGAAAAGGCATCCAGATCCTACAAATAATTCGACAATTCACAATTAAGATGGAAACATTAAAGCATACAAGGCCATAAAGAACTTCATGAAGCAAAATTATTAAAAACATGAGTATTACTCAGAGAGAAGATTGATCATAAACAGCAGATAGCAATACATTCTTCCCGTTTTTTTTTTTTTCTTTTTTTTGGACAGCACTGTGGGTGGGGGTGTTTCACAGATGATTGAGAATTTGAATTATAAATCATACAAAAATACCAGATCTTATACATAGACTTGTAAGCAGAATAGTCACAGTGTGATGACAATAAATTCTTAGACCCTTTGGATGTTGCTTAAACCATCTACTAACAATTTTGAGTACATCAAGAAGAATGAAAGCGTTTTTGAAATATCTTGCACAGAAACTCTAGTAGAAATGCTGAATTTACTATTGGATCGAAGCAAATTTAGACCGTTTTGAGTTTAGGAGTACCCCCCGTTCTATATTGCCTAATCCAGGGAAAATTCAATGAGAACAAAGAATATCAAACCATACATGATGTTGCTGGCGCTGGCTTTCTGTCATGGGCAGAGGGTGATTCCTCGTTTTGATTGTCATATTTTCATCAAGAGTAGCAAGCCTGAGCATTGCCGAGTCAATTATATTAATAAAGGTTGGTGCAGCATGCTGACAGGAACAGTTGTGCAGAACAGTATATCCTAAACTCCCATCTTCACTCTGATTATCCATAACAATTGCTCCATACCTGCTCATACATGTGGATGTGCTTAAAATTGAACATGGACAAACAAATAGAAGAATCTTCATGTGCAACAAATTTAACATTTTCAAGAGAGATTCCATTGGATTGCCTACCGCAAACTAATGAACTGACAGCTTGACAATTAAGTTCAAACAAACATTCACAGGGTAGCAAGCACAGCTGCACAGAAATCAATAGTAGTGATTTACAGCAAAATAATGATGATTAGTCCTGAAGTCATCATCTAATAGCAACAGCGGCATCTAATTTAATGAAGAGGTTTATATTATGTAGAAACAATAATAAATAAACAACACATTCAGTTCTCAATATGGTTGCAGTTTTTAATTTGACTGAACCAAGGATTTCTTGTTATAGCAGGTCCACAACTACGACCAACTGATTTTCCAATTTTATGTTTCTCAAGTCAATATAAATTATATAACCAAAGATTTCTGTTAATGCAAATGTTCAAGCAAAATCCTTTCCAGCCAAGCAAGAATAATAATACTGGCCTTCAATGACAATTGATGGTAAAACATCAGAGCCAGTATCATGTCAATGTACATAACCTCCAAAATTATACAAGCCTAGGTTGCCTCTGCAGTCATTTCCAATTTGTTTTGAGTTCGGATATTTTCACATGGTGTATAAACTAGGTTTGTAATTGGTTGGGGCAAATCTTTTACAATTCATTTGCATTTTTCTTCAGTTCACGTCTATCTTTCTTCTGTTGGGCCCACGTGTGAGACCAGGTTACAGGAGGTTCGAGGACGTAGAGTTTGAAAATGGTCGAGTCTTATCCCAATTCCCAAGAGTAACAGAGACGAAAAAGGAGTCACCCTATCCACAGCCACTTGATTCAGGATGGAAACCCATGTTTGCTAGGCTAGAACAAGTTGAAAGCATTGATTCTTCAAACTTTTTGGAGAAGCACATAGACGTGGAAATATAAGTATGGCAAAGACAAAAGCCTGAAAACTACATACCTTGATTGATAGGATTCATTATTGCTAGACATCAGATATTCACTCATAGAAAGTAAGATGGGTCCCAAAGTTGACCCTGCAGCCTCAATAGCATCCTCCAGGGCTTTCTGCGAATTAGGGAACCTGTACGTCGTCTGTCTAAACCTTTGAATCCAGCCCCCATGGACATGCTCTGCAATCTGCATGATGAAAAGCATTTTATACAGGAGAAGCCTTTACAAGGGAGTATAAAGAAAAATGAAAGTAATTAATAAATAGTTAAAAACCTCATTTGCAATTGGCAAGGATAGGTCAAAAGGAATTGGACCACCTCCACCCCCACCAGTTAATAGAGGATTGAAGAATGAGGTTGTCAAGGTTACAGATTGCTGATCAGGATGCGGTTTGAGCTTGAGAAAAACAAGGCCCAAAAGTAAAAATATGGCTGGAATTAGAAGCTGGAAAACTATTGTTTTCCGATCTCTTCGAGCTGATATTGCTCTCTTTATCAGTAACGCTTTTGAATGTTTCCAAAACGTTGACCTTGAAAATATACAAGAGCAACAGCACTGCATACTTAGGAACTTAATGACATTTAGTACAGTAGCGAAAAATAGACTGCAAGCTTTCCCAATTACTGAAAATATAAGTCCAATGACTTCAAAATAACTTCTACAAAGTTTTGGGTGAAAGGTTGTCTTTGGAGCAATATTTTGGCAGGGCTGATGAACATTATCAGGTGAAACTAGAGATTTCTTCTCATTAGAGCACTCAGTTTCATCAAAATCACCTCCAGCAACTCTCAGGAACACTTCCTCCAGTGTTGTGACAGAGATGCCAAAACTCTCGATGCCAAGAGAAATATTGTCCCCATAACCGGTCGATTCAAAGCTAGGATCTGCTCTTTGCATGCAGCACTCTATTTCCCGAAACATGCTTTCGAAGGAAGCTGAGGATGCAAGAGGGAGCTTAAATGAAATTTCCGTACCAACCTGCAGAGGCATAAATGGCACGGCTAATTATTTGAGCAAAATGTGAAAGGTATCCAGGGTATCAGCATTTCTTTTTTTAAGTAGCAGGATTGTTTTCCAGAAGGGAAGCACCATGCTATAAAAAATTCCTCAGGGATGTAACATGTGCGAATAGAACAAAATAAAATTTTGAAAAGTCAATTATAAACAAAGAAATTGATCCAGTTAAAAGGTGCAAATAACAGAGGATAGAAGAGTACTTCGCTCACACATGTTGCAGTTGGAATATGACGATAAACAATATCAGCAGCTACAGAGGCGCTTGGAGTAGCCTGTAGATGTAGAGAGTTATAGGCCAAAGGGACTGTTTGTGTCCTGCTAATAAGGGCAATCAAGACGCCTAACAACACAAGTGAATTGCAATGGAACACACCTTTACCAGAGTGAGCGTATAACCAACCCCATACTGGTGCTTCAAGAAAAGGGAACTGTTAAAAAATGAACAACCGAATTAAGAATATGATGTGAAGGGCCTAAGACTTGCAAAAATGCACACTTCCCTTCATGTTATTAATATTACATTTCTCCTTGAATAGAAGCTACCAGGAAGGGGAAAACTCCTGTCCCATTTTTCTTTGGTTGGGTGGGATTTCTGTTTTTTCTCAGGGTAGGGTGGGGGTTGTTCACCCACCCCACCCCTTTCCCCACCGGTGGAAACCAGAGGGGTTTCTCTCCGGTTTTCCGGCCACCAGAGGCCGCCTGGTTTTTGAAACCAACCAGGCAACGACTTGGTCTCCTCATGGTCTTCAGCCAAAGGCCCCATCTTTATAAAAACCTAATCTCCCAAAAAGTAATTCAAGAATCCAATCACAGAACTTCCCCCAAAACTTACCATCTTATCATGAATTTTATCACCCCAAAACCCAAAATTTTCTGACCCCATAATGCTTTTTCACTCTGCAAATTAGAGTGTAACAAATGGGTGGAAATGGCAAGAAGCTATACAAATGGAAATCACTTTTCACAGACCCTTCTTGAAATCTGACAACAAAAAAGAGCCACCCAGGAATTCCTTTGCCCCATTTCGAACTGTTTAATGTTTAATCCTGTTCTTGCAAAACCAGGGGGGTTTCCCTCAACCAGGGGAAAACCGGAAACCCCCCTGGGTATTGGCGAGAAAACTTAGGGGGGTTTCCCCCCTGGTTTCCGCCGATAGGGGAAAGGACTGGGGTGGCCGCGAAACAGGGGATACCGATAGGGAAAAGAGGTGGGGGTAGCCGGTAGGGTAGCTGAACATTTGTTTCTTTCTTTTCCTTTTTTTTGGTCTTTTTCTTACTTTTTATTTATTCCTTTTTGTTTTGTTTTTTCTTTTTTTTTAGTTGCTTTATTTTCTTTTTGTTTATTTAAGTTAAAGGGTAAGATCGTCATTTCACATTAATTTAAGAGAGTTTTGGATGGAAACCTTCCATGGGGATGAAGTTTGCTAATTTATCGAAGATCGAGGACAAAAGCCGGACAAAAAAAGGTTAATTGGGGGTAGGTCAGCTACTTTGCCCAAAGGTTGTGGACGAATAGTACAATTTACCCTTATATTTAACTGCAAATCCTATATCTATTGGTACAAAAAGGAAAACTACTGAGATAGAGTAGGAAGAACCTTCCGCAGCATTTTAAGGAACCATTAGCCATGATAGCTATCCGATCTCCTAGTACCTCGGCTTCATCCATGGAGTGAGTTGTTAGTAATATTATCCTTCCTTTCTTAATTTTTTTTATTAATTGCCATGTCAACCGCATTGAGTAAGGATCCATTCCACTTGTTGGTTCATCGAGAATAACGACCTGTATAAGATGAAGAGACCATTTTAGCAGGGCGCACAAACAGACTCGACAAACATTGTTACGGAACTTGTACAAACCTTGCTATTGCCAATCAAGGCAATTCCAAGTGATAACTTCCTTCTCATACCCCCAGAAAGAGCCTTCACAACAGTATTTACTTTGTCTGCCAAACCCACCTAATGAGATATTATCCGCCAAAAATAGCTCGTCAGAAATTAATATAAATTAAGGCAAATAGATTATGTGCATCATGCTTGTCAAGCTAGATTCATGCATCATAACGCTGTCTGATAAATAAATGAAAGCAAAGAGATGGACATAATGTGCACTTAGAATTGATACAAGGGTAAATTATAAGTTTTGTTCCCAACCTTTGCCCCATCGTTATACTTTTGTCCCCAACCTTTTTTTTTTTTGAACATTTTTATCCCCAACCCTCCATAAATTATCGTAGTCTGTAAATTAGCGTAGTCTGTCCTCATTAACAAATTCCATCCAAAAATTCTGTTAAGTAGTCATGTCCACTGCAATGACTAATAAAACAAGGGGTATAAATATATATATAACCTTTAAAAAAATAAAACATGATATATAAAAAGAAAAAAAAAAAGAAAAAAAAATGAATATAAAAAAAGAGTTGGCAGCCTCTGCCTCTACCGTCGCCGGCTGCAACCTCTCTGCCAAGCCATTGCCGGCGGCTACCTCTCTTCCCAAGCCATTGCCAGCAGCCAACCCATCCTCCAAACAGCGCCGGCAACAAGCAACCTCAAAACAGTCGTCTGAAACCAGCAATCCCAAAATAGTCGCCAGCTTTCATCCCATCCCCCAACAAGCACTGGCTATCACCCCACAAACCAGCAGATGCACCCCACCTCTCCCAACACCAGCACCAACACTTCCCCACCAAAAAAAAAGTGCTGGAACCCCCACCCCAAAAAAAAAAAAAAAAAAAAAAAAACCAATGCCGGAAGCCACCACATGAAAAGGCAGTTCTGACATCTCCATCCCCAAAACCAATCAACACTAACCCCACTCCCAAACAAAATTCTAATTTCATGTATAAATTGAAAGCAAATGGATACAACTTTGATTTTGAACATTATATACAAAACCAAAATAAATCTGAAAGCAAATGCACATGGAAACAGGATTTAAAAATATAAAGCGCACTGATTCTATTATATTGCCATTTGAATGCGATCATACAACTCAAAAAGACCAAGAATATGAGCATTTGCAGGAGTGGTGGCTGCCTAGATTAGAATATTGCAGGAATAGATTGATGGTTGCCTGGCTGGTGGCATTTGCGGGAGTGGTGGCTGGTGACGTATGTGCGTACCTTCTGGGGGTTGTCACCTGAGTGGTGGGCCAGGGTGAGGATGGTTGGGTATGTGAAGAAGGAGCGTGATTTTGTTATATATTTATTATTTTTATTTTAGATTGTCTTTTTATATATAATTTTGTAATTTTTTAAAGGTTATATTGCTATAGACACTTGTACCCCTTGTTTAATTAGTCATGTACAGTGCAATTGACTAAACAGAATTTTTGGACGAAATCTGTTAACAAGGACAAACTACACTAATTAATGGAAGGTTGAGGATAAAAATGTTACCAAAAAAAGGTTGGGGATAAAAGGTGCAACGAGGGGTAAAGGTTGGGGACAAAACGTATAATTTAACCTAGATACAATCATCAAAGAGATGGTAGGTATCTCCAAGCCCAGTGGCAGACTATAGTGCAAAGAAATTGGGCTATAGCCCAGTGTCTATTTTGGCCCAAATAGTTAGCGCAAGCTTCTTTTGTCAAATTGTATTGTGAGTAACTGAAAAGCCCACAACTTGTAGGGATGTAAGGGAATTTATGGTCGTCAAAATGACTTTTTCTACATTAAACACTCTGGGATATTCAAAAGGTGTAATTGATCACTCACAAAACAGAAGGCAATGCAATTTCTCTTCCATGACATATCTCTTTCAGCAACCTTTCATTCGTAAAAACTTTCAAAATAGTTCAAGTGAAGAACATCCCGAAATTTACCTATCAGGTTTTAATTAGTCAATCTTCAGAACAAGTAATACTACAGTTGATAAAATGTAGTTGCATAAGAGGTGCCAAATTCCCAATAACTATGAAAGAGACTTACTTCTTCAGCCATTTCAGCAACAACATTCTCCAAATAGTCTTCATTCACGCCTTTTATATTAGCAAATATTTCCAAGTGCTCCTTAACCTGAGTAAAGCAGATACAAGAACGATAACTTTTCAGCACAGACATTGATAAACTAAAACTCAGAAACATATATCAAGAAGCCACAAGGAAAGCTATCTTGCAGCCTGAATCTTCTTGTTCTGTCCATCAATGCACATTTTTATTCGAAAAAAGAAAAAGGAAAAACTTATGCCGAGCAAAAAATATATAGTTCAAGAAAGTAAGATTAGTTCATTTTCAGATAACTTCGATGACTCATTGTTTGATTATTGTCAGAAAATCAATGTGGAAATACAAATGAAGAACTTTTAATAGTAATGGACTATGAATGGAGATTCTGTGAATTAAATCAGAGGGAAAAGAAAATTTGAGGAATGTGGAAGTGGAAGGTAATACAGCTTCCGCTGAGGTAAAATCCAAAAGAAAGAAAGCAGAAACCGAAGAAAGTACAATTTTTTTTTCTTTCAGTAATGTGGAGAGTAAAAGTGAGAGGTAGTGGGGGTATGCATTTATGATAGGGAAAATTGCTTTTAAAGAAAGGAATTAAAAAAAGAAGTCAAAAGAAGAGGTGTGGATGGACCCTTGTGATTTAAAAAAAGGAAATTACAGAAAGATAAACATGCACAAGGAAAACTATGCTGATTAACAGTCCGTCATTAACCTCACTTATCAAAAGTAGTTGAAAGCAAAAAAGCTAGTTTGCATCAGAATTTTTATTAAAAGAAAAAGAACTTTTCTTACAGTTAATTCAGGAAAAAGAATGTCATATTGAGGACACACACCCAAACTTTTCCGGATCTCATCCTGCAAAACCGACAAAGTAACTGGAAAATAAGAATCCCACAAACGAATGTTTCCTACAGTAGTAAATTACGGAAAGCAACAAATGCTACAAGTTTGAATGATCTCAACGTGGGTTATCTGGAACTTTGGAACAATGCTCAAACAAAAGGATTAATTTCAATAGAATCTAATTTCCTTTCTTTCCCTCCCCAACAAACCAATTTCAGGGACTTTGGAATGATTCTCAATTTCAGTTTTTGTCATCCTACTCCGACTCCTCAAATTCTTCTTTTTTGTCATTAGTAATAAATTTAAGTCGAAACCGTAGAGACATAGAAACAGAATAAAGTACCTGAACAAGTAATTTTTTGATTTTCATACAAAACCTTCTAGTGTAAAACTATGTTACCATAAGGATGTACTATGGCTCTTTCCCCAATAATTCTTATGTATACCATGTGACTTTATGTGCATGTGTATATTGTACCATATTAGATGGGTTAGTGCTTACATTTTCACCCATGGATTATCCGATGACAATCAAGTTCCAACTGAAACATAGATGGTAGATGCATTTGGTTCCATTGAAAAGAAATTCCAACCACCACTTCGTATTTGTTTACCATAGCCATAGGTCACAAGCCTATGCTGATTATTTTTAAATCATGGAAGAAAGCTAATTTCCAAAATAAGCCTACGCAAAATACTTTGAAGATTGGAACGAGACACTGAAACTCAATTTTATGACATGAAAATGAGTCAATTATTCAAATATTATTCAGTATGTCAGCCGAAAATGAGTAAGAGCTTGTTTGATTGAGCTTTTTAGCAAATTTTGATAAAAATGTTGATGAAATGTGTGGTTGAAAAGTTAATAAAAGTTGGTCCTATGAAATGTAGGGTTAGAAGTAATTGTTGACTTTTGACCACAGCTTTTTAGCAAATTAAAATTTGGACCAAACAAGCTGGAAATTTCAAATTTTGAAATCAACTTCTCATCGTCAACAAAGTTTAAAAATATAAAGCATGCTTACCTAAGCTTAAAGAAGAAGAAAATTTGCATGCTTAAATAGTAAGTACTTACTTCACAAAAGTAACCTTTTGTACAAGAATTCCAAAAAAAAAAAAAAAAAAAAAAAAACTTTAAAAGAGAAAATGAACATGTTGGGAAAGAAAGTTACTTACAAGTAACTTGTAAAGCTTCAAACATGTTTGGCTAAGCTTAAAAGTTAATTTTATGTAACATTACTTTTACTTTAGGCTTAACCAAACATGCTTATAGCATGGATCTCATTGGTTTCACTTGAGAGACGATTTAAAGCATGTTTGGCACGGCTTATAAGCACTTATAAGCTGGTCAAACATCATTTTTATCTACACATTTCATAGAACCTACAACTTTTACCTATTTTTTATCTACACATTCCATATAACCCACTGTTTATAACCTACAAAAAGTTTTACCAAACAAGCACTTATTTTGTCTTGTGCTACTACATGAATTAAATCATGATGTATTGTAAGCTCATTGTATGTATCATGTGCCACATATTTAATGGAATTCTCAAGCAGAAGTTCAAATTAGCCATCTGAAAGTGTCCAATTATCAAGTTATCGAAGTTCATTAAATGTTTCAAGAAACAAAAATGGATACTCAATCAGAAAATTACCATGTCAGTTGAGATGTTCTTTCCAAAAACTAAAGCATCTCCTGAGGTAGGAGGGAGAAGGCCGACGAGCATGGATATTGTTGTGCTTTTACCAGCTCCATTATGTCCTTCAGATATATTTTGAGGTCAATCACCAAGAAGAAACAAATGGCACGTTGAATAACAGAAACAACTTTCTGTGTTTGGATAAATAGAGAATGAAAATACAATTAGGAAAACACAAACACATAAATGAAGGGAACCACATCGTCATCTAAAGACTTTGTATAGGCCTCAGGGTGCATGTGTGTATATATATATAATTCTCACCTGGAATACATTCAAGAAACAGGCTGATCTCAAGGATAACAAAAAATACATATGTTGAAAACAATATTTAAATATTATACATGTGGCTCTATCTAACAATTTAAGCTTTTAGATCAAGTGGTTCAATATGAATATGATATGAAAATAAGCAAGGTCTAGGGTTCAATTCTCACCACCACCAATTTAGTAAATTGTGCACATGTTAGGCTTTGAAGGAAAAAAAATTAATCCCACCTACACGCGAGGAAGCGTGTTGAAGACTAATTAAATGATATATTTTAAGCTTTCAGATCAAGCATATCAACAACATATTTAGCAATGAAAAAGCATCAAGGGCTGTTTTTCACGTGTGAAGCATTTTCTTCAGACTTCCAGCACATATACAGCCATTCGGTAATATAATTCCCTATTTGACTGGATTATCTTAACCCAACAGAATAAGTAATGCTGTAGTCCAGGAAAAGAACCTTAGTCTCAAGGTGTATATTTATTCCACACAGCTGACCAAGGAAATATTCTCCCTATGGAGCATCATACTTCCACACAACTCTTGTCAATTATTAAATCGAAGACAAAGGAGGAGTTTTTTATCGTTGCATTATAAAAAATTTATGATCTCGAAATGCATAAATAGCTATGAATTTTTAGTGGCTTACTGGTTAATGCTAAATGATCAATTATAAGGAAACAATATCTGCTCTCTTGCAATAGAACTTCAGCTTTGTCCCCAACTATTCCAACCATCATCAGTTTATTCAATTTCATATCATTGAAAATTAAATTTTTAATAGCACATATAGCTGCCATTTTCTGATTTTAACATTTCTACATGAGATATCTTCACTTATAAATCCTCTACAAGTGCATACATCAACGTCAGCTATTAAGATGCTTGGCAACAAAGAAAAACTGTAGCCTGTCACGACTAATCAATCATCTAGAAACCAACTTTGACGTAAACTGCTAAAGACAAGATAGCAAAGGAATAAACAAACCACAGCAGCCCGAAATATTTGACTTCATTTAAGAACGACGGAGAATATAACTCGAAAGTCAAACACTAAATAAAATAAGTTGTGGCTACCTAGAAGAGCAAGAATTTGATTTTCATATAATGTCAGCTGTAAAGAATTGACAGCGCAACAGTTTCTCTTCTTAGTGGTGTACACCTTGTGCAAATTCCTCATCTGAATACATCTGCAGAATCAGATTATAAATTCATTAGTATAATGTTATTTTCATGTTCATACTCGCACAAATGCTGAGGCTTGGATTATAGAATATTTACCGGCCATCAAGTTCTTGTTGCTTCATTTCTAAGCTTGTTACTTCCACAGCTGGTTTGTATGCATCTTTTTGGAAAAGACTAGCATTTTCCTCAGAATGACCACTGGCTACTTGTGAGCTCGAAGCATACTGATCGCTAGTTCTCTTCTTCCTCCGAAAACACTTACAAAACATAAAGTTCCAAGGATAACCATTCTCCTTGTGTAGGACCTGATTTCAGATAAAATGCTCAAACTCATTTTAAAGGTTAAGATAATAAATATAGGTTTTGATGTCATAATCAGGTATTACAATTTTACTTTCACCAATCAGTCGAGAAAATGGAAGATCTTTAAGTGCTGAAAGTAGAGAAGCGGCACCAGAGCCTCCAGTTATGCAAACATAGTACTTTCAGGACAAGGACAAACACAAAAGTAATTTAAAAGACATACCTTATCTAGAAAAAGACCAATTACACAGTACAAGAAAGTGTCCAGCAACATCATCAGGAGACAGACCAAAAAGTTAACCCCAGAAGAATCCTGTAGCGACACTAAAATTGAAATTAATAAGATTGCAATTGACAAATAGAAGAAGATCTAAACTTATTAACAAAACATACCCGCCAGATATTGCTCCATCGAAGTCCAACATGAGCGCGCTCATAGTCAGCAAAATTGACCGACCCCAATGCAAAGGCTGTGGGTGAAAGAAAAGAGGCCATCACCTTTAGTACCCTACAAGAATACAGATAGAAATGTCTTATGCACCATGCTTGTACAATTTGTAAAGTATTGTCCTATAAGTAGGGTACTGACATAGAAACGGCCTCGTCATTGACGGTATAATAAGGGAAGAAGGCACCGAGAAAAGAAAGTGTCCCGACTGTTACTGCTGTCTTCGCCCGTGTAAAGAATGTGGAGATCAGAAATGATAGCATTATTGAGCTAAGTCCAAACGAGAAGAAGTACATGAAGACCAGTGACTTGTCGCTGTACTTAAAAAGGGTTCCCATTGTACAGAGAGTGATTATCCCAGAGGAGATAGCAAACTGCCAAAGAGATAGAGCATTGAAAAGAACTTCTAAGGTCAGTATTCACAAAACAGTACGAGGACAATGCTTCCATGACCTAAGCACAGTACAAATCTAGGGACTAAAGCTGCTAAAGCTATGTGATAGGGAATCAGCCGTGTGTGCTTAAAATGAAGTATCCTTATACCACAAGGGTGCTTAAGCATGCTGCTTTATGACTCCACAAGTCCTATCCTACTTAAATGCAATGGTAACCATCAGCCATGTGTGTGTGTAAAAATGGCTCATATGAGAAGTAAAATCATAAAAATATAACACGTGAGGGAGAACGTAAAGGGCACGATGCATTATAGATCTTAACATATAGCCAGCAATGACAAGATACTTTGCCCTCAAGATTGACAGAGTTGAGAAGAAAGAAAATTGTCATGCAACTGCAGTAATGCAATTGTGATACAAAATTGAAATTTTTCTACCTGCAATGCATATGTTATAAACCACGAGAAATGGAATATCTCATCCTTCAGACCCATCATGTAGAGACCTTCCTTAATCTTCAGCTCCTGATGTATTAGTAATGTATTAGCACAACAAGCTTTTAAAGCAACAAACTCCTCTAAATGGATATGTTGGCAATGAAGAAAAAGTAATCAAGAACAAGAGACAAGGTGATCATCACCTTTTCCAAGACAGAATAACTAATCAAACGGGAGATTGGATAGAGAAACCCCAGCAAGTACCTGTTCAGTGGTATATTATCAACTAAAGGTTCAGAGAACTTCATAATGAAGTTGGAAAAGGTTCAGAAGATATCAGAAGATGCCAAAGAATTACATACAACACTCCCATGACTTTCTTGACAATGGACTGGAACTCGTCATCAGTATATTCACGAGTTGGAAACGGAGCTAGTCTTATGTTTGCAGGCGTAAACTTCGTCCAGGGTGTCTTGAGTTGCGAGTGTATTCCAGATACGTTTGAAGGTGAACCAACATCTTCAGTGACTAAGTCAGTCCTACGTTGCTGTGCAGCATATATGATGAATGAATCCATGACTTGTTGAAGCTGCACATTGGAAAAAGAGAGAGAATTATATGGATAATTTTCTGCAGTTTCTAGGTCCAAAATCAAGAGAAACAAGGTAAAGTTGCGATTTGAGAAGACAAAAACTTATTTTAGCATCAAAATTCCATGGTTATCACGGCAAAACATTCAAAATCTTCTAACCTCAAGAAGAATTTGAGATATAAGCAATAGCTTTATCACTTAGATAATACAATCCCACCCCCACCGCCGCAAAAGATAAAGAAAAAATAAAGACAAATTATTATTATTAAAACAATAAGTATCGGAAGCAAAACAATCTCCTATGATCCATAATCTATTGACTTGCATTCAAAAACAGTACTACAGCAGCCTATTTTCCAGAGTGGATTTCTTCTTCTTTTTTTGTTTTTTTTCCCCTTTTCTGTGGTCGAGTCTTTCCTGAGATGACTGAAACTTTAACGCATGTAGAAGGAAACAATTTCCCTCCATATTTTGTGGCTACTATAATGCACCCAAAGAGTGAGCGCGAAACACACCTTAAATCATCAGAATTTAATGAGATCTGCTGAATATGGATATCATCAAATCAGATAAGTTTTCTTCCTGTCAGCAATGCAGTTGTCCACAACATTTTAATAACAAAACCGTGTCATTATATTCAGTCATAAATAAGGAATTAGCTTGTCTTTTCAGCATCATGTCCAGTCATCAGAAAAACTATTACTCACTCTTTTTATCTTCAGCAAGCATCTAGTTTAATAAACTGACAGGAAAAATAGAAGTTAAAATCGCAAGCATGTGCTCATGTCTGAAACATAATAACATAAAGCAAATATTCACCAATTTGTACAAGTATTAATAATGAGCCACATCATCAAAAAGCTTGTGCTTGTTTGGCAAAGCTTTTTTAGAATATATGCAGTGGGTCCTATGTGGATAAAAATTGTGGTTCCTATGAAATATGAGGATAAAAATAATGTTTCATCAGCTTATAAGTGCTTATAAGCATTCTCAAACATGCTAATAAGTTGTTAGAGAGATCCCACATTTAATTATTTAAATTTAGTTTTCAACACACTCCACACTTGCAGGCTGGATTCATTTTTTTTCCTAAATGCCTGACACGTACATAATTTTAATAAATGGGTGGTGGCCACACTTGATCCGGAGACATTTGCCTAGCTACTATGGAATCGTGTTAAGCCACCTCATCTAAAAACTTAATTTCCATGGGCATTGAGGCATGGCATCCCTTGTGCAATAACGACTACAAGAAAATTTCGGCTATCTATACATGAATGCACATCATAAATTACTAAAAGCAACTACAATTAGATAAAGTTAGATAAGGATAGTGAGATCATACAGTTAAAAATCCACTGAAGCCGTACTGCATTATTGGTATTGTATTCACACCTAATTCCAAGTCATTGAGATATGGACCATTCATGTCCATGATGGACTTAACATCAGGAAATCCCGAGAAAGCCCATGTGTGGTTAAGGCGTATGCTGTAATCAAAAGACTGATGGCCCTGATCATGAAACACAATTGCTCCTTTGATTTTTGGATTCGTACTATTCCTACAGACAGATAATTATACAAGAAAGCGTGTTATAAACTATGTTATAAGAAAAGGAAACTTGATTGTGGAATATAATTGCTCCTTCAAGCTTTATTCATACTATTCCAACATAGAGAAGGAAAAGAACATATTTTCTTTTTATTTCCAGCAGCAGAACCTGAATCAGTGGTAAGACAGTGTAAACTATGTAATAAGAGAAGGAAAAGAACACAAAAAAAAAATTATTAAAAAAAAAAAAACACGGGACTACAGGATCATAGAGAAAATGTAATCCAAGTGAAGAATAGCATTATTTGACCACTTGATAGGGTGTACTTACGGAAATGACAGTAGCAATATCACAAAATAAACAAACCAGCAGAAATATTTTGTGCAGGAGAGGAATTTCCAGAAAGTGAAAATTAGCTACAGAAAAAAGAAAAGCTTAGTTATTTGTTCCCAATAAAATGTACAAATAAAGATCAAGCTCGCATGAGGTAACATGTAGTTTGGTAAAACCTTCTCAATAAGTCAAAGAGCATGTCTACTTGTTTTTTAAAGTAAGTCAATCTACTTTAAAGTTACTTATTTGCCAAACATATGTTTCAAAGTTACTTTTTTGTACTAGCAAAGCTCAAAGCTTACTTTTATAGAACTTACTTTCTAGAAAAGTAACTTCTAAGACTGACAAACATGCTCAAAATTAGCTGATAATGATGAAAAATTGGTTGGAACTGTAACTCGTGAAATTAAAGCCGAAACTGAAATTGAAAATTTGACCTCAATCAAATATAAAAGCGAAAGGAACACATAAAATTAAATACCAAACAGCATCTTGAACACAAATTTAATTTATTGAGTCACTTGATATGCGACTTGTGAAGTCTAATGAAGGCGCAATAACAACAATAAAGAAAATAAAAAACACATATTTACAAAACAGACCACGCTGTGTATGCAGGGGAGGAGAACCAGAATTGAATATTAGCAATGGCAAAAAATTAAGAGAAACATCGCATAATCCGGTAGAAACCCCTACTCAAGTTTTCACTAAATTGTCGCATTATGCACTTGAAACGAGAAAGAAAATGAGGGAAAATACAACTCACTTTACTTTATCATAAGCAGCGTAAAGATCTGAGCGTATGTATGTCTCGAGCTCTTCTTCATCTTTGTACACCCTTGAAGCCAGCTGGAAAAACATTTTCAAGTACATTCATCATCAAAAAAGGGGGAAAATGCATTATCCAAAAAGAGTCAGTAGATACCAACAATATAAATATAGATTTTAAAACTTGAAACTGGACGCATTCAGATACTATTCGGAAATTTTATTTGAACACAACAATGCCAAAATATTTTCGTCTACAATGTGCAGAATCTTATGTATTTGGTGCATGATCATTGATTTTAATATCAACGAAAATATGAAAATTAAGTCAAAACTTAATATGAATTAGCACTGGAACTGATTCAATTGATAAACAGAATCCTTTAAGACCCCATGTATATCATACCTTGGTTACAGTATTTTCTATTTTCTTATTCTTTTTCCACTTTGACACTTGGAGTGATTATTTTGCAAATCTCTTTATAGGTTTACTTGTTTATTTAACAGGATTGATTGGGAGTGAACTATAATTAGCACTGGAACTGATTCAATTTTGCGGTTGTTTATTTAAAACCCCATGTACCATCGTGGGTGGTTCTTGTTTCGAGGACTTCACAAAATTATTTTAATTCTCTACTTCAACACCGTGTATTAAATGTTAGGTAATGTTTTATATGTTAAAGAGAAAATGATAGAGATATCGTGCTTTGGTGCATTTGAAATCTACTTCAGTTTTATTGAACTAGTTCCAATATCTGGTACTAATCAAGTTCTATTCTGGTCATAAATTCACCAGCACACCACACTCCTAAGAACCTTAGGGAGAGGGAGGGAAGGAAGCCTATACTTACTCAAGCTAACTGAAAAAATTGAGCCACATGCAATGGTAAAGAAACAAGACAAAGGGAATACTTCCACATTCAATTGCAAAAACACAAGTGCCTATAAAAATATATTTAAACTTAAACTTCAACACACCCCGTCACTTGCAGGTCGGATTCATTTTTTCATCAAGGGCCTGACAAGTGCACAATTTTCATAAATTGGTAGCGGCAAGACTTGATCCTAGATCCTTTAGATGCTTGGGTACCATGTTCAATCGCCTCATCAAAAAGCTTAATATGTTAGAGAGGTGACTTATTTATTTATTTAATTTTGTTCTCAAGAGTATAAATAAAGGTCTGGAGAAAAGAGAAATGCTAATAAATGACAGGGCAACATTCAGTGCATGATATTTAGTCTCAAAACATTGTGAGAGTTATATATAAGCATCAAAGACTAGAGTTACACTAGCAACGTAGACATAGGACTCATACAAAAAATTTCCAATGTCATTTGATTCTGTGTACAAAATTACAAAAATACCAGAAAAACTAAGTATGAAAGATGAGCCAAGTGGCATCACCAACTAGGACTCCATTAACTTCTGGGAAATGAGGAAAAGATAAGCTAGTTTTTGTCATGAGATATTTAGGCACAATAAAAAATAAACAGATTTTACAAGTAATGACATTTCAAACTGCCCATAAATTATTATTGGTAGAACAGAACTACTAAGGCATTTGCAATATGCACACAAAACCTTAGATAACGAAATTTTAACTCATAAGCTGACACATGGAAAGAATGTGGAAAGACGAGAGAGATTCAACTGAAAGAATCTGCTTATGCATACCTTCAGTAGAGGAAATTTTAATGATAATAAGTTAATCATCATCCTTGTCTCATGTGTATCTGGCGCAAACGCTAAATACTCGCCCTTGGCAGATAATAATTGCAAAAATTGGTTGAAAGTGGGAGACGTGATGCCTTTCCCCACTTCCACAAACATCTCTTTTCTAATATATCTGCATAGAATTTTGAGATACATTAGTAACATATATGTCTGTAAAACTAAATAATTTCCTTGCACTATTTATAAGAGTAAACAATAAAATTCAGAAACTGCTGATTGTATTTTATAATCTCTTTAGACCTTTTTGCTTCCATCTTCCAATGTTGTTACCCAAAAAACACTATTATAGAATTCAATTATGAGACTGTCAAATTTCTTCAGTTATGTACTACCAATAGGACTAGAACTAATTTTGAACGATTGAGCATTTACTCCCTTCTACGCTTCTGACTTTTTGGAAAACAAGCACAGTAGAGTATTAAGAATCAAAACTATAATATAAATAAAATCTAGAGGAAACCGGGCTGAAGAAACCATACGGCTGGGGTGGATGTATCTGCGTATCAACTCGTGTCCTTACAGCTATAAGCAACAGCATTACAACAGTGGGAAGTAAAATCTGTCCATTGAAATAAATGCAAGTTAATAAGCAAATCGTCATCATTACCTCCAGGAACAATAAGAAAACTCAACGCAAACAATCCCAACTTCTTAATTTTAGCATAATATTTTTACCATCTTCTACTTAGTTCATGTAGCAAAGACCAAAAACAATAACAGGAAGAATAAGATAACACAAAGTTTGAAACTGAATTACTGTAACTGCCAAAAGATTAGAAGATTGTGATACATACAACGAAATGAACAGAAAACCGAAGGAAAAAAGAAGATAAGAGAATCAAAATACCCAGGAAAACTGAAAGAAGATGATCACCAATAAAATAGATTGTGACCAAAATATCAGCAGTCCGTTAAAAGTGGGAGAAACAGAAAAGGACTTTCCAATAATTGAATCTACTTCATCAAGATTTCATCTTTATAATTACACTCCTACAAAATTTTCAACATTCAAACTCCTGATCTTCAGGCCAAAATACGTGCATAAGATGTGTATGTCTGTATACCAGTTTATGTAGTAAAGAATCCGGGAACATATAAGTACCATAATTCACTGTCAACAATCCAATTAGAAAAGGACTAAGAACTTTAATGGAAACTACAAAAAGATCAAAACAGAAATAACGATTTCCCAGTAAAAGTCCATCGAGTTTACCTGATATTGTTCAAAACAAAAAAAATTACACAAATCATAATTCAATTTGAAGAATCCATTTCAAAAAAAAAAAAACCAGAAAAATTCCAACTTTAACACTGTCCTCAAAGAAAAAATATTTTTCCCGAGAACCATATAAAGCTGATCAAAGTTACATGATGAGTAAAAATACTTCTATACAACCTCAAGTTCAAGATTTTAAGAAAAAAATAAATCCCACAAACATGCATATCTAAATGGGTCTGTTTGTAAATCCCAGATTCATGGTCCAATTACAAGAATCCAATTCATCAAGTCAGGGAAAAAAAATGCAACAAGAAACCCAAGAAGGAAAATGAGTTTTTACCCAGGAGTTTGTAAATTCCAATTAAAATCATTAACTTCCAAAATCAAGTCTTTTTATATAATCTGAAAATTCCACAAACATGCTTAACAAAGAGTGCATCCTTAGGTCGGTTTGTTAATTCCCAAAGACTCGTAGTTCAATTATCCAGTTCGTCAAGGCAAAAAAAAAAAAAAAAAAATCCCAATGTAACAAGAAACCCACAAAGGAAAATCAAATCAATTTTTTTCCAAGAATTGGCAAAACCATCAAAATAATTAACTTACAAAATCAAGATTTTTGATAAAATTTGTAAATTCCACAAACATGCATAAGAAAACAGTGTGTGTCTGTGCATGTATATGAAGAAGTAAAGGGACCTCGGCACAGGTAATAAAAGGGTGACGAATTTTGAGAAGCCAGTTCTTGCGAAGCATAGCCTTCAACTGTCTTCTTGAGGACCTCATGTTCTCCTCCTCCTCTTTGTGCGTCCCCATGTAAGGCACCACTTAGAGCACAAACTCACTCCACCGCTGAAACCCAGAGAAGAGAGAGAGAGGAAAGTAGGAGATATACATACAAAATCAAAGTTCTAGAGAGAGGAGGTAGCAAGGGAGAAGAATCAAAGTACTTTTTTGGTTGGGTCAGAGACATATTTGGAAGTGTGTGTTTGAGTGTGGTTATGAAATTCCTAGGGAACACTTGCACTTTTTCTTTTTTTTAATGTATTTTTGAAGATTTTACTAATTGTTTTTGGGTAATTTCCGGAGATGGTCTGTGTCGTAAGGCCTCTGCGGATTCAGACCAATTCTTTTAATTTTGGCGCAATTGTCCCCAAATCAACTTTTGTTGTAAATTGACTATTTCTCCGTTAAGTATGCGGTGGTCATTACATGATAATTTTTGGAGGAGCCAAAATGGTCCACACAAAAGACTTATGTCATGCGTTGCTTGTACGCCTACTTAAGGGAGCAAATGGATGGAATGTGACGGAAAGGACCAATGTAGCACTAGTATGTTATTTGAGGACAGTTGTGCCAATATTGGAAGATTTGATCCTAAATTTGCATGAGTGCCCTATGATTGGGACCATTGTGCAAAATACCCCAAAAAATTATATATTTTATTTTAATTTTCAATAAATCTTAATGTGAGCTGTAGCAAATGCCACAATTTTAATTTTTGTTATTGATTGTTAGTTGTGATTATTGTCGATTTAGGAGATAGTGGACCATTAGTTCATTGTTGAGTAGTGTGTATTTTAATAATTAGATAATAGAATCAAGGGTTATACCGTGTCTAGAGGGATGATGTAGCATTATTACAATTTTAAATATTTTTTAACGTACAAAAATTATAAAAGAGATTTAGTAAATTTAAATGTATATTACTTTTACATAGTATTTCGTGTTGTTTATGAATTAAATTAACTAACATAAAAATTGAATAAAAATAGGGTTCTTACGCACCAATCCTACCGGCCGCCGTAGTGCCACGGAGGCATTAGCCATCCCACCGGCACCGTAGCACCACGCGGAGTTTTGGACCGACTCAACCTTTCTCCAAAGCGGTGCAGGCCGACGACCGATCCTTCTCCGAGGCGGTCTACACCAATGAGGCAGTCACCGAGGCTCGTTGGTGAAACGATTAACTGGCCGACCCTGGTGTGCGCACGGTTGAAGCCTCCCCTCAGAACTCGCCAACCCCGATAAGACCGCGAACATCGTGGTCATGGCATGGTTTGAAATTTGAACCGAAACGACTTTCCCATTAATCGCTAACGACGTGACACCAGGGATGTGAGCGAGAACTCAAGATAGGATACGTGTCGCACATCAAGCGGGACCGCTCCTATTGAATTTGTCTATAAATACCAAACTCACTTCACAAGACATGGATGTTGAAATTATTATAATCATCATATATATAACAAGTCCTCCTTTCTAATTACATCTAAGTGTTACAACCACCTGGAACTTTGTTAGTAGGAGGCCCTCAGGCTTTCATCTTTGCTTTAAGAGTGTTTTTTACCTTTTATATTCCTTTTAATCTTCCTTCCATCCGGACGGAGGTTATCTACGTGGTTGAATAAACCACGTGGCGATCTCGATGAGAGGAAACACGCGTGAGCACAGGGGCGTGGGGATCCTGCTGGCAACCATTTTTGGGGGGTCAACAAGGGTAATTTGTAATTTTGGTCTCCAATCTTTTAAATATGTAACAAATCTACTCTTAACCTTTTTTTTAGCATCAAACATCTTCAATCTTTGAAATTTGAAATTTGTTGCAAATCACGTCTTTTTTACATAGTTTGATGATTTTGCCATCCTCTTTAAATAAATAAAAAAATAGAAAAAAGCTAAAAACAATGAAAAAATTAAAAAAAATTACAAATAAAATTCATAACTTTTAAAAAATATAAAAGAACACCATCTTCTCCAAAAACGCCACCCCACGCCACCCCACGCCATACAGATTTCTTTACAAATTCAGTGAATCTTTCCAAATAACTTAAACTCGCATTTTTTCAGAAACAAAAAACAAAACAATTTTAAACATTTAAACAATTGAAAAAACAAAAACTCGATAAATGAGTTGAAGATCGAGGCTTACTCCCGAAGAAGATGGATGAAGAAGGATTTTCTTTGAATGGTGAAATGAGAATCTCCCCAAAAACCCAGTGACACAAGACACAGATTTTTGGACAAATATTAACTGACATAGTGACAATAAACATCACTACATTAGCCAAAACAAATAAAGGCACCAACCAAGTAGAGTGCATACTACTATCAAGTCGGTACCAAAACCCACCTACCCCATATGCTCCTTGCATTCCTTCCGATAAGGAGAAACTCTTAAAGGCGAAACTTTCCCACCTGTGTCAGAAGTCCTTGACCAAGGCGGGTTGTAAATCGAGAGATGTGCACGAGTGACAAGGACTTGAGGGAAAGAGCCAATGAGCCAACCCTCGTGAGAGACCTCACAATATTTCGGTGAAAATTTGCCCCCACATGGGAATCGAACACTGCGTTCTTGGGAGGATTTCTCCCACGTCGCTCAGCGCTCACTAACTCGCTTATATGCCCACGAGGCATGCTCCTTGTATTCCTTAATATGTTGTCATGGAGTTAAATAGAGTGCATACTACTATCAAGTCTATTATTATGTAATTTTAGTTAATTATTATATACTTTTTAAAAGTTATGAGACTTCATTTACAAATTTATTTTTTTTTAGTTTTTATCTATTTTATTTATTTAGAGAGAGAAAAATCCATTAAAATATATAAATGAGGACGTGATTTGCAATAACTGCTGTAAAGGTTGGAGATGTATAATGTTATCAAAATTGGTTGGAGTAGATTAGTAACCAATCGTCAAAAATTGAAGATCAAAAGTGCAAATTACCCTTTTGTATAAACAAAAAGGAAAGAATGTATTTTAAAAGAATTTTGATAAACTAACTTATCTTAACATCTTTAAATATCATTTAATTAAAATTAATTTGTCATAATTACTCGATAATTAAGTGTAAAATAAGTCTGTCCCAATCACCAGTCACCTTGACAAGTTCGCACACCAAATTTTACTATTTGCTGGATTTCAAAGTTTTTCCATGGGACCCACTATTGATAATTAACTTTGATGAAGATTTTCTTCGAAGAAAATGATTAATAAATGAGAAAACAACATTGTCTTTAATTCTTCCAGAAAATAGGTCAATTTTTATTTTTTTTAGATCTCAAAATTGCACTGTCAATCCCGGGCCTTTTGAATATAACGAAAAAAGTAATAGCATATTATGTAAATATTTTTCTTATTTTTATTGAGTCTTAGTGTTTCATTCTACGTTCTAAAAGATTGGCTTCTAGAAGAAAAAAAATATTATTGAATCATGTCGTTTCAAATGTATAGATTGCAAGTGGCCAATTGGCCAATCGGACATTATCTATTGACTTTTGATGTCCATAAAGGAAAAATATCTGTATTTGCGTAGTTGACAGATAAATTGGTGAGCCATTTAAAGTGGGTTCAGGCATTCAGCTATAGTTTATGCCACTCCTTTAAAGAATATTCCACTTATTAAAATTGCCACTTCAATTTTTATTTTATTTTTTATTTTTTGATAAGAGGAATTCCATTTAAATATTTTAAATAATTATTTATTTTTTGATCGTGTATATTTTAGATAATTATATTTATTAGGAGTTTTATACAGTAAAACAATTACTTATAAGTTACGAATAGAAATAAAATAAATTTAAGATCGACTTCGTAATTTTTTTTGTTATTATATTCTTTTCATCACTACGTTTGTGGAAAGATAGAGTGCAGTTAAATCTTTTACAATTTTAACAAGCTGTGTCGGAGTTATATTTTGAAAAATTAAAATATAATTACATATAATATCTGTGTTTTGTTTTTTTTTTTTTCTTAATGTCTATTTTGAGTTTTTTTTTTTTTAACAATCTAATAAGAAACTAGTTATTTGATTTAAACAATAAGTTTTTAATTTGCTCATATATTAATTATTTGATAAACTAATAGATACTATTTTTTAGGCAAATTTCTTTTAAATTATTTTTCGAGTAAGCAATGTAATTAATTTAGTAATTTATATGTTAAATTAATTACACACTTTTTTATTTTCAAAAAAAAAATCTTCAATAATATATACAAAGAATAAGTGATAATTGATTTTATTTTCACTAACAACATATAAAATTTTATGTTTCTTAAGTGATCAATCTGAATGATCAATTTGAAGGGTAAGTGGCTCTTAGATCAATTTCACCTTGTGAACCTCTCCATCAGAGCCAAGAACAGAGGTACACTACTTAACAATGAATACGTAGGTGTCTTGCAGGTTGAGAAAGAAGACGATGGTTTATTCTTTAGCTGGATAATACAAAATTTATCGTTATTACAATTAATTAAAGTTGGGTGTCAATTTTTTTTTCTTTTTCTTTTTTCTTATTACAATTAAATTTAATGTTAATTATCATTTTACGGTTAATAAAATTTGACGTGAGAGTCATTTGCTAACTTAACAAAAATTTAGATAGTATACGTTGAGAACAAAGTTACTAGGGACAATGTCATAAAGCTCTGTTTCCATCTATAATTGAATAGAGTTTTTATATATTTCGATAGGAGAATCTAACATTGAAGATTCTAACTAAAACCTTAGACATTTCGTGCCCTCAAAGAGTTAGGGTTAGGGTTTAATTACACTTTTATGAGATTCACATCCTCTCCTAATTAAATGTTTTTTTTCCATCCATTCTTGTTACCGATTGTCGATGGTATAACGGTTGGTGATTCGAAAAAAATTATCGATAGTGATACCACTGGTGATTATTAGTGATGGCAACGGGGCGGATCGGGGTGGATCGGTCTGATCCAAATCCGTCCCGCAATAATTGTAGGAGATCCAAATCCGCCCCGCGATCCGCCATTTTTCGGAGCAGATCGGGGCTGATCGGATACGGATCGGGGCGGATCAGAGCCACGATCCGATAATCGATCCATATTTTTTTTTTGGCATTCAAAAAATTTAAAATATATTGAAACAAGTTTTACTACTTATCTATAAGAGTTTAAACAACATCATCCTCCTCACTAAACCTTGTGCAAGGTCCACAATATGTCGAAAGTGATAACTTTTTATTCAAAAATATTTTAATTATCAAATCATATATAAAACAAAATATAAATTCAATATTTTATTCCTTTTTAAAAAAAAATTCGGTGCGGGCGGGGGAGGGCGGGCGGGCGGCTCGATCCGATCCGCCCGAGATCCGAGCAGATCACAGATATTTGTCCCGATCCGTCCGTCAATCCGCGGATCGTGTATTTTTGCTCCATTCGGATCGGTTATCCATCGAATTCAAGGCGGATCGGATATTTTGTCATCTCTAGTGATTATCAATGTAGCTCCATCGGTGATTCTACGATAAGAATGTTGTTTATGATTTGACAATTACCGATAATGTTTTGATTGCTGATGTTGGCGAGAGGTAGTCGATCACTTACATAAGTTTATTATCTATATATCTTTTTTATAAAAGAGATTAAGTTCAGAAATTCATGGAAAATAAACAAAAGAGGAGAGTTTATGCGAAAGTTCTTTTTTATTGTACTAAAAAACACTCTTACAACTTGGATTGAGAGCAAATGTGACCAAACATGCTTGATTCCAAAAACTAATGACTTCGTTCTTTTTGCGTCAGTTTACAGTTTTAAATTCATTTTCAATTTTTTGTTTTAATAGTCTGTTTTAAAATTATTGAAAACACGTTTAATTTGTTATTTTTAAAATTATTTCTCAAAATATAAAACTAGAAAACACGTTTTGTTTGAAATTTTGAGAAATTATTTTTTGACATTTTATTCATTGAATTTGATTGTTAAGTAAAATATAACAATTTTATACTAATATATTTCAAGTATATATATTTTAAAGTTAGTGAATTTTATAATATTTATTTTGCTACAAAAATAAAATATAAACAAATAATAAATAAATAAAATAGAAAATTAAAAAATTTAAAATTAATTACCTGGATTGAGAATTTTAATCTGTTTTAAATTAAATAAATTTTTTTAGAATTTTTATTTAAACAACCAATAAGATCTTGAACTATTTTACTTTTTTAGAATTTTTCTCTTTTGAGAATTTTAGAATTTTCATTTTAAAAATTTTTTTTAGAATTTTATTTAAACACATATTTCCTCTATTTTGAGTGTTTTGGTTTTCATTGAAAATACTAAAAATGTTAAAAATCTGTTTTGAATTTTATGTTATAAGTTTAACATTATTTTTAAAAATACACTTTCAAAAAAAGCATGCCAAGCAAGTTTGAGATATTTTACAAAATTAAAAATTAGAAATGAACATGCCATTAGTATTTTTACTTCATTCGAGAATTTTCATTATTGGTTATGCAAATTCACACAGGCAGGCCAGGCTTGTCATGTGGATGCGTAGATCTAAGGGATGGGCTTAGCCCATGGTGAAAATATTTGGGCCATTTCTTTCTTTTTGATTTCATTAATTCAGCCCATTTAGCCCACTTCATATCTTTCATTAATAAAAAGGTAATTATATTACCACAATATTATTTGTTAACTACACTATATTATAATTGCAATAAAAATTTCTAACTATTGGTCACTTTTGCATTTATGACTCTAACTTTTTTTAACAAATTTTTATTATCAACCTATTAATTTGTATGTTTATATTTTTTTTGGTAATGATTTTTTCCAAAAATTAATTAGGAGGGCTCTAATATTTTGCATAATTAAAATAAATGACTATTACATAAGTTTGACAAAATATTTTCCCTTATTTCAATGCACATTAGCAGAATATTTAGATAAAAATCTTCATCGGAGACAAGATGTGAAAACTAAATGAAAGTTAGTAATAAAAATACGATGAAAAAAAATTAGACATAAGTGTCTAAATATAAAATGTTGGGGACCTTTATTGCAATTAAAACATAGTGTGAATAATAAAAAGTGTATTTGTGCCTTAATAAAATCTTGACACCCAAAACCTTATTTTGCCCCAAAACTTAAGAATTGATTTATTACTTGTTTGGTTTTACTTAAATTTCTAATAAAATATAAGTCAAAGTCAATTAATTTTATAATATGTTTGGTAGAGATTTTTGTAGATTATAAGCGATGGGTTTTCTGAAAGTGTACGGATAAAAGTTAATAAAAATTGTGAGTCTTACAAATTATATAGATGCAAATGATGTTTGATCGGCTTATAAGCACACACAAACATACACTTAGTGCATCATTTAGTCTTGGACGATGGTTCAAGTATTTGAATCCTTTTTTTCATCATATTTATTGTTTTTTTTCAGTATTTTTACAATTATATGTGTTTTTTTGCCTATTGTAAAAAGTTTAATTCTTATTTTAGGTGCCGAATATTTTTATTGTTCTTGATTCTTGCCGAATATTATTTTTTACGAGTTATTGGTGAGTTTGTTTTTGCGATCACTATCATGTTTAGTTTTTTCTATATCCAAGCTTGAAGTATCATATATTAGAATCGATTTATCAATGAAACCCAAAAACAGTCTCAATCAAGATGGAGCAAATAATAGTTAAGGCCCCGTTTAATAGGGATTATAAACTAAAAGTGTAGTCTCAACTTTCTTTGCTGGCAGCTGCAATGTGAGAGTTCGAGTCCTGCCTTTGGTATGAATTTGGCTCTTGTAAGCTCGATTAAAAAGCGATTCTCAACCCTACTCCATTGAGAGCACATCCTGCGATTTATATCATCCACCAATGCTCCAGGACAGGGGCGGTGGGGCCCTCAAAGTTGAGTTCAACCTTTATTTTTTTTTTTTATAAACTAAAAATGGTTTATTTCAGCCGTATTTTTTGACTTTTTAAATTAATTTTAACATGAAATACATTATACATATATTACTTCTAAACAATAAAATGTCATTTCAAAGTAGAAATGACAATTTTGTCAATTTATATTAAAGTAATTTGAAAAGTTATGATTTCAATTGAAAATAAACTAATAATAATACTTCTAACTTTAAGGTTTATAATCTCAATCACATGGGTGCTATGAAAAAAAAAAAATAAAATAAAAATACAATGATGCTTTGATGAGTCTTTGTTGTTTTGGGTAACCATAGTGGGGTAGCTTGGCAGCTTAGATTAGAAGTTGGGCCCATGGGCTAAAATTGTCAAAAAATGGCCCATATGAGTTCTTTTATGGAAAAATTGCCAATAAGTCATCTCCACATGACTTGTTTTAAATTAAGTCAATTTTTTTTTTTAAATTGTGATTAAGTCATACTTCACAGCAATATTTTATATTAATTTCAAAATCACCCATTTTAACCCTATTTTTCATTGGCACAATCTTCCAACTTCACAAACCTCCTCCACCTCCGACGACAACCTCCTCCACCTCCGGTGACCTCCGACGAGAGCTTCTATGGTGCAGTATCACTTTTCAATGTACGTTCTGCTTCTTCTCGGTATTATGATTGTTCTAAACTAATTCTAGTTGTTCTTGTGCTTAATCTTGTCAACTTTGTTCTTGCTTCCCATGGACACCAATTGAATAGAACCAAAATATGCATTTTTACATTCATGTTATGATATTTATCATGTTTACATTGCGAGGAATGTATATTGGGGCTTACGGATTCAAAAAGCTATTATTTATGTCACGTATCAAGTAGAATTTTACCGATGGGCAGTGATCCGGTTTTGGTGAAATTTGTTCATTTCTTAGACGTTCTATTTGTCCCGGTGATTTTTCATCCAGTCACAAAACCTAATTGCTTTATCATCGGGTTATGAAAGATTGAAGGATTACTCAATTTGGAAAGTACAACGATATTCTAAAATCGGTAGTGATTTCATGGAAGTAGTTAGTGTACGTAAAGAAGCTTTATCGACACTTGATTCCATTGAGGCGAGCAAAGAAATTTGTTGGTGAGGATAGCAAAGACGGGAAATGCTAAGAATTCTCTAAAGAGGAATCTCCAACTCGATCAAAATGACAAAGCAGATAATGCAATGGGGACAAATGGACAACTTATTCAAGAAGAAGAAGAAAGGACTCTAACTTTTTTAACAAATTTTATTATCAACCTATTAATTTGTATGTCTTATATTTGTTTTTGGTAATGATTTTTGTCCAAAAAAATTAATTAGGAGGGCTCTAATATTTTTGCATAATTAAAATAAATGACTATTACATAAGTTTGACAAAATATTTTTCCCTTATTTCAATGCACATTAGCAGAATATTTAGATAAAAATCTTCATCGGAGACAAGATGTGAAAACTAAATGAAAGTTAGTAATAAAAATACGATGAAAAAAATTAGAGACATAAGTGTCTAAATATAAAATGTTGGGGACCTTTATTGCAATTAAAACATAGTGTGAATAATAAAAAGTGTAGTGTGAATATAATTACCCTTAATAAAATCGACTGACACCCAAAACCTTATTTTGCCCCAAAACTTAAGAATTGATTTATTACTTGTTTGGTTTTACTTAAATTTCTAATAAAAATATAAGTCAAAGTCAATTAATTTTAAAGTATGTTTGGTAGAGATTTTTGTAGATTATAAACAGTGGGCTTTACGAAATGTCTGGATAAAAAGTTGATAAAAATTTAGAGTCTTACATATTATATGGATGCAAATGATGTTTGACCGGCTTATAAGCACACAAACATACTATTAGTGCATCATTTAGTCTTGGATGATGGTTCAAGTATTTGAATCCTTTTTTTCATCATATTTATTGTTTTTTTTTCTGTATTTTTACAATTATATGTGTTTTTTTGCTTATTGTAAAAAGTTTAATTCTGCTTTTAGGTGCCGAATATTTTTATTGTTCTTGATTTTTGCGGATATTAATTTTGACGAGGTTATTGGCAAGTTTGTTTTTTGTGATCACTATCATGTTTAGTTTTTTCTATAGCCACACTTAGTATCTTATGTTGGAATCGATTTATCAATGAAACTCGAAAACAATCTCAATCAAGATAGAGCAAATAATGATTAAGGTCTCTGTTTAATAGGGATTATAAACTAAAAGTGTAGTCTCAACTTTCTTTGGCGGTTGCTGATGTGAGAGTTCGAGTCCCGCTTTGGTATGAATTTGGCTCTTGTAAGCCTAGATTAAAAGATTCTCAACCCTACTCCATCGAGCAAGCACATCCTGCGATTTATATCATCCACCAACGCTCCCAGACAGGCGGTGGGAGCCCTCAAAATTGGAGTTCAACCTTTATTTTGTTTTTATAAACTAAAAATGGTTTATTTCAAATAGTATTTTTTGACTTTTTAAATTAATTTTAACATGAAATACATTATACATATATTACTTCTAAACAATAAAATGTCATTTCAAAGTAGAAATGACAATTTTGTCAATTTATATTAAAGTAATTTGAAAAGTTAACAATTTCAATTCAAATAAACTAATAATAGTGAGCTTCTAAGCTAGTTTATAATCTCAATCACATGGGTGCTATGAAAATAAAAATAAAATAAAAATACAATGATGCTTTGATGAGTCTTTGTTGTTTTGGGTAACCATAGTGGGTAGCTTTGGCAGCTTAGATTAGAAGTTGGGCCCATGGGCTAAAATTGTCAAAAATGGCCCATATGAGTTCTTTTATAAAAATTATAATAAGTCATCTCCATACGATTTGTTTTAAATTAAGTCAATTTTTTTTTAAATTGTGATTAAGTCATACTTACAAACAATATTTTATATTAATTTCAAAATCACCCATTTTAACCCTATTTTTCATTGGCACAATCTTCCAACTTCACAAACCTCCTCCACCTCCGACGACAACCTCCTCCACCTCCGGTGACCTCCGACGAGAGCTTCTATGGTGCAAGTATCACTTTTCAATGTATCGCTCGCTTCTTCTCGGTATTATGATTGTTCTAAACTAATTCTAGTTGTTCTTGTGCTTAATCTTGTCAACTTTGTTCTTGCTTCCCATGGACACCAATTGAATAGAACCAAAAATATGCATTTTTCTGTTACTGTTATGATATTTATCATGTTTACATTGCAGGAATGTATATTGGGGCTTCTGGATTCAAAAACTGTTATTTATGTCACGTATCAAGTAGAATTTTTACCGAGAGTCGATCCGGGTTTTGGTGGTTGTTCATTTCTTGTACGTTCTATTTGTCCTGGTGATTTTTCATCCAGTCACAAAACCTAATTGCTTTATCATCGTTATGAAAGATTGAAGGATTACTCAAGTTGGAAAGTACAACGATATTCTAAAATCCAGTAGTGATTTCATGGAAGTAGTTGGTGCTGAAAGAAGCTTTATCGCCACTTGATTCCATTGAAGCGCGGCGCATTTGTTGGTGAGGATAGCAAAGACGGAAATGCTAAGAATTCTCTCTGAGAAAGAGGAATCTCCAAGCGATCAAAATGACAAAGCAGAGATAATGCAATGGGGACAAATGGACAACTTATTCAAGAAGAAGAAAGAGAAAGGCCGAGTTGGTTTATCTTCGTCTATGTTGCTTTGGCAATCGGAAGTTCATTTTGCATTTTGCCGAGCCTCGCTTCTTGTTACGGGTGGTTACAAGACGGCTACAATACGTTTCAACAAAAAGCAAGATAAAAAAAAACAATCCTATGATAATGTTTAATTATGGCAATGTTTGAAAGCCGTGATATTGTTTGAATGTCTTAATTTTAATCTATGATCATTGTTTTAATGTCTTAGTTTTAATCCATGATCTCGTTTTAATGTCTTAGTTTTAATTTATGATAATCGTTTAATTATGGGCAAAGTTTAATAAGTTGAAACTTTGTCATAATATTTTACTATCATTTGAAACATGTTTTAATCCTATGATAATCGCTTTTAATCCATGATCTTTGTTTAATTATGGCAATGTTTGAACATGTGATCTTGTTTGAATGTCTTAGTTTTAATCCATGATATTGTTTTAATCATATGATACTGTTTGAATGTCATAGTTTTAATCCATAATACTGTTTTGTTTAGGTAATGTGCATTAGTATATTTTGATATTGTTTTAATCATATGATACTGTTTGAATGTCTTAGTTTTAATCCATGATACTGTTTTGTTTAGGTAATGTACATTAATATTTTTTGATATTGTTTTAATCCATGATACTGTTTTAATCCTATGATACTGTTTAAATCTATGTGGAATGAATTTTATTTATGATACTGTGCTTTTATTTTTTATACTGTTTAATTATGGAAATGTTTGAACCTGTGATACTGTTTGAATGTCTTAATTTTGTCTATGATACTGTTTTACTCCATGATAATGTTTTGTATAGGTAATGTGCATTAATACAATTTGATACTGTTTTAATCCATGTTTTAATCTATGATACTATTTTGCACAATACAGTATAAAAAAAACACATGACTAATTAAATAGTATCAAAGATAAAAGTATGATATCATAGTCATGTGTGTTGTTTGATCATCAGATTATGCAAAACAAGATATCACAAAAACAAGATCACAATAGAAATGAACATAGAATTCGCAAGAATTTTTATTATAATATGTTTTCAGAATGGTCTCGACGAGACGGTCAAGACCAGTAGCTTTGCTGCTGCGTATGATAGATTTTACCCGTTTAAAGTCGTCTCTTTAGCTTAAAATGGCAATCTTTAATTTTTTTTTTCAAAACAGTATCGCAAATCTTCTAAAACAAGATCACGGATTAATGATCATCATTTTGTTGCAAATTAAAGCTCTTCCAATGTATCTGGGTCCTTTAAAAACAAACACATACTTCGGAGAGCAATGCCAATATGAAGGAAAAGAAGCATCAATCATTCTCAAGTTAATGGGAAGTCATGCAAATAGTTCTCATCCAAAACTATGAACAATGTTTCTAATTCTTCCCTTGAATTAGAACATGTTTGAGATTCAATTAGGACATAAATTCTCATTGGATAGATAAGTATAAATATATAAGGTGTTTAATAGTAGGTAGACAAATTAATCGGTAGAGAATAAATAAGAGAATAATATTGTTCTTAAAATATTTCATTAGTAGTACAAAATCATAGGTTTAAGAGTATCACAAAAAAATAGTATCACAATAAAACAGTATCATCACAAAACAGTATCACAATGAGTGTTTTTTTACAATTAAGGGTATATTGGTCTTTTAGCTGTAAAATGTGACTTTAATTGAATTAAGTTTTGAACATATGACTTTGGAGTCCATAAGTGCCCAAACAATGACCGGCCCTAAATTTACCCATCTTTTATCCTTGTTTATACGAAAATAATGAGATAATTATGCCTAATCCTACTCTTAAATTTTTATTTTTGTGTGGTGTTTAATTTTAAAAAAATTACATATATTGTAATCAGGATTAACACACAGTGTAAGTTGCGATTTCAAAAAAGTGTAACAGGATTAACATAGAGTATTAGTTATATTGATTCTAACTCACTAAATGCAGAATTTTTCAAATTTCACCGTAAAAAAATTATATCTATAAAAATTACGTACACTATAACTTGTCGTATATTCTTTTAATCGCCAGTCAATGTTGTAATTTTACAATATTTAACAAAAAAAAAAAATCAATTCACCCTATTTGTGTAATTTATCCAAAAATTAACTATGTTTTCTTCTTCTTGTGGGAGTTCTATTTTTCTATAAATTTTAAATGTTATACTACTATTTAGATTTTGAGCTCAATCCAATTAGATTCCACCTAGAACGTGGTCATAAAAGTTTTATGTTGAATTCGACTAGGGTAGAGATAAACCTTCTCACTCAGTGTAAAGAATTGGTTGTTATTGAAATATTGTGGGAGTTTGTCCTAAAGGTTGGCCTGTTGGCTCTTTTCTTCAAGTTCCTACCACTCATACACATCCCTCGAGATAAATCGTCGAGCGGGCTTTCTAACACGGTGGGGTTTCGTCTTTCTGACTTTCCCTTATCAGAAGAATTGGTTGTTATTAAATGATTTTTAAGTAATATTTTATATAATTTATTTTACATTTATTTACTTTTTTAAAGTTTGTGATATATGTCACGATTATTAACATTCTACAAATTAAAATTTAATTTCCAAAAAAATAAAAAAATAAAGATATGATTGTGTAATAATCAACCAATAAGAACATGTTTGATAACAATACTAAATAGTAGTATAGTACAATAAACACGATTTGAAAATTATAATATTTAACAACTGTCCAAAAGGGTCAATTTGGCAATTTCTTAAAAAACCATTATGTTACATTCACAATAAAAATAAATAAAAAATTCCTTTTCACATAAATTAGAGAATTCGCCCTTTTCTATAGGATTATTATTTTATTGTTTTGGAACAAAATTTGACAATTTTTTTTTTAAAATAAAAATAGACACACCGTGCACGGTATGGGGCCTCACCCTTTAATAGCACACTTGTCTAGACCCCTTCTCTTGAGCAGGAATTTTGTTGATAATTTCATTTTCATGTTGGTACAAGAGCCCTCAAAATTTTTAAAAATTATATTATACTCCATTTGGTTTTCTCTAAAATAATGTCAAATAGATCCTCCACGATAGTTGTGACTTGCATATTCAACTGCCAAGCTCTACAAAACCCGACATGTTATTCAAAATAGTTGTACAATTTGTTTTGAACTTCTAATTGGTAAAATGACTACATCACATGTAGTTCGTACAGAACCATGCTGTGACCGACTTCTTCTTACATTTGTAATAATATCTAAATATGTTCATATTATAGTATAGACATTTATCTCATAAGTAGTAAATATAGCCAAATTCAAAACTATTTTTTAAGATATGAAAAGACAACTTTTGTTTAAGGTTCAAACAAAAGGTTTATATTAACACTAATTTTTTTGTTTATTGTATTATATTTTAATTACAATAAAAGTTTTTAATTTTTGTTTAATATCACACTAATGTCACTAACTTCTTTTCGTTCTTGATAATGGTTTATGTTCAAAAATTTTGTTAGGTAGACATAATAAGAGGTGTTAATTAGTGGAAAGTTGATGATAAGAATGTAATAAAAAATTAGGGATCTAAATTTGATAATAAGAAAAGGTTAGAACCTTCATTGTAATTAATAGAAAGAAAAAATGTGGGAATATAAATTACCTTAAACAAATCCTTTCTTAACATATAACTGTATGTGTGTATGTGAGTGAGAGAGAGAGACATAGAAATGGGAATCACAGGAAAGAAGAAGAGCAGCAATTCAGGCATGGGATTTCTCTTCGTTTTCGTTCCCGAAGAAGACAACAACTCATTCAGGCCTTTTCACAGTCTCCTTAAACGCACAAATTCGTCTAATCTTCTCCAAAAAGCTCAGTCAACAATCTCCATTTGTGTCCTTCTCTTCTTCTTTACTCTCCTCCTCTTCACCCTCTCCACCCTACCCCCCACCACCCCCACTCCCCCTAGACCCCACTATTTCACCCTTCCAAGAAGACATCTCTCTGCTACCCCAAAACCATCTTCGAGTTCAAGTTCAATTTCACCAAGATTGTCACATGCATTGCAAGGAGTGGGCAGTTTGTATAGAAGAGGTACAAGTTCAATGAGTGACCTCATTGTAGCACATGCAGTTGAGTCACTCACTTGTTATGAATTGAAACTGTTCCTCAGGCTCTTGTACAGGTCCAGTCTCAGTTCAAGATCCGACCTCGCGTTCATATTTCCGTCGAAATCAGCTGCTTTTGATAACATAATTCTCGAAGAGAACGACGCGTTCTTGAAACTGGCTACTCAGTATGGGAAATTGAACCACTCGACTCACTTAATGGCAAGTTTTGACGTAACCCAGTTCGTGAAATCGAGCAAGAAGGGGAATGAAACTGGAGAGCCAATCTGGGGTCGAAGAATTCGAAGCAATTCAAGTGAGGAAATGGAGACTGAGTCGACTCGGCTGAGTTATGGCTCCGTCGTGGGTTTCGACGTCCAAGAGCTTGACCCGGACAACTCTTTAGCTGGTTTTTTAGACCCGGATAACTCGTTACCAATGAGTTTGAGGAGATGGGCTTGTTACCCAATGCTTTTGGGACGAGTCAGAAGAAATTTTAAGCACATATTGTTGGTGGATATTAAAGAAATACTGTTATCAGGTGACCCACTCGGCCGAGTCAGGAATCAGACTCCCGAATCAGTGTCGTTAACAACACTGACTCAATCAATCACAACTAGGCACGGAAAGAAAACCCAGCCAACTCACCAAAAACTCGCCAACCCAGCAATTATAATGGGGGGAGCTAGAGGAACTCGGAGATTGTCAAATGCAATGCTGACACAAATTGTTAGAGCAGCAATGCAACACAAGAAGAAGAACTCACTGAGTGAGTTGGGACTCTTTAATCAACTCGTGGGCAATGAGTTCATACTAAAGAACGTGAATTTGATCACGTCGGTCGAATCAATACCGGAACTGAGTTCACTCACTGGGTTGAACTTCAAGCCAGGTTCTTATTGGTCTATTAATCATACCTTAATTAGACGAGGTAATAATATTATTAAGGATGCTAATTATGTTGTAACGAAGCTCTTATGTTTATTTCCACTAAATTCCACAATTAATAATAATTGTTAGTAGTCAAAGATTTTATTTTATTTTTTATGAAAAAATAAATTACACTTTTTTTTTTTTTTTTAATAATTTACTTATTCACCTGTAAGTAAATTTTTTTGGCTTAGAGAGAGAGAGAGAGAGAGAGAGAGAGTGCATTGATTGAATCCACCACGTGCTTGGAGATCTCCATGCGTTTCACTTCACTTTTACGGTTTTACCAAGGAAAAGTGAGAATTGGTAAACACGTTTAATTATAACGCGCTTTGCTTTTTTCTAGTTTTTCTTTTCCCGCCGCTAATCAAAACAAAACTCTCAAGTTAAATTGTACAATATTGAATAAAAAGGTGAAAAACCTTTTGTTATGTTATATAGTACTATTTAGTAATGTATAATAAGCATGTTAAGTAAGATAATTAGTAAAAGGTGTTTAATTACTTTTAAGTTCAATCTTATCTAGCATGGAGAAGGAAGCAAAATTTGTAAATCAAATAAAGGACATAAGGTCGAGGAAGATGTTGACATTGAGTGATTTATTATGATTACATTGTTAGTTTATTAAGAGAACACATGAAAGCTATCTGTAGGAGGTCTTCATCCATTAACATATTTTTCCATTTATTTGGGACCTTCTAACGAACTGTCATTCTAACTCGTCGAGTAGAGACGAAAGTTGGTCTTAATGAGGTTTGCGGAAAATTTTGGAAAAACGTCAACGACTAACTTCCATGCATGCGATAGCTTGTCCCAATCAAAACTTTTCCCTTCTACTAATCAATGCACACAAATATGCTAGCTTGGACAGACACAAACCTATGCTTGCCACTACGTAACTACGCGACCCTATGTCTCAACTATTATACCATGTGTGTCACCCAGGCATAAGGGGCATGATGAGCTGACTTCTTCCTCACATTCCTCCGGCTTATCACTGGCATATATGTGTGGATATATTGTGTATTAAGAACAAAAAATGCAATTATGGTTGAATGGTAAAAAATTTCTTCGCCACCTCAAATAGATACTAAAGCAAGTACTGAATTCAAAGCGGGTGTTAAAGAGTGCAAATTGACTTATTATATTCTTGAATGCGAAACCAATTCGAAAATTCAAGATTTGAATTGATGTCAAATAAAAATATAAATAATGGACATAATTAGAGTAGAAAATAAATTAAAATCTTGTTCTTATCGTGTGTAGTACTCGGTATTTGTTAGACAACACGGTTAGTAAAGGGTTTTATTTTTTATTTCTAATTTTAAAGGGGACACAAGTGAATATTTCATTGACTTTGCCTAAAATTAATCCTAGAATTAAGCCATAGAAGATGGTTTTTGAGATAAGCAAAGGAATAATCATAGATTGACAGCCTTATTAATTAGTCGTACAATCTGTTTCTTTTTATATTTTTTTAATTCCAAATCTTCACTTTTACCAAGATTGATGAGTAGGGTTTGTTTCTCTTGAATAATAAAATCAAAATTTCTAATATAGTTATCAAAATTAGTTCAACCGATAAATTATTAGCTGGTCTTCTCTTGCAATAAATTTTTTTTCGAGTCGAAATTAGTTTAGTGTATGGTATAATAATAACGATAACAAGATATAAGTCGCTTAGTTTATTAGAATTTTTTTTATATAGAGAGACCATTTTTTCATCGGATCCGGTAGAGACCAAAGATATTGAGCGACTGATCCGAAAGAACAACTTAAAAGATAAAAATTATATTTAGTTTCTTCATGCTCATTCCAAGTTCGAAGTACCATTGTACAAACAAGAATCCTCTTTGTTACATAGACTAATGTGATTGAACGAATGATCCGTTCAATAGAAGTTTGATTTATCAAAATTGTTCAAATAAAATTCAACATTCAAAAGGACTTACTTCTATGAATCATCACCTAATTTGTTGGATCATTCAACCGACTAGTGTAGTACGATTTTTATAATAATACGTATTTAACATAATGTGTAGAATTTTACTTATCTCAACATCAATAAGTTTATAACGATTTATTTTATTATTTCAGTATTTTCTGTTCTTTTCTTTTTGTTTAAGTAAAAGCCAATGAAAACAATGTAATTTTTCTCTTTTTGGCTAAACACACAAATATATAGTCCAATAGGCTAGTCTAAAATAGTTGTCTACTTTTGGTGTATGTGTGTGCTCCCACCCTAATTGAGTTCTACATACCTTGATCATATGATCATATCCAATCATGAATCATGACAAAAGCCAATCTACCGATACCGACACCAAATCATGTGTTCCACGTTTCATCATTCGAGTCATATGAGACAAACACCAACCTTTTCCCAATTTATTATTGGAGGATTGTGATGGGGGGTGGGGGTAGTGGGGACAAACCTTGGGCACATAGGATCCAAGGATTATGAGGAGGAACCAAGAGAAACTTGAGATTGGAGAGAGGAGAGCAAATTTAGCTCCTATTTATTTGTGTAAACCTTGCTAAGAGCAAATTTTAGAGAATAGATATATATTTAGTCAAACTTTGTATCCAATATCCTCAATGAACAACAGTAGAATCAGTAACACATTGTCCAATAAATAAATAAAATATCTTAATTTCATTGGACGATGAAGCAATGATACAAAAATACATCTTAACTTCATTGGACGATGAAGCAATGACACTGAGCTCATAATCGAGCAAGATTGCCTAATTGAGGATCGAGTCTAGCCATGAGTTCAACATCAGACTCTGCAAGTCCATGGCCAAGCTAGAAACCATGCCATGATTGGTTGAGCACTCTTTTGTACCTACTTGCTCTAGCACCAGTTCAACTGCTCCACCAAATGTATAAAAAATTGAAGATTCTGGATAAAATTCTATTTAGTCTTCATTTCTTAAACAATAATTTCAACATGATTTAAGTATCAGAGTGATAGTCAAGCGATCTAACATGCGAGTAGACAGATAGAGCGACCAAGAATCACAATCCCCGACATGCAGATGAATATAGTTTCATTGATATTCATATAAACACAACGTTGAAAATAAGATCACAACACATCTGATATCAGACAAAGTCATCTACATTCTTCAATGTTGAGTTCGAGTACAAATGCAATACATATACACCCTTTTAATCGAAAAATAAGTAAAAAAGATGAATAAAAAGAAAAAAGAAAAAACTTCAATACATATCCAACCAAATCAAAGAATTTGACCTGCCTGATGTCGTTAACTACAATCTGTGGATCAAGAAACATACAGCAGTAGTTGAAGATGGGACACGAAAAAAATCACTCTTCACGCGGACGCCACCACATAACCAAAAATCGATACAAAATCCAAGTACGTATCCAAGCATGATGACCAATAAAAGTAGGTTGCACTGGATGTATATACGTCCAACAAACAACAACTTGCAAGCGTAGAAAAGAGACAAATAAAGGCACTTGGTTAGTGAGCTTGTCCCTAAAAGAGATCGACTTTCCTTTTCTGCATGTCTTGCTTCCACTTGGGCAACTTGTAGAATGCTCCTTTTGTCATTCCGAATACAGCCTCGAATTCGTCATCTGAGAGATAAGCCTGAAAATCAACCAATATTAAATCAGAAAGAACATTACCATCTTGACATTAACAAAGTGTATTTTGTTTGAAAGTGGGCGTTGAAATTTGCTTCATGTTTAAGTTCGGTCCCTCAGTTAAAATTAATTAGTTTTTCTAACATAATGTTCGACGTTCAAGATTCGATGTTGATGCCACATCAGATTGTCATCTTCCATGTTGGACATCCGTTCGCAAATTAGTAGAGTTTAACTTAGTGAAAGGGTTCAAACCTCTCTTCGTTTAAAATCAATGCCAGTGACAGGGTTGTCAGATTTAGCCTTCAGCTGTTCATAACAAAACGTAGTTCGACTAATTTCAGTGCCATTCTCATCCTGTTCCATTTCTGGCTTTGGTTCTGAATTCTCTCCGTTAGCCTCCACAACAGGCTCGACTGTCTCGGTTTCCTGGACTTCTGAAGCTTCTTTAGAGTCTTCAACCTCTGGAGGATTTTCAATCTTTGTTGTGGCTACAATTTAGATGAAACTTTATTTCATGATGATTAAAAGATTTAAAAGAGTGATGCAAAGCAGGAAACAATTCTACTACCAGGACGGCTAGCTTCTACTGGTGGACTTCTACTCGGCCGGACAGGAGAGGCATCAGGTGATCGGCTCTTTTCGGCAGTGAGAACAGATGATAAAGCTGCTACCGCGGCTGCTCTCTGTGACCCTTGGCTTGTTCCTCCTCCTGTTCTTGGGGCAGTAACAGGTTTCGTCCCTGGAGATGAATTAAATGCGGAGTTTAAAGCAGCTAAAGCTGAAGCTCTTTGAGTTTTCCACCAGAATTTGACCCATTGGACTTCTCCTGGTCATTGAATAGCATAAAAGAAGTCAACACATTTCATAATGAAATCCCGAACAATCCGAGGTGACATTACATTTGAAGAGTATCAGCATTCCACATAACTTCTGATTTTTGAAGCTTCACATCATACACATGTAAAAAAAGCGTGGATACATTAATGCTTTGGAAGAGTTCACATCAGATGAACCAGAACTAGGACATAATGCAGTGCATGACAAGATAAAAAGTCTTGAAGAATAATCCAGAAACAATTTTAACAGGACACTTTTCTGTCAGCAGAATCTGTCCCGATAGAGAGCAATCCTGTCGACAAAGAATAGAGAGAAAATGGCTAGAAGGTTGAGGGAGATATGTTTAGAGTTTCCATGCCAAGAAGATCTAGAAATTATAACATAGTTATACAAGAACGAAAAAACATTCAACCAAAATTTAAATACGCAAGTATCTCAAATTCAAAAGGCCAAACTCAAACTACTAAAGAACATTTACGTAGGGAGCTTCTTCTATCCCTTTCCTTCTTTATGTATTTGACAAATATTGTAGAGGTAATTGCAGACGACACTCAACAAAATAAGGCATCTGAAAGAAAATTGAAAACCGAGGTATGTTGCTTTACACAAATAAATCAAGAATTTACCTCCGTGGCGTGACCTGCCCCAAAGAGTAGCATAACCTTTTTCAGGAATGAATTTCCTTGTGCCTGTTCAGTGAAAGAAAAGAAAACATTTATGGACATTAGCATATAAACCATGCATAATAAAAGACATTAAGTTGAGGCAAGTACAATAATGTCTGACAGCAAAAAAAATTGATTATCAGCGGTTCAAGCTCAATCTCATCTCATCTAGTAGACGTGCACAACTGATCTGAGAAGAATCTCATGTTACCATAGAGCATGTTTGGTTAAGCTTAAAAAGAAGAAAGGTTACTTCTAGGGTACAATTAGTTGAAGCATGAATTTGGCCATTTGGTGGAAAATATTTTTTCACCATTTTGGTGGTTTTTATTTTCCTTTTTACATAGAATTTTTTTTCTTTTCCACCATTTCCAATCAAACACACCCTTACTTTCAATCCCACATATTCTTAAAAATGCCAAGTATTCAAGTCAGAAATAGAGCAGGTCCTCTTCTCAGGCTATGCAAAGAAAGTCTTAGTGATATTTTAGAGTTAATTAAAGCCTGGAAAACATTGTAATTGCAAAAATAATGCCTTCCATTACCATTTTGTTATGTATTCACACAACTGTCGAAATAATGTGCTTCAGAAGATGACGTACAACCAAAATCTCATCCAACCAAAATAAAATAAAATATCGTGATAAAACTCGAGAGAAGAAAATTCTGGGACATACACTAGCTTTTGCAGGATCCCATGCAAAGTATGTGGTGAAGAAGCACGGCTCATTTCCTTCCGTGACTTTGTATAGTGGAACATTTGGAGACAAACCCTCCAATGAAGCAGCCACCTCTATATATTTCTGCAATAAGCTTATGTGGTTAACAGAGCACAAGACGAAAACAATTTTACAATTTAAAATTCTTACAGCAACTTCAGCGAGTACCTGCCCAATTTCAAAGGCATTTTGCTTCTCTTTGGGGTCTACTGATTGACCAACCCAAATAAACACTTCGGCGTGCGTGTCAAGAATCAATATGTCCTCGGTTAAAAGGTCATCTTGAGTGAAGTTGTAAATTTCTTCGACCTGATAAATAGATATTATTTAGGATCTGAAGTCTATAATGTATAAATAGGAATGCTCGAAGTTCATAAGTGATTTTTCCAGAACACACCTCAAACTTTCCTGGCGATCACATTGCAGTAGTAGCACCACAAGAGAAATAGTTAGATGTCCAATGTTACAAGAAGATTCAAGATTCTATTCAGAACATTTGGCTAAGCTTAAATAGATTGCGTATAGTAAAATAAGTTTTGATTAATTAAACTTGAAAATAACTATGTGATTATTTTAATGATAAGGCAAGAAAACTATCTTTTTTTGCTTTAACAAATCCCAAACATGTTTGGCAACAAAAACTTATACTTCTTTTAAGCTTAGACAAACGTGCTCATAATCCAACAAACTACTTAACAGGAACTAAAATAACTGCATAAAAATGGATTCTAACCTTTATTAAAAGAGAATGCAAACAAGTGGGGATCTCTGACGACGTCAGGAGATACTTTCTTGCTGGTGTAACTTTGTTTTCCTCCAAGAGGAAACCAAAAGGCTGAGCTCTCAGTTCCTTCTTTTGCATGTTTTACAGTTACTCCCGGCTGAGTTTATAAAGGAATTGGAAATTGAAGTTGTTAAATGAAATACAAGAGGCACTCGGAGATAGTTACAAGTAAAAGACTAGGTTACATTTCCAATTATGATTTTAATGTTCATCAGTGTAATCATAGACGTCCCTTCTGTAGATCCTTCAACAAAGGAAAGACAACCTTACACATATTAATTATTAAGCATTCAAACTGGCACATCTCAAAGTAAGAAAGTTGAACATTTGACTTTACTTCATAAGTCCAATCTTGGGATCACTCAAATAATTACCTTCACATGGCATCTAATATTAAATATGAATTTTGGATAACCACTCCTATTTGCATTCACACCTATTAACAAAGTGTATTTTGTTTGAAAGTGGGCGTTGAAATTTGCTTTATGTTTAAGTTCGGTCACTCAGTTAAAATTAATTAGTTTTTCTAACATAATGTTCGATGTTCAAGATTCCATGTTGATGCCACGTCAGATTGTCGTCTTCCATGTTGGACATCCGTTCGCAAATTAGCAGAGTTTAACTTAGTGAAAGGGTTCAAACCTCTCTTCGTTTAAAATCAATGCCAGTGACAGGGTTGTCAGATTTAGCCTTCAGCTGTTCATAACAAAACGTAGTTCGACTAATTTCAGTGCCATTCTCATCCTGTTCCATTTCTGGCTTTGGTTCTGAATTCTCTCCGTTAGCCTCCACAACAGGCTCAACTGTCTCGGTTTCCTGGACTTCTGAAGCTTCTTTAGAGTCTTCAACCTCTGGAGGATTTTCAATCTTTGTTGTGGCTACAATTTAGATGAAACTTTATTTCAGGATGATTAAAAGATTTAAAAGAGTGATGCGAAGCAGGAAACAATTCTACTACCAGGACGGCTAGCTTCTACTGGTGGACTTCTACTTGGCCGGACAGGAGAGGCATCAGGTGATCGGCTCTTTTCGGCAGTGAGAACAGATGATAAAGCTGCTACTGCGGCTGCTCTCTGTGACCCTTGGCTTGTTCCTCCTCCTGGTCTTGGGGCAGAAACAGGTTTCGTCCCTGGAGATGAATTAAATGCGGAGTTTAAAGCAGCTAAAGCTGAAGCTCTTTGAGTTTTCCCACCGGAATTTGACCCATTGGACTTCTCCTGGTCATTGAATAGCATAAAAGAAGTCAACACATTTCATACGAAATCCCGAACAATCCAAGGTGACATTACATTTGAAGAGTATCAGCATTCCACATAACTTCTGATTTTTGAAGCTTCACATCATACACATGTAAAATATCGTGGATACATTAATGCTTTGGAAGAGTTCACATCAGATGAACCAGAACTAGGACATAATGCAGTGCATGACAAGATAAAAAGTCTTGAAGAATAATCCAGAAACAATTTTAACAGGACACTTTTCTGTCAGCAGAATCTGTCCTGATAGAGAGCAATCCTGTCGACAGAGAGTAGAGAGAAAATGGCTAGAAGGTTGAGGGAGATACGTTTAGAGTTTCCATGCCAAGAAGATCTAGAAATTATAACATAGTTATACAAGGAAAAGACATTCAACCAAAATTTAAATACGCAAGTATCTCAAATTCAAAAGGCCAAACTCAAACTACTAAAGAACATTTACGTAGGGAGCTTCTTCTATCCCTTTCCTTCTTTATGTATTTGACAAAAATTGTAGAGGTAATTGCAGACGACACTCAACAAAATAAGGCATCTGAAAGAAAATTGAAAACCGAGGTATGTTGCTTTACACAAATAAATCAAGAATTTACCTCCGTGGCGTGACCTGCCCCAAAGAGTAGCATAACCTTTTTCAGGAATGAATTTCCTTGTGCCTGTTCAGTGAAAGAAAAGAAAACATTTCTGAACATTAGCATATAAACCATGCATAATAAAAGACATTAAGTTGAGGCAAGTACAATAATGTCTTACAGCAAAAAAATTGATTATCAGCGGTTCAAGCTCAATCTCATCTCATCTAGTAGACGTGTGATCTTAGAAGAACCTCATGTTACCATAGAGCATGTTTGGTTAAGCTTAAAAAGAAGAAAGGTTACTTTTAATTCTTAAGCTTCTATTTTACCAAATATAATGTTTAAAGTTACTTCTTTTCAGTTTTCACTAACAAAACCCTTAGGGTCCGTTTGATTGCACCATTCTCCATGGAAAATGTCACATTCGAAGAAAATAATGTCACATCAGAAGAAAATATTTTTCCTATTTGGCTATTTGATACAAGGTGGAAAAGGAAAATGAATTCTAGGGTACAATTAGTTGAAGCATGAATTTGGCCATTTGGTGGAAAATATTTTCTCACCATTTTGGTGGTTTTATTTTCCTTTCTACATGGAATTTTTTCTTTTCCACCATTTCCAATCAAACACACCCTTACTTTCAATCCCACATATTCTTAAAATGCCAAGTAAGTCAGAAATAGAGCAGGTCCTCTTCTCAGGCTATGCAAAGAAAGTTTTAGTGATATTTTAGAGTTAATTAAAGCCTGGAAAACATTGTAATTGCAAAAATAATGCCTTCCATTACCATTTTGTTATGTATTCACACAATTGTCAAAATAATGTGCTTCAGAAGATGACGTACAACTAAAATCTCATCCAACCAAAATAAAATAAAATATCGTGATAAAACTCGAGAGAAGAAAATTCTGGGACATACACTAGCTTTTGCAGGATCCCATGCAAAGTATGTGGTGAAGAAGCACGGCTCATTTCCTTCCGTGACTTTGTATAGTGGAACATTTGGAGACAAACCCTCCAATGAAGCAGCCACCTCTATATATTTCTGCAATAAGCTTATGTGGTTAACAGAGCACAAGACGAAAACAATTTTACAATTTAAAATTCTTACAGCAACTTCAGCGAGTAGTACCTGCCCAATTTCAAAGGCATTTTGCTTCTCTTTGGGGTCTACTGATTGACCAACCCAAATAAACACTTCGGCGTGCGTGTCAAGTATCAATATGTCCTCGGTTAAAAGGTCATCTTGAGTGAAGTTGTAAATTTCTTCGACCTGATATATAGATATTATTTAGGATACGAAGTCTATAATGTATAAATAGGAATGCCGAAGTTCATAAGTGATTTTTCCAGAACACACCTCAAACTTTCCTGGCGATCACATTGCAGTAGTAGCACCACAAGAGAAATAGTTAGATGTCCAATGTTACAAGAAGATTCAAGATTCTATTGAGAACATTTGGCTAAGCTTAAATAGATTGTGTATAGTAAAATAAGTTTTGATTAATTAAACTTGAAAATAACTATGTGATTATTTTAATGATAAGGCAAGATAACTATCTTTTTGCTTTAACAAATTCCCAAACATGTTTGGCAACAAAACTTTTACTTCTTTTTAAGCTTAGACAAAGCGTGCTCATAATCCAACAAACTACTTAACAGGAACTAAAATAACTGCATAAAATGGATTCTAACCTTTATTAAAAGAGAATGCAAACAAGTGGGGATCTCTGACGACGTCAGGAGATACTTTCTTGCTGGTGTAACTTTGTTTTCCTCCAAGAGGAAACCAAAAGGCTGAGCTCTCAGTTCCTTCTTTTGCATGTTTTACAGTTACTCCGGCTGAGTTTATAAAGGAATTGGAAATTGAAGTTGTTGGATGAAATACAAGAGGCACTCAGAGATAGTTACAAGTAAAAGACTTGGTTACATTTCCTATTATGATTTTAATGTTCATCAGTGTAATCATAGATGTCCCTTCTGTAGATCCTTCAACAAAGGAAAGACAACCTTACACATATTAATTATTAAGCATTCAAACTGGCACATCTCAAAGTAAGAAAGTTGAACATTTGACATTACTTCATAAGTCCAATCTTGGGACCACTCAAATAATTACCTTCACACTGCATCTAATATTAATTATGAATTTTGGATAACCACTCCTATTTGCATTCACACCTAAATTGCACTCATGAACCATGAAATATTTGGCTTTAAGCCTATTTATGCAGGAGCGGGACTAAACATTTTTGAATAAAAATCTGGTAAAAGCGTCCAACTCCTTATCAGCGACGAGAAAGGCTGTATGGGCCACAAGATCCTATTTTCGTGGTTCTTCTTATCCTTTTTCTTATGGTGACACCTGTGCTCATATACTAGTTTAGAACAAAATATTTTCTTAATGTAGGAGAACTTCTAATAATGAGAAATGAACAAAGACAACGATGGATTCTTCTACAAAGTGCCTACCCTGAGAAACTCTGCGACTTTGGCGGCTAACTGTTGCTGCTCAAAGGTACTTTGATTACCGTGCCAACTGAAGATTGAAGATCCAGATTGCAGAAGAAAACACTCATTCGAGTTCAATGAAGTTGCCAACTACAAAGATTAAACAAAATTAAAATATATACTCAAGTAATAATGCAACAGGCAAAGAAGATATCTCATGTAAAGGTTTAATCTATAAAAGACTGAGCAGTAACCAAAAAGACTAATAAGCAAATGGACGTACAGCATCAACTTGAACAGCTTTGTTGTTATGCACAGACGTTCCAGATATCCGGATAAGTGCAACAGAATCGGCAGTGCAAGTTTCATCATTCAAACCTTTGTCTGCTATGTAATTCTTATAACCAGAGCTCATGCCACCCTAATGAAAAATTCAAGATGATTAAAGCAAGACATCACAAGTTATTTAATTCTATGACTAGCCTAGTTTTCTTTCTTTTTCTTGTTTCTATTCCACGTAGCTGAAAGGGCACCTTAAGGACGACCATGGGCTGAAAGATGGCAACAAATTGGGGTGGCTCTTTCCCTTGAAGTATCCGACCCTGCATGAGGCATTATTCAGTCTTAACTCTGTACATTGCATTGTCTAACACAATTAAACAATAGAGTTTGGCCAAGCGTAAAAAGAAGTAGAGTTATTTTAAATAACTTTGTGCCTCCAAACATGTTTGGATAACTTGCACTTTTTTTTACTTGAAGAAAAAATAACTTCTTAAAGTAACTTTCACTGTCACAATAAATAACTTATTTCGAACTTTGTCTAACAAAAAAATATTTATTTCTAAAAGAACCGTATATGCTTATAAGTAAACTTTTTAATTTGCTAACCGTGCTCGTAATGATACCTGCACTGGTCTTCCTTTCAGTGAGTTACACATTGTAGTAGCCAATCGAGCAGCTATCTTTTGGTCCTCCTGAAAAAGGCAGAACTTAGTCTAGTTAATGAATCCACAAACTCCAGATTAAATAGAAAGAAGCAGCATAGTTTGGACAAATATTAAAATACATGTATTTATGAATACCAGGATAATGTGCTGAATGGATAAGTTACATTGGAACAAATACAGGATAGAAAGAACCTTTAATTGTTCGTACTAAGGTACAGTTGAAAATAATCGTTATATATCTCAAAAGGCAACAGATGATATCAATATATCAAATTGTTGATTATAGAAAGCATAAAACATATACTGATTTTATAGAAGAATCCACGCTAAATCATTCATCTTAAGATCCAATGGGAAATGCCCAAAACTGTGTTGATCACATCTCTAAACCTTTATTTCTGTCTCAAGTCGAATATCCTGGTTTGACATGGCACGAGTTTAAGATAAAGGATGATGCACTGCGAATGACACGTAAATTACCTCAATGCTGTCTTTTCCAATCCAACAGCACAAGTAGTAATCTTCTTTCCGTTCATTAGAATGGTAAGTATAGAGGACAACATAGCAATCTCCACTAAAAAATTTACCAATTTCTTCAACGGGAACTGGAGTTTTGGCACTGCCATTGATGCGCCAAACCTGGCAAAGTACGATATTTGAAATTTAAACTTTTCAATATAATAAATACAATCGAGCTAACCCCAGAATAACAAGGAAACATGTTAGCAGCGAGACCTCTATTTTTCCACCTCCTTCAAGCAATGGGGGGACCTCCTCATTCACCGGAGCACTTTTGCTTGCTCCCTTGACGCCAACACCTTGCTGCTTCAGCAAAGCTACCAGAAAGCACAACGGCTTCAGAACTTAATAATGTCCAGAAAATATGAAGTATATTTTTGAGAGACGGGAATGAGATATACCTGCTACTTTCCCCCTTCCTTCCTCAGCAACAGAAGGTGCTGATCCTGACGGCCAAGAGTCAAAGTTGGATTTAAATGAATGAGTCTCATAACCTTGAATAAGCCGAATTATATGTGTTGACTTTGGTCTGTTTTGGCTAGCCACAAAATCCTGGGAAATACCGTATACTAGTGAGTGTCCAAGCAATGTATCCGATACAGAGCATGTTTGGCTAGGCTTAAAAAAGTAACAAAAAACGTGTGAATAACTTACTTTTTTCTTACTTTGAAGTAAATAAAGTTTCTTTTTTGAAAATAACTCTTACCTTACTATCTAATTAAGCATCTTGCTTATTTCAAACTTTGACCAATAAAAAAATTAATTATTCAAAACTTATAAGTAAACTTTTTAAGCTTAGCCAGACATGCTCAAAATATGCAAAAATAAGCATCTACCTCAGCAGCTTGGATAGCAACTTTCCTCTCCTCTACTTGTGTTACCCGGCCAACCCATACAAATACCTCAGCACCACAATCCAACAGGTAGCATTTGTTGTTTTCCAAACTTGACTTGGAAAGTTCGCAATCCACATTTTTTACCTGGCCATCAATAATACTGTAGAAAAGAAAAAAAGGACCACTGATTTAGTTCCTCAAGTCAATAAGCAAAAAGTTCGACCAGTAGCATGACCCAGTGAAGAAGCTAAAGTACATAATAAAAAAAAAAAAAAAAAACCACATGCAAACAGGTACAAATCAACCAACTTATGCTCGTGTGTATAACAAAAATTAAAAGTGAAACAGCTAATTCAAATAAAGAAGTCTCTGTATTACAAAGGGTTAAGCAAATGTCATCAAGAGTGCAAAGAAAAATAAGCAAAGACATGTGAATACAATCATATGATAGCATATATGAAAGGTGGAACTATATCCCACTTGGCAGTAATTAGTAAATATATCATAGACACGGTCCTTAAACATTAGTCAGATCTCCTTACATTCTTTTGAATCAAAATCATACACAAGAGCAGATACCTTCCATTAGAATCATGGGAATTCCATTTGTAAGCGATGTGAAGTACTGACTGAAGACCTGATAACTTCCAGACCCCATCCCATCCCAGTGGCTAAGATGAGAGAGAATGAAAGAGTGGCAGAAGACAGCAGGCAGTGTGGTAAACAAGAAGCATGAGAAATTCAAGATACCATAATATTAAAAAACCAAAGGAACGGATACTTTTGTGAGTCAATGGATTTAGAAACTAGTCAAGAAAATGCCCTAGTTGGTTGATAAAACTATTCAAAGGAAGTATATGTGGAGGAGGGGAACAAAAACGGAAGAAAAGAACAAATTAAATTGCTTGCTGAAGAAGATGACTGATACCAACTATGTTAGAGAAAGAAAAGAATCCGACATTCAGTTTCTGTCACTACATTTGTAGCAGAATCTGTTATCTTCAGAGAAGAATGATATTTGACGCAGCTCAGATCAGATAACTATCACCTTCTACTGCCAGAAACCTCTCAGCTATTAACACAAGTGCAATACTTCAATTTTACTAATATAATTTGAACTGGAAAAAGGAACTGGACGATCACTGATTTTATTTTATTTTCTCGACCTATCTTTCAATGTGTAACAGATAAAAGACTTTATCCATTCACCAAAAGTGTTCACCTCAACCACTTGAATCTTAATTTCTAGACCAGATCGATAAGGCAAAAAGTACAATGCAGATGATCTCGTCATTCCTGATTCAGTATCACCACGGACTATTAGCATGAGACCAAACAAATGAAGCGAACTTTTGAGTGTTTTTCATTTATGATAGAGCTACCAATTTCTACAGAAGTATAATGAACCTATAATATTTGCAATATGAAAGTATCTAACTCAAAGACAATTATACTATTAGACTTGGAAGAGTAACTACCTATAAAGCTTGGCAGGGGTCTTCTCTGGAATAATATCATCTTCAGTAGCAACCTTCTTGCCAATTGGAGCAAACCCACCAAAGAGGAGCCAAAATTCACCAGAATCTGTCTCAGCTTGCAGTTTCCCATCATCTGCAGAGTGAACAACATTTGCAGACAACTCAAATAGAATAAGTAGCAGTTGTAAAATAGTAACACGGATCATATTGAAAAGGACAGAGAAGTCTGACAACCATAGTGAATATGATTGTTCTTACCGACAATGGCAACATCACACGTCCCCTCATGGTACTTTTCCTTCAGATACTGAATTACTTCTAATGCTTTGGCCCTTTCCTGAATGTTGGAGTTTGCACCGTTGAACTGATATATCTTGCCTTTCGTGTCAAGAATAAAAACATCGTCGTGATTCAGTGAGGAGCGGGAAAAAGGGACCTGCATAACACGGAGAACAAAAGTACACTGTCATTCTATGATTTTGTAGTATTGCTTTGACGATTATGCAGCCAATATATGGATGCTCTTTTACCTGCTTCAATCTTACAACTCGTTTTCCTCTACAAATATATAATCGGGTTTCTAACTCTTCTTCTTCAGCTTTCTTAAATCCAGATGCAACACCACCTTCCAATGGAATGATACACGGTTTGTAGTATGACAAGAATTTGTCAGATTCGTGGCCTTGTAGTTCTCTGTGCTGCACAGCACGGCCACCAAGAACGGCATCAAGTTCAACAGTTTTGATAGCTGCTGTTCCCGCTTCATCCTGAGAAATTAAACTTCATGAAATAGACACGAAGGAAGTATTCCTTAAAAATAATAAAAAATAATGACATCATGCCTGGCTAGTATCCTTTCCAAGCCAGAAGTGTATGTCGTAAAGATAAGCACCTCCCTTGCCAGGACTTGTCTACAGAGAAAAGCATGTGTGTAAGAAGTTTAAAAGGCATATTGACTTTTTCTTTTTCTGATTTTAAACACAGATAACTAATTAACTACCCATCCAAATTCACATCAAATTCAAACCCTGAACTGGCAAGAAGCAGAAAAAAGATCAGGACAAACCTGCAATACAATGTATGAATCTCCAGAGTAGAATTTACCATAATCAGATTTTGGCAAAGGAACTGGTTGGAAGTCTTCAATTCTCCAGATTTCAGTCCCTCTGTGATGCATTAAGGATCAACCAAAAAGTAGAAAATTCTAGCCAACGAAAGTCGAAAACAAAAGCACTCACAGACTTGCAGTAATAAATATATATAGCAAATTAGTTAGCTTATCAAGTGTTATTAGCAAAAGAAAGGATACATTCTCTGGCCAGCTCCTTGAAACGCAGGTTCCAGTGCTTTTGCTGAGCTAGACATCGTGTGATATTGTTCCCACTACAGAAGATTGTGACGCAGAAAGACAACAATTCCCAACAGCTGTTTCTAAATTCCACCAAAATTTACTGCTGAGAGAAAAAAAAAGAAAGGTTAGAGAAAGAAAACTTATAAGTATAAAGATGACAAGCACAATGAATCTAGAACTTAATAATCCTCCATTATAGCTGAAGAAATCGGTTTATTTTGTGCATGAGCGCAACCAGAATACTAAATTACCCCTTTCAAGAAAATGAAAAGAAAATGAGAGAAATGTACATGGTGCAGAATCCCATGAAATATGCATCTTTTAAGAAAAAAATCTCTAACAGTAGCCTTTATCCATGTTTAAGTGCAAGACTACGATAAATGCAGGTTAATCCTAGCTGCTTTCAGGTCTTTATTTGGACTTACTACGAATCCATCCCCCTGTTGTACTCACATCTCTTGACTAAGTTGCACCCATGATGAAATACTATTGAGACAACTTGCATAAAGAGTTTCTGCATACCGAGCATCTCAACTTACACAATGACCAAATAAGCTTCGTGAAACAAACTTGATAAGAATATTATTCCTCTCCAGAGGCTTTTCCCCAGATTAAGGCAGGGCAGAAAAACTCAAACAAAGCTAAAACACATGGCTAAGGAGGAGATCCTTTCTATTGCTACAGATATTGTAGCTTTTAAAAATCATTTAATAATTTTGGAACAGTAAAAGGTACTACCTTGTCTGTCATGAATACAAACTAATCCTCGATGTTTTAAAATATATACTTCCTCAGTGGTAGTAAAATTTTTACAGAGTGGAAAAAGTATAAGATGAGTCATGTATAACTAGATAAGTGTCAAAGCCAATATTTTGGAGGGGCAAAGGGAGATAGGAAGTAAGCACTAAGGTTCTGAACAGAATCCAGTATCCGAATGGGTAAATTCCGTCCATAGTCATAGGTCCTTTGCTACCTGAAAACCTGAGTGCTAGACAGCAAACACAATTAACCTAAGCGAGCCATCAGAAAATGAATACAACATTGAAGAACATCGAACAGTAAAATAAAGGCAAAATAAAATGTTCTTGCAGCTTACTACAATAATACATGAAAATTATCCATGCTACCAATTCCATGAACATTAGCTACTTTCTCTTTATATTAACTGGTCCTCCAACATAATCCTAGGTTGAAGAAAATCCTGTCCTCAAATGACTTTTCACTTTCCACCTATGATGCACTGATACGGTTACGCGTGTCCGACATGACACGTATCGGATACGTCGTGTTTCAAAAAAGTACCAACACCGATACGCCGCTGACACGTCGTCAATTAAATTTTTTTTTAATTTTATAGTGTAAAAAAAATAAAATTTGTATACTTATTGCATAAAATATAATTAAAAAAAATGATTGATCCATTTTAACATTAACAAACAAATAATTGACCCATTTAAAATTTTGACCGGTCCATAAGGATCGACTTTTTCTAAACTCTAAACAATTATCCAACAACGTGTCCGATACGTGCCTTTGGTGTCCGACATCGGACACCGACATGCATACCCGTGGAGTTTCCGTGCTTCTTAGCTTTCCACAAAATGGTGCAAGGTGATCATTTCTGCACCTTCCACTTGATTTGCCTACATGAAATTGAGGCACTACTTGGAAATGCTAATTCTCTCATACATATTTCGGTTCATGAACTGTACTTGAGACTTTTCCACATGGAGAAACAAAAATTAATAGACCACAATGAATATGCTCACATGTTAGGCTACCAATATTATAATCCAGACAAACTTGTCATGTGCCAGAAAAAAACTCACAAATGAGACCACGCTGCAAGCTTTTTGTCCTTTCAATATAACTAGTCATATGCATTTAACCTCTGCTTCAACTACTTCTTGGATATTAAAATTATCTCAACATTTGATGTGCAAAAGACGGAAATTGAAGTCGGCGGCATTGGCTTTCTTGGAACATACATAAACTACTAGCACAAGATGTCAACCGAGTGACAATTCTTGAATAATCACTCAAATTGTAAGGCTCACATGTACTTATCGACAAAACTCGTGCATATATTCTTGACAAACGTGAGACAATGACATCGGATACATGGGCAGGTTTACTCCAATTCAAAACTTACCGCGGGTACTTTCTTAAATTACAGAAGCATTTCACTGAACATCAAAACTTAACACAAATAATACCACCAACTCCTCAAGGAAATTATTCATCTATAAATCAGCGTCTCTGCGGCAAAGCTTGCCTCATTTTCCGGAATTTAGTACCCCAGTCAGCTTGCAGAATATACGAATCCAACTTCAGCAATTAATGATCTCCCAAAAGAAATTTGTAAACAACATACTCATGGTGGTCTAAGCCAGAAATCCAAATCATTGCATTTACTAACCCACATTCAGTCTAAGAAGGAGCAATATTTAGCAATTTAAACGCAGTGGATCATAAGAACTCGTAACACAGGATCCCAATTCAAAGATTTCTATTAAACCTCAACAGCCCAACAGAAAAATTACTCAAGATTTGATATTGGAGTCAAAACCTCAAAAACCTCAAGTTCACCGTAAAGGTCCTTCCTTTACCATACCATTTCAAAATCAACGGATCCTAAGAAAACATATAAATTTCAAAACTAATTCAAACCTACAACTTAAACTTGCTATGCCAAAAAAATCAAATATCAATCTCTCAGGTCTCAATAAGCATTGACACATTAAAAGAATAAATATCTTTGCAGACCATCTCTCTGATTGAATTGACAACAAAGCAAACCCATCTCACAAACAACCATTAAAGCTCAAATCAACACACTTTAAATCAAATATCACGAAATTCAAAAAAATAACGAAAACCCATATCGAAATTCAAGAGAAGGGATCTAAAGAACCATTGTTAAGAGTTATTTGATCAACAAACCTTTAAGAGATCTCTGCAATTTTTCTCTTTCTTGAAGACTACGATGATAGATTGATAGGTGAAGAGTTGTGGTGTTTTTTAGAGCGAGAAAGCAAAAGGTTTGTAGGGAGAAAAGAAAGTCTGCAGAGCTGGCAAATGTGAGCGCGAAGAGAGAGAAACCGATGTGAGAGAGAAAAGCGAGTGAATAATTAAGGGAAAATTGCAGCGTTGGTCTCCAACCCATTCACTTAAGTAAATGAGTCCCTATTCTATTTTTTGACATTCCAACATATTATTTCTGTAGCAACATGGTCCTCGTTGAACGGAGACTATCCAATTAACCAATATAAAAGTATAAATCTACAGGAACGAAGAGATGAATTGGTGTATTTATTGAAAAATAGGAAGGGTTAATAATTAGCATATCGCTTCTATACGGTGGAATCGACCGTATGCTCCATTATAATAATGGATTGATATAATAAGCAGATTTTGGAGATGATTGATAGAAGGAGATGAATTGATGAGGTAAGTAAATTTTGGAGATGATCGGTTGAGAGAGATGGAATGAAGTGCTCGGCGAATTTTGGAGGAGATGATGTTGTGAGAGAGAAATTGAAGACGTAGTGACACATGGATGTTTAAGTACTTTTTTCTTCTCGTATCGAATAAAACTCTATACGATTATGATTATAACAGATTAGATAGATGACAACAAATTCCAAAAGGAGAGATTTAACAGAGCGGGTGGCGAGTTTCTTTGGAGTCCGTTTTTATTATAAAAAAAAACAACTATGCTCATATTCTTAGTTAATATTAATAGAAAAATAAGCAAATAGAAATATAAACTAAACCCCTTTTTCATGTCTCAAACCATCAATTTTGTGTTCACTAACACATTCACCCCACCATCTCATATCGATAGTGACCACCTAAAACGTATTCAAACCCGTCCGATTCCTAAATAAATCCAACCCTTTATTCTCTAAACCAAAAGTGCAACTTTTGAGGGATTTGCTCCAATTAACATATTGGCTCGTCTGAATTAAGTGTTTTTTGGACTCTTGGTTTCGTCTCAATCAGAACTTTTGGCCAGCTACTTGCTTACTAGAAAATTCATAATGTCACATGTAAAAGAATGATTTTTATATCGTTAATAAAAAAGCACCCAACGTTTCTTGTACTAGATAAAAATAATTTATAATAAATTCACACGTGTTCTTTATTTCTATTATTTACTGAATACTATTTAGCAATTGTCTTAAAATGAAGTGCAGAATACTAACTATGAACTGAGATGGTCCGGAAGAGAAAGCGGCGAATAATGTTTTCTTGAGCCTTATGAAATAATTTCATTAGCTATAAGTGTCAACTTGACTTTTTAAAATTTGGACGATAACAAAAAATTGACGGGCTTTTTATTTTCGTAACTTGACGGCATAAGAGTTGGTGGGGTGGGTGGCTAGCGTCCACAAGGGGTAGGGAAATAGGAAGAAATTGCAAAGTTGTTTGGGTGCTTTTTTATTTCTTATTTCTTTTCCTTATTTAGTTCTCTTATTAGAATTGAGTTCTCACATTTTTGTGCCTAAGCAAATGTGATAGGCGAGCCTTGTTCGCATGCTTGATGGCATTTTGGACCTTTTCCGCGAACTAAAGATAGTAATATGGAACTGTTTTATTAGAAACATAAATCTCAAGAAAAATATGGGAACTCATTTGTTACCAATTGAATAGTTTGGGACTAATTATGCAGTTTCCCCAATAATTGATGTACAGTATGGTATTATGGCATGGCTATTATTTTTTCTCCTTCTAACTTTTTGGGGCTTTTGGGATATGTTGCAGAAAATTTGTATAATTCTTAGCAGACAGTATATACCAAAATAAATGGAGAGAGATATATATATACACACACATATGTATGTATAGATAGAGACTTAGAGAGAGAAAACAGAAAAAGAAAAAAAGGTGGTGAATAATGAGTTGGACAAAAAAATAAACAATTTTTGGGTTTTTTATTTTATAATTTCTTTGGCATTTCATTTTATTAATTAGAAATTTTTATTCTCTTTTGAAAGCAATCACTCTACTCCATTTTATTGGAAATAATTTATGATTTCCTCTATAATTCTATAGAAAACATTACAAAGAAAAAGAAAAACGAAGGCATATCGTAAAGGAGACGAGCTAATTTGATCGTTGATGAAAAAACGTTACTTCAAAATTCTCTACGCTTTCTTCTAATTTAAATTGTTTGACTTTGTACTTATATAAAAGGCTATAAACAATCTTCTAAACTTGCAGTCTTCGAATATTTCAAACATACATGTTAAATTGAATATATTTGATAAACACTATAAAACTTGTGTTCGAATATTTTGATGTGTTATTTTCTATTTATTCGATATTTAGAAACAAAAGAAAAATGCTCTTGAAAAATATTAAGTTGTTTATAAATATTAAAACTCAATTAATTAAACCTAACTTTAATTAATGAGCTTATGTTTGTATAGTGTCTACTCTAATTTTCTAATTAAACACTTACATCGATGCAACTCAAAATAACATTAATAAATTAACTTTTATTTCTAATATACTTTGGAGTCGACTATATGAAATTCAACTTATGTTACGTATTAGTCGTAAGAGCCCAAAAAGATAATGTTAAAATAACTTTTTTGGTAAGAAGGAAAATGAAGAAAATTACAAACCCTTTGTTTGGTTACGAGTCTTTTTCATTTCAATTTGGTGATTTGTACTCTTTCTTCACTTTAAATATAATTCAAAGTATTGTTTGGTGGAGGTCCCATTTCCACTTATCTAAGCTTCCAATTTTCTTGTACTTACCCAAAAAAATAAATAAAATAAATCAATCTATTAAGATAATTTTAGTGGGCCAAACATTTATTAGCAACTAACTCAATTAGATGTGCTTTCTTTTTCTAAATTTGATGTAACTGATTTAATATGTTAATTTTTTTTTTTTAACTAATGTTCTTTTCAATCATTTGGCATTCTATTTAATTAAAATGATTTTCGATTTTCGATTTTGATTTTCATTCTTATTTTTGTTTATAAGTAGAATTTGTAAAAGTATATATTAAAAATATAATGTTGATTACAGTGGAAAATAGTATTATTATGTACAAGTATATATAGTTGGTGAGCCGATTTTTATAATTAATCTAACGTTGTTACAAACAAATCTCTTTAAATCCCATTGCCATAAGTTATAATGAAATTTCAAATAAATTTTGAGGCCAAATGAAGAAAATAATAAAATGCAATATCATGGTAGCTTATGGCAGTAGGATTTAATTGATTAAGAATGGTAACTATAACGTCTCTATAAAATTTCATTGATGATATTTGATGGCGGTATACAACCAAATTATGTTGGTGATTGTTGTTAACATTATTGACAATATTCACTAACGGAGATGCCTTTGCTAAACACCGACAATATCATTGTGTGTAATTTTGTCTGGATGACAAAGAAATATTGATTTCCATCAGAATCACTGAAGTTAACATTGTCGGCAGTTACTGATGGATTTTCCTTCCGTGATTGTTTGCTCTATTAAAATTTTATTATTATTAATCTTGCAAAGGCTCCCTCAACAAATATTTGAAGGCCCTCTTGTTTCTTGAGCCATCTTTGACTTCTCAAATGACTTCTTTTTCTTTTTTGACAACAATTCTCAAGTCGGTAACATCTTCTCCATCGTCGAGGTAGAATTTGTTAAAGATTTTTTATTTAATATATTCATTGTAATATTTAATGTCGAGTCACTATTAACATATTTTTAGGGGTTGTTGGACAATTTTTGATAAAAATTGTATGTTCCATCAAATATATGATTAAAATTAATTATTGATTTTGACATCAAATTTTTAGCAACTTTTTAAGCTAAATCAAACAGATGCTTAATAAGCTTTAAATCCATAAAAACATGTGTTGTCGAACTTAAAAAAAAAGCGGAGAAATGAAAAGTGACATCCAAGCCCGTGGTTGTGTAAAACCTTCACGTAAGCCCTTGGTCACCGAGTTGACCTCGTCCGTTCGAAAGGACACAACCCCAGCCAACCTTCTATACTCCCGCCACCACAAAGATCATTACCCAACTTGCTAGTCTTTTTGGCAATATCAAATTATGTCAAATATTGAATTACCTAAAAATGTATAATTGAGTACAACGGAGAAATGAAAAAGTGACATCCAAGCCCGTGGTTGTGTAAAACCTTCACGCAAGCCCTTGGTCACCGAGTTGACCTCGTCCGTTCGAAAGGACACAACCCCAGCCAACCTTCTATACTCCGGCCACCACAAAGATCATTACCCTACTTGCTAGTCTTTTTGGCAATATCAAATTATGTCAAATATTGAATTACCTAAAAATGTATAATTGAGTACAAATTTCACAATTCCAATTCAAAGCTCAACAATATTATTAGGAAAGTTAAACCCGCTTAATCAAATGCCAATCCTACAAAATAATTCCACAACTATATATGACATATGTGTATTAACCTCTTTATATTTTGTTGTTTGTCGATTAATTTTTCATTTATACTTAAAATGTGAATAGTAGTAAATTAGAAAAAAAAAAAAAAGTGAATAAAATTGAATTAATTTCTATTTAATTTGGCCATCCCCCTAACATTGTTGGCTTGGACGTGGGTATAAATGATTGCATTTTGGACCAACAAATAAGGACTTTAAATTTTGTAACTAAATTTATTTATAACCTAAGGAGCTATTGATGAACATATCATGTGAGTGTATCATAAATTTACATTGCCTCTTTTGTGCACAAGGGTCCATGGCATCTATCCCACATGGAAAGTTTGAGTTTGAACCATGCAGGACATTTGATAGTAAGGAAAAATTATGTTGATTGTATGTCGACTCGACTGTTGAATGTTTGCAAAAGTATTTGTATGTCTGATGTTCAATGTGTATATAAATATAAATAAATAAAAAATACGCAATAATTTTGTGGTACTTAAAAATATATATATTTAAATTGCGAGTCTAGCCAGCCACCCCTTAGCTAACTTTATTGCTTGTTTGTTGCCATATGGCAAAAGGATTCTATATTAAGACTCAAAAGCTTAAAAAGTGGCCGGTTTGGCCGGTGGTTTGACCAACCGCCAAGTACACTATTTTTTATAGTAGGGAATAAATGAAAACGTCATTTTCAATTAAAATAAATAAACAAATTGGACCTTTAATAAATGTACCAATTAAATTTATTTTAAGATTTAATTTGTTGACGTTATTGTGAGATTTGGAGCGTTATTGTGAAAAAATATCTACTACTTTCGGAGTATAGAATTCAGTACCACCTTTCATTATTTAATTGACATGTGTATGTTTAAATCTCAATTAAACAACGGATTCCAAATTTATTCAATACATCGATTAACTAATAATAACGAAAGATCGAAAGATTACATACTCCAAGGGTACTAGAAATAAAATTCTAATAACTTGTGCCTTAGGTGAGACAATAATTTAATAATCTCAAAATAAATAAAGATATTTCAATTTAAATCATATCACTATTTATTTATAAAAATTATATGTCTCGGACCATGAAAGATAATGAATAGGTATTGATTAAAATTAAAATAAAGGGCATTGCCCCTAAATTAAAGTCATGATATTTCATGTTCGTATAATTTCCACCGAACTCACTCACACTTGTTGGGATTCAAAAAGTCAATTTATTGTGAAGAGTAGTCTGATTCTCTTATAATCTCAAGACCAACTTTATGATTAGTTGATGTGGCGTTTTATTCACAATTTCATTTTGAGATTCAACCATTGATTTTTTTTAATTTATTTACTTTTATAGATCTTCACGCTTAAAAGAGAGAGAATTTTCCTCACCATCTACATAGTGGTATATGGTACAATATACAGATCAGAAGTGGGAAGCATGGGCATGGAGGCCTATCCACAGCCTGTTTAATAAAGCATATGAGGACCCCCACTCCACCCAATGCCCCCAAATTTATAACTATGAATTGTATCAATCAATCACAACTATATACAAAAGGTAAATAGACCAATGTATTCAATTTTAGAACTGACCAATGAAAAGTCAATCACAGACCATTATATTTAAAATTAGTCTATTCTATTTATAATCAAATAATAGCGTCTGAGTGTCTTTATTTTCTTTAAATAAAAATAAAATCAATCTAAATCTGGATTATAAATATAAATTTTGCCGAATCAATATGTTTAAAGAATTTTTGAATCTAGATGGAACCGTAGACAATGTCCTTTTTTTTATTTGTCGTATCAATTTAACATAGAATTTGTCTGATTGTACTGAAGATAAAAAATTTAAACACTATCTATTTTTGTTTGTCGCAAATTTATTTTAGCAATTCACAAAAACATTGGAGATGCTGTTACTATTTATTGTGAACAATTTAGCCCTTGTACTGTTATGAAATATAAAATATCAATTAAAAGTGTTTAAGTTTTGGGTAGATTTTTAGAATTTATTGTTGGTGATATGAAAGATTTGAGATGGGCATATATAAATTGTTGTATTTGAATAGTTTAATTCAAAGAAAAATTGGGATCAAAGTTTGAGAGAGTAAACGGTTTAACTACGTATTTTATAGAACTCGTAACTTTTATCAACTTTTTAACTACACATTTTATTACATTTTGTCAAAATTTGCTAAAATATAAGTTTAATAAAATCAAACAGCCACTTGGTGTATTGGAGTGTAATGACTTGCTAGAATTAGGTGATTGTGCAAAAGATTTAGACAATTAATTCTAGTGTATTGGAGTGTAATGATACAGAAGCACTTATTCATTCACACATTAAACAACAAATTGACTAAAAAAAACGACCAATTGCAGGCATAAAATTTGCAAAATGCTAACATGAAATAGGAAAATTAACTAATTGGAGAAAGTATTTATAAAATATTCTAATCTACAAAAACGAACAAATGCGTTTGAGCATAACGTTGTTTGTATTACTCTACTTCAACATTCGACAAAAAATGAAACATGAAAAAAACAAACCCTAATTCTGTTTCAAATGGCAAAACACCCAAGATTTCAATTTCAAGCTCTCAGCCCTCCTTTTGGGCTCCTCTAGAAATCCGACTAACTCAAATCATTCAAACATCCAATATTGTTTAACTTTTTCTATGTCATAGAAGCGAAATATGCAATTCTTTCCAATATCATGCTTTTCCACAAGCCTGCTTATATAACTAATATCATGTTTTCCAAAAGTCGCCATCAACTCTCGTAATTTTTCATATTTCAATAACATCGTAGAACGTTAACTCTGAACTTTTGATATTAACGAGTTTTAACCACAATCAATCCCTACTCTGCAGATATTAAATTCCCAACTACCCAACCCAGGCCCAAATTTGCTCTAAGATATTTGAGCCCCCATTTAGAAAACCAACTCAATTAAATTTGACATGTACTTAAGCCCAATTTATTATTTCTATATCTTTGTTATTCAAGAGATTAAATTAAAGACCTCAAGAAAAGAAAAGTTTATTCGAAAAGCTCTGTCTTGTACTCAAGAACAACAATCTTACAACTTGGATTGAAAGGAAATGAACTCCTCCATCTATGTATACTACAATCTTCCTCAAATGGACTTTGATCTAACGGTTGGGAAATGCTTCCTATGACATTCAATCAAATATTTGTGGAATGTTTCATAAACTTTCATATTTCTAAAACATTATAGAACATTAACTTGAAAACGTCCGATTTTTCCTTTTCGTAATTTCTCATTCATTCGATATTGGTTTCGAGATGCCAAATATACCCTTCAATACATGCAGAGAAATCTGAATTCTCTTTTCAAGGGCGTTGCCCCCGAGCCCCCCACGGCGGGCGCCGCCTCGACCTCTCGCGACCGACCAAAGCGCGGTCGATCCCGCGTTGGACGCCCGGCGGCAAGTGGCAAACTAATTTTTCTAAACGGATTGGGTCAGGTCTTGTATATTTTGGCTAAGATGACACGAAGTCATGTTAATTATTTTTAAACACTTAGTCAATTTCTCGACAAATTAAACTAATTTTCAACAATCCCCCACATGAATGGAAATTCTTTGATACGCTAAACACGATGCAAATGAATGCAAATGAAATGCATACTCTATAATTGATTCCATACGACAAGTCATAGCATCAAGATAGGTGGCTTGTGGCTTTGAACCTTCTTTAGTTGAGTACAATCGAATTCACTAGGCTAGTTGGTGAACGTGATGTTTTGAACCATCCAGCCGTTCGGGTAAACCCAAACAATTGTACCAACACCATAACTTATATAACCAATTCAATTCTCATGGTTGTATCCATTTTGGCCCTGGACAGCTCTTGGTTTCATAAGTGGTCTAAGAGAATTAAGCTTCGAATTCTCGTAGAAGCGACTCATACGTGATCTCTTACATTTCTACTTCAAGGTTTTGAATCATTAAAAGTATATATATATACTTATCCTTATACATATTTGACATAGCACTTCAAAAGTTAGGAATGGGAATAAGTGCTTTATTTCGAATCTTTTATAACTTAGTTGTCCCATTGAACCAAGATTTTGGGATCTCCAATCTACAAGGTTGGGTTTTCGTTATAGTAATTCTATTCGATAGGCTTTAGGCCCATTCCCCTCGAGAGATGGTATACTTGGTCTCTTGCAAGTCCTTTCGTCAAAGGATCAGCCAAGTTCTCTTTTGACTTCACATAGTTAATAGAGATTATACCATTCGATATTAACTGTTTAATGGTATTATGTCTCCGACGGATGTATCGAGACTTACCATTATACATACTATTTTGTGCCCTTACTATTGCCGACTGATTATCGCAATGTATGTTAATTGCAAAAACCAATTTTTCCCAACATGGAATTTCCTCAAGGAAATTACGAAGCCATTCTGCTTCTTCTCCGGCTTTGTCTAAAGTAATAAACTTAGATTTCATTGTGGATCGAGCTATACATGTTTGCTTAGAAGACTTCCAGGACACGGCTCCACCTCCAATGGTAAATACATAACCACTTGTGGATTTTGAATCATTAGTGTCAGATATCCAATTTGAATCAGCATATCCTTCTAACACTGCGGGATATCTTGAGTGGTGTAATTCATATTCAACCGTGTGTCTTAAGTATCTAAGAACTCGGTTTAATGCCTTCCAATGTTCAACACATGGATTACTAGTGAATATACTCAACTTGTTGACTATGTATGCTATATCCGGTCTTGTGCAGTTGGTAATATACATCAAACTGCCTATGATACGTGAATATTTCAATTGAGATACGGACTCACCAGTATTCTTGGCTAAGTGTATACCTAAGTCAACTGGTGACTTAACTGGTTTATTGTCATACGCCTTAAACTTCTTAAGTATAGTCTCAACATAATGTGATTGAGACAATGACAAACCATCGGATGTCTTAGAGATTTTAATCCCTAATATCACATCCGTCACTCCCATATCTTTCATGTCAAAATATTTTGTTAACATTTTCTTAGTCGAGGAAATGACTTTTGTGTTATTTTCCATAATTAGCATATCGTCAACGTATAGGTATACGATCACATATTCGTCGGGTGTGTTTTTAATGTAGACACACTTGTCACATTCATTGATTTTGAAGTCATTTGACAACATAGTTTTATCAAACTTTTCATGACATTGCTTATGTGCTTGTTTTAATCCATACAAAGATTTTACAAGTTTACACACCTTCTTTTCATTTCTCGGTGCAACAAACCCTTCGGGTTGTTCCATATAGATTTTTTTTCTAATTCACCTTTTAGAAACGCAGTTTTAACATCCATTTGATGTATTTCAAGATTATGCAATGCCGTGATTGCAATCAAGACACGTATAGACGTGATTCTTGTCACAGGTGAATAAGTATCAAAGAAATCTAATCCTTCCTTTTATCTATACCCTTTGACTACTAATCTAGCCTTATATTTATCTATTGATCCATCCGATTTCAATTGCTTTTTGAATATCCATTTGTTGCCTAAAGCTTTGTTTCCCAGAGGGAGTTCAACCAATTCCCAAGTATGGTTATTCATGATGGATTCAATTTCGTTACGTACAACTTCTTTCCAAAAAGAAGTTTCGGGAGTGGACATTGCTTCATCAAATGTCCTCAGATCATTTTCAAGTAAATTGGTTACGAATTCTGGACCAAATGTCTTAAGAATTCGTTGCCTTTTACTACGTCTCGGTTCTTCCTTTATTTGAAGATTATCGTCATTTCTATGTAAATTATCATAAGTTCGTTTAACTGAACTTATTTATTTTTCCTTACAAGGAAATTTGTCTTCAAAGAAGACCGCATTTCTTGATTCAATAATCGTACCTTCATTTACATCAAGTACTTTGGATTTATGAATCAAGAATCGATATGCACTACTATTGATTGCATATCCAATAAAGACACAATCAATTGTCTTTGGTCCAATCCTAATTTGTTTAAGTTTGGGTATTTGTACTTTTGCTAAGCACCCCCACACTTTGAGATATTTGTACGAAGGTTTTCGACCTTTCCATAACTCGTAAGGTGATTCAACCTTATTCTTGTGTGGTATTTTATTTAGGATATAATTTGCAGAAAGTATGACTTCCCCCCACAAGTTTTGAGGTAAGCACAAACTTATTAACATTGCATTCATCATTTTCTTTAGTATTCGATTCTTACGTTCAGCAATCCCATTTGATTGAGGTGAATATGGTGCAGTAGTTTGATGAATGATTCCAAATTCTGCACAAGTTCCTCAAATGGTGCAACGTATTCTCCACCTCTATCACTACGAATCATTTTTATTCATTTTCCAAGTTGATTTTCAACTTCGATTTTGTAGTGTTTGAACACTTCCAAATCTTCATCTTTGCTTTTCAACAAGTATAGGTAACAGTACCTTGTACAATCATCTATGAACGTGATGAAATACTTTTTACAACCGCTTATTTGTGCGAACTTTAAATCACACACATCCGTGTGAATTAGTTCTAAAGGTGTTGTGGTTCGTTCAACCGAATGAAAATGTGATTTGGCCGCTTTTGCCTCTACACATGTTTCGCATTTTTCATTATTAAAATACATATTCGGAAGTAAACTTAAATTCATTAACTTGAGTATTGAATTAAGTTTGCATGTCCTAATCTATGGTGCCATAAATTAGATGACTCAAGAATATAAACGGAAGATGGCGTTTTATTCATAACTTTCGGTACAACAGTTAGGACATTCATTTTGAATAGTCTATCTTTTACATAGCCTTTGCCAACATACATATTATTCTTGGTAAGTACAAACTTATTCGAATACAAACTTATCCAAAACAAAAACTAACTTAAAACCATTCTTGCTTAACAAAGAACTTGACACAAAGTTCTTGCGAATATCCGGTACGTGAAGAACATTGTTGAGGCTAAGTTTCTTTTCCGATGTCATCTTCAATATCACTTTGCTTGTCCTTCTACTTTGGATGTTGAGGAGTTCTCCATAAACAGTTTTTCACCCTCGGTTGGAATGTAGAATGAGAACATTTCTTTATCCGCACATATGTGACGGGTTGCACCCGTATCAACCCACCATTCCAAGGGATTTCCAACGTTGTTGCATTCTGAAACAACCGCCGATAGGTAGGGATGGCAAAAAAACCCGCGACCCGCCCCCCCCCGCCCGCCCCACCCCCCCCACCCCGCCCCACCGGATAATATTGGCGGGTTTGGAGAAGAAAATTCTGCCTTGCCATGTGGTCGGGGGCGCCCAACCCGCCCACTGACCCGCCTCTAAAAAAAAATTTTTTTTTTTGAAAAATCATAAAATAAAATAGAAATTATAGTTTTTACTACAAATAGACTAAAGAAGATTCGAACCCGGGTTGAAACTAGTAAAATACTAATCTTAACCACAACACCATAACTTAAATCTTATAATTTTTTTATTTTGTTTGGTATAAATATATTTAAAAAAATTATTTCTTTTTTTTAATTAATTTTTCAGTTTATTAAAAAAATTAAAAAAATAAAAATAAATAAACGGGGCGGTTGGCGGGTCGCGGGGTCGACCCGCCCCATGACCATGGTCACGGGGGGCCAGGCGGGGCGGAGTGGGGCAAATTTTTCGCGGGGCGGGGCCGACCCGCCCCATTGCCATCCCTACCGATAAGTTCATATCAGATATGACATTTGATATGGAATCAGATTCGGCTATATTCGCTTGGACTTGTTTCTTTGGTTTGCGACAATCGACGGAGCAATGTCCAGCCTTTCCACAGTTATAGCAATTGCCCTTGAACTTCTTTGCATCATCTTTGTAGGATCAACGGAATGCTTTCTCTTCTTTCCTTTGTTGATGTTGGATTCTACCACATTTGCATTTGATTGTGGTATGCTATTTCCAATATGCCTATCCAAACTTCGATTGTCTTCTTCAATCCTTAGTCGGACCACAAGTTCTTCAATATTCATCTCCTTGCGCTTATGCTTGAGATAGTTCTTGAAGTCCCTCCACATGGGTAGAAGTTTCTCAAGGATTGCAGCCACTTGAAATGATTCACTTAGAGACATATTCTCCGCGTGAACGTCATGAAGTATGATCTGCAATTCTTACACTTGACTGATAATCGTCTTTGAATCTACCATCTTGTAGTCCAAGAACCTTCCCACGATGAACTTATTTGTTCCCGCATCTTCAGTCTTGTATTTCCTTTCCAAAGAATTCCATAAATCCTTCGCAGATTGCTTGGAACAATACACGTTGTACAAAGTATTGTCCAAGTCATTCAGAATGTAATTCTTACATAAGAAATCTGAATGTTTCCAAGCATCCAAAGCAATCAATGATGCCCGATTGTTTTCTCCTTCTTGTATGGCGGGAGGATCTTCATTCAAGAATTTCGTCAAATTGAGGGTCGTGAGATAGAAAAGTATTTTCTGATGCCATCTTTTAAACTCAACTCCAATGAACTTTTTCAGTTTTTCCCCATGTGGAACGGAGTTTGAATGTACGGTAGTAGAGGGAGCCACAACCAGAACCACAACCGAAGGAATCACACCTGTAGGAATACTTCCATCAGAAGTTCCCGCATTCGAAGTATCATTCGAATTGGTATCAAAATTACCAATTGTATTCATTTCTGTTTATGTAAAACAGAAGATCAACCAAACTAATAGATGTCACTTACCACAAAAAATACTGCAGATAATTCGACTTAAGATTGTTGGCAAAATTTCTGTGAAAATAACTCCAAAGCAAGAAAATCGAAAATGGATGAAATGAGAGTCGAGGCAAGTGTTGAACACTTTGTCCTTAAGTCGAATTTGCCCCACAACGGTGCTTACGGTTATGGCAATCAACTCCCAAGATACAACGACTTTTTACTTGTGTTTAAAGCACTTCAAACCACAAGCACAACGAACCAAAATTGGTTTTGTACTCCAAATTGATGAAATGAAATGAAACCAGAATTTTTATGCAACTAATGCAATAAAATTTGGTTGAAGATATGATTATATGAGTTGGTAAGTTTTGCATATCAATTCTCTATCAAAAAGACGTCCAGTAGTCCTAAATATAGCAGATGATCGGTTGAAAACGAAATGGTGTGGAGCTAATTCGTGCAACACTTCAAAAAGACATGTCTGTTCGCGTAAACCTATGCGATCGCATGGTTTTACCATGCTGCGATCGCATAGTACAATTTTTGAAACAGAACTTAATCCAGTTTAACCATGCGATCGCAAGGCTTTGTCTCCTGCGATCGCATGGAAGGACCCAAAAACGTTCTACTTAAAAATTCAGCAAGTTGCGATCGCAGTGTAAAATAACCATTCGATCGCATGGTCAAACTTTGACCCGATTTTGTCCTTTTCCGTAATTTCTCATTCATTCGATATTGGTTTCGAGATGCGAAATATACCCTTCAATACATGCAGAGAAATCTGAATTCTCTTTCCGAGGGCGTTGCCCCTGAGCCCCCACGAGGGCGCCGCCTCGACCCCGTGACCGACCGAAAAGGGTCGATCCCGTTGGCGACGCCCAAGCGTCTTGTCAAGTGGCAAACTAATTTTTCTAAACGGATTGGGTCAGGTCTTGTATATTTTGGCTAAAATGACACGAAGTCATGTTAATTGTTTTAAACACTTAGTTAATTTATCAACAAATTAAACTAATTTTCAACAATCTCCCACATGAATGGAAATTCTTTGATACGCTAAACACGATGCAAATGAATGCAAATGAAATGCATACTCTAATAATGGAGTCCATACGACAAGTCATAGCATCAAGATAGGTGGCTTGTGGCTTTGAACCTTCTTTAGTTGAGTACAATCGAATTCACTAGGCTAGTTGGTGAACGTGATGTTTTGAACCATCCAGCCGTTCGGGTAAACCCAAACAATTGTACTAATACCATAACTTATATAACCAATTCAGCTATCATGGTTGTATCCATTTTGGCCCTGGACAGCTCTTGGTTTCATAAGTGCTCTAAGAGAATTAAGCTTCGATTTCTCGTAGAAGCTTCACTATATAGGTGATCTCTTACATTTCTACTTCAAGGTTTTGAATCATTAAAAGTATATATGTATACTTATCCTTATACATATTTGACATAGCACTTCAAAAGTTAGGAATGGGAATAAGTGCTTTATTTCGAATCTTTTATAACTTAGTTGTCCTATTGAACCAAGATTTTGGGATCTCCAATCTACATGGTTGGGTTTCCTTTATAGTAATTCTATTCGATAGGCTTTAGGCCCATTCCCTCGAAGATGGTATACTTGGTCTCTTGCAAGTCCTTTCACAAAGGATCGACCAAGTTCTCTTTTGACTTCACATAGTTAATAAAGATTATACCATTCGATATTAAGCTGTTTAATGGTATTATGTCTCAAGCGGATATATCGAGACTTACCATTATACATCTTTATTTTGTGGCCCTTACTATTGCTTGATCGATTATCGCAATGTATGTTAATTGCAAAAACGGTTTTCCCCAACATGGAATTTCCTCAAGGAAATTACGAAGCCATTCTCGCTTCTTCTCCCGCTTTGTCTAAAGTAGTAAACTCGATTTCATTGTGGATCGAGCTATACATGTTTGCTTAGAAGATTTCGAGGACACGGCTCCACCTCCGATGGTAAATACATAACCACTTGTGGATTTTGAATCATTAGTGTCGGATATCTAATTTGCATCGGCATATCCTTCTAACATCGCGGGATATCTTGAGTAGTGTAATCCATATTCAACCGTGTGTCTTAAGTATCTAAGAACTCGGTTTAATGCCTTCAATGTTCAACATTTGGATTACTAGTGAATATACTCAACTTGTTGACTATGTATGCTATATCCGGTCTTGTGCGGTTGGTAATATACATCAAAGCGCCTATGATACGTGAATATTCCAATTGAGATACGGGCTCACCAATATTCTTGGCTAAGTGTATACATAAGTCAAGCGGTGACTTAAGCGGTTTATTGTCATACGCGCTTTAAATTTCTTAAGTATAGTCTCAACATAATGAGATTGAGATAATGACAAACCATCGGATGTCTTAGAGATTTTAATCCCTAATATCACATCCGTCACTCCCATGTCTTTCATGTCAAAATATTTTGTTAACATTTTCTTAGTCGAGGAAATGACTTTTGAGTTATTTTCCATAATTTATATATCGTCAACGATAGGCATACGATCACATATTCATCGGGTGTGTTTTTAATGTAGACACACTTGTCACATTCATTGATTTTGAAGTCATTTGACAACATAGTTTTATCAAACTTTTCATGCCATTGCTTGGTGCTTGTTTTAATCCATACAAAGATTTTACAAGTTTACACACCTTCTTTTCATTTCTCGGTGCAACAAACCTTCGGGTTGTTCCGTATAGATTTTTTTTCTAATTCACCTTTTAGAAACGCAGTTTTAACATCCATTTGATGTATTTCAAGATTATGCAATGCCGTGATTGCAATCAAGACACGTATAGGCGTGATTCTTGTCACGGTGAATAAGTATCAAAGAAATCAAATCCTTCCTTTATCTATACCCTTGACTACTAATCTAGCCTTGTATTTATCAATTGATCCATCCGATTTCAATTTCTTTTTGAATATCCATTTACAGCCTAAAGCTTTGTTTCCCGGAGGGAGTTGAACCAATTCCCAAGTATGGTTATTCATGATGGATTCAATTTCGTTACGTACAGCTTCTTTCCAAAAAGGAGCTTCGGGGAGTGGACATTGCTTCATCAAATGTCCTCGGATCATTTTCAAGTAAATTGGTTACTAATTCGGACCAAATGTCTTAAGAATTCGTTGCATTTTTCTACGTCTCTGTTCTTCCTTTATTTGAAGATTATCGTCATTTCTATGTAAATTATCATAAATTCGTTTAATCGAACTTGCTTCATTTTTCCTTACAAGGAAATTTGTCTTCAAAGAAGACCGCATTTCTTGATTCAATAATCGTGCCTTCATTTACATCAAGTACTTTGGATTTATGAATCAAGAATCGATATGCACTACTATTGATTGCATATCTAATAAAGACACAATCAATTGTCTTTGGTCCAATCCTAATTTGTTTAAGTTTGGGTATTTGTACTTTTGCTTAGCACCCCACACTTTGAGATATTTGTAGGAAGGTTTCCAACCTTTCCATAGCTCATAAGGTGATTCAACCTTATTCTTGTGTGGTATCTTATTTAGGATATAATTTGCAGAAAGTATGACTTCCCCACAAGTTTTGAGGTAAGCCGAACTTATTAAGCATTGCATTCATCATTTTCTTTAGTGTTCGATTCTTACGTTCGGCAATCCCATTTAATTGAGGTGAATATGGTGCGATAGTTTGATGAATGATTCCAAATTTCGCACAAGTTCCTCAAATGGTGCAACGTATTCTCCACCTCTATCACTACGAATCATTTTTATTCATTTTCCAAGTTGATTTTCAACTTCGATTTTGTAGTGTTTGAACACTTCCAAATCTTCATCTTTGCTTTTCAACAAGTATACGTAACAGTACCTTGTACAATCATCTATGAACATGATGAAATACTTTTTACAACCTCTTATTTGTGTGAACTTTAAATCACACACATCCGTGTGAATTAGTTCTAAAGGTGTTGTGGTTCGTTCAACCGAATGAAAAGGTGATTTGGCCGCTTTTGCCTCTACACATGTTTCGCATTTTCCATTATTAAAATGCATATTCGGAAGTAAACTTAAGTTCATTAACTTACGTATTGAATTAAAGTTTGCATGTCCTAATCTATGATGCCATAAATTAGATGACTCGAGAATATAAGCGGAAGATGGCGTTTTATTCATAACTTTCGGTACAATAGTTAGGACATTCATTTTGAATAGTCCATCTTTTACATAGCCTTTGCCAACATATATATTATTCTTGGTAAGTACAAACTTATCCGAATACAAACTTATCCAAAACAAAAACTAATTTGAAACCATTCTTGCTTAACAAAGAACACGACACAAGGTTCTTGCGAATATCCGATACATGAAGAACATTGTTGAGGCTAAGTTCCTTTCCGATGTCATCTTCAATATCACTTTGCCTTGTCCTTCAACCTTGGATGATGAGGAGTTCCCCATGAATAGCTTTTCTCCCTCGGTTGGAATGTAGGATGTGAACATATCCTTTATCGGCACATATGTGACGGGTTGCACCCGTATCAACCCACCTATTCCATGGGATTTCCAACGTTGTTGCATTTCAAACAACCGCCGATAAATTCATGTCGGATATACCATTTGATATGGAATCGATTCGGGGTGGGGCTATGTTTGCTTGGGCTTGCTTCTTTGGTTTCTTTGGCGACAATCAGCGGGCGATGTCCGATCTTTCCACAATTATAGCAATTGCCCTTGAACTTCTTTGCATTCTTCTTGGAAGATTCAGCGAGAATGCTTTCTCTTCTTTCCTTTGTTGTTGTTGTTGTTGTTGTTGGATTCCACAACATTAGCCTTGATTGTGGTATATGATTTCCAACACGCCTGTCCAGAACTTCGATTGTCTTCCTCAATCCTTAGTCGGACCACAAGTTCTTCAATATTCATCTCTTTGCGCTTATGCTTGAGATAATTCTTGAAGTCCCTCCACATGGGTGGAAGTTTCTCAATGATTGCAGCCACTTGAAATGATTCACTTAGAGACATATTCTCGCATGAATGTCATGAAGTATGATCTGCAATTCTTGCACTTGATGATTAATCGGCTTTGAATCTACCATCTTGTAGTCCAAAACCTTCCCACGATGAACTTCTTTGTTCCCGCATCTTGATCTTGTATTTCTTTTCCAAAGAATCCCATAGGTCCTTTTGCCGATTGCTTGGAACAATACATTGTACAAAGTATTGTCCAAGCCATTCGAATATAATTCTTGCACAAGAAATCTGAATGTTTCCAAGCATCCAATGCAATCAATGATGCCCGATTATTTTCACCTTCTTGAATAGCGGGAGGATCCTCTTTCAAGAATTTTGCCAAGTTTAGAGGGTCGTGAGATAGAAGAGCATTTTTACGATGCCATCTCTTAAACTCAACCCCAATGAACTTCTCCCGTTTTTCCCCATGTGAAGCGGAGCTTGAATGAACGGTAGTAGGGGTAGCAACAACCGAGTCACAACCGGATGAATCACACGGTAGGGATACTTCCTTCAGAAGTTCCCTCATTCGAATTATCATTCGAATTCATTTACATTCACGTAAAGCGGAAGATCAACCAAACCAAATACTTACCACAAAAATATCGCAGCGAAAATTCGACTTAAGATTGTTGGCGGAATTTCGTGGAAGTGACCCAAAGCAATAAAAAATAAGAACCGAAAATCTAGAAATGAAGAAAAATAAACCGAGGCAAGAGTTGAACTCTTTGTCCTTAAGTCAGAATTGCCCCCATAGCGGTGCTTTCGGTCTTTGGCAAATGACTCCCAAGATACAACGGTTTCGCTTGAGTTTGGTAGCACTACAAAACTCAAGTACAATGAACCAAATTGGTTTTGTACTCCAACGGATGAATGAAATAGAAAACCAGATTTTGTGCAAATTAAATGCAATAATCGGTTCAAAAGATGATGAAAATAAATTCTTTGTGTTTGCTTATCTTTTTGTATCAAATCTATGTCAATATGGACGTCCCATGGTCCTATATAATAGCGAAGATCGGTTGAAAAGCGAAAAGGAATGAACCAAAACGTGCAACCCTTCAAAATGACATGTACATTCGCGCAAACCTATGCGATCGCATGGTTTAACCAAGCTGCGATCGCATAGAACAAAAATGGAACAAGACTTAGCCAGATTAACCATGCGATCGCAAGGCTTTGTCTCTGCGATCGCATGGAAGGACAAAATACACTCTGCTAAAATTTTAGCCATATTGCGATCGCGGTTTACATACAATGCGATCGCATGGTCAAACATTTGACCCGATTTTGTCCTTTTTCGTAATTTCTCATTCATTCGATATTGGTTTCGAGATGCCAAATATACCCTTTAAACATACTGGATAAATCTGAATTTTTGTCGGGCGTTGCCCCGAAGTTTCCCCTGGGGGGCGCCCCTCGACCCCGCGACTGACCGGGGCGGGTCGATCCGCTCCGGGGTGTTGCCCCAAAGCGTGCGTTGAAGTGGCAAACAAATTTGCCTAAACGGATTGGGCGGGACTTGTATATAACGAAAAATCCCAACCCAGGCCCAAATGAACTCTAAGATATATTTGAGCCCAATTTAGGGCCCAATTTCCCGCGAACCTATGCAAAATTAAGTGCATGTTCAGTAGTGCCGAAATTATTTTTTGTGCTTATAAGTTGTGAATTTTACGGAATGTGTTGATAATAAGTTAGTAGTAAGTCGTAAGTCGTACGAAATGTGTAGATAAAAAATATGTTTGATTAACTAAAATTATAATTTAAACTTATCCAAACAAACACTAAGGGTCCATTATTTTACTGTTTTCAAGATGTTTTCAATTTTCAGTTTTGTAAAACACCCCCAAACTTGTTTACTATGTTGTATTTGAAAATTTATTTTCAAAAACAAAGTTAAATTTATAACATACAACTCAAAACATACTTTTTGACGTTTTGATGTTTTAAGTGAAAACATGGAAAACACTCAAACACAAAGAAAAGCAAAAGTTATTTAAATAAAAATTTATATAAACAAAATTTTAAAAAATAAAAATTGTAAAAATATAAGAATTCTAAAAAAAAATCTAACAAAATAAAAAAAAAAAAAAAATTCTATAAAAATGAAAGTATTAAATACTAAAAAAAATAATTCTAGTCCTTATTGGTTATATAAAAAAAAAAATTGAAAAAAAAAAATTGAAATGAAAATTGATTAAAATTCTCACTCCACGTCAATAATATATATTTTTTTATTTCCTATTTTATTGATTTATTATTTATTTGTGTTTTATTTTTAAAAAAAAAATTGTAAAATCCAATGACTTTAAAATGTATATATTATTTAATCATATATTAGCATAAAATTATTCTATTTTAGTGAATAATAAAATTTATTGAATAAAATGATATAAAACAATTTCTCAAAATTTCAAACACAACGTATTTTTCAGTTTTCTATTTTCAGAAATAGTTTTTCATAGTGACAAATCAAACGTGTTTTTAATAATCTTAAAATAAACTCTCAAAACAAAAAGTTGAAAATGAATTCAAAATTAAAAAATAAAAACAGAAATGCAAAGAGAACAGGCCCTAAGTGACCCAAAAGCATCTACCCACAACCCAACTGAAATTCAAACAAAAACTTGCACCGTATATGCTGAATCAATTCGAAACTCTAAGTCCAAGTTTGAAATGCCTTGAAGCTTTTAAACATTATTTGAGTGAATGATCAAAAAATATTATCCATCTCAAAAAGTATGTGCTCCATGCCATAGTATTAAATATTAATTGCATTCATAAACTCACACCATGCTCATTCTTGACAATTGTTTCGATATAGAAGAACATTTAATCATTCTTAAAACAATATTGACATGTAAAAATGAAGTAATATGGTAGATTTTTACGTTTCAATTGGAAAAATATATAAATTTGTAATGTCAACTCTAATACTAAAGTCTTGACTCTATGCATGCTTCGTCTTGAATGTTTCTTCTGCTGTATTCCCAAATCTTGAGCTTGGCCGAGCAACTTCCGTATAGAAAATAAGATGCTATTATGAAATATGCTAACATTAAAAGTAGAATTAATCTCTATTTTTGATTAAATATGTTTGGTATAGATTTTTGTAAATTATAAGCAGTGAATCGTACGAAATGTATGAATAAAAAGTGAATAAAAATTGTAGGTACTACGAAATGTACGGATAAAAATAATATTTGACTAATTTATAAGTAATTATAAGTACACACAAACATACTCTAAATTACTTTTCTCCCCTCAGTTCGCTTCATTATTTTAGACGTACTCGTCCCTCAATGTGTAACTCTTATCAGTAGAAGCCTATTTAAGTCTGTGCAAAATATGTCCAATGAATCATCGTTCCTAAGACATTTGATATGTTAAACTTGACGATGCAAGATTATAAATGAACATGTAAATTTATTCAATTGTCACGTGTTGTTCATACAATAAAAATTTGTTCTATATAAATAAAATTTGTCAACCGTATTGTACTGACAAGCCAAAAAATTAAGTATCGACAAATAAATCCATGATTGAACCTACTTAATTTGTATAGTCGAATCAAATCGACCAATTCAAATCAACCTATCAGAATTCAATAAATTTCATAATTACAACCTCAATAAATAGACACAAGTAAAATCTTAATTTTTTCTGTAAATTCGGAATCTTAAATTTTCATAAATACTAGCACATTTAAAACTTAAACACATTTTAAATATGTTACTTTTTCTTTTTTATAAGAAAACATTTCCTTATTTTGAATGTAAAGTAAAAGTTACTTTAAAATAAGTAATTTTTTTATTTAACTTTAATCAATAAAAAAAATTTCAATTTGATTTTATTAAAAATCAATTTTTTTGATAAAATGTATAGTTGAAAAAATTGATAAAAATTGTAAATTTTATAAAAGATGTAGTTAAAATTAATTATTAATTTTATTTTTTAGTAAAATTTTAAGTAAAATCAAATAATGGCTAATTTTGAAAAAAAAAATATCAAATTAGACCCGAATTCGACACAACTTTATGGGCCCCTCCAGCCGCCCGTGAGGCAACTTTAACTTCAAATGGCCCACCAGTGAGAACAATCCACCTTCATTACTAATGGACTGATTTGACGGGTTGTATCAATCCACCATTATAATTTATGGGGAAATTGCCTACAAGTCATTTGTAGGTAACTTGTTTGAAATAAAGCCAAAATATTTTTTTAAATTGCTATTAAGTCATACTCTTCATCTATATTTTATATTATTCTCAAAATTACCACTATAATCCTTATTTTAAACTTTAGATTAGTAACAAACATACCCACCATCTTCTCCCGCACCTTCCCATCGACTACTGCACCTCACCAGCGTTTCACGACTCACCGCCGATTACCCAAATTTTTTTCATTATTTTTTGTAAGTGATAATAGTGGCTTCACAATTTTTTTCTGTTCTTCTTTCTAATCAAATAAAAGATGAGATTTTAAACTTTAACAACTTGTTATTATTATCAGATTATGACAGTGATTCCGAAAAGTGTTGGGTAGTCCATAGATTGCAAAATTCTAGACAATTGCTTCTTGAATGTTATTTTGTAAGTGAATTCAATTTTTATGAACGATTTTCACTACACCTGATCGTATGAAACTTGCATGCATCTTGACTCAGGAGACTCTTTCATAGAATTCCAACAATTTATCCCCTCCTCAAAAGCCCACATAACTTTTTTTTTCTTATTCTTTTTTTTTTTTTGAATTATGTTGTTATTCGAGATTTTTTTTTATATATATATATATATATATATATATATATATATATATATATATATAGAAACACAATTGTTTTGTAATCATTTTTTGGTCAAATGAACGAAAACATTTGTTTCACATACATCAACATTTTTATGTATTTTGGGATGTTATTGTCACACATTTATGTTTGTTGTTTGATTATTGTATCATAAAAATAGTATCTTAATAAAACAATATTATAGAAAACAATATCAAAAGCACATTGTAACAATATCATAAATAACAGTATCGTATGATTAAAGATAACAAAGATAACAATATCAAAAATACATTATTATCAAACACATGCTTATGTGAGCACGAATGTTATGTTTTAACAAGAACTATAACACAATATCTAATTATAAAAAGTATTTTAATATATCAATATCATACGTGACAATATCTTAATAAAACAACATCACATACACGATCTACAATTTAATAGAAGAACAATATTAAATATATCAATAATCTTGTATTATTAATTGAGCATTTAGAAACAATATCATTTCTTCAACTATAAAACATTCTATTTTGAATGTGTGTTTGTTTGGTGGAATTTAAAAGTAGTTTTTGAAGATTTTGAAACAATTTGGTGAAATGTATAATTGAAAAGTTGATAAAATTTGTGGGTCCTATAAAATATGTGATTAAAAATAAGTTTTAAAAAAAGAGTTAATAAACCTGGCTAAACATGTTATAATGTAGCGAAAACAATACCATAATAAAACAATAAGGAAGTTGGCGCAAATGGTCCATACCGTATGACATTAGTGCGCAAATAGTCCACGACCTTTCATTTTTGGCGGAATGGGCCCTAACCTATTCATTTAGGTGATCAAATGGTCACTCTCATTTTTTTTTTGTCTTTATTAGTAGGGGTAAAATTGTCAAGTTACATTTTTTTCAACCTTTCAATTGGCGCAAATAGTCCCTAACTTTAGTTTTAATTAAAGAAATTTATAATTAGATTCTCAACTTTTACAAAAAATGAAAATAGGTCCGATACTTAAATTTTTTTATTAAAAATTAAAAGAAACTAACAAATTAACAATATACTAAATTATTTTGTATATTTTATGAACTATTATAAAATAAATAAAATTTAAACTCATAATTATCAACAATTATTTTATTATTATTAAGTAATCACATTAGTTAAAATTCAAACATTAATTTTATCATTACAACATAAAAATTTGTCACAGATAATTTTTTAATTATGCTCAACCGAGCCCGTTTTATACGGTCTCATATTTACTGGACCAACTCAGCCTGCTTTTGAGTCACAGGATTATTAGGCCAGTCCAATTTTAAAATTTAATTTATTTTTTTTATTTATATAAAAAAAAAGGTCTTCACCATCTTTACCACTCCCACCACCGTAAGTCAACCAGCAATCCCTTCTCCCTCCAGCAACAACTAAGGGGAAGGTCGGAAACAAGGGGGGATTTCTCTCTTCTATTCGCGGTGGAACTAGAGGGATTTCTCCCTCCCTGATTTTGCGACAAGAGGGAGGGGGGGGAGGGGTTTCTCCCTCCTGGTCGCTGGTAAATCCCCTCCTCTCTGGTCGGATATTCAAATGGGGGGTGGGGTCGGGTGAAGATTTTTTTTTAAAAAAAATAGAAAAATAAATTAAAATTTAAAATTGGACCTACCAAGAATCTGTGACTAAAAAAAATGGGTGGAGTTGACCAAATAAATATGAGACCGTATTAAAATGGGTTGGGTTGAGCATAATTAAAATTTATATTTGCGGCAAATTTATTTTTCTTCTTATGTTGTAATGATAAAATTAAAGTTTGAATTTTAAATAATATAATTACTTAATAATAATAAAATAATTTTAATTAGCACATTTGTTAATAATTATGAGTTTAAATTTTAGTTATTTTATAATAGTTCATAAAATATACAAAATAATTTAGTATATTATCAATTTGTGTAGTTTTTTTTTAATTTTCAATAAAAAAAATTAAAGTATCGGACTCATTTTTACTTTTTGTAAAAGTTAAGAATCCAATTACAAATTTCTTTAATTAAAACTAAGGTTAGAGACCATTTGCGCCAATTGAAAAGTTGAAAAAAAAATGTAACTTAACAATTTTACCCCTACTAATAAAGAAAAATAAAATTAGAAGGACCATTTGCGCACCTAAATGAAAGATTTTTAACGGATTTTTAACGAATCCGTAAAAAATGACCAATTGCGCACCTAAATGGATAAGTTAGAAACCATTCTGTCAAAAATGAAAGAATATGGACCATTTGCGCACTAATGTCATACGTTAAGGACCATTTGCGCCAATTTCCCTAAAACAATATCGTGTTTGAAATGTCGTTTTTTGCAATTGTAAGGACACGTTGGTCTTTTTAGCGTTGAAATGTTGTTTTAATTGAATTAAGGAGGGTGTCCTCAACTCAAATTTGAATAGATTTGAAAAATTCACATAAATTTAGGTGTCCCCAACTCAGATTCTAATAGATTTCATTGAAATTTAGGTGTCCCAACTCGAATTTAAATAGATTCTTTAGAAATCTAGGTGTCCCAAATAACTACTGAATTTCTAAAGATTTCATTAATTGATGGATTTTGACATATTTCAATAGATTTGGAACTATAATTATAACAACTAAATTTTTTAACAATTCTTGTTCCAAACCTTAAAATTTCAATTGATTTCTCTCTCTCTCTCTCTCTCTCTCTCTCTTCACATATGATTTTGCTGAAACTCTTTTGTATTAATTGACTTTTTTTTTCTTTATCTCACAAACCTCTCACATTTCACATATTGAAACTCTTTTGTACCAATTTGTAATTATTCACGTCTTTATTCCGTTTTTCTCAAAACGCTGCCCATATTTCGAACTTCATGAATTTTTTGTTTAAAATGATAAAGTTAGAAGTTTCTTTTAATGTACAATAATGTTATAGATTTTTTTTAATCACAATGCTATTTTTTTAGTGATCTAGTCAGACATTATACTATTTTCTTAGCTTTTTAAAAAAAAATAATAATCCGTTTATGCGCAATGAGTAGTTATAGTTAAAAAAAATCACAAATACGAACTCCATTAACCTCTATAATTTAGAAATCTTTAAAAGTTAAAACGTCTCGATACTCATTTTTAATATTTAAAATGTAAATTATATGTATCAATATATCATGAATTAGTTGTCATTTTTTTTTTTTTGGCTAGTAGTCTAGTTTTTTAAAAAAGAAAAATTTTGTGCTTTTATGGTGAGTTTACTTGTCAACATTAATTTTAGAGCAAGTTTCTCGTCAAGACATAATTTGGTTTGAAAAAAAATAGATTTGAAATATTATGATGAAATTTTAAATTTTTTCATAATTTATAGTGACACAATTGAGGAGATAAAAATAAATTTTTTAATAAAAAGACCACAAATTCAATGAAATCCACGAGAATCTTTTAAAATCTATAATATAGAAATCTATTAAAATCTTATCAAATCTGTCAAATTCTATTAAATTCCATGAAATTTATAAATATTAAGAAATTTATTAAAATTTGAGTTGAAGACCCCGCCCCCCCACCCCAAGTTTGGAACGTATAATTTTATAATTTAAGAGTCCATAAACACATGATGAATGACTGACCTTGAATTTTTCTGTTTTTTTTTTCTCCTTTTCTTTTCTTTCCTTTCCACTCAATTTGATACCATTCTTCGGCTTATCGAGATTGCTAGACTCCAATTCACATCCAACTCTTATAGATTCTGGTTCTTTGCAGAATCCAAAAATTGAATAAAAATAAAGTTGCCTTCTGCTTGATTTGTGCACTGGTTCTAATTATTTTTTTTGCCAACATCTTTTAGTAGTTGCCACCCCTATTTATCTCTCTCCACCTATTTCAATTGTCTTCAATTTTTCTCTCGCATGTTTTAACCCACACTTACCTGGGTAGGATTAATGATGAAAATCGATGGACAATAACTGAAGCTCTGCATCAAGTGAAACTAATCACAACAAAGCCTAAGAAACTGAATATGTACTCGCCCACCTCGACTCTTGTCGAGTTCGACACTTCATAAGAGAAAAAAATAGCAATAATCAGTTAAATTGAACATTGAACTATAAAACAGGCATTTTAAAAAGGCACCAATTTTTGCTTTAACAATTAAAAGAGGACAATATCGAAAGGTTGCAGGCAAATCTGAGTGCATACTCAATCAAAAACTTCCACTAAGTAGTATATGAAACAAACCAATATAAATATTGAGCTGAGATTTTTCATTCCAGACATTAATTGAAGATTCCATGTATGAACAATGACTCTTAAGACCTCAAATCCAAAATTCATGAGATCTAGTCAAGAAATCACCCAAAAAGGACTCCTAGTCAAAGTGGAAGAAGAGGAGAAAGCACAGTGTGGAGGAGACTACAAAACCGAAGAGGAAAAAAATAAAGGACTAAGATTTCATTTGAGAGTAATTTGCTCGGGTTGACCTCCCATTTCTGGATGCAAAGCTCCGGTTTCCGTGGTTTTCTTGCCGTTGTTTGGTATCCAAAAGGTGAGTACTGAAGATGCAGCAACGAACATGACTCTACGAGGTGCCCACTTCAGGCAAGATGCGACACCTATGTAGCTATCCCAAGACGCCACCTACAAATGGGAAACAGAATTTGTTCAGAGCCAGAAATATCTTCCGAATCATAAGCAACAAGAATTAATGTAAAATCAATTCTATAAACATCATTGGCTATCCAACCATCCTACTATGCAAACATGTTTTGGCTAAGCTTAGAATAAGTAAAAGTTGCTCTTAAATAACATTTTATTTTCAAACATGTTTGGATATGTTACTTTTTTCTGTCTGTTAAAAAATTTACTAATTATCGAACTAACTCTTACCTTGCTATCAAAATAAGTAGCTTATCTTCAATTTTCACCCAAAATAATTACTTATTTATGCACAAGTAGACTTTTAATGCTTAACTTCGCTAGTATACAACACTAAGCGATAAATCAAGATGCCAATCAGGGTATGGCAGAACGTGGGAATATTGATCTATGGTCTTGGGTAAGTCCACATCGAGCCCTACTTAAGGGTATTACGGCGGATATGTTTTGCTATCCAGAAGAATCCTATCAAGACCAAACTATGTTTAACTACACATCTAATCCCAAGGAATGAAAAACTACTTTGAACCCCCAGATCTCCCATATTCATAATGAGAAAGTCAGAACACCGTTCATTTCATGTTAAATTCTATGTTGCCCAGTCTAACTAATAACAGTTAATGTAGTTGTCCACCCACCCCCACCCCCACGCCCGCCCCCACCCCAAAAAAAGTAAAATAAATAAAATAAAATATTTGAACAGTATATAAGAAAACTCATTGGAATATTATTTCTTCCTGCACGTGTTCCAACTGCTTCGCCTTCCTCTCTGAAAACCTTTCTTGACAGCACTTGTGCGATATCACAAAAGCTTCGATAGTCAAAATGGTTTGATCAGATCATACTGGACATAGGGACAGGAAGGTTACCTTGTCTGTTGTATCGATTCTCCAGGCATGCAGATTTCCATCCCCAGAACCTGGAACCAAACCAAGGAACCATTTCAGTTACAATGTCACAACAAATACCAGTAGAATTGACTGCCACAAAGCCTTAAAAATTCCACAGAAATCTAGGACTTAAGTAGCAGGTGTCCATTTTATATTTTGGAGATGCTGCTGTAATTATGGCTTGATGTTTGGAAACAAGGCTTGCCTCACCTATCCGAAGGAAATAGTCCACAAGCCTCAACAACTATGTCATTACAAATATCTATTAGTGTACTATCAACAACATTCAACTAACAAAATAATATCATCACCAATGTGTTACCTATAATGTTAATAATCACAAGGGAAAAGAAGTGGTACCAGAAACCACATATTGGCCATCAGGGGTAAACATTGCCTCTATTGTTGCATTCGGGGAAGGATCCACATTAAACCCACATTTCTGCAACAGAAAATTTGAACATTTTAAATTAGTATATATTGCCACAAACAGAAGCTACATTTCCAACTGCCAAGTATACTGTACACGATCTTATGCAACATGATGGACATGTTCAACAAGACACAGTCAGGCTAACCTTCTCTCCTGCATATGCATCGAGGACGTAAATATTGTTGTTCGTTGTTGTCAAAAGCATTGATTTACCATCATTGCTGAATTTAATATCACTGACCTCGGCGGTATCTCCACCAACTAGAAAAGTGTCAAAGGGACCCTAAACAGAAATTGAAGAGAATTATGATCGAAGAATCAATGTTATAAGCATGCTACTTTGTCAGAAGTGCAAACCTTGTCATATGATCTAGAATCAAATAATTTGATGGCACCTCCTTCCATAGCCACTGCAAACACAAGGCCTTGTTGATCATAAGCAACAGTAGGCCTACCTCGTAGATGTAAAATTCCCTGAAAACTACAAGAGTGAGCACATATCACAATTGTGTATTCTATTTGAATAAAATAAAAAGTCAATTCAAAACTGCGCAGTTGCCAAAAAGGCAGAAACTAGGGTGTGCTAGTGGTTTTGCGTGCATGCAGTTTTCATAGCAATATATATGCATTTGGTAACTAAACTGCCAGTATGAAACAGTGAAAAGAAAATTCACATGACAAAGTCGGAGGTTAAAAGATCCCCAAAGTCTCCCCTAAAATACTGAAGCCAAATCAACTTCTCCAAGCCAAAAAGATTAACAAGTCTCTCTGTGACGCCTAGTATAAACTGTTGGGCAATAATTGTTTCTCCAATCATTTTCAAGCAGATAGCTATAGCTTGATTAATGAAAACAAAAATCCAACCTGGCAGGCATTTACACGTACATCCCATATTCGGATGCTATGATCAAGTGAACCAGACATGAAGCTGTCGTTGACTGGAGACATGCACAGAGACACAACCCTACAGCCAAGATGAAGTTAGCAAATCCACAGAATGGTTGGCATCATGAAACATTATTTAGCATCCTTTACGATTTCAGACATAAGAGCAAGTCCATAGAATGGTTGACATCATGAAACATTATTTAGCATCCTTCAGGACTCGAGACAGAGAGAAAAAATGCTGGATATTCAAATGCTATTATTACATATTGCATATTCTGCTGCACACAATGATCTCGTCACATCTAGCATCGGACAGAAAATGTTTCAGTGAACATAGAAGGACATGCACCAGATGTAATTCTATTGTCCAATTTTACTAGTGATCTTGTTAGTTCTGTAAGTGTGAAAAACTTAAAGCTAGAATCAATATGAGCATGTAACAAGATAAGAAGACTTTCTCAGGATGACTGTAAATGATCCACTTTAAAACTTGCTCTCAAATTTTGTAGGATAATTGCACAGACTCAGAGTACAGTCGAAAGCAATAATTGCTAGAACCAATAGTAAAAGAAAACAAACATCTCAAGACTTTGTGAGAAAGGTATATAGTATGGCCGCGTTGGCTAAAAGGCCATGTCAAACAAGCCGAATCGGAAAAGCGCTTCACTTATATCATTTAAGTTGAAAAGGCCTCTTTTACGTAAAAAAGACTTAAATACTCTCATATAATAAGTATTGTTAATACACCACATGTTAACGGACTAACTTATTAACATACCTGTTGTTTGTTAAGGCTAGAATTAACAGACGTGTAGTTTGTTAAGGCCAAAATTAACAGACCCATGGCCTTTCACATGTCATCCTTTCACATTACAGACCATTAAGATGTATACATGTTTTCATGATTTATACCATAAAATCCTTAATTTCTACCATGAATTAAAAGAGAAGATAAAGACATATAATTTCTACCTGAGATAAGATTTCTTACATAGATGAAATGAGTTGGATTCGAACTTTAAAATATATTAGATTCTAACTTGAAAATCTCTTTTTCATCAGATGAAATTGGTTGAATTTGAAATTATTTGAAATATAATAAGCGGGAAAGAAAAGACGAAAGAGAAGGCAGGATAATATTTGGTAATTTGCAGGTTAAAATGGATCAACGATTATTTAAAAAAATTTGCAGGGTCACCCGACCATTTAGCACTATTCCCAGTTCCCACTATATCGTATTCTTTCAACAAACTCGAAGAATATATCTTCTTCTACTAAAAAATGCATGGGATAAATATACATAAATGGATTTCCCCTAATGTGTCCAAGTAAAAATCTCCGATCAAGTGTCAACCTTATTAAGTAAATGCAGGGTAGAATCAGTAGGAGGGAGGGGGGTCCTTGGGGTGCCCAGGACCCCCCAAATTTCTGAAACTGTTTTTTTTTTTTTTTTTTGTAAGTAATAACCATAAGCCCAAACCAAAACATAAGAAAATGGCCCAAGCTATAAAATACTCTAAACAATGCTGTAAACCCAACAAATATTACCCAATCCAAATTCCAATTACTCAACCAACCAAAAGCTCAATTCATACTTCTTCTCCAATCTGATAGTTAGAAACACAATTGTAAATACACAATCAATAAAACTTCAACAGTTCAGCCCTTATTTCAGAATACGCAAATAAAAAAAAATTAAATTACTTCCTCATCTTCTATAAAATTCGGATCGAACAATCAATTTGGCGATTCCATATATCATGTTCACCGCGTAACGTAACAGACTAACAGCAAATCAGCAATGGGGAGTCCTTCTTTTTGGTAAAATCTTATGTTTCTGGGGAGATGAAATTGATATGGAGTTACAAAATTACAAATGATTGGCCCATTCCTCAAATGATAATACAAAATTAATAAATGCATTTAAACATTGTTAATACATATCGTGTTCAATTGATTTTTTTTTTCTTTTGAACTTGAGTAATATTTAATTTCATTTGTAAATCGGATCTTCCTATTTTGCAAGATAATTTTATAGAAGGCAACGTGAATAAGAAGAGTTTGACTAATTTTAGATCTTGAATATTTTTGTACAATGACTTTTTATAAAGTTTTTAAAGATTATGACTTATTAAAAAAATATTATTCTCATAAAAATGAGTTTAGTAATTGTGGTTTGAGAAAAAAAAATTCGGGGGCGCTGCCCCTAAACCCCCATGAGGGCTTCGCCCCGCCCGCCCGCCCCTAAAGGACCCCCAACTTCAAAAAGTCGGCTCGCCACCTGGGTAGAATTACTTATTGGAGATCAGAGATCTTGCTCTCCTAATATCAACACTCAGTAAAGAGAGAAACCAAGTAAGGCATGAGATCTCACCTCTCTTTGTGACCCTTAAAGTAACGAAGGCACCTATTGTCATACATAGATAGATACCGCAATATTTCTGACAACAAAAGGAAAGATGAACAGAAAAATGTCAATTTGGATATCAAAATTTTAAAAATCATGAATTTAGGGCTAAAGCTAATAACCTCCATCTGAATCCAAATTGTGCCTCGAAGAGCATATAACAGAACTCTGGTGATGAGTAAAGCATATCCTATCGGCTCCATGCTTCTTATGATATGTTGTTTTCAGCAGCCTGAGTTTTATACAAAACCATTAAAGGTAAAATCCTCCAGGGAAAAGGAAATGTGGGTTCAACGAGGTTGCTCGAGTTCTTATAGCTAGTAAAGGGTCTTACTTGGCACTGGTGATGTCATAAAGTCGCACTGAATCGTCGTCACTAGCTGTTACTAATAAATCAGCCGTCCTATGAAAATCAAGGGAATTTATTTTTCCACCCTGAACAAGACATGCATGAGTTAGACCAATGTTCCAAAACCTGATCATCCAGTGTACTTCAATTTAAACATAACATAAAACTGAAATTCATTCGAACGGCATTCTACCAAATTATACACATACATGCTTGCACACGTTACACACATTCACAGTTTGCCGCGAAACCAATTTACCAATTAATACGAAACTTTCAAGCGAATAATCAAAACTTTAGCATAATGGAAAATAAATTCAGGTAACAAAACGTCGAAAACAGAGAACTAACAAAATCCGAGAAGACAGCTCCGATTGACATGCTGCGAACTATATCGTCGTTGAGTTCTGAAAGTGAAGTCATCTCAATCCAAGATCAATTATTGAGAGCGAAAAAAAAAAAGCAAGCAGATTGAATTAAGATTCCAGATGGGGAATCATACAAATAATAAATCGCAATACAATTTGTGAAATATAAATGTCACTGTTCTAGTATGTGTTAGGGTTTATGTGTTTTGGGATCAAAGGTTTTTGCTTTTGTTTATTATTTTCTCCTTCCAATCAATTAAATATTTTTATAGTTAGTATTTCCTAGTATGTTTATAAATCTTTTTATATATTTTGAGCCTCTTAATTTTTGTTCACTTCAAAGAAAATTAAATAAAACAATAAAACGTGAAATTAGACAACTAAATTCTAAAATAAGTAATAAATTTATCTCACGTGCAACAGTCCTGATAGAACTCTCCTAATAAATATATCAAATACAATCATGTTCTAATAAATAGAAATTACTTATATACCGTTTTTTTTGCAGTGGAATTTGACTGTAGGCTATATAATAATGATGAATTGAGGCGGTGAACGTTTTTTTGCAGTGAGATTCGACCGTAGGCTATATTATAATGATGAATTGAGGCGGTGAACATGTTTTAGAGATAATCGAAAGGGAGAGATGATCGATTAATGGAGATGGATTGAGGAGGTAGCAGATTTTGGAGACGATCGGTTGAGAGAGATGATCGAATCAGGGAGATGAATTGAAGTGATAAACAAAATTTAGAGGAAATTATTTTGTGAGGGTGAAAATGTAGTGATACACGATGTCCTCTTTTCTTCCAGTAGCGAAGAAAACTTCCTACGATCGTGATTAAAAGAAACATAATCAAGACTAAAATATTTAACACACTTATAAAAGTTATTTCCCCCCTTCGAAAATAGGCATAATTGAGATTTACTAGTATACCGCTTGCGGTGGGATCGAATCGTAGATTCTATTGTGATGATAGATTGAGGCGGTGAACAAATTTTGGAAATGATCGATGGAGGAAGGTGGATTGAGAAGGTGAACAGATTTTGGAGATGATCGGTTGAGAAAGATGATTGAATTAGAGAGATAGATTAAAACGGTCAGCAAATTTTGGAAGAGACGATTTTGTGAGGAGAAAAATTTAAGATCTAGTGACTAGCATGACATACGGACATTTAAGTTCTTTTTTCTTCCCGTGAAAATAACTTGTCGTAAATGTATATTGAATGTGCTTTCAGGCCACATTTGGCAATGTAATATAAATTTTTAAACTTTTTCTTTTACATTTTTCTTAATATTGTCTAATCTATCGTACTTAATATAGTAGTGCATATCTTGACAACTTCTCTCGAATGTTAAATTTACAAACGGTTGGATCTCAATTGTGTCCCATAAGTCACTAGGATTAAGTCCCTTCCGTGTATACACTCACTTTTTCCCCCCAATTTACTTAACGGGTAAACCTCCACAATCTCCAAAGTAAAATTTTCAAACAAATGCCAAACACGCCCTTTCGATTTTCAGTGAGTTCGAACGAGAATCTTGGGGACTTCATTTGACAATTGAGGGATTTCACTGTCACGACGATCAAGTTTCATAAAGAAAGCTTGTCTAGACTTTCTTTCAAACAAGATCTTTCTTTTCCACCTGTCGTAGACCAAGGATGGTAGTCGAGCGAACCAAGCTATCGCCATCGCCATCGCCATCGCCATCGCCATCGCCATCGCCATCGCCTCCCTCGCCATGCCTCGCCTCCCCTCCCCTCCTCCCTCCGGCTTTTGAAAGGAATTCCTTATTTTTTGGTCAGTATCTTGAAATCATTATTGGAAATGGTTTATCACAGAATAACACAACAACCTACATTGCATCGCTAACAACATATTTGGTAAGCAATACCGGCAAAACTCGACAGTATTGTAAACAAGATTTCAGCTTTTTACTCATCAACTGCCTCATACAAGCTGGTCTACAATCATAGAAATTCAACACAAATGCAAACTTATGCAAACAAGATATTCAGTTGCTAATGGTACGAAGTGAAGTGTGATATAAATGTACAAATTACAGTGTTGACGAAAAACTTCATCATCCTAGAAGCAAAACAGAATTCAGAAAAGAATAACGATTCTTCTTATCCAAAGTTCGTTTCTGTGCACATAAATCTACAATAACAAATTATATTACCGAAAAAAATCTACGAAGGAACCCCTTCCTGAAAGAATAGTACAAAAAAACTGCAGTATATGTTGTCGATACAGGGGGTACAAGGCGAAACAAGTATTTCGCCGCACCCCACTCCTCTCTGAGGCATCAGAACTTGAAAATGTTTTGTTTTTGCCATCAGACTAACTCCATTAAGAGAGGATCGCCTGATGCCATGATTCTTATTAGCTTAATAAAATCTTGCTCACTTGACACGTTCCAAGGGTGAACAGCCGGCACTTCAGCAGAATAAAATGATGTAGAGTTACTCGGTATATTTTGCTTATATACCATGGAACTAAACACGGGATCGAAATTCTGAGGTAAGTCGAGTGCCGGGAAGAACATCGGTATCGCAACCTTGTGATGGATATCTAGATCTCCAACTAGATTAACAAGATCGATGAAGTCAGCTGCAAAACGGCGAGGAACATAGAATACCTCAGAATTGCATATGGTGAGAGACTGTTGATCTTTTATAGTTTCTTTGTAATTGACTTGAAGGTGAACTGGCATTGTGGCAACTACTTTTTTCACCAGATCTGCTTGCTTCACAAACCAATTGGAGTTTCCAGCAATTGAAACGCTGGTCCAAGACTCGGATACCTATATGCATTTGTTTTTTATTAGATTTATGCAAAATGAGACTATTTCGACTAGTCAATAAGCTATCTTGTTTCAAAACCGAGAAAATAACATACATATAACATGCAATTATTTATATTGGCAATGTTGGGCTGAAACATAATCAATTGCACTGATGTGAACATAAATTTTGTTTATATTGTTATCCATAAGGAGGTTAATCGCACTGCGTTTGTGACTGTGGGAAATAATAACATCAGCATATTGTCTCATCAATATAAAGTTTTGGTTTTTTTCATAGCACTCATTTCCAGTCAGTTGTAATTTTGGCTAAGCTTAAAAAGAAGATATTTTTAAGTAACTTCTTGCTTCCAAACATGAATGAATATTTTAATTAAAAGAAGTACTTATTTTGAAAGTTACTCTTTGTAACTTCCTTATTTCTAATTTTAATCCATAAAAAAATTAATATTTTAAAACAAACTTATTTACTTATAATAAACTTTTTAAGCTTAGCCAAACATGCTCATATTCCATAAGCAGCTTTTATATCCACGAGCAACCACGACACCCTCAAGGATGAACAAACTATTTACCTTGTTTGCGATCCAGAGCTTAGTCTTATCCGCTTGCAACAAGTTCCAGTAATTAAGAATAGTATCATCCTGAAGAAACAAAAATCCTTCTGCACTGGTGTATCTATTAAATAATTTTGGCAGATACCTGAAAGCAAAACACAATATCGTCACAAGCAAGGAAAAGCCAGAAGAAAATGTGAGAAGGGTGTATTTATGAAATATAACAACAAAATGTATTGCATTACAACAAGTCCCCAACCGCTTTTCATCTCCATAAGTATGTAAATAAAGAAGAAAACTTGACCCTTCAACAATGAAAGCCAGCTTCACTGAGGCATTAATTTATTTGAGCAAGCAAGCAACACAAAGGATGGCATGTTAACTGAGCTTTGTCCTCCTTAATCACAATCACTTTTTACTATTTTTTTAGCGACAGAGGTTGATGGCTTATTCCGCAGTGATTTTGTAAAATCAAAGGATGGAGCCTCACTCACCATGAAAGCCACATATTGGTAGTTTTTCCAATTTCCACAAGTGTTTGATAAAATCACCCAATATTACAATAAAAATGATAACTTGCAAATAAATTATAGTAATAAATATTACAAGTTAATTGCTTCCCCTATCAGAAGGGCCAATTTCAAAGTAAATAAACATTACTTGGAACTACTTCGAACTTAGAAAGGAAAAAGCACAAAAAAAATTTGGGTTGCTATTTCAAGAAAATTATTTCTAAATAAAAGTGTTCTTCTGGTAGTATTTCTTTTGGCTACTTTAACTATTTGGCAAATGATAAAAGCAAATCCACCAGATCGACGACAACAAAATAGGTCTACATTGTTGAATCTAACAAAGGCTAAAGTCCACAGAAAATGATGAACGATAATCATTCATAACAGAAAATGTAAAAACCTTAAGAGGCATGAGTCCGCCACCCAGCAAAACGAATGATTAACCACAATAGGGATGTGAGTGTAAAATTAATTGCACATATTAAGTAGTGTTTGGCAAACTCTGACATTTAGTAATAATTAATTGCACAATAGGGATCTGGGAATAAGTTTGCTCCAAATTACTTAAACCCAGTTTGGTAAGTACAAATCCTGAAACTATTTAGATTTTGTCTAACTCAAATCTAGCCAAAAATTGGTTCAAGCATAAGTAAGTGGAAGTTGGTTGCATAATTAACGTCATTCAAGCCAAAAAACAAAGCTTAACCAATATTTGATTTGACTAGATGCGCAAAATATTTTTTCGATTTTCAGATGAACAATAGATTATCTCGAGAATTTTTTCGATACGCAAAGTAGTCCTGATACTAAACAGGAACAATGACTTATTCAAGTAACATTTAGAAATTCTGTAACAAGTAAAGCAGGAAAAGAGGAAAAGAAGAATACACTTACTTGTAAGCATGATCCAACTGGCCTTCTTCCACAGCCAGATCTACATTTTTCTGCCCAGAGAGTATGATAACTGTCTTAAATATCCTGCCATATAGCAATCTCCACTCCAGAGCAGTTCGTTCCACGGGTCCACTGCAGAACATTATAAGCACAACATTCCCGAAAGTCTTCCTCCAGTGTATCAAATTCCCAATTTCATAGTTCACCGTTCCAATTTCCTCTACGCCAAGATGCACAGACGGTAGTTTCTGAGGGATAAACTCCTTCTTATCTCCATGACCTATATTTGCTCTCGGCCTATCCAACTCAAGAGACATCAGCCGAGGCTGCTGGTAACCAACAGCAAGCAAATCTTGAAGCCAAGCAGCAGTAAACTGCACATCTTTTTCTGTCCAAAATCCTTCCTCAGCCATCACATAACTTAATTCAAGAATTTTCTCAAATAACCTGTGCTTGTCCGATCTCCATCCCACCAAGAACTTGATTAACCGGCCTACATTCACGTGAAGATCTTTCTCTTCTGAAAAAGGGTATGCTTCAATCCTATCATACCGATGAACGGTAGGAGGATACACCACAACATACCCACCAACTTCCCACAGAAGCCTTTGCGCCCAATACCCCCTCAACACATCAGAAGCCATTGAACTAACCGAAACCGGAAGCATCAAACCCCAAAAAGCAGATGAATGGAAAATAGTATTGAATGAATTAACAGGCACCATCGTACCCTGCGGCAATGCCACTTTTGGGGCATGCTCATCGAATCTAATATCAAATGCTTCCAACACAGGCTTCCGAGTAAAGTAAAAAACCGAATCCACATCTGGTAGCCCATTTGAAATCCCTTGTTGTATAAACTGTCTCCCACCAAAAACCTCTGTGTAAAACTCCTCATGCCCAATCTCACCTACATTTTCCAGGGGCAACCCCCGCGGCCAAACAGACCGCTGTCCAAAATGTATATAAGGGTTCACAACAGTCTTGTTGGGATTCTCATGACTATACTGCAAAATAACCTCTTGCCTAGCACCTTCACCAATCAATTCCACATCAAAATGCTTCCCAATATCATTATCAATCACATCTCCGCGGTCATCAACATCATAAATTTTCTTCGCACCGTGTTGTATGGCAAATAAATATCCAACACTTTTTCTCACATACGAATCATATGGCAAGTAATCAACAACTCTGAATCCCAATTGAGCTTGAATTTCTAAAGATAAATAAATAGCACCTGTTGAAACAATCAAAATAAGAACATCACTCTCCTAAAGAACTCCATTAAACATCCACGATGCGTAAAAAGTATAGATAAATATTTCACAAAGTTATGTTAAAGTTCACACCTCAAACTTTTACATACATTTATCACTTCGTTAAAAATTTCAATTAATTAAAAACATCAATCTCATCAACAATTTCGTTCCTCATTGGGGAACTCGTCACGAAGATAAAATTAGCTCAACAAATTCACATTCTGGCTTCAATACTAAATCGTACCTTTGAGACTCCAGTCTTTTGGGGTTTTGGAATTTCCCACCGCAAGCACTTGCCAACCTTTAATACTATTCATTTTCCGAAGCGAATCAGAGGGTTGATCCGAGACAGATACAACGATCCATTTCTCGGATCGGAAATTTGCAAAAGGAGTGATTTTATCAACAATGCGCGGAATGGAATTCCAGTTGATAACTGGGAACTTTGGGTGGATGGAATGAGATTGAGTGGACTGGAGGCAGAGAAGAGCGGCCGTATCGCCGCCGGCAGCCCCGTAATTGCGGAGGAAGAAAAGGGCCGCCACGGTGGTGATGAGTAGAAAGATTGTAATGATTTTGTACAGATTTTCCGAAACCCATGTGGAAAAATCAAGCTTCTTGGTCTCAGAAAATCGATTTGAAGCTGAAAATGGTCTGCTTCTGGGTTGATTATTTTTGGGTTTTGCACGATCTTGGACTAATATTTGAGTTGAATTTTCCATCTTCACTCTAGCATTTGACTAGAGTTCGATTCGATTTACTTTGTTCCTCTTTAGTCTAAAACATTGTATGCAGTTGGTGGGTGCCGACAGGAACTGAGAGAGCGCGGGGGGGTGGGGTGGGGTGGTTTTTCTTAAGCTTGAATCCAACTTCTTGCTGTGCTGTAAGTTTGGTGAGTAGTTACTAAGAAGTTTTGTGTTTGATAGTAATTGTTTTTTATTTTTCAATTGTTTGATTTGATATTTTGATCTATAATTGGTTTATGTATTAAACTCAAGATTTGGACAAGACAACTAATTTATCATGATTTAATGTGCAATGAAGATCTATGTATGGTTTGCATTTTTCCTTTTCTTTTTCTTTTTGAAAAAGTATTATTTAAGTTTTACTTTTACACGCACGTGAATAAGATAGATCAAAAACTCATTATTATTTTTTTTCTTGATCAGAACGTAAACTGTGTTTGTTGTAAATTATTTTGGTGATGTTATCAAATATATTTTTTCAAACAATACATATAAAATTAATTCATTTTTATCTACACATTAACTCATAGTTTATAATATAAATACTTAAAAATAATTTCAATTCGATTTAATTTCTATATTTTTTGGTTTTTATCAATCAAACCTATCTCTTTTTTGACACGGGTTTTAATCGATTTGAAAGTCTAATTCTTTTGTTTAATATACTAATTTAATATCAACATTCAACATAGAAGTATATGTATTGCATGAATATGAAAAGTTATATTTGTTTACAATAATATTTTGGTCATAAATTAAAATTAATATGGTTTTATATAATTTCAAAACATGTTTTTCATTAGATCTAACTTTAAATTTACATTGTGATAAAATGTAAAAGGTCTCGAAAGCTTACCTTGTTATTAGAGAAACATATGGAATCTTAATGTTGGAGTTTTCGTCCCAACCTAGATTAAGAAATTTGCTAAGAAAAAATTATATACAAAAAAAAAAAAAAAAAGTGATTCTTATCATAACTTGAATTGCGTATTTGATTGGTCCCGAGTATAGGACTTTATACTCAACCTCAATCAAGAACGAAAAATAAATAAATTATAATAGTTATATAATAAATTCAGGAATTGATTAGTTTATTTTAAAAGGTAGCCTTAATATGAAAGTGTTACTAAAATTAAAAGTCTATAAGAAAATTCTACTAGTATTTATGTCAATTTCCCTTATTTTATTTTTGGCTGTTGAAAGCCATGAATTTCAGTAATAGGATTGGGCTATGCAACCCATGGGCTTGATCCATATGTACTCTAGTCAAGCCCAATTCTATTTCATTTCTTGAGGTTATTTTAGTTTCTGTATAATTAAAATAAAACAAGTTAAAATTCATATTATACAATTAACTATTTGGATTAATCCAATTCCAAACCAAAATTTATGGCTGAAAATCAAATTTCGTTACAGCATAATATTATTAAGATGCTATTAATTTATGACAAAAATAGTGCCGGAGAATCTAACCGGTTTTACATGGCTTTTACTGTTAAAGAATGGTCAATTAAAGAATATTATAATACATGTAAAATTTAACTAATAAATTATTATTGTAATTTGGGTCCAAAAGCAAATGACTCTTGGAAATACCCAATAGATCTATGGTTCAATTTTCACAAAGTTGCCTCATTATTATAGAAAAAAGATTGTAGTTTTTATTTTCTCGTGAATTTTAAGATTAGTTAAAATTAAATATTGATTCTGACCTCGTCTTATAAAAAAGGATTGTACGTTTGATATATTTGGTAAGTGAAATTAATGAAAAATGAACATTTAGAAATAAACGATCTCGACAAATAAATGATCTCGACACGTCAATATTTTTTAATTGAACTTATCAAATGTGCCAATATTTTGCTCAAGTGATCTCCTTGTATACAGGTCCCAAATCAATAGAAACGAGGAAGTTTCTAATAAGAAGTGAAAATCTTGTTAAATATATCTTTTATGGTATGTGTAACAAAGTTTTTGATAAAAATTGATGAAATGTGTCGTTAAAAAGTTAGTAAAAATTGTAGATCACGTATTGTGTGGTTAAAATTAAATAATGATTTGACCTTAACTTTTTAACAACTTTCAAGTATATCAAATAAGAGTTTGATTATATTTAATATTGCATAGACGTATTCTTACATATTAGAGTTTAATGTTCTAATCCGTAAATATTAATTTCTATTGTTTATTATTGAAATGTTGAGTAGAATAAATTTTTGAATAAAAACGTCTCTTGTCTGCAAATAATTTCTAAATACCACTCTAGGTTGACTATTCTTTCATCTTAACTTTGACCAACTATTTAGTTGTAGTTGCAGCCAACACAATTTGAAACAGTCAAATAATTATTTCACAAGTCAACACTTATTACATAGAGTCACGACAAGGAAAGTTGAAAGAAAGACAGGGTGTGAATGTACTAGGAAATAGGAGAACATCCTCATCTTCCTATATATATATACACACAAATGTATAGAAAAAGAGAGACACACAAAGCCTCTCTCTCCATAAATTAAACACCAAGAAAAACGAGATAGTGTGTATATATAGAGAGAAGAATTGAATGGGGAAGTATGTGGAGATGTTGGATGTAGGAGTGAGAATAGCAGCCAGATTTCATTCTCACTGCCCTCAAACTGCCCGGTTGTATTACCACCCTCCGTCCAACTCCGGCGACCACCTCCACCACCACCACCACCACCACCACCACCACCACCACCACCACGAACAGTTACATAACGATGGAGGCAGAAGCCATGAACTGAATAATCAAGATTCAACTGTGGCTAGTAGTTATGCTGCCAAGACTTCCATTACTTTTGATGTTACTGAAATTTTTGTTTATTCTTTGGTTTGATATAGAACAACGAAATTTTGATTAGAAAGTGTATATCTTCACATTCGATATTAATTGTTACACATTGTTTTTATATATTTCTGTGAGTTTCGGGTATATCCCGGTGCATAAATTCGAGATCTATATCTACCAACTATATCGATCATACAAGGCATAATCCTTGTAATAACTAAAATCCTCTCATTCATCAGCAAGAGCACTTAAGCTATGGCTTTTATTGAGAGCATAACATGTTCACTCTAGGTTGTTTTTCGGTAAATATAACAAAACGAGTGAAACGTCAAAAAAAATTGATATAACAATCTTTTAATGTCTTAAGTAGTGGATGTATGTTGGATGTGTGGAGCCAAACTTTAAAAGAATACTTTGGAAAATTTGCACATATATTAAGTTACTCTAATATTTTTTTCTTATATAAATTGTATTAGGACAAGTCTTTATTCTACGAGAAAATAGGATTGTGAGTCTAAAACACGTAATTCTCTTCTATAATATAATGCAACTTTGTGATTTTGCAATTTCTAAAGTGGCATAAAGTGAATGCAACTCTCGGATTGAGAGTGAACCACTTTAAATTGTGTATTTTTGTTTTTGTTTTTCCTAGTTTACATTATTAGCTACTGTAGTAGTACGGATTATTTGTTTATTACATAAGAACGTAGACTCCCTTAAGTTTCAAAATGTTTGAACAAAGTTCCTGCAACTTATTCCATTGGCTGGTTGGGTAAAATCCTAAACTCAGTGTAGTAGCATAAAACATAGCTAAAGGTCCTAAGGCCATCTCCAAGGTTGCACCAAAATGGCGTAAAACGCCAAAATGGTGTAGGAATCAACCTCAATGCGGTGCCAAATCACTACTCCATTTTGGAGTAGTGAAAGCGATCTGCGCCAAATTTGGCGCAAAGACTGTTCATTTTATGCTAAAATTTGTGAATTTTTAATTCCAGTTTTGTCCTTCATTTTGTAGTTGTGAAATTTGTTATTCCATATATATATCCTTTTCATATTTTTTTATTATGAAAATGTTTAATTTTATTTATGTTTCTTGTTATTTCATTATTATTTTATTAATGTAAAAAATTGTAATCGATTAATGTTAAATGTTGTATTTTGTTATTTTATTATTATTTAAAATTTATATATTTAATATAAAATTATAAATACACTATATGATTAACTAATTTTTAAATTAAATTATTGTTCAAAATTACAAATATACATATATGATAATAGTAAACTGCTCATTCATTTAAGTGCAACATTTGAAGTAAATGGGTTGGAGATGACGTATGGATTTGGTGAAACTTCAGACCATTTTAGTCAAAAAAAATTGCACCAATTTAAAGTAATGGGTTGGAGATGGCCTAATCTTAGTATGCACAAGACTAGAAGTGTCAAGTGAGTTGGATGAGTTGGGTCAAGACAACGTGGCCCACATTTTGCGTCCCAAGCTGGGCCGGCACACTAACATATTCCAAGCCTGCACACAGCGGGCCAGACCATTTTACGCCTCTATTGCAAAGTCAAAGCAGTGGTATATAACTTCTTGACAACATTCCACAAGGCTTTCAATATATTCATAAACTAACAACAATTTGTCATCAAATCATTACATAAGAGTAGATATTAACTTTATAAATTAAATTCGAGGACATTGTTTCAAAATATGAATATCTCTACACATCAAGAGTACTGAAGTCTCAAAAATCCATCCTTCTTAAATGCGAACTTATTATGCTGTAAGCTGATTGTCACTCCTTGAATAATGCAAAAACATAGATCTATGTTGGAGCCATGAATTAATTAAAATCTCACAATTTCGTATGGCCAGAACCTCCTCTGAATGATCCATAAAGTGGTCGAGATCTCCTGAAGCTAAAAATATCTTCTATGCGAACGCAATTTGATTCTGCAGTGTCACTATTGTCTGACTTGTACTCGGAAGAATGTGCACTGCCATAGACTCGCACGCTCAACCCCTTCTTTTGCGGGATTCCAACTTTAATATACTCATCGAAGAAATCTATCAGTTCTTTTTGAGTTAGTTGCTTCAGCTCTGCAACCTTTCTCATCAAAAATACACCACCAATATATAACCATGTCAGTATTAGAACATAAATGTTTGTTTGGAAAGGGTCTAGTTCTAAGTAATTTTACGTCATTTGCAAATATATAAATATATCAGATTCAAAACCTGTTATCTATAAATCAAACTCACAATTAACAAACATTGATTTGAAAATTAGTATATCCATCTTCATACCTCACATTCTCTCCTATCAAATTTAAGGGTCCCATAAGATATTTCCTTCCAGTAGAACCCAGATTCTTCTCGTAAATTTTTGTGCTTTTCAAGCTTCATATCAATTAGTGCAGTAACGTTGCTCTGCATCATATAAAGATCAGAAATTGAACATCAGTGACATGGGTTTCCTATCAAATAAAGCATTTGTAATCACATTAGTACTAAACATACACATTTCCTGAAAGGTCCAGTTGGATTATGCCAAGCAAGATTATTTCTGAAAATTGTAAAGGAACACAAGACGGGCACATCTCACAGCACTTGAACAATTCCAAAAAAATGTAAAAAACCTAAAAAAAAACAAATTTTGTTTCTAATATAGGCTCAGCCACATTTAAATAGAGCTTGAATCTAACACACCACAATTTTAGCAAAACACAATATGCATTAATAAATATCCTTTTCTTTTGGAACATTTTGAACTGCATGATGGATAGAAATAGTCAGTTAACACGGTTCATTAGCCTCATATAGTAGCTACACATAGTTGTCTTGAAGAAATTGGGTTAAAAGAGGTTCATGGAACGAAAAGTACAAGGTCTATTTTACCGAAAGATTATGAAACTACATTAACTACGACAAACACAACAGGAAAACACTACAGTAGAGGTAGCCTGACATTATATTGCAACCATATTAGAAATGTTCTCTTCTTGGTTCTCATTTGATGTTTTTCATTTCAGCTTTGTTCAGTTTATCTACCTGAATCTCCATTTTGCTTTCCATTATGAAACTGCCATCCTTGGTTTTATACCATTCCTGTGTTGCAAACTTTACAAGTTGCAAGCAGACGCAAAAACTTTGACCCGAAGGATACAGAAGTCTCTATCTGCTTCCCTTTTTATTTTTGTTCCGAATTGACAGTAAATGGTGTTAGTTATTTGAAATCAGTAAATGGTGTTAGTTATTTGAAATTTGTCCTGACCTCGTCTCTCTATATTTCGGGATCATCCCTTGGTTTAATACTTAATTGTGAGCGTCGCTCTTGTGAAGGATCCTTCCAATCAATGAGGACCTCACAATAGTGAGCAAGAGCGTAGAGCCGTTTCTCACTGTTTACTAAAAAAGTATTTAACTGATGGCATGGTGTAGGTAGAAGGCCATAGCATCATCAACATCCGGAGGAATGCAATTTATAGAATTAGTTGACAACCGTACCTTAAACTCATCACTGGACATCTCATAGAGCTTAGTTTCGAACATCTTGAGAAAAGACTCAACTCTCAAATCAAGTTGCCTGGGACCCTGTCAAGCTCAACAAAAGGACAACAAATCAGCACTAGATTCCAGAATATGGTAACAAAGCTAGTATGTATCACAGACAAAGACACTGAGACACGCATGCGCATAATGTGAGATGCATGTTTTCTCCATTTGTACCTTTACATTGGATTGGATGATAATCTGCACACCACGGACCCCAGAATCATTCCTAGAGCAAAATGAATATTATTTTATTAGGTACTAGGACCAAAAAAATGATTTGAAATGGAAGAACATGGATAAAATGAATGTTCACCCACCTCTGCATAAGTACAGTAATGTAACCAAGTTGCTCAACTGATCTAAGCTGGTGGAAAGCAGGCTGCTTGGCCATCAGAGCAAAAAGCTGGAGTTTAACATTCAACTTGAAATCATCCTGATGCACCTATATTTTTCAGCAAATTTAAACTTTCAAAACCTTGGGAAATATAAACCAGAAGATAAATTCTAGTTGCATGAAAAGAACCTTGATGAACAGTCAGAGAATGCATGGAACAGAATTTTTTCTAGAAAAAATCCAATTAGCACATTTCAATAAATTTCCAGAATCTTGATGCAATTGAAAAATATCTTACGAAATTCTAACTTGGGCATCTTCTACACATTGCTCCTTCCTCTGTCAATACTTGTGTGCATGTGTGAAAATAAACATTGAAGATCCCTGTACCGTTGATGTGTTATTTTTGTCTTTTGGTGGTGGGGGGCACGAAGGGGTTGAAGGACAACAGAAGAAAGCGTCCCTTTAAATAGTAACAGGTATCACTATAGCAAGGGTATCCAAACACAATCGTAATACAAAATATCAAATTACAACAATTCGTTGAAGAACATGATAAATAGTAAGTGAGTTAAAAGAAAAATGATATCAATGTCTATGAATGAGTGTCATGAAGAAAGTATTTGCTCAAAGCAGCTGTTCTTATGATTATATATATAGTTAGAGGTATAGGTGAGTTCAAAATAACAACGATTGCCAACATTAAGCAGGGTAAGATGATATGAACAGAAAGTTAATGCTACCCTGTGAAATTATTCCATTACGGTGGCAGGAAGAGAGCACTAATCTTGAAAAATTCAAACATGTTTGTAAAAGGTGGTTGTACCTATTGATGTAGAGTAAGGACAAAGTGTTTATACCCTTGAAATGTTAAAATGTTTGACCACCATCCAGTAATTTATTTTTATCAAACCAAACATATGCTTGAAACCTAAGTGGTTACCTCCGTGGCAGCTAGTACATAGAAAGGAGTCAAACCATTCCTTATGATACAATTTTCGAGTAGATTACATGCAAGTGAGTATCACATAATATCTGGTCATGCAAACAAAACTTAACTTTAAAAGCTAAACTGTGGTGAATTAATCGTTAAATGATGTTATAGAAACAAGACCAAAAATCACAGAGTCTGTCTAGTTTGAACATTATGGAAAATAATTTAACAAAATTCCGCTACCTTTCTTCCTATTATGTTACCCTTTGAGTTTATGCCATACCTGAATGTAATGGATAAGGGCAGAATTTTCGTCACTTGGATTTAGGCCTTCAGTACTGTAAAAGTAATTTATGCCCTTTTCAAGATTAACAACTCTCTTCGTCAAGTGCTGAGATGCAAATAAAGTTTGAGAGATAGGACAAGGACTCTTGAAAAAGGTATCTTCAATGTGCTGGATCATTGACTCTGCTTCATTTGGTTCGACGTTTCCTAAATAAGCAATGTTGAAATGGTGAAAGACCACAAGAAGCCAAAGAGTTGAAATAATCAGCAAAGAAAGAGCTAAATTAGAACCTGCTACATAGCATTCCAGAAAGGTCCTCGATAGCATCAGGGGATAAAATTTGACAAGATTATCAGCTTCTAGATACGGAAGAACTTCAAGTTCATCATACCATGGCCATGTTTGATCTTGAAGAATTAATGTGCAATAGTACATAGCTTGCTCATATGGCTGTTGGAACTTCAAATTCTGATATTCCTTTGTGACTAGTTCCTATTGGATAGCAAAACAAAATGCGGAAAATAAAAAAGAAGACAATTAGCTTTTCATGACCGAAAACAACTTCAGAAGAGAACTCCTAGTTTTGGTGAATACTTAATAAATAAATGATTACACCGACTACAAAGACTAATATACATTTTCCAAAAAGATCAACCTACATTGGCAAAGAAAATTTGAAATTTACCCTCAAAACCACCTTTCTATGAGTGAACGTTATAATAGGACGCTTCCTTGAAATAAGCTTAGCCCATGTTTTGTAGTGCTTAACTTATAATTTGAGCTGGTCAAACATATTTTTTATCCACACATTTTACAAGATCTACAACTTACAACCCACATTTTATCCACACATTCACCATGCAACTTATAATATAAACACTTAAAAATAATTTCAACACTACCAAACATGGGCTTATTCACTAGTGCACTTCGAGTGAATCTCTCAATGAATGCATGGTTGCACCCGTTAGGTTCGATGATTTTACTTATAAACAATATAAGAAAAGTTCATTCAGTTCAAAAATTAAAAATATAATTAAAGGAATTTTAGAATCTTTCAACTAGAAATAAGTTGGACAGGCAATTGAACTCAAAAACACTTGCTACAATACATTGTCCACATATATCTACAATAATTTCTTTGAAACTTCTGATAATTTATGGAAAATGGAAAATCAACTGTGTACATAAGTTAGAGGAGGCCAATGTATATCTATTTTACCCTGCCGATATCAATTAATTTATACAAGCCATAAAAGTTACACGTGCTGCATTTGTTGAGCTGAAAAACAAGACAAAGAATTGTCCAAAGAACAAGAATTTTCTGAAATAACAAAAATGAAATTTTCCAGAGGAACACAATGAAAGATTCATTTGCTTCCTGTAAGGGGATATTGTAAGGGGATATTCCAAGTTGTTTTACCTGACACGTCTAACATAAAATGGGCAAAAAAGGAAAATTTTCGTGTTAAAAAACTCTATGAAACTGTAAAGGCTTCATTATTTGAACATTATTCATCACGAAACTATGCCACAAACATTGACAAGCAGCCACGAAATTATAGATAGAGTGCAGCCAGGAAATTATAGATAGAGTTATTGTCAAGAAGCATTACATCCTTAAACAAATGATTATACAACCATTCCTGTCAAACTTAGAAAGGAGTTCACAAATGACAATTTGATTTAGAACAAATACAGTGGAACCAATGTGCATGCCACATATTCATGTCCATCATGATCAAAGTGGGGAAAAAAAAAAGGATGCAGCACATATATTTATCAATAGTATTAGACCTCGTTTATTGTCTGGTAGTAAGCACACGAACTTGATATATTTTCAAACTAGCAAATTGATAGAGCTGAACTTTACCTTGATAACGGAGAACCTGTCAGGTTTTACTTCGAAACTCGCAATTCTTTCAATTACGGTCTCCAGTAAGATCTTCAATTTGTGATTGTATCCAAGTACAGTGACCTAAAAGAGGATATGATGTAAAGAAATGAACATATCACCAATCAAGACAAATGGCAATCAAAGAATTTGACTACACAAGTGCTCACAAAACTCAAAGAGGGGAGGAAAAATAAATAAACTGATTTGAGTATAGGTGGCTGATTGTGGTATGAATTTCTAACTTGTATAAATAGAGTAAACTACATCAAAATATTCATGTCTGACTGCACGATGTTTGAAGATTCTGCAACAAAAACATAAAAGATGTCGAAATTTTAAACTTGAGATTAACAATTACAAACTAAGCTTTATTTTCAATATATTTGAGACATATAAGGCCATATTAGTCGCTAAAGGTTTGACACAAACTTACGGCTTCAACTATCAAGAAATGTTTGCTACTGTTGCTAAGTTAAATAGTGTTCAAGTTTTAATATCTCTTGCAGCAAATTTGGATTGGCCCTTAAATCAACTCGATGTTAAGAATGCATTTCTTGACGAAACCTTGAAGACAATGTCTACATTGTCTACATGAATTAGCTGTCAAGTTTGTCAAGTTTTGGAGGAAAACATGGGAACAATAAAGTTTGTAGACTCCAAAAACCTCTCTATGGTCTCAAAGAGCATGGTTCGAACGCTTTACAAAGTCTCTTAGAGGTCACGGAGTCACTCAAGGGAAAGCCTATCACAATCTATTTTTCAAACAGAGCAAGGATGGTAAAGTCGATATATTAATTGTATATGTTGATGATATTATCCATATTGGAGATAACTTGGAAGAAATGGAAAATCTGAAGAAAGTGCTAGCTAGAGAATTTGAGATCAAAGATCTTGGATCTCTGAAGTATTTTTTGGAATGGAAGTGGCTAGATCGAGAAAGGGGATTTATATTTCACAAAGAAAATACATTCTCGATTTTTGAAGGAGACAAGTATGTTGGGATGTAAACTAGCAGAAACTCATATGCTTCCTCATCTAAAGTTGGGGACATCGTAAAGCAATAACATAGAAAAGGGTAGATATCAACAATTGGTTGGGAAACTTATTATCTTTCTCACACAAGGCAGGACGTAGTCTTCGCTATGAGTATGGTAAGCCAATTCATGCATACCCCATGTCAAGAACATCTTCAAGCTGTTTACAAACCTTGAGGTACATGAAAAGGTCTCTGGAAAATAATTGTTTATTGGAAAGAATGAACAAAGAGGCATAGAAGCTTTCACAGATTCTGATTGAGAAGGTTTAGTAATTGATATGAGGTCAACCTCAGGATAGTGCACTTTGGTATGGGGTGATTTAGTGACTTGAGCAAAAAAGCTAGATTGTGGGAGTAGTGCTAAAGCACAGTTCAGAGCCATTGCTCCAGGTACTTGTGAGTTATTGTGGCTGAAAATGATGTTAAGAAAGCTGAAGATTAACGACTTGTTTGACTATAATTTAAGGTGGTTAAACTAGTCAAACATTTTATCCACATATTTTTAAGACCCACAACTTGCTACTAATTTATTATTCACACATTCTATAAGACCCACAACTTATAATCACTTAAAAAAATAATTTCAACATTGCCAAACATGCAGTAAGTTTGATAGTCCTATGAAGCTATACTCGGATAACAAAGCTGCCATATTGACAAAAGGGTTTATCGAGACAATTTCGAAGAATTTCGTAACAAGTTGGGGCATGATTAGCATCTATGCATCAGCTTGAGAAGAAGTGTGAGAAATCTATTTTCATTTTATTATGCAGATTATCTTCTTGTTAGGTAGGATCTTCAATTTAGGTGGTGGATTATTTGATTTAGAGATAGAATCAAATTGCTGATTTTTAGGAATTTAGTTTTTTCCCTTCTATCTTTTTTGGCTATATATACTTTGTAATTTATACGATTAAAAATGAGTAAAATCAGTTTTTCCTTCAAGTTTTTATTAAATATCCATATGTCAACAATTCTGAATAAATATGTCATTCCAAGTTCTGTTTTGAATTTATGAAACCAGAAGATTAGAAGAGCAAGACATTGCCCGGAAAAAAAAAACTAAAACTAAAATAATATATATTCAATTGCTTTGCACAATTGCAACAATGGCAAACAGATGAATTCAAAATAGTTCTTGTTAAAATTCAATCAATTCATAAAGTAACGTATTCCCATGGCATCCACATCAGTTGTTTTCAAATGAGTCATCTGTTACAAGGTTAATTTTGACCATCATTGAACCTATGGCTTTAATCTCATCACTCTCTGAACTAGTTTCAATAAGTACCCATATGATTGTTGTATCACATACAGATGATATAAAAGGAAGAGCAGAGATATGAGAGCTGGTGTTCTATTATTATCCAGCATCTAATTTCCGAAACCAGAAACTCTCTCTTGTTTTCTATCTACAATTTCAAACGTTCATTAATGCCCAATTTTAGCACTTCTAAACTCAATGGTAGTTAACACCTTCACTAAAAGCATGGCATGTTATTGAGAAAGTTCCATTCTAAAAATGCTCAATATAGTGCAGCAAATTCAAACAAAATGTAGGACATCAAAAATCAAATAAGCACACCAAAAAGCATATACAATGAGAGAAAGAGTAAGTACCTGAAAACCATAGTCAGTGTTGTAAACTCCATAGTAAAGACCAGCAACCTGTGCATCATAAGCTAAAATATGCCAGAAAAGTGAAAATGACTTCTTTAAGAACTTATGCGAGGGAAAAATGTCAAGGTGAGATAATGAACACATAGACAAAACGCAGCAACTTTATCTATAATAGCACTGAATCGCTAAAAAACTCTTCCATCAAGCATAATGATTAATCAACACTTCATTAGTCATAGAGCATAGGTTTCCCATCACTCTCAGACTTACCATATTCATTTAAGTAGTCCATCAACAAACGCGTAAAAATTTCAGTAAGAACTTCAGATTCGGGCGAACTTCCAGTTAAGGGACAATTGAAATCTATCTTAACATATGCCTTGGGAGAAGAAAATGCCGTATCTGGCTTGTACCACAACCTTGAATATGGTGATTTTCTCAACAATTGTGGAAGTGTCATCTGGTCCAAGGGTAAAAAAAATTATTACATAGCTAAAGCATTCATCCTACGCATGTGTTAACTATTGAATTCAAAACTGCATTTGAGGAAAGTATAACGTTGATATACCTGCTCTGAAACATTCTTTAGAGACAGGTCAGTAGGAATGAACACATTAGGGGCAGGCAGATGCAGATGTTCATTAAGTGCTCTTTCCATCCATTGCTGCAAGCCAGTAAACATTTTGGCAACTGATTAAGTGAATCATTTGACATATAATCCATGAGAGAAGAACATGTCATCTCACAGAATAAACAAGGAACAAACCTCAATTGTGGAACCAGTTAGTTTCTCTACAGAATATGCAGTTCCATACCAGGGTTCTGTCAAGTCCGTTAGTTCTCCGAACTTTGTTGACTCCCAAAATATTCTGTTGAAAAATATTATTATGTAAAGCTAATGCAAATCTTCGGATAGCTAATCCATGAAAAAAGGAGGTCAAAAGTACAACAATACCACCAGGCAACTTCAAATGATTGCTGATGCAAACCGAATTTCTAAATTAAACTGATAACCAAGAAAAAAGAAATCCAAAAGGAAAGTATAGAGAGTTCAATCAGGGAGTGATATTCAGTCACAACCTACTTATGTTTCTAATATGACTCCATTCGAGCATTAAATTCTACAATAAACTTAAAGAATCATAGGGTTCTTTTACCATGGACCATCCTTAATGCCTTCATTACTTGAGCTTGGCTACAAGCATCAAAAGTGGTTCGTATCCAAATGTTTGGTCCATCAAACCTCCAAACCGAGTACATATGGAACAGAAAAATATTACTGTTTCTGCATTTTTTCTTTTGTTTTTTGTAAAATGATGTCTATTGTACTCTAAATAGTTCAGAATGAACATTTTTAACATTTTTTTGTAAAGCTTTGGACATATTCATGGAACTCACCTAACATTGTATGGGGTGAGCTCTTTCAATGCTGTCTCGATAATGCCTGGAGTGAACTTTGAAGGCAAAGATGAACCCACCAGCCAATCTTTTGGAGGATAAAACTGCATCATAATTTTACAGAAATTACAAACACAATTATTAGCCAACCAAAAGCTATCTCATTACATTTATATTAATTCAATACCAAAAAGAGGAATCTATTAGGAAATATTTAATAGTCAAAAGAAAATACAAGAGGGAATTCAGAGAAACACAAAATAACCTAAGATAAGACTAAATTAAAGATCCATATACAGGGTGTGCGGTTCTAATCTTACATGTTAATTGCCACAAGAAATAAAATCTGTAAAGGAAATGGCGTACATTATCTATTAGTCACAGTCTCACAGAGATCATAAACACCTACTGTGGATGTTAGCAAGGTTTTAGGCTGCAAATGAACTGAGCCATCTGTGATCAAGTGGGTGTTAGGCTCATTCACCTCGATGTACTCATGAAGTAGTAATTATGTTATGCACATTTAATACAATTGTCTATTCAGTAAATTTTTATACATTTTTCATGGTATTTTATCCATTACCATACAAGACGTGGCATGTCATAATCCACAAAATAAGCACTACTTTGTGGTGGGTAAAATACGGGTTCAATTGAATCAGATAGCTTTAGCTTTCAGGAGTCTCAAGTGTCTTTTCCAGTTTCAGGGGAAGAGTGGGTTTCCAAATTTCTAGAACCGTCTACTCCCAAAATTGACTTTTTCTTAAAAATCCTGATTAGCTCCCACTTTTAGGGTACAAGAAAGAATGGCAAACTGAGTCGAGCTACAATTTTTAGTCTCTTACAAACACAAACTTGAGCTGAGCGTGTATTGGGGTTGACAGAGCATAAAGGCCCTCAAATAGCTCAATTCAATCCATTTGCACTTGCACCTACATTGTATTAGACCTAAAATTGGTTCAAAGAACAGACAAACTCGCCACTTTATTGAACTCAACATCTATCAGAACATCCTGAGACAAGTCTTGGCCCACGTTGAATCATGCCCAGTTGATTCACTGTATAATCAGCAGCCGTTGAGCATCATGCATATCATAACATAACAGAGAATCACACACTTCATTCAATCGTCATAGAGTTCGAGTGCATAAAAACTGAACAGATACTAAGACTATTGAAAGAAAATAAAAATAATGTGAATCCAACTATCTGCAAATTGATCTTCCGTTTAAGACCGACTTTAAGGGAACTATGTACAAATTCAGTTATATGAATTTCGGGCATTTTTTACGCCCCAACTAGCCACACATATATATAGGTTAAAACATGTACAGATCAATGCCAGAAAATGAGCTGCATTTAAGACAAGTTACTGCCTCTAGCAAAAACAAAGACAAATTATTTAAGTTACCTGCATATTCAGCGCAACATTAACCACATAATTCATAGGGCGTATCTTGTCTTGATAATGGAAGGCAGTCTCACAAATAGCTGAAAGCTTCATGGACAAATTGAAAAAGGAAATAGATATTAAACTTTCAGGGAAACGATCCAAAGAGAACTCTTAACGACAATATTGGATTATCAAGCAGTGATTAGAAATAGACTCTAGAATGCCGTTAAAATCGAATTTCATTTTGCATTACATGCTACTATTCTATGACCAAGTGTTAAATAGCAATAATGGCATTCCTGCAGACAGTAAACAAATTGATATATAACAACTTGGATGCTTATCTAAGAAAATGGACTAAATGCTCATACCATTCAATGAAAAGCTTCGACAATTACCACTTTTATGTTTGTGGTCCCTCAGTAGATTATTTTTCCATCATATGTAGGATTAACACCAATTAATACCACCTCTTTAAACTTACATTATCAGTTTTAGTCGGGGAAATTTTCTAGAATTGTGCAAAAGAATAATGCTTAATTTTGATTCTAAGTAAATCGAAACATTAACTCAATGACATTTAAGTGCATACATGGTATTTATGAAAGCCAAAGATCATACTAAAGAGAGTCTGTGGTGACATCTTAAAACTGTAATAGGCCATGTAAATATTTGTTAAATGAAAAAGAAGGGATTTGGCCCCTTAAGTTGACTAAACTTCTATTCAAAGATAAGCCCATTACTATCTTTGAAGGGTAACAAATTTGATTTTGAACAACCGCATTCTAAGGTGAAAAAAGACACTTGTCAATGAGATTGTCGATGCATAAAAGAACATAAGGTTTTAAAGCTAATTCTTTTCGTACTAAGTACTTGTTTGCTTTAGCTTAAATTATAATTTGAGTTGATCAAATTGGCCAAATATTTTATCTACACATACCGTAGGACTCACAACTTACTATCCACGTATTATCCACATATTCCATAAGACCTACAATTTATAAGTACTTAAAAAAATAATTTTAGTACCACCAAACATGCGTTGAGTATTCGATATTACCAAACTGAGAATAGGCATCTAATACCTTCAACAACTGGATGATCCACATTTCTAATAGGTCGATGATAACTCCCATCTCAACAAGTGCAAACATATATAGATGAAATTCAGGTATAGAAAATAGCATCTTGAAGAGCCAGAATTAGATCAAGTCAAATCCATTATCTTCAGACTTCAGCTCAATTATGTGTTAGAACACATAATTCAAGATGTTAATTCCTATCCCTTGATTTCTAGATGAGATTCTTACAAATATGCAGTTGCATGCCATAAGCAAGTGTAAATACATATTTCGTATACCATTGTCTCAACTTTTAGTAGGTTCCATTATTTACTAGTTACGGAAAGCACACAGATGTTGTATGTGTCATCACTTACACACACACACACACACACAAAACAAGGATAAGGTGGTAAGAAAATTAATTAATTTTACCTCATTAAATATCCATTCACAGGGACCAGATTGCTGCAGGAGCTCAACATACTTGAATAACAGTGCCACGATGTCCTCAAAATGCTCTGTAATGTTTTTTTAAGAAAATGAATAAAGGAGAAAGTGAAAACTCAGACAACTCCCACCTTGAGTTCAGGAAGCAAGGAAATACAGGATTTATATGTTTTCCCATCCTTTCAATTCCTACACCCACCCTTCAAACCCCAAGACATACACACCTCAAAGGAAAAAAGAAAATAAAGAAAGGCAACCAGTCATAGTTCTACTCTGCCTCTTTCCCCCCACTGAAAATAAAAGTACCATGACTAAAATGGCACATACCTTGACCAGCATCTGTCAGATCAATTACAACTTTAAAGAAGGAAAAGTCGTAAGTCCAATCTGATTCACCAGCAGATAAACTTGTTGCCCAACCTGCAAAGTTCACAAAATATGCAGAATAAAATATTCAAATGAAATAATTGCAACATGTCGAACTAGATTTTCCAAAGGACCGTGAGAAGCAAGAAAGAAAGACGTCACAGCACTAGAAAAAAAGAACAAGTATTAAATAAATATATAAGTTAGATGATGCAAAAATAGGCTACAGCTTAAATTAACTAAATGTAGCCTATTAGTAATTTTCATTGGACAAATATTAGAAAGTGAAGAGTACAACAAATCTATTGAAAAATGACAGCAATGAAGATTCTTGTTTTGTTTTGATTGGTAAACTTAGATGCTAGTACCTAGGGAGTATCTCCTACAGGCAAAAACTCTCTAAAGAGAGAGCTATCTTGTTGCCTTTCTACAAAGTTCAAGAATAAGAAGTGAAGGAAAAGGCAACATGTAGTCTCCACCTAAACTAAGCTGGTTAAGGAAAATCCTAGTATACTGACATTTAAACTCCATTAAAAGCCCTTCTGTTTGTAACAAACGAAAAACTCCACCGAAGAGTGGGGCAGCTATCCTGCATACTGCTTTTCCTAACATGAACAACAGCTAAGCCAGAGTCCCTTAACAGAATATGGCATAACTCACTATAATGCACATTTTATCTCTATTTCCTCTAAAAAAAAATAATTGTCTCTGAAAACATATGATCAAACACAATGGCACAAATGCTATTTCTTTCCATATGTACCAAAAATTATGATCAAACAAAATTGCTTAATTCTCTGTCTTTCCATCTGTACCAAGTGACGATGTAAAATATAACTTTCTAGATGTTTCATCATTTCCATCATAGAAACTTGGGGACCAAAATCTAAGGGCATGTCATAATCAATACCAATGCATCCAAAAGATTCCGACATAATATACAAGGCAAAAGCAGGCAATGATCTAAACACAAGGGGCATAAAAATTTAGATCCAAAGTGCTGCTTGCAACAACTCTATAGTTTGACTTTCGCATATCTAGATTCCAGAACACAACACGCCACATGAGTTTCCATGGTATCATTGATTTCCTGTGACCATGTGAAATATCAATATAATGCCAAAATTGGTCTAGATCAGTGTTTCCCCTAAAGGGATGGCCTTTTTCACAATGAAGCCCATAATTTTGCATTATTCAACACAATACTAAGCTAAAGGCCTAAATATGCTTTTAATGTCTCCGACAATAGAAGCAAGTTGTGCATTGCAACCTCATACATATCTCCAGTTTGCAAATAAATTGTTAAGTCATTATAGCATCACGTGTAGCAAACATTAACAAGATTTTTTTTTCCTTTTCTCCTTTTGCCATTTGCATGTGAGTGTAGTGTGTCTGTCTGTTTGGGGTCACAAGGGAAAGGAGTCCTGAACACACAAAGAAAGTCTGAAACCCACCCAACTTCTTCAAGACGTAAAACAAAGATCCTTCTCCTTCATGGCCAAGTAGATGACCAAGATACCTGCTTGCCCCTTCCTTGTAATGCTGAATGCCTGGAGTTATCGGCCATATAAATCTCAACTTGTGACCTTGTTTTATTGGGATGGCTTTAACAAGAATCTGATCAGAAATAACACAAATTGTGAAAATAATGTAAACATCTAGAAACCCTGCGCAAGATTATTGCATGAAGTTTCAACTTGTATCTAGAAATTAAACACGAATCAGAAAATGGCCATCTATACAGGCTCAGTCATTTATATCCTTCCACATTAACAAAGCAGTGACATAAAAATGCCCATAATTTTAACAAAACAATATGCAGGTATGAAAATAACAACTGGCATTCTTTCACAAACATTCCCAATTCACCATTACCAAATGCAGGGATAAAAATGCTATAAGCTCAGCTGAGCTTCATACTCACCTTTGGGTACGGACAAATATAGGACTTCTCACCTTGCACAACAACATAAACTAAGAATTTTATAATAAAGCAATTGAACAGGAATCTATAATGTGGCATAATAAGAAAAGTGTTATTAAACGGAGTCATAAAACCTGATTCCAGGTGAATTTTACGTAAGAAAACATATGGTTCATTATCAACATTACTAACATCCCATATGATGGATGAGTGCTTCAATATTGGCTTCCTTCAAAGAACTTTTTCCCCCTAACTAATTATACTAAATAATGCACTGCATAAGCAGCATAAGAAAACAGATATAAACAAACAAAATGGCAACACCAGCAACAAAAGTGCAAATCAAACTTAAGACAATCCCCCCCACCCAAAACCCCAAAATGCACAATGTTTCTTTCAAAAAAAAATTCTAAAAATGTTTCTTCGAAATTATAAATAATTAAAGCAGATAAAATCAATTGAAACTCAAAGAAGAAAAGAACAACCTCTGTTTTATTTGTCTGGAAAGTTGCTGGAAGCACTGGCCCCATGCAGGATTCACTTACCCTCTTGCTATATTGCTTATGTAAAAATACCTTAAAGCATATGATTACACAAATTGACACAATACCTGGAGATGTTCCTTAGTGCAAGGCTGACCAATAAAACTGGCACAACTTCGATTAGCGTTGTGGATTTCCTGGAACTTCTTCTGCACCAGGCTTTGAGATATATCAAGGCTATCTGAATTTAACCAAATTCGATGTTTAATACAATTGCTACTCCAGGTCCGCCTAAACTAAACAAAGGCCAAAATTCCCATTACCTTTAGTATAAATGACCAGATGCATAAGGTTGGCTGAATAATTATTGTCATAGAATTGAAGAAGCTCCTGCCTTGTATCCAAGCCTCTTGCTTTAGGTCGTACCTCTAAAGTATCCCAGTTCCCTATGTATGAAAAAAAGGATGGGCACGAAACAAATAAGAACAAATTGTTCAAATTTGGCAGTATATCAACTCCACTATGTCCATATGATCAGTTGGTCACAATTGCAAAAATATCTAAAAGATTAAGACTGTAAAGGGTGTTAAATATTCCACCTTTTAGTATGGAAATTAAAATCACTGTAAAGCATAATTATTATTTTATTTTTTTTGGAGAGAATCAGCGATTTTAAACTTGAAGGAGTAGAACATGTCCCCCATCCCCCATGCAGACTTCTTGGCCTATGAATGCTCAGTTGTACTAGTCTTAAGAGGGTATTTTTGAGTGACTTAATGTGCAATCAATTCGGCCAAATTGCAATGTTGACATGCTATGGAGGCAATGACAAATTTTTGAAGGACCGTCAGCAAAATAATTTGAAGAGAAATGACATAAAATGCTTTATGTTCCAGGACATAGAAAACGTGAACCCCATAACATAACTATGGTCTATATTATTGAACTAAGCTACAGAAGAAAATAAGTATAAACCTCAACCATCAAGAGCAAAAATAAAATAAAAAGAAATTGGGGGAAATAGTGAGAAACGAGATAGGAAAAATGATTTCTCAAAAGATAACAAATGCCTAGAGCACAAACAACATCTTTTGAGAATTAAAAATATTTCGCCTACTTGTCAAAAGAGTAGGACGAGAAGGAGGGTATACTAAAACCTATTCTATTGATGGCCCAGTCATCAACAGCAATGTGGAACATAAAGGTTGGAGAAAGATCCATGACCCGCACTATCAATCTCTCCTCATTAAATGATATGTTTCTGAAGTCCACAAAATTTTATTTGCTAATATAAAGATTAAAAATAAAAATTATCTTAAAGCTAGCAAATAGATAAAACATCTAGACTTTTTGAGATAGATTACATACAGAAAATCGCTATTTTGCTTCATTTATTATATGCTCCAAAGTTGCCAACTCAAAATGATGGGAAATCAGACATGGAAAAAAAATTTGATTCTTGTTCTTTAAATTTTTATATCACCCTCATATATAAGTAATGACTTAAATAAACAGAAAAAAGTACCTGATATTTGCAACAGGCACAGGTTACTAAAGTACATAGTCACAAAATTGCGAAAATCTGGATCAGATATTACATCTATAAAGGCTTCATCAATCAGGCAGTTGGAAGGAAAATATCAATCTACCAGTAAACAGTAAAAAATCCGACTGAAATTGAATTGCAATAGGGTGCAATTGCAGAAAGAACGTTAAACAAAGGAGTTGATGATTTAAACAAGAAGAGCATCAGTCTTCTACAAACTATTGTGCTTTTATTTTTTTCATAAGGACAATTTTAGTTACTTGGTAATATAATTTACCATTTAATCCAATCTAAAACAGCAGCATAGCAGGATGTAGCTCAGCATTACAATGCAGAATAAAAGTAAAATAAATAATAATTGTTTGGTGCACCTGTGCTGAACTTATGGTATGGATGATCTTTTGCACTCAAGTGTTTCTGAAGCTGCACATGTACAGAATTTCAAAACTCAGTCAGTTCTTTACAAAAGATCGCTAAGGCATAAATATATAACACGTCCTCAAATTAATAAAATGGCACCAATTTCAAAAGGAAAGAGCAGAAAGGGTGATAATCCTAGCAATGTTTTACTCGTTGAGTTTCCACTCTGACTTCATTTTTCGGCTTCTAAAAATAGTTTGCAAAAAGATCAAATTGGCCAATTACACTTGTACTTCCTAGAGTCTACCCTACATAGAACTGTAGTTTTAATACACAGTTTATGACATAAGGGTGCATCATATGTATACTCAAATTAAAAGGCATAAGTGGTAGTTTTGCCTCATGGTCTTATAGGAATTCTCATTTTACGGGCAAAATTGAAAAGAAGAATTACTAGAAAAAAATTCATTGCCTCCTTCGCCATTCTTTACTGGGTCATGCTATCTAGTTGCCTCATATCCATGGCTATTCCATTAGTGCTGTCAATTTCCTAATAAGCCCGCCAAATATACATTGACGGACTGATTCAGAGGAGGACCATCACTTCAGATCCTAAGTCTTCATAAACCATCAAAAAATGTCACGTCTTCAAGTTATTGACCAAAGCCCACTAAGGTCACTGATAAAAGTGAGAGCTACATCTTAGCAATAAAGCAGCGAGTGATCTTTTCAAAAATCTCAAATCCTATATGTAACAGTTTGAGATAAGAGAGAACATGTTCTGACTTCTGAGATATAGCTATGCCTATGGCCTAAACCACATGAGAACATGAAGAGCGTGATTAAAATAATCAGGGAAAAAAAAAACAGATTGCAGAAACACCATAAGAAATTCAAGATGATTTTGCTGATAACATTTCAGGAGATGAAAACAAGATTGACCATAGATTTTCGTCATGGGACTTTTAGAAATTAATGGAATCCAGATGCCACTAAAGGAATTAGTACCTGGTTCATTCTCCAAGCATCAGATAGTAGATTCTTTTGATTCTCTGAAAGCGACCAGCAGGATATATGTCATAGAGAGAGTAATCAAATATATATGGGAACCGAATGCGCAATATGGAGCAAGACAAAATGCTAACCAGAGTCCACAGCTTTTATTTCCCTCGTGGTAGCATCGGCCGACATCAGTGGTTTGATAAAAAACTGTGCAAATCTGAATAACAAACAGGCATTAAGCCATACATCCAACACAAATCTCATGACAAGATAACAGTAACTTATTCATGGAAAAAGTTCTACCTGTCCAAGGCTTCTTCAAAACAGTCAGGGTTAATATCAAAGAAGTAGTTGGTATGTTCAGACGATGTAAAGGCATTTGTACTACCTCCATGCTAAAAGAAGAAACACAATTTACTTAGAACATGAAAAGTAGTTTTGAGCCAGCCATATTGGAGATTCACCATATCATCACCCAAATCGTAGAGATATAGTTAGACAATATATTTAGGACGACAATATACTTAGGAAATATTACACCTAAAGTCCTCATTCTATACTTAATTGAGTGCTTGGTTCTCCATTCAAAATTTCATGCTGGACCTTCAATTTTCTTGGCACCTGGGTATTCAGAGATGGCTTCAAGCCAAAAAGCCTTAAATTGCTGTGTGCATCTCACATTACCAGGAATACTTTGTAAAATGGCAATTATACCCTCATTTTATTTAACAAAAAATTGAAAAATCAACTTCCTCATACAGCCCCACCTCCTCCCCCCATGTCAGCCCCATCATTGAATTGCTAGAATCAAATGCTTTTAAAGAGAACGGCTTATAAGTTTTCTCATGTGCGGACATATGAACCCATTTTTGTGGAACGGGAGTGTAATATTATATAGGAGCACTCATATATAAAATTAAATAATGTTGCTTGTATAAAGAGAAGAAACTAAACATACAGAATATCCAGTATAATTTGTTTGATTCAAAACATTTTTCTGAATTCAATACAAAATTGACTTGCTCCAAAGCATGCAATTTCTGTCAGGAACCGAATGTTCTCAAGTCAAGTTGCCAGAGCTCTACTTTTTACTTCCACATTTGCAAGTTAGGATTAACGGTTCAAGTGTGTTATAACCTGTGAGATGGTGCAATGTCACACATTCATCTTAATTTTGTTTGGAGAAGAGCACAGTTACCACATTTGAGGAGGTGCTGACAGGACGGGGATGAGGGGAGCTGACAGGATCCTATTTTTATTTAGGAAAAATTGGCTGCATTAATTCTCAATTACCTAATATACCCCTAAACAAGTGTATAATGTGAGATGCACTTTACATTTTAACGGACCTTTTGGACGGAATCCATCTCTGCTGACCCAAATGCCAAAAATAAATGAAGGTTGGAGATCCAAATGCCACAAAAAAATTAATGGAGACGTGCTCATACAAGTATAGGATGGGTACCGTATGCGTAATTTTCCTATATACTTGGATAAATATTAATGTGTACAAGGACAAGTACAAGGATGAGTATTAATTAGTAATTTTCATATATACTTTTATAAATATTAATTTTCCTATAGATTTATTTTAACAAGTACAAGGAAATACGGGTTTTTTGTCTGTGTAGGTGGGTGGTTGTTGTGGGGTTGCCAGTGACATAACCACCTAATCTACAGATTAATGATAAATCTCCGAAAGTAAGGAAAAAGATAAGTGAACCAACAATAGGATCAGGAAAGATTCAACTGAAATACCAAGTAACTACCTCAGTGATGTATTTTGAGTAACTATCCTCCAAAGGATACTTCTCACTTGCATAAAACAGCATATGCTCTGGAATACAAAAACATATGAACAAAAGAATAACATGATACTGAGAATATACTCATTACAACTAGATAACAATCCAATGAGTAAGTAAATAAACAATATGACAAATAACCTGCCAATCACAAACCCACAGAAAGTGGAAGAAAGAACAACAACATTAACAAAAAAACAACCCATAATCTAAAAGCACAGTTGAGAAAAGAAATTAGGGGGGCCACAAAAACATTTCCATCAACAGGAATGCCAAAAACTTCTCACTTAAACTACAAAATGTCTCTCTCTTAGCAAGCAATGTCTCTTCATCCATTATCCATACACGCCAACCCTTTCTTCTCTTACTACAATTTCATAGGCCTACTACAAATTTCATACCCCAACCCTGCCCTATGGGCCAAAAGCTTGCTCCAGGCCATAAAATGTTGGATCTCCAATTCATGACGCCATGCTTTACTCTGTGCTTCTTAACCCCTAGTACTCTCATAATACACTGAATAATTTTTCAATTAATCTTTTAGCCTCTTAAAAGCTCTAGGTTTAACCATTTCGTTAGTAACCTTACCCAGGTGGACCTTATTAGCCACAGCGCCTCAAAAGGTCAATACCTTTTCAGTACATCCGTAACTATTTACTTGAATGCTTCAAAGTGAAACTACTGTCCCCAAGAGAGCTCACTTGTACGACTAGTATGTTAATAAATTTAAAGAAAAACTTCAATGTATATGAAAAATTTTATTACTGCAAATAAAAGTAGAGATATACATGATGAAATGAGCAATAAAAACTTCCCACGCATCCTTTATTCTCGAGCACTGTCCAACCTCCTTACACTCTCTATTATGTGATTGTATTCTTGAAGTGTACCATGAAAACAATAGTTAACAAACAGATATATAAGTTTCTGAAGGAACCGTGTACTGCAAATCTCACAGTAACATAACCTATCCTAGTCATTTAGAACTATGCAAATGCACACTATCAGTCTTAATTTTAAATGATAAAAATTCAAAATCCCCATCTACATAATAGTCTAATAAAAATTCCACTTGACGGTCATGATCATGCCAGAATGAAATACAATTCATCACAAAGGACGCCAGGCCGTAGATTGTAAGTATGGATTTTACATACTTAAAAAAACATTCAAGTCAAATAGAAAAAAATTATACTCCCAAAACTACATTATAAAATAATCAATTGCTGGGCCAACATATTAATTACCTATAAAAAGAATAACTAAACACAACAGTCATATCCAAAAACTAGCACTAAATCATTCAAATTGAGGTAATCCCAGTAAATAAAATAAAAAATTGATCTTTTTTACCAAGAAAATGAGCAAGTCCTTCCAGTCCGTCTGGGTCACTGAAAGAACCCACACGAACATCCATTGAAGCTGCGCACTGCACATCAAAAAAGCAAAGTTTAACTAAAATTACTTAAAAGTAAAATATTACCACAATAAAATTTTGAAAAATAAGTGAAAAGACGACTAACTTTGTCGGTTTCGGGATCGCTGATGAGGAGAACTTGTAGGTTGTTCTGAAGAACAATTCTTCTGTACTCTCTTTTATCATTCCGTGGCTTGATTATCTCCGCCTCCACCTCCTGTGCTACTGTCCCCAATGCCATTTTTGCTCACCTATCACCGCAAAATTACTATCTATAGCTTATCAAATACGTTCACAAACGCACATATAAGTATACAGCGGTGGTTTGTGTGTGATGGAGAGAGAGATAGAGAGGGATTGACTTGAAGGGGAAGGGAGACTTGAGAATGAGAGCGAGATTGACTTTAAGGGGAAGGGAGACGTGGGATTGTACAAGGATTTGGAAATTGGAATGGCATGAAAAATGTCAAGATGGAATAATTAACTAGTACCTTGCTCTTGGGTTCGCGTTACTGTACGTTATAAATTAGTTTATTTAATTAAAAATGATTAAAAAAAATTATTTTTTTGGTCAAATAAACTATTTTATAATCCATACCAAATGAATTCTAAATAGATATTGATTGAAGTTGTTGTTGACCTATAGCGAATAATGAAAATTAACAAAGTTGATAATGAAAAATTTGAAAAAAAATGGTAGAGAGAGAAAATTGAGAAGAAGTGATTTGAGGAGATTGAGAGATTTATTTTTTAAAAGTGTGAAGAATGAGAGATTTGAGGAGATTGAGAGATTTATTTTTTAAAAGTGCGAAGACAAATATACTTCATTTTTTTGTGTGAGCAGTTGAAATCGTTGTGTTCGAAAGGTTGTACTTATGGTGTGGACGGAAATAGGCACTTTTCATTTTGAAGGTTATTATTATCTTATAATTTTGTCTTGTTTGGTACTTCGACTAACATTTGTATTTGTTTACTAATTTTTTTGATATATTATAAATAGTAAATTCTATAAAATGTACAGATAAAAAATGGATAAAAATTGTGAATTATATGAAATATTTAGATAAAAATAATATTTGACCAACTTAAGTTTGAAAAGCCAATAACAAATATGTTATAAAGCTAGCATTGGTAACTTAGAATATCTTTAATGCAATTGTATATTACTTAAAAAAAAAATCATCTCTAAGACAAATTTACATTGACCATGTCGAGGTAATGTGGGGAGAGAAAAAATGGGTATTGTTATCTAGATTTAGAAGTACTATTAAACTTTAAACAAACTAACTCGGCAAAATTTAAATTTAAATATGTTATTTTTAAAAAATATAAAACACCTATAGCAAATTAGCAATCAATAAAATGAAATTGAGACAAATTCTGAAGTTGATTGTATCTCCCACCAAAATTGAAAATTTAAGTGTGTTATTTTGGCCATGTTTGGTAGCTATTTTTTCGCAAAAAATCCATTTTTTTGCCTACAATTTTTGACTTTTCAACATTTTTACACTACAAAAAAATTTGAAAAGTCAATAAAGTACAAAAAAAAAAAACCCATTTTTTCTCAAAAAAACTACACCGAACATACCCTTTATCTAAAGTTGATTGTATCTCTAAAAAATGAGAAACACCGACCAGCCCACTCGCATTGTCAAGGGGTATTGGAAGGGTCTGGTAACATAACATCGAGCACTACAAAAAGAACCATCAATTAATTACAAGTGTAGTCTACACTTCTAAGTCGTTGAGAACGAAAAAGCTCCATGGATGTTAGATGAGTTTCATTTGGAGAACCGTGAGGAGCCACAAATAGAGATGAGCGACTGAATGGTAAAATGTAGCAAGACATGCGAAATTTTGTACTATCGTGTCAATATTTTCCTTTGTGAAAACTCTCACCAACAGAAACTTTCAACATAAATTCATAAGTTATTCTCGAAATTGGTAAAATTCGCTGACAGATATTGATTTTAGCGAGTGTCATCGACAACACTCCATCAACGAGTCATGTTGTTGGCAATAATCAACAAGGCTCAATTACTAATTGTCAACGAAGTAATCATCATTGATTAGTGTCGATGCCATCGAAGAAAGTTTATTATTGATAGAATTTTGCATCTATAATTTTTTTTTTTTTACTTTATTTATCGACCAAAAAAACGTTTGTAAGTTGAAATTATTAAGATAATTTTTGAAACTACCATCGACGTAAAACTTTGTTACTATTGTCTGTTTAGTGACCAAATTGAAACAAAATTGAAACTTCAATGACAAATTCAAAATCGAAAAAAAGTTGAGTTACTAAAATGAAATTTTGCTCAAAGTTGGATGAAATTTGGTCCCTTTGTACGTGGAGATCAGAATCGAGATCTATTTAATTCATACCTCATACGTATTTTGTGTTCGTGTTAAATTTTATCATTTTCGAAAAAATTAAAAACAATATGCTTTATGCCTAATTACTCCGTATATTTCTGTATTAATTTACAAAATTAGTTGTTAATTACGTACCTTAGCTTTTGACAAAAGACACAAAATTTGATTATACAATAATGTCAAGTGGAAGTTTTAAAACAGTGTTAACACCTAACCTATTTAATTTAATTTGGCTTCAGATCTCAATACAACAAATTAAAGTTTGATATTCTATTGTTGTAGATTTTAAGAGAATCATTTAGGAATGGCAAAATATTTTGTCCCAATTCGAGATCCCCATCCTAAATTCTCCGAACTCACCTCGAATATTTTTATTATATTTAATTTTTATGTTTTAAAATTTAAATTGTATTTAAAAAATTAAAAATTAAAAATAAATAATTAATTAAAACGGGACAGTAAAATGAGATAATTTAAGCTCCGCCTCCCAAAAATCTCTAGATGAAGTAATAGTTAGTCGCGGGAAGAATTAGTAAAATGTTTGATAAATTTTTATTTTTAAAATCAATATTTGAGCGTGGGTAAGAAAAGTGTTTTATTGGTGTGTCATTATATCCGATCAAAAAAGATTACTTTAGTAAATCATACTTTAGTAATATATAATCCAAAGCAAAAATTGTGTTAAACAAAATTAAACAAGTTGTTAGTAGTCAATCAGACTTATAAGATATACAAATGCATTTTACATGAACAGATGCACGTAGACCCGAAGTACCCCTAAAGACAGTGGCTAACAGTGGCCGATTCAACTCAGTCCCTAACTATATGCCTAAATTTTGGATTTCTCTTCTTGAGATGTTGATTTCTTATGAGTTTTAAGCAATCTAGCCTGTCACAAAGCCGTTGAAGGTTACAAATTATTATCAAGAATGATCTTCCAACAAAGGCAGCACACCTTTTTAAAAATGTAATTTATGGTGTAATGGAATGTCAACTAGTCGAGTGTTAAAAAAATACATACGAAGTATAAAGACAGATTTACATAGGTCAACTTGTGAATCAATCTATTTGTTAAAAGCCAGCTGGCTTTTCGTGTTTCGTTTGGATCTTGAGACCATATCTATAGTTCTGAGCTTGGGTTCTATTCGGTTGAAGTATAGGCCAGATTTTATTGTTTATTAATGTATAATTATCTTATAATATTTTATTTATTATATTACATTTTAAATTTACTTAATTAAATTAATATTGTATTCATTCATGAAACGTCTATTGCCCTCCCAAAACCACTTTCAATTATCCCACATTAAATTTTAACAATATACAATTAAATTTTTAAACATTTAAAATTGTGGTTAATTTATTCTTTTGTATTGCTAATTTTATGGTGGTTTTTTTTTCCTACTAAATGAGAACGTAATAGTTATACTCAGTATTCTAAAAAGCGTAAAGCGTGCTTAGATATGAAGGCTGGATTTCAAGCTTTTCGTGCCTAGGCGATGGCAAGACAAGGACGATATGAGGGCGAGACGTGTAACGTAGCTAAGCGTCGAGGCCGAGCTTCAAACTTAGGCGGAGCCTATGCGCCGTCTATACAAGATTTTTTGAACAGTGGTTATACTACATCTAAAATGTCCTGAAAGAAAGAAATATTTTAAAGTAATAGTTATTTTTATTACTATCTTATACTACAAGCCTTGATCTAATGTCAAATTGGACGTTGTTATAATCGCCCAGAGATGAAGTGTCGTCATGCACTTTCCTAGATGAGTACATCTAAAAGGTTTTAAAAGAATAAATATTTTTATACTATTCTATCATGAATAATTATATTTATACTATTTTTTTAACAACACCATATTTTAATTACAATGAAGGCTCCCAACTATTTTTTTTTTTTTGCATCTATGTCCCCAACTATTTTTTATCACATTCTTATTATCAATGTATTAATTTGCACATCTTATTTTTGTCTTTGATGATAACTATGTACAAAAAATTAATTAGGATAGCGTAAAAATATATTTTTGCCTCTAGTATTTTTAAATACGCATGTTTTATATAACAAATACAAAAGTTTGACAAAATATTTTCACATCATTTCAATGCACATTAACATAATATTTGGACAAAAATCGACATCAGAGTTAAGATGTGAAAATTAATTGAAAGTAATAATAAAAATACAACGAAAAAGGTTAATGATATAAATGCTAAAATGTCAAAGGTTGGAGACCTTTATTGCAATTAAAATATGGTGTAGATAATAAAAATTGTTGTGTGAATATAATTATCCTTCTATCATTACAAAAATTTTATAATTTCATATTCACCCTTATTACAATTATCTTATAATATTTTATTTATTATATTACATTTTAAGTTTATCTAATTAAATTAATATTGTATTCATTCATGAAACGTCTCATGCCCTCCCAAAACTACCTTAAGTGATCCAACATTAAATTTTTAACAATTTATTAAATATATAATTAAAATTTTTAAACATTTAAAATTGTGGTTGTAACGCCCCAAAAATTTCATATTTTAATTTTATAAATTTAGAAAATCTAAATACTTATTTTCTTAGGAAAAATCTAATAATCACCCTAAAATTGTTAAGTTTGGTATGTTAATTTCAATAAGTTTATAGGAAAAGTATATAAATTGCATTAGATCAAAGTATTGGGGACTTTTTAGGTAAAATATTAAGTTATGAAAATAATTTGGGCTTAATCGAACCAAATCCCTATCTTAGGGACTAAGCAGAAAATTCTGGAGAACTTCAAGTTATTTACAGTTTTGCCATTGTATCGAACCAACTTTGCAACCGTCGTGTGTAATGTGCGTTGATCCGTAGCCTATGCATGTTATACTATCGCGTAGTTCATGTTGAGACGTTTAATTTGATATCAAGTTTGGGTACTTTTCAAGTTGGGGATCGCCTTGAAAGTTGAGCCAAAGTCGTGTTAACAGATTTTAGGTAATGTAGAAATTTTCACCAAATTTGGCCAAGTATGGGGAGACAGTCGTGCAGCTATTTTTGAGCTAATCATACGAGCTGTCGACTGACCCATTTTTTGTTACATGTGTAGGCGTTGCGAAGCTTGTAACTAGAACTTTGCAATGGAATAAAGTTCTCTCGGTTTGGATCTCGTTAGGACCCTCAAATGTTGACCCAAACATGGCATCTCGACATGAAAAATCTACCTATTTTTCTATTAAAATAATGAATTTGGGGACACTTGTCAAAAAGTAATTATGACTTCTTAGGGGTTGTTTTGTAGAACTTAAAATTGAAAAATAAATATCCAATAGTGCGTTACTATATTCGTATGAAATAACGAGAATTTGGACAACCAAACATTAAATAAGTAGAATCATGGAAATAAGAAAGAACAAACAAACACTAAGCCTCCTTTAACTTCCTCTATAAATAGAACACTTCAACCATTAAAGGAAATGCATTCAAATATTATAGTTTTGATGAAACATTGGATAAAATTGAACAAAGCATGCAAGAAGATTTCCTAAACACTTTAACTCCAAATGGTATACCACCACATGAACTAATATTAAAGGTAAATTGTCCTATGATATTACTTCGAAATATTAATCCTTCGGAAGGACTATGTAATGGAACTAGATTAATATGTAGAAGATTTGAACGAAACGTAATTGATGTTGAAGTTTCCATTGGAGAACATCGTGGAAAAAGGGTATTTTTACCTCAAATTCATTTTGTTCCTTTTGAAAGTGATACAAATCCATTTCTATTTAAACGGATACAATTTCTAATTCGTCCTTGTTTTGTAATGACAACAAATAAATCCCAAAGACAGACTCTAGAATTTGTTGGATTATATCTTCCACAACTTGTATTTTCACATGGCCAATTGTATGTCGCATTGTCAAGAGCAAAGACAAGTAAATATATCAAAGTTCTTGTTAGACCAATTTCAGATAATAAACTTCATACTCAGTGTACAAAAAATGTAGTTTACCATGAAATTCTATCTTTAGTTCATTCTCCTTAAATTTGTTTCTCTTGATAGCTAGCAAAAATCATTACCAAAAACTTTGTAGAACATGTTCTCTTTTTGTATTTGATCTTTACAAAATCAATTATGTAACCAAAAGTTTTGATTCTTCACTTTTTATTGTGTATTTACTTATTACATAACGAACTTTATATGTACCTATTGAGGAGTACACGAAGAATCTATATGTCATTATTGCCTTTGTCAAGGCCATCACAACCACGTCATGCTTTCTTTGATTAATGGACTTCATTTAATTAGTGACATGAGTAATAAATCCAACATCTTCCTCCAAAACTTTGAAGCCCTTAATATCCAACTTAAACAAAATTAAAACTTTTCATACATGCTCTATTTCTTGATTAATTTTATACATCAATTTTTGCGTTTGTGGACTATACTTAATTCTTTATTCTTTTGATGTTCTACTTACAACATGGCATATATCCAGCTTGAAGAATGCTAGACTGCTAAGACAACCTTGGAAAATGGTGCTTCTTTAACACCGGGGAATTCGAGGTTCAGTAACTTCATTAAAGAATGTGATGAGCGCATAACAGGTAATTTTAATTGTCGCTGAAGATTTTGCATGAACCTGTGCATATATTCAATTATATTTTGTCCATATCATTCATAGTAATTGGAATCTGATTCTATTCTTTTAGTGAACTTGATAAAAGCAATTACTATCTGTTTGCAATGAAAAAACGAAAATTTATTCATATAGCTTTTCCCTGCTCAAACTAACAGGATTTGTGGTCTATTTATGCTATTTGACTTAATCTTAATTGGCAAATGTGTGTGCTTTAACTCAATTCTTTTTTATCATGCTTTACATTGGCATGATTCAGCAGCACAAAAATTGATTTTCTTAAACCTTTCACTAATATGGCGTTTGATCGAACAAACCAACAGAAAAAAAAAATCTGATCTAAATTCACCATCAATCCACCCTTATCATCCACCTCATCCTAGAAAGGGCCAAGTGAATGCATGGATTAGCACCTTCTATGTATTTATTATTGAATGAGCATACACCAAAAACCATGCTGTCATATTTCTGCTAATTGCAGATTGATTTACCGTCATCAATTTCTTAAAGATTGCCCATAAAATTATGTGTTTTTTATGGTGACGTTTATTTTTTCTCTGGGATGCAGAAGTCTCTTGGGAGAGTATCGAAGAAATATATGACACGACCTGGTGATTGGTGTAACAAGAATGATGTTTGTTGAAAGAAAGCATATGCACATTCAATTGTTCTTTCGAATAACAAGCTGAACTTGCAAATGTATCCCTTCATTCACCACCTGGATAACTGCCTGTCCCAGAAATAGAGAGAACAAAAAATGGTGATTGCTGCATACCTTAAAGGTCAGGGATTTAAGAAGTTTAATATGTATGGTGCACTTCTTAATCTTCATTTTTGGAGATGATTTTCTTTATGGTTGATGAAGAAAGACCCGGAGCTTGAATTAGCTTTGTCTCGAAATCGTAGGTGGATAGTGAATAATCAGATCAAAGATATAATTATCAGATACCCTTATGATGCCGTGCCAATAGATTTCCTTCAGAAAAAATTCAAGAGTCTAGATCTTCAAGGCAAAGCTCTTAACTGGCTCAAAAAATACCCCTGTTGGTTTGAAGTGTATTGTGAGAATGATCAGTATTTCTGTCGATTAACAAAACGAATGATGTTTTTAGTAGAGGAGGAAGAATCTGTCAAGGATATGCAGGAACAGGTTTTTGTTAATCGGTTAGCTAAGTTGTTGTGATGAGCACATATCAGAGGCTTAATGTCTCAAAACTTAATGAATTGAAGAGAAACTCTGGATTTCCGGATGATTATTTGCTTAGGATTGTGCCCAAGTATCCTGATATGTTCCGAGTTGTCAATTATACTGGGAGGCGAAGTTCTATGGAGATTGAGTTCACTTCCTGGAATCCTGATATAGCAGGTTCTGCAATTGAAGAATTAGATAAAAAAAAAGGGCTGTGAGCCATGCTTTTCTTGTTCAATGCCGTCTACTTGGGTAAAATCATGGGAGAAGTTTCGAGAGTTCAATTCCACTCCATATATTTCGCCTTATTGGGATCCAAGTGGCTTGGCGGAGGAATCAATGCGAAATGGATAAAAGAACTGTTGGTTTGGGCACGAATTATCATCACTGACATTATGGAAGAAAGCCTCAATTCTCAAATTAGGTCATTTTAAAAGGGAATTTTTAATACCGGGAAAATTGAATGTTTTTCTGTTTAATACCGAGAAAATTCAATTTTTTTTTTTCCCATGTAGCATTTTTTTATGACAAGTACTAGAATCGTCGATGAAATCGTGAATTAGAGGAACGGTAAACATGTAGGTTTTTGTTGATTGAAATAGAAGGATTGAGTGTTGGTTGTGTTTTTTTTAATAGTATAAACAGATGGTTCAACCAGAAAAATAAATCTTTGAATGTTTGGAAATACTTGTGTCTTTTATTTCTTTACTTAATGGTTCTGAATTCTTGTGTGAAGACACCTATTTTATGTTATGTGTTTAATATTCTTAGATTGATGGATTTAATTTTGAAGATTTGAATTTGATGTGAATGAAGGAGCATTTTTAGTTCTATCCCAATGCTCAAGTGGAACAATCATGCTCCTCGGCTAGCTAATAGGATTCTTTGTTTGTTCCATGATGTGTAAAAAATGTGTCATCGTTGACTAATTGTATATGTTCGGTTGGGTTTCGTTGGATATGTATACCTCATGATAGTTTGCATGCAATATTAGATATCTTCATAGTAGAATTAGTCTTATGTGTATAATTTGTGTGAAATCTTGTTTCAAGTGATTGTTGACAGTTCAGTTTTTTCACACTTAACTAGACGATAATTTGATTTTATTATTAGAAATTTAGAATTATATTTGTCTAGTCATACTTAATAAATAAATCATTAATGGTTCTGAATTCTTGTGTGAAGACACCCATTTTATGTTCTGTGTTTAATATTCTTAGATTGATGGATTTAATTTTAAAGATTTGAATTTGATGTGAATGAAGGAGCATTTTTAGTTCTATCCCAATGCCCAAGTGGAACAATCATGCTCCTCAGCTAGCTAATAGGATTCTTTGTTTGTTCCATGATGTGTAAAAAATGTGTCATCGTTGACTAGTTGTATATGTTCGGTTGGTTTCGTTGGATATGTATACCTCATGATAGTTTGCATGCAATATTAGATATCTTCATAGTAGAATTAGTCTTATCTGTATAATTTGTGTGAAATCTTGTTTCAAGTGATTGTTGATAGTTCAATTTTTTCACACTTAACTAGACGATAATTTGATTTTATTATTAGAAATTTAGAATTATATTTCTTTAATCATACTTAATAAATAAATCATTACGGGCACCTGACGTGCACCGCACGCCCACAAACTAGTATACACACACGTATATAAAGAGAGAAACACACACAACCTTTATCTCACTATAGTTAAACACCAAGAAAAAACGAGATAGCGTATATATGGAGGGGATTTTGGCGCAAATGGTCTATAACCTTTGCCTTTAGTGTGAAATTGGTCCTTAACGTTTATTTTTTGGCATACAAGTCTCTAATCTGTGTTTTGGTACGAAATTGGTCCTTATGGGATGAAAAGACAAATATGCACTTAGTTTTAATTAGAAGAAATTGTATGTGAATTCCTAATCATTACAAAATGTGCAAATAAGTCCAATACTTTTATTTTTTTATAAAAAATTAAAGAAAACTAACGAGTTTTTTTTTATTTTAGAATTAACACTTTAGTAATAAACATGTCAAATAAAATTATTATTTTTATTATTAAGTAATTATATTATTTAAAATTTAAACTTTTATTTTATTGTTGTATAAAAAAAATAACTGTGTCACAAACTTTATGTTCAAACACTTTTATTTAATTGAGTTATATGTTTATTAACTACAAATATTAGAGATCCAACCATATTTTTCATATTTTAATTTATCGTTTTATTTTCGTTCAAAGTCGAAGATTGTGACAGAAAAACCACCAAATTCCGACTCGACGTCTCCACCACCTTCGGCACTACTGGTTTCGCAACCAGTACTACCAACATTCACCATTTCTGAATCCCAACAAAATCCAGAAATTTTTTGCTAGAAGTCCAAGAGTATATTCTGGCAACCGGACCAAGGGAATTTTCAAAGGAATTTGATTTTCTGATTCTTGGGATTCTTTCCACTGAAAACCATTATTCATCAACTTTTTTCCTTAACAAACACGCCATTCACATTATATTTTGTGACTTGACGAAATTGCCCTTCATGAAATGAGAGAGTGCATTGGACACGATCATTTAACGGCAAAAGTTCACAAAAATTGACGGCAGAAACCTTTTGCGCAAAAAAAATGTTGATTTAAAGACCCAAATGCCAAAATTCAAACAATAAGAACGATTTGCACAATATACTGAAAAGATACGGACGAAATGTACTAATTACCCAAACTAATAACAATTTGTCAGCCAAGTCTGCACAAGGCAACACTGATAAATCTTAAAAATGGAAAAACTTGGGAGAATTCGACAGTTAGGGTGTGTTTGATTGGTTTCCATGGAAAATGGTGGAAAATGAAAACATTTTCCATGTAAGTTGGAAAAAATAATCCACCAAATAGGTAAGAAAATATTTTTCAAGAAAGTAGCCAAAAATGTGTTTTATGTGATTGTACGTTGAAAATCATTTTCCTTTTCCAAGTGCAATCAAACAACAAAAGGTGGAAAAGATTTTCTATGAATGCGACGACATTTTCTATGAATGTGACATTTTCCATGGAAAATATGCCAATCAAACACACCCTTAAAGTGAAACAGTATAAGTGTATAACTATATCATCAAATCATTACACGAGTAGATATTAACTTTATAAATTAAATTCGAGGACATTGTTTCAAAATATTAATATCTTTACACATCAAGAGTACTGAAGTCTCAAAAATCCATCCTTCTTAAATGCGAACTTATTATGCTGTAAGCTGATTGTGACTCCTTGAATAATGCAAAAACATAGATCTATGTTGGAGCCATGATTTAATTAAAATCTCACAATTTCATATGGCCAGAACCTCCTCTGAATGATCCATAAAGCGGTCGAGATCTCCTGAAGCTAAAAATATCTTCTATGCGAACGCTATTTGATTCTGCAGTTTCACTATTGTCGACTTGTACTCGGAAGAATGTGCTTTGCCATAGACTCGCACGCTCAACCCCTTCTTTGCGGGATTCCAACTTTAATATACTCATCGAAGAAATCTATCAGTCCCTTTTGAGTTAGTTGCTTCAGCTCTGCAACCTTTCTCATCAAAAATACACCACCAATATAAAACTATGTCAGTATTAGCACATAAATGTTTGTTTGGAAAGGGTCTAGTTCTAAGTAATTTTACGTCATTTGCAAATATATAAATATATCAGATTCAAAACCTGTTATCTATAAATCAAACTCACAATTAACAAACATTGATTTGCGAATTAGTATATCCATCTTCGTACCTCACATTCTCTCCTATCAAATTTAAGGGTCCCATCAGATATTTCCTTCCAGTAGAACCCAGATTCTTCTCGTAAATTTTTGTGCTTTTCAAGCTTCATATCAATTAGTGCAGTAACGTTGCTCTGCATCATATAAAGATCAGAAATTGAACATCAGTGACATGGGTTTCCTATCAAATAAAGCATTTGTAAACACATTAGTACTAAACATACACATTTCCTGAAAGGTCCAGTCGGATTATGCCAAGCAAGATTATTTCTGAAAATTGTAAAGGAACACAAGACAGGCACATCTCACAGCACTTGAAAAATTCCAAAAAAATGTAACAAACCTAAAAATTACAAATTTTGTTTCTAATATAGGCTCAGCCACATTTAAATAGAGCTTGAATCTAACACACCACAATTTTAGCAAAACACAATATGCATTGTGAATAAATATCCTTTTCTTTTGGAACATTTTGAACTGCATGATGTATAGAAATAGTCAGTTAACACGGTTCATTAGCCTCAGATAGTAGCTACACCTAGTTGTCTCGAAGAAATTTGGGTTAAAAGAGGTTCATGGAATGAAAAGTACATGGTCTATTATACTGAAAGATTATGAAACTTCATTAACTACGACAAACACAACAGGAAAACACTATAGTAGAGTTAGCCTGACATTATATTGCAGCCATATTAGAAATGTTCTCTTCTTGGTTCTCATTTGATATTTTTCATTTCAGCTTTGTTCAGTTTATCTACCTGAATCTCCATTTCTCTTTCCATTATGAAACTGCCATCCTTGGTTTTATACCATTCCTGTGTTGCAAACTTTACAAGTTGCAAGCAGACACAAAAACTTTGACCTGAAGGATACAGAAGTCTCTATCTGCTTCCCTTTTTATTTTTTGTTCCGAATTGACAGTTATTTGAAATTTGTCCTGACCTCGTCTCTCTATATTCCGGGATCATCCCTTGGTTTAATACTTAATTGTGAGCGTCGCTCTTGTGAAGGATCCTTCCAATCAATGAGGACCTCACAATAGCGAGCAAGAGCGTTGAAATGTTTCTCACTGTTTACTAAAAAAGTATTTAACTGATGGCATAGTGTAGGTAGAAGGCCATAGGATCATCAACATCCGGAGAAATGCAATTTATAGAATTAGTTGACAACCGTACCTTAAACTCATCACTGGACATCTCATAGAGCTTAGTTTCGAACATCTTGAGAAAAGACTCAACTCTCAAATCAAGTTGCCTGGGACCCTGTCAAGCTCAACAAAAGGGCAACAAATCAGCACTAGATTCCAGAATATGGTAACAAAGCTAGTATGTATCACAGACAAAGACACTGAGACACGCATGCGCATAATGTGAGATGCATGTTTTCTCTATTTATATTGGTTGAGTTATTTATACCTTTACATTGGATTGGATGATAATCAGCAGACCACGGACCCCAGAATCATTCCTAGAGCAAAACGAATATTATTTTTTATTAGGTACTAGGAGCAAAAAAATGATTTGAGATGGAAGAACATGGATAAAATGAATGTTCACCCACCTCTGCCAAAGTTTAGTAATGTAACCAAGTTGCTCAACTGATCTAAGCTGGTGGAAAGCAGGCTGCTTTGCTATCTGAGCAAAAAGCTGGAGTTTAACATTCAACTTGAAATCATCCTGATGCACCTATATATTTCAGCAAATTTAAACGGTCAAAACCTTAGGAAATATAAACCAAAAGATAAATTCTAGTTGCAAGAAAAGAACCTTGATGAACAATCAGAGAATGCATAAATCAGAATTTTTTCTAGAAAAAATCCAATTAGTACAGTTCAATAAATTTCCGGAATCTTGATGCAATTGAAAAATATCTTACGAAATTCTAACTTGGGCATCTTCTACACATTGCTCCTTCCTCTGTCAATACTTGTGTGCATATGTGAAAATAAACATTGAAGAACCCTGTACCTTACCTCTGTGCCTTATTTTGATGTGTTATTTTTGTCTTTTGGTGGTAGGGGGCACGAAGGGGTTGAAGGACAACAGAAGAAAGCGTCCCTTTAAATAGTAACGGATATCACTATAGCAAGGGTATGAGAATAGACTTCCAAACACAATTGTAATACAAAATATCCAATTACAACAATCGTTGAAGCATGATAAATAGTAAGTGAGTTAAAAGAAAAATCATATCAATGTCCATCAATGAGTGTCATGAAGAAAGTATTTGCCTAAAGCAGCTGTTCTTATGATTATATGTATAGTTGGAGGTATAGGCCAGTTCAAAATAAGAATGATTGCCAACATTAAGCAGGGTACGATGATATGAACAGAAAGTTAATGCTACCCTGTGAAATTATTCCATTACGGTGGCAGAAAGAGAGCACTAATCTTGAAAAATCCAAACTAGTTAGTAGAAGGTGGTTGTACCTATTGATGTACAGTAAGGACAAAGTGATACCCTTGAAATGTTAAAATGTTTGACCACCATCCAGTAATTTATTTTTATCAAACCAACCATATGTTTGAAACCTAAGTGGTTAGCTCAGTGGCAGCTAGTACATAGAAAGGAGTCAACCATTCCTTGGGATACAAATTTCGAGTAGATTACGTGCAAGTGAGTATCACATAATATCTGGTCATGCAAACAAAACTTAACTTTAAAAGCTAAACTATGGTGAATTAATCGTTAAATGATGTTATAGAAACAAGACCAAAAATCACAGTCTGGCTAGTTTTAATACCTGAATGTAATGGATAAGGGCAGAATTTTCGTCACTTGGATTTAGGCCTTCAGCACTGTAAAAGTAATTTATGCCCCTTTCTAGATTAACAACTCTCTTCGTCAAGTGCTGAGATGCAAATAAAGTCTGAGAGATAGAACAAGGACTCTTGAAAAAGGTATCTTCAATATGCTGGATCATTGACTCTGCTTCATCTGGTTCTACGTTTCCTAAATAAGCAATGTTGAAATGGTGAATAGACCACAAGAAGCCAAAGAGTTGAAATAATCAGCGAATAAAGAGCTAAATTAGAACCTGCTACATAGCATTCCAGAAAGGTCCTTGATAGCATCAGGGGATAAAATTTGACAAGATTATCAGCTTCAAGATACGGAAGAACTTCAAGTTTATCATACCATGGCCATGTTTGATCTTGAAGAATTAATGTGCAGTAGTACATAGCTTGCTCATGTGGCTGTTGGAACTTCAAATTCTGATATTTTTTTGTGACTAGTTCCTATTGGATGGCAAAACAAATTGTGGAAAATAAAAAAGAAGACAATTAGATTTTCCTCACCGAAAACAACTTCAGAAGACAACTCCTAATTTTGGTGAATGCTTATTAAATAAATGATTACACCGACTACAAAGACTAATATACATTTTCCATTAAGATAAACCTACATTGGCAAAGAAAATTTGAAATTTACCCTCAAAACCACATTTCTATGAGTGAACGTTATAACAGGATGTTCCTTGAAATGAGCTTAGCCCATGTTTGGTAGTGCTTAACTTTTATATTTGAACTGGTCAAACATATTTTTTATCCACACATTTTACAGGACCTATAACTTACAACCCACTTTTTATCCACACATTCACTCACAACTTATAATATAAACACTTAAAAAATAATTTCATCACTACCAAACATGGGCTTATTCACTAGTGCACTTCAATGAATTTCTCGATGAATGCATGGTTGCACCCCTTGGGTCCAATGATTTACTTATAAACAAGTTAAGAAAAGTTTATTCAGTTCAAAAATTAAAAATATAATTAAAGGTATTTTAGAATCTTTCAACTGTTTCAAACTAGAAATAAGTTTTACAGGCAATTGAACTTAAAAAAACTAGCTACAATACATTATCCACATAGATCTACAGTAATTTCTTTGAAACTTTTGATAATTTATGGAAAATGGAAAATCAATTGAGTACATAAGTTAAGAGGAGGCCAATGTATACCTACTTTACCCTGCCGATATCAATTAATTTCTACAAGCCATAAAAGTTACACGCGCTGCATTTATTTTGTTGAGCTGAAAAACAAGACAACAATTTGTCCAAAGAACAAGAATTTTCTGAAATAACAAAATGACATTTTCCAGAGGAACACAATGTAAGATTCATTTGCTTCCTGTAAGGGGATATTCCAAGTTGTTTTACCTGACACGTCTAACATAAAATGGGCAAAAAATGAAAATATTCATCTTAAAAAACTCTATTAAACTGTAGAGGCTTCATTATTTGAACATTACTCTATTCATCACAAAACTATGCCACAAACATTGACAAGCAGCCAGGAAATTATAGATAGAGTCATTTCCAGAGGAACACAATGTAAGATTCATTTGCTTCCTGTAAGGGGATATTCCAAGTTGTTTTACCTGACACGTCTAACATAAAATGGGCAAAAAATGAAAATATTCATCTTAAAAAAACTCCATTAAACTGTAGAGGCTTCATTATTTGAACATTACTCTATTCATCACAAAACTATGCCACAAACATTGACAAGCAGCCAGGAAATTATAGATAGAGTCATTGTCAAGAAGCATTACATCCTTAACAAATGATTATACAACCATTCCTGTCAAACTTAGAAAGGAAACCACAAATGACAATTTGATTTAGAACAAATACAGTAGAACCAATGTGCATGCCTCACATTCATGTCCATCATGATCAAAGTGGGGAAAAAAGAAAAGAATTCAGCACATATATTTATCAATAGTATTAGACGTCGTTTATTGTCTGGTAGTAAGCACACGAAATTGATATATTTTCAAAATAGCATACGATAGAGCTGAACCTTACCTTGATAACGGAGAACCTGTCAGGTTTTACTTCGAAACTCGCAATTCTTTCAATTACGGTCTTCAGTAAGATCTTCAATTTGTGATTGTATCCAAGCACAGTGACCTAAAAGAGGAAGGATATGATGTAAAGAAGTGAACATATTACCAATCAGCACAAATGGCAATCAAATAATTTGACTATAGAAGTGCTCACAAAACTCAAAGAGGGGAGGAAGACTAAATAAACTGATTTGAGTATAGGTGGCTGATTCTGGTATGAATTTCTAACTTGTATAAATAGAGTAAACTACATCAAAATATTCATGTGTGACTATAAGATGATTGAAGATTCTGCAAAATAGAAACTTAAAAGTTATCGAAATTTTAAACTTGAGTTTAACGATTATAAACAAAGATTTATTCTCAATATATTTGAGATGTATAAGGCCAGATTAGTCGCTAAAGGTTTGACACAAACTTACGGCTTGGACTATCAAGAAATGTTTGCTACTATTGCTAAGTTAAATACTGTTCAAGTTTTAATATCTCTTGCAGCAAACTTGGATTGGCCCTTAAATCAACTCGTGTAAAGAATGCATTTCTTGACGAAACCTCGAAGACAATGTCTACATGAATTAGCTGTCAGGTTTTGGAGGAAAACATGGAAACAATAAAGTTGTAGACTCCAAAAATCTCTCTACGGTCTCAAAGAGCATGGTTCAAACTCTTTGCAAAGTCTCTTAGAGGTCACGGAGTAACTCAAGGGCAAGCCTATCACACTCTATTTTTCAAACACAGTAAGGATGGTAAAGTCACTATATAAATTGTATATGTTGATGATATTATCCATATAGCAGATAACTTTGCAGAAATGGAGAATCTGAAGAAAGTGCTAGCTAGAGAATTTGCTATCAAAGATCTTGGATCTCTGAAGTACTTTTTGGAATTGAAGTGGCTAGATCGAGAAAGGCGATTTATGTCTCACAAAGAAAAAATATTCTCGATTTTTTAAAGGAGACAAGTATGTTGGGATGTAAACCAACTCCTATGGTTCCTAGTCTAAAGTTGGGGACATCTAAAGGAAGCAATAACGTAGAAAGGGGTAGATATCAACGATTGGCTGGGAAACTTATTATCTTTCTCACACAAGGCAGGACAGATTCTTCGCTGTGAGTATGGTAAGCCAATTCATGCATACCCCAAGTCAAGAACATCTTGAAGCTGTTTACAAACCTTGAGGTACTTGAAAAGGACTCTGGAAAATAATTGTTTATAGGAAAGAGTGAACAAAGAGGCATAGAAGCTTTCACAGATGCTGATTGGTTAAGTTTAGTCATTGATACAAGGTCAACCTCGGGATACTGGTCTTTAGTGTGGGGGTAATTTAGTGACTCAAGCAAAAAACCAGACTGTGGGAGTAGTGCTAAAGCAGATTTCAGGGCTATTGTTCCGGGTACTTGTGAGTTATTGTGGCTGAAAATGATGTTAGGAAAGCTAAAGATTAACAGCTTGTTTGACTAAGCTTAAATTATAATTTAAAGTGGTCAAACTAGTCAAACATTTTATCTACATATTTCTAGGACTCACAATTTGCTACTAATTTATTATTCACACATTCTATAGGACCCACAACTTATAAGCACTTAAAAAATAATTTCAACATTGCCGAACATGCACTAAGTTTAATAGTCCTATGAAGCTATACTTGGATAACAAAGTTGCCATAAACATTGCTCACAACCCAATCCATTATGACAGAACAAGGCATGTGGAAGTTGATCGGCATTTCATAAAAGAAAAGATCGAAAAGAAGATTATTTGTACTACTTTCATTCATACCGGACAGCAAGCTGCCGACATATTGACAAAAGGGTTACCGAGACAATTTCAAAGAATTAGGTAACAAGTTGGGCGTGATTAACATATATGCACCAGCTTGAGGAGAAGTGCGAAAAATCTATTTTGATTTTATTATGCAGATCTATATATATCTTCTTGTTAGGAAGGACCTTCTATTTAGGTGGTGGATTATTTGATTTAGAGAGAGAATCAAATTGCTTATTTTCAGGAATTTAGTTTTTTCCCTTATGTCTTTTTTGGCTATATATACTTTGTAATCTATATGATTAAGAATGAGTTAGTAAATTCAGTTTTTCCTTCAAGTTTTTATTAAATATCCATATGTGAACAATTCTGAATAAATATATGTCATTCCAAGTTCTGTTTTGAATTTATGAAACCAGAATATTAGAAGAGCAAGACATTGCCCGGGAAAAAAATAAAATAAAATATATTCAGTTGCTTTGCACAATTGCACCAATGGAAAATAGATGAATTCATAACAGTTCTTGTCAGAATTCAATCAATTCATACAGTAACGTATTCCCAGGGCATCCACGTTAGTTGTTTTCAAATAGGTCATCTGTTACAGGGTTAATTTTGACCATCACTGAAACTCTTGCTTTAATCTCATCACAATTTTGACCATCACTGAACCTCTGGCTTTAATCTCATCACTCTCTAAACTATATTCAATAAATACCCAAACATTTTAATAACAATATTTGATCGAGTTATGGTTGTTGTATCACATACGATATAAAAGGAAGAGCAAAGATATGAGAGCTTGTGTTCTATCATTATTCAGCATCTAATTTCCGAAACCCAAAACTCTCTCTTCTCTTCTATCAACAATTTCAAATGTTTATTAATGCCCAATTTTAGCACTTCTAAACTCAATGGTAGTTAACACCTTCACTAAAAGTATGGCATGTTGTTGAGAAGGTTTCATTTTAAAAATGTTCAATATAGTGCAACAAACTCAAGCAAAATATAGGACATCCTCTATAGAGATATTTAAAAATCAAATAAGCACGCCAAAAAGCATATATAGAGAGAGAGAGAGAGAGAGAGAGAGAGTACCTGAAAACCATAGTTAGTGTCGTTAACTCCAAAGTAAAGACCAGCAACCTGTGCATCATAAGCTGATATATGCCAGAAAAGTGAAAAGGACTTCTTTAAGAACTTATGCGAGGGAAAAATGTCAAGGTGAGATAATGAACGCATAGACAAAATGCAGCAAATTTATCCATAATACTACCGAATTGCTAAAAAACTCTTCCATCAAGTATAATGATTAATCAACACTTCATTAGTCATAAAGCATAGTTTTCCCATCACTCTCAGACTTACCATATTCATTTAAGTAGTCCATCAACAAACGCGTAAACATTTCAGTAAGAACTACAGATTCGGGCGAACTTCCAGTAAAGGGACAACTGAAATCTATCTTAACATATGCCTTGGGAGTAGAAAATGCCGTATCTGGCTTGTACCACAACCTTGAATATGGTGATTTTCTCAACAATTGTGGAAGTGTCATCTGGTCCAAGGGTAAAAAAATTATTACATAGCTAAAGCATTCAACCTACGTATGTGAAAACTATTGAATTCAAAACTGCATTTGAGGTAAAAATAACGTTGATATACCTGCTCTGAAACATTCTTCAGAGACAGGTCAGTAGGAATGAACACATTAGAGGCAGGCAGATGCAGATGTTCATTAAGTGCTCTCTCCATCCATTGCTGCAAGCCAGTAAACATTTTAGCAACTGATTAAATGAATCATTTGACATATAATCCATGAGAGAAGAACGTGTCATCTCACAGAATAAACAAGGAACAAACCTCAATTGTGGAACCAGTTAGTTTCTCTACAGAATATGCAGTTCCATACCAGGGTTCTGTCAAGTCCGTTAGTTCTCCGAACTTTGTTGACTCCCAAAATATTCTGTTGAAAATAAATATTATGTAAAGCTAATTATTATAATCCATGAAAAAAGGAGATCAAAAGTACAACAATACCACCAGGCAACTTCAAATGATTGCTGATGCAAACCGAATTTCTAAATTAAACTGATAACCAAGAAAAGAGAAATCCAAAAGAAAGGCTAGAGAGTTCAATCAGGGCGTGATATTCAGACTTAATCAGTGTAAGAACTCTAAAAACAAATGGAAGGCACCATGGAAGAATTTATGTACCGTGACTTGCATTCGCAACCAACTTGTGTTTCTAATATAACTCCATTCAAGCATTATATTCTACAATAAACATAAAGAATCATAGTGGTTCTTTTACCATGGACCATCCTTAATGCCTTCATTACTTGAGCTTGGCTACAGGCATCAAAAGTGGTTCGTATCCAAATGTTTGGTTAATCAAACCTCGAATCCGAGTATATATGGAACAGAAAAATATTACTGTTTCGGCAGTTTTTCTTTTGTTTTTGTGTAAAATGATGTCTATTGTACTTTAAATTGTTCAGAATGAACATTTTTAACATTTTTTTTGTAAAGCTCTGGACATATTCATGGAACTCACCTAACATTGTACGGGGTGAGCTCTTTCAATGCTGTCTCGATAATGCCTGGAGTGAACTTTGAAGGCAAAGATGAACCCACCAGCCAATCTTTTGGAGGATAAAACTGAATTATGATTTTACAGAAATTACAAACACAAACAAATTATTAGCCAACCAAAAGCTATCTCATCACATTTATATTAATTCAATACCAAAAAGAGGAATCTATTAGGAAATATTTAATGGTCAAAAGAAAATACAAGAGGGAATTCAAAGATACACAAAATAACCTAAGATAAGACTAAATTAAAGATCCATATAAAGGGTGTGCGGTTCTAATCATACAAGTGCATTGCCACAAGAAATAAAAATCTATAAAGAAAATGGCATACATTATCTATTAGTCACAGAGATCATTAACCTACTGTGGATGTTAGCTTGGTTTTAGGCTGCAAATGAACTGAGCCATTTTTGATCAAGTGGGTGTTAGGCTCATTCACCTCGATGTACTCATGAAGTAGTAATTATGTTACGCACATTTAATACAATTGTCTATTCTGTAAATTTTTATACATTTTTCATGGTATTTTATGCATTACCACACAAGACGTGGCATGTCATAATCCACAAAATAAGCACTACTTTGCGGTGGGTAAAATACAGGTTCAATTCTTTCAGATAGCTTTAGCTTTCAGGAGTCTCGAGTGTCTTTTCCAGGAGAAGGGTGGGTACCAAATTTCTAGAACCGTCTACTCCCAAAATTGACTTTTTCTTAAAAATCCTGATTAGCCCCCACTTTTAGGAGTACAAGAAAGAATGGCAAACTAAGTCGAGCTACAATTTTTAGTATCATACAAACACAAACTCGAGCTGAGCGTGTTTTGGGGTTAACAGAGCATAAAGGCCCTCAACTAGTCAACTAGCTCATTTCGATCCATTTGCACTTGCACCTACACTGTATTAGATCTAAAATTGGTTCAAAGAGCAAACAAACTCATCACTTTATCGAACAGAACATCCTGAGAGAAGTCTTGGCCCATGTTGAATCATGCCCAGTGAATCAACTGTATAATCAGCAGCCGATGAGCATCATGCATATCATAACATAACAGAGAATCACACACTTCATTCAATCGTCATAGAGTTCGAGTGCATGGAAACTTAACAGATACTAAGACTATCAAAAGAACATAAAAATAATGTGAATCCAACTATCTGCAAATTGATCTTCCGTTTAAGACCGACTTTAAGGGAACTATGAACAAATTCATTATTCTTATGAATTTCCTGCATTTATGCCCCAACTAGCCACACACACACACACACACACACACACACACAGGTTAAAACATTTACAGATCAATGCCAGAAAATGAGCTGCATTTAAGACAAGTTACTGCCTCTAGCAAAAACAAAGACAAATTATTTAAGTTACCTGCATATTCCGCGCAACATTAACCACATAATTCATAGGGCGTATCTTGTCTTGATAATGGAAGGCAGTCTCACAAATAGCTGAAAGCTTCATGGACAAATTGAAGAAGGAAATAGATATTAAACTTTCTGGGAACGATCCAAAGAGCTCTCTTAACGATAATATTGCATTATAAAGCAGTGATTAGAAATAGACTCTAGAATGCCTTTAAAATCGAATTTCATTTTGCATAACATGCTACTATTCTATGACCAAGTGTTAAATAGCAATAACAGCATTCCTGCAGACAGTAAACAAATGGATATATAACAACTTGGATGCTTATCTAAGAAAATGAGAACTTGACTAAAATGCTCATACCATTCAATGAAAAGCAAAAATCTTTGACAATCAGCACTTTTATGTTTGTGTTCCCTCAGTAAATTATTTTTCCATCATATGTAGGATAAAAACACCAGTTAATACCACCACTTTAAACTTACATTATCAGTATTAGTCGGGGAAATTTTCTAGATTTGTGCAAAAGAATAATGCTTAATTTTGATTCTAAGTAAATCGAAACAGTAACTCAATGATATTTAAGTGCATACATGGTATTTACGAAAGCCAAAGATCATACTAAAGAGAGTCCATGCCATGGTGACATCTTAAAATTGTAATAGGCCATGTAAATATTTGTTAAATGAAAAAGAAGGGATTTGGCCCCTTAAGTTAACTAAACTTCTATTCAAAGATAAGCCCATTACCATCTTTGATGGGTAACGAATTTGATTTTGAACAACCGCATTCTAAGGTGAAAAAAGACACTTGTCAATGAGATTGTCCATGTATAAAAAAACATAAGGTTTTAAAGCTAATTCATTTCATACTAAGTGCTTGTTTGCTTTAGCTTAAATTATAATTTCATTTAGTCAAATTGGTCAAACATTTTATCCACGCATACCGTAGAACCCGCAACTTACTTTCCACTTATTATCCACACATTCCATAAGACTCACAACTTATAAGCACAAAAAAATAATTTCAGCACCACCAAACATGCATTGAGTATTCCATATTACCAAACTGAGAATAGACATCTAATACCATCAACAATTGGACGAAATCCCTTGATTTCTAGATGAGATTCTTACAAATATGCAGTTGCATGCCATAAGCAAGTTTAAATTCATATCTCGTACACCCTTGTCCCAACTTTTAGTAGGTCAAGCACACGGATGTTGTATGTGTCATCACATACGCGCACACAAAAAAGAAAAAACAAGGATAAAGTGGTAAGAAAATTAAATAATTTTACCTCATTAAATATCCATTCACAGGGACCAGATTGCTGCAGGAGGTCAACATACTTGAATAACAGTGCCACAATGTCCTCAAAATGCTCTGTAATGTTTTTTAAGAAAATGAATAAAGGAGAAAGTGAAAACTCAGACAACGCCCACCTTGAGTTCAGGAAGCAAGGAAATACAGGATTTATATGTTTCCCATCCTTTCAATTCCTACACCCACCCTTCAAACCCCAAAACATACACACGTAAAAGGAAAGAGGAAAAAAGAAAATAAAGAAAGGCAACTGGTCATAGTTCTACTCTGCCTCTTTCCCCCCACTGAAAATAAAAGTACCATGACTAAAATGGCACATACCTTGACCAGCATCTGTCAGATCAATTACAACTTTAAAGAAGGAAAATTCGTAAGTCCAATCTGATTCACCAGCAGATAAACTTGTTGCCCAGCCTGCAAAGTTCACAAAAATGCAGAATAAAATATTCAAATGAAATAATTGCAACATGTCGAACTAGATTTTCCAAAGGACCATCAGAAGCAAGAAAGAAACATGTCACGGCACTAGAAAAAAAGAGTAAGTATTAAATAAATATATAAGTTAGATAATGCAAAAATAGGCTTCAGCATAAATTAACTAAATGTAGCCTATTAGTAATTTTCACTGGACAAATATTAGGAAGTGAAAAGTACAACAAATCTATTGAAAAATGTCAGCAATGAAGATTCTTGTTTTGTTTTGATTGGTAAATTTAGATGCTAGTACCTAGGGAGTATCTCCTACAGCCAAAAACTCTCTAAAGAGAGAGCTATCTTGTTGCCTTTCTACAAAGTTCAAAAATAAGAAGTCAAGGGAAAGGCAACAGGTAGTCTCCACCTAAACTAAGCTGGGTTAAGGAAAATCCTAGTGTACTGACATTTCAACTCCATTAAAAGCCCTTCTCTTTGTAACAAACGAAAAACTCCACCGAAGAGTGGGGCAGCTATCCCGCATACTGCTTTTCCTAATATGAACACCAGCTAAGCAAGAGTCCCTTAACAGAATACGGCATAACTCACTATAATGCACATTTTATCCCTATTTCCTCTACAAAAAACATAATTGTCTCTGAAAACATCTGATCAAACACAATGGCACAAATGCTATGTCTTTCCATATGTACCAAAAATTACGATCAAACAAAATTGCTTAATTCTCTGTCTTCCCATACGTACCAAGTGATGATGTAAAATACAACTTTCTAGATGTTTCACCATTTCCATCATAGAAACTTGGAGACCAAAATCTAAGGACATGTCATAATCAATACCAATGCAACCAAAAGATTCCGAGATATTATACAAGGCAAAAGCGGGCAATGATCTAAACACAAGGGGTATAAAAATTTAGATCCAAGGTGCTGATTGCAACAACTCTGTAGTTTGACTCTCACATATCTAGATTCCAAAACACAACACACCTCATGAGTTTCCATGGTATCATTGATTTCCTGTGACCATGTGAAATATCAATATAATGCCAAAATTGGTCCAGATCAGTGTTTCCCCTAAAGGTATGACCTTTTTCACAATGAAGCCCATAATTTTTGCATTAATCAACAAAATACTAAGCTAAAGGTTTAAATATGATTTTAAATGTCTCCAACAATAGAAACAAGTTGTGCATTACAACCTCATACATATCTCCAGTTTGCAAATAAATTGTTATGAATTATAGCATCATGTGTAGCAGACATTAACAAGATTGTTTTCCTTTTTTCCTTTTGCTATTTGCATGTGAGTGTAGTGTGTCTGTCTGTCTGGGGTCATAAGGGAAAGGAGTCCTGAACGCATAAAGGAAGTCTGAAACCCACCCAACTTTTTCAAGACGTAAAACAGAGATCCTTCTCCTTCATGGCCAATTAGATGACCAAGATACTTGCTCGCCCCTTCCTTGTAATGCTGAATGCCTGGAGTTATCGGCCATATAAATCTCAACTTGTGACCTTGTTTTATTGGGATGGCTTTGACAAGAATCTGATTAAGAATAACACAAATTGGGAAAATAATGTTAATATCTAGAAACCCTGCACAAGATTACTGCATGAAGTTTCAACTTGTATCCAGAAATTAAACACGAATCAGAAAATGGGCATCGACAAGGTTCAGTCATTTAAATTCTTCCACATTAACAAAGCAGTGACATAAAAATGTCCATAATTTTAACAAAACAATATGCAGGGATGAAAATAACAACTGACATTCTTTCACAAACATTCCCACTTCACCATTACCAAATGTAGGGACGAAACTGCTATAAGCTCAGCCGAACTTCATACTCACCTTTTGAAACAGACAAATATAGGACTTCTCCCCTTGCACAACAACATAAACTAAGAATTTTATAATAAAGCAATTGAACAGGAATCTATAATGTAGCATAACATCATAAAACCTGATTCTAGGTGAATTTTACGTAAGAAAACATATGGCTCATTATCAACATTACTGACATCCCATATGATGGATGAGTGCTTCAATATTGGCTTCCTTCAAAGAACTTTTTCCCCCTAACTGATTCTACTAAATAATGTACTACATAAGCAGCATAAGAAAAGGCCAGGAAACAAACAGCAATAAACATCAAACAAAATGGCAACACCAGCAACAAAAGTGCAAATCAAACTTAAGACAATTCCCCCCGCCAAACCCAAAAATGCACAATGTTTCTTTCAAAAAAAATTCTAAAAATGTTTCTTCGAAATTATAAATAATTAAAGCAGATAAAATCAATTGAAACTCAAAAAAGAAAGAACAATCTCTGTTTTATTTGTCTGGAAAGTTGCCGGAAGCACTGGCCCCATGCAGGATTAACTTACCCTCTTGCTATATTGCTTATGTAAAAAGACCTTAAAGCATATGATCACACAAATTGATACAATACCTGAAGATGTTCCGAAGTGCAAGGCTGACCAATAAAACTGGCACAACTTCGATTAGCGTTGTGGATTTCCTGGAACTTCTTCTGCACCAGGCTTTGAGATATATCAAGGCTATCTGAATTTAACCAAATTCGATGTTTAATACAATTGCTACTCCAGGTCCACCTAAACTAAACAAAGGACAAAATTCCCATTACCTTTAGCATAAATGACCAGATGCATAAGGTTGGCTGAATAATTATTGTCATAGAATTGAAGAAGCTCCTGCCTTGTATCCAAGCCTCTTGCTTTAGGCCGTACCTCCAAAGTATCCCAGTTCCCTATGTATGAAAAAAAAGGATGGGCACAAAACAAATAAGAACATATTGTTCTAAATTTGGCAGTACATCAACTCCACTATGTCCATATGATCAGTTGGTCACAATTGCAAAAATATCTACAAGATTAAGACTGTAAAGGGTGTTAAATATTCCACCTTTCAGTATGGAAATTAAAATCACTGTAAAGCATAATTACTTATTTTATTTTTTTTGGGAGAGAGTCAGCTGTTTTAATCTTGAAGGAGTAGCACATGTCCCCCATCCACCATGCAGACTTCTTGGCCAATGAATGCTCAGTTGTACTACTCTTAAGAGGGTATTTTTGAGTGACTTAATGTGAAAACAATTCAGCCAAATTGCACTGTTAACATGCTATGGAGACAATGACAAATTTTTGAAGGACTGTCAGCAAAATAATTTGAAGAGAAATTACATAAAATGCTTTATGTTCCAGGATATAGAAAACGTGAACCCCATAACATAACTATGGTCTATATTATTGAACTAAGCTACAGAAGAAAATAAGTATAAACCTCAACCATCAAGAGCAAAAATAAAATAAAAAGAAATTGGGGGAAATAGTGAGAAACGAGATAGGAAAAATGATTTTTCAAAAGATAACAAATGCCTAGAGCACAAACAACATATTTTGAGAATTAAAATATTTCGCCTACTTGTCAAAATAGCAGGACAAGAAGGGGAGCATACTAAAACCTAAGTATGTGCTATTCTATTGTTGGCCCAGTGGAATCAACAGCAATGTGGAACATAAAGGTTGGAGAAAGATCCATGACCCACACTATCAATCTCTCCTCATAAAATGATATGTTTCTGAAGTCCACAAAATTTTATTTGCTAATATAAAGATTAGAAATAAAAATTGTCTTAAAGCTAGCAAATAGATAAAATATCTAGACTTTTTGAGATTGATTACATACAGGAAATCGCTATTTTGCTTCATTTATTATATGCTCCAAAGTTGCCAACTCAAAATGATGGGAAATCAGACATGGAAAAAAAAAACGTGATTCTTGTTCTTTGAATTTTTATATCACCCTCATATATAAGTAATGACTTAAATAAACAAAAAAAAGTACCTGATATTTGCAACAGGAACAGGTTACTAAAGTACATAGTCACAAAATTGTGAAAATCTGGATCAGATATTATATCTATAAAGGCTTCATCAATCAGGCAATTGGAAGGAAAATATCAATCTACCAGTAAAGAGTAAAAAACCCTACTGAAATTGAATTGCGATAGAGTGCAATTGCAGAAAGAACATTGAACAAAGGAGTAGATGATTTAAACAAGAAGAGCATCAGTCTTCTACAAACTATTGAGCTTTTATTTTTTTCATAAGGACAATTTTAGATATTTGGTAATATAATTTACCATTTAATCCAATCTAAAACAGCTGCATAGCAAGATGTAGCTCAGCATTACACTGCAGAATAAAAGTAAAATAAATAATAATTGTTTGGGGCACCTGTGCTGAACTTATGGTATGGATGATCTTTTGCACTTAGGTGTTTCTGAAGCTGCACATGTACAGAATTTCAAAACTCAGTCAGTTCTTTACCAAAGATTGCTAATGCATAAATATATAACACGTCCTCAAATAAATAAAATGATACCAACTTCAAATGGAAAGAGCAGAAAGGGAGATAATCCTAGCAATGTTTAACTCGTTGAGTTTCCACTCTGACTTCATTTTTTCAGCTTCTAAAAATAGTTTGCACAAAGATCAAATTGGTCAATTACACTTCTACTTCCTAGAGTCTACCCTACATAGAACTATAGTTTTAATACACAGTTTATGACATAGGGTGCATCATATGTATACTTAAATTAAAAGGCATAAGTAGTAGTTTTGCCTCATGGTCTTATAGGAATTCTCTTTTTATGGGAAAAATTGAAAAGAAGAATTACTAGAAAAAAATTCATTGCCTCCTTCGCCATTCTTTACTGGGTCATGCTATCTAGTAGCCTCATATCCATGGCTACTCCAACAGTGCTGCCAATTTCCAAATAAGTCCACCAAATATACATTGACGGACTGATTCAGAGGAGGACCATCACTTCAGAAACCATCAAAAAATGTCACGTCTTCAAGTTATTGACCAAAGCCCACTAAGGTCACTGATTAAAGTGAGAGCTACATCTTAGCAATAAAGCAGCGAATGATCTTTTCAAAAATCTCAAATCCTATATGTAACAGTTTGAGATAAAGAGAGAACATGTTCTGACTTCTGAGATATAGCTATGCCTACGGCCTAAACCAAATGAGAACATGAAGAACGTGATTAAAATAATCAGGGGGGAAAAAATCAGATTGCAGAAACACCATAAGAATTTCAAGATGATTTTGCTGTTAACATTTCAGGAGATGAAAACAAGATTGACCATAGATTTTCGTCAAGGGGCATTTAGAAATTAATGGAAGCCAGATGCCACTAAAGGAATTAGTACCTGGTTCATTCTCCTAGTATCAGATAGTAGATTCTTTTGATTTTCTGAAAGCGAACAGCAGGACATATGTCATAGAGAGAGTAATCAAAAATATATGGGAACCGAATGCGCAATATGGAGCAAGACAAAATGCTAACCAGAGTCCACAGCTTTTATTTCCCTTGTGGTAGCATCGGCCGACATCAGCGGTTTGATAAAAAACTGTGCAAATCTGAATAACAAACGGCATTAAGCCATACATCCAACACAAATCTCATGACAAGATAATAATAACTTATTCATGGAAAAAGTTCTACCTGTCCAAGCTTCTTCAAAAGCAATGGGTTAATATCAAAGTAGTAGTTGGTATGTTCAGACGACGTAAAGGCATTTGTACTACCTCCATGCTAAAAGAAGAAACAAAATTTACTTAGAACGTGAAAAGTAGTTTTGAGCCAGCCATAATGGAAAGTCACCATATCATCACCCAAATCGTAGAGATATAGTTAGACAATATATTAAGGAAATATTACACCTAAAGTCCTCATTCTATACTTAATTGAGTGCTTGGTTCTCCATTCAAAATTTCATGCCGGACCTTCGATTTTCTTGGCACCTGGGTATTCAGACATGGGTGAATTTTTGAAATGGCCGTGTCAAACGCTTGGAGTCGCTGAACAGCCTAACTTATACCAAATAAGTTTTAAAGGCCTCTTTTAAGTAAAATAGACTAAAATACCCTTACTTTATAATATCGGTTAACGCACCACCGGTTAACGAGACCATCATAATGCAAGTCGGTTAACAGACTATCGATTAACGAGACCATCCGCTACGGTGTCGGTTAACATATGGTGCGTTAACCGACCATTATGCACCTCAAGTGCGTTAGCGAGACTTCTTTCGTCTCGTTAACATACCATGGGTCTCGTTAGCGAGCGCAGGGCTGTTAAGGCGATTTGGCCGCGCGAGACCCCAGCGCGTCATAATGTAAGTCGATAACGAGACTCGGGTCTCGGTAAGGCAAAAGCGCCCTTAACAGCCTTGGGGCTGTTAACGAGACCCATGGTGTTAATCATGCGGTGTGTTAATGCACTTATAGTTTGTTAACGCAGATTTCGATTTTTCAATTAATCCATCCAAATCAACTCGGTTGCAAGAATTTAAAGTAAAAATCATGATTCATACTCGGGTTTATACATTTTTTCATGATTTATACTACAAAATCCACAATTTTTACCGTGAATTAAAAAAAAAGATGGAGAATGATGAAACTTCTTACATAAATGAAATGGGTTGGATTTTAACATTGAAATGGGTTGGATTCTAACCTTGAAATCTTCTTCTTCTTCGCATAAATGAATTTGAAATGGGTTGGATTATAACCATTTCAAATGAATTTGAAATCGTTTGAAATGGTTATAAGCGGGGAAGAAGACAAGGATATATTTGATAATTTACACACCAAAGTTGGTCAACGGCCATTTTGGAAAATTGGTCGGGTCACCCGGCCATTCACCACTATTCCCACATTCAGACATGGCTTCAAGCCAAAAAGCCCGTTAAAATGCTGTGTGCATCTCACAATACCAGGAATACTTTGTAAAATGACAATTATACCCTAATTTTAGTTAACAAAAATTGAGAAATCAACTTCCTCATACAGCCCCACCTCCCATCACCACCACCCCCTCCCCCCGGGTCAGCCCCATCATTGAATTGCTAGAATCAAATGATTTTAAAGAGAACAGCTTATAAGTTTTCTCATGTTCGGATACATGAACTCATTTTTGTGGAACGGGAGTGTAATATAATATAGGAGCACTCATATATAAAATTAAATAATGTTGCTTGTATAAAGAGAAGAAACCAAACATCCAGAATATCCACTATATTTTGTTTGATTCAAAACATTTTTCTGAATTCAATAAAAAAATTGACTTGCTGCGAAGCAAGCAATTTCTGTCGGGAACCGAATGTTCTCGAGTCAAGTTTCCAGAGCTCTACTTGTTTACTTCCACATTTGCAAGTTAGGATTAAAGGTTCAAGTGTGTTATAACCTGTGAGATGGTGCAATGTCACGCATTCATCTTATTTTTGTTTGGAGAAGAGCACAGTTAAAGCATTTGAGGGTTGCTGACAGGACGGGGATGAGGGGAGCTGACAGCATCCGGCTTGATGTGTGGGATAGGGTGGTGGAGAGAAGATAAGTTATTCATTTTTTCTTAATTTTTATTTTTTATTTAGGAAAAATTGGCTGCATTAATTCTCAATTACCTAATATATCCCTTAACGAGTTTATAATGTGAGATGCCTTTACATTTTGAGTCCAAATATGCTGTCTCAAATGTATGTTTCATTGACTGTCCCACCAATATAAAATATACACATAATCAAATAAATACAAGTTAATTTTAATAACAAATGTGAATATATTAAATAATTGTATTTATTTAATGATATATAAATTTTCTATTGGTGGGACAGTCAAGGAGACACACATTTGAGAAAGCAGATCTAGACTCTTACATTTTAACCGTCAGTTTCCGTTGATCAAGGGGCTGAACTTATTAAACCATTCTCCACACAGGAAATTAAAGCTGCTTTATTTCAGATTGAGGAAGATAAATCACCCGGGCCGGATGGGTATTCCTCTTGTTTCTTCAAAAAATCATGGAACAAGGTGGGGGACGACGTTTGTGGGACAGTGGCTGAGTTTTTCTCATCGTCCGCATTGTTGAAACAGTTGAATCATACTGTCATTGCTCTTATTCCGAAAACGAACCATGTTCCTTCGGTTGGGGACTTTAGGCCAATCTCGTGTTACAATGTGGTGTATAAAATTATTGCTAAGCTCCTTGCTTCCCGTTTGGCACTGCTAATGGATTGCTTAGTCAACCGAGCGCAGTCGGCTTTTGTGGAGGGACGAGCTATGGCTGAAAATATTCATTTAGTACAGGAACTTCTTCGACAATACAACCGAAAGCGTGTCTCTCCGAGATGTGTATTGAAATTTGATCTTCGGAAAGCATATGATTCACTTAATTGGGGATTCTTACAAGTTGTTTTGGAAGGGTTACAGTTTCCTGTCATCTTTATACGGTGGATCATGCAATGCGTCACTACAACTTCCTTCTCCATTGCTATAAATGGAAACCTTGCGGGCTTCTTCAAAGGAAGCGGGGTCTTCGGCAAGGTGATCCTCTATCACCTTTCTTATTCGTTCTTTGCATGGATTATTTTTCTAGATTGTTGGCACTTTCAACAGACAATAATGATTTTAACTATCACCCGAAGTGCGGTCTTCTAAAGATTACACACTTGGCCTTTGCGGACGACCTTATGCTTTTTTCTCGTGGTGACCCAACTTCGGTCTCTATTTTTATGGAATGCCTTAATAAATTTGGAAATTTATCGGGGCTGAGAGCCAATGCGCTGAAATCAACATTGTATACGGCTGGAATTTGGGGGCCGGAGTTAGACGAAATCAGCCGGATCTGCTCCTTTCCGGTAGGTTCTATGCCATTCCGCTACCTGGGTATTCCGCTTGCGGCTCAAAGGCTTAAAGTCATGCATTTTGCTCCGTTTATTGATAAGTTGGCTGAATACATTAATTTATGGACTAGCACTTCGTTATCTTATGCCGGAAGAGCGGAACTAATTAGGGCCGTACTTCAAGGAGTTGAATGTTTTTGGTTGTCCATCTTTCCTATTCCGGCTGCCGTTGTTGCAAGGATTTCAAGCCTTTGTAGAAAATTCCTTTGGGGTCACAAGAAACCATTGGTTGCTTGGAACGAAGTTTGCTTACCGAAGGCCGAAGGTGGACTGAGTTTCCGCCAACTTCACTGCTGGAATTTGCTTGCTAAAACGTTGTGGAATATTCATCTCAAGAAGGATACTTTATGGGTTCAGTGGGTTAACCAGTTCTACCTTCAAGAAAAGTCAGTTTAGAGTGTCCTTCCACACAAAACGGACTCTCCACTACTGAAACGGATTCTAGCCATCAGGGACCAGATTGTTACTGCATCAGGCAGCGCTGAAGCTACCATCTCCACTATGTCACGGTGGAAATTTGGGGACGTAGGTGGGCTCTCGACAGGTTATGATTTCTTCCGCCACAAGGTAACAAAGATGATTTGGGCTGCCGACGTTTGGAAGGCATGTATTCCGCCGAAACAGTCATTTATCCTTTGGTTAACAACCAAGGCAAAATTACTCACCAAAGATAGACTAGTCCACTTGAATATTGATCGGGAATGTATCTTGTGCCGGGGAGCTGAAGAATCGGTAGTTCACTTATTTTGTCAATGTCGTTTTAGTAACACCGTTTGGAGGAATATCAGAGAATGGCTTGGCATTTATAGATCCATGTCCACCATCGCTAGTTCTTTGAAATGGATCAAAAAAGAGGGACGTGGTACCGGTTGGCAAGCTAAGGCCAAAAGAGTTGCTCTCGCCACCACAATTTACTTTTTATGGATGACAAGGAATAGATGGAATTTTGAGGATCTCAAGAGAGTTTCTGAGAGTCTTATTAGGAGAATCAAAACACAAGTATACAAAATAATGTTTACTTTGTATCCTAATGTTTTGATTCACTATGAGTCTCTCGCTTTGTCTGGCTAAGTTTTGCCTTTGCTTTCCTTTTTATTTGTCTGGAGATGCCCAGTGTACTAGTTGATTTCTTTCGCTATTCTGGGGATGCCCAGTGTCTTTGTCTTCCTTTTCACTTTCTATTGTTCAGTACCTTCTTTACGTGCTTCTTTAGATTTTGTTTCTTAGTTCTGTATTTCTGGAGATGCCCAGCGTACATGTATAGTTTCTTTTGATCTATACAATATTTACATTTACGATAAAAAAAAAAAAAAAGTATACGATGGGTACTGTATGCGTAATTTTGCTATATACTTGTATAAATATTAATGCTCATAAGATTTATTTTAACAAGTACAAGGAAATACGGGTTTTTTGTCTGTGTAGGTGGGTGGTTGTTGTGGGGGTGCCAGTGACCTAACCACCTAATCTACAGATTAATGATATATCTCCGAAAGTAAGGAAAAAGATAAGTGAACCAACAATAAGATCATGAAAGATTCGACTGAAATACCAAGTTACTACCTCAATGATGTATTTTAAGTAACCATTCTCCAAAGGATACTTCTCACTTGCGAAAAACAGCATATGCTCTGGAATATATATATATATATATATAAGTTTCTGAAGGAACCGTGTACTGCAAATCTCTCAGTAACATAAAACCTATCCTAGTCATTTAGAACTATGCCAAGAAAAAAAAAATTGATCTTTTTTACCAAGAAAATGAGCAAGTCCTTCCAGTCCGTCTGGGTCACTAAAAGAACCCACACGAACATCCATTGAAGCTGCGCACTGCGCATCAAAAAAGCAAAGTTTAACTAAAATTACTTAAGGTAAAATATTACAACAATAAAATTTTAAAAAATAAGTGAAAAGACGACTAACTTTATCGGTTTCGGGATCGCTGATGAGGAGAACTTGTAGGTTGTTCTGAAGAACAATTCTTCTGTACTCTCTTTTATCATTCCGTGGCTTATTTATCTCCACCTCCACCTCCTCTGCTACTGTCCCCAATGCCATTTTTGCTCACCTATCACCGCAAAATTATTATCTATAGCTTATCAATACGTTCACAAACGCACATATATGTATACAGCGCTGATTTTTGTGTGTGTGTGTGAGAGAGAGAGAGAGAGAGAGATTGACTTGAAGGGGAAGGAAGACTTCAGAATGAGAGCAAGATTGACTTGAAGGGGAAGGAAGACTTGTGGATTGTATAGGGATTTGGAAATTGGAACGTGAGAGAGACAGAGATTGACTTGAAGGGGAAGGAAGACTTGTGGTGTGGGATTGCATGGGGATTTGGAAATTGGAATGTGTGTGTGTGTGTGTGTGTGTGAGAGAGAGAGAGAGAGAGAGAGAGATTGACTTGAAGGGGAAGGGACTTGTGGGATTGCATGTTTTCACTCTCAAATCTACATTTACTTAGAGCAACTCCAACCATGATCTCTAAAATAGTACAATTTTTACATCAAAATAGTGTAATTTTCACACTATAATTTTTTACTATCTCCAACCATGATCTTTAAAAATTGCACCAAATAAATAGTACTTGTTTTTGTAATTTTCAACAATTTATTGATTTCAAAAATTATTTAATTAAATATTCTATCGCTACTCAAATTTATAAATGAAAAATTAAATAATTTTTTATTAGTAAAAATTATAAATTAAAATTTTATTTCTAAAAATTATAAATTAAAATGATCTATATCATTTCAGGTTCTATTTTACTTTTCAATATTGTTGTCGTAATAATAAATATTCGTCTTCTTGTTTTCACATTTTTATATTTTCAAAATTAATGATAAATTTTATTTTTACATATACATTAATTATTTTTTATTAATCGATTACAATTTTTTATATTAATAAAATAATAATGAAAAAAAAAAAAAATTAAACCATAAAATAATAAAATGGTATGAAAAAGGATATAAAAACAAATTGAACCATGATCAAATAAAGGACAAAAATGGAATTAAAATAATATGAAATTCCTGCGCCAAATCCACAATGTTGCGCCAAATTTACAAGAAGATCGCTCACTACTCCAAAATGGAGTAGTGAGATACAGTACGGTTGGAGCAAATTTGGAGCGCCATTTTGGCGTGAACATTTTGGCGTTTCACGTCAAAATGGCGCTCCATTGGAGTTGGTCTTACTCAAAATATCCTTTTGCAATCCAAAAAGTTCTCTTAAGTGACCTCTTCAACATATCCGTACTACTTTGAAATGGTACTTTCGTCCACAGACCTATTTTAACAGATTTGGTAAAGGAAACTCTTCGGGACAGGTTCTTTTGAGAGCTCTGCTGGTGTTTGCAGTTGGCGGTTGCACCACTCGACAATGAAGAGATTTGGCCATTTTTGGAAGGTTTGGCCGCCCAAACCCACCGTTGCAAGAGCAACCTGAAAACCTCACTTCTTAATGGAGGAAAGAATGCGAGTCTTTGTTTTGCAATTCATATGTGTGTAGTGTGATTATAGTTATTCTCTACTTTGCCTTCTATATTTAGAATAATGGCATAATATTTTTTTGCTACATTTGAGGTAGGAAATGAATGACCAAACGACACTTTCTCACAACCTCAGGCTGACATTTAAACACGGATTACCAAAGAGTGAAAGAATATTCATTTTGTTAAGACAATCACTCTTGACAGAATCTTCTTCCTGGTTCTTGCAACATAAATTGCTCGAATCTGGACCTATTTCTAGATTCACATTCGAAAAATTTTCTCGAACCTGCCTTACATTGTAACTATACATAAATTGTACTTCATAGAATCAAAAGAATACATCCCTTTTCCCAATTTCTTCTACTCATACCTGTCAATGTCCTTGGGCTAAAACACAAACTGTCAAGAATGAACAAAGACTTGTCAGTCGTCACAATCCATTGGCGTTTACATGCACGTCAATAAGCAAAGCTATGGTAATCGAAATACCAATGATAATATAGGTGTGTCGACAAAAGTATTATTTTAAAGTGGTACGAATCGTGTTGAGGAGGTCACTTAACAGACCTATTTGGATGGCAATTGACGAAAATGAGATTTTGCACAAACAAAAGTTGATTTGAGGGTAAATATGCCAAAATTTCTTATGTAATGATGATTTGTAAAATCAATACGAAAGGTAGGGACGTTTTGAGCCAATTATCCCATGAAAAATGTCAAGATGGAATAACTAGTATATTGCTTCTCTACGATGGAATCCGACCGTAGGATATGAGAATAAATATTTGAACCCCTTTGTTTCTGATTGAATTTTGATGGGTGAGGATGACAATCTGAATTGCGGTGGTTATAATTTTAAGATTGAGGCAGTGAGTAGAGCAAGAAAAATATTATTTGATGGATAATTTTCGTTTGAGAGTGAGATTGAAGACGTAGAGACACATGAACACATATTAACTTGCCCAAAATGATACTTGGGTAAATGGAAAATTGAGTCTCAAAGATGAAGTTGAAAATGGTTGAAGGGAAGGAAAATGGTTCTATTCCACATTGAAAAAATAGAAAAACTTAGACTAGTATATATATGGCTACCCTTCAAAAAGGTGTGATCATGTGTGGTATAGAGGCTTTCTCTTGCGCGCGCCCACATGAGGGATGCAAATCATCGACCAATTAACATCTCGGGCCATTGAACTCATGTACGAGCGTGACGTGTGTACACGAATGGCGAACCAAAATTGGCCACATAGTTAAACCTACATTTTGCAGCTTTTTTTCTGATTTAATTATAGAATTAAATTTATGTCTTTTCAACTACTTTTAACTCTTGAATTCCTAAATGCAGCTAAGTGTTTAAGGTAGCTGTTAATGGAGGAAAAGTTGATTGGTCATCTGGGAGCCTATAAAATGGTCTGCATTTTTCACAATCCAACACATGAATTCAGTTTTCTACTCCTTCATTTCTGTTCCAAAATATTCAAGTGTCCTTCTGGTGATACTGTTCTGGCATTAGCTCGGTTAGCTGGTTTAGGAGTTTCGTGCTACCAATTCTTTCGTTGTATCTTGGGAAGCAGACGTTCATTACCTTCAAAAAGCTACGGCAGGAGAGTGAATCTGTTTTAAGAAAACTGTGTTCGCACTGACATCAATTTGCAATTTCCTATTCTTTGTTTATTTTATTACTTTATTATGCATTTTACAGTTTTAGACTATATAGTTAAATAAGTTATGTATAAATCTACTATCAGATCTTGAGGCCAGATCCATATTTTTGAGCTTGGGTTCTATTCATATAGGCAATACAAATGACATCTATGGAATGGTCCGACTCAAACCAGATAATTAAAGATTATTATTTTATTTTTATTTTGTTTTCAATATATTTGGCTTTTCAGTGCAAGGTGGCCTTTTCCCAATCCTGTCTAGACCACGATACTGCTTGTACCTATGGGTCGTGACGTCGTGTCATGTCTTCCATTTTTCGAGACGGGCCCCAACTCACCCGTTGGAAATTAAAAATTTTAAAAAAGAAAAAATTGAAATTATAATTCAACTATTTCTTTTTTAATAAATTTGAAATTGGTTAAACAAGAAATGAAAAAAGTAAATTAAAATTGCAGTTAGTGTATTCAATCTTTAACTTCATTTGTCATGATCTTTCGTGATTTAATTAACGGTGTATAAAAAGTTTAAGTGATGATGGATGTTAATTAAATCATCAAGATACAAGTACAAATAAAATTAAAGATTGAATACACTAACTGCAATTTATCCAAAAAATAACATGTATGCATTCTACTTCAACAAATTTGAAGATAGATGCAATTTGTTTGTTACGAAACATTAAATAGCATGCTCAACAAATAGTTCACGCGTATCTCTTTATTAATTACGTATATTCTCGTCTAGTCAAACATATAATACATACAAATAAAATTAAAATCTTTAACCCTTCAAATATAATCTCGGAATAATTAATAAAAATTACTTAAAGAAAGGTGATTTACATACCAAAAATTATCACTATATTACCTTTAATTTTCATCAACTAAAAACAACCTAAAATGGGGCATTAATTCAAATTAATCACAATTCGTTCTGCACGTGGGACAAGAGGTACGTGCAGCCAGCCATTTTTGTATGCACTGCAAATGGAAGCCATGGCTGCACTTCTCCAGAATCCTAATTTTCTCTCCATCTGCAAAATCCGATAAGCAGATTGTACACTCCGCCTCTGCCCCCGCCAGCTTCATCCCTGCTGAATACACCTCCGTCTTGATTCCCGCCTCCAACTCCGCCGTACCTGAACAATTGTTAAATGAATACGAATGACCTCTAACAACTTAAACTCTTAAACGTGAGAGTAAAATTAAGTTGCAAATTAGTGTAGAGTCTACAAGTTATTATTTTTTTACTTCATAAAATTAGTTCAAATTTATTTTTATTTCGAAAATTAGTTGAAATGAAAGTCAACAATTAATTTTAATTTTAATGCGACCCAAAACTTTTTAAATTGATATTAGAATCACTTGAATTCAAGTCTTGTAGTGATTCATTTATTACAAATTATGCACGCTTGGCAGGGGGAAAGTAAACTCGATTGTTGAAGACAGTATTAAAATGAATAAATAAAGTTTTTAGATGAAATGATTGAGCGAATAAAATTAAGCTTTAAGATGAAATGATTAATAATACCGGAGCTGGGAACGGTCTTTTGCCCCGCCATTTCTACATCTGGTGATCCTCTGACGACTGCTGAGAATCGCGCCGCCGCCGGCAGCAGTGCATGCGTATTATGTAGCGAATAGCAGCATTGAAAGCTAAAGCGCAGATTAAAGCAATGGTAAGTACGATTAGTATCACGGCGGTGTTCGCTTTGAAATCCTTGGAATTTGAATACGGCCACCATGGACACTTATGAGCGTCGCCGTTGCATTTTGCTGCTGCACTCGGCGGCGGCGCAACTCTTCCTGCGGAGGGTAATGGAGGTGATAAATGGGTGTTAAATTCAGCAATTTCCGCTGCTTCACCTAAAGAAGACACTGATTTCAATTTCATTTTCTGCTACAAAAGTAGGATTGGAGCTTGAGTGATAAAGAAAATGGTGATGAGAGAGAGATAGAGAGAGAGAAATAATTACAAGGAGACAACAACTTGAAACATAATACATAGGTGGCAGCTGCAATCATCTTATACAAGTGAGTAGCGAAGAAGGATTTTCAAGAAGAAATTGATTGAACCCATAATGCCACGTCTACAACATTTAATAATTCAAAAGAAATAAAGCCAAATTGGGAATTTTACTACTTGCTTTTTCATTTATTACTTATTGTTATACCACTTACACGCTATGGATCTGATGTCAGAATTTCAATTCCATAACAAATAAATTTATAGAAGAATGAGATAGATTTGAGAATCTGATTTAAAGAGATGCGATTTAATGAATAGATGAGAGATATGATGAAGGGAGCAATTCTTACATAATTTTTTTCAAGATAGACGTACATTTTATTTTATCGTGAGTGGAGGTAAAAATTTTCTACGGTTATGATAAATCAAAAATTTAAGCTTAGCCTAACATGCTCGTAAGAAATTAGCTTTTATCCGCAACCTCAAAAAATATCGTTAAAAATATTTGTGATTGTGAAAAAAATATCATTTTGAAAAAATAGTATGAATTCTTTAAAAAGTTTCTTAAATGTATCTTCAAATTCCTAACCAACATTTTATAATTTAGAAACTTGCTCATAGTATGTGACGATTGAAACGATCTTAAAGTGAGTGATTATAAGAATGAATTTATGAGTTTATATGTGTATCGGGTCTATGTGTATACATAAAGAAAGAGAAGAAAAACAATACGAATAGAAAAATACATGATTCACGTTAACTCGATTAAAATAAGTTGTTCTTGAAAGTCCATTTTTCAATTGCAACCTTCAAGATGGCCTTCTAAAAAAATTGTCCATTAGTTACCTCGTGATTGAATATTTTGCCTTAGAAAAACACATTGTTTTAAATTATTTAAATATTTTTTAATAATAATGATTACAAATTAAAGTGGGACGTGAGGGGAAAGTAGGTAATTAAGATGAAGAATCCTTCTTCTTGATCTTTAATCATTCTTATTTTAGTTCCTTAACAAGCTTATAGCTTTACATTATAATAAGTTGCACACTTCGAATAAAATCCTGCTAAACAGCAAACTAGATTTGTCCTCGAAATGCTTTATATTTACAATAGTATGTCATACGGAATGTGTGGATAAAAGTATAAATCTTACAAAATATATAAATAAAAAATAATATTTGATTAATTTATAAATACTTATAAAATATACTTCCAAACATATTGTCAACCCAACCATTTCACTGTTTTAGATGTTGGTAACCCAACCCATTCATAGGATTGATTCACTCCATTTCACTTTTGACTTTCTGTTTCACTTTTGACTTTTGTAGAACTCTTAATCAACTTGACTGTGAAACTCGGGTCTCAATCGGATTTTATTTGACTTGACTATATTATTCTTCAACAATATCACGTATGATACGGCTCACCTTATCAAACAAGTCGATATATTTATTTATTTAAATTTATCTCCACTAATAACATATACATACGATTTGATATTCACGGTGTGAAGATATCTCTCAAATCAAATCAAATTTTTGTAACACTCTCAAATTACTCGACTATCATCTCTATTCCTACTATAACTGACAATAATAGCAGCCTGATCCCGATCCCGTTGCACATTACCTTCACACATGGGTGAGTTACGTGTTCAAATATTGTGGCAACAGATACGAAAATGAATGCTCCAAAAGACAAAAGTCCAAACACTTATAAGAGTATGGTCAATTCCGTGCCTAATATATATATGTACGAATATATAGGCCCCCCATATTTAATGTGACATGCTCTAGAGTGTGGATAAATGACCTCACACTAATATTTTTACATTATCCATATAAATGTTTATAAAAGAAATTCTTCAATTTAAATAAGATAGCTCCAGAAGATTCTGCATAATGTAACTCGTTTATAAGAAGTTAAATTTATTGATTTTACAAGTTAATTTCAAATATTTATCAAAATTTCTAAAATAATATAAAAATGACCACACTAGAATCCAAGGACTGTTACAATCCACATGTATTTCTGTGTATTGCTGTCAGTGCTTATTTTTAGACACACTAAAGTCCAAAATTGCTGTAACAATCCAATAATCTTCCAATTTGATCAGTTTCAGAAAGGGACAAAATTATTTAAGACATAAGAATTTTCTTTGATCCAATGCCCTCTAAAGAGGGCAATTGCAAAACCCTATTTAAGGTTGGGCATTTAGTTAGGTGGGAGGTTCAGGATAGCTACAAAGATGTGGACTCATAAAAAATTTAATCAGTTTTTCCAAATTTTCATTGCGTTCACGTGCATTCAACAATCATTTTGTGTCTGTTCTTGTCGTTAGATTCACTCTCTTTTCTTGTATTCTCAAGTAGTTAACTCGGATATTGAAGAAAGTATAGATGGAATTTTAATATTTTTAGTGTCATAGCCTACACGCCTAGATTCTATAGGTAGTTGATAGGTAGGTGCTTTCGTGTTTAACTCACTCTTGTCAAAGAAGTGTACAAATGACAAACACCGTAGTTTTAAAAAAAAATGATAAATAATTGAAGATGTATGAACTTAATTTGTTGACTTTTACGCTTTAATTAATAGTTATTTTAGACCTTTTTTGTTAATAAGGATCACACGTCAATAATTGTCAAAAAATAAATATTAGAGATGGAAGAAAATTTAAAGACGGCATTCACAAATTTACCTTTTTAGATGAAATTAATTTCTATACACACTTGTATACATTTAGCTATTAATTTTGTTATGACACCTACTTTCATTGCATCCACATGATTTTAGAGTTTGTTGGATTTACATGTTGAGTCCCACTTGGATCAAATGAATATTAATTCACTCTCAACTTATTATTCTATAATATTTATGTAATTTTTTTCTCATTTATTTTAAAATATTAGACTCTATTATAGATTTTCGACCATGTCCTTCGTAGGATCCTCTTGTTTCTTTAGCTCCGGTCATGGAAGCAGAAACAAAGATGAAGGTTTGAGAAACATGGAAATATGTACATAATTAACATTACGTCTAAAATTATGTTAATTAGAGAGGAACATATTTATCAATTTAAATTTAATCTTTAATTTGCATATTGCAACAATATGTTTGCACCACTTAAATTATAATTTCATCACAAACATAATTCTGGACTTCAGTTTGAACTTACAACCACTTTTTAGCACGCATTTATCATAGCTTATAATATAAAGATTAAATTATAATTTTCCAAACATATGCTTGGACTTAGCCGTAGAAATGGAACTTTTTTTTAATCAAAGGCCAACTATGTGCATAATTTTCATGAATAGATAATAATAAGACTTGAATTCAGAATTTTATAAGCTCTGATATTAAAATATCATAAAAATGATCAACGTACATTTTTAACAAAAATAATAACAAACTTTAACTGTCACAGAAAGGCTAATTAATTGCGCATTTAAAGTGCCTGATGCACTAAGAAACAGGGAAAAGCCTAACATCATCCAAGACAGGGCCACAAATATGTCCAAAGTCATGTATCTTTGTGTGATAAAATGGGTTGAAAAATGTTATCCTAGTTCTCTCCGAAACTGCTTGAAACCTAAGACTTGCTGTCTTAAACCAACCCTTTCCTTGAGATGTAAATGGGACTTTTACATTCTGTTTGCCAGCAAAAGCTTCAACCATCATGGATCCATGGCAGCCATTTTTGGCATCACCAATGGTGAATGTGAGGTTGTAGAATTTGTTGGGCACTGTCCTTATGATTTGTGCAATGGCAGTTTCTCTCCCTCCGACGAGCTCGATCGCAGCGAGCCCGGATGGGACGTTGAAATGCTTCGAGTCGATGTATTTTACTGGTTTTAAGGATTCAACAATCCATCCTGGAATTGGTGAATACAAGTCTTGTCTTTTGGGGAGAATGAGGATCCCTGTTGAGAAGTTCTTGAATACATGTGGACCATCTTCAAAACCACCATTTTTTACCAAATTACCTGCTTGGAATTAGGACACAATAAATTCTAGGAGTTTGTTTGATTTCAATTAAATATTTTGCTAAAAAATTAAAGTAAAAATCAACAATTAATTTTAACCACACATTTATAAGATTTTACAACTTTTTAATTACACATTTTATCAACTTTTATTAACTATTACATAAAATCTGATTTTAATCAAAATCAAACACACCCAAATAAATATTTTCATCTTGTAATCATTCAATTAATAGGTAGCAAGGACATCAAGAGTTTCAAACTAGAATCACGAGATGGCTAGCCATCATGTGTCGTGGGCCATAAAAGAATACTATGACTATAGTAACAGCTATGACACAAATTTTAATACGGTATCCTAATAATTCTAGAAATATGTAATTATCTATGATTTTAGAGCAGTTCAACTTTCACAATCTAGCTGATATGTTGCCCAAAAAGTGTTTGGGTCGCAGGACTTTAGGGACAAAAGCACATTTTACTCAAGTCTTCGGTCAATAGACTAAATCTTAAATGAATTAAACCTTAATTTTATTCGAGTCTTTACAAACAATTTAGTTTTTGGTCAATAGACTCAATTTTGAATGAAATAAACCTTACTTTAATTTTCAAGTAGAAATAGCTTGTCACTTGGCTTTTTAATGCAAATTTCTTAGTTTTTCTATAGTAATATTGTAAATTCAAGTAAAAATTACTTAATATAAACCCTACTTTTTCAATATATGACAAAACGACCGTTTGACCTCTAAAAGAATTTAAGGCTCAGGGACATGGTTGCTACTTGGAAAAGTGAGGTCATTCTTCTAAATTCGACTCTATCAATAGAATATTAGATCGTCGACCAATATTCAACTAGAATTCATTTTTAAATCCTACAATGATCACACCTAGAAGCAGGGGCAGACCCATTCAAGAACCAGTGGTGCAATTGCCCCCACTAGATTTCACCAAAATTTCAAATTTGTGGGTTTCTTTCACAGCCCACATTGCAAGCCCAAATCCAATAAAGACATGGTTTTAAGAGTATTTTCTACTATGAACATTGTGAAGAATCGACTACGTAAGCAGATTGGAGACCAATGGATGAATGATAGCTTAGTTGTGCATGTTGAAAAAGATGTATTTAATGAAATTGATAATGAGACTATTATACGGTGTTTTTAAAGTATGAGAAGCCGTAAGAAACAATTGTAAAAAAAATACTATATTTTGATTTTTGAATATTATCGTTGTAGTCTTATTTGAAATTATCTTTTACGTAATTTTGTATCGTCCCCACTGAACTATAATCTTGGGTCCGCCACTGCCTTCAAGTCAAATAATCCAACTATTTTTTGGATGCATCACTAATACAACCAAATGTAAATGTAAATTCATATAATTAAAGTTTGAGGCTTACCTCTTGTGTATGTGAGTGGCAACATTTCCTTGATTGCAATGGCATCCAAAAGTGGTCCACAAGTTGGATCTTCTTGCATACCAGGATTGTGAAAAGTAACCTTAACAATATTTGAGGTTGCCTTAAAACTCCATGCATAGGTGTCTCCTCCATCACTGCTATACAATGTCTGGATTGGGAGATCACTTGACATTCTTCCCGGGTTGACTGAGATTCTTAGGACTTCATCTTGGGCACAAGTTCGGGTTGCACCGAATGTTAGGCTATATATTGTGCCTGCTTTTAAGTTTCTGATATATTGTGAAACGGAGGCTTCATTTCCAAGCCTTACGGCATGAACACCGTGCGGGACGGCAAAATAGAAGCCGCCTGGCTGCGGCCCGCCGGAGATGTACTCGACAATGCCGCTAATTATCCATTTGGGAAGTGAGTATTTCCCTACTATCACCGTTTTATTAAGGTTTGATGGTTTTGGCCCTCGTTCGAAGTTACCATTATCAAGAAATCCTGGAAAAAAATGCAATATGTTACTTTCTTTTTTAATTCAAAGTTAACAAAAAATTTGTGTGTTATGAGTTTCCAACTTGGGATCACGAGACTTAAACTCAAGACTAAACTTGTTAAATACTTTATAAGTCAATATCGACAAGACTTAAACTCAATAATATTTATACAATTCATCAATTCCAAAGCGCGCATTTAGAACGCAATGCAACCAAGGTACACAATATTAACAATACTGCGCAAATACAAAAAATAAGATACTAACATAATATTATCCAGAACTATTCAATATGCCTTATCCAACATGCCGGAAACATAATGAAAGAAAATGAAAATGAAGACAAAATTTGTAAATAATATTACAATTACCATCAAGAAGTGGAGAATTTGTTGCAGAAGCCAAACTGTTGCAAAGAGAGATTAATATGAACAGTAATGAAAGAGTAAGAAATGAAGCCATTCTTGTGCATTAACTGCAGAAACAAACTCGTATCAAAGTGGGGTTAGGACAGCATTTCCTTAAAGTATTCTAAAATATATATATGTCAAGATTGAAGAATCCTAAACTTGGTAAAACGAAAGGAGGATAAGAGGACCATGTTATCTTGCCACTAAATTAGCCGTGATCTGCGTCGGGTTGTCTCATTTAATTTTTTTTAGTTCTAAGAAGCCTTTTTTGTAGTCCATTATGATAAGTGAGTTTACATTGGTTGCCGAGATTTGCTCTAATTGTTTTGAATTCTTGATTTCAACGAAGCTTCTTGTCTTTTTCCTTTTTTATTTTTTATTTTTTTTTTATTTTTTTATTTACTAAAAAAGCTTCACGAAGAAGAGTCTTTCTACTACTTGAAGAATTGAAACTCTCGAATGAAATAAAAATAATTTGAAATCGATTATAAGAATAATTTCTTATTTTATTTATTTAGAATGAATGCTCACTTATCTTAACATCTTTATTTTCTATTATTTTTATCTTTTCTCATGCTCGATTCTTATCTAGTGCATTATATGTTTCAATTATATTTCGTTCTTTTACGTGCTTTCTTAAAAAAAAAAAAAAAAAAAAAAAAATTATATATATTCCTTGGAATTGATATTTAGTCATCAATTGCAAGTAGATATCAATTTTTATGCAAGGGTCAAGTCAAACTAAGACAATTTGGAGTAATAAATTGAACATGTAATTAAGTACTTGTCAAGTACCAATTAATTAACTTATTCTTGTGATGCACTTATTAAGAACCCAATTCACTTATCATGTGCATAATTAAAGCATCCACAGCAATAATTAGGAAATCACATGGAATGGATCATACTTGCGTCAATAATTAAGTAAAATTATCTTACAATTTAAGTTGTTATATATAAGCATGCATTGTTCAATAAGATATCAAACGGTAATTTGAATCACTAATTAATACTCATCTAATATGATAGAAAATATTAATATAATAAAAAATAACTTTCTTTCTCACTACACTTTCTTTTGTTCCATTGTAATTAATTTTACACGTTCGATCGATATGAACCCTGATTCAAAATACATCATTGAGAATTTAAGTAGATATGGAATGCCGTACATATCAAGTGTCAAACAAAAAACTAATTAATTATATATTTTATTTTCTTAAAGAGTCGTCATTTTCTATTAAGAAGGTTGTCATTTACAAACCCTGTCGTATTTTCTGATGCTTGAAGGCCCCACGAATTTGAAGGATTTAGAAAGATTTTTCTTTTATTGATGGTAATTGGTCATGGTATCACCTTTTTCTTTTTTTGGTAAAATCTTGATTTCATTTTGTTTGTCCTAATGGTTGAGTTTAATTGATTTGACTTTTTTCTGAAAATATACAGTTTATTTGAAAATAAATATAGAGCTAAATGACAAAGACGAACTAGCGTGCATGGCATGAAGTCTTAATTTCAAGTGTTCTAATAATTTATTTATGAAGATTTGATGTGAAAAGTATCTCAAAAAGAAAATCTCGACTACAAAAAAAAAAAAAAAAAAAAAACCTTTTATTTTTAGCTTTAAAATTTATTAAAAGTAACTTTATTTATCAATATATGTGGAATCTAGATTTATTTAAAATATTGAGGCCTCTTGACGTGGATCCTGTTCCCGTACGTGCATCCGTATAATCAGCTGCCGCCTCCACTTTGGCACCGCCCACGAGCTGGTTGTGCTTCTTGCTTCATCCACAGATGACAGATCCACTCCACCACCCTTCTTCCTCGGATTGGTCAATGCTAATTAATTATTTAATTGTGGTCACTATAATAAATTAAGTGCAAATGTTTAGTGCATCTTAAGATAATTGTCATGTAAGCACATAGAATAACTGAATAGGTATGATAAACAAACTATGATAAATGGAGATATAATTTCGTTAAATTGTCATGTAAAATTATTCTATGGCAATGAGGAGGGGCGGGGATTATCCCCATTTACTTATTTATTTACTTTTTAAATATATTTTTAAATACAAATTAATATTTAAAAGCATAAAAAATAAGAGTCAAAGCGATTTTGGATGAATCTCTCTCGTGCCTACTCCTAAAGATTACTCAAGCAATTTAGGAGATTTGGACAAAAAATTTAAGAAGGCATTTTCAAAAATAAAAATAAATAAATAAAGCAAATGATCATCGACAAGAATTTCACTCTCACTAATGACTGCCTATGGTATTATCATCAATTATTGTCGACACACCTGCTTCAACGATTAACGACGACAATTTCATAGGCACGAGGGTGTTGCGATGCTGATTAGTGATAAAGAAGTTGTTAGTGTCATCGATACAAGTTTATTCTTTATTTATTTTTATTTTTTATAAAAGTGATAGATTGTATATTATGTCAATAAATATTTTAATTTTTATATTTTATTAACTTATTTATAGACAATTTCCGTCAATAATTTTAAATATTTTTTAGCTGGTATTTAATAACTAAGAGCATCTCCAATGCAATCGTAGATTCCCCAAAAAAAAAAAAAAAAAAAAAAATTGTCACCTAAACAAAATAGACAATGTCTAAAACTATCAAGCTGACTGGGTAAGAAAAAAAAATAGACAATGTCTAATACTCTATCTAGTTTCAGACGCTCTTTTAAACATGCTGATTGAACAATATTTAAAATTTCTATGTAGATTTAAATTTTCTATGCACATTTAAATGTAATCTAGTATTTATTTTAATAAATTAAAATCCACATAGATAGCAATCCACATAATGCATTAGAGATCAAATTTAAACTTGAATATCTATTCATTACACACCAATACCACGTAGATGGAAAGTTTTCCAATATTTATGCTACTTATATAGCAATCCATAGAATGCATTGGAGATATTAACATAATTTTTCAAGAGCTCTGATTTTCAAAATGTCCAAAACAAACTACCACCAAACTACTAGTCTACCACCTCCACTTCCCCCTCATCTTTTTTCTCTCCCCAATCTCAACTTACGAACTGGATTAGACCACCAGATTCCTTGGGGTTAGTCGTCAAATATTAAATTTGATCAACACTTCCTCTCAGGAGAATTAGCCTCTTTATACCCTTGAACCCACCCATTCGGCCCCTGACGAGACTAAATTTGCGACTTGTGTAGATATCCTTTTACAAAAATTTTGTTGATGATAAGTTGGTCCCTCAGACTGTCTTTGGATTAGACTCAAGAGATGACACGGATGTTACTGGGTAAAGAGGGAAACGGTGAAGGAGCAAATAAACAAATCTGGCTGGTTCACACTTCACACACATGCATACATGAATTTGTCTTTGTCAGCACTAGTGCCATCATTCATTGTTTGCTATATTATTCCTCATGTAGGCTCTGGAACAAATCTGGGAATTGACAGAAGGAGCTTTGTAAATATACCACTAAATAACATCATTTTTCCAATTACTAGTGAGGTCACGTGCGATGCACGTGTTATGGCCGTAATGGTGTGTGTAATAGTGTCAAAATAATATTCATTAGTATACAATACGTTCAATAATTTGATAATAAAATTTAATTAAAATAGTCACTACTTGAATAAAAGATTAACACAATGAAAATGATTCGATTGTATAACTTTCTAGATTAACTTGGTCTGCTCTTTGAAATGAACTGTGAGGAAACCAGTAGCCGTGGCAGCAGATGGAGCATGGCACGCATACTTGATATCGTCCATATTACCCCTTCCCAGTGCTTTCATCGCGGTACATAGATGAGGTGCAATGTAATTGTATTAAATAATTAAGCCATGCTTTGAAAAGCTTCCTTAAGATTTTTAGCAAAATCAAATAAATTCCTTGTACCGATTAGGTGGGAAGGCAAAAAAGGAAGCAATATAAAGGAAGATGACCTTCCAAACATTACTAAAAGAAAAACTTGTTGCGTGTGTCATATTTTAAATAATGTCGATAAGTCTGTGATTCACACTTTTTATAGTGATCATTTAATGTGTCCAATTGCCCCATTTCATGATGTTATCTTGGCCTAACTTGCAGTTCACCCCGAGCTAGAGCAGGTTTCAAGATGTTAGCAGCATCAATTGTCCCTTCTGCTGCTCCTACACCAATCACGTGTGCACCTTGTCAATAAAAAGTATAATAGCATCCCTCTGATTAATTTCCTCCATCAGCTTCTTCAACCTTTCCTCAAATTCACCACGATATTTTGTCCCAGCAACAAGAAGACCCATATCCAAGGTTATAACCTGAAATGAACCAAAATGGAAGATTTAAAGGGGGAGGGAATGCAGATTTCTGTTTCAACATATGAAATAATATTGCTCACATACATGACCCTTTATTCTGAATTAAGATGAGAGCAAAACCCCAAAGAAAGCATAAATTAGCCATAACTATATAGAAAGAAAATAGTGTCTTAACTTTTTAAAATTATGTGTGGATCTCTTGACTACCAAATAACAACACTCAAATATTTTAAATAATGAGAAGTTGCCAAGTTTGATTCATAAATGTATCTGCTAACAAGTTAAAACTGTTTCTCTTCAAATCATTCATGTATCACCTTACCTTTTTCCCCATTAATTGTCTCCGGAACATCGCCATTGGCAATTCTTTGAGCAAGACCTTCTGCATTAGCTGTTTTCCCAACACAAGGTTCTCCAAGGAGGCAGGGATTATTTTTTGTGCGCCGACCCAAAATTTGAGTAACTCGTTCAATTTGGTCTTGCCTTCCAACTACAGGATCTAGTTTACCCTAGAAAAGCAAGAAAACCAGCTTTCATTAGGCCCCTATGAAAGCAAATAATTTAATAAACATCAAGATAAACGGGAAATTACCTCTTCAGCTAGCTTGGTTAAATTTGTTACATATTCCTCTAGTGTAGGCTTCTTGTTTCCTGAGCTTCCCCCTCCAACACCAGCACCAATAGCCTCCGCACTCACTCCCACCATTCTAATAATCTATGTGCCAAATGGATCATCGGGCTGCCAGGGTAAAAAAATCACAAAAAAATTATTAGACAGCATAGATAAGTGCTAATGCTTGCCTGTCGCGCGAATATTGCTTGGATCAGCACCTAAATTGTCAAGAACATGGGCTCCCACACCTTCACTCTCTCACAAAGTAATCCCAGCAGCAAGTGCTCTGATCCAATGTAATTGTGACCTGAATCAACAAGCAATGAATCAACATCTAATTACATATCAAACTTAACTAATATGACTTCACAAAATTTGCCAAGTCTTCTTTAGGATAATAGTAAAATGTAAATGACCATCATATTTTTAACTTATCGTGTCACAATTTCAACCAAGACACAGAAAGATAAAATAAAAGGTAGATAATAAACTGCAAACTAAAGGCTATATGCAAAGCATTCAGTATCCAATGACGAAAGAACTAAAACATACACTAGTACGACAATAAGTTTAACAGCATATGGTTGGTGTTGGTAATATATAATGTTCAATTGGAATATTTTGAAAAATAATATTTGTGTCAAATGTTCAAAAATATTTTGCATAGACGAGGAAGATTCATCCACATAGAGAGGTAATTGACTACCTCTTACGGGTATGGTTGAATGACCTATTAAATAATAAAACTTTAGATATAAATTCAATAAACATTGGTATTACTATTTGACATATTTGTTGTACAATCATTACACCTAATAATATTATATTTTGCAAACACACATGTGAAAATAATGTCTTCTACATATAAGAACATTAAAATAATCCACTATGTATATAAATACATGAAATAACGAAACCATAAGAGTCACAATATAAACAAATATTTTCACACGTTACAGGAAACAAAGTTATTTATAAAATAATAAAATATAAACTTTTTTGAAATCCATTATACATAATTCAAATTAATAACAATTTATATAAAAAATAAACATCGAAACTCTAACCTTAATATGTATAATATTACACATAACATAATTTCATAAAACAAAATGCAAACACAACTCTAGAAATAATAAAGTATTAGAACTAAATACATTGTAATAATTTTGGTTATTACCTGTGCCAACGATATTTGTCTCCATATTATCGAGGACTTCAGATGTATTGGTATCTAATAAATTGCCTACATTATATATAAAATGTTTAATCCACAAGAACCAATTTAGGAACTCATGTGTACAAAATAAATTGTCCATGGTCTACTACACTAACAACACATTTAGTACTAAAAACAAAATAACAAATAAGCTAATATATATATTTTGTTTACAAAATTACTTACCAACTTCATTGTGATTATAAATAATCCCCTCGCTTCTTACAGAGTTTAATTGTTGTTGATACCGAGTATAGTTATCGGTATGTTGATTATCTGATTTCTTCAAGTGAAGCTCTCTATGACTCTTGTTTCGATAATCTTTTGATAGAGCCCATTGTTCCTCTGTCGCTTATTCAATAAATCTTTTTCTTTGAAGCTCATTGAATTTTGACCCCTATCAACTTCTTCATTTTCGATCTGGCGTCAATCAATTACTAACTATTTCAGTTCATATTTCTCTTTTCTAAAATTGAGAATGTATCCATAGTTCATTTTGAGCATATTCAAGGTTGAAATTAATTTATAAGTTAATGATTTCCTTATGTACCAAGTCCTGATTCAAAATGTCATCAAATACATAGATAAATACATACATGTATAATAAGCAGAAAGTTCCAATCATAGTTGTTCAAGGTATGCCTAATGGCAAAGCAGAGAGAAGCTTTGGTTCCAATTTGATAGTGTTTGCATGATTCCTCAATAAGGAAAGCATGAGGCACAAAAAAGGTAGGCTTTATTAAAAACATTTTTCATCTGAAACATTGTTTTTGTGTTAAGTCTGCCATGTGATAGGCTGCTGAAACTGAATCGGATGATGAAATGCATATACAATCTTAATTTGAAATTGTTTCAAAACTGATTGTGCTTACTTTCAAAGAGTTGGCACAAGGCTTTGCTGAGAAGAGAATAAATGTTTCCAGAGACCCATTTAAAATTTTTCCAGTTCTATTATTTTTATTCTATTCTACATGCCACACTTAATCCAACCAATTGTTGCATTTTCTAAGAGAAACACCATCCAATGCACAACTCTTCTCCTCCAGCCCTCCAGAAAGTTTTTTCCCTTACTACAGAAATGTGCAAGGAAAATGAGTAGGTGACAGCCAACAAGGTCAATAATCTACCAGAGAGCCTACTGTCAATGCATCGCCCTCCAAGTGGAGTTGAAAATATGAGTTTTGAATGGCAACAAAAGATCTTGTTCTAGGCTAAACCAAAGGGGTGCGTGAACTAACCACAAGATGCTCGATCTCTTCAGAAAGGGAAGAAAGCGATAGCACCAAGCAGCCACTGACCTGGTTGGCAATTTCGGTGTTTCCTGAGACAAAAAAAATGCTAGGCTTAATTTAAAAATGCTAGCCCACTCCAAGTGAAAATTGAAGGAATAATTCTTATAATTATCAGTTCCAATTTGCATTTCCTAGGCTAGAAAACAAAGAATGATATTCCCTACATCAATCATTCAGACCAAGAAACTCCTACAAAACCTACTCCAAACAAACTGCTGAATTCCCTATACATTCATTTATTAAATTTTTATATATCCGTGGGGTCGAAAAAAAGCCTAACATTGTGGTGATGTAAGCAAAACGCCATCGTTTAAAATTAGAATATAATAACCCAATTCCAGTAAATGGGTTTACTTTGTTCTTTTAAGGGTAAAAATGGCGTAGTTTTGGACGTGACCCGGTCTAACAAACCTACACCTATATATACAAACATGGTCTTTCATAGTTGTCTTTTGACAAAACAATGTGTGTAACTAAATTTTATTGTTAGGACGAAATAGAAATAACACATATTCAATTAAAGTGGCATATATCATTAAAATACAACTGCCACATAGTACCAGAGTATTAAAGCTCATTTCACACCTATCTTTTCTCCTGATTTTCTGTGTAATCTGACTCTAATTTGCAACTTTTCTTCTGGATTTTGGTGGGTTCTTTCTTGTTTGGTGTGTATAATGGGGAATTGCTGGTGTAGGTGGAACTAAAGGTCACTAAAAACCAATCTCAAAAGTAATTTCCCATTAATGTATAATTTTCCTATCAACAAAAGGTAAAGTAAGTATCGTATCCACAAACATTATGATGGTTTAAACCACAATATTCATAGTTCCTAAATTGTCATTTTTTAGATCATATTACAACTCTGTTGTAGTTCCTAAATGGTGCTGATTACTGATAAAGAAGTTGTTAGTGTCACCGAAACAAGTTTATTCTTTATTTATTTTTATTTTTTATAAAAGTGATAGATTGTATATTACGTCAATAAATATTTTAATTTTTATATTTTATTAACTTATTTATAGACAATTTCCGTCAATAATTTTAAATATTTTTTAGCTGGTATTTAATAACTAAGAGCATCTCCAATGCAATCGTAAATTGTCAAAAATAAAAATAAAATATGTCACCTAAACAAAATAGACAATATCTAAAACTATCAAGCTGACTGGGTAAGAAAAAAAAATAGACAATGTTTAATACTCCGTCTAGTTTCAAACGCTCCGTTAGACATGCTGATTGAACAATATTTAAAATTTCTATGTAGATTTAAATTTTCTATGTACATTTAAATGTAATCTAGTATTTATTTTAATAAATTAAAATCTACATAGATAGCAATCCATAGAATGCATTAGAGATCAAATTTAAACTTAAATATCTATTTATTACACACCAATACCACGTAGATGAAAAGTTTTCCAATATTTATGCTACTTATATAGCAATCCATAGAATGCATTGGAGATATTAACATAATTTTTCAAGAGCTCTGATTTTCAAAATGTCCAAAACAAACTACCACCAAACTACCAGTCTACCACCTCCACTTCCCCCTCATCTTTTTTCTCTCCCCAATCTCAACTTACGAACTGGGTTAGACAACCAGATTCCTTGGGGTTAGTCGTCAAATATTAAATTTGATCAACACTTCCTCTCAGGAGAATCAGCCTCTTTATACTCTTGAACCCACCCATTCGGCCTCGACGACGAGACTAAATTTGCGACTTGTGTAGATATCCTTTTTACAAAAATTTTGTTGACGATAAGTTGGTCCCTCAGACTGTCTTTGGATTAGACTCAAGAGATGACACGGATGTTACTGGGTAGAGGGAAACGGTGAAGGAGCAATGAAACAAATCTGGCTGGTTCACACACATACATACATGAATTTGTCTTTGTTAGCACTAGTGCCATCATTTATTGTTTGCTATATTATTCCTCATGTAGGATCTGGAACAAATCTGGGAATTGACAGAAGCAGCTTTGTAAATATACCACTAAATAACATCATTTTTCCAATTAACTAAAGGTCACTAAAAACCAATCTCAAAAGTAATTTCCCATTAATGTATAATTTTCCCATCAACAAAAGGTAACGTAAGTATCGTATCCAACAAACATTATTATAGTTTAAACCACAATATTCATAGTTCCTAAATTGTCATTTTTTAGATCATATTACAACTCTGTTGTAGTTTCTTGTCGTGCAGCTTCATTTGTGTCATTGTCATTCCATTTCTTCTCATTGTTGAATATAACCAAATTGTCCAACTACAAGAAAAAAAACTCCATCAAAATCTTCTAATGGGATTTCTAGATACCATGATTCAAATTAGGGCCATTTAAAATTCTAGAGATTCTAATGAACATACTATAAAAAATGTGCAAGGAAAATATCTAAACAGAGAATGAAAATCTGTACCATCATGTCATCTGCAACAGTACTATGCTGCAGCGGCGGGGGATTATCAACTCTATGTCTATGTATATATTCAATCTCAGGCTCTGGACCAATCCAAATCAAATGCTCATCCTCACTCAACATCGAGTCAGACATCTCGTCATCTGAATCACTCTCTCTGTATATTTTACACAAAACCCAATCGTCCAACTACAAGAAAACATGTAAGTGAAGAGAATTTAAGAAGAAATTAGAACAATTAAATTCAGGGACTTCGAGTATAGGATAACAAAAGCAGCAGAGATAAACTAATCGTATTTTATTGTATTCTTCAACTTCATGTAAGAAATTAGAGGATAGATGAATTAAAGTTACTTTAGACTAATTCTCATTGCTGGAGAAGCAAATTATTTAAATTTTAATGGCTTAAAACTTTCCAAATTCAAGATATGTTAATTCGAAATTAGGGCAACTTAAAATTCTCAAAAAATTCTAAGCTATAAACGTGCAACGAATATATCTAAATAGGGAAAAAATCTATACCCTCACGTCATCTGCAACACCCTGATGTCCAGGCAGGGTATTATCAACTCTAAGTTCATGCATAAACCAAGGGGTCCCTTTAAAGCAGCCAGGTTTTCCCTTGTAGAACTGAAAAGTCTTTCGAAATCCAATAGGTTTACCCCTTTGTTTGATAGTTTTATCGGCTCCCGTTACTTTCCAATATCCATCCCCTGCAACTCGTTTTGATGTTTTCATATTGTTGTATTTTCGGGTAAAGAATAACCATTCCTTCTCTCCCCGATCCAAGCTGTATTTATCTGTGAATCAAATAATCGGAAAAAAAAAATCAATCAATCTTGAGAAACCAAGAATAAAGAAAAAAAATAAAAATTAACTGAAGAGATGATTTTACCAGCAAGTTCCTCGGGATTGAACTCGTAAAAATCAACCATGTTAATCCAATTGCGAGGCATCGTCTGATTCTCGATCTTTTTAATCAAGAATTCAATAATAAGTTCTTTATCGGTAGCCGAAAAACGATAACCCCATGGGATGTTCTTAAAGTATTCATAATCTATAATTTGTAATGATGAAGCCATTGACATTGCAGAGAACAAGAGACAACCTTAATATTGGGATTCTTGTCTTTCGGTTGAGAAGAAAGCTGGTATTTATAACAGAGCCACAATGGGCCGGATGGTGTTAGGAATTGGGCTGGCCCAGGTGGTAAGATTCGGGTCTCATTGTCTAAATTGTCTAAAAACTAATCACGATATGTGAAATACTAGTATACCGCTTCCTTGCGGTGGGATCCGACCGTAGTCAATAGGTCAAAAAGCAAGGTTTGGTGCAATTTGAAGAAATGGAAAACATCCACACAATGCCATATTTCAGTTGTTGTTCTGATTTCATTGTCTTACAGCTTGCCAAAAGAAACCATAGGTGTTCACCCAATAAACTAAAAGTGCAAATACTGATCAGTGAATTCCATAACTTTTCAACAACCAAAACCATAGGTGTTGACAACTACTAGCAGGAATTTAAACAAACCCTAATAAAAGAAACTATAGAAATGCCCTCAAAACACTAATGATTCACAAGGATCGTGGAAATGAAGCTAAGTAACCAAAACCCGAATAACGAAACAACAAATTGGGGCTTCAATTGAATCTTGAATTAGGTCCTAAAGCATTCAACAAAATCCCCAATATCAAACAGGAAATACAATACGATTTCAGCTACCGTATGTACCTGAAGAGAGAAGAAAATGGCGAAAGCGGAGAGCATCAAAATCGCCGAGTCTCTTTTCCTCACCTTTGTTTATTATGAAGTCTCCAACTCCCCAGATGCAGGCACGACTGTGAGAGAGCAATAACGCTTAGTTATGGGTCAGCTCGGTGGGTTCCGATTGAGGGTTGAGAAGAATCACGAGATTATTGATAGATTGAGGGAGAAAAAACAGAGACGATTGATCGACGAGAGGGGAGAGAGATAGAGGGGTTTGTTTGAGCGGATTTTACAGAGAGAGACCGCGATTGAGAGAGAGAGAGAGAGGGCTCTTTGATTGAGCGAGAGGGAGAAACATAGAGGTGATTCTTTGAGCAGATTTTGCAGACGGATGGAAGGTGAGCAATTTTTTTTTTTTTTTTTGATGTATGTAGTGATTTTGATGTTGGTAAATTTTTGTGCTTTTTTTTGCCTTTGTAGCGGAGTAAACCTCCCTACGGTAAGTGATAATTTGGGAAAATTCAAGGTTAGTGACTACGATGGACATCGAGACAAAAGAAAGGAAAAAATTAGATTTATTAGTTACCAATCTAAAAATAATTTCAATTTTAACAACTTAATCAATTTATTTTAAAAATACTACATTATTAATATTACATTAAAATCAATTTTTTTAACTTTAATTATAATTAACCTCTTGTAAATATCCTAGATTATTGTCTAGATGCAAGAAACTTCCCATTTACAAACCGGTACAAAATCTTTCAAAATCTCAAACAAATCTTCTTCCAATTCTCCTTTTAGGTATTCAAAAACTTCCTCATTTACAAACCGTAAGAAAATCTTTCAAAATCTTAGCAAATATTCTCCCAAAATTTCTAAATCGTAGTGCATTCTTCACAATTTTTTTTTTTTTATCTCGGTTGAAGAATGGAGACTCCAAATCGCAGAATTATAAGGTCGAAGACAACGCCACCTCGAGGAGAATATCTTTGAGTCGAACACTTCTAGTCACCCCATGAATAGCAAAAGAGACAACGAACTTGTTGAAATTTAGAGTTTGTTCTGTATTTGTAACAATTTCTGTTTAGTATTATTATCTAATACAATTGTTACAAATAATATTGTGTATCAATATTTGATACAGATGTTACAAATGATATTTTGTATCACTAAATATGTTGTTGAATATGTTATATATTATATTATGTTATTTTGTAGAGCACATGTTACATAAATTGGTATTCTGTATCATTGATATTTTACATCTTAATTTGTAAATACGATTGTTACAAATGTTGAAATTAAAAGATCATCGGTTTTGTTTGTATTTGTTACGAGATATTTTCGATACAAATAATATATATTTGACAGTTATAACAATAAAAGATTTTGTTATACATATATTCCAATCAATTCCGATTTCTAAGGATTCGATTACTATAATTAACAATAAAAGATTCTATAATATATAAATTCCCATCAAATTCAGTAATTAATGATTGGGCATTACTATATGTAATATATAATACAATAAATTAAAATAATAGTTTTTTAAAAACAGTATTTTCATAATAAATGAAACAAAAATAATTTTTTGAAATTATTTTCAAAAGTGGCTTATTTATTAAATAACCCCGAAAGGAAATGGTTAAAGCGAGGACCATCAACGGTTAGTCTTTTGAAATCAAAGAGTCTCAAAAGGTGCTCGAAGAGAGATCATGTTTGCCTTCATCGGGTTTGGACAAACTCCGAAGTCATGTGTTCAAAATTTATTTCAATTAGAGTCATACTTCAGTGTCAAAAGACCAGTGCATCCCTATAATTGCAAAAATCATTAATTTAAACACGAAACTGTTTTATTGTGACACTGTTATATTAAGATATTATTTTCTATGATACTGTTTTATTAAGATAATATTTTATTAATATAATATTTTATTTAGATACAGTGTTACTTTTAAAACATAACATTTGTGCTCACCTAAGCACGTACTTAATAATAATTTGTATCTGATATTGTTATATTGATTTAACTTGTTTGCTATTTTTAACCATATGATACTGTTTGCATCTGATATGTTTCTAATACTATTTTATATCGTACTATTTTATTATGTTATTGTTCTTCTGTTGTGTTAGAATTTCTATTTTGAGTGTGTGTAATATTGCCATTGTTTTCAAATATATTCATATAATGTACTTGTTATATTAATAATAATATGCTTCTAATACTGAAATATTAAGATACTTTTATCTGTGATATTGTTATATTTAAAATACTTAAATATTGTTCTTAATAAGATACTATTTGTGATATTATTTTACTAAGATACTATTTTTTCTATGATACAGTATCAAATAACACACATGAATATGTGACATTAATATTCGATGTATATGAAACAAATGTTGTTTTATTTATTCGACCAAAAGAATATTACAAAACAATTGTGTTATTATGTATCAAAGATACAATATCTCAAAAAATAAATATAATTCAAGAAAAATAAAAAAAATCATTCATGAAAACTGAATTCACTTGCAAAAATAAAGTTCAAATAAGCAATTGTTTCCAAAATTTTGCAATCTAGGAACTGTCCTGTTTGTGATATTGTTTTATTAAAATACTGTTTCATATGATACAATATCAAACAACACGTGAATGTGTGACAGTAAGATCTCGAAACACATAAAAATGTTGATGTATGTGAAATAAATGTTGCTTTCATTTATTCGACCAAAAAATGATTACAAAACAATTGTGTTCCTATATATAAAAAAAATAATATCTCCAACAAAAACAACCTAATTTAAGAAAAATAAAAAAAATAAAGCATTCATAAAACTTAAATTCACTTACAAAATAACATTCAAAAAAACAATTGTTTCCAAAATTTACAATGCAGAGTCTGTCAAATACTTTTCAGAATCATCGTCATTATCTGATAACAATAGCAAGCTGTTAAAGTTCAAAATTTTATATTTTACATGATTTAGAAAAAAAACAACATTGAAAAACCATGAATCTTGCAATTATTACCAATGAAAACAGTGAGAAAATGTTTGGTTGGCTAACCAACGAGTCGCATAACGTCGACGACAAGATGCAAGAGTCGGCAAGTAGGCGAGAAAAGACGGTGGTCATGTACGTGCTGTTGAAGTTTAAATCACGTTTAGTACTAATTAATTTGGATTCAGAGGTAATTATCGATTAATTGAAATATACCTAAAATTGCATTTAATAACAATTTTGAAAAATATTTGGATCTAATTTGAAACAAGTCACCTACAAGTGATTTATAGACAATTTCCTCACATGTTTTCTCGATTTGTACTTCATGTAATATTGTCAAAATTGCCCATTTAAATTGAGCATCAAAAGAGCATACCCCAAATTATGTGGAAAATATGTAGTGGAACATAAGATAATCGAATAACATGGGATAAAAAAATCATTAAAACTTTCTAATCCGGATCAAATATGTTTGGAAATAAAACTTTACTCGAGATGGCGGATCGAATATTTTTATACAAATTAGATTTTCTTAAATTGATAGACCAAATTCATAATTAATTCATGAAGAGAAAAATAAAAAGTGATAATTTCACTATACACCACAAAATATAAAATAATTTTAAAAATACTATCTAACTTTTTTAATTCTAAAAATACTATTTATTTATTTATTTTTGTAACACTTGTTGTTACATTTGTTACGTTTGTTAATAACAAATGTAACATATTTATTGTAACCAAAATAACAAATGTAACAAAAAAGTGTTATAAAATTAAAAATAATATTTTATAATAAAAAAAAGATGACAAGATTTTAATAAATATTTTATTTATTGTGGTTATTTGTGAAAAGACCCAAATAAAAATAATGGACATTACTTCACAACAGGCCTCTGAAAACATGAAAAACAGAAATTTACACTAATAGCATTAAAATTAATCATTAAACTATAGCTCTCTCATTTTTATTTTTGTGTTACTTTTCATTATTGCACCAGCTTGCTTTTGTCCTTCCAGTCCAAATCTAATGATAGCTTTCTAAAATAAATACTAACATATTTTTTAGTATGCAGTGACATTTTAGTCGTTTTTAATTAGGATCTATTAGAAGTCTTGCAAGTAGCACTGCATATAATTGTATTTTTATCTATATTTTCTTCTACCTTCATTGATAAAGAATTATGATGGGTGGTGCGAGTATTGTATCAATGATGGAATAGAGACAAGCTAGGATGTTATCATGACGAGAATAGATATTGGGAAATAGTGATAAAAGAAAAAAGAACTCTTCTTTAATTTTTGATTACCTTTTCTCGCATATGTATAAAACTGAATCTATTCAATTTTTTTTTAAAAAATTACTAATCCTTAACTTTTCGAAGAATTCTTTATTAGTGGTCAAGAATGACTGATTTTTCAATCTTTTCAACATTGGTTCCGTGGGAGCAAGTCAGAAAGATTGAGAAATAGAACTATCTAATTTAATTCGTTCTAAAAGGCCATGACATGATCATCATAAGGTGATCTTTTTGTCGACGAATGCTCCTATCATCCTCGTAGTTTCTGAAGGATGAGAACCAACTATGTAACATTTGTATAAAAAATTCAAGTATTCTGATCATTTGTAGGAATTACACGTAATAACGAACTTATAATTTATCATAAAGAGAGTGTCCCGACCAACAGATTCGTGGTCGAAAATGCCGCCTCCGCCGTAGTCGGTATAGGGACAATAGTGTGCCCTTCTTCTTCTGAACCAGGACAGCAATCCTCATAGAAAATTGTTTCATAATGAATTAGGTCGCAGAGAACAACTTCTAGATTTTTCGTTAGGGAATTTCACAATCGGCTATTGATTTTCTTGGAGAATTGGGCAAGTATTTTCTTGGAGAAGTGAACGACGAAGGGTATTGCACTGAATGATCTTGCTATTGAGGAAAAAACAAAAGCTTAGCAATTTACAGACTATAAGGTTTTCCAATGAAATTCAAAATTTAGATATACAACGTCGTTCCACAATTAGATGGAAAAATGTGTAAGATGATTCTTAATAACAACCCCGTGTATAGATATGGATTGCCGCTATTCTCTTGAAGTCCTCTATATAATTAAATAAGTTATTATTCAACCAGTCTAATGTATGTCGTTAGTCTCTTCCAGATATAGTTTATTTCTGCATTATTGTAAAATTTATTTCGACATTTTCTGTTTGATTATTTTTAATTAATATTTAGCTAATTATTAGTGTTCGATGGTTTCCTTTTTATAGATAGAAGTTAGGTTCGTAGAGCCTACTGAATAGGAGAAAAAAACTCAATATTTTGCTTGTTTATCAAGCATAGGTTGCACAGTCTTAATCCATGATGATGACTCTAACTTCGTTGAACCCCCTATAAGGCAAACCAGCTTCGAACGCAACTAGTCTCTCAAAGACACTTGGGCCAAGCTTCGCTCCTATGCAAACCTGTTGAAGGAAACCTCTGGTATTGTATTTAGGCGATCAACGTTGTGCTCATCAGGAAGGAGAATAATCAACAAAGCAGCCCATTTACTATGTAAGTAAGGTTTTGCTTGGTGCTGAGGTGCGTTATCCGGATATGGAAAAACTTGTTGTAGCTTTGGTGGTAGCTACCTGAAAGCTTAGACCTTACTTTCTGTTGCACATCATTCGTGTGCTCACCAACTTTCCCCTAAGGCAAGTGTTGCAGAAGCCTGATGCCTCCGGAAGGCTAATGAAATGGGCTATAGAGCTAAGCCAGTTTGATATTCAATACCAGGCTCGAACTGACTTCAGAGGCCAGACCTTAGCTGATTTTGTAGTAGAATTCACTCACGCTCCGGAAGTAGAAATGATTGATAAAAGTGATTTAATACAACCCTAGAGTATATTTGTTGATGGGTCAGCACATGAATCCGGAGCATGTACATGCATAATGTTGATCAGTCCGGAAGGGCATAAACTGCATAGCGCCATACAGAAAGCATTAAGAATTCGTTGAATTCTGAACACGATTACATGAAATAAATACACAAGATTGAAAACATTAAAATACCATAAATTAGTAAGCTCAACAAGAAAAGAAGAAAATTAAATTAGATAACCAATTTCAAAAAGGGGACAGAAGAACTAAAGAGAAAGAGGCTGAGCAGTAATAGAACGATAAACTCACTTTCTTTAATTGTAATGATAAACCTTAATGATGAGAAAATTCAAAACAATTAAATACAGAAATTATTCCAATATAATTCTTACTTGTTAATTCTTGTAGATTTCTGTTAGAGAATTGACATTTATGGACAAAATTTCCAATTTCTACAGGAATTATGCATGAAGAAAACACCTTTAGTTTTTGAAAATTCCAAGAATGGATATGTCATGTAGGTCAAACCTCATTAGGTTTTCCCAATTCACATATGGGAAAAAGGTCTCATGACCAACTTATTCGTGATCGAAACTCCGTCTCCACTATCGTCGGTGTAAAGAAAATAGTGTGCACCCTTCTTTTGAATCGAGACAGTAATCCTCACCGAAAATTGTTTCATATTGAATTAGGTCATAGATAACTTCAAAATTTTCCATTAGGGTATTTCACAATCGGCTATTAATTTTATTGGAGAATGGGTATGTGATTTTCTTTGAGAATTGGGCAAGTATTTTCTTGGAAAAGTGAACGACGAAGGGTATTGCACTGAATGGTCTTGCTATTGATGAAAAAAAGAAGGCTTAGCAATTTACAGACTATATGGTTTTTCAATAAAATTCCAAATTTAGATATACGACGTTGTTCCACAATTAGATGGAAAAGTGTGTAAGATGATTCGTAATCACAACCCCATGTATGGAATTGGACTACCGCTATTCGCTTGAAGTCCTCTCTATAATTAAATAAGGTATTATTTGACTAGTCCAATGTATGTCGTTAGTCTTTTTCTGATACCGTTTATTTCTATATTAATATAAAATTTATTTCGACATTTTCTTTTTGATTATTGTTTCATTAATATTTGGTTACTTTATGAGTGTCCGATGTTTTCCCCAAATTTGTCTTGGAGTTAATTTCCTTTATACAATGTTCCCACCTGATCGCATAATGTAATACGCGAAACACTACATGAAGCATTTAAAACATATCACACTATGCATATGGTAACATGTTGATCAATTCCGTATTGGCAATGCAAACAACATGACACATAATTCATTTGTTATATTTTTAATCCACTAAACAATCTATCACAAACCTCCTTTGTATGATCACATAAATGTCTCCAATAACTCAAATGCACTCAAATTGCATCACATGACGTGGATGATGATAAAATTCACACAAAGTGAAGATAAACATTCCATCAATTTACCCAGTGGTACTTGAATTGCCCGTGTACTGCAAAAAAAAAAAAAAAAAAAAAATCATTTTCAAGTACTTATAACACACGATAATTTTTTCCTTGGAAACTACTATTTAGATAAATTTAAACATCCACACGAGAAATGGTTATAATACGTATATCCAAACAATTGAAAATGTATAGTTCAGTACTTGGGATGCAAAAAATTCGTCTTTCAACCCAAGCTCTTAACAAATAAAACACGGTCAAAGATTTTTCAGATTTTGATGCCGTCACACCTTTGACACTTACGTTTTTTCTTCTTGTTGTGATTGCATCAAGTTCAAAGGGACATGATCTAATGTCTACTAATGTCCACGGTGGACATTGTTATAATGCCCACCAGAACACTTGTCCTACACTCATTGGATTAATGTAAATTCTCAATTTACATTAATCCAATGAGTGTAGGACAAGTGTCCCGGTAGACATTATAACAATATTCACCATGGACATTAGAACAAAACCGCAAGTTCAAAACTATCGTTTGAATTCAGTGACATTATTGTAAATTTGTAATCAATTTTGAATTGGAGGATATTTCCTTTATATTAATTCCGATCACCTAAATTAACGTTAATATGGGATTGCAGTTTTCTTGATATTTTATGGTTGAATATTTGGTCTTTTGAGGATTTTAAATTTGCTATGGTATTTCTATAATTTTGTTCTTTAACTGGCCTACAAGTATAAATGTCCCATTGAAATATGGGAAAATTGCCAATAAGTCATTTCCACATTACTTGTTTCAAATTAGGTCAAAACTTTTTTTTTAAATTGTGATTAAGTCATATTTCACATCAATATTTTATATTAATTCCAAAATCATCCCTTTTAACCATATTTTTCATTGACACAATCTTCCAACCCCACAAACCTCCTCCACCTCATGACAACCTCCGGCGACCTCCCGCGACAACCACCTCTGGGCGACCTCCAAGACGCCTCCACCTCCCATGACAACCTCCTCCACCTCCAAATGACCTCCCATGACCTCAAATGACAACCGCTTCCACCTCCGGTGACCTCCGGCGACCTCCCGTGAGTGCTTCTAAAGCACAATGTCACTTTTAGGCACTTTTTTTTTTTGTGAAGATTTTGGATCACTTTTTAGGCAATTTTTTTGGTGAAGATTTTGTTAGCTGTGAAACTAAAAAAATAACGTTTTATGGACTTTGGTCACAGTGTTTGAATCCTTATCTTTGGTTTGTATGCTTTTTATTTTTTCATCTTACGTGGTTGTACTCTATTCTTAATGTCTTAATGATTAGCATTGATCTATCCGTTTCGCAAGAGAGGTGACCAATATGATTAACTTTGGGTTGAGTATTTGGGTTGAGTATTTTAGCATTTATATAAATAATGAGCATTTTCCAATTATATAAACAATGAGGTAACATTGTTGTTGATCTTGTATTATAGAATAACAACTTGATATTGTATTATACAAAACAAAGATATCAAATGTAAATTGGCATAGAATGTTGTATATATGAGCTTGAATGCTGTAAATATGATCTTGAATACTCTATTATCTTATGTAAATAGGAGTTTGAATGCTCTACCATCTAATTATTGTAAATAGGAGATTGAATGTTCCATCATCTAATGTTTAGTCATGGTATGTTATTTGATACTATATTCTACAAAAGCAAGATTCTGAAAAACAAAGATCACAATATAAATGGATATAGAATTGTTGTAAATTGGAGCTTGAATGTTCCATCATTTAATGTTTGAATGTCTTAGTTTTAATCCATGATACTGTTTTAATGTATTTGTTTTAATCTATGATATTGTTTAATTATGGCAAGGTTTAATAGATTGAAACTTTGTCATGATATTTCACTATCATTTGAAACATGTTTTAATCAATGATCTTTGTTTTAAAACGTGTTCTTGTTTGAATATATATATGTGATCTTTGATACTGTTTAATTATGGCAATGTTTGAACCTGTGATATTGTTTGAATGTCTTAGTTTTAATCTATGATACTATTTTAATCCATGATACTGTTTTGTTTAGGTAATTAGTATATTTTGATACCGTTTTAATCCATGATATTGTTTTTATCCTGTGATACTGTTTGAATCTATGTGATCTTTGATATTGTTTAATTATGGCAAGGTTTGAATAAGTGATACTGTTTGAATGTCTTAGTTTTAATCCATGATAATGTTTTGTTTAGGTAATGTACATTAATATAAATTGATATTGTTTTAATCAATGTTTTAATCTATGATACTGTTTTGCATAATACAGTATCAAACAAAACATATGACTAATTAAACAGTATCAAAGATAAAAGCATGATATCATAGTCATGTGTGTTGTTTGATCTTGTATTATGCAAAGCAAGATCACAAAAAACAAGATCACAATAGAAATTATCATAGAATTTGCACACGTGCTCGTAATTTTTATTATAATATGTTTTCGGAATGGTCTCGACGAGACGGTCAAGACCAATGGCTTTGCCACTGTCTATGATGGATTTTACCCGTTTGAAGTCGTCTCTTTAGCTTAAAATGACAATCTTTAATTTTTTTTTTTTAAAACAGTATCACAAATTCTTTAAAACAGTATCACGAGATAAATGTACATCCTTTTGCTGCAAATTAAAGCTCTTCCAAGGTATCTAAGTCCCTTAAAAGCAAACACATACTTCAGAGCAATGCTAAAATGAAGAAAGAAGACCTGCCAATCATTCTCAAGTTAATGGGAAGTCATGCAAAGGGTTCTCATCTAAAACTATAAACAATGTTTCTAATTTTTCCCTTGAATTTGAATATGTTTGAGATTCAATTAGGACATAGATTCTCATTGGATAGATAAGTATAAATTTATAAGGTGTTTAATGGTAGGTAGAAGAATTAATCAGTAGAGAATAAACAAGAGAATACTATTGTTCTTAAAATGTTTCATTAGTAGTACAAAATCATAGGTTTAATAAAGATCACAAAGAAAAAGCAAGATCACCGCAAAACAGTATCACCACTCACAATTAGCATTTTTTTACAATTAAGAGTATGATGGTCTTTTAGCTCTAAAATATTACTTTAATTGAATTAAGTTTTGAACATATGACTTTAGAGTCCATAAGTGCCCAAACAGTGACCGACCCTAAATTTACTTTTGAAATATTACGACTTTGTAGTGTTACAAGTGTACAAAAGTGTTATGCTGGATGGGCTAAGCCCAAACTAGAAAAAGGCTTCAGTAAGCTCACTCGACTTGGACCTAGTTGGGCCTCTTTTTCTCGAAGGACCAAACCCAAGCTGGTTTTACACTTCTAATCCTATTATATTCTATACATCCCATGTTAAGCAAGTACTTGATTCATATCATTTCGTAACATCCCAAAAAAGAATGAAAGACACTAATATAAATATTTCAATCTACTCGTTCCTCGAAGGCATTTACATTTTTCAAAAATGCGCATTGCAAAGAAATTAAAGGAATTATGCGAACTGAGGGGCCTCCAAATTAAGTTCTTGCCTCATAATATCATAAGCAACTCTCTGCTAAATGTCCAGATCTCCTTCTTTATTGTCGATAGAGCTTCCTCCATGTCCTCTTCACATGCTATATACATAGTTTTTGATGCTTCATTCACTTTGTCCACTCCTCTAATAACCTGTTTTTTATTTTACAAGAAAAATAAATCAGACCAAAAGAAGCCGTTAGGACATCGTAAAAAGACTAAATAATTCATTTTTAATATTGTCCAGTAACGTGTACCGTCTGTCTTACCAAAACAACCCACTGGATCATGTACATGACTAATAATATAGGAATAGTGAATTCATCTTCTTGAGATGCTGAATCTCTTGTGAGTTCTAAATGACTGGCCCATCACAATATGATTGGATGTTGAAATTTATATCAAGAGGAAAACATGATCTTCCAAAAAAAGCTAAAAAAAAAAAGTAAAAATTCCGACATGCGTGGTGTCTTTATTCGTTTTAAGGCAATTGTTGAGATTTTTTTTTTTTTTTTTACACCTGATTGTCACACTTTACACATACAATAGTTGTGAATATCTATCTCTCATACCTTTTTATTTAGAATTAGGCATCTCGTACTTAACAATCCACTACATAAACTGCACCACAATGACTTCTCCGAATGTCGTCACTAATATTTTGTCGAAATGGGACACTCTCCTTGGACACGCATCCATGCATCTTCACTAAAATTTTGTTTCCAAACATATTTGAATAATTAATTACTATTTTCTTGTTTTTAAGTAAAACAAGTTACTTTTTAAAAATAAATAATAATTCTTACTTTACTTTAAAAATAAATAATTTACTTATTTTTTAACTTGACTAATAAAAAGATTATTTATTTTAAAATTTATTTATTTACTTAACATGCGAAACAATTAATCAAATGTTTCTATACCCTTTACCTTGTACTTAGGGTATCAAATGTTTCTATACCCCTTACCTTGTACTTAGGGTATGCTAGACTTGGAGTTGCCAAGACGTTCTTACTAAAGGATTTGTCTTACTCTTTGCAAATTTTGAGTTATTAGTTTTTCCTAATTTTTTCACTTTCAAAATTCAAATATTTGCGATGTGACATCTAGCAACCAACAAGAACTCAAACCAGGGCGGAGTTGGGGGTCCCGGGGGGGACCTGGACCCCCCAACTTTTTGGGTGTTTTTTTTTTTTTAAAGTTTTTAATTTTTAATATATAATTTAACTTTTACTTAATATCGGTTTAATGGATGACAATTGGATCTATTGACCCAATATCAATTAGAACTTGTTTTGTATAGTTTAAAAATTAGTTTATTTGATCGAAATAGTTTATTTGACAAAAATAGTAAAAAATATCATACTACTAAGGTAAATTTTTTGGTCAAATAAACTATTTTTTTATCAAATAAGTCATTTTGGTCAAATAAACTAGTTCATAAATTAGACCAAACTGACTCTTAATGTAAGACAATTGGACCTATTGGCCTAATAAAATTAATAATACAAAATTACAAATGATTGATCCATTCCTCAAATGATAATACAAAATTAATAAATGTATTTGCTTGTTAATACATATCGTGTTCAAATAATAATTGTATATAACACTATTAAAAGGGTTTAAATTTGTATCCATCAATTACATAGCTTATTTTAGATAAAATAGATATAGATTTTATTTTTGTGCAATGACTTCTTGTAAGTTTTTAAATACTATGACTTATAAAAAAATATTAGATTCTCATAAGAATAAGTTCAGTAATTGTGGTTTGAGAGAAAAAAAAATTCGTGGGCAACCCCCGAGAGGCCTCCCCGACCCATCCCTATTTGGGACCCCCCAACTCCAAAAGTCTGGCCACTGATTACTCAAAGTGTCTTTGCAGAAGAAATTGAAAATAGTAAATTAATAATCTCGATATATGGTGGTAAGCGTCCATCGGCTCGACGTCTGTTGTGTCGGCATATACTTGATGAGTTTATTCATATTCAAACTTGCCTTGAGACCCGGCCTTCACTTGGGGCTCGACTTATGAAAAAGACAATACGACAATTTTACTAGAGTTATGCCCTCTTTTCATTCAATAATTTTCTACAAATCAATTAATGAGGAATAATTCACAAACAAAGCTCTCAACTAAATTTGGGTTCCACCATCTCACTTGGCCAAGTTAAAGGTCATTCAATTTTTGATAGCAATCGAGAATCTCAAACATAAACATAAATAAGAATATTAAGTGTTGTTTGGCGGCATTTTTGGTTCTAGACAATTGTCATATGTTCCTTGGTTTTGTGTGGCGTTCAACATATTTGATAAATAGTAAAAATATGAATCTAAAGTTGGATTTTAATTTTGATTAAAATCAGATTTTTTGTAAAAGTTGATAGAATATATGGTTGAAAATTTGAAAAAGATTGTAAGTCTTACAATCCTATGAAATATGTAGTTAAAATTAATTGTTGACTTTGACTTTAATTTTTTATCAAAATTTTAATTGAATATAAATGGGGCCTTAATATAGCTTAAACAGAAATATTAATATAAATATTTGTCGAGAAATTCAACAATTTTCGAGATATCGAGAGCAATTTCAATATGATTTAACTATTTAGTTGATTCACAACCCACTATATTAGTTTCGACAAGCTTCAAGTGTAATTTATTTACAAAAATAAATTGTCCTTACAAAAGTGAAGAAGATGGACATGAACTCCAAGAATACATAGCCGAAACTGTTTTTAACTCCAATTGGTGCTATTTGTGTCAATTTTCGTTTTCAAAAAGAATTCAGCCCGATCTTCAAGCGGCCCATTCCATCGCCTAAATATTTCTTTGGAGAAATTACACAAATACCCATAAAATTGAGGATTTTTTGAAAAATCATCATAAACTATTACCACAGTAAGTAATACGGTAAAAAGTAAATCAATTCCAATTCTATTCCATAATCAACCCGAAAACAGATCCAAATTCTCTACAAATCCAAATTCACAATAAAACCGATCTCTTTCACGTTATTATTAAGATTTTCGTTGTTTCTTCTCCAATTCAATACAAAATCATAACTCAAATTCCAAAATTCTCAGGTAATATGCTAAATTTTATTTCTTCTTCATAGTTTCTATTTGAATTAGATAATTTTCTGATTTTTGATTGAAGATATTCAATAACATGCTTAGTAAATGCATACAAATGATTTTGATTTAAATTATCTCATATTCCAATTAATGTAGACAAATCCTTCTTTATTCACTTCATTATAAATCATTAGTATTGAGTAAATTCTTCTAAACATATTTGTGAATATTAGTTAACAATACAGGGATGCATACAATGTGTTTGTAAAAATGTCAATATGAATATGGCTTTTTGTTCAAAAAGTGACATGCTCTGTCACTTTTTGCTTAAAAAGTGACAGAAAACATTGTATCCAATTCAAACAAACAAATTTGAATCAAAATTACCAATGTGGTTGATTTAAAAAAAATGATTTAACTTGATATTTGTTGTGCATTATGGAGTGACATGAATTATTGAACATGATCAAACATTAATGTATTATTTTTTATCTTGAATATGAATTGAGGGTTGAGAATAGAAAAGTGACATGCTTTGTCACTTTTTGCCTAAACAGTGACATGTTCTGTAACTTTTTGCTTAAAAAGTTACAGAACATTGTATGCAAGTTAGACAAACAAATTTGAATCAAAATCATCTATGTGATTGATTTAAATGCAAGATTTAACTTGATATTTGTTGTGCATTATGAAGTGACAAGAATTATTAAGCTTGACCAAACATTATTTTTTTTTTTTTTTTGTCTTGAATGTGAATTGAGGCTTAGATATAGAAAAGTGACATGCTCTGTCACTTTTTGCTCAAAAAGTGACTGAACAATATATGCAAGTTACACAAATACATTTAGATCAAAATTATCTATGTGGTTGATTGAATTGTAAAATTTAACTTGATATTTGTGGTGAATTATGGATTGACATGAATTATTGAGCATGATCAAACATTAATGTATTATTTCTTTTGTCTTGAATAAGAATTAAAGCTTTGGATAGAAAATTGACATGCTGTGTTACTTTTTGCCGAAAAAGTGACATGATCTATCACTTTTTGTTAAAAAAGTGACATAACAATGTATGCAAGTTACATAAATAAATTTTGATCAAAATCATCTATGTGGGTGATTTAATTGTAGGATTTAACTTGTTATTTGTTGTACATTATGGAGTGACATGAATTATTGAGTATGACCAAAATATTAATATATCGTTTTTTGTCTTGAATATGAATTGAAGCTTTGGATAGAAAAGTGACATGCTCTGTCACTTTTTGCACAAAAAAGTGACAGAACAATGTATGCAAGTTACAAAAAATACATTTGGATCAAAATCATGTTTGTAGTTGATTTAAATGAATGATTTAACTTGTTATTTGTTGTGTATTATAGAATGACATGAATTATTGAGCATGACCAAACATTAATGTATCGTTTTTTTGTATTAAATATGAATTGAGGCTAGATGATAGAAAAGTATGCTTTGTCACTTTTTGCCTAAAAAGTGACATGCTCTGTCACTTTTTGCTCAAAAAGTGACAGACCATTGTATGCAAGTTACACAAATATTTTGGATCAAAATTATCTCTGTGGTTGATTTAAATATAGGATTTAACTTGTTATTTGTTGTACATTATGGAGTGACATGAATTATTGAGCATGATCAATCATTAATGTATCATTTTTTTCTCTTGAATATGAATTGAGGTTTGTGATAGAAAAGTGACAAACTCTGTCACTTTTTACCTAAAAAGTGACATGCTTTGTCACTTTTTGCTCAAAAAGAGATAGAACAGTGTATGCAAGTTACACAAATACATTTGAATCAAAATCTTCTCTATAGTTGATTTAATTGCAGAATTTAACTTGATATTTGTGGTGAATTATGAATTGAGATGAATTATTGAGCACGATTAAGCATTAATATATCATTTCTTTTGTCTTGAATAAGAATTAAGACTTTGGATAGAAAAGTGACATGCTGTGTCACTTTTTGCCTAAAAAGTGATGTGATCTGTCACTTTTTGTTTAAAAAGTAACAGAACGATGTATGCAAGTTACATAAATAAATTCTGATCAAAATCATCTATGTGGATGATTTAATTGTAAGATTTAACTTGTTATTTGTTATACATTATGGAGTGACATGAATTATTGAGCATGACCAAAACATTAATGTATCTTTTTTGTCTTGAATATAAATTGAAGTTTTGGATAGAAAAGTGACATGCTCGGTCACTTTTTGTACAAAAAGTGATGAGAACAATGTATGCAAGTTACACAAAACACATTTGGATCAAAATCATGTTTGTAGTTGATTTAAATGCATGATTTAACTTGTTATTTGTTGTGTATTATAGAATGACATGAATTATTGAGCATGACCAAATATTAATGTATCGTTTTTTTGTATTAAATATGAATTGAGGCTAGAGGCTAGAGGATAGAAAAGTGACATGCTTTGTCACTTTTTGCCTAAAAAATGACAAAACATTGTATGTAAGTTACACAAACATTTTGGATCAAAATCATCTCTGTGGTTGATTTAAATATAGGATTTAACTTGTTATTTGTTGTGCATTATGGAGTGACATGAATTATTGAGCATGATCAAACATTAATATATCGTTTTTTTTTCTCTTGAATATGAATTGAAGCTTGGGATAGAAAAGTGACAAAGCGATGTCAAATTTTAATTAACTCGCAAGTGTACGAATCTATTGGAATATAGATAAGTAAAAGCGAGGTCGATCCCACAGAGGCGCTATGAGGAAGGTGTAATTTAATCCCAATTAAGCTGTTATTCTAGGCTAGTTGAGTTGAGAAAATTTGTTGTTGAAATTGTTTAACTAAAAGACTAAAGAAATAAGCTAATAAATGAATTGAGAATTCAAGTTGTGTAAAAATACCAAGGTTTCAGAATCCACCATTGTCTAATTTAGCAATTATCCAATCATTCATTAATTCCCAAGAAAACACACACGACAACACGAAATCAATATATTGTCGTCCCTAAAGATTTATCAATTAAGTCCAAAAGAAGAGAATCAAATATAGGCTCCCCTTATGCTTCAAACATAAATTACCTAAGCATTTTTCATATCACATTCCATTGAAAGAAGACAAAGAATCAAAGATTACCTAAGCATTCTATGTATCCCAATAAGAATAAAAGAAGATGAAAAATCAAAAGCAATTAATAAAACTTATTTAAGCATCAAGCATGGATTAATTAAACCAATATCTAACTATCAAAAATACATGATATTTAAGATGAAAGAAATTATGTTTAATTAATCTAGTTAAGAACGAACCATGAAGCGTTAAAGCCCTAAAAAGGAATTAAACGAATAATGAAATAATTACTTAATTAAAACAAGGTTTCATCGTCTACCTTGGCTAAAGAAAATTAGAAAAACATAATTAAATTAAAAATACAAGAATTGATAGAACCCGGCATGGATTGAAGGAGAAGAAATCTTCAAAAACTCTTGATTGTCAGTCAGTTGTCTTCTCTTGTTTTCTTCCGTCTTCCCTTCATTCGGCTCCCAAAAATCCTCCTTTTGTTATGAGAATATATCTCATATTTATACTACCCTAATTGTGCCCCAAAATATCTCCAAAGAATACAAAATTCGTGGGTCAAACATTACCTATTGAAATTAGGGCTAAAAAAGGAAAGAAAATAAGAATTAAAAAACGCAGACAAAAATGCACTGGGCGATCGCCCGATGCTTTCCGGCGATCGCCTGTGCAAGGCCATTAGGTCTCTGTTTGCATCGTAGTTCTTTCGGGCGCTTCGCCGGCATTAAGTTGGGCGATCGCCCAGCTTGTTGTTTCCCTCTTTTGCAGTTTGGTCCTTCGGTTTCCACTTGCAACCAATTTGGTCCTTCTACTTTAAGTCTTGATCATTTAAGTCCTCCATCTTTTCACGACATCAACTTTGGTCCTTCAACTTTACATCATCGCCAGTTTAGTCCCTCAACTTTGCATTATCTCCAGTTTGATCCCTCAACTTTGGGTTGAGTGCAATTGAGTCCTCGATCTTATGAGATATCTTCTAAGTTATTGCTCTTTTCGCCCAAACTTCTCCAATTGTTCACCAACCAATCCAAAAGCGAAATAAAACAATAATAAACTAGATTAAGTAGAAAAACAACTATATGACGACATAGCGATTAATTAAAGGCCAAAATAAGTGCATAAACGCACTTATCAAACACCCCAAACTAAACCTTTGTTAGTCCTCGAACAACAACAAAATTAAAATATAATTTAAACTAAGCTAACTGAATCAATGAAGAATTAGTCAATGTTAAACTCCTTACCATATGCCTCAAGTTCAAAATAAAGCAACACTATTAAAAGGATATTAAACAACAAAGACAAAAATTTTCACTTATCCGATGCTCGACCTCGTGTGAGTGTGTGAATAGCCAAAATTAAACTTATACACGTATTAGACCATGACCAATATTGTGTGGTTGATATTTCAGCAATCCCGAACCCTTTGTAGTCATTTATTTCCTTGCACCTCTCGTAAATTATCACACTTCTAAAGCTTTTCTCTCAAATCCCGAGGTGTTCTAGCGAAGTTGGTTTCTATTGATCATCACAATGCTCTTTCTTTTCAACGAAAGTGGTAAAACTTAGCACTTGTATTCTGAGAATTAGGATGGTGAGAGGTTTCTAAATTCTCATCTTCAGTCTCTAAGGTTCTAATCTAGTAATCCTTCCCGAGCACTTCTACTTTTTTTTTATTTAACTCTCATTAATGCCTTACATTACATGCAATACTTCTCTTTCACTAGCTTTCTGTGTGACCCTTGTAGCGAGCTTTGGGTCGATGACTCCCAAGTCGAGGATGACCATAGGACACCAGTTTGAAAATACCCTAGCAGACTTAATTGCTCGAGTCACATGTGCTAATAGAGGAGTGAAGATGTAAATTTATAAATGTCGCTCTCTTTTCTTTTTTTTTTTTTTTTTTTTTCTTTTTTTTATTTTAGATACAGGACTCATGTAGCGAGCTTTGGTCGATGACTCCCAAGTCGATGACCATAGGGCACCGAGTTTCAAGATACCCTTACATGCTTAATTGCTCGAGTCAGATATTTCATTTAATTTTATCAGTTGCGAGTAGTGCTCAGTTGAGATTCCTTGACTATAACCCATTCAACCAAAGATGAGATCCAGAAAACCCAAACCATCAAAAGTCTTAGAACAAAAGTAGTAACTTTAACACCCCCAAACTGTTCTCAAAACAGTTTAGTCACTAGCTCTAAGAATGTAGGAACGGAATTTTTATCATGATACTCAGTCAATAATATCAACACAAACACTCAAGTCATGTCTCCAATAAACGATAAGTCAATAGTGGCTATGTGCTTCCATAATCAGGTCTAACATGGATAAGTATCTGAGATAAAAGAACGAGTTCAAGTGTTGTCTAATAGTCTACTAAAATGTACTCAATTTTGAACATATATCATCATTGGCGGCAAGATATTCAACAATAACTAGAATTTATTTATTTATTTATTTATTTTTTTTTTTTTCAAAACCATTTCGATTCCATGAGCACGTAATGATAAGCAAATCGAAGTTCTTAAGTAACACGATATTTTATAACCCACCTTTTAAACAAAAACCTTACATTGTCCCCAATGTAAGAATAACATAAAGCATGTGAGTAGGAGAGAAAAGATCGAGTTACTCCCTGGGATAGATGTGGAGAAGAAGGATCGCCTAGTATGTAGTGGACTCGGAAGTAGTCTTGGGACCTTGGTGGAAGATGACCGCCTACATAATATTCAAGCGGCTCGCAAGTGGGGCATCTGCTGCGTGACAAGGTGAGACCTAATAAGTGCAATAAAATAAAAACTAATAAAAGATTTAAACTATCTAAAACTACTACATATAAAGCAAGTAAATAAAAGGGTAAGAAAATGGGTTGCCTCCCATTAAGCGCTTATTTATAGTCATTAGCTTGACTTATTGTCGATTGCCTTACGGCACTCTAAAAATGCTTTGGAGGACCCGCTTTGCTTGCACCTATTGACTTTGGCACTCATTGGAAGTGGCTCAATTGTCTGTTTCCATTCAGTTGTACCCATGACGGTCTTTGATTCAAGCAAAACATTAACTTCTTTTATATCACTATCAACATCAAAATAAGCACCCAAATGAGTTAAGCACATGTTTAACGCATCATCACAAATAGTATAAGCAAAACAATCATCATCTAATGCTTCTATCATGTCCACATCAGTGACATCCTCATTATCATGTGGTAGCTTCGTTGACATTAAAATATTCAGTTCTCTTGTCATGTTGCCAAAGGATAGTTGCATAACTCCATTCCCGCAATTAATAATAGCATTAGATGTTGCTTGAAAAGGACGACCAAAAATTACGGGAATATGTTTTGCGAGTCTCGCATCTTGGTTGAGTATCAAGTACAACAAAATCAACAGGAAAATAAAACTTGTCAACCTTTGTATCAAAACATCCTCTACTATTCCTCGGGGTACTTTCGAGATCTATCGACAAGTTGTAAAATCATAGAAGTTGGTTTTAACTCGCCTAGTCCAAGTTGCATATACACGAATAAGGAAGAAGATTAACACTAGCTCCTAAATCTAGCAAAACTTTTTCAATTTTATGGTTTCCTAAGATGCATGAGATAGTAGGACAAACCGGATCTTTAAATTTGGAGGAGTGTTGCTTTGAATTATAGAGCTAACTTGTTCGATTAAAAATGCCTTTTAGCATATGTAGTTGTCTCTTTGTTGTACATAGATCTTTCAAGAATTTAGCATAGGCGGTACTTGTTTAATAGCATCAAGTAATGGAATATTCACACTTACCTGCTTGAAGATTTCCATCATATCATTGATAGAATTACCTTGCTTTACCTTTGTGAGCCTACGAGGATATGGGGCTTTTGGAATGTAAGATGGCTCATTGTCCTCTTTGGGAGCTTCTTGGATTGAATCATCGGTTGAAGCGATTACACTGGAGAAAGTGGTTGAGGAGTGGTTTGCTTTGAGATGTCCACTGTTGTTGTCAAACGTTTTCCACGTCGCAAAGTCATGATTGATTTAGCCTCTTCATGTTGCACTCCTTTAGGATTAGGAAATGGCTGACTGGGAAACTTTCTTTTCTCAATGGTTGTTGCCAACTGTTGGACTGATGAAGCAAGTTGTCCCATCATGTTTTCAAGATTGGAGATGGATTGTGCCTGTGAGTTCTGGCTAGTGCGCATCTCCTTCTTGAACTCAGTGATGGTGTGATTCTGATGCTCCAAAGCAGTTTGTGTAGCTTTTGTCAAGTTTTGAAATGCTTCCTCCCATGGTTTTGGCTGTGAAAAATTATGATTGAATTGTTGAGTGGCCTGCTGGGGGGCTTGACCTGCTGTATCATCCTGTTGAAACCCCTGTGACCAAGAGAAATTGGGGTGGTCCCTCCAACCCGGGTTATAGGTGTTGGAGTAAGGATTGTAAGGAGGTTTCCTCATCATGTTGAGGGCATTAGCTTGCTCAACACCATACGGTTCTCAGAGGACTATTGGTTTGTCAATGAGGTCAATTTGCGAGAGATGTCCTCTATCATGCACTTGACTTCTTTGATTTCTGAGCTAGGTTCACTGCTGCGAATCTCATAGATACCCCTTTTCTTTGGCTCAGTTCTAGAGGATCTGCTCATTGTTGTGAATTGTCAGCCTGCTTTTGAAAGAAGCTCCAAATCTCCGTAGCATTTTAGACATCGACTCTCCACCACTTGTGGCCATCAACCACTCTTGAATATGTGATAGTAGACCCTCCAAAAAATATTGGCATAAGTGCCATTTTTCATAACCGTGATGTGGACATTTCATAAGAAGCCCATTGAATCTCTCCCAAGCTTCATAGAATGGTTCTTCGTCTCTCGCACAAACTCGAAATTTCCTGCGAATAGCATTAGTTTTGTGAGCAGGAAAATATTTATTCAAAAACTTAGCAACCATTTGTTCCCAAGATGTAATACTATTTGCGAGCAACGTATTAAACCATGATCTAGATCTATCTTTCGAGAAAAAGAAAGCAGATTTAAGTTTAACATTATCGGAGAAACATTCTCATATTTAAATGTCTCACATACAAAGATAAAAGTCGATCGGATGATTATAGGGTTCTTCACTATATAAACCATAGAAAGATGGAAGACAATTAAGTACACTCGGTTTTAGCTCAAAATTTCTACTTGATTACTTGTGGGTATTGTATGCATGAGGTGCTCAAATTAGCCAATGGACTAAAATAGTCCCGAAAAGGTCTCTCAACAATTTCATCACCCATAACTACTATTGCCGGTTCCTCCAATCTTATCTAAATTAGTAGGTCGTTTTCTACGGTCAAAAGTTCTTTCAATCTCACTATCTAGTGGTTCTAGCTTAATTTCCAGAGATTTACGACCAAGCATGCACAATGAAGATTTTTGATTTTTTAAATTTTTTTTTTTTTAAAAAAAAAATTTAAAAATAAAAACGAAAATTAAATAAATTAAATAAAATCCCAAATTATAACTAGTCGAGAATAAAATTAACTAAGATTAGATTAACCTTGACGCCTTGAGTCAAGAATGGCGCCAAAAACTTGATGTCAAATTTTAATTAACTCGCAAGTGTACGAATCTATTGGAATATAGATAAGTAAAAACGAGGTCGATCCCACAGAGACTGCTATGAGGAAGGTGTAATTTAATCCCAATTAACTGTTATTCTAGGCTAGTTGAGTTGAGAAAATTTGTTGTTGAAATTGTTTAACTAAAAGACTAAAGAAATAAGCTAATAAATGAATTGAGAATTCAAGTTGTGTAAAAACACCAAGGTTTCAGAATCCACCATTGTCTAATTTAGCAATTATCCAATCATTCATTAATTCCCAAGAAAACACACACGACAACACGAAATCAATATATTGTCGTCCCTAAAGATTTATCAATTAAGTCCAAAAGAAGAGAATCAAATATAGGCTCCTTATGCTTCAAACATAAATTACCTAAGCATTTTTCATATCACATTCCATTGAAAGAAGACAAAGAATCAAAGATTACCTAAGCATTCTATGTATCCCAATAAGAATAAAAGAAGATGAAAAATCAAAAGCAATTAATAAAACTTATTTAAGCATCAAGCATGGATTAATTAAACCAATATCTAACTATCAAAAATACATGATATTTAAGATGAAAGAAATTATGTTTAATTAATCTAGTTAAGAAACGAACCATGAACGTTAAAGCCCTAAAAAGGAATTAAACGAATAATGAAATAATTACTTAATTAAAACAAGGTTTCATCGTCTACCTTGGCTAAAGAAAATTAGAAAAACATAATTAAATTAAAAATACAAGAATTGATAGAACCCGGCATGGATTGAAGGAGAAGAAATCTTCAAAAACTCTTGATTGTCGATCGGTTGTCTTCTCTTTTTTTCTTAGTCTTCCCTTCATTCGGCTCCCAAAATCCTCCTTTTGTTATGAGAATATATCTCATATTTATACTACCCTAATTGTGCCCCAAAATATCTCCAAAGAATACAAAATTCGTGGGTCAAACATTACCTATTGAAATTAGGGCTAAAAAAGGAAAGAAAATAAGAATTAAAAACGCAGACAAAAATGCACTCGGGCGATCGCCCGATTGCTTCTTCGGCGATCGCCCGTGCGAGGCCATTAGGTCTGCTTTTACATGCAGCAGTTCTTTGGGCGCTCGCCAAGATTAAGTTGAAGCGATCGCCCGACTTGTTGTTCCCTCTTTGCGGTTTGGTCCTTCGGTTTCCACTTGCAACCAATTTGGTCCTTCTACTTTAAGTCTTGATCATTTAAGTCCTCTATCTTTTCACGACATCAACTTTGGTCCTTCAACTTTACATCATCGCCATGGTTTAGTCCCTCAACTTTGCATTATCTCGGTTTGATCCCTCAACTTTGGGTTGAGTGCAATTGAGTCCTCGATCTTATGAGATATCTTCTAAGTTATTGCTCTTTTCGCCCAAACTTCTCCAATTGTTCACCACTTGGGTCCAAAACCGAAATAAAACAATAATAAACTAGATTAAGTAGAAAAACAACTATATGACGACATAAGCGATTAATTAAAGCACAAAATAAGTGCATAAAACGCACTTATCACAAACTCATCACTTTTTACCTAAAAAGTGACATGCTTTGTCACTTTTTGCTCAAAAAGAGATAGAACAATGTATGCAAGTTACACAAATACATTTGGATCAAAATCTTCTCTGTAGTTGATTTAATTGCAGGATTTAACTTGATATTTGTGGTGAATTATAGATTGACATGAATTATTGAACATGATCAAGCATTAATGTATCATTTCTTTTGTCTTGAATAAGAATTAATACTTTGGATAGAAAAGTGACATGTTGTGTCACTTTTTGCCTAAAAAGTGATGTGATCTATCACTTTTTGTTTAAAAAGTGACAGAACAATGTATGCAAGTTACATAATAAATTTTGATCAAAATCATCTATGTGAATGATTTAATTGTAGGATTTAACTTGTTATTTGTTGTATGTTATGGAGTGACATGAATTATTGAGCATGACCAAAACATTAATGTATCGTTTTTTGTCTTGAATATGAATTGAATTTTTGGATAGAAAAGTGACATGCTCTGTCACTTTTTGCACAAAAAGTGACAGAACAATGTATGCAAGTTACACAAAACACATTTGGGTCAAAATCATGTTTGTAGTTGATTTAAATGCATGATTTAACTTGTTATTTGTAGTGTATTATAGAATGACATGAATTATTGAGCATGACCAAATATTAATGTATCGTTTTTTTTGTCTTAAATATGAATTGAGGCTTGAGGATAGAAAAGTGATATGCTTTGTCACTTTTTACCTAAAAAGTGACATGCTCTGTCACTTTTTGCTAAAAAAGTGACAGAACATTGTATGCAAGTTACACAAACATTTTGGATCAAAATTATCTCCGTGGTTAATTTAAATATAGGATTCAAAATTCATGGGATTTGTTTTGTTCTTTGTTTTCTCAGGTTTTAGCCCTTCTGAGGTTTTAATTTTTAAGGTACTATGTTTGATTGAGAGGCCTTTCTTTTTCATTTTCGTTTCGGTTTTCTGCTCATTGGGCCCTTAATATCGTCAAATTTGATCATCGGAGTATCATTAGTATGGTCATGAAAGTACTTAATAAAGATTCACTATTGATATGAAGAAAAATCAATTTAAAATTTTGATTAGTGTTAGAAAGCTAATTATATTTTATTATTCAAAATCAACAACACGGAAAATAAACACATATTTGGCTAAAAAAATCCTAAGAAAATTGAGATAATTACAAGTTGAATTGAACTAAAAAGGCTGAAAAATATAATTTACAACTCAAAATTCGATCAAATCACGGACTTAGGTTTAGTAGAAGATGATATCCTAAAATTTTTAGAGAAGAAAATGAAGGATTTAGAGTTTCTTATTCTTTAAAATGAAAATGACGTGTTTATCTCTTACTTGACTTTCTAATATAAATGAATGCATTTATTAACATATGTACGTGTTTTTCAAAAAAATTGAAAATGTAATGTATTTTTCAATTTTTTGGGGAAAAAGAAGTACGGAGCCTAATTTCCACTATTTTTCTTTTATTGTTTCTAGAGAAAAAAAAATGTGTCGCAGCCTAGATAAAATAGTTTAAAATATTATTTAATATATTTTGGATGCTTTTGGTGCACCGTATTAACTTATATAAAAAATTTAGTACAAAATTAAAATAAATTGTGGTGAGTGAATAATATTCTTTGATCCTTCACTCAAATAATGTTTAAAAACTTGTAGGCATGTCGAACTTGAAAGTAGAGTTTCTAATTTATGGTGCAAATGTTTGATTTGAATTTCGGTTGGGTCGTGCGCAGATGCTTCTGGGTCACTTAATTTGAGAATATTAGGTCAATTATTTAGTTATAATTGAAAAAATAAAATATACTAGACTATCTTAAAATTCTGAAAAATACTGACCACTTTACAAATGTATTCGACAATTACTAGATATTTGTAATTTAATTTTTTTACTACTTTTTCATTAATTACGAATTTAAATGAATGATAGAAATCCCTTAAATTAAGAAACCAATAATTAAATCACCATATTTATTGTGTTTTATCTCTAATTTCAATTTAATGTATTATCTTCTTCATTTTCGAACTCTATCAAACTCTACTCTCTTCACATTACATTTGCAATTCTCAGTTATTTATTGTAAATCTCATTTAATCTTATAAGCCACCCCACCCCACCCCACCCCACCCCCCGATCATACAAGGAGACAAATCCTGCACAAAATTTTGAATATTAGAAGGTAACATTCATTTTTCTTGTTTAAGTCAGATCTTGTAAGTTATTGAATTTGTCCAGATTTGTGTTATACACTTCCAAGTGTTAAGGTTTTTGGTTATGGTAATTATTCGCAGTGGTAGCAATTCAAGAGCCGAAGGTATGATTAGGTTATTTGTCTACTCTAAAATGGCACAGATGTGATCAGAAACAAGTCACTAAACACTAAAAGAAGAAACTAACATTTTTTGTCTTGATACTCATTCTTGTTGCTATACATGTTATGTTATGACATTTACATGGACTGAATATTGTGCTGTGTTAATGTTATCAAATATTTCTATACTCGGGCGGGCAATCTCTTATATTCATTCCATTAGCCGTGTTAATGTTATCAAATATTTCTATACTCGGGCGGGCAATCTCTTATATTCATTCCATTAGCAATATGCATTATCAAACTTCGAATTGGAATTTTTGTACAGTTCAACAAATTACAACATATTTGTTGAACAAATAAATTTATATTGATAGTTATTTTGTTGAATAAAATTTGAATTTTGAATTTGAATTTTGATGATATTCTTGGATAACAATAAAATGATACAATCGAGTAGAAATTTGGATTATCAACATTGCTAAAATCAACGTTTCATCAAAAACTTGATATTTTTCAATTAATTCAATTTGCTATGACTATTTTTTAATTTTATTGGAAGTCCAATAGATTTTAATATTCAGTTACAAGTTAGTGTATATACATAATTTTCCCACTTAATTTTGTATAGGTTGGGCATGGGCATGGGCATGGGCATGGACTTGATTTGATTGGATTGGTTTTCTAAATGGGGCTCAAATATCTTGGGTTTCATTTGGATCTGGGCTAAGATTCTTCGCTTTTATTTATATGTCGATATTTGGTAATTGAGGAATTAACATGTTACATGTGTAGAGTGAGTTTAATCGTGCTTAAATTGCAGCTAGGATTTTGGTCCACCAGAGTTAGCAAGCTCAAATGATTCTAATTATGGCTCAAAAATGCGTGGCCAATGTGATAAACAAAATTGTGCTTTCACATCACTTTTAAAAAGAACTCGTCAATAACAAAAGTATACACTTTACTAAACTGAATGTCTACTCCCGACTTATCAATGAAATACTTTCCTGAAATATTTAAGTCTCTGTAATTTACCTTCCTAAACATAATTTTCAAAATTATTTTGTTGACTAATAAATTTTTTTAAGAATAATTAAACATACTCTAAATATATCAGTCGATTATACGTGTCGAGAGAAAGAGAGAGATGGGGGGACCCTTGATGCCTTGTATAGGTGAGACAATGCATGATACAAGGGTCATGATGCATGTCTACTAAAGAGAGAGTCCAATCTCAATCAATAGAGATTCCCATGCACACTCAATTTCCCTTTGCTTTTCTTGACTACTTTTTAATTTTTTATAATTTTTAAATTCTCTAGTAATGTAAATGTCATTCAACTAAAGTGGCTTCCCCCACCCCATAACCCATTCACATGCCATTGGCGGGGATTTCATCTATTTTAGTTGCTCTAAGTACAGACAGCCACTGTCTTTTTCAATAACTATTTTTATTTTTTAAATATTATTTTCTAAATTTCACTTTATATATCGACGACAAATGTCCAGACAATAATAGTATGTTTTTGAAACTTCAAAAAAACATCAACAGTTCTTCTCAAGAATCTGTGGCATTAGACATGATTGATAAGGCATCATTATGCTAGTGTTCAACAATGCAATTTTAATTGTTACAAAATATGTAATTAAAAGATTATAAATTTATTTTGTAGCAAGGGGACACTCTCAAATATATAGATGCATGCATATAGATAGATAGATGGGATTTTATTTTATTTTTTAGTAAATGACTCTTAAAAATACATCCTTCTTATTTTTTTAGTGTACAAAACTTTTTTATAGGCCAAATATCCAGCTACTATTATTAAAAGTGACATTCATTTGTTTTTGCTATTATTTTCTAGTAGAGATCCATTCGACTCGACTAGTTTGATTTAGTGGTCGAGTTGGTCAAGTTGTACTTGATTGGCTAAACCCAATTGTCAAAATAATTGATTTTTTATGAGATAAAATGTTGAACATATCTCAATGCGAAAACAACTTTCTTTAACAAAATAATCATAGTAAACTAGTAAGTGCTAAAAACGAAAGTAATAAAATGCATCAGAGTCTCAATTTTCACTTGTATTGTGAATAAAGGGTGAATTCCATTAAAGATTGGCAAATGGAAGAACGACGTTAGGAATTATGATAATTTAGTAGGAATGGTAAAATACTCCGTTCTCGCTCAGCATTGTCTTGTCTCATAAAGAAAGAAGTATGTTCCTGAAATTTTTAAGAGGTTATTTTTTGTTTTGTACTCCAACTTGGGCCTTTTTAAGAATGCTTCATTTAGAAGCACATCTAGGAAGACTAAAGGTGTATTTTTACATTGTAATTCGAAATATTAGACATTGGAATAGACAAATTTTAGTATTCTTTTTTCCCCCTCACTTCATACTACGCAATTTTGTACGTTCTACGGTGCCCAATAAATCATGAAAGATATATAAACTGAAAACGAGTATTTGACAATATTAGTAATTTATTATTGTATTGTTTAGTACTATTTAATCCCACAAATTAGACATGCCACAAAAGTATGTACAAATATACATCATTTTTATTTTTTATTTTATTCCCGATACCCAATAATGAAATGAAAAGCTTTCATTTCCCATTACTTGAATTTTTTTATTAGAATTCAAAAAGATCATTTAGAACCAATCCACTGCTTGAAACTTTTTCCTACATGACCATTGTTTCCCCTCTTCTCTTTTCTTTTTCCTTCATATCAATCATGCATAATTAATCAAATATTAATTGCGTTTTGTCAGAAAAATGAATTTGCTGAATTTTTCTATGACAAAACCGACAAGAGTTTTATAAGTTTATATTTAAAAAAAAAAAAAAAACTTAGAAAGTAACATTATTGTGACTCGAAAAATTTGCTCGCCAATAATAAATAAATAAAATTCTCAAATGTAGAATATTTCAACCTCAATTGTCATCATTGACCACTCTAAGAACATCATAAAAGATGTTTGGTTTTAATAAGACCCTAGGGAACAAATGGGACTAAGGGATTTTGGCAAACTTACCTACCTTGACATACCATTAATAGTATATCATTAATCTATAACTTTGTTAATTGAATTTAACAACATTAAGAAGTTAGATACTACGACGTATTTAGCTAACCCTAGAAATTTATTTATGAATAAATAAGTAAATTTTACAAAAATAATTGTATTTTTTGGTCAAAGTTAAAAATAATTTACGTTGATTATGTTTCACTATGCTAAAAAATAACTCCATTACTTATAAGTTATTTATTTTGTCACATGTGATTTCCAAAAGTTACATATTTTAGTAACAAAACTTATTAGAAAAGTAGTTTTAAACGCAACCAAATTTACTATTTACTAAAAGATCTAAACGATTAAATAACTCGTAATCGCGTCAAATCATGTTAATTGAAAATTCAATATGAGGTTGGAGAATTTGTTTAGTTTCTTGATAATTTCCTATGTAGAGAAAGGTTGGAATCATCAAATGTAGTAATATTTTAATTTGACGATTAATGATTAATAATAAACAAGGAAAGAATTTGGAGCGAATAAAGTTTTGTGTAACAAAGATAGGTGCTTTGTTAACTCTTGAAGAAAGACTAATATTGATAATTGACATTTCACGCAATAAGACATGTTGACGAAAAATACTTTGACAAATGACACGACTTGCTATCTTTTTGGAACCGGAACGAATTAACGGACAATGAAGAATAATCATGCCATACATACTAAAGCGCTCACACACATGAAAATTTAGTATGTTGATTTTGATTGCCCAAGCATTGAGAAAAGATGCGGGAATGTGAGAAAAATGAATTATTCCCCCTTCTGAAATGGTCGATGTGCGAGCTAAGTTCGATGAGTGTTCCAAAAGACCCTTATTCAAAACTCGTAATCTTTCTGTCAATTCTTTCTTTCGAGTTATAAAAAGAAAACCGTCTTGTCTCGATTATTTTCTTCTAAAGTGTTTAAAGTTTTTAATTTTACGTCAAAACAAACGTATAGTACCAAAACTACTCCTATAAAATATAAAATGAATATTTTTAAAACCCCACCGACTCCATCCCCAAATTAATTGGTACCAAAAGAAACTTACTAAAGCTTAACGAAATGATTAGATCTTTTGATTAAGCAAAGTGGTGTCATCATTTCAATGCACATAATGCAGGCTGTATTTGCCAGTTTTCCCTCCAGTTCCTTGATTCCTGCAAAAATCACGCCTTAATCACTGTTAATTTGTTCACTTTAAACTAATATCATGATTATGCCAAAAGTTAGGCATAAAGCTATATGAAAAGAAAATTATTTAATAAATATAATCACATTAAAGATGCATTTTTGTCTTTGAATATCCCACTCTTGTATTATTTTTCCACACTCACTAAAAATTAAAAATTAAAAATAAATAAATAAAGCAAAAGCAAAGAGCATCTATTAATGTTGTCTCTGTCTGTCTAATATAGAGGGAATATTTTTTAAGATAGAATGTGGTGTTGAGACGAAAGTATAAATATTCTATACACTTCTGAAAAATTTCGTACGTCAAGCTTTTGATAAAATATAAATTAAATTATATATTATTGGCGTGTTACAAATATAAATATTAACAACAAACTAAGTGTTAAGATTAGAATAATAAATAAAAGAAGAAAAATAAATAACACAATAATTTATATAAGTTCGTCTCAATGTGATACTACGTCCTGTCTTCAACCGCTACAATATTTTCACTATAATAAATAATGATTTTTTTTTCTGAAGATCAATCATATATATAACAACACAATAAAAATTTCCTAGTAATAAAAAAATTCTAAGGCAACCTAATTATAAAAGTTGATCCACAGAATAAGAACAAATTCAAATTTCTACAATTTAACGTTAAGAGCATGTCATATTGTCGTTATTCCAAACACAATACCGAGCTTGTGAAGTATTTATACTGAGATTTGTTCGACAAAATCTGTCTTAAAGAGATTTGCTTCGACATACCTTCATTTCATCTCATTTCTACATTTCTGTGTTTGTATTTTTCTCGATTGTTCCCGTCAATTTTAACAAGTGTCTCATTAAATTTTTGATATTTTTGGTGCTTCATTTCTTTTTAGCAAAATGGGAAGAGACTGATGTAGCTCACATATAAAAATATGAATTACTTTGGCAGTTTTGAGATTTTATTATTTTAAACTTTTTCCATTTGATTAAGGTTTTGCTTATGGTAGTATTTTCATTAATATATTAGATTAGGATCTTTATTATAGTATTTCAAAATTTCTTTATAGTAGAATTCTATTGCATTGTATATATAAAGCCACTCGGGTCTTTTGAAAAAAAAATGAGAGTTATTGAAATTAAAAATTGAGTATTTTTTGTGTATCCAAATTCTCGGTATTCTTTATAAATCATCAAGTGTCTGATACCTATTTTTTCTAGCATTATGAGTGAATCAACAGAAACTAGAAGATTGTTAGTTAATTTCGTGTTTTCAAGCTTCCGTACGCACTACTCTACATCAGTTCATATTAAAGACGTATTCACTTTTGCTCGCATGTTGCCATAGAGATATTAGAACCTTCAAGTGCAACCAAAATGACGTCTATGCTCGTGACTACTTGATGGAGATCGAACAAACAGTTATTGTTGGCCCACAAAGAGGAATCCAAATCCTCTTAAAATTCGAGGACGGATTTTTTCTACATAGAGGAGAATGATGTAGCCATTAAATTGATTTGTATGAGTTTACACAAATCAGTAAATATTCAGAATTCTAAACAAATATATATATGAAAGATAAAACAAAACATTTACACAGATGTTTACGCTTAATCTTTTTTTTAAAAATAATAATAAATAAATAAAAATAGAACTAGTCGATTATTGTCCAGTTCTATTGATTGGACTCGATTTTATCAGTGATACTCTAGTAGAACTCCTAAACGCGACAACCTCGAGATTAGTTGCATACGTAAATAATAATACAGTATGAAATTTGAACTCAAGCAATTATTTTACTAATTTACTCCCACTTTTACTTTTTCCAGTCATTTCAGCCTTTTATAAGGCGGTGGCTACCAGCCCATTATCCTTCAGATCTGCCCTTGACCCTACCTGTCTAATAATGCCACACCCCCCCTACCCATTAAACGTGGGTCTCACTTTGCCTTCTCTTCTATTTGTTTGTTATGAAGGATTAGACTACTACTTCAATCATACAACAAAAAAGTCACAAAAGTGTGTTGGGAAAATAATTGGGATGTATTTTCTTGTCATTCCAATTAGTTTTTTTTATTTTCCTTTCTAATGTTAGATATTCAATCATTTTATAATTTTTATTTAAATTTACATACCACATTTTACACAAAAAAATAATAAATTGTGTCGAGTCTCTGATAGTCAGAAAGTCACAGTAACTAAGCACAAGTGACTATTTATCAAAAACATCTACAGGGACTAAAAAAGTTAATTTTTTTTAAAGAAGTTAGTGACCTAATTACATGCAGCCTCAAACAGAGCAATGACCAATCTTTTGATCTTTGCATTGAACCTTCGGCCGAAGTCGAACGGTAAAAAATCAGCACTTCAGATGATTTTTTATTAGAAAGTAAATTAAGACTTATTTTTTAGAAAAATATAAGTTTTATTAATATAAACTAGTGTTCTAAAACGCGTAAAGTGTGATTGGATGTGGATGTCGAACTTCAAACTTTTTGAATTTAAGCGAAGACTTAGACGTGTTAGACGTGGAAGTCATGTCAAGGCTCACACTTATATTTAACTTTTTTAGAATACCCAGTATAACCAAGTAATTTGAGGACAAAATGAGCAACACAAACTTGGGGGAAAATTAAGGATGAAAATCTATGTATTGGGACACTAATAAAAATGTTGTCATGTCCTCATGCATGTTTGTACTCAAAATCAATAAAAATGAAATATTCGTACTTTTTCCCCATAAAAATGTGTATTTTCTTTTTATCTATCTGTATTATATGTCTAAAAAATTGTCTTTTTACTTTTTTAATCATTTTCGAGGCTTTTAACTTATGCCCATTGAGAATGACATATCTGACACAGAACAATATAAGAGCCCACTTGAATGGAATCCTAGATTCATGTAATAATATTCTATATTGAATTTTTTTTATTGAGATAGTTATACTATATATCATAAAAAATAAAAGAATTTAAAAATATTTTTTTATTTTATTTTATTTTGAAAATATTATTTTTACTTTTTATAACACTTATTGTTACTTTTGTTACGTCAATTATATTTCTTAAAAAAAAATGTGTTTTACATTTGTTATATTTATTACATTTGGAATTTAAAATGTTGAAAAATAATTGTGATATTTTAATATAAAATTAAGTATATGGCAAAATTATCATTATTTATTTTATTCTTGAAAATTCGATTCATGTTTAGTGCATGATATTAAAGACAACTATTAATATTATACATAAAAAAAAAAATTTATATTCGATGCTTTCTAGTATTTTCTACTAAGTCCTAATATTATTTTGTAGAACAAATCCATTATTACTTTGACAAAAACTAATCAAATTTTCATTTTTTTTTCTTTTTATGTTGATTCTTAACAATGAGAAGCACAAGTAAATCTGATATTTGTTTTATAACAATCTCAATGTTGAATTCATTAATTGAAAATTTGAAATGTTCTAACATTTAGAGCATGTTCGTTGCTGTTCATAAGTACTTATAAGTTGATCATCATTTTTATTCGTACATTTCGTATGATCTACAATTTTTATACACTTTTATCTACACATTCTATAGGACCAACTGCTTATAATCTACAAAAAAATTTACTAAACATACTCAATATCGTCAAGACTTAGGAGGGTATCCTCAACTTCGATTTGAATGTATTTTAGAAATTCATGTAAATTTTGTTATCCCCAACTTATATTTTGATAGATTCAATTGAAATTTAAGTGTCATCAACTCAAATTTGAATAGATTTTTTTTTATAGATTTAAGTGTCCCCAATTATTAATGGATTTCATTAATTAGAAGGTTTAAACAGAATTGTATGGATTTTGAACTCATAATATGAATACCAAATTCTTTAGAATTTCTATCCCCATGCTCTCAAAACTTCAATCCAACTATTCTCTTACACATCTCTCCTTCTCGCCTCTCTCCTCAATTTGTACCACAAGTTTTTGTAGTAAACTATTGTTCTTGATTTTCAGTTTATATTAGCCTGAAAATTTATTGAATTTTTATTTTTTATTTTAATATTTTTTTTATACAATTGCCAAACATCGTCTTTGAAATTTCATTCTTGATACTTCATGACCATTTATTGAACTAAACAAGTGGGTTGAAAATATAAATAATCTATTGGTAAATATTAATTAGATAATTACTCTAATACTATAAAAGACAATTATATATTGGACTGCAAAATCAATATAATACTAAAAATTATTTTTTTAACTTGAAAAATTATTTGTCAATTGCGACACGTGTAAATTATCTTTTTAAGCCATAATATAACTTTTTATATAGAAGATGGTTAAACAATTGATTTTGAAAGATAATGAATCCTAAAAATCTATCATCTAGTATCGGATATGAAAGAGAAAATTTTATAAAAAAAGACAAGTAGAAAGAAAGTGAAAATTAAACTTTATTTCAATTTTTTTTTCCCAAAATACCTTGCACTTTAATTATTTTTTAAATTCAAAACTGAGGAAATTGATAGTATTGTGATCCCTCAAATAATAGATCTAATTGCACTTCAATATTAGATACGATGGATGACCTATTTATTAGTTTACTCCTTAAGCGATTAGCTGACACAATTATCAGATTGGTATACCTCCTAATCCATTTGATGATATACTTTTTTGACTGAAAATAGTTTTCACTTCTTTATATTTCAAGAATTGTTCTCTTTCTAAAATTCTACTCAAAAATATTTGTTTATGTAAGATATCACTTGAACTATTTAGAATAAAAACAATACAAAATTACTATTTTTAATAAAAAGAACACAAATGCATAAAAATTCATAGAAATCAATAAGAATATATTGAAATTTATAATAAAGAATTTTGTTGAAATCTTATAAATTCTATTGAATTCTATTTAAATTCATAAATATTAACAAATTTTTTAAAATCTGAATCGATGACACCTTCTTTAACTAATACATATTTGTTGGATGTGTTAAAATACACGGAGTAATTTGTTTTAACTAAATTGTTCTTTTGTCTAATGAAACAACTAAAATTAAATCTTGGCATCGAAGAACAACAAATTTTCACCCAAAATTATCATCTTTCTATATATTTTTAATTCATTGTTTGTGTGTTTATTCAAATTAGAATGTAAAACGTGCAGAAAAAAATAGATGCATAATAATATACAACATAAATAAATGTGTTAAAACATGTAGGACATTTTAGACGTAGGCTGGTCCAACTGTCCAGAATGCATGGCACGCCATGGACTGTGTATTGGGTTAACACACTTCTATTGACATATTGGGTCGAACTCGACTATAGTAGCTCAAACGGATTTATATTTAAAAATAATAATTTTTTCAAAATCTTATCGTTCTTTCTAAATTGCAAAATAAGTTATAAAACCAATTATCCCATTGTGACTCGGTACATCTTTTAAAATTGAACCGACTTACAACTCTAGCTATTTAATACATCGGAAGAATAGTACAGAAGAATTATAAAGACCACGTGACATAAAATGTGGCCATTCAATAGCAGACTAGCAGTTGCAGGCTGAGACCCCCAACAGTTTCATTGACTAATGACTGCTCATTTCTCGTGAAGCTAAAGTTGGATTTTCAGTTTGCACTTTGCACTCTCCTCTCTCCGACAGTGCACGAAACACCTGACCCGTGAAAGCAGTTACCCAAAACATAGTACCATTGTTGTTTTATCGTCTCCATTTTCTTCATTTCTTTCATCTAAGAATTGCAACCTTTTTCTAGTTTACAGACATTCCTGATCCTCACAACTCCCCTTCTTTTTGTACAAAGATTTCTTCGTATCACTTCCCATTTTTGGTCTGATTTTATTGTCTCAGTACATTTTTTATTTTCTTGAATTTCAAGAAATCTGAAACAGGCCCAGTTCATGAAAACTTAATGTTGGTTTTCTTGTAGCAAAAATCTCAAGAATGCTACAAATTATCGAGCAAAATTCAAGAACCATTTAGTCTTTTGGTTCCTCGTCAGGGTTTTTGAGAGTATAAAAAAAGACATTTTTTTAAAAAAAAATATATACATTGAAGGCAACCCAAGAATGGCAATTTTAAATTTGTTGAATATCTTGCTTTTTGGGTTGTTCTTGAAGTCTCAACTTGTGATTACTCAGGTGTTTGATGATGAAATTACATTATTAGCCATTGAGGACGAGTTCAAATTGTCTGGGTGGGGTGTCAATAACTCAGATTACTGTGCTTGGGCTGGAATAGTTTGCAGTTTGAACCATTCAATGGTGGAGAGGCTTGATCTTTCTGGTCATGGGCTTCAAGGTAATTTCACTCTAATTTCTGAGCTCAAAGGACTAAAATGGCTTGATCTTTCAAAAAATAATTTCCATGGAGTAATCCCACCAGCTTTTGGGAATTTATCTCAGCTTGAATTTCTTGATTTGTCATTTAATAAATTTGCTGGTTCAATACCTGTGGAATTCAGTAGACTCCGAAATGTTAGAGCATTGAATCTTTCTAATAATTGGCTAACTGGAGTGATTCCTGATGAGCTTGAGAGTCTAGTGAATTTGCAAGAATTTCAAATATTTACTAATAGATTGAATGGTTCTATCCCATTGTGGGTGGGAAATTTGACTAATCTGAGAGTTTTTACTGCGTATGAAAATGAATTGGGTGGTATGATTCCAGATAAGTTAGGTGCATTTTCCGAACTTGAGTCGTTGAACCTTCATTCGAATAAGCTAGAGGGGCCGATTCCTGAGAGCATCTTTCGCTATGGAGAAGCTTGAATTTTTGGTTTTGACGCAGAATTTATTGGCTGGAAATATTCCCGAATCAATTGGGAAATGCAAAGGCCTTTCGAGTGTTAGGATTGGGAACAACAAGTTGATTGGGAACATTCCTAAAGATATTGGAAATATCAGTAGCCTTACGTACTTTGAAGCAGATAACAATGATCTCTCAGGGGAGATTGTCTCCGAGTTTGCAAAATGCTCTAATCTCACTCTCCTTAATTTAGCCTCAAATGGCTTCACGGGAACCATCCCGACTGAGTTTGGCGAACTCAGCAATCTGCAGGAGTTAATTGTTTCTGGAAATAGTCTGTTTGGAGATATTCCCACATCGATTCTCAGGGGCAAGAATCTTAACAAGCTTGATATAAGCAATAACAGATTCAATGGCTCCATACCTGAGAGCATTTGCAACACGTCTAAACTGCAGTACCTGCTGTTAGGTCAGAATTCGATAAGAGGGGAGATACCTAATGAGATTGGGAACTGCACGAAACTGCTCGAATTACAATTGGGAAGTAACTATCTGACAGGAAGTATTCCTCCTGAGATTGGCCATATAAAGAACTTGCAGATTGCACTTAATTTAAGCTCGAATCATCTCCATGGACAATTGCCCCAAGAGCTCGGAAGACTTGACAAGTTGGTTTCTTTGGACTTCTCTAATAATCAGCTCAGTGGAAATATTCCAGCTACTCTGAAGGGCATGCTCAGTTTGATAGAGGTTAATTTTTCGAATAATCATTTTACCGGTCCGATACCTTCCTTTGTGCCATTTCAAAAGAGCCCAAATTCGAGCTTTCTTGGAAACAAAGGGCTCTGTGGTGAACCTTTAAGTATTTCATGTGGAAGTTTGGATGCTTATGGTCATAAGGATTACCATCACAAGGTCTCGTACAGGATCATATTAGCCGTTATTGGTTCTGGTTTGGCTGTTTTTGTATCTGTGACGGTAGTCGTTTTGTTGTTTATGATGAGGGAGAAACAAGAAAAAGAGGCCAAAGAGGCGGGAATTTCTGCTGATGAAATTAGTAATAAGCCAGTGATATTAGCAGGAAATGTTTTTATTGAAAACCTCAGGCAGGCTATAGAGTTCGAAGCAGTTGCCAAAGCAACCATGAAAGAGTCGAACAAGCTCAGCAGTGGAACATTTAGCAACGTCTACAGAGCGGACATGCCTTCCGGGATGATCTTGTCAGTTAAAAAACTGAAATCGATGGATAAAACTATAATCCATCATCAGAACAAGATGATCAGAGAACTTGAAAAACTGAGTAAACTCTGTCACGACAATCTGATGAGACCTATGGGGTTTGTGATCTATGAAGATGCTGTTCTTTTGTTGCACCAATACTTTCCAAATGGGACATTGGCTCAATTTCTTCATGATTCTACGAAGAAACCCGATTACAAACCAGACTGGCCATCAAGACTTGCCATTGCAATCGGAGTGGCAGAAGGGTTAGCATTCCTCCATCACGTGGCCATTATCCACCTCGATATCTCTTCCAGCAATGTAATTCTAGATTCCAATCTTAAGCCTTTGGTCGGTGAAGTTGAAATATCAAAGCTCCTCGACCCATCCAGAGGGACAGCAAGTATTAGTGCTGTTGCTGGTTCATTTGGATATATTCCTCCAGGTACCCCTTTAGTTTGAAATGCTTATTAGTGAATTCCTTCCCTCCATTATAATCTGCCTAATGCTTTTTGTGTATAACTGTTCACCAGAATATGCGTACACTATGCAAGTTACAGCACCAGGAAATGTTTATAGCTATGGAGTCGTGTTGCTTGAGATCCTTACAACTCGACTGCCAGTCGATGAGGAATTCGGTGAAGGCATAGATTTGGTGAAGTGGGTTCATACTGCACCTGTGCGAGGGGAAACTCCTGAGCAGATTCTTGATGCAAGGCTAAGCACCGTCTCATTTGCTTGGAGAAAAGAAATGCTTGCAGCTCTAAAGGTGGCACTACTTTGCACCGAAAGCACACCAGCCAAACGGCCGATGATGAAAAAGGTGGTTGAAATGCTTAAAGAAATCACACAAAACTAGATATTGTGGAATTAATTATGGTTCATCTCTTAATTCCCAACTCTAGTTGCCCATTTTCTGTTGACTGCCCAGGTTAGATACCGTTGTCTTTCTATCCATTTTCTCTTGTGTGTCAAGAACTTGTCGAGAATGAAACTTGAAATGTTTGGCATTGAAATGATAGAGAAGATGAATTAGAACTTTAGAAGGACGACATAAAAGAGTGTCCCATCGGAATAAACATATTACTGTTATGTGGTAGGCATGGAAACATATAATGGAGTACTGAGGGGTTGCACCTTAATCTGACTCATAAACTTGTTGTGTTGTTAGAGATTTCCCCACAAAATCGATTCTTCTATTCGACTGGGATTCACTCTCTTAAATGAGAACGCTGTTGTTGCAGATATGATTTGTTTTCCTTTCTTCTTATAGTCAAATCCCATTTGTCTACGCCGAGTTCTCAGTTGTTTGTTTATTTTTTTTAGCAAGAAATGTTTGTTTGTTGGTCTGCCAAAGTTAACATGTACGGAAATAAATAGTTAATAACACTAGATTGATAAAATAGAGACATAAATTGTTGCTCATGTCCGTCTCTTGCCCCTCCAACGAACCAGAAGATGAGATGAGTTCTCAATGTGATTTTTCATTTCCACAAAAAAATCATTTTCAGTACAAATTACAGGCAAATACAAGGGGAGAACAAATTCATGCACATTTCTATCATGATTCTATCACGATGAAGGTAAAACATTGATGAGAACTAATAACTAGAACTGCTTTCTACATCAGTGAGGCTAAACTCTGATGAACTTCATGAATTTTACCCAAGGGGAGATTAATCTGGGAAATTCACTTACACAGTCAATCCTGTTCATAGCACCGGTTATTTCTATGCCAAATTTTGTAGGCTTCGTTTTTCCTACTCTTAGAAGCCGAATCTGCTTGCACAATGGAATCATTCGAGAACATACGAATCTCTTCTATCGTTTCAACATCCAGCAGCTTTTAGAAAATTATCGTATGGACTTGATGCTGGAAGCATAAATGATTGTGGATGATGCTTATATTCAGCTGCACATAGCAAGGAAACCTCGCTGATTGATGGTTGGCGTGGAATTTTGGGTACATCCGGGATTGGATTTTGCCCTGCTATTTTCAACGAAATGTAACAAATGAAATAGAATCTTAGAAAACAGAGAAACGAGGCAAAATCATTAAACTGGATAAATCTAATGCATAACGTACTCGTGTAATGTATGTTTGTGGCTGCCTAATAACAGGCGAACTTATTTTATTACATAGGTATATTGGAAATTCACACATGTATCAGAATGCTGAATGCCCTTGTGTTCCTACTATATAAAGGACTTATTAGGTGTCCATTTTTGTGCAAGAGAGGTGCGAGGAAAAAACATTTATTCTTCTTCTGTGTGCTTTGCTTGTTATCTAATTACTTGTCTTATTATTATTGCTCTCACAAATAGGGATTGGGATTAATCCATAATAAAAAACAAGTGAATATGCATCTAACCTTTCTTTTATACACAAATACTCAGACAGCCTGATAATTTACCCGAACATTCGTCAGAGCAAATGGCAGTTGAGATATATATGAAAAAGACAGTACCTTTTGGAAACCCACATCAGCAAGGATGTGTGAAGCCGTCTGTTGCTCGCCTTCATCAGAATTCCTTGAGGATATGCTTGAAAGACTTCCTCGACTATGTCTGCTGCTTATTAGAGACATTTTCTGCTGCTTTCCCATCAAAAGATACTCGCAGTGATTTGCCATTTCTTTATAAGAAGCATCAGGTCCAGTGCATATGGAAATTCTCCCAACTTCTTGTGCAGTCTCCAAGACCTGCTCATGTACAAAACTTTTAGCATTAAGATAGGTTTTAGCTCAAGAAATTACATTATAATCTTGAACTCAATTAACTTCTGTGGGATGATATTGAGATATCATCCGTTGTTTGAATGTGCTTGAACTGAATGGAGTAAAATTTTAATCCAAGCTAGAAAATTATATGATAAGGTCTGATAGTGATGACCACTTTTCACATAGAATCTAATCAACTAGATTAGTGAAACTAAGCCAATTTCAGGCAATAAAGCTATGCAGGAAGCAGCGTGAGAAACCCAATACAACAAAAAAAATGAACCATCAAGTAGGAGAGATTGTAAATTGAGTATTCATCTCTTTGTATTAGGTCGCCCTAGCTTCCTATGCTAGATAATTGATTGTGAGGGAGCCGTTTTTCTGTCTGCGATAGATAAAAAAAAAAATAGAGATGTGAGATCTCCACTCTGAACTTCTTGATTTTAGTGAAATCCTGTAGTAGCAAGTGAATGTATTGGTAAACCATTAAAAATCTGTGTTTGCATTCCCTTTTTTTCTTGATTTCTGCTTTGCTTTTTATTGCTACCGGGATTTAAATTAGCGCTTAATCGTTAACAAAACCAATTACACCTTTATTAATGAGAAGTTGATACACAATGCGTGAGCATTTCTAGCTAAATGTCCACGGAATTTAATTGGAGAGGGTAATAAATTTGAGCAGGAATCACTCCCAGAAGTAGGAGCAGTGCTTCTTCAACTGACCAATTGCAAATAAAAAATGCAACTATTAGTTTTAAACGACATGCTCCACATGAATCAGCAAGAAAAATTTGCCACTCGGGGATCTTTATTTGCTGAAGCAAATAACATCACATAGAACCACATGGAAGAGTGACTTACAGATTCGAGAAGTTGATCAACACTCAAAAGGTTTGGAATTTCATTTGCAAAATTTGGATCGTGAGCGAAACTGCTTCCAACTGAATCAGGAAAAGAATCGTCTATTCCAATAATCGAAGCAGCCTGAACCATGGTAAGAGAGAAATCATGAGGCCTCGAAAAATAGAATGTAATGAACTCTCCGGAAAGTAATTACCTTTTCTAAAGATTTATGTTTGTTGGAATTCAGTTGATGCACTTTCTTTGGAGTATCTGTGAACAACTGCGCTCCCACAGGACAAACATCATCAGGTAAAAATTCCTTGAGCAACTGCTCCCGTAGTGTGAAATCTTCGGACTGCGTAAAATAGCATCCAATGCATAGTTACTGTTTGAACTGATATATTAATCAAGGATCCCTTATGATTACACAATCTAAGTAAATTCTTACATCTGATGAGTCATCCAAATTCTTCACAATAACAGAAACTAAGGATTCCCGAGTCTGGTCCTCGGTGAGTTTTGTTTCTGAAAGACATTCAAAGCAGAATTATCGTCTTCATTGGATCCATACATAATTTTTGCATCATCAGATCCCGCATCAACAGTCTGCAACTTGCAGTCTTTGACCAAACACAGAAACGGATCAACCTGAGAAATGCAAAAGATAAAATAAAGAAGACATGAAAAATGATAAGCCACAGCTGACCATAACTAGTATACCGCTCATCGGTGGTTCGACCGTAGAAAAATGAATGGAGATTGAAAGGAGGAAGAAGGTTAAGAAAGAAAGATTTGGAGAAGAATGGTAAAAAGAAAGAGAATTGGGAAAGAGAGAATTGAAGAAATTGAAAAAAAAAAAATTAGAGAAAGGTGAAGATAGATACGTAACTAATTTTTTGAGGCTAGTAGAGGACAAACTCCCTACGGTCGTGATAAAACAACCGATAGTTGAATTGATCGTTGACTTCTATTCTATATTAGATATTTAAGTTAATTTCACTTCATCCTGCTAAATTAACGGAAATTCTTTAGTTAGTTAATCATATCGTCGAGCTAGGCAAAAAATCTATTGTTGGACCAGCTATACTTTCAAATTATTTAGTATTGAAAATAATAATAATAATAATAAATCGTGCTCATGCAAGCATTTTCGCCTAATTGGACTATAAAAATAATGCACAAATAGATTCATGCCATGCCAACATTTTCATTAGCCACGTCAACATTTCTGTTCGTTCAGCATGCCGGGGTAGACATAGTACGTAAACTGAAACAAAATGAAAGTTCAGAGAATAACTAATAAAAAAAAAATTGGTGATTAAAGTGAAACATCGCTGTAAGTTGGGACTAGCAGTTTTTTTTAAGCCAAGAATGAGAATATGGAAGGGGACTTTAACAAGTTAAAAAGAAAGAAAAGCTGATAGGACATAGGGAACGTACCGTCGTATCGGAAAGCATAGCCTTTACACATGGAACAACGGGAAGAATGCTATATGCCTTCGATGAAAAGATAATCATTGAAGTTGATAGTACAAAAAGGGATCTTCGACGTGATGGTGGCAGTGGTCCTGAAAAAACAGAAGATTGAACCTCGAGATGAACAAATGAAACCCTTTCTATTTAAATCCATTCACATTAAATCTCAAACAAATGTAATAAAAACGTCATGCAAACTAGCAAAGAAAATTGTCCAACTTGTTCTGCTGTAGCACACAACCGAACGTCTAACACTAATATAATCAGAATTTCTTTTGTTATTAAAAACATTTGAAAGAAATCCTTGATTTCTGAACACACAGAGAGATGCATGCCACATATATTCCATACTAGTCATATATACGAATTAGGCAATTAGTATAATCATTCTCTGCCACGTATAGACAATTCTAAATTATTCACAAGCATAAAAATGCTTATTAGTAAAATATGTGCAACTAACCTGGAAGAAAAAGCCAAACAAAGAAAGAAATAGATGGAACTAGCATTTATCAAATGTAATCTGAGATGAAATTAAAGCAGGAGTTACAAAAATATAATGGTTCATCGACTTATTCCTGGTTTGTTACTATTAAATAACTGTTAAAAACGGACACATTGTAGTTTATTAATAAGTACATGACATGGTAATTTTATACTGTGATAGACCTCATTCCAATTTTCATAATGGTATATGTATAATAAGTGGAACCCCCTCACGTGAATGCCGGATTCATTTTTAATCAAAGGTTTGATACATGCACAATTTTTATAAATAGGTGATGGCAAGACTTGATCTCAAGACTTCTATATGCTCTTCACCTGTTGAGCCACCTGATCTAAAAGTTTAAGTTGTAAGAGAAGGGACATATTTATTTATCTAAATTTAGTCTTCAACAAAAACTGTGTTTGAATTGAAAAGTATAAAGTTCAATCTTTTTCTCTTTTATGTTTCTCGGTCAATGCTTGCCTAGTCAATAAACAATCTACAACAACAACAACAAAAACAAAAAAAGAAAAAGAAAATTTCATTTGAAGCATTTGCTGTGATCAACTTGTAGGATAAGAGGACTGGACCTCAATATAGGATAGCAAGATGTGTGTAAAAGTACTGATTTGATGATTGGTCTTTTATTAAAATGCTACCATGACAGGCTTCATCAAGTCACCCCCTGATGAAATAAAGCATGCCTGGCCAAGCATAAAAAGTTTACCTAGAAGTAAATAAGTAACTAAGTTCCTTTTTTTAAGTGGTCAAAGTTGCAATTAAGAAAAAAAGTAACGTATAAAAATATACTGGGGAACAAAACATTTCTTAAAAGTAACTTAGACTTTTTAAGCTTAGCCAAACATGCTTGAAGTCAAAGAAAAGAGGTTTCAATTGTCTCTAGAGTATGCAATATATGTGGCTGAACAAATTTGCAGGTTTACCTCCTTCTGCAAGAGAAACACTCCGTAAAGAAAATGCCAGCTGAAAACTTTGGATTAGAGAATCGCGTCGGGAGTTCTGCACAGATGGATGATGTATAATGTTATAACAGCCAAAAAGCTTTTGTTGGAAGAAAATTGATCCATAGCCCATCAACACAGTTGATTAGATCAACATAGGAACAAAAGGGTCATGGGACGTGTAAGTTAATTATCTGCCTCAATTTCACAGGACAATTTCAATAGAATGGAATCTCCTGTGGTTTAAAATACCTTTTGCAGAAATTGCAGTATTGACCAAAAAGCATCTCATTTCTTTTTTATTTTTTACTAAACAACTCGTTTAAAATGGGGCTTATTGACCAAAAAATTGTGATCAACAAATAACTTGTTCAAATAACTTGTTCAAAGGGTGAGAGAAGCACTTATAAGGATGGTAGTCTCATATTCCTCCGATTTCTTATAAAAGATATTCAGTTTTTTAGAATAGAAGATAAAGAGGGTATTTATGCTCGTTGTGTCCTTTAAATGGATATCACAGGCCATGGGGACATTCCCTTGACCCGTACTAATGAGAAGTTGACTCCACAAGAAATTGAACAAAAAGCCGCTATTTCTTTCTTACCATACTATCTATCTCTTAGTCTATAAAGTTCTACTCTAGAATAAAGATAGAGGCTTAATTTTATATAGATAAATCTACAATATTCTAATAGTCCAAAACGAAGTGTACATAAAACCAGTCTAAAATTTATGAGATAGATCCAAGAAAATTAGTTTATTATTATCAAAATTGTAGGTACCGCAACGGTTAATATACTGAAAATTAAGTCACTGACCTGGTGGCTAGAAATGCAACTTATTCTGTTAGGATGTAACTGGAGGTAAATGCAGATTTTGAATGTAATAAAAGGCAGATTATAAAATACATAAAATGTCCAACCATCATGAGACTGAATTAAAATATTTTAAAGTTAAATTATAACATATAAGATATAATTCTGCATCTTATAAAATATTTGTATGTCAATCTTCATCACGCCCTCTAAAGTGCATACCATATTCAATTTTTCATTGAATGTTTGACACGTGCAAAATTTTCATAAATATGTGGTGGCAAGACTTGAGCACTCGACTACAAATCTACCACGTTGAAATGCCCCATCTAAATGCTCAAGTTATTATAGAAGGGACAAATTTATCTTCAGCACTTTAAATTAAATACAGATTTTAAAGATTACTGAAACAATAAATTACCTTAGCTCGAGAGAAAAGTAAAACCAAGCTGTATGTGTGAGCAATAGCTTCATAGTTTTCTGGCATATTTGCAGGTGAGATGGACTGTGCCCAAATAGATGAAAGAAGGAGGGTTATATGGTGGGTGCTCAACCTAAGAGGAATGGCATCCTAAAATTAAAAGAAAGGAATCATACCATTTAGTAATACTACCATCAACAAACTTAGCAAACAACTCCATTAGAGGACAACTCCACTACACAAATAAAATACAAACACACGGATTTCTTCCAAAACTGCATTAAAGAAACATATAATCCAGAGCAGGACTTTGATGAACAGGAGATTGAAAGAAGATTTATCTAATGGATGAAAGCAGGATAAAGAACTCTGTGGTAGGTTGATAGCTAGCATAAAACATTGTCAAAACTTATAATATGAATCCTAATACACATTTCTTTGGGTGGCCCCTACTACGACGTTATGGATCTAGTTGATTTAGATGTTCCAGTAGATCTGGAAATTAATAAAGCATAATGGCGAAGAAGGATTCATGTAGCCAACCCCAATTTATTGGGAATGAAGCTTAGTTTGTAGTTTTTTGTTGTTGTTTGATCAAAGCAGGGTAGGGATACAATAAAAACCAGTATGAAAGCAACCATGCATATTTACGAAAAAAGCTTAAAACCATGGACTTTGAAGACGGTGAAGAGAAGTCAGAAACTTACCATGTCCTTACTTGACTTGGTTGCAGAATATACATCTGGTTCTGGTGAACTTCTGAAGCTATTTACTTGACTATAAGTTGACTTAATTATGTTCAACACTCCACTGTTATTGTATAGCTGTTCCTCCTCACCTACAGACTTTTTGTTGTTTAATTCATTATTCTCCCTTGAAGAATTCCTTTGGTTCCTCAGCTTTTCAAATAGGGCAGCTGATGAAGAAAACACAGAAACAGTTCTTGAGAGTGTTCGAGGAAACTCTGTAGTCTTCATTGACTGAGGTGCAGCTGAGCTTGGGTGAGGGCAAACAGAAGACGGCACAAGGACAACAGAGAAGATACGGTGAGCACCAACTCGTGTTTCGTGATCCGGGTGGACCATAGCTGGAAGTAATTGATGAAATAAAGCCTCTGGAAAAGCCTAAGGAACCAAAAATTTGGCCACAAGATTAAATATAGTACACACATACACAGAGTGTGTTATAGCTGACGAAATTGTGCAACTTGTAAAAGACCTTGCCTTGTTTTGATAGGATAAATTTGGAATAGAAGCTACAATTTGAGCAGTATGATAAACAGCAAAAACAGTAGTTCTGGCTATGATTGTAATGCTTGAGATGTTCTCTAACATTACAGCCATTACATCAAGGATTGGGCCTGCATCTCCAACCTGGTAATCAATGCAAAGTGTTACCGACTTTGAAGATCCAGCTGCTTTGCAAAGTTCATTCAAAATTTGCTGAAAAGAAGATTTTTTTTTTCCTTGACTAGAGTTGGAGCCAATAAATTTGTATTGTCCATGTGTAAGGTTTTATACAGTAGACTTGTAACAGCTTCTAAGCTCTGGCATGCTGTTAATCTTAGAACATACTAGATAACCCACCTTATATGATAACTCTGTGAGACAGTGATCCAATGCTTCATAAAACTTCCTGTTCTGTTTGATTGATTCAGCACCAAGATTTGCATCGTCAAGCGAATATTGTATACTTTTCCGCAGATGCCTCATAACATCACTTATGGCAGTCAATATTGCTACTGATGACTGAATCTTTGCAATTCGAACAAGGGAAGTAGCAACCATAACAACATCAAGCTGCATATCAGGTTGCTTCAGTACATTTTTATGATCAAGATGCTTGACTAGTATTGACAGCAAAGAGTGTGTATTGTGCCCTGCAAATGAAGGAAACACACAATTCAAAATAAGGCAAAGGAGTAGCTCTAGTGGACAAGACACAACAAATAAACCTGATGAATAGGAGAGAGAAAGTTAATGAATACCTAAATCATCCATTAAAAGCTGCATATCTTTCAGGACGGGAAGAGCAATCCCATTTTCAGCAGGCCATAGATTTGTATTATCAAAATAGCGGAACAACGATTCCAAAACTCGGCGCATGGTTGTAGCTTCCTTCCCTAGCTTGGCCATGTTGTGAAGGCAAACTCTAGACCAAAAGCATGGACTCCTGGAATCTTCCCTGTTGAAAGTAAAACAAAATAAGCTTTAAGGATATCATAAGATGCTAAAGAAAATCAATAACATGCAGAGAAATTACGTTTTCATATTAATTTCTCCTTTCTCATTTACAATCATCCTCCAAGAAGGAACCTTCGTTGCAACTTCAGGTGAACGGGAGTCATGGCCCTCAAATTTACAAACTTCTTGGACCCAATGGCTTTCGTTTGGATCATGGGGATCCTTATTTAATCCTCCATAATTTTTGAGGACTACTGAAACAATCTGATCAATGAAAGTATAAGTTAATGAATAGAATAGGATTTACAACTCAATGAGCAAACACAGGAAATCAAAAATTATATACAACTAAACAAGGATTTCATTGTTTAGAAGTTTCAATGCATATATGCCAGATTTCTTCATTAGATTAGATGCTTCATTACATAACAACAGGAATAACTAGAAATAGTGGAAGTTAATTTCATTGAATAAAATTAAACAAATCGAGAATGAAAACATCTTAAATTAGTCAAGCTTCACAATAGCTGGTGTCTGCTGCAATAATCATCATATGAATCTAAGAAATGGGACTGCCACAATAATACACAAAATTTTTGAGGAACACATTACCCATACGAACGATAATATGAGTTGTGTATTAGACCATCTATTCATGAAAGGGAGGGCAATGAGCCAAGTACTAATAACTTCTGTAGAAGGGAATGATAGTGAGGCTCTGTTATATAATTACCGACCAAGGCAACTGCACTGGTTAGGCATATGAAGATTTAGGAGTCTGTTAGATGAGTCCTTGACATGCAAGACGTACAGAAGCAATCTTCATGATCACTCATTTCTCTATTATCTTGTCAACTAATTAGAATTTGAACAGTAAACACTTTAGAAACTATTATGACTTCTATAGATCAAATTGGAAATTGGAATGAGGCCATAGCATGCACATGAATATATTTAGTAATGACCAGAGTTTTACCATACTAAATTAAGTAGGAATTGATTGCAAACTAGGACCATTCAAAATAAACAAATGGCCCACTTTTTTATGTGAAACAATACCCACTTTTTTACGTGAAACAATAAAACTATGTGCATGGTTATACTTTTTAACTAAAATAACTCTATTTGATGCATTATTAGATTTCCCGAAACAGTTGGTGAAATGCTGTAATATTAATTTGTAGTAGGTTGAATTATGGATCTTTAAACTTGCTTTTCAGTGTTTTATTGATAAGTTCAAAAAATGTTTGTTATGAATACACAGAAATTCTAAAACAATGCAAAAATTACATTTGGACTCGATAAAGTAGAAGGTGAACAATAAGTTTTTTATGACAAACTAAATAATGTATAACAATATTCAATTTCATTGAAAAACTTAAATAGATGAAAAAACAAAAGGCTCGACCTTAAAAATAATTGTCTATTCACTAGATGTTCACATTGTCTTGATTAAAATGGCAAACATAAAATAAAAATAATTTATTCCTAGTCCATACACAAAAAGTGATTCATGAGGCAAGTAGACTAAGGTAATAGTTCATATAAAATTTATATGGGATTTTTTTTTTTTTTTTTTTAAAGATATTGAACCACCTCATCTGAAGTCTAAGATCTTAGAGAGGAAACCCATAATTTATTTATATTTAGTCTCCAACACGTCTTCTCACATGCGGATCGGATTAATTTTTTTATCATCACTCGCACAATTTTTATAAACACCATGTTGGACCACTTCATCTAAAGGAGTTGTTAGTTAGAAAACACATTTATTTATTTATACATATTTACTCTTCACAAAACAAAATAAGGGGATGGAATACTGTTGATCACACTAGTCCCACTAAAAATCAATACACACTTCCTTTTGAATTTACAAGACTACAAAATATAAGTTTTAATGTAAAAGATAGTTATCCTTTAAGCTTTTGTTATGTATAGTTATTGATAATGGTTAGTATGCTCAAAATTATGATTTTGTTTTAATTATCAGAATTAATGTACTTATCCAACTTATCAATCCACTTGCTCATTAACTCATAATGGTGAGAAAAGTTATATAGTCATTCATAATGGTTATGCGTGCTGAAAAAGGAAGATAAAATTTCATGTAGGTTTAAATATTTTCTTACATCATCAAACTCGATTGAAATATTGGAATATTCACCCATGAACCAAACCTGCATCAACAACAAACAAGAATAGAAAGAATAAACTAAATGTCACTTTCTCTTGGCTGATTGTTTTATAGAAAATCCTTAATCTCCCAAAAGTCTTATTGGCTGATACATTTAGAATTCAGGCTTCCAGAAGAAAGGAGACAGAAGATTTATCACTAGTTTATGATATGAAACTGCTAGAATCTGCAGAAGTAGTTATGTTAAAAGTGAAAAGACAGTGGAAATGTGAACAGGATACCATAGCAGATAGAGCTTGCAGCCCAGCTGCACGAATATGTTTTGCTCTCTCATCGTCTCCCTCTTCTTGAGCCAATTGACAGAGCTTTGGGATAAACACTTCCAGGTTAGACATATAACTTCCATCCTTCTGTGAAATATGCCAAAAGTTAAATAAGTCTAATGTTTCCGCAAGAATAGAGAAAGCATAAGAGCAAATCATGCACCCTAACCTAAAGTATTGCACTGGGCAAAACAAACCTGATTGTTTACGAAATCAAAGAGAGACTGGCTTCCAATAATTAGCATTTCATCCTGGTCCGTCTGATCCAGCAGGGCGTGCATAATGCTCAGTAGACTATTTGCAAACAAAGATCTAAAATAAACGTAGAGTGAGAGTTTAGGCTATGTGGTAAATCCCAACAATGACAAACGCAACCAAAAAATTGCTTGTAATTGGTCTGCAGGGCACTCAATGGACAAGGCCAATATGAGGGAAAAATAGTGTGAATAAAGCTTTTCAGTGCAGAATTTCTATATCCAACAATAACAACAGTAGTTGGATTAAAATTTTAAGATATTTCCAGCCTCCAGTTATATGCTTACATGATTGCATCTCTTAATGTTTTACTGTGCATTTCTTCTGCTTTTCTGATCATGCTGTTTGACACCCAATTACCCTAGGTTCTCCTCTATCTTGTTAAGCTAGGAGAATTCCACAATTAAAAAACTAAAATTTGGTAGTTCCTGGTATGTATTAATTTAGTGATATGCTCCCTCCACAGGTTCTCCTCTATCTTACAGCACTATGAGAAATTAACTTTTCAATATCAATAGACTTAATCGTTTTCTCAATAAATTTGAAGTTGGCTATGTTAATAGTTTTGAACAACTCCCTTCAGTCCATCTCTACAACTCTAAAATATTATAGGAAACAAATTAACCTTTCAACAAGGGACAAAAATAATTCTCTAAAAATTTACATAAAGAAACTTATGAATATCACCAAAAGCATAAAAAAATAGTAACAATTGACATACATTTGAGCCTTGCAAGAAACTAACAATTTCCTGTAAATATAGATAACAATTTTTGCTGATCCGACATTCTCGCTTCTTAACTCCTTATAACACCGTTGCTCAAGTGAGCTAGTAATCTGTCATCACACAAGAAATATCACAAATTTAAAACTAGCATTTACCCAAATAATTAAAGTATACTGCAATTTGCTCATAAAAAAGAAGAAAAAAAAGCATGTACAACAAAGGATAAAGAAGCACGGTAATAATTATAGCAACAAGAGGTTCACAATATACATGTGATTGACCATCGGAAAGAAGAAATATAATGCATAGTTTTACTAGGTTAATCTCAAGGGATTTCTTGCTCATATTTGGAAGGAAGATAGTGAATGAAGAGGCAGACTGTCAAATACTCATGCATGCTTCCTACAAATTGTACTGATATAGCAGAAAAGTCGAGCAAGAAAAAGAATAAGAATTCAAACAAGGCTAATTTTCTGGAAATTATGGTGATAACCTTTGTGGTGAGCTGTACAGAATATGATCAAAGATGGATAATGTTTATCTTGTCCAAGATTTTGGTTTATAGAACCCTTTCATTATACATTATATTTCAATCCTTATCTATTTCATTTGGGGATGGGATCTAGAATATCGAGAAGTTTCTCAAACTCTTTTAATGTGACGTTCTGTGGTAGCCTAGGTACTAAACTAGAGCTCGTATACTTTCAATCCAGAAATCATAAGTTTATCGAATTGAATCATTAATAGGCAATCGTCATAAAGATAAGGATAGAAAATGATTTATAGAGAACATAACCCGTATAGTTAGCACCCATCTTAAAATTGGAGGTTTGAGCAAATACAGCAAAACTTTGTCCATCTCATCTAGTCAATCCATATTCAAAGTCAATGAAGATATCATGATAAAAAAAAAAGGATGAATGTAGTTGCTACTTGCTAGTACGTGGCGATTGCTGTATAGATTCACCATATTACATGACTAGAACAAGCAAATTATTTTACTCTACAGCATAAAATAAATAGTACCTTCGGAATGCGCAAAGGATTTTTTGTTGCATATTCACATAGTTTCCCAATCATCCGATCATTTGGTTCTCCATCCTATAAAGTTAAAAAGATATATATGTCATCATTTATCAAACTGACAGATGTGATAATTGTAACATCACGACCCCTGGAAAATCATAGCTCCTTCACATAATACTTCTCGATGAAGCAATAATATGATGCCTTTCCACACAATGTACGTCCTTAAACCTAACATTGAGCAGTTACTCAGAAACTTTGGAGAGATTGAAATTCTTTAACATTGAGCAGTTACTCAGAACACTTAATTTTTTTCCAAGAGCTATATTACAACATATTAAAGCCATTAGAACAGTAGAAAACATAGGCAACATGAATAAGGTAACCTTCTGCCAAATTATGAAGAGCTAAAGAAGCAACCACGATTTCTTTGCTGGACGACTTGAATGGAATCCTAAACTTGCTAATGACCTACTTTATAAATAAATTTTAAAAATAGCAGCTTTCCAACGAAATGGCCAAAAGAAAGATATTCACCAATTTCTTGGACATCATTGTATATATACTAAGCCTCGATCCCAATAAATTTAGAGAGGCTACAATGTTAGCAAAGGAAACAATTCTAATCACGAACTTATGATTCATGAACTAACCTGGGTCCGAGGAAATACATCGGCGATCAACTTCTTGTACCTTTTCACAGGCTGTCTCGACCGTGCTCGCATTGCGGGGCAAAAGAAACAAAGGCTGCCGCATGCTGGCAATACTTGTCTTGAGATCACACCCGAAACAGAGCTCATAATTCAAAATTAACCAATGCAAAGCTATTATTCTTTCCTTGTTTCCTGATTCTCCACCAAATGTGTGCTTCCTTTCCCTTCTTTTATCTCGAAAACTCGAGATTATTGGAAATTAATAAATTAAAATAGAAGGGAAAGAAAAAGCCCTTGAGATCAAGAAATTCTGGAACCAGCCTAGAAAAACCCAAAATTCAAAGCCACATTACATCAAAATTTCATCAAACCATTACGAAATATAATACGATTTGAAAATTCAAGAAAAAGGGTAGCTCATAAATCACACAATAATTCAAAATTCTTTCAGGGTTTCAAGAATCTTGATTAATTGGTATTCCCTAATACACGTATACATACATTTATATATTTTTATGCATGTTCCTAAAGACAATTAATGTTTTTCGTTTACCTTTTTTCCTATTTGATGATCAAATGAAGGTGTAAATGTAATGTACCTTCAGATCAATGCCTGTAAAGAGCAGACCCGAAGGCTGGTGACCCTCCAAGGAAAATTTAACAATTTTTTTTCTCTCTCTCACCACCCTCCTCTAGTTTTCTCTCTCTAAGATGGACAAATAAATTTTGGACTTACTGACATTAATGATTGAACATGAACACATCTACATTTGACCTCCACAACTACTACGTTAACCGACAAAAACATGGAATAAATATTGTCTGAATAATTGGAATTAACGGTTCTGCCATTTGTAATTAGAAAAGAAAGAAAGAGAAAACTAGCCGTTGATTATGTTGTCCATTGTAGATGATACAGCTCAGCATTGGTGAATTCTAATTATAATTATGAATTTGATTTTAATTAAAATAATTCTTGACATTTACGTTTATTCGAGGCCATTAAGATTTTTATTTTTATTTTTTATTTTAGAAAGAAATTCTGAAATTTGGTGGTGGAATTTAATTTATTTTAAAATTATTAGATAGGATATATCGATATTACTACATAGCATACAATATATAGTAAACATTTGCATCAACATTTTGAGAAAAGTTCATCTAAATAAAACTCAATACAAATAGTGATACGAGATGTAAAACTTGAGAGTCGAGAAGTTATTATATTTTTCGAGCTTGGCATCTTTTATTGTATAGAAGTGAGATGAAGTTAAAGAGTCGTCTTTTAAGAGTTCGGTTCATTCTAATTTATGTTTAATCTAAATAAAATAAACATATTATCAAATAACAATTGAAATTTGATCAAACTCTTGTTGTTTTGCAATTTTGATGGATTACGAGTGACAAACATTAACTTAAAATTACCTTGCCAATTTCGATACCAACAAAAAAATTATAATTTGCGTTATTATAAAATATGTATTGCACATGAATAAATCTTAAAGTTTTGAGTTCTTTCCACGTGTTTTGTAGTCCAACAATGAAAATTAAAATTGTTTAGATGCCAATACTTTTTTTTTTCTTTTACCAAATCCAAAAATTAATTCTTCCGAGGTCGAAGAGAGGTCTAGCTTCTTGTTAGGTTAGAGTAGTTGAACATAGACTCGCTCTTTGTGTCCATACTTATTCAAGAGTAAGAGGCTCGACAAGATATGGAGCTGGGATTTAGACGTCAAAATAAATAATATATTCAACTTTGCTCGACATTTTATTTTAAGAACTTTATTTCTAACATATATCTTTATTGGTTATATGCATCACTCTTTTTGAAGTAACATATTAACTTTGTTCACAATGCAAATAGATGAAGCGCAATTTTATTTTAATAATCTATAATATATTAAATTTTTTTTGAAATGAGAATTATTTTATAGACGATTTTATTTAAATTATATTTAGACTTTTTCAATAATATGTTTTACAGACATTCACATGACCCTTGAAACAATGGATTGATTCCATTGGAATTAATAACTTTCTATGTGATTATTCTTTTGTTTAAGGATTTCATTTTATATCTTAAACCACCATCTATTTATTTGATTATGTGTAAAGATTGTATTGAAGGACGGTAGAAAAATATATATTTATGATGAGCAGATTCCGAACTCTTGAAAAAGATGCACATATTAACAAATTAAGTTTTTGAGTTAATTTCACAAATGGTCATTGAAGTTTGTGAAAGATTTCAAATTGGTCATTAAATTAATTTTTGGACTTATTTAATTAACGTTACACCATCGGTTCTTAAAATAATTTTTTTAATCTTATTTAGTCACTAAAATTAATTAATATTCTACCATTGATAACTATTTTATAGTCTTTCTTCATGTGCAATACATAAAGATAAATTAATGCAGCTGTTTTCTCTAATAGCAACCCTAGAGGTTATGCCCAACAATTTGCACTAAAAGGATAAAAGTAGATTGGATTGCATAAGTTATATATTGTTGCATGAAATAATTATCACGGATTATCGATTTTTTTTTAATAAATTATATTTACCTATTACGGATTATCGACGTTTTTTAATTAATTATATTTAAATTATTTTTACCGATTCATAAAAGTAAGGGTTAAAAACGACAAATGTTGTCTATTTGTAAAAGTTCAAATAAATAAAATTAATTGAAAAAAATTATAAAATTAACAAAGATGGTAATCTTTATAAAAATTATTTCAAATTTTTATAATTATTTTTTTAAAAATTGAAATTAAATTAGACAACAAAAATATTTGTTTTAGTGTGCAAGATTCAAATTGACTGCTAAAGATACTCTTTTTTTATATAATTTAAAATATTGGGTAAAATCCGACAATTGACCAACAGAATAATGCTATTGGGTAATAGTCTGTTGCTAATACTAGGTAAAAAAAAAAACTAATAAAAACTTAATTCAAAAGTTTTTGAGAGATTTTTTGTAGAAGGCGTTCTTCGTTCGTTACTAATATAAAAGAGTTGAAAATTTGTCACATTAATATTGAGATACTAAGAATTTTTTACTTACTTGTAAAAAAAAGTATGAGAAAGATAAAATAATAAATGGTATGTATGTATTATGTGGTTTATTAATTTCAGCAATCCTACAAGACATTGAATGTTGTAGTCTCCATAACTTTAAAAGCTTTGCTTTCTTTCTCATTGAGTAACACAAGGCGTCAACTTTGTTTTTTTTGTATTTTCTTTTTGTCCTTTGGTGGTTATTGGGACAAAAAGAGTTTTCAACTCGTTTCTTACGAAATCTACACAGAATCTAACATTTGAATACTAATTTACACTCTTTGTTATTGATACAATTCCTATTTTTAAACCCTTCAAGTGTCCCTCCCTCGTATAATCTTTTTAGTCTTTTTATATCTTCCATGTAATACATAATTCATTTTGTGATAAAATTGTCGTGAGACTTTTATGTGTTTTTTGCAAAATCGAAAAATTAAACAAAATGTCCTTTTTACGAGAGTTTTTCAATGAGGTGGTTTTATTATTTTTTTCGCATAGTTACCTTCTAAATTAATTTAAGTGAGAAGCAACATTGAGAATGGATGGAATTCGTCTTTTAAGCATTATTATCACAACAAAACAATAGTTTGAAGAAATCAATGCAAAATAAAATAAAAATAAAAATTGAGACTGATCACAAATGGAGGCCATAAGTTTGGAAGCTATTTGTACAAAAATTCCCAATTTTTTAAATATTAACAAATAGTTACTAACAAAAATATTACGTCAATAACTTTTTTAAAAAATAAAAGATTAATAAAAATTTACCAACAGACATAAATCCATTGGAAATTTTTAAAGAAAAAATTATTTCCATAGAGAACAATGGTTAGTACTTTTATCAACAATATTTAAATATTATTATAGATTTATAGATGGAATATATGTGGTCGGTAATGTTTTAAAAACTAAAAAATTATTAAACAAATTCATAAAGCTTAAGAAAACAAGAAAAATTGATAATCACTAAAATAAAGCACCCTTCAGTGATAACCAAAGATATTATGATGACATTACCATCGATAATCATTAATAGAGGTGTACCAAGTGATCACCGAAATGTAATTAATTGGACCCCGACAATCAATTTTCGTGCGACTATACTTTCTAAAATCTTGCTATGTCAACAATAGAGAATTTTTAGAAAAATCAAAATGCAAATTGCATGATAGTTTGATTCTTTATAAATGAGAAGTCCCCAAGATTGACCTTCACGCAGGGCAACTAGCGTATTGTTATTGGAAAATATATTCAATTATCGATAGAAAGTGATTTTGTTAACCATGAACATTTTTTTAATTAATTTTATTATTACTATTTTTGAAATGTCCCTTGAGAGATTTCAACTAAGGCCCTTAAGTTTCTTCTTTATTTTTATATAAGCATTTTAAATATTTGATACATTTTTTCTTTCACATAAAGAAAAAATGTTATACACAATCAAATTAGGAGATTTGTGTAATTTTTAAAAGGACAATATAAAATATATAGCCAGTCAAACTATGCTTTTGTTTGTTATGTTCTTGGGCCCTGCAAACATGTGACATATATTAGGACAAACTGTGAAATCCTAAAAGTTTTGGGAATTAGGACAAAATGGGATACCCTAAATAATTTAACTTGGGGAGTCACACTAATTTAAAAATTCATCACGGACCAACTATTCAAAAACAAAACAATTATAAAAAGAGTGAGTTTTTTTGACATTACCATTTACTATTTAAAAATGTGTTAATAGCGATGGAAATTTATCAACAAATAATTTTGACAATAGCTGTTGCAGATGTTGCACATTGAATGGCCGTCAAAAACAACTTCAAAGTTTATTGTCTTGTCGGTAATTGCTTACGACCTCAAGAATCTATCGGTAAAACTACAAACGAGTTTTTCATTTATGAAATTTCCTACTACTTTTATTATTGGTAATGATTTTGAAAGATAAAAAAAAAAAGTGACTATAGTGATGAAAAAGCGTGTCTATGTTAGTGCGCTTTAAAAGTGAAAACAATTGAATAAAAATTCAGATTAAGCAGATAAAGTAAAGAAAAATGTTGATGGGAAATAATGGCACAAACAAAATCAAATGCGACAAAAAGTAACAAAAGGCTATGTTATTAATTATTATAGGGGTAACACTTTGCTTATATTCTCAAAATATGTTGTAATACATATTTTATTTTAATTTTTTAAATCCTCTTAATCACTTCCCACATTTTCACGTTTTACAATTTTAATAACAAGAACGTGTAACCTATTTTCTCGTCTAAAAATTTAAATTATATATAAAAAATAAATTTAATTTTTGGAAATGTAAAAGATACTATATTCGTATAGCAAAAATATATAAAAAAAAAACTCTTATGAACGTGAAAGTTATACTAGATGAATCGATTCAAATTGCTACTAAATTTCTAGATCTAGTGACACTTTTTGGAATACAACCATTATATTTTTATAAATAAATAACGGTAAATTGAACAGGAATATTAGTATATTTTAATACTACGAATAATTATTATTTTTTTGAAATTAAATAAGATAATTTTTTTATATTTTAAAGATAGGGCCATTATACTAGTTACGTACTGTTCCAAGCTCATTCAAGTAGTCAAGCATTCTCACTTGTTACTGCTCTCTCTCTCTCTCTCTCTCGTTTTCTTGAGCTTCATTTGAATCCCTCATTTTTCATGTGCTCAACCGATTTATTTTGACAAAATGGCTCTAAATAAGTTGGGCAACGAGCTGCCACCGTTAGTGGGGGCGCCGCCGGTGGTGGTGGTGGTGGAGCCACGGCACTCCACACACAGCTCACTAGAAACTCTGGTGGTGGTTTTAGCAGTCATTACAATCATTGGGGTTATTGCCGGAATCATTGCTCGGCTCTGCGGCGGACGACATTTTGGTGGCTCAGGGGAAAATGACATTGAGGGATGGATAGAAAGGAAGTGCAGAAGCTGCGTTGACGCCGGTGTTCAGCCGGCGCCACCACCGAAGGAGGAAGAACCGAAGCCAGCACCAGCACCAGCACCAGCACCACCAGCACCACCAAAGGAAGAAGACAAGAAGTGAGAAATATGGTAACGTCAAAGAAAAATATTAAAATTATGTTAATTGTATTTTCCATTACGATCTAATTAATATTACTTATCAAATATGCACGGCCACCGGAGAGGTAGATTATGATAGAGAAATATATATAAATAGGCTCTGATTGTCTTGTGAAATCATGAACAATTTTATCATCAAAATTATTAGCTTTTGCATATTTTTTCATCGTTTTTTTTTTTTTTTCTTTTCGATATTGTTGTTTTGTTAGAACTTAAAACCATGTTAGATTGAATTGGACTAGATTGGACTAGCTCGACTGAAGTGAATCTTATTATGTATCTTTTTTTTATTTTCATATAAATTTAATTTTGTCCAATTCATAGTACAATGTTTGGAAATCTAACCGTTACTCCTTCAAAGGAATTATTGTTGCAAGAAATGGCCTGGGACTAACCGTTGAAGGCAATCTACTTTTTGTCTGCCATTAAAGACTTATTATAATTAAAATGGTATTAAAGAGATAGCCACTAATTATGAACTTTGACTGTGAAGCACTTGGGTCCCTATTCAGGTGTAGGAGGCAGATGGACCGAGCCAGCATATAATGAGCCACATGTGAAATCGCAATTGTACACGGGCCAGTAAATTATTAGACCAACTCAACTCAGCCCAGTTTTAGACCATCGAGTTGCATGCCAGCTCGTTCTTAATTTTAATTTTAATTTTATAGTTATAGATTTTTTTTAAAAAAAAATACACATTTTCTTGTAAATTGGATGTTGTCATCATACAATCAAAGCCTTATACCCAACCAATCTCACCATGTTTGGCTCCGAAGAATTCTTATTATCTTCAAATGTGTAAGGAATAAGTCATTTATTTTTGTGTAACATATATGTACACGAAATAAACCCTAGACCTAGAGACAATTCATGTAAGCCAATGAGTCCACTATACATGCTGCTGCCCAGACTTTCTGTGCATATATATGCTTTTGGACGACCAGTCGTCTATGTCCTTACAAGATCAATATCCTACTCACAAAGATTTAAATCATTCATAATTAACGAATTCAAAATGTGAATGTAACTAAGGACAAAGTGGCGAAATGAAACCCACATTCTTCAAATTTACAATGTTGTTGCACGTAGCTTTAGCCTTTCCTCCTCCTTCACGTACCAAATTAACATTTTGCAAAACGATCCCTTGACATGGATGGCTCTTACTGCAATCCAAATCAATAGCTATATTTGAAGCACTCGTTCCCTTTATGTTTTGGTACACCACATTTTTCACTTGTACCGTCGAGCTCTGAAATAAATAAAAATTAGCTTTGTCACATTCTAAAGTTGAGTGCTTGAATTTTTATTTATTTTTTATAAACCACCTACTTGATCATGAGAGTTAAGCTTTTACTTTTGGTAGTTTAAAAATGAATTTACAAGCTGGACGGCATAAAACCCGATCTCCAATTACAAGATACTGAAAGAGAATCGAGTTTTATCAATAGATAATAAAATCTTTTCATTTGTAAGTATAATACGGGATAAAACCAATCTCTCCATCTAAGTGTAGGTACGGAGTGGCCTCAAATTTCCAACTTAGTCATAGATGGATTTCGGGGGGAAAAAAGGTTTTTGATTTTATTTTATTTTTTACCTTTTCCTCGCATGCTTTAGCTTGATCACAATAGTTTTGGTCAATGATTATGGGATTCTTCACATTTTGCATCTCCACATTCTGAAATTTGATGTTGCTTGCACTTCCGGATCCACCCTGCACATATTACTTATACATTTATATACTCTAAAACCTAGTCTAATAAAATTAAATATTCTTCGGAAGTTTGTATTCGTGTCAACATGTGCACAAACTCGTGCACGTGTGTTCACACGCGCACATGCATTTACTATCTGCCACGTCTTATCCATGCAACACGCTATGATGCCCCATGGTGGGTAGGGGCGGGTTGAGTTTGTAACACCGTGAGCAATTGTCGCATCCGGAATTACTCGACAATTCATACGATGACTTCATGGTCGCCAAAGAAGCCCCAAGAAGCATCAAACATTGCCGATCAGATTCATAGAGCAATTCTTAGATAGCAAGTGCTAGTCCCGGTGCGACTTAATAAAAAGCAATCAAAGAAAAGATCGAAGAGAATGAAACACATCGTTACCTGCCATGTCTTAATCCGGACTCCATTTGTCGTACCAGAAAGCTTAGCTCCATTAACGACGACATTTGAGACATAAGCTTCTGAATTGCGAGATCCCAAGCTTCCAATACTATTAATTAAGTATACAATTTTGAAGAGAAAAAAGAAAAATAAGTAAATTTAATATATAATTAAATGAAAATGTTTTACTTTCAATAATATTGGAAATGTTAAACCTAATGCCATGACCCGGTCCACAAGTGATATCCGTCGCTTGGACATTCTGTGATCCACTAACGATTGAAATGCAGTCATCACCTTAACACAATGATGAACGTAAATAAATAATTTTTTATTAATCAAAATTACAGGGCCGAAATGATTATTATACCTGTTCCTATTGTACAACTCGAAATTTGAATGTTTTGAGTGTTCGTGACATGAATTCCATCGGTGTTAGGGCTTCCCTCGGGAGCAGATATCGTGAGACTTGAAACCTGAACATTTGTGCACTTGTCGAAGGACACATGAATTTGTTGTGCATCTTGAAACTTCAGGTCCTTCACTACCAAGTTTTTGCACTTGTACAAGGTTAAAGCCTGTAATAATGTTAAGAATTAACATTAATATAAAAAATATTAATTTCCAAAAAAAAAAAAATTCTACAACTAAATAATTTGTTAACACAACAATACAATCAAACTATCATGAAAGTTGGTTTTGATCTAATGTCCATCGCGATGGGCATTGTTATAATGTCCACCGGGACAAGTGTCATGTACTCATTGGATAAGTGTAAAGCATTGGATAAGTGTAAATGCCCCATTTACACTAATCCAATGAGTGCATGATACTTGTCCTGATGGGCATTATAACAATGTTCACCGTGTGCATTAGATCCTAAGTAACATGAAAGTAATTAGAGAAAAATCAAGGAAATTAATATCTAAAAATTTACGGAAAATAAATAAATAATTGCACAAATTAATCGAAAGAAGTCAACATACCGTAGGGGTGTCCTTGCATGGCTGAAATTTTTTAAAAAATAATAATAAAATTATTAGTATAATTAAAACAAATTTATAAATAAATAAAAAATAGTGTATAAATTGCAATATATTTTTCCTGATATAATTCTTGCTTACTTTAGATTTATTTATTTTGCAGGAATTTTTCCACCATACATTCCCATTGCCATTAATAATTCCACCACCTTCAAGCATTAAATCTTGGACACTGTCAAAAATAAGCCAGTACCTTCCATCTTTACTGTAGTCTGAAGGATTATCAGATGCTACTAGGGTTCCTGCAATCTGCATATTTTTTAATGAATAATTATTTTCTGTAAAATAATTAATTTCTTGATGCTAAACAGCATGTTTCGCTAAGCTTAAAAGTATTTAAAATTTACTTATGAGTAACTTTTTATTTCAAAAAAAGTTGGTCTTAATTACCTGAACTATTATGTCAGATTTACAAGGGCCTGAGAATCTAAGAGGTTTCAGAAGATAATTCTTTCCCTGAGGTACTATAAAAGTAACAGCTGCTGTGGATGAACAGGCTTCATTCCATGCATCTTGAAATGCCTGGAAAAACACATTTGCAGAACAAATAAGAAAAAGACTTGATCGTCTTCTCGTCTAGAAGTCTGACATGTGCACAAGTTTTATCAAGATGTGCCAGTGAAAATTGAATTAAAAACCTCTATTGTACCATCTCGTCAAAAACTTAGGCCGTTACGTTTATTTATTAATCTTTAACACAACCTATACACGAGGCATGCCACGACCAATCCTCTTAACGTCTTCACTTCTGCTACAATCATCTACCGTGAATTAATTAAATGAATTTCTGGCATGAAATTACCTAATTAAATAACCAATCCTCTTATTGAATTTTGGCTTTGAGCCTATAATAAGGACTTACCTTAGTATCATCAGTACTTCCATCACCTTTAGCTCCGAAGTTCTGTACATCAATCGTCTTAACAGAAGTTGCAAGTCGTCGAAACTTAGTCGAATAATCAGAAAACCCGGTTTCGATCTTGGTCGTGTTGTTGAACTTGAAGCCTTCAATGGGGGTAATATATGAAGGATAAGCTTCAGAATCATAAGCAGATTCTTCTTGAAAATAATAATTATTAGGTAAATTATCATCATCAAGGCTGCAGTTGTAACATGAACTCAAAAACAGAAATAATATAATGATGAATGGGAAGATATTCCTTTGATGAGAAATTATATGCTTTTACAGATTTTTTCTTGCAAATGAATTATGGGATTATCCGAAAACTATGTAGGATTGAATATTTATAGGGGTGGGGTGGGGTGGGGTGGGGTGGGGTGGGGTGGGGTGGTTTTCTATACGACTCTTTTGGTATGGAATATTGGTATGGGAAAGATTTAGACGAAAGGGATCTCTAAAAGCAGTTACTGACTTTTTGCTCCATGCTTGCATAAAAATATATGCAATTACACACTCTTGCTGATGCATGCTACAATGGCTACTTTATTCCTACACATATGCTAGTTTTTGTACAATTTATACTTGGAAAAAGTAAAATATTAAGTTCGATGAATCAGTTCGTTGCTGATCAACAAAGACGATGTTAGCGGTCGATTTTGCAACGGAACGAAAATTTGGGATTCAAAAGATGGAAATATCTTTCTCTATTCAAAATTATATAAGTTGTGAATTTTCTATAAATTTTCATGAATTTTACTATTTTTTTTTAAATGTAATCCCTACCAATTTATTAGTAAACGAAGCTCGAGGGAGATTGAAAATGAATTTCAATAAGTAAAATATTATTTCGTACTTGTTTTATCGTTTTAAATATGTTCTAAAAATTAAATTGTAGCTCGATCTCGTTCCTATCTTTGAATCCTTTTACACTTTCGTAGTCACTTCCGAGACGAAAGTGCAGTTGCAACAAATTGTGACTAGTTCAAATGTAATTCAAACTCGAAGAAATTATATATGTATGAAGAGCACAAATGCAATTATAACACATACATAAGTACTTAATTAGTACTATACACGTATTACATTACATATGTACGCGATTAAAAACCCTAGTTTATAATTTGCACGTGGGTAAATAGCACAAAACGTCCCTACCTATTGGACTTATTGTGGAAAACGTCCCTACCTTCTAAATTTTGGCATTTTCACCCTTACCTCTTTGGATTTTTGCAAGAAAAACGTCCTTGGGTCCAAAAATCGAGGGGTAAATTAGTCCAACCACTTTTTTTCATATATATTACTTCTTTTAAAATTGGGGGCTTTCCATGCAATTTTCAAAATTGCACAATGAGACCCCATCTCCAAATCTGCCAAAACAGCCGCAGTGAAAGTGGAAAGCTTGACAAGCTTGAAAGTGAAAGTGGCGCCCCAGCCGTGATTATACGTTTTTGGGATTTGTAAATCGAGCTTTAGTTTTAGTGATGCAACCCAGTTCTTAGTAAGACTAAACCATTCCAATTCAATGTTGTTACATTTGAAATGCAAGAATGCAACATTATAAATCTAAAGGATTTGTTATTTACAAGTCGGATTATTACGGTCCACAATTTGCAACTACTAACATTTTCTTTTGGGACTAGTGCGTTCCAACAATGAAGTTCCTATTTTCAAATCTTACTTCACAAGAACCTATTTATCCGATTTATGAATGTTTAAAGGAAAAACATAATACAATAATTAATCCCGGAAAAAAAAATTGGTCGTTTGAAGGACGAGTGTTTTTGCTTGTTTTGCACAATCAATATTATCGTTGACTCGTTTCTATCTACACCAACATATTCCGGACGCCATCTCTCAGTAAATAAGTGGTGAAAACCGCAGCTGCAGCTTTCTTGAAGGTGCATTTTGTTCCACATTTTGATTTAAAGATTTTGACCATTCAAATACAACCTAAAGGTTTTAGGAATTTTCATGTTGACTTTATTCCACCTGTTGGCCCACATAATTACTATTGAAGCTCCCAACCTGTTCTGCCTACAAATACTTTTGTTCCTGTCTTTGGGATTTGTACGTTTCCACTTTTAAGCTGAAACAGTCCAAGGCGTTTTGGCAGATTTGGAGATGGGGGCCTGCTGTGCAATTTTGGAAATTGCATGGAAAGCCTCCCAATTTTAAAAGAAGTAATATATATGTGAAAAAAGTGGTTGGACTAATTTACCCCTTAATTTTTTTTTTTGGGTGAAGGACGTTTCTTGCAGGAAATCCGGTAGGTAAGGGTGAAAATGCCAAAATTTAGAAGGTAGGACGTTTTTCCATAATAAGGAAATAGGTAGGGACGTTTTGTCTTATTTACTCTTTCAGACACGTCAAACCTTCTGCCAAATTAATACGTGGCTTTATACAAATATATAAATACACAAACGTTATTGAATACAAGGATGATGAAAGAATGTTGTTATGTCGTAAATCTACCAAATTTGCGTGTGTTTTAAAAATATGTCTAAATTAATCTTGCCCATAAGGGTTATCGCTTATGAAAATGCTCTAAATGTTTACACGTGTCACGTGTTCGTTTGCTGACATTCTTGTCTTAAGTAATGTGTGGTAAGAGTGCGTAAGAATGGGTTTAGGACAAAGGGATTTGAGAATTTGTGTTCTTTTTAGGATTAGTCCTTGTTGCATTTTATCAATTGTACAACTCTATCTCCCTCACACGCGTGTACGTTAATGATTTCACATACAAATACATGATTTTGAATGTCTAAAGTGGGTTGGACTTCACTTGAATTGGCCAGGTGGACCAGATAAGAGATGCGACGCCTTCACCCCGGTCTAGGTGTGCAACTATTTTTAATTTATTTTTTGAAGAAACAAAGAAAAACAGAGTTCGTGTCGAGTTGGACTTGTTAAGGGACAAATCTTATATAAATAAATAATTAACGCTTAAGGACTTAAGCCGATCAATACAAACTGGACTAGTACTGACTGCTTAGCCGAATCTTGGTAGTCCGGTGAAACTTTACACCCCTACACCACATACCTTTGAAGTACTTGATAAGTGTGGTTTTACACTTATCTGGACCATCAAAAGTAGACAATTGTAAGTACTCTTAAGTGATTTTCTACTTAATTATGTGTCTATTTAATTGTTTCAGGTCAAAACCCAAGATCGGATGGAATTGGAGAAAAACAAAGTAAAATAGGCAAAAATGACTGAAAGTGTACGAAAACTTGGAGATGGGGATCAACTTGCAAACATACAACAGTTGAAGGACTTGGATTGCAAATAAAAGAGGACTAAATTGAAATAAAAGAATAAATTAGAGGACTAAAATGACTACAATCAAAAGTTGAAGGACCACAGTCACAGATACGAAGAAAAAGGAGCTGGGCGAACGCCCGAGCTCAAAGCTGGGCGATCGCCCAGCTGTGTCATGAAATGACTGAGGCAAAATTTGATGCCTGGACGATCGCCCGGAAAATGCCTGGGCAAACGCCGCCTCGGCCAAATTTGGCCCGCGGATTTTCTGATTATTTTGTTTCCTTTTTTTGAGTCCCAAGGCAATTGGAAAACTTTGAGTCCATGGTTTTTAGGATTTTGAGGGATCTTTTAGGTCATCTTGAGAGACCTATAAATAGGACTTATACACTCATAATTAAGGGTCGAAAAATCTGGTAAAAATCATATTGAGAGAGAGAGATACCAAGAGACGAAGAACAAATGCGGAATTGAAGATTGGAGCTTGAAGACAAAGATTTCTTGGTGCAAGATATTCAGCGCTTCTTCCTCTATTATTTTCAAGATTCGGTTATGTTTTCAATTCTCTTCATCTTTTCTTTCTCCCGAGTCATGAATAGCTAGATAAAATGTTTGGATGAACGATGTAGCCTAAGTTTAATTCTTTAATTTCGAATATCAAGTTTTAATATATAAATTGTTTATGTATTTGATTTTACTTTTTTTCTTAATGCTTGAAATAATTTGCTATTATTTGTTATTGATTTGTGGATTGTAATGAATCGAGAGGTAAATTATTAATCTAGACCACATAGTAAAATCTGACAATTGGATAAAAGGTAGAGATACGTTTTTGTTGTTGTCACGGTCTTGAATTAAATTCTTAGGAGATTTAATGCATCTAATTAATGACCATTTTGACTGCCTAAGTTGACTTAATTAGATATGACTAATTTGAACTCGAGAGAGGTAAATTATGTTAAATTAGTGAATTCGATCGAATACAACTTTAGGAATAAATCTTCAGAGGAGAAATTAGATATGATAACTAGGTGAATTCGTTTGTCCAAACGCTTTAACCATCATATTTTATTGATTCTTGATATTTTTCGTTATTATTATTTTCGAAAAATCCAAAGTTCTAACTTAAATCTTTCAACTCAATTTATTTTAAATTATTTACAATAGACTAGCACTTTGATTAATTTAACTAGTATATAAATAAGTTAGTTTTTGTGGGATCAATAATTCAGACTCAAAAAGTCTACTTTATTACTTGTTAACGATAATGTACACTTGCAATCACGTTAATTTCACAACAGTACTCGATATGCATAATATTCAAGGATGAGAATTCTTGATTGATAAGTTGGTGATCACGTCTCTATTGATTACTTAGAGGTTTCTCCTTGAAGCCATTACTTGCAAAATAGTGATTTGTGTATATACTATATATAAATAACATAATTAAGGAAATCTAAATAACAAATTAATAATAATAATAATAATAATAATTCAACAAAAAGTCGATACACTTAAAATTAGAGTTTAGAAAGGTGGTTGTATTTACCTCCCTTTGCGCGCAGGGGTTGAATACAACTCAAGATAAAACCCCTTTTAAGCTCATAGCAACTCTCATCTGATTGAGAAACGATAGATAGGATTAAAGTAAAATATTTATATATATCCAGACATTTTGTTTAAAATGTCGAGCATGTTTTTACCAAGCTTAAAAAAATGAAAGTACTTTTTGAAAAGTAAGCAAGAACTTAAAAATGTAAGTTTTTAAACTTAAATCCCCCCCAAGAAACGAAAAAGAATTCAAAAGGTTCGAACATGTTTAGCAAACAATCAACTTTAAGAGTGTGTTTGATTTTGATTAAAATCAGATTTTTTTTGTAAACGTTGATGAAATATGTGGTTAAAATTGATTGTTGACTTTGACTTTAGCTTTTTAGCAAAATTAAAATTGATTTCAAACGGACCCTAAATGTAAAGTTAACTTAAGTTTAACCAAAATCAAGACATAAAAGTTATATTTTAAAAAAATTACATAGACAGATAGTCTCATTATTAGGACCAAAAATGAGGATCCTTCTCTTGTATAAGAGGGTGTAAGACATGTTTGGATAGGGACATACTAGTTAGGATAAATTCCAAGTCATTATAGTTAAAATAAATAAATAATATATAATAAGAGTTTTGACTACTCTTTACAAAATTGCGTTTTTAGATGGAATGTCAAGTTCAACTCCCATTAAGCTTATTCATTATAATATTAATTGCTGTTATAATCAAATTCAATAAATGTAGTGTTCAAAGAGACAACATCTACGTACCGTAATGAGTTGCACTATTGTCCAATCATACCAATTTGCCCGGCAAACTGCAAAATTAGGCCTTTTTCAATTATAATTAATTATAAGAAGCAATTACATCTTAATTTTATCATCTATAAATACCAATGCCTTAATGGATTCAAGAAAACATAACTCAATATTCATCATATTATAAAGAAAAATGGGATTGATGATCAAATTCACCATTGTTCTCATGGTGATGATCTTAGGGTTGTGGGTTACTCAAACCACGGGCGCGTAATATCTGAACCGTCCATGTTAGAAAAACACGAGCAATGGATGATGCGCTTTGGACGCGTTTACATGGACAATGTCGAGAAAGAAAAGCGTTTCAAGATATTTAAAAACAACTTAGAGTTCATTGAAGCTTTTAATAAAGCTGGGAATCGGCTTTATAAGCTGGGGATTAACGCGTTTGCTGATCAAACAAATGAAGAGTTTAGTGCTACTCGCAATGGATTAAAGATGCCCTCAAAGAAGAAATCATCTGAGATTACATCATTTAAGTATGAAAATGTGACTGCAGTGCCTTCTAGCATGGACTGGAGGAAGAAAGGGGCTGTCACCCCTGTAAAGGATCAAGGACAATGTGGTAATTCAGCTTTCTTATCATTAAATTATTTTATCGTTGTTAGATGATTATCAATAACTTGGGAACTATATTCATTTATCTGAAGGAAAAGACATGTAAGAAGTTGGTCAGGCATTTTCACACGCCCTGCACGACTTGACTCTATGTTGTTGGCATTTTCAATACACCCCCTTGCGAGTCGCGATGAATATTTATATATTTTAACTTTGACACGTCCTCTCACATGCATGCAGACTATATTAGTTTTTTTATATTTCTTCTTGAACAGGAAGTTGCTGGGCATTTTCAGCAATTGGAGCTACAGAAGGTATTAATCAAATAACAACAAAGAAGTTAATATCACTATCAGAACAAGAAATAGTAGACTGTGACAAAACAAGTGAAGATCAAGGTTGTGAGGGTGGATACATGGAAGATGCCTTTGAATTCATTGTGAAAAACAAAGGAATTGCCACTGAATCCACATACCCTTATGAGGCTGCAGATGGGGCTTGCAACAAAAAGGAAGAATTATCCCATGCAGCCAAGATTTTAGGGTTTGAAAAAGTGCCTGCTAATAGTGAAAAGGCATTGCTCAAGGCTGTGGCTAATCAACCCGTATCGGTTTCCATCGATGCCAGTGGAATGGCCTTTCAGTTTTACTCTGGTGGCGTTTTCACCGGATATTGTGGGACCGAACTCGACCACGGCGTGACGGCCGTCGGGTACGGGACAACTAGTGACGGCACTAAGTATTGGTTGGTTAAAAATTCATGGGGAAGCAGCTGGGGAGAGGAGGGGTATATAATGATGCAAAGAGATATTGGTGCTAAAGAAGGGCTTTGTGGTATTGCAATGGATTCTTCATATCCAACTGCTTAGAATTGTGTGTGTGTACTGTGTGTAAATTTCTTTGCATGAATCTTGTAAAATATATATTGTTGTAATTTATTAAATTAAAGCTGCAGTTTTCTCTGTACAAAATTTGATTAATGGAACTGTACTAAGTGTTATACTAAACATGTGAGTGTTCATGTTGATTAATTCATGATAAATTTGCTCATAAAATTAGCATTAGGATTTTATACATAAGATCCCTAATTAGAATATATAAAAAAAAAAAAAAAAAAATCTAGACCACTAGACATCGGTGGAGGCTGTTGTTGGGCAACAAATGGAGATCATCTGCGACTACTTGAGGTCAAGGGTTAGGTTGTAAGACGACAATTGATACTAATCACGCTTGAAACGTGTGGCAGTGACGAAAAATAACTGTTTATATAAAAATAAAAATAAAAACAATCTACTTTAATTTAATTTATGCAAAAAAAATTAGATAACAATGTCATTTAAATTTTTTCAAATGATTTAATTTAATCAATATAGAAAGGTAAGTCATATTTGATAAACAGTACTAGCCAAAACAAGCCGTGCTTTGGTCAATTTCCAAACAAGGACGTCGGGCGGGCAACGACATGCATCCGACCACAAGTGTATTAACCCGTATTGACAAGGGGCTGAACGTACTATCGAATTTTGTAGTGCAACAAAAGTCACAATTGTAGAGACCTACTATGTTGCCATACACGTTGTGAAGGGCACTGCACACGCACGACGATAAGGTTTAATGTCCACATTTTGGTCATTCTGTCAGACACCACACACAAGTAGTTGTCGATCCCAAGCCAACATAGACCGCAAGCTGGCCCGATTTTGGGCATAGGCGAGTGATGCATCATTTAAAAAAAAAAAATTTGATAATCGAAGTTTTAAAAAAAAAATTTCATGTGAAAGTCTCAGTTTTAAAAAAGAAAAAGCAATCGCATCCCATGATCCCATGAGAGCTATGACTATTATAACTATTATTGGCTAGTGACCCAAAATCGAAAGGGGCTTTTTTGTTTGTTTTTTATTTTTAAAAAAAAACATTGAAGCCTGGTTCATGAATTATGGTTTTGTAAATTTGTTGAGCAAATCGGACACCGTGGTCCATGGACGAAGCATCCATGTACATCGTCTACCTAAGCAGGGAGATACATAGACACAGAAAAATCAAAACTTGTAGCTCTAGCCGCAGAAGAAGAAAGACTCCCCTCACTGATCCAAAAATGCCCAAAATCTTGTTCAAGAAATTGGTCCAAAAGAAGTTCCCCATATCAAACACCTTTACACTGGCCCTTGTGTTGAAGTTCTGTTCAATGTTAACGGCGTATAAAGAAGGTCAGCAGGTTCATAAACATGTAGTAGCATCTGGGTTTGGTTCAAATTTCTTTTTTCAGAATCGGACCTCATTGTTGAATTTTTGTACGAAACACGAGGAAGTTGGGTTGGGTAAAAAGGTGTTCGATGAAATTCCTGAGAGGAATGTCGTGGCGGGGTGCGCGATTGGTGGGTACTCGAGAGCTGGGATGGTTAACGAGGCTTTGGGGTTGTTTAGGAAGATTGCAAAGGGCTGGGGTGGTGCCCGATGGGGTGACGATGGTGAGTGATTTCTGCGTTGGCCTTTCATGGGCTCGTGGAAGAGGCTTTGGAGACTTTTCAAAAAATGAAAGTAGCTGAGGAAATAGAATTTTTTGCGGATGCATGATACCAATAAAACGTCGTCGTCTTCAAGAATACATTGCCTCGTTCAGTTATTACCCTTGCATTGAATCATGTATTAACCGTTGCTTTCAGCTATGATATATGTTTGGATTAAGAGCATGTCTAGAATCATTTAAATGCAGATTTTGCTAAAATCTATTTTGATTATGTAAAAAAATTGGTCCCACAATAACTTGAAAAGCTGAATATGGAACGGTTATAACGGCAAATGTGTCAATAATCATGAATAGAGTAGTCAATTACTGCAGAAGATGAAAAATGTGGCAACTTTTTCTTGAAATTGTGAATTGTTTGAAATATTTTATTCAACTGTACTTGTTGGTCAAACAATTTTAAGTAAATTTAATTGAATCAAGATCGCCTAACTTTAGAGTCTTGAATTCCTATTCAGGTTGTGCCAAATCGTGCGACATTAGTCGGTGTGCTATCGGTTGTGCCCCGCAGAGGGCCAGTTTCTGAAGGGAGACTTTATTGATCAAGCATGCTTGAATCCAGGATTGAACCATCTATGGAGCATTCGATCTATTTTTTAAGTGCAGGCGTAATTGAAGAGGCTTATATGTTAGTCGAAAGCATGCCAGTTTATGCTAAGTCCAGCAATTTGGCAATCATTGCTAGCAGAGGTGTCAAGACGGGCAGGCCGGCCGAACCCGCATCGGCCCACCCGTCTCAACCTGGAACTGCGGGCATGCCCGTGAACCGGGCGGGTCGAGGAGGCCAACCCGCGGGCCGTTCACGGGCCAAGGAAGCCGATCCGCGGGCCGACTCGTGAATTGGGCGGGTTATTCACAGCCCGGGCAGTTCGGCCTTTAACCGCTGGCCTATTTTGATTATTATTTTTTAATAAATGGCAGAAAGCCGTTTAAAGTGAAAGATGTGATAGATGCGTGTTGTTTTAGTCTTTAAATATATATAAAAAATAGAAATTAAATTAAAAATTAACAAATGTGAATTTATCATTGTTATTTATTTTTTATTTAGTAATTTAACACATTTTTTGCTATATATGTAAACATTTTGTTTAATTACAATAGGTAACTAAATTTTTTTAATAATTTTAAAAAAAAAAATTAATTTTTATTTATACGGGCCGAACCGGGTTGAACCACGGCCCATATGGGCTCGACCCGGATGGGCCGACTGGCGGGTCGGGTTCATATTCAATTTTTGTGGACTAGGTTGACCTGGCCCACAACCCGCCGTGGTGCGGACTTTTTCTAATGCAGCCCGTCATCGGACCCGGCTTGCCTGATCCGAATTGACACCTCTAATTGCTAGTCGGTTGTAAGAAGAAACAAGATTTTAGAGAAAGTTGAAATCTCAACGGCTTCTTGAATTAGAACCCCTCGATGCAGAGAATTACATTTTACAATCAAGTTTGTAGGCATCTGACATCAGATTGGGTGAAAATGGGCCGTGTTGGGAAACAGATAAAAGATTGAAGCATCAATGCAAGGCTGTACCAAGGATGCAGCTCCATTGAAATAGACGGTTTTGTGCACGAGTTTGTAACAGGCCGTCTGGTATCACCCCGAAGCAAACAAAGATAAGAAACGTTTCCAAGAAGGGTCACAGGGTCTGGGCACGAGCCTTGGATATTAGCACTCAGTAATGTTGCATAATGTGGGTGCTGAAGAAAAATAGAGTGCTCTCTGTGAACACATTGAAAGATTGGCCATTGCTTATGGACTGTTTGATGACTAAAGCACCAGAAGTGATTTCAGTACTTAAGAATCCTAATTCCTAAGAATGTGCACTAACTGTAATGAAGTGATAAATACCATAAGCAGATTTTACAATGGAGAGGTGGTTGTTCAAGACCGAGTTCGGTTCCACAAGTTTATCGATGGAGCGTGTTCTTGCAGGGAGCCAGTGATTTTTGGTGAATCTTTGTATCACAGAGTCGATACCTCTTGATTGGAGTCGAGTTACTTTGTTCGACATAGTACCTCTATTCCACTGGATTTTCAAATTTATCCACTTCTACTTGGCCACATTAGGCTTGCTTTTTGACATCCTCAAAAAATGGAAAGTGGAAAAGGAAAAACAAGGGGAAAAATTTATAGAACAAAGTTATGCCTGGAATAATAGCAAAAGTTGCTTTATTACTAGAAAACATTAACTGTTACACAGAATTCAATCGTCTTTTCACCACCTCTCTATGCAATACAGAAGCTTCTTCAAGAGAAGGGACCAAATAATTCTGGCCACGCGTATGCATGGAGGCCCTTAAAATGCTGATATCTGGGGACTAAAAATCCTAGATTTTAACCAATTTAGACTTGAATTTCAATTGGCCATTTGAACATTTCCTCCTTGGGAACAGGGATTGTCAAAGTCACCAATCCGGTTGCAGCTTCGTAGTTAAACTCGGTCTCAGTATTGGCCACCATGCATTTCAGTGGGCGCTGAGAACAGTAAACCCCAAAGAGACCAGACCCTCTGACCTTGAGAACTACATCAGCTGTTGGCAACCTGTCCGCGCTTAAAGGCTCAGAGGCAACCTCCCCATCAGAGTGCTCAGATTTCTTTTGAGACACCACCTGGACTTCGCAATGCTCCAAAGCACCACTCGAGTTAAACATGTTGAGCAGGCCAATCGGGGCAAATGAAATGTTTGCTGTAATATCCTGTGTAAGGCAATATATTCGTTAGGCATATTCCTCCACTGACTAACAAGATGCAACGTGACCAGTGTTTATGTTGTATGAAACTCACCGTCACAGGACAGAAGTGGTAGAGTTCATACTCGAGAACTTTAAGCGTTACAGGCAGTGAAGCACCTTTTGGTAACCTAACTACCTCGCCTGATCTATAGGCATACACTACTGCATCTCCATTCCACTCTGGTCCAGCAATTTGGGCTATGGCATCTACATCAGTGGCTTGAACAGAACCGGTCAGAGTGCCTGGAGAGGCATCGTGAATACGTGTCTTCTTTTCGACCTTGCACCACCCAGCACCTTGGCAATTGAAGACACCGACCACTCCCGAACATTTATTCACATTCCAAATTTTAAGCAAGCTGGCATTATACAAAGCATTGAAGTGTGTTTTATCATCAAATTAGCAGAATAAAATGAAGTGAATTTTATTATCTATTTAGATGCTCAAAAGGATGAGATAGGTGGTATGAGGTCGCAAACCTGGCCCCATCTCTAGCCGGATCAGCAAAGAGACAGTCAATTGTGGGTCGGCCTGGCAATTGTGCACGGAGAACTGATCCATCAGGAAGCACCAGCTTTTTCAAAAGCTCGAAGTTGTGGTTACCAGGCTTGTCACTAAATTGCATGTGAAGAATGAGATTTCATAATATTGTGTTTTTTCACTGATGGCATTACTGTGAATCAAAGAAGTCTGGAATATAATAATACCTGACATAAATTGCGCATCCTCCGACAGCTCTAGCAGCAGCATGATAGTCAGCAGCTGGGTGTAAGCTCTGTAAATGTTGTTCATCAGTCAAGAATCGCATTTATATACTTCATAGACTTCTAATCAATGTCAAATAAATTTGATTAATTAATTTTGGAAATACTTACGTGGAACATGTCCCAATCAGGTTGCATGAATTCTCCCAAGAATAGCGAGTTGTAAGCCACGGAGGAAATGTGGATGGTGTGAGAGGCAGGATCACGAGGCCAAAAATCATCAGAAGCTCTAACTACAGCAGTCTGTTTGGCACTGTAGATCCCATCAGTATTATGACACATGCATGAAATGCATCCATTGTCTGGAAAATTCCTTGCGACGGAGGCCTCAAGTGCCTGGTGGTAGCTTCGTGTAAGAGAAACTCGACCACCATGGCCAGCACCCAGAGTTTCGATGATGTTCTGCACATCAACTTTGACTCCATCTACCCCACATGAAGCCAGGTAGGCATGAAGCTCGTTGTAGAAATTGAAGACCTTCTTTGGGTGCACCAGACCCAAGCCATGAACCGCAAGACTGTCCATGACAATGTCGGGTTGGTTTCCTAGTACACCTGGAGACGACACGGGGTATGCCAAAGCAGCGTCATAGTGTTCCATGCCGGGACCAGCAGGATGCACTCCACCCCAGTAACCTGCTAAAGCATGCCATACATAAACATTCCTGCAGCCAAAAGGAAAAAAAATAAAAGAAAATATTAGTAAATAGCATGTCAATATGTACCAACATTTTCCAATTATAGGCCCCAAAATTATAAATACACGGACTCCATGAAGAATAAAAAATGGATATGAAATTTTAAGTCAAACAATTTTGAAACAATTGAAAAATTGTTCATTAAAATACTAGGCAACTTACTTGACATTGTGATGGTTCTTGGCTTCTTCAACGACACGCTTTAGGCCTGTCTTCTGGAATTTTTCATTCTCTCTTATTCCTGTTAGCCTGTTTGCAAACCTGGAAATTAAACATAGAAGCATATTAACATTATGTCAAGAAATCAAGAGTACTGAGTAAAAGTACAGTAAATTCAGCAAGAACTAGATTTCTTACTGAGCTCCTTCTTGTACAACACAATTGGGGTCTTCCTTGGCCTCACTACCAATCTGTTGCCAGCCATCATCTATGATCAAGAAACGTGGTGGTGTTCCTCCCTCAGATAAGCTGGCATCAAAATTTAGCAAATTAACCAGTTGTTGTATTGAATTTGCTTCAATAATAGGATCACGATCAACCTTCATTGTTATGGACTAGTACCAAGATCGAGTTCTAGACAAGCAGATCTAATTTTAATGGATGGAACAGTAACAATGAAAATGGCACCCTCTTTAGTAAAGATTATTTGAGCAAATGCCCCAAAACCAAAATAATCTCCATTTACCATGACTTTCTTCTTTTCTTTATTGTTTAGGACAAGAAGATAACAAGATAGACAGGTTTTACCTCTTAAGGCCTTCGTCAACACCCTCGGCAGTCACATCAGTGTAGAAAGCATCCCATGTGCACCAGCCAAACCAGTCAAGAAAAGAGGGCAACTATAAACGAGTACGAAAAATCAAATATACAATGAATAGAAGTTAGAATCCTCCATCTTGACCACTATCAAATCAAGCAATTCTAAACGATTTAATTGAAGAAAATAATTTCACCTTTTTCTTGTCTCGGTGATGAAAAGTTTGCATATGTTTCTCCACAGCTCTGTTTCACGCAAAATGGAACGCCATATATCAGTGAACAATGCAATTTAAGACTACTACAATATGCAAGTACTTAAACAAGTGTGCTAGTTGAACGCTTGAGCTACAAGGACTAATATATATCCCGTTCTTCTGAGTGAGAAAACCTTCAATTCGTGCATTTTTTTTTCTACTGTGTTGGGGGGAGGGTATGACTGTGGGGTGCCTTGGAAGAACGGTTTGATTGCCAAGGACAAGCAAGGACTTACTTCACAGCCTGGTTGATGACTTCAAAAGGATTTGTCCCAGCATGCATATAAACAAGATTAAGTCCTTGGTTGGTTTCAACAGCAATATCTCCTGCAATAAAGTCACACCACAAAGAAAACAGCTCGTGTCGGTTTTTGGAAGTCATTCCTTTCTAATTTTCTTCCCCAAAATTCAATAAACTCCATTAATTCATGCATTTCATGACAGGTGAGTAATTGATTTCTCCATATCAGTGGAGTTCGCAGTATAACAACTCCACCCCACCATACAGGACTCTTGATCTCCATTTTTATGCCAAATGGATGGACTGGCTTAACGGTGGATATTGCCTAATGTAATGGCAAAATAACGAAGCACATGGCCGATGGGTGCTACACCACATATGTCAATGCAATGTAGCATACACCAAATACTTTCTGATGCCATGAGCTACTCACCACTATCAAGGCAGATCTCCAGCTCATTCTTCTCATTGCCTTGAAGAACAGCACGGAACTGGCCTTCAAGGAGTGGCAGGAAGACGGTATAAATGGTTGGAGCATCTTCATGCTCGCCTTCAGTAGTATCTTTGCTCTCCACGAGCATGAATTGGGTTTCCAAAGGAATGTCCTTCCCACATGTTCCCATTCTCTGAGTCATCCACCACAGCTTGAAACGGAATAAACTCATGAAGCGAACACCCCTGTTACAGAATTAAATTAGAATATCAGCACTATCATGTTTTAAAATGCATATTATTTTTAGTTAAAAGTGCTTGATTATTTTCCAGGAAAGTAAATGGCAACTTATGTTGTCCTCTGAAATGTTAAGATGCGTCAGAGTAGATTAAAAAATCAGTAATGTACAAACTCCCATTTGTTCTTGAAAACGTGAATGCTTACATGACAAGAGCATATAATGCCTAAAACATGGGACACAGATATGGACCTGCTATTAACTAGTACAAAGATATGCAATAGTGATGTACTAGATTTTTATTGTTTCTCAAGTGGTTATGAAAGATATTAATGCAAGATTTTTTACAGCACTGGATTATTGAAAGGAGGGAAGGGGCCACTGAGGTCAGGAAAACTTGACAGATCAAATAGAGTAACATTCTCTAACCGGAGTTGGAAAAAAAAAAAGGATGGACAATTCTGTACACCGCCCTTTCCCCTTATGGAAACAACTAAATGCTCTATTTGCCACCCACCACTTATGAAAGTAGAGTTCAGAGGGAAAATTCTGTACAATGATTTTTCTCCCCAAAGAAGATGATAATTAAAAATAGAAGGGGAGTAGGTTTAAACAAACAGTCATGTCCAAATAAAAATACCCTACATCTAGGTTGCACGGAAACGGGACACACAACGAGACACGACACGAAACATTAAAACGTAACTTTTGAAAAAAGTAGGAAACGGAAATGCTGTGAAACATTATATAAATAATTATTAATGTTTTTTATAAATACAATATTTAACTTTAAAAATCAATGTAATCTAACTAAAGTTTCAACATATATAAGGAATTTTGAATGCTAATCTATAATAATATGAAATTGAATCAACAAATTCAAATTAATGTAAAAAACTGCAAACTAACTAGAGAACAATTCCAAACAAAGTATTTACGTATTTTAATCATAAAATAAAAGATATAGATTCGAAATATATAATTTAAACAAACTACTTATTTGGGTATCCTCCCAATCAAATTTTGAAATAAAGAAATGGTTCTTGATGTTGATTCCCAAACTTCGAATTCCTATTGAAGTAAAATATAATTTTCTTCAACAAAATAGTGGACAGTCGACAAAAAAATTGATGAAATCAGATTAAAATCTAGTTATGAACCTTTTTAGTATAATAATTAAAGCCCACCTGAGTTATTTTAATTCGGAGACCCGTAATTAAGTTAATTTTGGGTTGGAGCCGCTAATTAAGTTTTTCTTTAGTTAAAGTTTCGGAATAATTTTATCCAAAGTTCCCTAAAGGTTTTCATAAAGTTTCCATAAAGTTTCCGAATTTAAATAAAAACAGAAAAAAAATAGGGAAGTTTTTTTGAGTTTCCAGAGTGTCAGTTTCCGAAACGGATACGTTAGAGGTTTCTGTGCATCCTATCCCTACATCTCATGGATGGATCACATCCTTAATTTTTGCCCACGCCTAAGATCTTGTTCCTAATTAGGATCACACCCTTCTGTATTCATATACATTGTGTAGCAGTTCTGGAAAAGATGCAAGATCAAACAGTACTACGGAAAAATGTTGCCAATTATTTTTACTGAATCCTACAACTAGTATAGGGAATTAGACATTACTGATGGCTGCCAAGAATAAAATTGGGAGGAGGGGTAATATGCAGATTCATTCAGAAAATTGAGAGTATAGTTGGGAAAGAGCCTCTCTATCGAAAGTGGGCAAACTATTTTCATTTCTGTTGTTTACCTTCAGTACCAAAAATATATAAATACAAATATCCATCTATTCAATTTCTGTTCACAAATAACAAGCAAATTCTGGGATCTTATCGTATTTTGAAGAGTAAAATAGGAATTCACTTCAAATAACCATGCAACGAATCATTTCAGATAAGTACCTCAGAAAAGGTCAATAAAATGGCTCAGTGCTTACTCTAAGACACCGACGGGGAAAATGTGCAGGCTTTTGCTATTTGAAGCTGTAGCACCAATGAATGTACCAGCAACAAGCCCCCCGCTTGATCCTGGGGTCAGCACAATGTTGTCAGGCACTCCTGTGAGTATGGTCTTCCCGTGAACCACAAGGTTCCCATCATTGACAGAGATTTTAGGTGTAACCGTCATATTTGCACACTCTGCTACTGCCTGGCAAGTAACTAACCCCAAGCAAAACAATAAGCATAACTTAGATACCAAACAGAAACCACAGTGAGATCTAATTAAGAATCCAGATCAGATCACAATCAATGCCTAAAATTAATTTCAATAACAAAAATTTCAAAAAACATAATTGCTTCTAATTATAGAGAATAAAATCCTTCCCATCAAAGATAGATATTCAAAATTTAAGACATGTGGACATGAGATATCATCAAAGCACGAGCTTTCGGAAATGTGGTTTCCAAAAAGAATTAACACAAAGAGAATACACGTCATCAGCTTATTCATCCTCAAGTGTACTATTTGTGCTGATTTGATTCTCCAAATAGCATCAGCTGACGTATGGATCTAATTGACTAATTGGCATTGTTTTGAGAAATTTAAGTTTGCACAAGGCATCAATACATTCATTCAAATTATCATTAACAATGTTCCTGGAAAGGTTCTTTAATTATGATTTTCCTATAATGTATATACCTCAGTCGAATTTCCTGTTGCAAGAAAACGGCTCTGAAATCAGTAATTATGGAAGTTGTATGAGACCTCTCCAATGTCTAATTTGGGTTCACCAAATAAATATTTAGGATATTACTAGCAAACAAATTACAAATTAAAAGCCAGAAATAGTTTTTAACTTCATAAATAGTTTTTAACATCACGGGACCACCACACCAAGATCCAGATCTGCTTTAGATCTAACTTTGAACTTTTGCGAAAGCTTTAAGAAACATCTTTTTCTTTATTTCCTTTTCTTTTGCAGTTTCTTCCTTTCAACAATATTGAGATTTCCGCGAAAGCGACAAAAGGGAAACAAATTTTCACAAGTCTTCGATGAAATCCGAATAATATGAGTTGAAAAGGAAAAAGCTCCGAAATGTCCAGATTCACAAAAGCGATCACGCAGCAGGTACTAAAATGAGAAAAAGGATCGTATGACTTCTAAAATATTTCTAGAAATTATAATTACTTCTATTAACAAAATAAATAAATAATTAATATATATTATTTCCAGAAATTCTAAGATAGTTGCCATCAGTGTCAAAGAGCGTAAATTTGAAGAAAACTCGAGGGCAAAATTGTCAACGATAAGAAGACTTCAAGACGAAGAAGATCCACCGTCAGAACTTGCGGGAAGTACAGCAAGGATGGCAGACTACACAAATTTAAAGAAATCCGAGGGTATAATCGTCAGAAAAATCATTCCAACTGCTAAAATTACCGAAGTTAACATAATTCATGAACTTCATGCTCTAAGTGACCTCTTGAGCAAAAAAAAAAAAGAATTTCTTTCAAATCACCTCCTGAGGGTTTCAAATTCTTCAGAAAAACGAGAGTAGGATCTGAAGATCTCGCTTCGCAGGCGAAACGGTAGCTCGGCGTACGTTCAAATTCTTCCGAGAGAAAAAAAAAAACAGAAATTGAATTTCGGTACTTAGGCAAAAAGAAAGCTTGACGAACAATCGTTTTCATATGATTCTCGCAAAAAACAGAGGAAAATAGTGCTCAGATGGTATCTGGAACGCCTATTATAAAGACAGAAACCTGTAAATAGACCTCAAAATCAATAATTCTTCAAAATTGTAAATTTCCTCACCGAGTCACTCGACTCATTTCGATGCTTCATAAATAGCTCTACCACAACAGCAGCAGTGCAGTAGAAATAAATTCAAGTATTTCACAAATTTCGGGAAAACTCACCTTTTTTCAACTCTAACCGCTTCTAAAAGTGGCCTCAAAGCTTTCAAACCTCGACTAACTCAATATATACCCGCGTATATATGAGCTGTATGTATATATAAATATAACTCAGTAGAAGCGCATTCCACACAGGAATGCAAACTTCTTCAGAGAGAATAAACAGAAAATACGAGCTGAAAATGCTCAACAATGGAGCTTATAACAAATTCAAGACGAGTTTGAAGACGAAACAACCTGGGGTTTATATACTCAATTTTAGCTTAAACATCGAACAATTTTCCAGTACAAAACTAATGAAATAACGAAACGTGTATATAAATATTCGATGTTTAGCCTATGAGCATATTATTTTAGTAATTCTTTTCGGCGCTGCAAAATTTTGTTGCAGTCCGAGGGCATTGTTGGGAACTTAAGTAATCAGATTGAAATAAATGGCAATCGAAAGTCATCTTTTGTTTTGTTAATTCGATTCGAGGAAACTCAAGACACTCGAAAAGTCGCAAATATGACAGGTACCTTTTAGTGTGAAGTTCGGTTTCTATACTTAATCATATTTTTGTTTTATCTATATTCAAAAATGTAAAATTCGATCTATATGTCAAATACGCCCTTTTCAAAAATAAAATTGGGAATTTGTGTAATGCTCTCTATTTAAATGGAGTATTTGACATTTTTTTTAATAATAGTCTAAGTTTCGATCTAAGTTGTTGTCCAATGAGTATTATTCTTAAAGTATTGACGTGAAGTATTGAACATGATTGAATAAAATAATATTTAAAAAAAATACTGATTAATTTTATTTAATACTCTCTCCGTCCCATCAAAAATAGACTCATCTCTTTTTTCACACAGATTAATAATATTTTTAATAGTGTTGAAATTATTTTTTAAGTGTTTATATTTTAAGTTGTTAGTGAATGTGTAGATAAAAATGAAATTTTGTACAAGTGGTACTATTAATATATGGATAAAAATATGTTTAATGGGTTTATTAATCGAAATTTTAATTTAAGCTTTGCCAAACATGTGCTAAGAAAATATATTTAATGTAATTGATAACATGGGTTTTTTATAAATTTTTTCACTATTACTCAATTTTACATTTATATTCCCAACTTTTTTTTATTACATTCTTATTATCAACCTATTAATTTTACATCTTATATTTATCTTAGATGATAGTTTCTATCTAAAACGTTAATTATAGCGTAAAAGATTTTTGCATCTCGTATTCAAAATAAATAACAAATAAAAAAATTAAAAAATATATACCCCTCATTTAAATACATATTACCAAAATATTTAGATATTTTCAAAGAGGCTAGGGAAAATTAATTGAGTTAATAATAAAAATAATAAAAATGTCAAATTAAATAAGAGACATTTATTGTAATTAAAATATTAGGAAAAATTAAAATAAATTTTTTTATTATACCCCATTTAATATTAGTCATTTATAAATCTAATAAATTTAAATACTTGTTTTGGGTTGATAACAATAAATTAAATAAGGGTATATTAGGAAAATGAAAAATTTAATACACCTTCTATAAAGTAATAATTACATAATTTGGGACTGCGATAAATAAAAAAGCAGTCTATCTTTTTGTTGGACGGAGGAACAATAATATATCATTCTACAATTTAACTAACAATGTCACAAGTACGTTGGAGTTATAAAATAATTATTTAATTGAATTTATTAATTGCTAAGTTTAATTATATCCTGTCTGGTGCCATTGGGAATGACAGTGTACCCTTTGTGCACATCCAATCTAAGAAACCCAAACTCGGCTAAAAATGTCGAAACATGGCGGTACCTTATAGTACGAATAATTGAATCGTATTGAACACTAATTAAAAAGATTAAATATTTATTTAGCACATAATATGTCCCGACATTGTTACTTTTGCAGTAGATATGTCCTTAGATTATATTAAGAGGTAAGATGAATTTAATTCATTTGAAGAAATATTATGAGTCAAGCCTTTAATTATGAGTGATTTCACAATTCAATTTCTCTAGTCACTAGCCATCTTATTTGACGAAAAATAGTATTGGATCGAACCATGTCATCAAGATGGCTAGTGACTCTTGTCATTGGAAGTTCACAATATTTGTAGCTAAGGTATGTCGTCAAGATACATAAATGTCAGTTTGAATTATGTTATCGAGATATATTTACATATTATTTTTTTAATTGATGAGATACTCATAACATTTTTTCGAATAACAAGAATAAGATCAAAATATTCAACATTATCGGCTCGAACCATCTCTTCAAAATAAAATTTGGCTTGAACCATGTCGTTGATTTTTTTTTCACGGACAAGGTATCTTGTCCAAAAATGGAAATGAAATTAAAATATTCAAAATTCATAAATTAACTAAAATATAAAAAGGACAAAGAGGGTTGGCTAAATTGATTCCAAAATTGATTGGATTTGTGGATAGCATATTTTTTTGTACTTTAGTTTCTAAATGGAATTATTCTTTTCTAATAAAAGCTTTATATGGCCAAGGCATTTTCTCTTTCCAAAAGTGGTAATTATAATTGAGGGATGAAAACAACTTATAATTAATTTTGATTCATTATGTAAACAACGTTTAATTATCTTTGTACAATTGGACGGAGTAAAAAATTTATGTAATCGATCTCAAAATTATTATCATAAATTATCGTTTAATTATTAGTCACTATTTTATTTAAAAAGAAAAAAGAAAAAAGAGCACATAAATGGTAAGAGATCTTTAAAAAAATGACAAAAGTCTAAAGATGAATGGTTCGTAAAATGTCTATTCTCACCTAACTTGGAGTGATCATTTCATTAATTACAATGAACAAACTTTAGTCATATATTTAGTATGATGATGAATCTAAAAGGATTGTAGAGGATTGAAAAAAATAAAATAAAATAAAAATTGTAATTTTTGGTACCGACAAATGGATTAAATTGTATTGTATTGAAGAATATTAAAAAATAAAAAATAATTTTTTTTTTTTTATTATAGAATCCCCTAGCTAACATTGCTAACCAATTTAACATTATAATTATTAGTATTCTAAAAAGTGCGTTTATGCTAGAAGTACAACCTCCACGTATTGCTTAGATTATATGTGTATAATTAAGCGATCGACTGTGTTCTTTAACCAAGGCACGTACATTTTTTTTAAATTTTTTTTTAATTTTTTTTTTAATAAAAGTATTGTAAGTAATGTTGTGAGATAGAAAAAATCGAAGTCTTTGTTTAAGGAAATGCGTTGAGAAAGGGCATACCGCATATGTATAAAAGAAATATTACTTTTTCAATTAAAAAGAAATATTTTTTTACTTTTTCAATTAAAAATAAGAAAATATTTTTTTCTCAAAGTTATAATTTTAACAAAATGATAAAATTTCTTGAAAGAATCTCAACTTCTATATCTAGTAGTGGGCAAGAATTATCTTACGCTTTTTTTAAAACACTTATAATTATTTAATAGAAATGGACAAATCAAAAAAATTTCAAAATTCACCCCCATCACCTCCACAAACCAAAATCACCACCAGTGCTAAAAGCCCAACCCAATGGCATTACCAAACACCAACCCATCGTCAGAGGGATTTCTTCCTCCTCGCGACCCAAACAGCAGTGATCTCCATCGTGTAGATCCCCGCCGTTGGTTGCAAAACCAAAGGAAACAGTGTGCCTCTGCTCCCCATGGTGGCGCGTCCTATTACAACTGCCGTCCCGGTGCTCCGGCAAAACCCTACAACCGCGGCTGCTCCGCCATCACTCGGTGTCAGAGTTGAAAAATTCTTCCACTACTGCTATTATATATTTTTTTGGAAAAAATAATCAATTTTTAACCTTTTTTTTTAGAGATTGAGTGTTTGGTATATGAGAAAAAATGGAAGAGATGTGATTTAGGGTAGTGGAATGGTGGTTGGTGGAATGGTGGTTGGTTATTTAGGGTAAGAGATGTAAGTGGTGATCACGCGAGAGAGGTGGTGGTGGTTCCACGAGTTTCGGTGGGTGGGAGGGATTTAGGGCTGGTACTTTTATATTCTTGCAATACCTTGTAATGATCGGAATCAATATTTCATTTAATTTCGAGCTTGTTTAGTTTTATTTAAAAGTTACTTTTAAGAAACATATGTTTTATAAGTTAGAAAATAATTTTAAGAATAATATTTGATAAAATAAGTAATTACAAAGTAAAATTGCTCTTCTTACTCCTACTTAGCCCTAAAGAATTTTTATGTTATTTCACTTATTTTTGGATTAAAAAACTCAAATGGGAGGAATTGTAATGAGGGTAGGTGAAATGAACTATTTCTTTCTGTACTTTTTTTTTTTTTTTTTTTTTTTTGAGAGAGAGAGAGAGAGGAGAGAGATTTTTATGCCTTTGTCTTTACTCAAACAATCACGAGGAAGTGGGGCCCATCCACGTCAGATACAACTAGATTCAAGGCAAAGTCGTGTGAAATCGGTCACCGAATTCTAACATTTTGTGCGTACTAGTATCAGTCAAAGCAGCCTTCTACTGATTCCCTTGCCGCGAACAAATTTGTGCTAACCTATACATATACATTATATAATAATTAATTAATAGTGTGTTTGGCAAACCTTTTTTATTTAACTTTTTGGAAGGTAAATTTTGAGATATTTGGTTAACATTAATAAGTACTTATTAATCATAAAACAGCTTTTTAAAGTTGTTTTAGAGTGCAATTGTGTTAACAATCATTATTAGTGTGTGTTTGGCTGAGTTTTGAAAGGTAAATGTGTTTTTCAATTAAATTTTGGATGTTTGATTAAAGTTAATAAGTGTTTATTGATTATAAAAACAACTTTTTAACATGTTGTTAGATAAGTTCAAATTTTTAACTTTTATAAAAAAAAAAAATATTTAACTTTTAGCAAAAAGTTGAATCTACATTTAATGTAAAATATATTTGAATTTTCCTTCACATCAAAAGGATAAAAAACTTTGTAACTCTTAATATTATCAATTAATTTTGTGAGTTTACGACATATTTTAATTATAATTTTTCTCTTAATTTATCATTTTATTTTTTTTAACGTTACTTTATTTAATATATTTATGTCATATATTAGTGTGTTATATAGTAAAAAATCACACGTTGTGTGTATAGTTGAAAAAAAAAAATTTACATAATATGATGTTAAAATATTTGTGCCATGATAATTTAATTAAAATATTAAATTTAATAAATTTAATAGTATATTAAAATAAATATGTAGTTTATACAAAAAAAAAAAAAATTATAGTTATACAATTGAATAATTATTTAATATTGACAGTACTTTTCAGATTGACAATCAAATAATTAACAACTTTTTACTAAAACTTCTTTTGAAAAAAGTTATACTCACAATAATCACACCATACGGACCCTTTGTAATTTTTATTTTCTTTTATAAGCTTAGCCGCAAACACTATTATTCTTTGTTGTTCTTTATTTAAAAAACACAAAAAAAAAACAACATTTAAACCTTTGGACAATCATAAAAGTGGTAAAGGGAGTGAGACGACTTCTAAAATATCTATGTATCAAGAAAGATAGTAGAAGGGAGAAAGAGAATGGAAAAATAGATGAGAATGATATACACAATTTAATGAAAAAATGAGTGGAATGCCGTCTAACAAAATGTCTAAAACTAGACGACGTATTGAACGATCTTGTATAATAAACACTGTCACATAAGTTTTGTCCCCTCCACTTCATCGTCATGTCAACTAAACATTCAAAATAGAATACAGTATTAGAGATACTCTATAAGATCAACTTACACATCTTCACTTCAAATATGAGTAGGCTTATAAACTTTGGAGTTTTCCAAGTTCTTTCAATTCAAGTTTAATATTCAATCTCAAATTAAGTTATTGATCAAATCAATTTTGATATTCACTTAGGATTAATGAGAATCTAATTTTAACCAGGTTCGATGATGCAAATTAACTAAATTTGAGTTGGGTCGGTCGGTTCGACCCATTCAAAGCGAGGGTTACACTTAAAAGTGGATTGGCCGGCCCAACCCATTTTTTGTGCGGGCGAAATGTCTTGGCCCATCCCAATTTGTCAGTCAACTCGATCTTAATTTTATTTTTTTTTTTTTTTTTTAAATATTTTTTTATACAATTTAAATCTTAGATAATACAATTTAGATAATATATATTTTGAGACTTCTAAAGGGGTAATTATATTCACACCACGTTATTTGTTAATAACACTACATTTTAATTGCAATAAAAATCTTCAACCATTGTTCATTTTTATATTTATGTCTTCAACTTTTTTTATCATATTATTATCACTAGCTTATTATTTTGCATGCGTTATCTCTATATTTGATAATGATTTATGTCTAAAAAATTAATTAGGAGAGCATAAAAAGATTTGTTTACCTCTTGTATTTTTAAATAAACAAAATAAATAACAAATATAAAAGTTTGACAAAATATTTTTCTCCAATTTCAATGTATATTAGCAAAATATTTGGATAAAAATAGTACAAAGTGTAAAAATTAATTGAAAGTTAATGAAAAAATTGTGACCAAATAAGTTAAAGACATAAATGTCAAAAGTTGGAGGACCTTCATTACAATTAAGACGTGGTCTAGATAATAAAAATTGTAGTGTAAATATTTACCCTTTTTAAAGAGATTAAATTATAAAATTTGCACTCTCATGTATTAGTCAATAGATAAACATCAATTTTTTTTCAAAATAATAATTTTTTTTGGTTAATTTTAAACTATTTCTTGACACTGTTTTTAAAAATATAAATAGTAAAAGCATGCTAGTCTTATTGCTTTGAAATATAAGCATATTTGGCTTAAATTAACAAATTTACTATAAGTTAATTTAAAATAAATAATTTACTTGTCACACTAGACATTTGGATTGAAAATTGAATTAAACTAAATTTTAATTAAATTTAAACAATTTTATGTTGAAATTTGAGATTCTTGAATTAATGTTTCAAAAAAAGACAATTTAAATTGGAGATTTGGGCTTAGGCTATTTAGATTGATATTATTTGGATTGTGTATTATAGATATTCACAAAATGAGGTTATTAGTGTTAAGAAAAAAAAAAAAAAAAAAGGCCAGCGCGACCAATCTAGCGAGCTAGACGGGCCGAGCCATATCGGTCCGATTTTGTTTGGGCCAGGATCAGCCTAACCCAAAATTCAGATTATATAGGTCGATCAAGGCGGACTGACGATTTTGCCACCTCTACCTCTCAATGTTCATTAGAATCAAAAGGTGATGAACGGTAAGTTATCAACATTCATTTGAAATTAACCATTTGATTTTGTGTTCATTAATTATTTTCACTTCCGCTACATCAATTCTCTATTATTTTCTTTTCCATTTATTTTTTCACGTCATCTAAAATTCAAAATAGAATACGTATTAGAGAATCTATAAGAGATCAACTTACACATCTTCACTTCAAATATGAGTAGGCTTATAAACTTTGGAGTTTTCCAAGTTCTTTCAATTCAAGTTTAATATTCAATCTCAAATTAAGTTATGATCAAATCAATTTGATATTCACTAGATTAATGAGAACTATTTTAACCACTTCTGATAGATCGCAAATTAGGTGTGTTGAGTTGAGGCGGATCGGTTCGACCCATTCAAAGTGGCTACACTTAAAAGTGGATGGCCGGCCCAACCCATTTTGTCGGGCGAAATGTCTTGCCACCCTATCCAGCCAACCATCTTAATTTTATTTTTTTTTTTTTTAAATATTTTTATACAATCTTAGATAATCTTTGATAATATATATTTTGAGATTTTAAAGGGGTAATTATATTCACACCACGTTATTTGTTAATAACACACATTTTAATTGCAATAAAATCTTCAACTATTGTTCATTTTATATTTATGTCCTCAACTTTTTATCATATTCTTATCACTAACTTATTAATTTGCATGTTATCACTATCTTTGATAATGATTTATGTCAAAAATTAATTAGGAGAGCATAAAAGATTTGTTTACCTCTTGTATTTTTAAATAAACAAAATAAATAACAAATATAAAAGTTTGACAAAATATTTTTCTCCAATTTCAATGTATATTAGCAAAATATTTGGATAAAAATAGTACAAAGTGTAAAATTAATTGAAAGTTAATGAAAAATTGTGACCAAATAAGTTAAAGACATAAATGTCAAAAGTTGGAGGACCTTCATTACAATTAAAGCGTGGTCAGATAATAAAATGTAGTGTAAATATTTACCCTTTTAAAGAGATTAAATTATAAAATTGGACTCTCATGTATTAGTCAATAGATAAACATCAATTTTCTTTCAAAATAATAATTTTTGGGTAATTTTAAACAATTTCTTGACACTTTTTAAAAATATAAATAGTAAAACATGCTAGTCTTATTGCTTTGAAATATAAGCATATTTGGCTTAAATTTACAAATTTACTATAAGTAAATTTAAAATAAATAATTTCTTGTCATACTAGACATAATTTGGATTGAAACTTGAATTAAAGAAATTTTAATTAAATCTAAACAATTTTATGTTGAAATTTGAGATTCTTAGATTAATGTTTCAAAAAGACAAATTAAATTGGAGACTTGAGCTTAGGCTATTTTGGATTGATATTATTTGGATTGTATATTATGGTATTCACAAAATAGGTTATTAGTGTTAAGTAGCACAAAAAAAAAAAAATACTCGACTAGCCTAGCGAGCTAGCAGTAGCCATATCGTCCGATTTTGTTTGGACCAGACCAATCTAACCCAAAATTTGAATTATATGGTCAATTGGGATACCCAATTTTGCCACCTCTACTACTCAATGTTCATTTGAATCAAAAGGTGATGAACGGTAAGTTATCAACATTCATTTGAAATTAACCATTTGATTTTGTGTTCATTAATTATTTTCACTTCCGCTACATCAATTCTCTATTATTTTCTTTTCCATTTATTTTTTCCTTTTCTATCTCTATTTATTGTTTTTAAAAGGCAGTGGTGGTTGACAAAATACCTTTAAAAAGTCAAGTGCAAGGCACGTGACCATTTATTATAATTTGAATAGTTTCATCTATAAGATCCATGCACATACTTTGAAAGTTGACGATCTAAAATCAAGAAAATTTTGATGGAGGGAAGTGATGCAAGTAAGGGTGGTAAATGGACCGAGTTAGCGAGCCCATCAAATGGATCAAGCGGCTCGTGGACTCTCTTTCGGCCGATCAAATTCGCCCATAATGGGCTCGTGAAAAAAAGGACCGAGTCGCTGTCTTAGCGTGAATTGCCCCAATGGCTCGTTTAAGGGCTAGTTTTTGCACATCGTTTTATTTATTTATTTATTTTATTCAAATTCGGTTTTTTTCTATAAATACTCTATTCTAACAAAATATTTAAAACTAGGCGACGTGTTGAACGATCTTCTATAATAAATAATCTTGTCACATAAGTTTTGTCTACTCTACCTCATCGCCACGTCATCCGAAAATTCAAAATAGAAGGCGATATTAGAAATGCTATAAGAGATCAACTTACACATCTTCACTTCAAATATGAGTAGGCTTATAAACTTTGGAGTTTTCCAAGTTCTTTCAATTCAAGTTTAATATTCAATCTCAAATTAAGTTATTGATCAAATCAATTTTTGATATTCACTTAGGATTAATGAGAACCTAATTTTAACCACTTCTCGATAGATCCGCAAATTAACTCAAAGTTGAGGTTGGGTCGGCCTTCGACCCATTCAAAGTGGGCTACACTTAAAAGTGGATCGGGCCGGCCCAACCCATTTTGTGCGGGCGTAAATGTCTTGCATCCATCGGGTCAACCCAATCTTAATTTTATTTTTATTTTTTTTTTTTTTTTTAAATATATTTTTTTATACAATCTTAGATAATCTTTGACAATATATATTTTGAGATTTTAAAGGGGTAATTATATTCACACCACGTTATTTGTTAACCACACCACATTTTAATTGCAATAAAATCTTCAACTATTGTTCATTTTTATATTTATGTCCTCAACTTTTTTATCATATTCTTATCACTAACTTATTAATTTGCACGCCTTATCACTATCTTTGATAATGATTTATGTCCAAAAATTAATTAGGAGAGCATAAAAAGATTTGTTTACCTCTTGTATTTTTAAATAAACAAAATAAATAACAAATATAAAAGTTTGACAAAATATTTTTCTCCAATTTCAATGTATATTAGCAAAATATTTGGATAAAAATAGTACAAAGTGTAAAAAAATTAATTGAAAGTTAATGAAAAAATTGTGACCAAATAAGTTAAAGACATAAATGTCAAAAGTTGGAGGACCTTCATTACAATTAAAGACGTGGTTCAGATAATAAAAGCTGTAGTGTAAATATTTACCCTTTTAAAGAGATTAAATTATAAAATTGGCACTCTCATGTATTAGTCAATAGATAAACATCAATTTTCTTTCAAAATAATAATTTTTTGGGTAATTTTAAACAATTTCTTGACACTTTTTAAAAAAATATAAATAGTAAAAACATGCTAGTCTTATTGCTTTGAAATATAAGCATATTTGGCTTAAATTTACAAATTTACTATAAGTAAATTTAAAATAAATAATTTGCTTGTCATACTAGACATAATTTGGATTGAAACTTGAATTAAAGGAAATTTTAATTAAATCTAAACAATTTTATGTTGAAATTTGAGATTCTTAGATTAATGTTTCAAAAAAAGACAAATTAAATTGGAGACTTGAGCTTAGGCCATTTTGGATTGATATTATTTGGATTGTATATTATGGCTATTCACAAAATAGGTTATTAGTGTTAAGTAGCACCAAAAAAAAAAAAAAAAATACCAGCTCGACTAGCCTAGCAGGCTAGACGAGTAGGGCCATATCAGTCCGATTTTGTTTGGACCAAGACCAATCTAACCCAAAATTTGAATTATATGGTCAATTGGAGCGAACTGACCCAATTTTGCCACCTCTACTACTCAATGTTCATTTGAATCAAAAGGTGATGAACGGTAAGTTATCAACATTCATTTGAAATTAACCATTTGATTTTGTGTTCATTAATTATTTTCACTTCCGCTACATCAATTCTCTATTATTTTCTTTTCCATTTATTTTTTCCTTTTCTATCTCTATTTATTGTTTTTTTAAAAAGGCAGTGGTGGTTGACAAAAATACCTTTAAAAAAAGTCAAGTGCAAGGCACGTGACCATTTATTATAATTTTGAATAGTTTCATCTATAAGATCCATGCACATACTTTGAAAGTTGACGATCTAAAAATCAAGAAAATTTTGATGGAGGGCGGAAGTGATGCAAGTAAGGGTGGTAAATGGACCGAGTTAGCGAGCCCATCAAATGGATCAAGCGGCTCGTGGACTCGCTAACTCGGCCGATCAAATTTCGGCCCATAATGGGCTCGAAAAAAAAAGGACCGAGTCGGCTTGTCTTAGCTCCGTGGGAATTGCCCCAAGCTGGCTCGTTTAAGGGCTAGTTTTTGCACATCGTTTTTTTTATTTATTTATTTATTTTATTCAAATTCGTGTTTTTTTCTATAAATACTCTATTTTAAACTCATTTTTCACACTTCAATTTCTTAGTCTATTATATATTTAATTCAACAACAATTCTCAAATTTTATTATCTCTTAATATTAGTTTATAATTATTTATCTCAAATCTCATTATCTAAATATTAGTCTAAATTTTTAAGTTTTAATTTTCTACTTCTTCTACTACATCTTCTACTCTTCTCTTCATTATTTTGTTCTAAATGGTCTACAATCAAAGTGATAATGATTTTAGTGGTCTTAATGACATTCCAATTCCTCGCGATATTGTTGATGAGTTTGGATGTAGCACCGATCTAATTGATTTGGATGATATTCAAAAAGATGTCAACACACATACAACCACTGGTTCCATCACTAAACGAAAAGCCACCAAACAAAATATTAGGTGCTAGCAGTATTTTGAATTGATGTCGACTGGTAAAACTAATAGAGTCTCTTGAGTCCAAAGCACGGTGTAAATACTATAAAGAGAAATTAGCCTAGCAAAAGGGATAGGTACGACCCATCTAAACATACACTTAAAAAGAGTCAATTCAAACACGGAGGTTTGGAATCAAATTAGACTGAACTCAAGTTTGGATCTCTTGGAACTCCCTCCAGTAGTACTCTTAATCTAAACAATTGAGTATATTCACAAAAGAGCATACGTCGAGAAGGACTGTCGCAATTGGTTGCAAATGTCGAGTGTCCATTGAGCTTAGTGCAAAATCCTCATTTCATGAACTTCATCCAAAAATATCTCCAACCAATGTACATTTCTGTTACTAGAAATATTATTCATAAAGATACTATTATTTTATTTAATAAAAAGAAAGAAGCTATTATAACTGATATTAATAATTATAACGGTGTTTTATTTTTCACTTCAGACTTATGGACAGGTAATAACAAAAAATGATATATAGCTGCAACTGCACACTATATTGATAATAATTAGATAATGCATCAAAAATAATAGCGTTTAGATAAATTGACTATCCTCATAATGAAGTTAATATTTTTCATATTTTATTGGGTGTGTTACGTGAATTAAATTGGGAAACGAAGATTCGTATGTTTACTTTTGACAATGCATGCTTCAATAATATAGTAATTGACAAATTAATGCAACATTTTAATCCAGATTTTGATGGTATTTTATTTCACATTCGTTGTTTATGTCATGTTTTTAATTTAATTGTGAAAGTTGGAATAAAATACATAGAAGTACAATTAGAAAAAATTAGATACGCTATTAATTATATTACGGTCTCACCAAAGAAGAAAACAAGTTTTCTTTGGTCTATGTGTTGAAAATAGGATGCAAAAAAAATATTTTTGTCTTGATGTTATTATAAATAGAATTCAACATATCTCATGTTTGAGAATTGTATGAAGGGTACATAAATTACATTATCAAGATATTATAATGACTTACACTCACACGACCCAAATTTTGATTTGCAAATATATGATTGGGAAATATATACTTTGTTCATGTTAGAAAATTTTTGAAAGTTTTTTTGAAGCAACAAATACATGTTGAGGTGTATATTATTCGACTACTCCACTAGTTGTAAATCATTTCTATTATATTACTAACAATTTTAATAGGTATAAGGATTTTGTTTTTTTTTCTAACATTATATTTGTGATGGAGGCTAAATTTAGAAAATATTGAAAAAACTTACCTATATTACTTATATTAGCATCTATTATGGATCATAGACTTAACTTAGAGGGTACGAAAGTAACAATAATGGCAATTTTACAAAAATTAATGTACGAGAATCCACTAATATGTGATAACTTAAAACAAATCTTATATCAAATGTATGAGGTCGATAATAAAAAGGCTGGTAGAAACATCATACAACCCCATGTTTCAACATATACTTCGTCATCAACTAATGACATTGACTTATGAAGTTACGTTAGTTTACATAGTGGTGGTCAACATGATAGCCGTTCTTTTTCTACTTCTTCCCTTTCCCATTCTAGTGATACACTTTTAGAGTTAGTTAGGCATTTTGCGTATGACATGCTTAGTATTTTAGATGATGAAGAGGGAGAAAATTTTGATATACTACGATGGTGGGGACAAAATCAACGTCAATACCCAATTCTTTAAATATGACACGTGATCTATTAATACTTCCGGTATCAATATAAAAAAAATTTAAAAAACTGAGTCGAACTCGTGAGCAGCTCGGCTCGTTCAGCCCACGAGCTCCTCATTTTTTTGGACGACCTGAGCTTGATTGGTAATTGGCCAAGGCGGTTCGGCTCATCCCATTGCTACCTCTAATTACAAGCGACATAGTTTGGAAAGTGTGCTCCAATTTTTTCTTGAAAAAAATCATTAATCAAATAACAACTCACAAGGGAAGACGGAAAAAAAATAGTTGAACTGATAGAAAAAATTAAAAAAAAATATTGTTTCAAAAATTTTATTATAGAAAATATACTTATAAATGCATGTATACATATATGAAGAAATTACACTTGTAAGGTTGTTTTATTAGATATCATATTTGTTGTTTTAATAAAAAAATAAAATCAATTTTTGTATATAATATTCGTCATATTTAGTATTGTTGACTGCAAACGACAACGAGTATACCTTTAGAGATCTGCTAGGTAAATCTAATTTTATTTGATGAATGATAAAAGAGGAAATTACACCCATTATTATGTATATACAATATATTTTTAAATTTACTTTTCTAATGTAAGTATTCTAAAAATCTGGGTATTATTTATATATTAATATTTATTTTTATATATTATAATATGTACAAAAAAGAAATACAATATATTTTCTCTATTAATTATGCGGAAAGAGAGAAAACACTCGGAGAGAGAGAAACAATAGTCATCTTCACAAGCCCTGTTCAGCACACCAAACCTGTCGGAAATCACGATCAGAATTGGAAAAACAGCGAACAGATCTTCATCCCAAACCCACTTCATCCCAATCATCTCTCCGTGAATGCACAATTCCAAAATCAGTCAATCCTCCAAATCTCTAGGATTCTTCGTCACCCATATCACTTAATCCCTTAAATAACTAGGGTTCTACATTTAGATGTAACCATAACTCCTTGATTTGCAGAAACTTCAGTCGCCGGACAAAGGAATCGCACATGGATGCACATATTGAAGGAAGTCGCCGACAAATAGGTGCTTACTAATCTGTTGCAAAAGTTGTTGCAAAATCAATTTGCATTGTCCATGTTCTTAATCTGTTGCAAACATTGTTACAAAATCAGTTTGTATTGTCTCTGTTACTAATCTGTTGCAGACGATGTTACAAAAATCTATTTTCGTTGTCTCTGCTATTAATGTATTGCAAACATTGTTACAAAATTAGTCTGCATTGTCTCTATTACTAATATATTGCAGACGATGTTACAAAAATTTGTTTCGTTGTCTCTCATTATTAACTGTTAAAACGATGTTACAAAAATCTATTTTGGTTATAAATATGGAGATGTTATCATGAGACACAATTTTGCATGAAGAAGACGCTTTGCAGTTGGCCTAGACGATTTGTAGTTTATTGTAATATTGGAGAGATGTTAAAATGATTAGTATTGTAAATGATGAAAGAGAGAGAAACATGAGAAATATTAGATTGATGAGAAAGAATATCTTAATCAATTAAATAATTAATTAAGAGAAAGAATATCTTAATCAATTAAATAATTAATTAAAAATTAGATAAAACTCAGTATTTTTGAAATAAAAAACATGTCACAGTTTTTTTATAAATAATAATATAAGATAGCTTCCTTGTGAAAATTTCCAATAATAAAAAGAGCCAATTAATCTTCATTTAATTTTACATTTGTATTTGTAATCCACATAAACATCCTCGAGTCTAAGTCTTACAATGTTAACCGATAGTCTGGAGACTGGGTTGGACTAGCTAGGCAAAGAACATAACACAGGGTCGATTCAAAATATGTCCAAACTTGCTCGTTTTACCCTACAAAAGAAAAAAAAAATATAGAGTTAATTTTTTTTGTTAAATTTAAAGATAATACCGATTGAAGACGTGTCATGGATAACATCAATCAAACTTTGTCTGATTGATTTAAAAATATAAACTTATTCGTGTATATCCATAAAACAATGAATTACGATTGATTTAAAATATAAACATATTCGTGTATATCTATAAAACCAAGAATTACTATTGATTTAAAATTTAAAAATATAAACATATTCGTGTATATCCATAAAAAAAAAAAAAAAGAATTACTGCACCCCAAGAATCTGATCCTTCATTATAAAAAAAAATAAAAATTCAATAATTTAAGTTTTTATAAGGGTAATTGATTCCCCTTAAAAGCGTGAAACATTTGACTATTGGAATCAACAGAGGGACAAAAGTAGCACGACTTTCGAAGGAATTACTTTAAGTCGCCCATGGCCAAAATGACTAGGGATTAATTAATAATTTAATCACGAATTCACGATTAAAACATCATTAGTTTACTAAGCATGATACTGTCCCGTCAAATGTCTATAATTAAAGTTTTAATTTAGTATTAGTCTGTCTTTATTGATGATTATTATTAGGAAATAGACGTGTACGGGGACGGTTTGAACCACACATTTGATGCCACTTCTATTTTTAATGGTGATTTGGTTTAGGAAAAATTGAAACCACGTCTTGACCTTACACGTGTTGGGGTAAGTAGATTCTCGATATTATTACAAATTTTTTTGTCAATTTAATTGTTAAAAAGTTAAGTATAGTGCATGTGAAACATCGTTTCAAAAGTAAAATAGGTATGCTTCCACGGGTATGGCGCAGTGATAAAGCATGATGGTTTTTTATGGAAGATCGATGGTTCAAATCCCTGCATCACTTGGAAGGTAACATTTTTTGTTGGAAAGAATAATTTATGTTTGGAAAGCGGTGGTCATTGCGAGGAAGAGAATCGTCGAATGTCCGACCCTGTATAAGTTGTGACTGCATTCGGATTTATCTGAGTGGCGAACTAAAGGGGAAGGCCGCCACTCCTCATGATTAGTCAGGTGAAATTTGAAACACCTGAGTAAAAAAAAAAAAAAAAAAAAAGTAAAATAGGTAAATACAATTAACATAAAAAGAGATATAATCATATAGTTTAGTTGACACTTTTAATTATTTTCAAATAATTATAAATTGGTAATGAAATGTTATATATTGGCAAAAGTAGCTGAAATTATTTGGATAATTTTTCGAAGTCCTTTTGCTTTGTTACTAGGCTACAAGGTACAAAACGATCTTCGATAACTACATAATAAATTTATATTCAATCTTTATGAGATCAATTACTCATGAAATTATTAAGATTTGAAATTTTATCTTAAAATGTCAATCTTGTTAAAAAAAATAAATCGAACCTTTATATATTGGTTATTGATTTTATCTTTTGTCTAGTCCAAGTGAGACTTTTATTCGCACTTTTAGTCCCCAAATTATGAAATTTTACATGTTTTTATCAAAGGTCAATTTTTTTCTAGTATCAAGGCTACGACCCGTTTGATAAACGGTCAATGGACAAACATAATGAATAAACTTTATTTTATCTTGTTTGGTTAAAACTAATATCCGAATAAATTTTTATGCAAGTTTATCCATATAACAATTTTAAGTAAAAAACGAGGACAATTGTTATCCTCGTAAAGAGGAAGATAAAAATATTTATCCGAATAAAAAACTACTGAATTTTTTAATAGACAAAAATATTCATCTATTATTGGATCCATCACAGGAAACGTATTGTTTTCTCTCTTCTCCTCTAAATCAATTTCGACATCTCTCCTCCTCCAAATCAATTTCGGTTTCTCAACTTCTCCAAATCAAATTTTGCCTATTCGTCAACTTCTTCTCCCCCTTTCACGTCCGGCATTTCGCAAACAATATAGGTATACTCTCACTATTTTCTTTCTTTGAATTTTCTTTCTTCTACCCCATTTGTTTTGTATATTTAATTCAAAAAGATTAAACCTTTGCCTTTGGGATTTGTGTTTCTTTTTATATCATAATTATATATTTTCATTAATATATTAATTACGTACGAATACCTACTATAATTAAAAAATAATATAACTCATATTATTATTTTGAATCTTTTATAGCAATAAAAGTATTTTGGATATTTCAACAATTTTAGCCTTTATCCAGTGTTGTTGAGCTAAACATGATAAAGATAAAAGTAGTGTTTTTCTATTCATATACCTAGCTAAACCAAACAAGTTAATAATAAGGCTAAATATATTCACAACACATTTAAATTATATAAATGGTCCATAACCTTTACTTATTTTTACATTTATATCCTCAATGTTTTTTCATCGTAAGAATCATCAACCTTTCTTTAATTAGCACATATTATTTCTGATAATAGTTTCCGTCCAAAAATTCCATTAAGAAGAAACAAAAAGACTCATTTTCCCCTCGTATTTTTTAAATAAGTAAATAAATAAATAAATACAAAATTTCAATTAAATGTTTGTCCCTCATTTTAAAGTACACTAATAGAATTTTTAGACAAAAATTGTTAGTAGGAACAAGATGTGTTAATTAAAAGAATGTTAAATATAAATGAAAAAAAAAAAAAGTTAAAGACATAAATATGACAATAAATAAAAATTAAAGACTTTTTATACAATTAAAATATGGTTCATTTATAATAAAATATGGTGTAAATATAATTACTCTATTAATAAACTTGTTATTTCAATAATTATTATTTAATAAAATAGTTTTATCTACAAATCAAACAAACTCTTATGGATACATTCGTTTTAATAGTCAACTATAAAAAATTTCGATTATTGCAATCCAACTCAGATGCCACCATATTCATTCCACTACAACTAAGAACGTCATATCTTGCGCATCTATACTACATTGATAAATTTAAAGAAGACAATTTCATTAGGTTAACCTAAGAGGTCCAAATAAAGCCAGACAAAGGTGACAAAGTTGAACGTGGGATATCTGACACGTCATACATTCCTAGTCAGCATGCGACAAAAGCCAAAAACCTTGACCCCTAGCATTCTGAAACGTTTCAACTTGTTTTCTGCAAAAGGCAGCACATGGTACAACAGTTCATCTGTTTAATTTTGGGGCCTATAGAGGTACATCTACATCCCATCAATGCATGCAATTACTTGGTCATGAACTGAAATCAAGATGGCAATGTGCGACGTCGTTTTGTTTTGAATGAATTTCGTGTGTGAAAATATTCTTATAAACTCTTACTTTTGATATGTATTAAATTAATATATTTTGATATTAAACTAAATGTTTGTTTGATGGTTAATTTGTGTACAATTATGGGATGAAATTACTTGATCATAAGTGATTTAGACAAACCGAGAAAGCTCGTGATAAACAATCTTCGGCGATAATCTAACTATGTTTTAGTAGATAGAATTCTTCTTCTGTAAATTGAAATATCAAATTGACATTTGTAAAAGAGAAAGGGGTCACTTTTGAAGTGATAATTGCCACCTTATAATCCTGAATTTGTCTCGACATGCAAACTTTCATGAGATTTTAGTAGACACCATACTCTTATTGTCAAACACGTTTTTAATAAGTTAATGGTTATTTAGTAAGTACATGTTTGGCAAAATTTAAATTATAATTTAAATAAATTAAAATATTTTTTATCAACACATTTCGTAGAATCTACAATTTACTAAACACTTATAATCCAGACATTTAATAAGATATACAATTTATAAGCACTTAAAAAATAATTTCAACACTATCAAACATACACTAAATGTCTCCCTCCTTAATTCTATTAACTCACTTCTATCAGGTCAAACACCGATATTCTCACCTAACCCAACAATCTCACCTAACCCATAAGTTGAGCAAAGTGGAAAATTTGAGCTCCAAACTTTCTTAAGATTGGCTTGGCATGGTTTTGGTTGGTCATCTATGCATGTTATTGTCAGAGTACAATAATAGGTGGTCACAAAGTAATTATCTCATGATGCTACTGCGTACTTACTTTAGTAGAAAAAAGATTAAGAAAATATTAATTCATTCTTCAAGCGACACTGAAATTTAATGCGGATCAAAATGTGCACAAGTGAACACGGTAAGTATGAAAAAGCATCTCAGAATACATTTAACTAGAAAATCGATTATGTTCCTAAAGAAAATTGTTAGTGTTAACAGTGAAGATAATGAACTTTTCCCGAGTTGTGATTACAGCGTGAGTCGTGATATGTGCCATGACTTCCTGCATCAATGTCAGGTATCATGGAGGGATCTGAGACTCCAACAACCTCTTCAGACAGTGAAGATTCTGAAAGGTGCTGGATTCTTCATTTCTGTAGCAGCAACTTCCATCCGTGCTTTAGGTAGCAGGATTCTTCATTTCTGTAGATGTAGCTTCCATCTGGGCTTCAGGTACTCTATTCTCGTGGTGAATACCATCTATTTGCTTGACATCATTCATGTAATGCTCCACATGTTTTGTGCTTTCTTCTGCTGTGCTGTGCTGTGATTATCATTCTGCTTAGTTCTGTCATTTTCTGTGGCTTCTATTTCCCTATTGGAATTATCCTCAACTATATTCTTGTAGATTGGTTTGTTGGAAAATAACACTCCGCAAAGAGGCTTTCCATCAATAACAGTTTCAATAGTCTGTCTAGTATGCTTTTAGCGACTTTAGCTTGGAAGGACCTCTTACCCAGAGAAGTCCGGTGTTCATTTAAATAGAAATTCTGTCTGCCTGATGGCATATAACTTGAAATTGGTTTTGGATGGTAAATGGTAGCATCATGTTCAACTCCCACATAAGTTGGCTCATATGCAGGAGCACCAACGTTCTGTACTTGGCATTTCAACTTCAGCTGCTTCCTCAAAGATAACTTCTCCCTCTGCCATTCATCTTGTTCATTTTCCATAGAAACCCATGTGTAAATAATACATGTCATCCAGCATTTCAAGATTCTTATTGCAACTGCACATAAATACAAGAACACCTCCCATCTGCAGATCCAAACTTTCACCAGACATGGAAAATCTGCCAGAAGGCCATCGCCCCTAGCTATCACTTTGGTCCATATGCCATCTTCAAGATCCAGCATATGAACATCGTCATAGAGGTTCTGCTCATCAGAGAAACCCCCAAAGACAAACAAGTTCTTGCCGAAAGCAATTGTTGTATGCCCACCACGAGGAGGTAACAGCTGCCCCGTGGTATTCAACTTGCACCACACAAGAGTCTGCATCAAGTATGTGGACATCTGAAAGATAGTAATCACACCAATCTTCACCTCCAATCACAATAATTTTGTTCCTCCAAGATGAAAAGGTATGACTGTCACTTGCAGTATCCTCATATATAGTTAGCAGAAAAATGTCTTTCCTTCAGAACCACCTTCTCCATAGAGCACTTTCCACTGCAGGAGCTCCGTCATGTTCGTGCACTTGCGCTAAACTGCATTAATAACAGAAACTCAATCGTGATTTCAAAATATTATATCACACAAAATATTGACAAGAGAGCTTTTCTTGAGTTATATCCTTTTTCAGTTTTTATTTGTTTCCTAACCTGTTCACGAGCATATTTGAAGTCCTTAGAGGCCAAAGATCAGCACTCCTTTTATTGGCCGGTGCATGCTGTCCTCCGGTTACTTCAGGAGAAATCTGCCATGAGAAAGTCAATCATATTAGTGGTTGGTTTGCAACCCTATAACTAGGGTCTTTTATCTTGGTAATTTTTTTCGTTGTAATATTTATGTCTCAAATTGTCTATAGTTTGCAACACTGGTAATGGATGCAAGAAAGAAAGGAGGAGTACGAAGAAAACATCAGCCAACAACTCAGGAAGCCTTAACCAGAAAAAAGGAAGAAAAGAGAAAAATAATATCATTGAGTTGTAGATTAAGTCAAAAATGAAAATAGATTTTGGATAAGTACCATAAAGAAGTATAATCACATAATAGCTCGTCTCATCTGAAGCCATGCACATCCTATCACGTCACCTAATTCGGACTAAGCAGAAACCATTATGCTAGAATCGGAGGTTATTATCTAACTTATGAACTGATTACCTATCTTCTATTGTTCCCCAACTTATAAAACAAATTGTACCATAAATTATGGTACTCGTTGCTTGTTTACCCTACAATTAATTCATTATTGATCAATGTTGAGTTACTTTATGATATCTAATCAATCTGTGCTTATAATACAATATGCCAGAAACTAACCTTTTCATTTCCCAAGATCTCTCTCACTGGACAATTTGCAGCAGTCATGCACAAGTTCTTCAAAGTACAAAAGATAGAAAAGAGCATCAGAACACAATGTTGCTTTAATAAGAAGAAGATTGGGGTACAATAGAAACACAAACCTTGAAATCAATACCAGAGAAGTCATTAGTTATATTCGTGAATGCATCAAAATCAACGTCAGCAGCAAGTCTTCCTTCCCCAATAACAATCTTAAGATTTTACTTCTATATGGAGCATCTGGCAAATTTACCATGAATCTAGAAAAAGAAACTATAATCAGAGACTTAAAAGTAAAAACTATACAACCGAACAAATATATTTAGAAGAAAATCAAAAGTAGAAAAAGGGAGAATAGAAACGACTAAAGAGCCATAAAAAGGAAACATATGAAGACGTAACTAAATGCAGGAAAGCAAGAAACAAATCAAATGCCTTGCTTCTCAAACAATATCTAAACATGTCTTGTACCTAATTATATTTCAAATACTTCTTTTGTACAGAGAAGATACATGTTACTGAAAAGGTGTTGCCCTTCTCTAATTATTTATCACATTCAGATGGCCCACAAAGAACTATTAATACGATATGTGAAAAAACATTTGTGCTTCTCAACTTCTGCCTTAAAAATCACATTACAAAAATGGGATTTCTATAACATGAAAAGAGATATCTGTTCACATCCTCTATTTAAGGAATAAAGTTAGCAGCAGCAGCAGCAGCAACTTCAACTTTTGAGTAATATCCAATCCCTACAACTAATTACATTTGAAGCGCATATATGTCTGAATGAACACAGAAAAATATTATCGACACATGTCAAGTGGTTCTTGTACTTGTAAATATCCATTTTCCACTCAGACAGTTACTGAACCTCTTAGCGCATCTGACTAATCTTCAAGTATACAACACATCACCGTAATGCAAACCAGGATGAAGGTGCAAGTGGATTATATTAGGTTTTAATGCGGCAAAGTCATAAAATCTCCACCTCAAACTGAAATTCGAAGCTCATAGACTTGCCAATTGTGGAAGTACAAGTACAGTTGGTTTCCTCATTTTCCTAAAGAAATAAATGTTTTTGTCTGTTACTCAGGATAGCCATTTGGAGCTTTACCTTGCTTTGGGGTGTACTCTGAACACATATGACATATAAAATGTCCAAAAAAATCACTACACTAGTAAAGTAGGTCTTTCTTCAAAAGAAAAAGAAGAAAAATCGTCAGGGAAGGGATGAAGATGTGAGGAGGAACACCAATAGAGAAACAAGTAAAATACATGGTGATAAAAGAGCCCTGAAAATCTAACTCTCTCACCTATAATTATTCATGTGGCATGTCAAAACTTTTGAAAACGGGGATAGAATTGAAATTTATAAACATAGCACCTTTGCTACACACTCGTATACCTATCCTGTATGTCTGACTTTGAGATTTTTCAGATGATGAATGCAGACCAGGTTGAGATACTGAAGGATGCGAAGTTGCAGCTGAGAAGCTTGGCACATTCCTATTCCCTGGTAAGATATTGGTGCTCTTAAAATACTTAACAAGTGCGGGGATAGGTGGGATTTCCAGTTTGATGACTGCTGCCAAAGAGCAGATAATTCCTACACTATGTGAAAAAATGACAATTTAGATGGGATGGTAATTTATAAGTAACTCAAAATTGAGGTTGGCATTCTTCATACAAATCAGTTTGATCCATTCCATACATTCAATGCAAGTGGCAATCAAGTACAAGCAGTTTGGCCCAGAAGTGGCAAGTGAGTGCCATAACTAATGTCTCCTCATATATCTCAGAACCTACAAAATTACAAGAATCTGTACAGTAATAAATGCTGAGCAAACAATAACCTTAAGATAGCATAATAGGTGACATTTGTGTTGCACCTTCAGGACCACACAGCAAAACTCTAGGCCTTCTATTTTGAAGCTTCGGCTTATCATTTGTCTGCCCTCTATGCTTCATATGTATGAAACAAGAAGCAAGCAGAAGATGTTTCGTTCTCTCACTATTATAGTTAGAATGGGAACATAATTAATACGCTTACAAAGCTATTCATTCACAAAAGTCAGAAAAACACAACCTCACATGCCATCTAGAAACTGAGAAGCAAATAGAACTACCAAGAAGGTGGGGAGAAGTACCAATATAAATTTGATAAGTTCAAAGTTCAAACTTGAGAAACCTCAACGAAGCTCTTAAGAAGACACCCCAAGAGTCCCAAAAGATTGAGAAGACTTGCTCATTTCACATGTAATTTAATAATACTCTATAACTCTAATACGAAAAGAATGGGTTTGGGAATGCTGCTCCTTAAACTATAACCATATTTTCCCAAAACTCAATTCCCTCTATTCCTAATAAATCAAGCGAGAAGATTAATATATTTATACATAAAAGTTTTACTTATTTTCCCTTTTTTTCCAGCATTCAATAACAAATCAAGTAACAGCTACCATTTCTTAACCAGTGTACTCTTTAGAATCTAATTGGTGTATCTAAAACAAAATACATAAAAGTTGTTGAATTTGGTTTTCTACAAGTGGATGGGCGCCGCATGTGTAGGTTTAATTTAATGATTTCGTGCTATTTTGATCCATTTTTCTAATCTCAAATCCTGAAAGAGATCAAACCAGAATAAACCGAGAACCAACCTGTTCAATTATGAAACCAAATTTTGACCGATTCAATTTGATCTTGCTAAAACTGGATCGAACCAATCCACTACTAATATCCTGTAATTTATACTCGAACCATAAAATGTCAACTCGACAATTTCTAACAGCTAACCTCCTGACCAACTTAAGGATCCTTAAAAGTGATATATTTTCTAAATTTAATGACAAAGTAAAAATAAGAGAAGAAAGAACATCTTCGAAAATTGCAAGCTATTGTTTGTTCTTTATTTTACATAACTGGAGTAGCATTCAAATTGACTCTTGAGTATAGATTTTTACGTGTTTCCAATGCAATAATTTTCCAAAAGAGCTACTCATTTCTACAGTACAACACCACAAATTAATTTATGAGCCGTAGAGAGAAATGAGTAAATGAAAAATAGTTGGAAATCTTCAAAATATTCTAAAACTAATTACTAATAAATGAGGTAAAAACATCAAAGGACCATAATACTTTTAAAAGAAATAATTACAAAAGAGTAACAAATTCGTGAAAATTGTACTGTAAATAAATTAATACATTAACAATTTTGGTTAGTAAATTTGGCATTCAAGATATCACCTATATAAATCTATCATGGTACATTCCATATCGACTTAAAAGACTTTTATTTCTCTTATTTAATAATTTATGATATTTTGTTTGTTTTTTCCCCTTTCATTATTAAAAATTAATCATTGATAAATAATTTTCTTTTTTAAATCAAAGATCTGTTGCAAAGAATTTTAAACACAATTTACTACTCTGCTACTTTATTAAACCACTCTATAAAGTTCAAAAGTAGATTGAATTCTCACAACTTTTTAAACCCGAAAGCAACAAAGTACTAACAGTGGAAGCGGCAATCTTTTATCATGCAATGACTTTATTCTCAACTTGTTCTTTTTTTAATGAATCGTCAAAAAAAATTTAAATTTGCAGAAAATCATTATAAACAATTCCATCCACTTGAATATAAAAGATTAGGGATCCTATCTTACTTTACACTCTTTTCCATTAACACACTCAAAAATCCCAACATGTTCTCCCCGAAAGCCAGACAGTATAGACTAGCGCCACAGAGGTGGTTATAGTCTAGGCTAACATACGAAATAATAATTACAAAGGATGTTTTTCGCTTATGTGCGCACTGGTGATTCGGTCTAAAAGAAGCCCACCTACGCATTTAGCTTTCACTTCCAATCTTCAAAACTTCCAAACACAGAGTTATGGAGTCTCATGCATATCAACATTATCATTCGCTTTATTTTTTACATCTATGGACAACCCGTTACTTTCTCAAACCGCGAAGACTTACTACAACTCAAAACCTTCACGATGAACTACCTACATCAACATCAGCAGTCGGTTCCAGCACCAAAGCCGCAGAATCTGGCGGCAATGCATCCTCCTCCTCCCAGATTTCTAGAATTTCTTAATGCTTATCAATATGGAGCGGCGGTGAATATACCTCCTCACGTTGAAATGTAAAACCCGGGTGTCTATCAATTTTTGGATGGATCCGAAACGAACCTGGCGGATCTGGATGAATTAGTGGATGTCAGGATGGTGGTTGGGGAGCTTACTGATTTGGAGTTATCAATCTATTCAAAGAAAAAATAACCAACCAATCGCTGCCTATAAACATTCCTCAACAGAACATTTATCATCTCACTCAACAGCAGCTAAGGGTATATTTCATTTATTGTTTATTCGTTTAAAAATTTTCAGATACACTGTAACAATTTCTAACAGCTAACCTCTTGACCCACTTAAGGATCCCAAAAAGTGATATATTCTCTTAATTTTATGGTATGGAAAAATTAGAGAAGAAAGAATCTTCAAAAATTGCAAACTATTGTTCATTCTTTATTTTACGTGATGGAAGTAGCATTCAAGTTGACTTGGGTATAGATTTTACGAATTTCCAATGCAATAATTTTCCAAAAGAGCTACTCATTATTACAATACAATACTATAAATTAATTGATAAGCCGTAGAGAGAAACGAGTACATGAAAAATACTACTATCTTCAAGTTGAAAATCTTCAAAACATTCTGAAACTAATTACAAATAAAATGTGATAAACAATAAATGTACGCTTTATCTGGAGTCATTACAAGAAAGCTAGTGGTGCAAGTAGCTAGGCCCTTAGGCTCATTTAAATAAATATTCCAGCTGGGCTAGTCTAGTCAGACAACTTTGTACACGTTTGTTATCATAAAAAATTCATGGTCTATTTCTATGTTTCCACATTTACCTAAAAAATAATCCAAGTATGGTCTATGCATTAGTTAAAAAATATTTAATGACTGCACAACTATTCCTAAATTGACAACCAAGTATAAAAGAAGAAAAAGACAACAAAAGTAAGGATTCAGGCATTCAGCTGTGAAGAAATGATCGGCATGTAGCAGCTAGACATGAAAAATACCAAACTATGGAGGTTCTGAATCTTATGTGGCGAAGTCGTGCAGAATTTTCCCGGAGTTTGAGAAGTTGGGCATCCCTATGTAGGTTATCTTTCAAACCCTCAATAAAGTTCGTATCCTGAGTACATTTTTGAGATCATCACCATATAGTATTGCATTGAAACATAAAGAATTCACTACTAGAACTTTCTTAGAACACAAATGACTGAAAGAAAAATGACAATAAAAGGGAAGAGAGAACAAAAACAACTGAAGAGCCATAAAAAGGAAATATATGCAGATGTAACTAGCAGTAGAAATTAAGAACAAATTCATGACAACGATGTGTTACTACAAATCCACAATGACAATGCGTTACTCCACAGACAATATCTTAGCTTGTCAGACTCCTAAAGTTTTATATCAAACATTTGGTCACTACAGAGAAGATACTTAACTAACAAGCAAGTATTTCTTGTAGTGGAAGTAGCGTCATTTTCTGAACCTCTTAGAGCATCGGGGTAGAAATGGTTTTCCATTGTATTTAATGCAGCGACCCCTGACAAATGCACTAGGCGTCTGCTACTACCAACAAAAAGCATTTAATGTGTGGCTACTACAACAAAACTGTACCCCATTTCGTAACTTTTGAAACATAATATTAGCGTGTAGTATTACCACTACTACCAACAAAAGCATAAGGCGTCCGAGGAGTTATTTTCCCTTCAGTCTAGCCAATTCATTGCACGGCCTCTCTAGCATGGCTTTTTCTTTCACCATATTCACTTGCAAAAAGAAGCATAAACTAAGAAGGATCTATAGAAACAGATTCATTTAGAGCTCCATCTTTTGTGACAGACTATATAAGCAGAAAACTACACATGAACGAACGGTGTCAACAAGTTGGTGCCATCTATCCCTGATTTATGCAATGATTACATCCCTATTTATAACACGCGCACACACTCTACAAAATACATAGTCCATGTTTGCCTGCTCAAGGTCCCAGTCCTCTAATTCATACAGAGTGCATCGATTAGATTTACACATTTACAATCACTCTCATTCAGTTTGCAATTTTACCTATATATATATATATAAAAGCTACAATACCAAGCCACACAATAGCATAATATTAATAATCCAGATTATAAGGCATAGTTATGGTAGCAATGGAAGAACTGTTCAAGATCTAAAAAACTACTCTTTACCAAAACGGGAGCAATGCTAGAAGCTCAAAACGGGAGCAAATGCCCGGGTTGTTGTGGGCATCCACCTGCTCTCGATCCTGAGGCGGTAGGAAGAGTGTTAAAGCATGATTTTGACAAAATCAACAAATATCACAAGCATACCTTCCAAAACTACTCATGCCAATTACATAGGAAATGAAACAATTAGATCAAATTATTATACAAGAAGTGTACCTTCAATAAAAGAAAAAAGGAGAAATATTTCCTAATCCGCCCATACCAACAGCAGAAATTCTTCCAACTATATCATTTTCCATTACAACTTCCAAATACAGCACCTGATCATTTGCATCGAAACAGAATTTCCCCTCTGCAATTAGTAAATTGCCTAGCCTCAGAAATTCTTGAGTCATTTGAACAAACCGAACTGTAAATCTGATTTCTCTTTGGTTTTGGAAACTGAAACCCTACAATTTCTCTCATTACATTTAGCATCTTCGACAAATAAGCTCGGGCCCACAAACTGTGGTTAAAAATAAGCCACATCACTAGCTTTTTCTTTACTTATTTGCTTACAAGGTGTTGACCTGTTTAATTTATTTTTGTCCACACATTTTTTTGTAGGTCCCTTACTACATTGATGTCCAAATATACTGGTTATCATTATCTGATCCTTTTGTTTATTATTGTTATTTATTTATTTAAATTTAAAAATAAAATAAAAGCTTCTATTTAACAATTTTTTTCTTGTCAATTAAAAATAAAAATATAATCATCTACTAAGAAGCATCAAGTGCTACTAAAACAAAAAAATGACGACTTATATTTTTTCCTTCAAGGTCGAGTGTAATGCGAGTTAAAGGTTCCATCTTTGTAGATTCGACAATAATTCTATTTTTATCTAGTATTAATTAATAATATTAACTAAAGTAAGTTCAATTAAAATAATTGTCATATTAAAATTAATGACAATGGATGATGCACTTAATTAAGCCGAGATCAAATAAATAGATTTTGGATCGTGCTAGGATGGATTATAGATAGACAACCACGTTTAGCTTAAACGTGTAATTTTGAACTATTATTTATATAATAGTTAACTCGATTTACTCTAGATGGTAACTTATGGTAATGGTGATGTGCATGAAACTCTGTAATACTCTTTTCGAACCTTTAAAATTTGAAAAATACACTGAAGTGAATAGCAGTGAGCTTGTACGCGATGTGCGCACATTAGTGATGTGCACCTGTAAGTTAGCAGCATACAATTTCATTATCACCTTGTGGCTATGCTAAGTAAGTCTAATTTTATCTCCAAGAATAATAAATAGAACCTCATGAATTTTCATTTAATTCTACATTTGTATTTTGTAATCCACATAAACATCCTCTACTCTTTTTTGGTCTTACAATGTTAACATATAGTCCACAGACCGGAACGGACCAGCTCAGCTGATCGGGACATTTCAAAACTCGTTCTTTTGTCACTACCAAAAAAATTTAGAGACAAACTCTTCATTGCATTTAGAGATAACACGAATAACCCGTGTCTTGAATACCAGCTGTTTGTCCTGGATTCTTCTTTTCTGCAGTAGCAGCTTCCATCTGGACTTCAGGTACTCAATTCTCATCGTGAAACCATTTGTTTGCTTAACATCATTCAAGTAATGCTCCGCATGTTTTGCGCTTTCTTCTGCTGTGCTGTGATTGTCATTCTGCTTGGTTCATTCTCAGTGGCTTCCATTTTCCTATTGGAATCATCGTCAACCGTATTCTTGGAGATTGGTTTGTTGGAAAATAACACTCCGCATAGAGGCTTTCCATCAATAACAGTTTCAATAGTATATCCGTCTAGTAAGCTTTTAGTGACTTTAGCTTGGAAGGACCTCTTACCCAGAGAAGTCCGGTGTTCATTTACATAGAAATTCTGTCTGCCTGATGGCATTGGATGGTAAACGGTGGCATCATGTTCAACTCCCACATAAGTCTTCTCATATGCAGGAGCACCAACATTGTGTACTCTGGCGTTTCAACTTCAGCTGCTTCCTCAAAGATAACTTCTCCATCAGCCGTTCATCTTGTTCATTTTCCCTAGAAACCCATGTGTGTAAATAATACATGAATCCAGCAGAATCCAGCATTTCAAGATTCTTATTGCAACTGCCCATAAATACAAGAACACCTCCCATCTGCAGATCCAAACTTTCACCCGCCATGGAAAATCTGCCAGAAGGCCCTCGCCACTAGCTACCACTTTGGTCCATATGCCATTTTCAAGATCCAGCATCTAAACAACGTCATAGGGGTTCTGCTCATCAGAGAAACCCCCAAAGACAAATAAGTTCTTGCCAAAAGCAATTGTATGCCCACCTCGAGGCGGTAACAGCTGCCCCCATGGTATTCAACTTGCACCACACGAGTACTTGCATGAAGTATGTGGACATCTGAATGGTAGTAATCACACGAATCTTCACCTCCATTCACAATAATTTTGTTCCTCCAGGATGAGCAGGTTTGATTATCGCGCCGCAGTATCCTCATATATAGTCAGCTGAAAGATGTCTTCCCTTCAGAAGCACCTTCTCCTAGAGCTCATTCCACTGCAGGTGCTCCGTCATGTTCGATGCACTTGAGCTAAACTGCATTAATAACAGAAACTCAATCGTGTTTTCAAAATATTATATCACACAAAATATTGACAAGGGGGCTGTTCTCTTGAGTTATAGTTTTTATTTGTTTCCAAACCTGTTTACGAGCATATTTGAAGTCCTACAGAGACCAAAAATCAGCACTCCCTTTATTGGCGGGTGCATGCTGTCCTTAGGTTACTTCAGGAGAAATCTGCCATGAGAAAGTCAAATCGTATTACTGGTAACCCTATAAATAGGGTCTTTATCTTTGTAATTTTTTCGTTTTAATATTTGTCTCAAATTTTTTAAAGTTTGCAACACTAGTACAGGATGCAAGAGAGAAGATGGAGTACGCAGAAAACATCAGCCAACAACTCAGAAAGCCTTAACCAGGAAAAAGGAAGAGAAGAGAAGAGACATCATTGAGCAGTAGATCAAGTCAAAAATGAAAATAGATTTTGGATAAGTACCATAAAGAAGTATAATCACATGATAGCTTGGCTCATCTGAAGCCATTCACATGCGATCACGTAATCTAATTTGGAATAAGCAGCGCAGCAACCAAAATGCTAGAGTCGGATGTTATGATCTAACTATGAACTGATTACCTATCTTCCATCGCTGCCCAACTTATAAAACAAATTGTTCCATAAATTATGGTACTCGTTGCTTGTTTACCCTTGAATTAATTCATTAGAGATCGATGTTGAGTTACTTTATGATAACTAATCAATCTGTGCTTATATACAATATATGCCAGAAACTAACCTTTCCATTTCCCAAGATCTCTCGCTGGACAATATGAAGCAGTGATGCACAAGTTCTGCAAAGTACAATAGATAGAAAAGAGCCTCAGAACATATTGTTGCTTTAATTATAATAAGAATGTTGGGGTATAAGAGAAACACAAACCTTGAGATCACTACCAGAGAAGTCATTCGTTATATTCGCGAATGCATCAAAATCAACGTCACGAGCAAGTCTTCCTTCCCCATTAACACTCTTAAGATCTTACTTCTATCTGGAGCATGTGGCAAGTTTACCATGAATCTAGAAAAAGAAAACTATAATTAGAAACTTAAAACTAAAAAACTCTACAACCGAACAAATATATTTAGAAGAAAACCAAAAGTAGAAAAAGGGAGAATAGAAACGCATAAAAAGGAAACATTTGAAGATGCAACTAGTGGCAGGAAAGTAAGAAACAAATCAAATGCCTTACTCCTCAAACAATATCCAAGCGTGTCTTACACCTAATTATATTTCAAATATTAGTTTTGTATAAAGAATATACATGGTACTCAAAAGGTGTTGGCGTTTTGTAATTATTTTATCATATTCAGATGGCCCACAAAGAACCATTAATACGACATGCGAAACAACATTTATGCTTCTTAACTTCTGCGTTTATCGTACTACGAAAACGGATCATCTCTAGTCCCAAGGGCAACATTGTAAGACAAAGCACGCACTAGTATTGTTCAATTATCTAAATCTACCGTTTGGTAGGTTTGCTTTCATGATAATGTAGATACATAGCAATAGGCTAGTTGTAAATCAAATATCTATATGAGCTTGATAGTGATACAAGTGCATATAAGTTGCTTAAAGTCAACCTATACAGACAAATAAACCACCATGTACACATCAGTCATTACAATGCATTAGAATTGGATAGTTGACCTTTAGGGCTACCGAGATTCTACAGACCCACATGAAAGAATAAATGAATCAATGGACCCCAAAGTAAGCATCACTAAACTGGAAAACCAAACCTAATTTTGGCAAATTTTAGATTCCATTCTTGCCAAAAGGTCAGTTAATAAAAGATATGTCATACAAGAGATTCCATTCTTGCCAAAACTAAAAGTTAGAAGTAATAATAGGTTCCCATGTCTTTCTTTCAACCAAACAACATTAAGTACATTCACCTGACTTATCCCTGGCTGCCCTGATTTAAATGTCTTTACAACTACGGGTATGTGTACATTAAAATGACCAATATGTAAAATTGTCAAGACAGTCTGAAACAAGTAGATGCAGGACTATGGCTATTTGAATTGTAATATGTGACTTTTGGATAATTTTCAGCAGAGAACAAATCATTTGTTTACGCTAAACCAAACTGCCATTGCCAAATAGAGAAACACTTTTCAAGACTACTTCTAAGGTGGATTTGTAGGAAGTTTTCTTACATAATGGGTATCATTAAATGGATATAGTGAAATATGAATATAATTGTGCAATACATAAACTGCTACTGAATCATAATCATAGCCACAAAAGAATATTATTAAAGGAAAACAAATGCATTAAAACAAATTAAATATATACACAATCTTCTTCAAATGCTCATTGCCATCCATCACTATCAGTTTCATGTCCATACACTGGAAACAGCATGTCTTCTAATCAAGAAGAAATTAGTATCTACTTACTAAAAAGCATATAAACACGGTTTCTTCTTGCCATCACCCCATCCGGTAGAGCCTTGCAAGAACAACTGAGTGAAATTAAAAAGAAAAAAAGAAAAAAAATATGAGTCCAAACGTTAAAGAGAAAAGGAAGGAAAAAAAAGAATATAATGAACCACCGTATTACCATGTTCTGCACGTGGGGCACCCCTCAAAACGTATTCAAATATATGCTAATGGGTGATTTGGTTGGCTGCGAAATAATTACACAACCTTTTTTTGCCCACAATGACGTTGATATTATTCCTTATATATTTAAGAATTTGTTTTTCCAAGGACTCAGCAGCTAGCTTGATTTGACCATTTCGAAACATTGGTGAAGAACTAATAATTTTGGCCTACGGCTGTATTTCCCGTGAATTAACAGAAATTAAAAACTTGTATAACCAAATACAAACTTACTTAGATATTAAAGATCGAGAATTTACCACGAACACTTCAAGAAGGGTAAGATAAACTCCAACTTCATGTACATTTACGGAGAGTTCTTCTCATAATATCCTATTTGTTGATGGTATGGAAACCAAATCAAAACCATCATTTATAATAATGAAATCCGAAAAAGGAAAAGGGTAATTATATTCCTACTACAGTTTTTATTATCTACACCACATTTTAATTGCAATAAAAGTCTCCCAACCTTTGACATTCTGCATTTATTTTTCCAACTTTTTTCGTCGAATTTTTATCATTAACTTTCAATTAATTTTCACATTTTGTCTCTAATATCATTTTTATCTTTATTTTTTTGCTAATGTGCCTTGAAATGAGATGCAAATATTTTATCGAACTTTTGTATTTAGGGATAATTACATATTTGGTCCCCAAAGTCCCCAATCTTTCAAAAACGTTGGGATATGCTCCTAATCTTTAAAAATAGTACTACACATCCTCAACGTTTGAAGAAATAGGCATAGTATGTCTCTCTTGACAGTTTTCATCCATTTTCTCCGTTAAACATCTCAATTGGACTGCGCGTGCTTTTTTTCTACAATGAAGCGATTGGAAGTGTAAGGACAAAAATATCTGAGAATTTGGATTGTTCTTGAGAAATTGAATCACACTTATTGATTTCAACTTCTTGAACTGCTCAATGAAGAAAACCCACTTCTTGAAAGGTTGAAAGGTTGGGGACCAAATTATCCCTTGTATTTATTATTTATTTTGCTTATCTAAAAATATGAGAGGCAAATTTTTTTTCACTCTCTTAATTAACTTTTTAGTCAGAGACTAAGAAAAGATATGTAAATTATGATAAAAATGTGATAAAAAAATCGTTGAAGATATAAATGCAAAAATGAACAATTGTTGAGGACTTTCATTGTAATTAAAATGTAGGATGGTTAACAACAGAATGTTGCGTGAATATACTCAAAAGTAAAATTAGGCTCCTCATGCCAATTACATAGGAAATGAAACAATTAGTTCTAATTACTAGTATATACTGCTTAGCCGCAGTAGGATCTGACGGTTGAGTGCAATGATGATTTACACAACATAATGAATTTTGCAAAAGAGAATATAGAGTAGAGGAGATTTGAGATATTGATTTTTAATTTGAAAAAGACAAGTTTGTGAGGTGTACCTTGCAAAAAAAAGAAAAAATGAGAAATATTTCCTATTCCACCAATACCAACAGCAGATATTCTTCCAGCTATATCATTTTCCATTACAAATTCCAAACACAGCACCTGATCAATTGTATCGAAACAGAATTTCCCTTGTGCAATTAGTAAGTTGCCTAGCCTCAGAATTCTTGGGTAACCGAATTGTAAATCGGATTTCTCTTTGGTTTGGGAAACTGAAACCCTAACCCTAATTGTTATCGTATCTGTGTTGATTGTTTTTGCTTTTATTTTGGTTTCTTACCGAACTCTTTCCTTCGGTCCCTTTATCAGTTTATCTCTTTTTCTTTTTTCTTTTGTTATTTATTTACTTTTCTTTTTATTTAATTTTATCATTATTTTTAACAAAAAAATCTTGTTAATTAAAAATGAAGATAAGTCATCTACTAAGAAGCTTCAACTGCTACTACTTTTATCCAGTATTAATTAATTATATTAACTAAAACAAGTTCGATCAAAATAAATTGTCTTATGATGCACTTAATTAAATCAAGATCAAAATAAATAGATTTTCGATCTTACTAGGATGAATTATAGATAGATAACCACGTTTAACTTAAAAGTATAATTTTGAACTATTATATATGTTATAGTTAACTCGATTTAGCTTTAATCATAAAAATTTATTAAAATATTCTGCTCCGTCCCCATTTTAAATGATAATGGAACTTCTAGTTATGTACCGACTTTTCCTTATCAACTTTATTATAATCATATCCTCAAACTTAAAAATAACAAACACGTATCAATAAAAAAGATCATCAACAGAATCTAAAAAATCATGAACAAGTAACATACAAAAATATTCGTCCCTACTTTGAAGAAAGGATCATTGGGTTATAAAAATTGGATAAATGTCAGTGATTTAAATACCAAAAGAAATTAAATCAAGACTTGAATACTGATTTTCACTAATAAACTGCAAATACAATTATATAATATTCCCCTAAAGAAAAATTAATTTGTTTCCCTTGGGAATTTTTGGAACCATAAATATGAGCCTATTCTGGATTTTTTTTTTTTTTTCCCTAATTACATTAAAAAACGAAATAAGTCGAATTTTAAATTTTGTATATGCAACTAATTTGAGTTTAATTAATTTTAAAATGGAACTCTTAAGATTTGGACAATAAAGGCTTTAAAAGAAATTAATTAAATGTCTTGATAACATAATTACAAAAAAATTTACCTCCCATTCTATACATTTCTGCAATCCAACCATCTGAAGCAGTACATTTACACTTCAAGACATAAATGAAAACTGGGGACTCATTCCTAGTTATCCCCAATAAATAGGATCTTGTAAAGAATACAACGTAAAAATAAAAGAAAAACGAAGAAACGAAAGAAATATTTGAGCCAAGACCATAATATCTAAAACAATACCAACTTCTTTAAGCTATGTACCCTTGTTGTTCAACTTTAATGATCCATCCTCCATCAATCTCAAGCTGAGACTATTGTATCGTTCTCGTGAATACTGTCTTGATGCCTGTCTCCAATCCGTGCCTGACTTCATCATTGCAGCAAACTCGTCAAAACTAATACGTCCGTCCTGCAGAGAGATGAACAAAATTCAAGCAACCAAAGAAGAAAAATAAACATTTTGAGATCGAGTATGGAAATCTAAGACTGGGATTTTTCGGGAGAGCCTATTCTTGCATGGTAATTATGGAATCTTTAGCCAATGGTGTTATGTTAAGCCACCTTATCTAAAAGTTCAAGCTTTTAGAGTGGAGACACGTCTATTTTTTTTTATTAAGTTTTCAAACATGCCTCCTCACGGATTCATTTTTTTTCAAAGCTTTGACATGTACCACTTTCATAAATAGCTATTGGCAAGAGTTGAACTCAGTGCCTCTACCGATACTCTAGTATCATGTGGACCACTTCATTTAAAAGCTTAAGTTGTTCATAAATAAGTGGTAGCAAGAGTTGAACTCAAGGACTCTACCTCTGCTCTAATATCATGTTGAATGACCTCATTTAAAGTTTAAGTTATTAGTGATGGAACACATTTATTCATTCAAGTTTAATTTTCAACACTTGGAAATTGTTTGGGGGCAGAAATAATTGAGACTTGGCAACTGTGATGGATTAACTGACCTTGTCAGTGTCTACGTCTTGAATAATGGCATCAATAATTTCTTCATTGGTAGTCTCGACCTCATCAGCTAAGGCATCCCTCAGCTCTTCAATCTCTATATACCCACTTTGGTTTTTATCAAAGAACTCGAAGGCTTTCCGCAGATGGTCCTCATTGCCCAACTTCCGCAGGTGAACAGAAATTGCAACAAACTCTCCACAGTCAAGGTATCCATCTTTATCTACATCACCCTGTAAAAAATTGATTACCTTCACGTTATCAAAGCACATGGACAGAAGTTGAAGATATGACAGTACGTGGCATGAAAGGAAATTTGTACTAAATGCACATAAATAGACTATTCGATCTTGCACTCGTGTGTGAAAAAGAAAAATGAGGTTGTGATAGCCAGTGACGTTGCTTCATTATATAATATGGCCGCAACAGCTTCTGACAAGTAGAGCCAATTGAATAGTGAACTGATGCAGGTATGCTACGGGAATGAGATATAAATGCTGATATTGCATAACAATGCCAATAACAATTTGCAGGGCAGTTAACGAAACAGGATTTTGCAAAAAACTTGGCATAAGCCTATCGCGAAGATGGTCATAAGCCTCTCAAACAAGAAGCATGTTTGGCTAAGCTTAAAGAAAAGTAAAAGTTACTACTTTTGTATCTAAACATATTTGCATGTTACATTTTTCTTATATAAAATGAGTTACTTGTTTGCTCTTAGCTTACTATCAAAATAGTAACTTTTATCTAACTTCGATCAATAAAAAATTTATTTTCTTATTAGTAAATTTACTTATAAATAAACTTTTAACACATAGCCAGACATGCTTAAGCCTAACAAGTAAGTTTCTCACTCAAGTACTTACTGCTTCCATAAGAACTTGAATATCTGCATCCGGGATCTGATGACCGAGCTTTTGCAACCCAGCTCTCAATTCATTAACGTCAATCTTCCCCTTGTTGCCCGTATCCATCAATTGGAATCCTTCCTTTATACCTGCCACTTCCTCCACGGATAAATGCTCGGCAATCACCTGTCGTTTGAAAAAGCAATTTTAGTAATCAAATGCCTACTACAATACACCATGTAGCCAACAGTAAATGAGCTTCGCAAGTACATAAAGAAACAGCAGCAAGAAAATTTGCTTGTGTAATGTTCAAAATGAAGAGACGTTACCCTTAGAGCTCTTTTCTTCAGCTTGTTCATCATGGAGAATTGCTTGAGCCTTGCCCGTACTGTTTCACCCAGAGACACATTTGGAGCTGTCTTGGCATTCTGTAACCAAGGATGATCTGCAAGCCAGCAGCAATGTTTGTCACAACTTTTATATTTGATTTAAGGGTTAAAAACACTAGTCCTCACTGAACTTTCACCAAAATTTCATGCCAGTCAGTAAAATTCATTTTATTTCTCGATGGTTACTGAATTTAAACTTTTTTACAATGGGTCACCAAAATTCAAAGTTTGTTATGGTTTGAAATTATCGAAAAAAAGTTGATGTAGCAGCCTAGTTGGCAAATAACTAGACGCTAAGTCACCTTTTTCATTAGTAATGTTCGGTCATCTCATCTAAAAGCTTAAGCTATCAGAGAGGGGACGCATTTATTAATTTAAAATTTGTCTTCAACAACCCATCTCATGTGCATGACAGATTCAACTTTTAACAGTCTAACATGTGCACAATTTTCACAAAGACATGTTCAATAATTTATATTTTGTCTTCAACAAGTCAAACTAGCCGATATGCATGGAGTGATCAAATTGTAACAGTTTTAGTTCAGCTGTCAACTAAAAACAAAATGAGTATCAGTGATCAACATGAAATTTTGTTAAAAACTTAGTGACCACTAATGTATTTCCCTTTGATTTAATGAATTTGAAACAGGTGATGAAGCATTTCACTAGACAAATAAAAAGGATAAATCCACGATATTGTTTGTCCGAAGACCGTACATTACCTAATACTTCTTGTGCTGTAAGCCGCTGCTTGGGATCAGGGTTGAGCATCTTCTTTACAAGGTCCTTTGCATTATCAGAAACCTTAGGCCAAGGGTCTCTTTTGAATTCTACAACAGACCGAATTATTGCTCGGGCAACTCCTTGTTCGGTTTCTGCAATTCAAAAGGACAGTTTAATGTCAAGAATGAGACAATTGACTACAAGTATGCAATTCCAAACATCAAGTTATGAACAAATTTATCTTAAATAATTTTGTGTCCCTTGTTTATGTATTGGTCCTCTGATGGTCATAGTACCAAGTACTTCTCGGCGTGCTCTAATATGATTAGATTTACTATGTAACCCAAAAATCAAAATTCTTGATAAGTGGAACAACAATATCACCCTTTTTGTTCAATAAGATACCAAAGTCGATGATTGACTCATTCCACACTAGAATCAACACACAATTGTCATTGAAATAGAAGGATATGAAGTATAAGCTAAACATTTCCAAGTTTTATATTCGTTTTGTTTAAGATGGGTTGAGTACAATTCCACTACCACACCTACCAGCAATCTCAATCAACCACTCCACCAGAGCATACTCAAAGAGTAAAACAAAAAACTAGTAAAATTGTGTAGTCCTGCAACAAGTGCACCCTATTCATCCTTAGGATGGATCTTAAAAATCTACCCTTATCCATAATTGGCCTCATTCAACCACTATTGATTACATATTTTTTATCGGTTATTCCACCGTCCTCCTTGATTATAATTTTCTTTCAAGCATGCATACTCATGAGCATGCTTGGTAAGCTTAAGAAGTTGAATTTATAAGTAGTTCACTTCTAAGAAATAAGTAAGTTCTAAAATGAATATTTTTAATGAATAAGTTACTTGTTTGAAAGTTAAAGACGGGTTTATTTTAAAATAAGTAACTTCTTTTAAATAAAAGTAAAAAAAAAGTAACTGACCTGCCCAAAAAGGTGGAACACCGCACAATAAGATGTAGAGAATTACACCAGCACTCCAAACATCCACTTCTGGACCGTAGAATCTTTTGAGCACCTCCGGAGCCATATAATAAGGACTACCCACAATCTCGTCAAACTTCTGGCCTATAAAAATACAATTGGATTAGCTAAAACCTAAAAGGATCGATAATAAATATTGGCCAATTTACAATTTATTCGGCTGCAATGGACCAATAAATATCAAAAGGCATTACCAGGCTTGAAGAATACTGATAGCCCAAAATCAATGGCCTTCAAGGGTGCTGTTTCCTTCTTATTTTCAAACAAGAAATTTTCGGGTTTAAGATCACGATGCATGACTCCGTGCTTGTGGCACACCTACAGTGTGAAAAGATAGAATTAATTCACACATTGAGGCACGTTTAAAATATGATTTCTTTAAAAGGAACATCAGCAACCCATGGACAGTGAAGATGAAGAAAGAAAGCGTGAAAATTTGCTGCTGGTCGAACAGCCGATAGTCACTCATTCAGAAATGAAAATATGAACAAAGATGTCAACCGGTGTTCCTCAAGTCAATACAACACAGAGTAAAGAAAGCAAAAGAAAACACTTAAATGTTAGTGCAGATATTAAAATAGAACAAATTGCATGTTATAAGCATAAATTATAGACAATTGTAACTTTCATAATGGACCAAAATGTGCAAAGTTTTACGGGTTGGTCAGGGACGGATAAAAATCATTTACAAAAATTAGAAAAATAAATCAGCATTGCTACATTTTGAAAATTTACAAATTCTAATAGGCCTCGCTATAGTTTATCAGACTTTAAATCGGCACCTGTTGAACAACCTAGACCAAAGAGATACTTGATGTTAACAACAGTTAATTCATCATGATCAATTGTCAAGAAAAAAATCTCTAACTCCAACAGAAAAAATTCACTAATGCCCTTGACTATCAATTGTAGTGAGGTCACACGTAGATAAGGTTGCATTTGTCACAGATTTAGCTCCATCAGTTCTTGCACTAAAGACCATTTTGGATAAGGATTCTGGCATCGGATTGAAAGAGCATGTTAGCCAAGCCTAAAAATTTACTAATAGGTAAGTTTAGTTATAAGTAAACAAGTAAGTTTCAAATAAGTAGTTTTTATAGATCAAAATTAGAACTAATTTACTTATGGACTGTTGAAAATGCAGTTGCATATACGTGTTTGGAAACAGAAGTTAATTAACTTTTACTTATATTTAAGCTTAGCCACACATGGTCAATGCACTCGACTGCTAATACTTCACTCGCAGAAATCACGAGAGAACGAAACTCTACTAATTTTGCAGCAACTAATAGCAAAAATCGCATCAACTAAAAGCCAACAAGCAACATGAAAACTCGAGGTATTGAATCCTCACCTGAATAACTTCAACAATGGTGCGAGTAACAGCTGCAGCAGCCCTCTCAGTATAATGTCCGCGTGAAACAATCCGATCAAATAATTCACCACCCTCACACAACTCCATCACTATATGAACTGCATTATCATCCTCATAAGTATCCTTTATGCTAACAATATTCGGATGCTTAGGCAAATGCTTCATAATCTCAACCTCTCTCTTGACATCCTCAATATCCACACTAGTCCTTAGTTTTGTCTTAGATATGGATTTACAAGCAAACACTTCACCACTAGATTTATCAGTACATAAATATGTAACCCCGAATTCACCACGCCCGACCTCACGCCCCAACTCATAAAACTCCTCAATGTTATGGCCTGTTGGATTGTCCAATACATAGAATTTGAATCCACCATCCGGTATAGGGATATTACCACCATGAACTGAAAAGGGGTTTGGTTTATTCTTCTTTTTATTCTCATCAGACGTTTTTGGCGCTGCACAACAATTTCCCATGGATCAAACCTTCAAAAATTCAACCTCTTTTCCCAATATTTCAGCCAAAAGGGTCTCTAAATTTGAGCAGAAAACAGACCAAAAACTCAGACTTTGTCCCTTTTTTTGGATCCTTCAGCCACTTGAGAGTCTTCTTAAAAGTACAAACAGTAGTCAAAAGACAATAAAAATCCAATCTTTCTGCTAAAACGATACAAAAACAAAGAAAACAAAACACTGGTCTATCTTCAATAATTAAAAAGCTTCAGAATCCCCACCTTGGAAATCTCAGATGCCTCAAAATTCAACTGAAATCCAGGTTTTCAAATGAAAGGGATGGAGATACCAAGAAAACTATTAATTATTTTCAAGATAATAAGATGAAAAAGTTTTGTACGAAAGTTCAAAAAAATGTGAGAACATGAGGAAAATGGGAGCGAGGTTGATTTTTAAACACACAAGGTAGAGAAATTTCTTATGACTTTCCTACCACCTAGTATCTCCATTGTGTTCAAATTTATGTTCTTTTCCTAAATTGTCCCAAAAAATTTATTATTTTGATAAAAAGTCATCTACCAAAGAATTTATGTTATTTTCTCGAGTTACCCAATATTACTATCTTTTTTGCTTTTAAAAAAAAGATTATTATCTCTTTTAAATAAAAAATTGAAAATGCATCATGGACAAAACTGTCATTTCACTTAAAATTAATTAAATTCAGGATGCAACGAGGAGGGAGTACTACTGGTCTCATTGTCTATTTTGGTGAGCTTCTAGAAGCCGACCAATTAAGAGAGTCTACTAAATAGGCCCCAGTTTTTCATCTTATTCACGAAATAACCACCAATAATTCTCTTGAATAGTCAACTCTTTGTCGCATTTGAGGTCTATATTGTCATTATAAATATAAATAAGCGCGTGCAGGTTTGACTCAGTCCGTGTGGACTTTGGACTGCGCCAGCTTTGCCAAATATGACCTCCAACTAATTAATTTAGTCTTTTGAGAAATAATTAATGACAATTAATGATTAGATAATTTCTATGATTTAAATGTGATTAATTTGTACTTTTCTATCATACTATATTTTAAGTTTGTCCATAGCTAGATGAATTGAGCAATCAAAATTAAATAATGTTATTTATAGTCATTCAATATCAATAACAATCTTACGTGTCATTACTTAATTAGAATAATATTAGTTTTATGACGAAAAACTTATTGAAAAACACTAAAAAACATCATCGACTTACTAGTTCATTTTCTCGACTGCAACATCAATTCGAGATTCTCTTGCATTTTGACTATTGACAAATTTTAACGTCAAAAAACAAATTGTCATAAATTAATTTTGAATATTTTAAAAATAAGATTTAATTTGAAAAAATAAAATATAAATGGTACATTTATCAAATTGGTACGGATCTATTCCTCCACGTGACAAAAATGTTAGGTGGTGTTATCTTTGCGTTTCAGTTTTGTGTTTTGAGTTTTGAATTCATTTCGAATTTTGTGTTTTGAGAGTTTATTTTGATATTTATGAAAATACGTTCTTTTTGTTATTCTTGAAAATTGTTTCTCAAAAAAAAAAAAAAAAAAAATTGGAAAACACATTTACTTTGAAATTTTAAGAAATTATTTTGTATAATATTTTATTCAAACAATTATTGATTAAAAACTTGAAATTACTTGAAATTAAAAATAATTATTGTTAGAATTAAAAACAGTTAAAAACTTGGAAATAGTTGAAATTAAAAACAATTATTTTTGGAATTAAAAACTTGAAATTAAAAATAATTATTAATTAAAAACAATTAAAAACTTGGCATTGAAAAAAAAAAGGCATGCAATGTGACTTGAACCGCTAACCACTTGGAATTAAAAACGCACATTCTGGCCGTTTTGAAAAGGAGCCGAATTTTGTAAAGAAAACGCAGAAAATGACTAAATCTTCATTTTCCATGCCCAATAGAAATGTTTAAAAAAAAAAAAAAAAAAACCGCATGTTAGACTGAAAACGCGAACCTCCAACACTAAAACGCACGTTTTGACCGTTTTGAAAATTTGTGTGTTTTGTGAAGAAAACAACGAAAATAGTAAAAATATCATTTTCAGTTTCATTTGTATTTTTTTTTTGAGTATTTTGGAAAATACATTTTCGAAAACGAATGAGTAAACACATTTTTACTATTTTCAAAAACAGAAAACAAAAAATGAATTGAAAATGACAAAGAAAACAGACCCTTTAGATATTGCAAGACTAGTACTTCAGATGCTCCGAAAGCACCGCCTTCATTTACCCCGTCGAGTCCAACCCAGCGGCTGAATCCGAATAGAACGTAGATGCATATACAATTGAACGGGAATGTGAAATTCTTTGTGGGAAGAAAAGTATGTGATTTTCAATTCTATTTAACTGTACTTTATGATTATAAATCAGTATATTTATTTTTGTATTTAATTACAAAATTGTTTTGTTATGTTAAATTCTAAAATAATAATATTATGATATATACATGCGCACGCAAAGCGATTGTGACCAACAACTTGTACATTCGTGTAATCGAAACTTTTGATTGACTTCTTTGCCACGACTACTAAAATAGAGATAAATAAGATGCATACAAATTTTCATGACACGACACAACCCACAAACTCGACTCATGTGGAGTTCGTGTCGGGACAATCCACATAGGCAAAAAAAATAACTGTGTATATCACATTAAACCAAAAAGAACACACTTTCACATTGTACATACATGATTCTGGCCCTTTTAGGCTGTAATAAACAGGGACATTTATATTTATTTAACTACATAATAAATTGCAAAGGATAGAGATCCCGTTTCAAGTCGTACGTATTCACGATTACTATATCGCTATAATCATCCTGTAAATTAGGACGCAAAAATCATTATCCTGTCATATGCTAAGTATGAAAATCTTCGAATTTCTCTTGAAAAATCCTTGAAAAATCATAAGTTTTAGGCATTGAGAATGAACAATGCCAAAACAATTCAGTACTAATGAAGCAAGATGTACCGTGTTTATAGTTGCATTACCCGCCATTGTTATTCAACCGCAAGTTTGTCAACAAAGAGAAGCCAGAGAATCCTCGAGGCTCGTCCGGAATTAACTTTCAACGTGCCTTCTTTGCCATCTTTGGGTTCTTGCACATGCGGATACTCTTGGGAGTAATTTCAACCAGCTCGTCTTCTTGAATGTACTCTATGCAGTCGTCCAGGCTGTAATCCAACGGGGTATCGAGAACCACTACACGTGCCAACAAAGAAATTAATCAATAATCAAGTGCATAAAAGCAAGCATTTACAAAGAAAAAGTATTTCTTGCTAAAACAGAGTCCAAAAGCACAAATAAGTATTTGATCGCTCTGTATCTCTGCAATATCGTCCACCAGGTTAGGTCGTACAGTTTTTGTTGATAGGACGTAAAACAAGAATGGCCATTTATTTCTTATCAAGCGTTAAAGAAACATTAGTAATCATAAGAAACATCATTTCCCCCTCCCTTTTACCGGGTTCATGAATTGTACCGATGTAATTAGGCAGGTAAACAATCTTCAACACTGTAATTAGGCAGTTTCTCACCAGTTTGTTCTTTATTGGAACGGATATTTGTTGCAGCTTTTTTCTTGCACACATTCAGAGACAAGTCACCAGGGCGCTGATGAATTCCTATTATTTGACCTTTATAAACATCGACTCCAGGGCCAACGAACATCTGTCCCCTTTCTTGTGAACTTGAGAGCGCATAAGATGTAGTTGTTCCATCCTCAAAAGCAACCTTTAAAGATTTATACACGTTAAGGCCATCTGAAAATGTTACCAAAACCTCAAAGAAACTTGTTTGCATTTTTGGGTTAGAAAGTACCAGGGAACCCTGGTCGCGGGTACTTATATCGCCAGCCCATGGTCCATAGCCATCAAATATGGTGTTAAGAATTGCTGTGCCTCGGGAAGCCGTAAGAATGGAATTTCTCAATCCAAGGAGGCCCCGGGTCGGAATCTTATATTTCACCAGATTTGTTCCTTCCGACCTATTAGGTAAGTAGGGGTAAGTTTCTAGCGACAATTCAAGAATAGCAAAGGCAAAATAATGGAAAAGGATAATTTATCAGCTCAAACCGTGATGATGTGAGTAAAAGGATGAGAAAATAAAGGAGACCATTCAAGTACATACATACAAATTAACGCACATTGAGTCACTTTCTGTTAGCAACAAAAGTTAAATCAAAATCAAGGAGGAGCATCCGAAGGCACTAACATGAATACTAAGTTCTGTGTAGATTAATATTACAACAAACTTTGCAATTGTAAGATTTTTTAGATGAAGAATACTGGAATTCCAATTGGATTGGCATGGGATATCAGACCCTTACATTGCAGTGAGAGAGAGGATCAAATATCAACACCAAGTAAATCAGTGTTGTTATATATTTGGAAAATGCTGAAGAGCTCCTCTTTTCCCATTAAAATGACACTGGAGTAAATGCTGTTTGGAAAATTAGTCTGGCCATTTTATAATTATTATCATTTGAAACTGTTCCCGATCTAGGTTTTTCCAACAATCAACTAGTTAATGGTAACAATATGTAATACAAAAGTAACGGTTGGCTACTTCATGAAATGAAGAAAACAACAGAAACCGATTCGGGTTTAGGTACTTGTGCACTATAATTAATGAAATCAACCAAAATTAATAATCATCTTCAACAAAGGGAAGCTTGTGGAATAAACTAGTAAAAATCACAAGGGAGGCCAGCATAAATACATAAATGTTGACCAAAAAATCAAAAATAAAGCAATATAGGTACAATCTAACCAAGAGTGTTATTTTGTTAGCTATTATGCCAGAAAAGCACGATTTTTCGATTGGACGTTATTGTCTACAAAATACATTACAAAGAAAGTCTTTACATACCCAAGACCTTGCATGTCAAACATCTGTCCTCGCCTTTTCCCGAGAAGTTCTACTACAGGCCCCATGTATTCTTCTGGTACTTCAACAGTAGCAATCTGCAGAGACAACCACAGTAAGTCTTACCTTTAAGAAGAAATGACATGACATAAATCGTGAATCGTTGCATATATTTATATCATCTCCTTTTGACCATAGTGCAACAGAATTTTCTTTTATAGCTTGTATCAACGATAGTGTATTAGACACTTTAACTGCTTATATCTGTTCATTCCAAAAATTACAAAATGCACATGACAGTTATCAAAAAGCGACTTCACACTTAATGCACTCGCATATTTTCTGCAGCGAGTGTGATCCCTTGCAGGGATGGGAAGGTTAAAGAGAGGTAATTAATGAGGGAGAATGCCCACGATGGCTGTCAAAATGGACTAGCCTGTGTGTTTCAAAAATATTGAACAGAGAAATAAAATTAATAGCCTAAAACAGTTGAAATTATAAATTATTTTCAATTCTACACGTCCTTCCACTCTCTATTTCATAGTTTTCCCTTTTCTCCCTTCGTTCATGTTTGTATTACACAATTGCTATATGATATATCATACATGTATAGGTTCAATAATATTTTCATTAACCAACAACTAAAAGGATATTCAAAAAATAAAAAGAACTTAGCCTGTCACCTCATAAGGTTCCTGCAACTTGTCGTCCACTTTTTTATTGATCACTTTGGGCGGTCCCACCATGAATTCGAATCCTTCTCTCCGCCTAGAAAACATTTATTAACATCAGTGTGCATAAAGATGATAATACGGGTCACAATGAAGGCTGTTTCTCTTACATGTTCTCTATCAATATTGTGATATGCAGAGTACCGCGCCCACTAACAATGAATGTATCTGAGGTTTCACCATCTTCAACTTTCATGGCCAAATTCCGCTCAAGCTCGCGATACAGCCTATCTCGTAGATTTCTACCCGTAACATACTTTCCCTGAAAACCATAAAAGAATCATTCACACTCTTAGGGGTGGATAACAACCAGGAAATGATTTGTTGACAGCGAACACATGAATCTTGACATGTAATGACTTCTATTTTGACTTCTACTAATGGAACCAGAAAACAATTGATAGTAGATGAAAAATAATTTTTATCATACGGTAGATATGCAAAAAAAAATCTAGAAACATTGGTTTGAGTTCAAGAACATGAGCAATGTGATTTGAGTACTGGTTCTACATCCTATTTTTATTAAGAGAGAGAACTTTTTCTCAAAAGATTAGGAAAAATGGACCTGAAATTTTGACAGAAATGATTTGAAAAAGGGGGGAGAGAATTTTAAAGCTATTTGAGGCAATCATATATGCAGCCAAATTGCGGTGAGATCTTCCAATTTGTTATCATGCATTCTTTAAAGCTAAACAATTAACCAAAATTAAAATATAGAATGGTATATTTAAAAGATTTGGACCCTTGCAACCTAAGCAATCAAACTCTCTAATTCCCATTTTGAGAGCGGTAGCAGCCTGTGAACCACACTGTGTAGCAGTTTTTGAATGAAATTTGTCTATTTCCTTCACTCTTTGAGAATATATTTAAAAGTTAATATTTAGTCTTTGAAAATAAAAAATTGAATTTAGATATGCGAGATTCTTGTGCAAACGAAAATTAGAATTTGAATTGAGATTTAAATGCTTATGAAAAAGCATACCTCACGGCCAACAAAAGGTGAAGTGTTGATCGAGAAAGACATTCTCACAGTAGGTTCTTCCACCTTAATTGAGGGTAATGGCTTCCCAGAAATTTTGTCTGCAATGGTTTCCCCAATCTGGATTGATGAAAGAAATTTCACAAGTCAAATAAGATAAGCGTGTAGGTGCAAGATAAACCCTATATCACAAGTAAATATCAACAATGGGAACAACATCCATGTAATACAAATTTTAACCTACCTGAATATCATCAATACCGCAAACAGCACATATATCACCGGCTTCCACTGTCTCCACTGGAACTCTAAAGAATTTCTCGTACACAAAAAGTTCACTCACTCTAGCATATCTGCATTCATCTTCTGAGGTACATATCTAAACATACAGAACAAATATACAGAACATAAAACTCTATTTATATCATTGTTCAGGAAATCGATTGATGACAAACGTTTATCTGACACAGAGTTTATTGAAATACCCCCATCCTTCAAAGTCAACAGATATGCATTTATTAATTTAAGAAGCTTCTCACTGATACAGTTAACCTTTCTTCACATCCATTCCTTTGCGCATATACATTTATTAATTTAAGAAGATTCTCACTGGTACAGTAAACCTACCTTCACATCCATTCCTTTGCGCAATGCCCCGGCATGTAAACGCCCAATAGCTATGCGCCCTTTATGTTCCTCATACTCGATATTTGTAGCCTAAATAAGTTTAAACAGCATAAAAGAGCACATGACACATCCAAAAAAGATCAAACCAACAGTTAGAAGAACGAATCAGAGAAAAAAATGGAGTAAAACATTGAGAAAATGAACAGCCACTAACAAGCATTTGAAGTGCACCATCTTTCTCAATGCGTGGTCCAGGTATGCATCTAATAATGGACTCAAAAAGAGGTCCAAGATCTTTTGCCAGATTTTCATGTGAAAGCCCAGCCATTCCCTTAATACCACTTGCATATATTACTTGGAAATCACACTGCAAAAAGAACGGAAACCAACTGGATATTAATATCTACGTTACAATCTCGGGTATTGGAGTACAGCAATATCTCATCAACTAAATATTCAACAACTACAATGAAGTATTTCCGAGTAGTGATAATTTTTCAATTTACTCTTCCTGCTAAGAGAATTACGATTTTAAAGTAGAGTTTACTGCACTCAAATTAGAGCCCACTACTTGAATTCATGGCTCAAATGCAAGTCTACGAAATGCATCTTTAATGAAAAACACAGTATGTATACCACACACAGACATTATAATATAAAAGAATGTAAGTATGTATACAAGCATGTTCAGCCCAGTATCAAAGTCGAGATCTACAGATAGGTTTAATCAATCTCCAAACTCAAACTGAGAGTGTTCTCTGTCAAGATGTGGAATATATACCTGTTCATCTGATGCATTTAGTTCAATGAACAGTTCAAAGGTGGAATTAACAACATATTGTGGACGAGCAGTAGGTCTATCAATTTTATTAACAACAACAACTACAGCGTGGCCAAATTCAAGAGCCTTCTTCAAAACAAATCGTGTCTGCGGCATTGGACCCTCAACAGAATCTACCTACATATAAGAGCCAAATTTATTTGTCAGCAATGAGATCTTGTTAAAGGAGGCGATGCTTCTCAGATGAAGAGAAGGAAAATATGACAAGAATAAAGAAAAGAACTAATAGAAGAAAGGAAAAGGACACTACCGAGACAATGATGGCTAAAAATCTGACAAAACAGTAATGAAGCCCAACAAAACGGGAAAGAACCCAGCAAAAAATTCAAATTGAATCAATTGAAACAACAATAAAATGATGATTAGGATCTACACGTGTAGACAACCTAGACAGTACAACACGGAAAATCATTACATCCCAATTCCCATACGACAAAGTTCAAGATATTATGCTGGACCCCAATAATTGTGAAGATGAGAAACAGTGGTGCAAATGAACTTAGCCTTCCGTGAATAGCTAAGCACTTGACATGTTTAAGGTTCGTTCATGTTTGTTTTTTGTTGGCTCCTTTAGTAAACAAGCTGAGCATGAGTGTTTTTGTTGTTCTTTCATTTTGTATTCATGAACATAAAAATCTTCCCAAATTTGAAGCATATTTTAGAGCTAAAAATATGCAAATTAAACAGTTTCCAAAATTTCAATAACTCTTTTTCCCAAAATCATCATATTTTTTTTAACTATTTTCTTGTAACGTCAACGACAAACTAAGCATTACCCCCAATAAATTTGGGGTCCACTACATGACTCCTTTTTCTCTTCTAATTAAGTATTTCCTGTGGCATCATGCAAATAGAATCATAAGAGACATTTTAATTCTCAAAATATTTTAATTGCTCTTATCCTTCTCAATTACAAGTTCGTGAACAAGCTTGCTTATTTGCAAACTATTAACAAATGAGCATGCACACATATTTTGAGCTCGTTCAGTACTTCAATTCAGCTAGGTTCTTTTTCACCGTAAAGAGAGAGAAGTGAAAGAGCGAGTGTGGGCACACAATATAAGTTCAAAGGGAGATCATCTAGTGGAAGCATTTTTCGTGACCCAAGAGACAAAGTGGCTGGCTTTTGGTCAACCCACCACTTCATTGAGGTAAGCGATCCATGAAAGAGTTGGAAAACATGTACCCTTGAAATCTTAACCTAAAAATTAACAAAGTTATCCTCGTGTTTTTTTCTGAAATGCTCTGCATTCTTATCGATATAAAAGCTGAATCAAAAGACAGTGTCAATGTTTGAGATCATGCAATAGCTGGAAATGTAACTTCAGCATGAGAGCTAGGAGAGAAAGTACCACTAAAAGAACTCCTTCCACCATGTTGAGAATTCGCTCCACTTCACCTCCAAAGTCAGAATGGCCTGGAGTATCAATGATATTAATTTTTGTATCATTATACGTAATTGATGTATTTTTGCTAAGTATTGTTATTCCTCTTTCACGCTCCAGATCATTTGAATCCATTATCCTCTCTTGAACAAATTGGTTGTCACGGAACACCTGCGCAGTAAATTATCATAGAAATTAATGAACTCTTGGCAAGATAACATTTCATACATTATTAGTGGCCACGATAATTTTACAGGAAGAGACATTTTCAATGTACACAGAATCATGAATCTCACCGTTTACTAAATCAACAACCGAAAACCTTCCTTTACAGAACAAACGTTACAAACTGTATCATTTTTAACCCCGGTTGGGCAAGTAAAAGAAACTGTATATCAACTTTATCATTTTGAGAGTCATTGAATCTGCAAGACACCACTCTTTCCTACCAGCCCAATTTGACAAAACAATATTGCACCAATAAGTGACCGGTATAATGGGTACAATATGAGAATATTGTTTTGATTTCTTAAATGTGACCCAGATAGTGGAACGTCCAAAAAGTGGAAGTATTATAATATGGAGGCAGAGAGTAACTCTTATAAAGCATTTTGCTGGAAGAAGTTTTTGTACTCTGTCCTGATTCCTGCATTTCTAGTAATTTTCTTGGAATCATCGGAACGCCAGCATACAATTGCACTATTTGCATTCACCAAGATCAATATGGATAAGGTATTAAACTACATCAGAAAAAATATTGTTTAGAGCAAGTAAAATTACTTCATAAACTCGGATGAGGTGATTGACAAACTAAAAAATTGTCAGGAAATCACTAATCACATGAAGCAAAATTTTGTAAAGAAACAGTTGATTACTACTTATTTAATTACTTCTTTTTTTCCCAAACTTACTAGATCATTGACAAAAATCCACGAAATCAGTCCAATTGAAAGATTCTCAAAAATGGTCTCGTCTTAAAGAACATACCACCTTTGTTTTCTTTTTAGAGACTTATTTCGCGAAGGAAAACAAAATAGCTAGAATTCCCAAAATACCTACTTTTGCTTGCTTCAACATTGAATCCACCAGTGTGGTCTTCCCATGATCTACATGAGCGACAATTGCTATATTCCGTATGTCATTTCTCCTCATTAACTGGCCCTTTTTCTCTGAGGCAGAGTTAAAAAAACAGAAATCAGAATCCAAAACTACAGTGGCGGAACTAGACATTTTAAGTTGGGGGGTCCCCTATGGGTGCGGGCCAAGGGAGGGGGAAACCATCACGGGCTGCCCCGAAATTTTTTTTCTCAAACTACAATTACTGAGCCCATTTTTATGAGAATCTAATATTTTTTTATAAGTCATAATCTTTAAATAAGAAGTCATTGCATAAAAATATTCAAGATCTAAAACTAGTTAAACTCTTCTTATTCACGTAGACTCGTAGTTTCGTGCTACTGTGTTTTCAATATTGAATCTTTGAGTTGTGCTTAAAAATGGAGGCAATTTAATTTGTAAATTGGGGAAGAAATTAAGGTTGTTTGGGTGAGTGGAATTTTGGAGAGTTTGAGAGAGTCAGAGAGAAATGAAAAATGAAACATGGCCTTACGGGAGAGGAGAATCTTCAGTCTTTTACGGAATGACAGAATTACAATTGCTTGACAGAAGCTGGGCTTTTGGTTGAGAAATGCTTGACCATTGGGCAGAATCACAAATGAAACTTGACAAATGCTTTAGGTTGCTAAATTTAATTTTTGCTTTATACTATAATTTAAAAAAAAAAAAAAAAAAATATTTTTTTTTTTTTTTTTTTTTGAGGTCACATGACCTCCAAGGCCATCCACTGGCTCCGCCAGTGCAAAAGTACGTATATGATCCAAAGTGACTTGACTTCTTTTGTGATTATGCTCTAGGAAACAAGTTCAAGAGAGAACATGAATAGAACATATATTTGCAGTTCACAGTGAAAATAAAAATGGAAAATACCAATTATAAGAGTTCCAAATGATACACGTCAAGATCCTAAATTGCCATCAACATAGAGAAACAGAAAATCAATATGCAATAGCAAAATCCTCAAGGGTCTGGCAAGTAAAATATTTATGTAAGATGTTGCTGATTATAAATTTCACATTGCACCTAGCTCTCAAACTAACAAATGCTCATCTGGCACCATTGTGCACCGTGGAAAATGTAACAGGTTATATCTAGAAGAACGAAAGTAAAAGCATGTTTGGCTTAGCGTAAAAGGGGGTAAATCGTATTTAAATGTTAACTTTTTTTCTTACTTTTGAGTAACAATGTTACTTATTTAAAAGTAAATAATATGTTTGGAAAAATAAGTAGCTTAAAAGCCAATCTGACTTACTTTTAAGCAAGACCAAACATGCTCTTATTTCAAACTTTGAACGTAAAATTTATTAATTTACTTATAAGTGAACTTGTAAAGCTTGGCAAACATCCTCTAATTCATCCGTAAAAGGGTGCTTGGTCTTGTATAAAAACATATAACTTTTTTGCTGTGGCTGCTGCAAAACTGAATGAGCCATAGCACGCACTCACTTACAGTATGAAATTACGACCAGAAAAAGAAAACGGGGAAAATGAAGAAAATGGGTGTAAATGAAATTGCCAGACAAAATGAGCCACAAGAAGTGCAAATAAGCATAATTAACTCAAACCCCCTGTACATCAAGAACGACCCATAATTTTCTGAAGCTAGAAATAACATAACATCATATTAAATATAAATAAAATAAGTATATGCTCATACAATCATTTACAAAGTATTTGTTACCTGAGGTGGTGTCAGCGGCTGGAGAAACTGAGCATCTAACAGAATTACGAAATGGGATTCTTGAACTATAATTGAAACTTGATTTCGAAACCAAAGATGAGTTGCAACCAAAAAATTCTCTTCTAAGCCCAGAAAGAGAAAAATTATTTACAAAATTTCTCTTTTTCACTCCAATATTTTTTGATGATATAGAGGAAGTAGAGGGGAGAATACGTGTGTGTGAGTGTGACCCAATAGCCATCTCCATTGCTTCTGCAAAACTCTCACCCTCTCACTGTGTGTTTACTGGGAGAAGTGGAGAAAGGGGCAATGGAGGATGGGGTTACGTTGAAGTAGAAGTAAGCGGCAGCAGGCTGCTGTTATTTGGATTTATTTTGTGGGGTTGTTATAGGTTTGTATGCTTGCTTATTTTATTTTAATTTTTAGTTTCTTTTAAATAAATTTACTTAAATGTTTTTTTTTATGAAAAAATTGATATAAGATTTTATGTTATATGATGTGACCTTGTCGAAACCGGCAACTAACCTAACTAGATCTATTCTTTGTTTTGGTTTGCATCTATTTACAGATTTTAGATCATTCTAAAACTCTTTTCTAAGTAGAATGGGGGTGATCTAATTTATTTGTGGGCTTGAATTTATTGGATGGTTGTAATTATTTATGGGGTTAGCATATTCTATGGTAAGTGGTGGAGGTGGTTGTCAATGGCGATGACGTCAATATAGGGTGATGATGATAAGGTAAGATTTGAGACGAAGATGGTGGTGAAATCAGGTTTAGAGTGGTGGAAGGAGGAGGCGGTAGTAAAAACAAGTGGTGTGTATGCTACACGTGTTATAAAAATGGGTAATTAGCACATTTTGTCTTTATTCTTTGAGTCTATTGTGCAAATTATCCATATCATTTGAATTTTGACATTTTGGTCCTTAAATCAACAATTCTTTGCACAAAAGGTCCTTACCGTCTATTTCTGTTAACTTATGGCATTAAATCGTTGCTTCATGTGCAATCTCTCATTTTATAAATGGTATTTTCGTCAAATCCATTTAATTACGCCACGTGTCTGGCAAAAATCATTAAAAAATTTAAAACCCCTCCCCAAACGCACACTCTCTCTCTCCTTTGATTATCCCTCTTCTCAACCATCTCTCTCCCTAAACATTCCCTTTCTCATTTGATTCTCTCTCTTCTCAACCACCTCTCCCCAAACACTCTCTCTCTTCTCCACCGCCTATCTCATCCGCCGCTTTCGTGCTTCTCCATTTGTGCTTTTACCACTTACCCACTTCAAGATTCCACAAACCCACATCAAAAATCACAAAATCCAGCCCCACCCAAGCTAATCACGTGACAGAATCGTCCTCATAAACCCTCTAACACAAGGCATGGTTGTAATAGAAGGCAATGGCACAGGCTTGGATTTTTTGTTTAGGGACATGTTCTTAAATAAGGATGGTCAACCACCCGCTTCGAAAACATCCATTGAGGCCATGCCAAGTGTCCCAATTCGTGATTGCAAGTTTTATGTGCCTTGTTTTCGTTTGGTTTACGAAATAACACAAAATGTTTTCAATTTCTAAAACTCTCGTTTCAAAATTTTATACACAATACTTTCTGTATAGAAATCAAACCCCTTCAATAGGATCAGATATGATATCTGCAAATTCAATGACACCCAAAAAGCTTCTTATTGCTGACCACAATTCCAAGCCCAAACCCAATCCAGCCCACCCGCTACGCCACCGAATTCCGCCTCATCTTCATCAACCACCACTCTACCGTCTGAAAAGAGGACTCGAGACCTTCCAAATTTATCTGATTGTCATTGCTGTGGGGTCCGAATCAATTACAGCAACCCGAAAGATCGTCTGCAACCATTGGACTGTCAATTTTATCATCGAGATTTTGTGATTCTTGATGTGGGTTTGTGGAATCTTGAAGTGGATCGATGGTAAAAGCATAAAAGAAGAAGCACGGAGTGGCAACCTTCCAATAAAATGCATAATCTCATTTTTTTGGCCTTGTTTAGTTTATAGCAGTATCAAGGCTATCAAGATTAGAGAAATCGATGAACCAGAATTCAAAACTTTGGATAAGTTGCAGTCGAACTTAGGTTAGTTTACACTAACAAAATCCAATTTACGCACCTGCAATTCAAACATGTGAAACGTTCCGCACTAACAATTTCTACTCATGTGTTAACAGTTCAAGAAGATGAAGAAAAAAACCCGTTGAATCTCAGAAATATAGTCGACCAATATCTCATTCCTCAATCGAAAACCAAAACACATTGGACGTGGATCGTCATCTATACACTCTTTGTACTTAGATGGGATTATGCATTTTCTTGTAAGGTTGTCTAATATGAATCCCAAAAAATTGAAGGGCACACAGATGAAAAGAGGTGGTGGAGAAGAAGGAGAATCAAATGAGAGAGAGAGAGAGAGAGAGAGAGAGAGAGAGAGAGAGAGAGTTTGGGGAGGGGTTTTAAATTTTTTAATAATTTTTGCCAGAGATGTGGCGTAATTAAATGATTTTGACGAAAATACTCTTTATAAAATGAGAGATTGCACATAACACAATGATTTAACGGCAAAAGTTAAATAGACGGTAAGGACCTTTTGCACAAAGAATGGTTGATTTAAGGACTCAAATACTAAAATTCAAATGATATGGACGTTTTGCACAATATACTCAAATAATAGGGACAAAGTGTGATAATTACCCTATAAAATTATAACACGTATCTTATAAGTGCTATATAAGTATAACACTTAACACACAACGTCACAAGTGAGACACGTGGAAATTTAGATTTAAAATATATTGGGGAAAAAAAATCTAAAAATTATCATTATCATAAACCACTTAACTCGATCAGATGATGTATAGTTTGAAGAATTCTTATTATTTATATTTTGCTGCTCGATTTATTTTCTAGTTCGAGTTTGGGTTGAATCGATGGGTCAGATCCAAGTCCAGTAACAATAATTAGACGAGTGATGAGTTTTGATAGAAAGCCCATCTAAATTATGATTCCTTGGGCTTTGACCATGTATTTTCAAGCCCATAATGTCATAATCTAAAGTGCAAATACCCAACTAGTTCTGGCCCATTTCATGGCCCAGTAACATTTTTCACCCAACTAGCTTTATAGCTTCCACTATAACTATATGAATGAAATTGACAGAAATTTTTGTAGATTATTAGCAGATTGGATCCTATAAAAAAATTGGAAGTCCTACAAAATGTATAAATAAAAATAAAATTTAATCGATTTATAAATACTTATAAACACCACCAAACATAATCACAATTGATACCAAACTATTTTGTTATATCAATTGACACAATTTCACACCGTCACGTCGACCATAGTCTATATATTCTTTTACACGTAGCTAGGTCAAGTATTTATCTCTAAGGCGTTAAAGAAGATATTAGAACACGATCTAAAAAATAATTGAGGATTTGTTCTTATACCTAATGGACATTCTTCACCAATGTGTTTGATGTGTTTAATTTGTTAAAAGTAAATTTCACGTCAAATAAAGATAAAATAAATATGAAGACTTGGGTTGTTTTTTTTAAAATTTCTACATTTTGAGATGGAATTCTAAATTTTAATAAAATTAATTAGTAAACATGTTCAGTAAATAAAAATATGTAAAATATTTGTTTGATATCATATATTCAATTCACGGATATCAATTATTTATCAACCTTTGTTTCTCTCTTTCCTTAAACTCGACCGTGATCATCGGTATGTAACAAAAGTATCTTTGTCCTCATTTTAAAAGTAAAGGAACCTAAAAATAAAAAAAGTGTTTCGAATATATAATTTAAATTTCATTAAACTAAGTTTATATAGTTTTCGTGCACCACCAACTTCAATATAATTATTATTACTAAATATCTTATTCATAAATCTATGTTCCAATAATATGGCATACACCTGTGTCGGATTTTTTTAGCAAAATTAGTGCCCAAACGTCATATTCCACATTCACATTCACAATTATTTTTATTCAAAATTATCGTCTCATACAAAATATTGAAAAATACCGCTTCTTATATTTTTAATAATATGTTTATCATTACTTAAATTATAATTTTAACTGATCAAATTAGTCAAATATATTTTTTATTCACATATTTCATAAGACCTATAACTTATAACTCATTTTATATCCACACATTCATCTATAATTTATAATATAAATACTTAAAAAATAATTTCAGTACTACTAAACACGGTTCTGATCTTCTACAATTGATTTATGATGGACGATCCTCCTACTAACATCTCAGCAAGAGGGTCGAATTCTTCTGCCCCTAAAAGGCAGGAGATCGGGTCTGCTACTAAACATATGTTAATTATAGAAAGATTTCTAAAAAGTTCACTAATTATTTGACTGATGGCAGATCATTTTTGTATGTGTTGTCCAGATAAAAAGGGGACTCAATGATCATTCCTTCGTCGAAACTTCTTTCGAAGAATGTGCTAGATCGGACCATTTCTCAAGAACAGGGACTAATAAAAGTAAAAGACATGATACTACTACTTTGGATAGTAAAAGTAAATGTGCTGGATCGGACCGTTTATCAAGTGATACGTGGGAATCTAGAATACCTAATATCTACCTATTTTGTCCGTACCTGATGATTTGAGAGTTTTTGCATCAAATTGCATGGACTAAATTATAGTGGGCCCTTTATGAAATCATAGCCAATAGGTTTCTGCCACGTATGTGATTGTGACTATTCCACCTGCTTTTCCTAATATATTGTGGGCTCCACCAAAGATACAATCTTTCTGCCGACAGCCTTAAAGACAAAATTTGAATGTAATATTTACAATTGAGCCCCTCTAGTTTTGGATTATGAACAGATAGTAGCTTTTAGCTTTTGAAATTTTCAATTTTATCCAACGAATACGTATAGTGTATATGTGAATCTTGAATGAATTTTCTATTTGATTTGCTATTACTCTCATTGGGCTAGGTTTTGATTAATCAGACACTATATTTAAGCAACATGAACTTGTGTTAAACCACCATATGATACACGTTCTTGAAAAAAATTAGTGTGTATGAATTAATTCTAGAATTCTTGATTTACATTCAATCAAATCCAAATGTCATCACTACATCATCAATCACGAGAAGAAGGAGATGTGACTCCTATTTGAAGCCACCACGGTCATCACCATCCCATTCCACCCCATTTCAAGTTAAATGAAGACATGTAAATTAGAATTTATAATTATACATTGACGTACCACAATACAATTTACCATTTTTACTTTCAAACATACACATTTATAACTATATTTTTTAATATGAACTTCGTACTTTAACTCGAAATGACACTTACACTTCTCAATCTCGATGATTGTTATTGTTGAAAATTGGAGAGAACAAATACTATAGTGAAATATTAGCTAGGTAGGTATCAACAATGTTTATTTGTTGACCAATGACTTGTGTGGTTTAGGTAGATTTATCAACCTAGGAGCTTTTCCTCATTAGGTGAAAGTATACATGAACCAACTACAATTGTAAATATTTTGTGGGTAGAGTTGGAATGAAAAGGGTACAAATGAAAAAGACTTTAATATAATGGGGAATATTATAATAAATAAAAAATAAAGTAGCCAAAATAGAATATTTACAACCAAAATAAGATCAAGACTTTTAACAATCCAATTATTCTTCTTGAACTCTCCTTACTCCACCCTTGTTTTGCTTCATCATCCTTAATTACAGTCCTGATTAAGACGAATCATCGATCATTTTATGACGGATTTTTTCATACCGTCGCCTTTTACGCGGAATCCAGCGTAGTGTTTTGGTATGTTGAATGCTGAAAGAGCCATAGCTAGCAACACTCAACCCGATGACGATGAATATATTCGAGACATCCATGCACTAACCCCGCCACGGCCACCATCCGCCACCGCCGGAGCCGGCCGCCGCGGGCGAGAAGCTTGGGAAACAAGTAGCCATAGATCATCATCTTTATCCATGGCTAGCAATGATGGTGCATCGAGTGAAAATTTTACAAGTATCAGTAGAGAATTTAATGCTCTTGTTCTTGCAGGATCCACCATAGCCAATAATGGAACGGAAAATGGTGAAAATAGCCATAGTTTAAACAATTTATTAAGGATTGGAGAGGAGGAAATGGCTGAGGAAACTAACCCTTTGGCTATTGTGCCTGATAATAATCCATTTCAGTCCGTATCACCTCCACGGCGTGGCGGCAATAGTGGTGGCGCCGCTGTAAATGAAGGTGTATCTGTGCAGAGTGTGAAGAGAGAAGAGGTGGATGCCAAGATAAATGCATGGCAGAATGCAAAGATTGCCAAGATTAATAATAGGTTTAAAAGGGAGGATGCTATAACAAGTGGGTGGGAGAGTGAGCAGGTGCAAAAGGCCACCTCATCAATGAAGAAAGTCGAGGTACGTTACAAAATTTATGAACAACGCACTTATTAGTGACCAAAATACTCCGTTGCTAATAAAGCAGCCCGTCTAATTCATTTTCATTAGTGTTGAAATTTCCGTCGCTGTTGGTGCGGTTTGTAGTAGTGATGCATCACTATAATTTTTACCTTCATCTTTTATGATGACTTGTTGCCTATAAGTTGATTCCTCTTTGTTTTACTTTCTTTAGTACATAAACAAAATTAAAGTTGCATGTTTCGACTTTGGACTGAATTACAAGACCAAATGTGACAAGTAAGAGAGACGTGCACGTAATAACATTTATCAATTGACATGTTTAATCTAACGTACTAAAATATGCTATAAATTGTGTGAATTATTGACGACAATAAGTGGTGGAGGGAGGTGGGAAGAATTTTTTTATATAAGACATTTGTATTGTTTTTTCTTTATTTAAATTCTGCCCTCTACTAGTTTTGAGTCATGGCTCTGCTACTGACGACAATCACGTACATAAACTTTCAACAACGGTTTTTAACTGTGTTAATGTATGATTATTATGAAACCTTAGAAAATCAATCAATGATGTTATCTACTTTTATGCTACATGTTTGGCATATAGTATTAAAAACAATGTTCATGTCCCAAAATGAACAACCCACACGTCTTGACACATCGTGAGTGTTTTACGATTTATCTTGTCTACTGGGAGGCGAGAGAACACCGTCCATAGTATTAAACAATACTTAGAATAAAAGTTTAGCTTTTTTTTTTCAATAATATTATCTATCATCACATCCACTTAAATAAACGTACTATAAGAGTGGATTCGAAATCTTGTTAGGTTGACAAGTAATATACATGTATTCTACTTAGTACGCCAAACGCACCAAACCCATTAAGTATAATTTGTGTCATTTCATGCTCATGTTATATGCACTCAAAGTGGACTGGATATTTTTTTGTACTCTTCAGTACTAATATTGTGTATCAAACATGTACAACTTGTACTCATTGTTTCGAGGCTAATGCTTAGACATCATATAATTTGTTAAATCAATGTGTCGTCTTTTTTTTGTAGAGGAAACTCGAGGAGAAAAGAGCAAAAGCCCTAGAAAAAATGCAAAATAATGTAGCGAAAGCACGGAAAAAAGCAGAGGATAGGAAGGCATCAGCTGAGGCCAAGAGAGGAACAAAGTTGGCTAGGGTTCTTGAAGTAGCCAATTTGATGAGAGCCATTGGGAGACCTCCAGTCAAGCGTTCATTCTTTTGAGTGAACTACTTGCGAGAAAAATAATTTTTAAACTTAGCGAATACATGCTAATAATAGTGTGCGCATGTGTATGTTTGTATATATGGGATGTGAAATCGGCAATTTTATGCGTGATTACTATAACAAGGTGGAAATAGTTTGAGGACAACCTTGAAGATATATTTGATTGGTCAACGAGAACATTGTGTTGCTTGCTCTAAATTTTAGCTCGATATTTGTGGCAACATTGTGTTTATACAACTTCTAATTTCATTGTCTAATGGCTAGACTTCTTGTACAAATTTTGATATTATATATAATATACATATGATCAAGATCTTAAGTTAAGCATGAATTAGAGTAATAAATAAATGACGAAAAATAAACAACACAAAGATTTATACAATTTCGTTTTAATATATAAGACTACATTTGTCTTCAACTATTGCAATGTTTTTTACTATAATAAATGATGATATATGTTTACAAGAGAGTAGTCATATATACAATAATTCAATGAATGTTCATAGTTATAATGAAAGTTTAAAACAATCTAATTACAAATAAACAATCTCGAAAACACAATTACTTAAACAAATAAAAATATTGTGGACATTTTGGAGTGCAGGGTCATCTGTCCTCTTTCAACCCCCTACAACGACCTCATCGCAAAGGATTGTGTTGTGCTCTAAATCCAATGCTCATTTCTTTTATATTCTACACAACTTTTTTTGTCAATTATGATAAAAAATTACTCCTATATAATAATTAATTTTCTCCCAACATTCTCATCTTCACACCAAACTAAGAAAATCAATTTTTTATATAGTTGTTGAATATATTCTTGTCAATACTTAATTTAATTTCTCATTAACAAGAGAAATAAAGACTTATATATAAATTATTTTATAACATACATTTTTAACTATTATTTATCTTTCTAGTAAAAAAATTATGATTGAGTTGAAATTATGATGGGATGGGATGTAATTGGTCATTTTGGTTGGCAATTTTGATTGGCAAACACAAAAAATGGTCGGCCCGGGCTTCGCTTGCAAAACTCTAATTAGAACAAACAAAGTTAACGTACTTAAGTTTTATGATCACCCATTTTTTAAAATTTGGACGTCAAACACCAAATGAAAATGAATTCATGTACATTCTATACACGAGTAGACTTAGAGTTCTGTTTGATATCAGTTGTTGTAAGTACATCTTTTGTAGTGAAATTTTTGGTAGTTAAGCTTTTGACAGTAAAACTTTTGTCAAAAAGTGCCGTGAATATTAAATTGAATGTTTGATTGCATAACTATAAAATACTTTTATATAAATTTTATATTTATTTGACTAAATAGTAATTAATTATTATATATCTCATATTATTATTTTTATATCCTCTAATAACTATTAAAATTAATATATTAGTTTAATTATAATAACACAATTATTTTAGTATATTGGACTAAATATTAATTAATTATTCTTATATATCATATTATTATTTTTAAAATAAATAATATTCTTTTATATCCTATAATACATATTAAAATTAACTTTATTAATTTAATTTTAATAGCATGATTATTTTAGTATATATTATATTACTTAAAATTAATTAATTATTTAATTCAAACATATTATGTATAACTTGTATTATATTATTTAACACGCCAATAAATATTTTTTGTTTTATATAAATATGTGAAGTGACAATTTGTTGTAAGTAATTAATGCGATAATTAAATTAATATCTTTTTTATGTATTAATGATAATTTTGTTACTTTTTAAGTTCATTAAATGTTAATTACAACTTTATGTAAAAGTTCACTATAACTTTTTAGAGAAGTTCAAATTTTGGACTTATCTAAACAACGTTTTTAAATTTATTTTTTTTATCAAAAAATGCTTATTAACTATAATCAAATAATCATAAATATAACCAAAAATACTTTTGTTCTTTAAAAAGTAATGGGTAATTAGGACATTTCGTCCCTAATCTTTTTCTCTCATTGTGCATAGTGTCCTTATCATTTGAATTTTGCCATATAGGTCCCTAAATAAATGTTTCTTTGCGAAAAAGGTCATTGCCGTCTATATCCGTTAACATTTACCGTTAAAATTATCAAAAGGGTTCATTACCGCAAATAAATCAAACGATAATGATGGTTTGCACAAAAAATAGTAAACGATAAGAACATTTTGCGCACACAAATATTTAAAGTCAAAATTTGGGTATTCTTTTTCCAACAACTATAAAATTTCACACATAAAAATAAAATCATATATATTGTAATATTACACTTAAACATAGTGAATAAAACTCATACACACTACAAGAACTTGACATATCCAAACAAATGTATGTCGTCATATACGCATTCTTGTATAATATATTTTGCAAACGATATGGACAAGTGTGTCACAATGGATATAATATCTGGTTTACTTAGATCGAGGAATGTGTGTGAAGAACAAATATTGAATTTGCAGAAAGATAAGAATTTGTTCAATTTTAGAACGTGGTATTTAGCTTTTGCATGTGGACTAGGGATGGCAAAAAATCCACGACCCTCGCCCCGCCGGATAATAGGGGCGGGTTTGGAGTAGATTTTACGCCGCATTGTGAGTTCGGGGTGGGTCCAGGACACCCCGCCCGACCCGCCCCTATAATTTTTTTTTTAAAAATCATAAAATATAATAGAAATTATAATTTTACTACAAATAGACTAAAGAAGAATCGAACCCGAGTTGAAACTTTAAACTACCAATCTTAACCACTACACCATAACCTAATGTTCTAAAAAGCGTAAAGTGTGGCTAGACATGGAGGTCGAGCTTCAAATTTTTCGAGCCTAGGCGAGAGCAAGACAAGGGCAAAGCGAGGGCGATGCGTGATGCGTGGCTAGGCGTGGAGACCGAGCTTCAAGCATAGACGAAGCCTAGGCAAGGCTTATGCTAGCTTTTTAGAACAGTGCCATAACCTCAATCTTACAATTTTTTTTTTTTTTTGTTTGGTACAAACATATAAAAAAATTATTTTTTTAATTATTTTTTCAGTTTTTTTTAAAAAAAAAGATTTTTTTTTCAGGCGGTTGGCGGGTCGAAGGCGGCCCTTGAGCCCCTGTAACCGACCCCGCTGGTCGCGGGTCACCCAGGCGGGCGGGCTAAAATTTTCGTTAGGCGGCGGGGCCGACCCGCCCGGACCAATCCCATTGCCATCCCTAGTGTGGATTGGTTGTAATGTTGCTCATTGAAGTGTTTATAATGTATTTGTCGGTATACATTTATTTAGATGTGTCATGTTCTTGTAATGTGTATGAGTTTCATTCACTATATTTAAGTGTAATATTACAATATATGTGATTTTATCTGTTTGTGTGGAATTTTATAGTTGTTGGAAGAAGAAAGACCCAAAATCTGACTTTAAATATTTTTGTGCGCAAAACGTCCCTATCGTTTACTATTTTTTGCGCAAATTATTATTATCGTTTGATTTATTTTCAATAATGAACTATTTTGATAACTTTAACGGTAAATGTTAACAAATGTGGACAGCAGAGACTTTTTTCGCAAAAAACGTTTATTTAGGAATCCAAATGTCAAAATTCAAACGATAAAGACGTTTTGCACAATGAAAAGAAACGTTAGAAATAAAATGTGCTAATTACCCAAAAGTAACTTTAAACTTAAAAAAGCCTTTCCAAACACACTTTTATAGAAATAAAAATGGCCCTAGAAGGTGTTCTTGGTGTAATCCACATGTGCATTTCCAATTGTAACAAAGGCCTGTTTCAAGTGTTATTAATGGAAAAATAGAAGAAAGGCATATCTTATTCTCTTGTCTCACATAAGCATTGTTGTAAAAAGTTTGTCTAAAATGTATAGGTGTAGCCAGAAAGTGATGCGCTTCACGCCCATTTTCGTTTCTTCTTGTCTTGTTCTTGTCCCATTCTTAACCTAGGCTTCAAAAAGCTAGGAATTCAATTTCCTCGTTTAGTCATATATACCTTTTAAAATGTTGCATACAAGTGTAACTCGACCTCCCGTATGAAAATCACAAATTCATAATCTGGTCCCCTGATGACGTGGCAAGATCGCTATCGTTGCGACCTTCACAATATCTCCGCTGGCGGGAACACGCAAAAGATTACGTGCGATATGGCGGGAAAGAATCTCCGCGATTCACGCATTAATATCCCCTTTCGACACTCTACACGCATTAATATAGAGTTTCTGGAATGGGGAAGAAGAAGAAAGCTCGGGATTCTGATGAAAACTTAGAGCCAGAAGATGAAGAAATTGAAGAAAATCAAGAGAATTTCCAGGGATCTTCTTCTTCTTCAAGCGTCAAGAGCTTATACGAGGTATAATTCATTCATTTCTTTCTCATTTTTATTTAATTTTCAAAATAATTTTAGGTTTTGTAGTTAATCTAGTTATGAACTACGTTAGATGCTGATGATTATGGCCAAAATAGGCAAGAAAGGGGTGAATGTATGAAATCACTGTAAATTTCTCTACAATGAGATAAAATGCTAATTTAAGTGGCCACCTGGGAATGGAAAATATATGAATCTCCAACATGTTAGACTGAAATGCTGTCCAACAATAGTCTAGATTATATAAGAAAATGTTTCTTTAACATGCTTTGTGTAAACCAAAAGAAGATCGTAATCATTATAGTAGCAATGTAATTTGCGTATAATAGGAGGTAGATGTAGACTTAAATTAACAAAAGCTGATCTGATTGCAAAATACTTGATTATATTAGACCTTAGGGTAGATGTTACTTGGATAGTTTGAAGTGAGTAAAAAGATGTAAGCATTCTTCAAGTTTAGTGATAAATAAAAATGGAACTCTGTTTGTTCACGTTGTAAGTAACTTTAGAAGATATGAAAGTCCACAAATTATAAATGGAGGAAGAGAAGTTGTATACTTTTACCCCATGCTATGCATTTAGGTTGCATACAATTCTATATTAAAATGAACATTGAAGTATCCCTAAAACTTATGTTAAAAAGAAAGATGCATAAAGTTACCACAATCCTAACTTAAGATATCATTTCATTTATAGGTGGTGGAGTTAAAGGAACAATTTTTAAAATTAATGATATGCAATTTTATCATTTCTTTTTGTGGATAGGTTAGATAAATCCAAGATGAGGTGGATTGGTGTATGTTATTCTGTAATGATATAGTTTTAGTATATTAGGAATAAAGATAATCTTATTGTTACAATGGATGTTTGTTTTAGCTATGTAGGTTCAATTTGACAAGAAGAGACTCAAAGTTGTGCATACAACTAGAGTGGGTTGGATGTATTGGAGAAGTAATATAGAGACTCTATGTGATAGAAAGATCCCTATAATGTTAAAAGGTTATCACTACAGAGTATATATTAGACTTACTGTGCTTTATGGTATTCGGTTTTGAGCTATTAAATGACAAAATGTCCACCAAATCAACAAAGAAAAATGAGAATATTAAGATGGATGTGTAGCTATACTAGAATAGAATACATACAAAGTAAGAATCTACTCCAACAAGTAGAGTTAACACTGAATGATAATAGGAAAGATGACTTGGGTGGTTGGAACATGCCTTGTGAGGGCCTAAACAATTTGTTGTTCACAATAATGATGCAATTTTAGTAGAAGATGGGATAGAGGTAGACCAAAATGAAAATGACATATTTTGGTTGCAAAAGATTTAGTTGCATGAGATTTTCCAGTGGATGTAGCAACCAACCAAATAGATTGGAAGAAAAAGATTCATGTAAGCGACTCCAAATTTATTAAAAATGAGACTTAGCCTATTGTTGTGTTGTGAATAAGTGATACACATTTTATAATTTTTTATCTAGAAAGAAAGTTAACTACTTTTACTACTTTATTACATTACTTAAGGGGAAAATGTTCTCGACTTTGAGGCAATGGGTGTTGGATCATTCGTGAGGAACAATCAAATACGTGCCTCATACAAGAGGTGTTGTGCTTTATTGCTTGAGATCATTGTGTGCACCATGGATCAGCTTAACCTACATGCTACTGTTTCAATCTTGACGGATTAGCTATTGTTCAATTTGGGTCTGTGTATAGGGAACTGGTGGACATATCATATTTGCTAATTTTATATTTGCGGTACATCAAATTATCTAGCTTTGGGGCCAGATATTGCTCACGTTTTGGGGTGGAAATTTTTGTCCATTTGAAAAGTTTTGTTTGTCATATGTATACTTTTATCTATTGCTTTTTTCAAACACGACTTCAAATAGTAATTGACTTGCCCCATGACATTTAGATTATTGGGGTGGAACAAACAGCAACTCAGCAAGAAATAAAGAAAGCATACTACAAGTTGGCTTTGCACCTGCACCCCGATAAGAATCCTGATGATGAGGTAAATTATATAGTTTCAAGTATGTTGGATTATTATCTACTAGGATCTTTTCTTGAGACAAAAATTAACCGTTCAAGTTTCTATCTGTAGGAGGCCAAGGAAAAATTCCAGCAGCTGCAAAAAGTAATATCCATTCTTGGTGACAATGAGAAACGAGCAGTCTATGATCAGACTGGTTGTGTTGATGATGCTGTAAGTCGTGCAGCAGACCTGCTATTTTGTTATTATTTGTTAAGCTAATGAGTAATGATGAGTTATCTATTAAGGAACTGAATTAGGCTGAATATTTGGATTTTTATCTGTTAAACTACTCCATCCCATTGCTGTTGCTACATTTTCCATTTTGAGACCTCCCCCATCCCAAAAATGAAGTTTCATTTAACAATGTTCAACTTATTGTGTGCTCTCACACAGAAGAAAAATTTGAAATAAAAGAATTCATTATTTTGTCAGATGCTTAAAATATTGGATTTAACAAAGGTTCAAATCTGGAAGATCCAATTGAAATATCATTGGCTTAATACTACACATTAGAACTTTTTGGAATCAAGCTCAGATCATTGAAAGGAGTGAATATATTTAAGACGAGAACATATTAAAGAAATATTTAAGTGTTCTCATGTGTATAACCTCAGCAGTCTGTTATTTGTTGAACTATTGAGAACTCATTTTATGGTTTTGTGCCAAAAGTTTTGCAAGTAGTGTAACCTAACGGAATGATGTCTTCTGCAGTCATTCACCAAGGTTCCAATATAAATTTAAGGCACGTGATGTATATTAGTAATTGGATTCAGTTCAATGCTATATAAATTCTATAAAATGAAGGCCACCTTGACTGACCAAAATATAAACATAACACTTTTCTTTAGTTCCTAAAAAAAAAAGGCACGTGTGTTTTCTTTGCTGGTTAACAGGACCTGGCAGGAGATGTCATCCAGAATTTGCAGACATTTTTCCGAGCAATGTACAAGAAGGTTAATATCCTGTGAATTTAATAGATTCTGAATTTCAAGTTGATATTCTATATCTGTCATAACATCTGTACCTATTACAGATCACCGAGGCTGATATTGAAGAGTTTGAAGCAAACTATAGAGGCTCTGATTTGGAGAAAAAAGATTTGATTGAACTTTGCAAGAAGTACAAGGGTAACATGGGCAGGTATATGTTGGGATTCAGGTGTTTTTATTATTACTCTCAAGATTACTGGTGAATTACTTACACTCCTTGTGCAGGCTTTTCTGCTGCATGCTTTGCTCAGATCCTAAGTTAGATTCACATCGATTCAAGGATATTATTGACGAGGCAGTAGCTGCAGGTGAGATTTCTAATATTTTCAATTAGATGAATAGCAGTCCAAACAATTCACTGCGGACATTGCAAATCAATTATAAATGTTTTGATTGGACTTGAAAATAGATCAACGGTTATATCCTTCACAATACCCTGTGTTCTGAAATAATGATTTCATCTGGTTGCTCTCAATATCAATTCTCCTTTGAGTTGTTAGGGATTAAGCCCTAATCCCTTTTTTTACAAGAGCAATAACAAACATAATGAAAAACCGAAAACTAGCAAAAGCAAACACAGATTTACAATGGTTCACCCTCAATGTAAGTTACATACATTTGCTGCTATGGATTTTCATTATAATGGAGAAGAATACTACAATGTTTTTCTCACACCTCTCACGCACTCAAACCTAGTTCCTAAAAGGTCCTCTATGTAGCAGGAATATTAGGACAACCTAATACGTAAGTGCAATAGTCAATGTACTACCGAAAAAATTTGTTCCAGAGTCGAAAGGTAAGTGTACAGTCTGATTAAGCTTTACACAGTCCAGCACAGTTCCCTGTTGCTTTAATATTTTTGATTCTCAACCACTGCCCTCTTAGAATTGAGTTTTAAATTCAAGGATATGCAGCTATCTGACAGATTAAATCATGTATTGGTGCCAACACTCATTTATTTATTTAGAGTTGTTTCTCTGTTCTTTTCTTTTTTTCCCCTCTCATGCGTCAATTACTCTCACTCTCGTGCATGCATGTATATGCAGGAGAGCTCAAGTCAACCAAATCATACGAGAAATGGGCTAAACAAGTGTCTGAAACAAAACCACCTACAAGTCCATTGAGACAGAGAAAGAAGTAAGTCTTGTTTCTGGGCTCTGTTATAGTTTCTAGATTTTTCTATACATATTTTGGTATGACAACTCATATTTTTATTACTACCATGCGAGAAATCGAAACCTGTTCAGATCAAAGGAAAATTCAGAAGATTTATATGCTATAATCGCACAGCGACAAAATGAGAGGAAAGGCAATATTGATTCAATGTTCTCATCTCTTGTTCAAAAATACGGAGGAAGCGAAGCAGTCCCTGAGCCTAGTGAAGAAGAATTTGAAGCTGCTAGAAAAAAGCTTGAAAGTCGGAAAAAACCATCCAAACGTAAGTAGCTTGGCATTTTGATTTTCGTTTGAATTTCTTGTAAAAAGTTGAATGGTTTGATCCCGTTCTCCTTGTACATGATACAGCTGGTCCTGAAACTTGATTGGCATGTTTTTACTGAATGTTGAATGCTTGCTTTAGTATTTGTCTGAAAAATGAATTCCACCTTCTGTCAATGTAAAGTTGAGAGAGGGAAGAAAGTGTGTCTGTACTGACTGGTTGGTTTTTATCTTTTATTTTAACGTCCACATGCATCAGCAAATCCGTCCAACGTTATTTTTACTAGCTGATTTATCTTAATTGAAAAAATTGTAATTTACTGTCTATTTAAATATTTTATGGATGGCACTTACAGGGACCTAATGAGGAAAATGAAATAACAAATGAAAAATAATATGTAAAGACATGTTAAAATTCATTAAATTCTCATTTATTTGCATACAGAAAGTGACAAATTGAAAGCCAAAGTGAAAACAGTTGTTTAGGTAGCCAAACTGACATTTCACCTCAACCATTTGACGCAAGACCAAACTCTCAAGTTTAACCCTTATGGATGGGGATAAAGTTTACATATTTAGTAGCGTAAAATGGGTAGGTCGATATGTGTTTTGTGTTGAATCGTGCTCTCATTTGTGCAAATCAGTTCTATTTTAAGACCAAACTCACAAGCTTATTTTTATTTTATTTAAAGGAAAAAAAAATTTCATAAATCAATCATTGTTACCACAAACCATAGGCGTAGTGAATCTCGAAATATAATTAGTCCAAACAAAAAGATTATAAGTTAGTGTGGACTACTTTTATTTTCGTCACGGGGAGTATAGCAACATGGACCACTGCTGACAAATTTTAAAAGATCTGCCACTTCAGACAAAATTCTAGCATTGAGAGCAAAAGTGTAATCAACGGAAAGGTTCTGGACGACTATATGAGAGTCACATTCCGCTTGTGCCGGCTTCAAGTCAAGATTTTGTGTCAAATGAAACTTCTCACGCACAGTTAGCTTTTAAATATCCTCAATTGAAAAGAAACCAGCAAGTTAACTTTTGTCTACTTTAATATCATGTAATTAAGCTATTGTTAAAAAAAAAATGAAGTAATTCAGAATAATTATATTTTTCTCGAGTTTGATAAAATAATAAAATACCAATAAAACTTCAAGGAAATAACTCTGAGGACTAGCAAAAGTTGAGGCAATGCATAGCAATCTACAAGGTGCTCAATTATGAAAATTTTGCCTTGGAAGTACATCCAATTTTGGCATAATATTGCAGCCACAACTAATAATGCTTGATCATAAAGTACTTTTAACTACTCACCTTTGGTGTGCTTTAGAAAAACTAATCTGGTGCTATTAATTATAAAGTAAAATTGTTGTAGTAGCTGAGTTTGGAATTTTAAAAAAAAAAAAAATTGATAATTTTTAAAGTAGTTACTTGAATAAATAAAATTCAGTGATTACGTTAGACTGCGTTTACTCTACTTTTTGTGAATATATTGAAATACACTTCACTTGTTATCTACTAAATGAACGCAATTCAGTCACTTTTTCCATTTCTCTAATTCACTCACTTTGTTGTTTTCGCGAATTTTGAAAGTTAATTGTATCATTTTTTTTAAAAATTACTTTTATAGAATTTAGAGGTTAAATGAATAGCATACATAAATCAGGTGAAGATGGTGACATTATAACTATTGCCTTAGAAAATATTCAGTGTGTGTGAATTGTACAATGATCATTCCTTCATCATTCTGTAAATACAAGCAAAGTTCTTCTTGGACCCCCTTTTTTGCTCCTCCATGCCTGTCACTAACCTTTCCACCTTTAACCAACCCAAGAAGCTTATATTAAAGATTAATCAACTTTTCTACTTAAAGATTAATCAACTTTAATTAACTATTTGAAAACTGTTATGCACCTTTACTTGGCCCCTGTGTTTCCTTCTCTGATTCAGTTTTTTTAAAGTAAATAAACATTTTCCCATATCAAAATCAATGCTTACGTAAGCCTGGCTTATGGAATAATCATCTTCTTTAATTATCTACTATATAATGTGCTTCCTTGGTTTCTTTACTTGAGTGTCTTCCCCCCCTCCCCCACCCCACAGTGCATACAGACCATGTAGTAATGTAACTTTGGAAACTTCATTTCAAGGCCTCCAATTACTTAAATAATTTCAAGATTTACTTTTTATTGGTTGCTTGCAGGAAATTTACATCAGGGTTAAAAGATTTTTGCTCCATTGGAGCAAGTTTTGCATAAAGATTGAATTTTTAGCTAAAAATAGAGGGATCCATCTGAAAAAATTTGGATTTGTAGGGCCTAATGGAGATGGAAAATGGTGATAACAAGTCCAAAATGGAAGATTATGAAATAATTGAACAGATTGGGAGAGGTGCTTTTGGAGAAGCATTTCTTGTTCTTCACAAAACTGAGAAAAAAAAGTAAGCATTTCTCTTCAAAAGTTTTATATGATTGTATTATTTTATATGCATAGCAAATATGGTTCAAGTGTGTATATGTTTCTTGGTGTTCATTTCCAAACATTGTAGGGTCCTAAAGTTCTTTTCGGTATCAATGTACAATGGCAGAATTGAGTTAAATGGCTTTAAACACACATGCTTGCACTTCAGAAATTCTGGGAAATTTTTTTGTAAATATATGTCTGCTCTATGGTTTTTAGCCGCTTCCAAGTCTGGATAATGGAGGGTTGCCGTAGGTAGACATTCTAATACACATACTGTTAGGGCATCCCCTACTAGCGATGCAATGCATTAGAAGTAGCGAAAAAGAATTCACATAGTCGTTTCCAAATCTTTTCTTTTTCAATAGCTTTAAATACAAAACTCTTTACTAAGATCTAGTGAGCATGCTGTTAATGACTCCTTAAAATGCTCTCACATGCTGAAATTGTAATGGAAGTTGAAGCTGTTTATTTTAGACACAGCTTTTAACTGTCGTTTCTCGTATCTCTGACAGGTATGTTTTAAAGAAGATTAGTTTGGCTAAGCAAACAGAGAAGTTCAAGCGAATCGCTCACCAGGAGGTATCTTTTTCCCATCGGTTTTGTATGGGAAAATTTTGGTGTCGTCAATTTTCCGTAAATACTCATTAGAAGTTATAAAGATCGTCTAACCATCCGATCTTATTACATCATCACACTCTAGTCTTTCGGAAGATTTACAGATAATTAATGATTGTGAATGTCCTTCATAGTTGATCATAGACAAATCCTTCATAGTTGATCATAGACAAATTTTGTATTTCTCTGTTGCAGATGAATTTAATTGCGAAACTACACCATCCATATATTGTCGAATATAAAGATGCTTGGGTCGACAAGGTATAGCAAGCTACAGAAATAACTTTAGGATGCACAAAAGTTTCTTTAGCTGAAGCTTATTCCTAAAAGAACATTTAATTTCCACTATTTTACAGGGTTGCTGTATATGCATTGTAACAAGTTATTGTGAAGGTGGAGACATGTAAGTGCTCGTTCTTAACTCAAGCTAAGTTGTAGATATGTGCTCCTCACCCACCCTAAACGTACACGCACCCCTATGGCCCAGCTGAAAAAGAAAAAGAGAGAAAAAAAGTTAAAAGAAAACGAAGAGAATCCTACAGATGAAGAGGGAGAACAGGCAAGAATATGGTACACTTGTTTGTAATATGTCACTTCCAAATAGTATTATCAAACTTGAAGATGCAGTGAAATGCTTTCGTGAGAACTGATACTTGTCATCTATAAATCATACAATTTGTTGATGACTCGAGTACCTTGTGATTCAGTGAGTGCTGTTATCTGAGAATAGTTCAAGCTTCACCTTCTTCATATATTTTATGTGGAAAAAAGGGGAAGGGAAAGAAATGAATACGGAACACTGTTTTCAAATAATTGAATCGTAGGATGGTGATTTACCTTTTATCCTGCAATGTTCAGGGCTCAGATCATAAGGAAGAGTAGAGGAGCATTTTTCACAGAGGAGGTAATCTGACCAAAATTCATGTAATTGGGTTTCCTCTTACTTGCATTGGCACAAAACGTTATTTTTGTTTGTTCTACAGAATCTTTGCAAGTGGCTAACTCAGTTGTTATTAGCTGTGGACTATCTGCATTCCAACCGTGTCCTCCATAGAGATTTGAAGGTTCGATCTTCAGTCATTTGTACAATGAAGATGTGATTTTGACTCGATCATTTCTAATACAGTTTTATATGATTCTAGTTATCTAACATTTTCATCACAAAGGACGATGACATCCGCCTGGGTAAGAAGGCCGAAGCAAGTGCTTTGATTCTGCTTGCTCTTTACTTGTGTTTCTAATTCTCTGTTTATTCTCTTCATGGAATTCACAGGTGATTTTGGATTGGCAAAACTTCTCAATGAGGAAGGCCTTGCATCCTCGGTAGGCATTTATTAACTCTAATAGGCCATATTCTACTATAACTGAAACTAGCCTCAGCACAATGAGAGAGCTAACAGACCTTACTGGTTACCTTAGATATGAGACCAAGTCCCAAATCCGACCTTCACTTTCGTAAAGAGTAATTTAAAGGATGAAGATGGTTACTGTTATGTTTGTAGACAGACTGCCTCTGCCTGATCATTGGTTTAGAATCCTCGTAGAAAAAGAAAAGAGGAACATACCTATCTAAGAAATTATAGTTAGGGAAAGTATTAGGAATGCTCATACTGTCCTTGGTGGCTTGATATCTGTCGTTTTCCACCCCTTGCAAGCTACTTAAGATGATGGTTGTTGGTAAACACCTAGGTTCTTTTTTTTCTTTAGGCGAGGAACTGTTGAAGTGCGTGGATTGTGGAGCCTAATTGTACTGTACAGTTTTCTGAACCGTAGATATACAAAGGATTTTTTAGAGGGCCATGTAGAGTAAGAGGTGTGAAATCACGACTATGATCTTCTTCTCCATTATAGTGAGAACCTGCAGCAACGAGTCAACGTAGCTCTCATGTTGAGGATAAACCATTATAAATTTGAGTATACCTTGCTTGTTATTCCTTTATCATAAATACAAATTAAGACTTCAGGAAATTCACTTTTGAGATGCATTTGCTGATAACTTCTATACCTCAAACTAGGTTGTTGGAACTCCCAACTACATGTGCCCAGAGCTTCTTGCAGATATACCGTATGGCTACAAATCTGACATATGGTCACTTGGTAAGAAATTAGAAACCAAGAATTCATAAGTTCACATTGCCATGCTTTAATTCGAAAACTAACATCTTTAGAAAAAAATTCAGGCTGCTGTTTGTTTGAGATTGCTGCACACCAACCACCATTCAGAGCTCCTGTGAGTTCAACTTTTAGCTTAATGAGCAGAAATATAATGTTATGATTACGCTGCAATTAGTATATCATTCCTCCACAATGTAAGTTTGGTGTCATAATCAGAACTGAATCTAACAGGATATGACTGGACTTATAAACAAGATAAACAGATCTTCCATTTCTCCACTTCCCATTGTGTACTCCTCCACTCTGTAAGTCTTCTCCATTTTCATGACAAGTCGTTTCTTCTTCCGTATCATCTAATTAAAATCTCACTTAACAATATGGCTATACTTATTATTTGACAATCAGTTCAAATATCTCAGGAAACAGATCATTAAGAGCATGTTACGGAAGAGTCCAGAACACAGGCCAAGAGTGAGTTCAAGCTTTTTTTATCCTTCTTTCCCTGAGTAGAGGTTCTAAATGTGCCAGGCCTTCCAGGCCCAGGTGGCCTGGCGCGTGAGAACCATAGACTCGCCCATGACTGGCCATGCAGGGGGCCAGCACGTCAATTCAGCCGGGCTGTGCTGGGCTCGGCTGTAGAGGCCAATGCGGGTCTATATTTAAAAAAGAGATAAAAAATGCAAATTTACGCAAAAAAGGTAGGCCGGCCCGCTTAAAAAGGCTGTGTCCAGGGCCGCCTCCAAACCGGGCACGGCCTAGTTTACAACTCTACTCACAAGCAGACAAATTATCACAATTATTCATAATTTCCATATACAGGCTGCAGAGCTGTTAAGGCACGTACATTTGCAGCCATTTCTCCTTCGGTGTCACAACCCATCTACTGTCTTTCTTCCTGTGAAATCTCCTAACAACTCGAAGGAGAAAATTAGAAGACCTTCTCCTTGCAAATCTGGCAGCGGAAAAGACGACAGAGAAAGAGGGGTAAGACTAACAGAGAGGGGACTGCTTCCAGCATATGAGGAAAATGCTGATATGCAGCATCAAAGGTTACTGGATGGTGTTAACTCAATAGGAGACGAACTTGAGACAAAGAGGGTCGATCCCACGAGCTATTCAGGGAAGATATCTCGTGACAGTGAAGACTCAAAAAGTGAGAACACAAGTTGTGAGATGGCTGGTTGCAATGGAGACGTTAAGGACAATTTTGAATCTTCATCACAAAAAGAATGCAGCAGCACTGTCGATGTTTTGACGTTACCATCAAGTGCGCAGCTAAAAGAGGGAGAAGAATCTTCTCAAAAGCACGCTCCACAATTGACAGAAGCTGACAGAGAAAGTGAGAAAACAGCAGACTTGGAGGCTCCACCCAGTCCCCAGGTAAATGGGGAAACAGAAACAAACGCAGAGGATTTTGTTTCTGTGAAGAGCAGTAAAACTGCAAGATGTGAAGCTAATGCAGAACCAATAAAATATTTGAACGAAGAAGAAAATACCGGAGATTGTTCGGGAGTACTTTTTGACAACACAATATCTGGAAGTAAGGATGAGGTAAAAATTACAGCGGCTACCAAAAGTGACCTTGTGCAAACCCAGGAAGAAGACGTTCAAGTGATAAATCATGCATCTAGTGAGTCATTGTTAAGTACATTAGTCGGAATCGCCTGTGATGAAAGCAAGGGTGAGTGGGAAAATCCGAGCCAACAGAGAGCTGATGCTTTAGAGTCGTTGCTTGAAGTATGTGCATGTTTACTTAAGCAGGACAAGCTCGACGAGCTTGCAGGTGTGTTGAAACCATTTGGTGAAGATGCTGTCTCATCAAGAGAAACGGCAATCTGGTTGGCGAAAAGCCTAATGGCTGCAAGAAAATTATCCAAGGGATCCTAGTTTTCAAGAATTGGAGATGATCTGTGTTTTCATTTTTAACAAGTTCCTGTAAAAATTGGTTTTCTATGAGATGTTTGATTTATAGTCTGTGTTCTGAAGAGTAGTACTGTTATATTTAAAAGCTAGGGGATTGTATTACTGGGAAAACATGTGTTACAATTATTTTTCTTTGTTTGCTGAAGGCAGCTTGTATTCTGTATATCAATTCTTTGATGGAAATTCAACAGAACAAATCATGAAAATTTATCAGTGTTTAGCATCTGTGCTCAGTTCTGTCTAGCATAGCAACATTCTTATGATGATATCATTTCTTTCGATTCTTCGATATTATTCACTTAATAGTTTCGGTTTTGTTCTTCCGTCCCCCCTGCCTTCCATATGGTGGTTCTCACTCTGGTTTCAGTCTGCTGCTACGGCAGCCACCATATTTTCCAACAGTAGCATCTATTGAAGAATCAACGTCTATTGACAATGAAAATGCAGTAACTTCCATACGTCAATACACAGCAAGTCTGGACATATTTTTTCAGATAACATACACAAACACCCAGCTACAAAATTGACAAAAACAGAAGGTGTGGCATTCAAACACACAAGGTGCAAGCTAATAAAAATCAAGACGATGCAGGGGGCGGGGTACCCGGAGAGAGCGTAGAATGCCTGACTGTTGTAGTTCGATGAAGCCAAAAGTGGTATCTTCTGTAGGCCAAAACCTCTCCTACAATCTTCCAATTGAAGAAGGATTTCTCTTCCATGAATTTTCACAAGCTACAAACATTTCATAAATACATACAAGGCAAATCAATAAAACCAGAAAAAGTTATAGAATCGTGCCTTCAGCTCCGCAATTTCATACTAAGCTCGTACAAAAACTTGCATTCCAAGCAGACATCGTAAATAATGTATTCAACCAGTTGAAGTAAAAACAAAAAAAGTAACTCAACCCTATTATCCACAACAAACTAATAAGCTTTGATCCCAATAAATTTGGAATCATTTCATCAGCATGTACTTTTCAGGAGCCTACCAATCCAAATGCCTGTGCTCAAAAGTTCAGGAAGCATTTTATGAAAACCAATTTTATGTTTCTTGCAATTTATATAAAGAAAAACGTTGCAGATCTCAAAGTACAAAGCCATTAAGAAACTTAACTAGCACAACATACTAAAACTACCATACAAAATGTAATCGGTCTATTGTTCAGAGACCAAGGTTGGCGAGTAATGGAGCTAAAAGGATAAAAGAAACACACTCTAATGCAGATAATATAGTCTGCCACAGGAAAATGCCATTCCTTGATTGAAACCGAGACTTGGGACCTCAAATCTACTGTTCTGCATCTTTGTGCTTCTTTTTCTTCTTCTCACTTTTATTCTCTTCATGATCATTTCCAGCAACAGCTGCAGGTAAAACTGAGGTGTCACCATTCTCTGCATCCTTGTGCTTCTTCTTTTTCTTCTTTTTCTCAGACTTCTCCTCGTCCGATGCCCCAACATCTTCCTTCACTTTATCCTTCTTCTTATCCTTCTTTGATTTTTCACCATCAGAAACTACACCTTGGTCGACACCCTCTTTCTTCTTTTTCTTTTTCTTCTCTTTCTTCTCAACTTCCACTTCCACAGTCTCACCCTCGCCTACCTTCTTTAATTCAACCTTCTCTTTCACTAGCACAGTTTCCTCGACTTCTGAGGAGACCTTCGCTTTCTTGACAACAGCATCTGGAGCAGGGCTACCATCAACCTCTTCTAGATTGCGCTTCCGCCCCTCGTCTCCATCAATTGCTTTATGTTTCTTCTTCTTCTTCTTCTCAACCTCAACCACGCCACTATCCACCTTCACTTCACCTGTAGCCGTCTGTGGCTCTGCAGCTGCTGCAAGGCCAGCAACCATAGAGTCGCCTCCAGTGGGCAAAACCACATTCCTCAACCACTCGGCCGGGGTATTCTCAGTCGGTTTCCCACGTTTATCCAATTTCCCCTCTACAATCAACTTCTTCTTCATTGATGCCCTTGGCCCCAACCCCCACTTCCTCGGGTAGGTATCCCTATCCATCACCACCCTCTTAATCTTTGCAATCACTCCATGATCGCAAGTGGCTATCACCGCAGTTGTCATCTCTGCAATCCCCAAAGCGATTGCCTCTCCTTTAGTTGTCATCAACACCACTTCCTCTCCAACCTCGATGTCATTCTCAAACCTCAGCAACCCCGGGATCATCAACTTTGCACCATAACAAATGGCATTCACCGCAGAATCCTTCACCACAAGCCTTTTATAACTAGTCAATAGAACCTCCAATGGCATAATCACCCTCCTCAAATAAGTCTCATCCCTATAATTATCATAAACCCACTGAGCATCCATCACATCGTGCATCGTCACCATATTATCCTTCTCCCCCATTATACCTGACCTCACTCTCCTCAGCTCCTGCATATGCGCTCCCACACCCAACAAAAGCCCCAAATGAACACACAGAGTCCTCACGTACGTCCCTGCCTCACAAGATATCCAAAACACAACCAAATGCCTATCTGCATCATACTCAAGCAACTTACTCTCATAAATAGTCCTAATCCTCAGCTGCCTTTTAACAGCCGAAATCAACGGAGGCCGCTGAAAAACCGCCCCCGTCAGCGTCTCCAGCGCCCGGGCCACTTTCGCCACCTCGGGCACCTTCGAATGCAACCTAGCAATACACACATACTCCTTCCCAGCACCCTGCTGGGATTTAACCAAACGTGTAGCCCTATCAATACACACAATCAAATTCCCAGTAACCTTTGGATCAAGAGTGCCCGAATGCCCGGTTTTCTCAACCCTCAGAATACGCTTAACCCAAGCCACAACTTCATGGGACGACGGATTAGCTGGCTTATCCAAATTCATGACCCCATACTTAATGTATTCAGCTAAAGGACGTTTCAAAGGGGAGTAGCCGGAGGGAATAGGAGTATAGTGTCCGGTGCGTACATTTAACTTGTCGTAGTTCTTCAAAAGGATTGGCCATTGAGAGGTATCAATAGAGGGAGCATAGCTTTGTGGCTTGATCAAGTAATCAATGGCGGCATCCTTTTCGTCGGTATTCTGGGTTGGGTCAGTGAGGTTTTTTAGTTGGTCGGATTCTTTGGCTTTGTTTTTCTTCTTCTTTTTCTCGGAGTGAGAAATTTGAATGTCAGCCATTGCGGTGCGTAAAGCAGTGAACTTTTTCCGACGGTATAGTAGGATTTTTTAGGTAATGAAGAAAGGATGAGGAGAAATGAGTTTTTATTTGGGGGCGAGGGAGGGAAGTTGGGTTAGGGTTTAGGGTTTTGGTGGAGGATACAGGCGGATGACAGGAGGCCCATAATGTTTCACTTATGGCCCATTAGTTGTTGGCAATGCTTCTAACCAGTTGGTTTTAGGTAGAGTCATAAAAGAAAGGGTAATTTGCGGCCTTCATCCCCAACCTTTGAACTTTTGACACTTTTATCTCTATTTTTTATTTTTTGGCACCCATATCCTCAACCTTTCTTATTTTGGTGGCTCAAGTCCCCAACTTTTGAACGTTTGACACTTTTATCCTCATTCTTTATTTTTTGGCATCTATATCCTCAACATTTCTTAATTTGGTGGCTGAAGTCCCCAACTTTTGAACATTTGACACTTTTATCCTCATTCTTCATTTTTTTGCACCCATGTCCTTAACATTTCTTAATTTGGTGGCTGAAGTCTCCAACCTTTGGACTTCTGTATAATATTTTTAATTTTTTAATTGAAACTTATGAAAAGTTTATTTAAAGTCAAGTTTTGTGAGTAATTTTATCTATAAATATTGATTTATTTAAAAAAATTTTTACAAATTTTATGAATTTTTTATGATATATCTTCTTCATTTTTTTGCATCCATATCTTCATTCTTCATTTTTTTGCACTCATATCCTCAAATTGAGCATTAATCAAAATAAAGTTTTCTAAATAAAACAATTTAATCTGAATAATACAATATTCAGAAAATAGGATGATCATCCACCCAAAAAGATAACGGGGTCAATATCAAAAGGTCGAACCAAAGTCGACCTGGTTTCAATTAAAATTCAATTTTTTGCACCCATATCCTCATTCTTCATTTTTTTGCACTAATATCTCCAAATTGAGTATTAATCAAAATATAGTTATCTAAATAAAACTATTTATTTGAATAATACAATATTCAGAAAATAGGACTGACCATCGATCCAAAAAAAATAACAGGTCAATGGTCAAAAGGTCGAACCGGTTTCAATTAAAAAATTAAAAATTAATCTAAAAATATCATAAAATTTTTTAAAATAAGTTTTTTTTAAATAAACCAATATTTATAGACAACATTACTCACAAAACTTGGTTTTAAATAGACTTTTCATAAGTTTTAATTAAAAAATTAAAAAATATAATACAAAAGTCAAAAGGTTGGAGATTTCAGCCACCAAATTAAGAAATATTAAGGATATGGGTACAAAAATGAAAAAAACGTGGATAAAAGTGCCAAACGTTCAAAAGTTGGGGACTTCAGCCACCAAATTAAGAAAGGTTGAGGATATAGGTGCCAAAAAATAAAGAATGAGGATAAAAGTGTCAAACGTTCAAAGGTTGGGGACTTCAGCCACCAAAATAAGAAAAGTTGAGGATATGAGTGCCAAAAAATAAAGAATAGAGATAAAAGTGCTAAAAGTTCAAAGGTTGGAGATGAAGGCCACAAATTACCCTAAAAGAAAAAAAAAAAAATCTCAAAATCGAATCGAATTGTTTGTATCAAATCGTTAGTTTAGGTCTATATAGCCTGTTGACATTTTGATTTTAAACCAACTCGAACCTTTAAAAATAGTTTAATTTAGATTTCAATGTTAAGAAATCACTTGAATTGAATTTATTTTTTATAATTAAAAATTAATTAATCATACTTACTTACACATTTATAAAGTGAACAAAACTACAATGCAATGTTAAATTTATTGGACTAACTTATTTATTTTTTTTCAAATTATTGAGCAACTAGCTCATAACCACAAGTTCATTATTGAGCCCAGATATTTACTAATTTCTGTCAATTTCTTCTTTATTCCAATTTTCTTCTACGACAAATATTAATGTAATGTAACAATTGAGACAAATATTAATATAATATAATATTTATATTTAAAAAGTTATTGTTTAAAATTGTATTGAGAATTTTAGACTAATTTACTTATATTTTAACTTGTTTTAAATATGTTACTATTATGTTGATAGATAAATTAGAGTTTAAAATCAAACATAACTACAAAAAATAGTTTTGTTTCATTTAGTTTGAAAAAAGAAATGTTTTATTTGATTTGGAATTTTTCCAAAACATTTTAAATAGTTTGGCTTGAAAATAAGTTAAAAATCACCCAAATACAACCGTGTTCACCCTTAACTTATAGTCTCCATCTCAAATTAAAACCATAAAACAAATAGCTGGTAAATCAAAATTGGAGAACATTCTCCACTCCTAACTACCTAGTCTCGTTGTCATCTTAGGCTCAAATATTGAATCAAAAAATATAGATACATTGTAAATTGTTATTATTCCCGACTTAAATATTGAAAATGAAAAAAGTATACTCTAACATTAGACTAACATCTTAAACACATAAACATATTCCACATAAATATCATATTTTCCAACATTTTCGAGTCTGCATTGATAAGTTTTTGAGACAATATAAATGACATCTATTAAACGATATTACAATATCTAAAAGACCATTTGAGCTGTATGACAATATCGTACTAAAATCTTTATTTTCAATCTTAAATGTGACATTGAACAAAGGTCGGAAACTTAATTACAATTGAATATAGTGCAGCTAAGAAAAATTTTAATGTGAATATAACAGTTTGAAATTATTAGTTGACAAGCACAAACTCGAGAGAAACTTCGAAAATTATTCCCATATTAAATTTTGAACATATACAATGGGGTACTTGCTGAACTAAATCGCGTAGTTCTAGCAACAACAAAAGTTGCAAAAATGACAGCATCAATACCACTAGGAAGTAGTAGATTAATTATTTTTCCGCACTAATTCCTTTGAAGATACATTTTGAAGAGTGGACTATTATTTGTCTTGAATATATATAAAATCACGACAAACACAACGTTTTCTTACTAAAAACCATTTTAGCATTATAGTGCTTATATATATTATAGAAAAAAAAAATTTAAATGTCTATTTAGCATTCAATTTTTTTAAAAATTCTATTTAGCATAACACGCCACGTTATATAATAATTTGAACACAACATTATAATACGTTCCTCAGTTCTGTTAAAAATTAGAGACCCCGTTTATTATATCTGTCATTATAGTCTAATGTGATGTACCAAAAATGCACTCCTAACTTGTTCAAAGATTAGATACGAGTGGATATTAATATTAAATACCAAACATGCACTTTATTTTTGGTAAGTAAGGGACGAGACTGAAAACTAACTGTAAATTCGATAATAAGGGATCACCAAGGACATTTGTAACTGAAATTAAAGGTTTATAACATCACTGTAGTTTGAAAAGTCCATCAAATATCAGGCGACTCCATAGTGCTAGGATTTAAACCTGTGGTTCTTAAAACTCAAATAAATGAATATCACAGCCAATAAATTTGCAACTTTAGTTACTCATAATATATTTACCTCCAAAAAGTTTAATCAGACAACACAGCAAGGTAGATAAAACTGAGGACATTAAGAGCTTCCACAAATTTACGGCACGTCTAAAGAGTTGCTACATGTGGCAATTACAGCCAACTGAAAACCATCTTAATTGCTGGAAATAAGTTAATTCATTGTACACCACGGATGATTTTACCATAGGAAACAAGGAACAGAGACCACTTCAGAGCAGAACAAAGGATATGCCAAATCAGGGAAGTGATCACCTCCTCACAGGTGGCACAACACCCCTGCCAGGCGCAGCTCCACGACCGGCAGCCTGAGCCTGCCAATTAAGAAATTTGAGTCAGGTAAAAAATATTGACAGTGATGAGTGGTTGCACCAGTTTACACCTCTATGACAGCCCTATACAAATAATCTACCCAAACAAACCTATTTACACCACCACAACAGCCCGATACAAAAAATCTACCAGTCATATAGCCAAAAGGCATATGGGAAGCAAATAGTACAAGATGATCATGCTTACAAGGAAAATTTAGCCTTAGCAACTAATAATGAGACCATGTTTAACACTAGATATCAGATTGCCAAAAGGAATGAGGGGGGATACTAGGAAACTTACTCTAGCTCGCATGGCAACAGCACGTCCCCGTCCAACTCCAAGTGCTGAACCCTTGCCCTTCAAAAGGAGGAAGTCAAATGAATCAGCAAGGATGTACATAGGATAAGCAAAAAAGAAGAAAAATTACAGGCATAATAAAATGGTACCTTGATTCTAGCTTCCAAACGCTTGAACATTGGAGCGTTCTTGAGCATATCTGGTATTACCATGAATCTGGTAAAAAATCAGCTTTAGTAAAGATCCAAAAATAATAATTATAATAATAATAATTGATGCAAGAAAACAACTTTTCACAGTAAATTACATGGTACCTGACTTTGCTGCCACGAATGAAAACATGCTCGAGTTGTGAGACCTTCCCGTCCTGTAAAAAATTGACCAAAATTAGCAATCAGAGAAAGATCAAAATATAAACTAAAGAAGTTTCTTCATGTTATCAAGAACCCCATGAGAACAAATAAAATAAAACCACTTTGAAACTTATTTGTTTTCAATATTTTGCACCAGAATCACTTTGTAATATTTTAGTAGTTCAACTCTCTAGTATACCATTCTTTTCCATTTTATCTAACATGAATAATTACTTAGTTTTATAAATACTTAGAAATATCAAGTCATTTCAATTCATTTAAGAGAGCGTGCAAGGTATACTTGAAAAGACAACTAGAAATTCCCAAGGCACAAAACTAAAGTGGAAAACAAACAATTTAGCTAAATGTGAAAAAGACAAGTAAACACAAAATAAACCACAATATACTCTTAGAAACTTGTAAGATCTTAAGCAGGCTTTACTTTTAAGAATCCACTTATAAACACTGCATCATAATAACTACATCTCCTCTTTGTGCTTTAAGAGAAATCCCTGATTGTTTAAATAATAAGAATACCTTGAGTTGTACAAGGAAAAACAACTGGGGACATCTTTTCAAAATTAAAATCGGAAGTTTCATCCATAATAGAAAAAGATAACATTTTTGTTCATCTAAGAATCTTTTCGACGATCAAAATTCCATTCAAGTTTGATTTTACTACATAAACACCTGAAATTCTAAAACAAAAAATCCCATTACTGAAGACATGAAGAAAAGGAGAAAAAAATCTCTAGACTTCATAATTATCAAAACTAATACGAAGTTTTCATTACCAAAAAAAAAAAGTTTTTCCCTTTAACTTGTAGAGTTTAAGAAATAAGGAAATCTAAAAGAACTCCACTAGTTAATATTCACATTTCTAAGACATTTAACAATTTGAATCTTCATTATACCGTATATGATTGACCTAGATTTTAATGACAAATAAACAACATAAATTAAAAATAAATTGCAAATAACTAAATAACAAGTGTGCGTATGAGAATAGACAGTAACAGGCATGGTCAAATGAAGAAATAGTAGTTAAACACCAGGAATCGAAAATGAAAGAAAATTAAGGGCATCGAAACAAGATAATACCCTGACTTCAATTTTTCATATAAACAAAGAAACTAAATCATTCAATTAGGAATCTTCTATTCTAGACTCTACGATTAAGATCTACCTAGGGTTTAACAAAATAATTAAAGCCAGAAACAATAATAAAAACAATTTTCACTATAAGATCTACCTAGAATGTAATACTGAAACACAAAAGAAATTAATTATGAACTAAACCCCGATATACAATTACACATTACAATTATTTAAACAAGGAATACACACCTTAGCAGTGTAAGTGATGTTTTCAAGCTGGCAATTCCAGTTATCCTCACACTCCACCATGCTGCCTCTGTAAAGCTCGCCGCTCTTCAGCTCGACTGTCACTATGTGCCCAGACGCCTCGTGCAGTAGCTTCACTGGAATCCCTAAACTCCGACTCATTTTAATTTCTCAGAATTTTTTTACTGATTCCCTTCGTTTTTCTTCTGGTTCTGCAGTAGTGTGTGCGTGGAAATTTCTCAAAAGGGAGATTAGGGTTTTTTGGGTAATGAAGAAACAAGGTGAAATGAGGGTTTATTCGGCGGCGGGGGTAATGGGGGTGTAGGGGGTTTTAGGGTTGGGAAAATTAACCGTGCTTTGTTAATTATATTTAGTATCTACACTGTAATTTTATTAAGAATAAAATATATTTACACTTCCAACCTTTATTAATTTTATTTGTACAAATCGTCCTTAATATTTTATTAATTCGTACACATGATTCTCAAATGATAGTTTTAACCATTGTTGTAAAAAGTCCGCCTAAGTCTCGTTTAGGTTTCATCTAAATTTGAAGTTCGGCTTCCACACCTAGCCACACATCACGCATCGCTCTCGCCTTACCCTTATCTCGCTATCGCCTACGACTCTTCTAGGTTCGAAAAGCTTGAAGCTCGGCCTCCACACCTAGTCACGCTTTACGTTTTTTAGAACATTGGTTTTAACAATTTTGCCTCTAACTTAAATAAATTAAAATATAATTAATTTTACTGATAGTCATTGAAATTTCAATAAAATTATAAAACGGACACTGAAGTTACAAATTTCATTACTGTTCACTAAAGTATACTAATGAGTTCACTAATAATCACTTTATTAAATTTTCAGCATAAATTGACTACGTATTACTGTTAAATGGAAACATGGCATACAATCAGTTGACATTTAGCAAAAATTAATGTCACGTAGACTTAATGTATTAATAATAATAAATTCGAACGACAAGAGATGCACATAAAATATGATGACTTAGCTGTAATTTCTGGACAATATTTAAATCAGATCTCCAAACCATTTGGACAACCCGATTTTTTTCCCAAAAACGATCCAAAACCTTAATTTTTCTCCCAATTGGTTAAATCGGTTGTGCACATGATTTGTGGATCTGATTTAGATTTTGTCCAAAAATTGTAGCAAAGTTCTCATATTTTTGTGTATCATTTATGGTCTAAATTTATTGTTATTAGTATATTAAGTCTATGTGGTATCAATTTCTGCTAGGGATGGCAAAAAAACTCGCGACCCGCCCCGCACCCTATCGGATAATAGGGGTGGTTTGGGACAAATTTTTCTACCTTGCTTGTGGTCCGACCTGCCCCTCAATTTTTTTTTTTAAAAATCATAAAATATAATAGAAATTATAATTTTTACTACAAATAGACTAAAGAAGATTTGAACCCGGGTTGAAACTTGTAAACTACCAATCTTAACAACTACACTATAACCTCAATCTTATAAATTTGTTGTTTTGTTTGGTACAAATATATTTTAAAAAAATTATTTCTTTTTTTAATTATTAAAAAAAAAAAGATATTTAATCGAGGCGGTTGGCGGGTCGAAGGGCCATCCAGCCCCGTCCCGGGGATGACCGCCGGACCCGTCCCATTGCTATCCCTAATTTCTGCCGAATGTCGATTGATTGTATGCCACGTGAATACTTGACGATGACACGTCATCAATTTACGCTGAAAATTTAACAGAGGGATTGTTGGTGACGCATTAGTATACTTGAGTGTCCGGTACTGAAATTTTGTAATTTATGTAATTGTTTTATAATTTTATTGAAACTTTAGTGACTGCCGATAAAATTAACCCAATTAAAAAATATATATAATAAAAAAAATGAGTAATGCTATTTGTACATCCCAACTTACATCTATAATTACACTTGCTTATTTGGTAGAATAAAATAATGAAAATAATATTCAAAATAATATTTTGGTCAAATGTTTCACCGCTAAATCCTACTGCCACATAAGCAAGTGTAAGTGTGGGCGTAAGTGAAAATATACAAGTAGCATTACTCTAAATAAAATTGTAATTAAGATCCTTAACTTTTTTAAAGTGCAAAACGATCTTTTTATATTCTATTATTTAAATCAATTAAAAAAAATCACTTTCTTCTCCAACTCTACCCCCACCAATAACAAATTGAGGGGGATTTCTCCCTCAATTTCATACCCAAATTCGCCAGAGTTTAAGTTCGATATCGAATTAGGGGAGGAGAAATTCTCCCGATGGGCTGGAAGAATTTTTTGTTTTGTTTTTATTTTTTTTAGTTGTTTTAAATAAAAAAATGTGAAGAGACTATTTTGTGCATATTAAATTAGTTAAATTTAAATCATGAGTTTAATTTTTTGTTAACTAAAGAATAATTGGATGAAATTCAGAAATTTTCTACTGATTTCCTTCGTTTTTCTTATGATTCTGCAGTAGTATGTGCGTGGAAATTTTTCAAAAGGGAGATTAGGGTTTTTTGGATAGGTGGTGATCTCCTCCCCACCCACTAGACAACCCTTTTTGGGTAATGAAAAAGATAGAACATCTGTGAATAAAATTATATATAACGACCTCAATCTTTGTTCATTGTCCTCAACTTTTTATATCGTATTCATATTCTATTCTCACCCGATTTTTTTCAGAAAGTTCTAATAAAAGGTTAATTAGTATATCAAATTGTATAAAAACCGGCCAAGGCCCATCGAACATCTTAGCACCGAAGCCGGCCCCGGATTTACTAAGAGCATCTCTAAAAGGATATCTCGGGAAGATTGTATTTGATGTCACAAGGAAACCATATCCCAATCTAATAAAATCAAGAACACAATCTTAGAGATCGAGAGAGACTAAGATGCAATCGATTGGTGGATTATGATCTAAAAAATGTCGGACTCAATTATTCCAAGGCACGCTTCGAGTCAGCATATATTTTTGGTATTCATCATCATAAAATGACTTGATTGGAGTGCCAACGAAAAAAAAATGGAAGATGTCTAGTAACATTATGCGTGATGGCGGATGAGTGATTGGAGCATTATGGAATGCCGGTGTGTAGCATCCTTCATTTATTATACTTTTCATAAAATACTTTATAATTTATGTCCATGAAAATTAGTGTTTAAGTATTTTTATTTAATTTTTTATAATTTATTTAATCAGAATATATGCTAATAATTTTTTATTTAAATTTTTATAATTTATCTACATTCCCACTCTTGTATAATTCGACTATAATTTTTTCAATCCACGATTCCATTGAAGACACTTTTTTCTCTACTTTTATTTTATTTTTCACTTGTACAACATTCTATATTGTGCAACAATATGGAATATTGTATGCAAACAAAAGAAAGACGAGGAGAAGAGCATATCCACTTTTTTCTTTGTAATTTAAATAATTTGAAGTGATACAATCCAAAGTAGGGATGGCAAAAAAATCAGTCGACCCGAACCCGCCCCGCCGAGTAATAGGGGCGGGTTTGGGGCTGCCCCAAATCCGCCCCTCAATTTTTTTTTTGAAAATCATAAAATATAATATAAATTATAATACTCACTAAAAATGGATTAAAGAAGAATCGAACTTGGGTTTGAAACTTATAAACTAAACCACAACTCAAATCTTATAATTTTTTTGTTTTGTTTGATACAAATATTTTAAAAATTGTATTTTTTTTTAATTCTTTTATCAGTTTAACAAAAAAAAAAAAAAAAAAAAACCAGGACGATTGCCCCTTCCCTTCCCTTCCCTTCCCTACCCTACCCTACCCTACCCTACCCTTACCCTAATCCAAAGTTGCATTACATATGCTCCCATATTGAACTATTGTAGCTACGGGGGGGATTCCCCAACTGGGTGGGGACGAAGACAGGTAATTTTTCTATCCTTACTTTTTACTTAAAAATTGAAGAAATAATTATTTTACTTTGATTCAAAATAATTTTTCAATTGAAGCCCTAGTTGACTATGCCAATCTTGCTCACTTAATCTTCTCAACTCAACTCGAACATGCTGACGAATTGACGCAAGATAAACGTTAATCTTTCTTACTTTCATCTCTAATTCTTTTACTTTCAAATTGCGAAGTTACCATTTATTTTTTTCTACAATTCAGATATTTCTTCAATTTGTACATGTACATGTAAATTGCCAATAACACAAAATGACACATAAAAAACGGTTACTTTTTCATTGTCACCACAAATTAAGCAGTTCATGTGCAGGCAGTTTGTTTTTCCATACAATAATCAAGCAACTATGGCCAAAAAAATACAAATACAAAGGAACAAGCACCTTGCTAGATGCTACATAATACATATTTGGCTTTACTGCGGTTTATCTTCTCGAGTCCCTGAAGTCTCTCCCCCGTTCTTCGGCTTCTCTGGGGAAACTTTGGCAGGGGTCGACCGCTCTGATTGAGAGAATTGAATCAAGATTTGCATAAGAACCGTGACAACTGCCAACGCAACTGCTGAAATACTGAGACCTTTCCACGAAGAGAGAAGTGAGGACCACTGGAAAAATTTTAGGGCCCCCAAAATGAGTAGGATTGCCCAAGAAACGACAACCTGTTATTGGAAAAAGGCAAGCCATTAGTTCAATACAACTAATGCAACCCAAAATCAATTAGATGTGTGCTTGGCTAAGCTTAAACATTTTGTTTCAAAACATGCTTGGATAAATTGCTTCCAAGTAAAAACAATTAGAGTCAAATAAGTAACTTATTTCTAACTTTCACCAATTGTAGAATTATTTAGTTTAAAACGAACAGTTTATATATAAGTAAACTTTTTAAGCTTAGCCAAACATGCCCGTACTATTTTAATGTATCTACCAATAGGGACTTCACTGGCCGGCCAGTGTCTTGCAATTGTTCACTGAAGGAATCCTCAGCTGCATGCTTGTCCAATAACTTATCCTAATTCACAAGAAAGCAAACAGAAAAACGGATCATCACAAGTTACATGTTGCAACCAGATAAATTCTTCGTTTTCTTTAGATACAGTCTTTCTCCAATGGTCAACAGTTTTGGAAAAGAGTAAATATCGAAACTGAAGGAAATCATAAGTGTGCACCTTGGCCACAAAGACATCCCTACACCACTGAGCAACATCATCATCCGTTTCAGGCAAATCCTTCATCAAGTGTCGCTTGAGGTGCACATGCACCTGCACAATGGCGAATTATCAACGTCTAAAAATTGGGGAAAAAGAAAAACACAGCATCCTAGCACAAAGATCAAATTGTCAAAGCTATTTCTTTAGACGTATAAAGCAATAGGTAATTTCATCTAGCAACCAATACTTTTTCAAATTATACTATAATCCTAATATATAATAGTTTCGCTAGTCCTTGTTTGGCCGAGCTTAAATTAATTTAAACTTGTCAAATATACTTTTTATCCACACATTTAGTATGACCCACAATTTACTACTCACTTACTACCACACATTCTATAGGACCCATAATTTGTAGGCATTTGAAAATAAATTTCAGCACACTACCAAACATGCACAGCAGCATATATACCATAAAATGTAATCCCCCACTATTATGATAGAGTGCAAATTCATTTAGCTGCCATTGTGCACAGAAGATTCTCCAGATTCATCTGTACATTTGCATTGCAACACTTGCCTTGATACTGATTTAGATTCAACCCAACAGTTACACCTAGCTACTTGAGCTGTGATGTAAAGGGAAAATGGAAAAAGGAACACAAAAGATATCCTTGTCCAGTCTAACTTTCTTTTTCCGTATATAATATGCACATACATACTGAACTTTCTCTATTCTATTCCCTACTTAAATTTAGGCAGAAAGCTTCAAGAATTCAGTTCATTTTGAAGTAATTTACTTTTCCTAGAACACATAATGACAGCATTATAAAATGACACCAAGCATATTAATGTAGATGTCAGTTGACATGCACCGTTACTCCCGTTGGGTGTAGATAAGAAAAGTTTCAAAATCTGATCGTACATAGCCGCAGCTCCAAAATCTAACTTCTTATAAATGCAAAATGAAGCAATCCTAAATTACCTCCTAGCTACATTCAATTGCCATCATATTAGCAAATTTAACAGTAGAGCTCTGAGAAATCAGATTTTGCCGGCTTACCACAGAAGGTTGCCCTTTAAAGAGTCTTATCATGGTAGGTGCAGGTGACGTTTTGGGGATGGCAACAGTTACATCATAAATGGCAGGAACAAATGTGCGCATATGACTTACTGCTGTAACAAAACCCTGAAAACAACAAGAGATATTATCGTGCATATTGAATAATGTACAACCTTGGAGAACAAAAGATTACACAATTGTATCATCATGTATAATAACTTATATATGCAGAAAAGCAATTAAGCAGTAGCAGTATTGGAAAGGTTACAGTACTTCACGACTTCCTGTCCAGAGCAAAAAGTTTGTTAATGATGAGTCTTTATTAGAGTCAACGGAAGAAGTTAATGATATTGAAAGAATCAAAAACAGAATTGCAACAGGTCAAGGACAAATGCAAATTACAGGATATTGTGATGAAGAATATGTGAACCTAACAAGAAGACGTGCATGGCAAATTGAAACAAATGAGGAAAGGATCTCTATTTCAAACAAGATATTCTGATGAAAATGACTCTGTTTCATTCACGAAAACAATCAAAACCCCTGGGTCAAATAGCTGGGGAACAGGTGATACCATGTTCCGTCAGACTTGCACAGACTGTCATGCTACCGAAAGGTAGTTCAACAATTAATACCAAGAGAATAAATTGAAACACTACTGTTAGATTGTTGAAACATATAAAGGGAAAATAAGAAACAAACCAAGAACTTCAATAAACACTAATAGAACAGCAGTAGCACTAGATAATTTTCCCATACAGAAGCAGGTGCAGTTGAAAACCTTTGTACGAGGAATCAAAACATTCCTTGGAACGGGAAGCCCTGCTGAAGTAGCATATTCTTGAGCAGCCAAAAGCTTTGCCTGAGTAAATCGTGTACCCTCCACAAAAAGTGCCAGCCAAAAGGGCAGAGGGAAATCCCTTAGCCGTTGAAGACCTGCCTGCAAGAGATGTCCGTGAAGTCCAAATTAATATCAAACCCAACAGTTAAAGAATAAAGAAAATTGGAGAGGGAAACACATATTATAGCAAAAACAAAGACGTCTGGTATGAACATCCTCCACGTGAATAATGGAGGATAAAAATTCATCATCCAATACCTTTAAAGTGCTTTCATCCTTTGCCCAGCTTCTTTCAAGAAAGAGATACTCTGAAAACCACATGGACCATCCTATCACCTGCATATAGATGCATCAGCATGCTTGTTTGTGCATATCTTATTCAGTACCTCAAATAATAGGGTTGGGGTGAGAACAAAGGAACGTGATAAGAAACAAGAACACAACAGGAGTTTAAGCCTAGTAATGCTATCTATGAATATTTGTTAGACGTTTTCAGCAACGACAGAAATATTAAACTTAAAAAGATCATACAATATGATATCCAACACCTTCAAAAGGTTAATCACCCTGAGACAGTGACCAGTGTAATTAAATATTTATAAACTTCAGCCTACAAAACATCCAACCAAAATTTATAATTATTTCATTACAAGAACCAGGGCCAACTGGTCAATAACATTTCTTGACTATGACTTTTATCTTATTTAAAAGTCATCAAAATAAAGACAAATTAGTCACAATACAGAAAACATTATTTTGACAGGTGGCATGGTTTTTACTGGATTTAAATCATCAATCAGTAAAGCATATTTCTCCATTGTCATACACAATTGTTTTATGTGCCGATAAGTAATAATATTCAAGAAGCTGACCACTCTACAAACTTTAGAAATCAATAATAAATCAAAACAAAAAAGTCACTCCGTAACAACTGAACAGGTAGAAGGTGAATTTAAGATAAAAGTAAAGGCTTATTTAGCACTTCGGAACAAGAATTGGCATCAAATACTTACTGGAAGGAGCTTTGATGATTTTTTCATAACAGCTAATGAGCTACCGAGGCAACCTGATCGCTGCCAGTAAAAGATACAAGGATCAATAAGAAGAATCTGACATAAAAATGACGATCTAAAAACAAAATTCAAATCAAGCATTAGCAAGGACATTGCACAATTCCAGGTGTACTGCTTTATTTGTCTTTCTGAGGATGAAACATGCAAAGCTAGTTTCTATTACAAAAAAAAAAAATCGTATCTGTCTGTGTATCAGCGTGTGTCTACTCACGTATCCCTACAATGAGTGCATGTGCATGCACAAGCATCTGTACTAAAAAACATTTCATACCCACTTCATCCCACAATGAATGTTCTACACTTTTACTCGGTATGACCATTTCCTTCAAATTCAGTTCTGTGTCTCAGGGAAAAAATATGGTTACATCAAGACCAACATCGACCATGTTTAATCAAACACCAGTGCCTACAGGTAGTAATAATAGTGCAAAAAAAGTAATGATGTGGCAAGCATTACATGAAAAAGTATAGAGTGAACATTTTTTATATCGGAAAAAGGATAATGTTTGAATTTCCTGATGGACAGTCCACAAAATTCATTAGTGCTTCCACTCAATTCAAGAAACGCACCACGTGCTCTATCTGTAACTTAATCCACAAAGACTAGACAAAAGTACATGCGGTATACTTGTTCCCATGTGGAGATATGTGTTATCACTAAGGACTTCGTGTTTGGAAAAAGACAAACTAGTATTCTGCACTTTGTACTACTAATGATCTTCATTTACCTTCTTAAGGTTTTTGTAGTAGAGAAAAGATCTGGACCCCGATTCGGGGTCCAGATCGCTTTCCGATTCCCCACCCCCTGCAATAAATGCCCCCCCCTCCCTAATTGAAAAAAATAGGCACCCTCCTCCTGCTTTAAAACACCCCCCTTCCATTTATTTGATCCCACCCCTCCACTTTATTCAATCCACTACTTATTTATTTATCACTAAATTTACATCCACATTATTAATATAATTAAATTTATTAAATTAAAAATAATTTTATTATTATTATATTTATTTATTTTTAAAAATATAATATAATAATAATATTTATTAATTAAATATTATTTATATCATATAATAAATAACATAGTTAACGTTAATTTTATTATTTAACATTACAAAGAAGACTAATTAATTAGTTTATATTTGAGTAACAAATTAAATTATACTTAAAAATAAATTTTACATTGGTCTTTTTTTTTTTCTTACGCTTTTTCTATTAGCGTACTAAACCCCGCTTCACGTGCATATTGATTGTAAAATTATATCGCTTTATCGATGATTCAAATTCTTGACCAACATGAGGAATAACACTAATTGTAAAGATCTTTGTGCCACCGGTGGGAAAAAAAGCAGAGACATGTCGTTTGGATCTTTGATCAATGCTAAATTATCGATGGTGTGGGTGCAATTATATTTTTGATGCACATTTTAACACTTGTCACTAATTTATTACTTCTAATGTAATATTATTTTCTTTTTTGTGTATGTAAATTATTAATTGAAGCAAATTTATTGTGCGCGTTTTATTTATTTTTAATTTTTAAGTAAAATTTAATTTGTTACTCAAATATAAATAAATTAATTAGTGTCACTATAATCTTAATAATAAAATTAACGTTAATTATATTATTTATTATGATATAAATAATATTTAATTTAATAAATATTATTATATATTATATTTTTTAAAAAATACAATGAATATAATAATAAAAATATTTTTAATTTAATAAATTTAATTATATTAATAATGTGGATATAAATTTGATGGTAAATAAATATGTGAGGAATTAAAAATGTGGGTGATTAAAGAAAAGAAGAGATGTTGGGGGGGTTAAACTAAATTGGGGGTGTGGGGGCCTTTTTAAGTGGGGGTGCTTTATTATTGCGGCGGGATTGGGAAAGGGGGTTCTGTAATTTGCGAGAGAGAGAGGAGGGTGGTTGGCTTTTTGGTTTGAAGGGGAGGGTGACACGTCACTATTCGGGGAAATGTTTTGGACCCCGATTCGGGGTCCAGATCTTTTCTCTTTAGTAGTATACGACTAACAGGACAAGTAGTATAAAATTTCTACTGCACATTATATAGTGGGAACCTTAAATGGAAACCCATGCATAAACAAGATTTTGTTCTGTTTTGATATGGATAGACCATGTGAAAAGTACGTGTAATTCCTCCCTACCACCACCATTCCAGACCACAAAATTATATTATTAATGCAGGACAATAAATTCAATTTTAATTGAAACGAATCACCAACTTTGCTGCAGTAATCCTAGTACTTCCAGGTCGGTCTTGCACCCTTAATGTGTTTTCTAGTTAGTTCACAAGTTATTAATTGGTTTGTCATCATAGTTATTTAAGAATTTTGTTCATGGACAATGCCAAAGACCATTTTAACAGCAACGGTCACCAAGCAGTTACAGAGACCTTCAATATCATGCCATGCGTATGGAGCAGTCCTTATTAAGCTTACTAAATACTAATTAATCAGTCCTGTTAATTCTTCTATTAGGATTCAAAATTAGTTCTTCTATTCGAATTCAAAATCATATACATATCAGGAGTAACCTATAAGACTTAGAAGATTATAAACATTGCTTATACTTCAGTTAATTATTTTTTCATAGTACTCTTCCTAACTTCAAGTCTTCCACACCAAGAACTGACCAGATTCATAAACCTGAGGTTCTTACATGACATCAGTTACTGATAGAGCGTGTGATCATGTGATGCATCTTTAGCGAAGTGCTTCGTGTGTATAATATAAATAGGGAATACAGAAATTAGCCTATATGCAAAAGTAAATGCAGAGCTGCACGGAAGCAACAAGCAGAATGCTAACCTGAGCCAAAACCCATCCTACAAGCCAATCGATGTCACTTTTATGATTACATATGACGAGTGCGTGTTCTTGACCTAGAAAGTACACCAGCACAATTCAATAATTCTCGAGTGAGGCAAGCAAGGCACTTCATCCTTTCCTGGGCACAAAGATGTAAAAATGAATTCAAGAAACATAAGTTTTAGCCTTACCCATCAATTTAAAGGATTCAGAATCTGTATACAATTGGATCTGCAATCAGAAGAGTTACAATGAGAGATGGGACCGTCAGATGATTCTGAAGAAGTGATAAAATTTCAAATTAAAAAGGGGATCCTCTTGTTTCCCTACAACGCATACAATATCAGATCTTTTCTGACTAGACGATAATAGAACGAACAGAAAATGACACATCAAAATAAAATTTCTCTATGGGAGATCAATAAACAAGGTACAAGAATGCATTGGAAGATTTGAAGTCTGCATTTGTGGCTAAAGAACTGCAGTTACATGATCCAACATTCCACCCAAAGAACAAATAAGTTGAGTATCTTCTTTTTACCGGCTCTGTCAAATACAACTTGGAAACGTAACAGCTTCTTTACATATAGACAAAATAAATGCAAAATGACCACATATTATTGAATGTAAAAGCACAAAATTAAGTGAATGTATTCATTCAGAACAATCTAGCATCCAGGTACAGGGAGCTTATTAAATTGACCATTCCATGTCTTTGCCAGAAAATCTTAGAATACAAGGGCCGAAGCCGTGAGTGCCAAACAGTATGTTAAGTTAATCAATATTAAGTTACTATCTCATATAGCTTATTGCCATTACTCAAGAAGTTACTAAGTAATGTTTAAGCCTGGTAACTAAAGCCACAGCATCATAACCCTTTAAGTAAACAGTATTTGCAGCTTTAGATCTAACTTTGCATATCTTTGCACTTGATGATAAGGGCACCCAACAATTCTCAGATAACACGAGATCTAGAAAAACATCTGTAAAGGTGCAAATAACATGATCACCGCAGCAACTTCCATATTTAGTGATTGAATTTCCGATGTGAATCAACAGCAATATTATCATTCTAACATGGAAATAAACTAACTTCATTTAAGATCCTGGGTATATGGAATTACAGTTACTATCATCCCGACTTTCAATTATAAATCTGTTCTTCGTACCATAATGGAGATTGGAGAATAAAAACATGTGAAAGTACATTATAAAATGAGCTAATAGTGCACTCAAAGAATGATGTAATATCAAAAATTCAATAGCACGCTTTGATTTCTTCACCTTTACTCTGGCCCACCAATCAACCAGCCAAACGAGCTCGAGCCACAACAGCTCTGCCACCGCTCTATTGATCCTCCTGTAAGTGTTCTTCGACAATGGCCTTATTAGCACAAAACATACTGCCTGAAAAATCCCCCCAATAAAATTTGTCACATTTCTTCGAATTCAAAAATGCTTCATTCTCAAAAAAAAATATTTATAACAAAATCACCAGAAGCTAATCACTCAAGAAAAATCAAATAAAAAATAGAAAACCCAGAAACCCTAAAAAATCGTGTACCAAATCAACTATGGTAAGAGAAAACACGGTTTAATTAGCTTCTAATTAGCTCAAATAAATTTTAAAAAAAAAAAACTTAACAATTTTCAATTTCTAATCTTGTCCATGGGGTTGGGGTAAAATTAATTTGGTAAATACATAACCTGAATTAAATTGACAACGAGTCCAGATAGGAAAAAGAGAACACCCAACGGCACAATAACAGCTACCGCTGCGATCGCCATAGCCTCGAAATCCCCAATTTCAGACTACGATTTATATATGTGTTGTTAGTATGGATAGAGGAAAAAAATTTGAATAGTGGATATATAAATAATTAGTCTTTAATTGAGAGTAGAGGGAGGTTGGGTGTAATAAAGGAAGGGGGAAATCTGGGAAAATGTGAAATGGAAATAATTTCAAGATTCAAAATAATAGCTGACTAGCTGATAGATACAGATAAAAATTAAATTAAATTAAAATTAAAATATCTTGGAGTGCCAGAGTGGTATTATTAATTTGGTTGCAATGAGTTGAGAAAATTAGTTGTGGATTGGTGACAATAACAAGAAAGTGTGTGTGTGTGTGTGTGTGAGAGAGAGAGAGAGAGAGAGGGATTGGATTTTAGAATCTTTCGTTTCAATTTTTTTAGTTTATAATTATTCATTTTCATAATTTAGAAAATGAACACTTCTTTCTTTTTATTATTATTATTTTTTGCTTCGACCATGTCTTAGATTACCTAAATCACCTCATGTGCAGTATCATGCGCGTCAATCACTTCACTTCCATTAATATGAGCTTTCTAAATCACCTCATGTGCAATATCGTGCGTGTCAATCACTTCACTTCTATTATTAAATGTGCCTTCTTTCTTTCTTTTGTATGAAGAATCTCATTATTCGCACTATCAACTTAATTAAATCTCATCAAAGAAGTAACGTAAAAATTCCTACGAAACACCATTTTTTCTTGATTCTACAGCCAATTTCGTCTCTCCCTTTTCTTAAAAAAAGGGGACAAGGAGCATAATTTCATTCCCAACATGGGATCCGCATGCTTTATAGATCGAAAACATCAATTGTTTCATCTCTATGAACTATTAGAGAAATATAAATAAGAATAAAAGTTTACTATAAGAGTGATCAATATTTGCAAAATAACATTTGCATGATTGCATCCCAGTTCAATTTTTTGAGGCCCTTGGTAGCTTTTGTAAAATTATACACATAGGCCTTGTTTGGTATGTAAATAAAACTATTTATCTAGATAGATAAAAGTATTATTGATAAGAGTTAATGGAATAACATGTTTATTGTTATCTTGTTTGGTTAAGTATAAAGATGAAAAAAGTCACTTTTAAAAATTCAATTTTTGATAATAAAAAAAAAACAATAATACCATTATTATTAACTAGTATATCATTTCTTTTGCGGTGCAATTTGATTGTAGGCTCTATTATGATAAAGGATTGAGGCGGTGAATATATTTTGAAGATAATTGGTAGAGAGATGATCGATTAAAGAGAATGGATTGAGAAGATGAGCAGATTTTGGAGAGGTATGTTGAAAAAATGATTGAACAACAAATTTTAAAGAAGATAAAATTGAAAACGTAGTGATACACAAATGTGCTTTTTTCTTTCCGTAGTGGATAAAACTCTCTACGATCGTGATTAAACGAAAAAAAACTAAAAGAGAAAAAAAGTGAAACGACAAAATGAGTTGGCGATGACGGATGGCGGTGGCGGAGGTGGCAGCGGGATTTTGAGGTGGCCATTACCATCTCCATGACGTTGGAGATTTTTAAATGTAGAGGCGAGGAATGTGGGGAATAAAAAATCTCTTCTTCAAAAGTAGTTAAAAATTCTCTATTTGTGGAAGCCACAACTCCTCTCTCCAAACTTTTGAATTTAAATCCCTAGGTTTATCAACTTGAAACATGAAATCATTTCATGTTTCAAGTTGATAGACTGTAGGATTTTAAATTCAAAAGTTTGAGAGAGGAGTTGCGGCTTCCACAAATCTTCAAAAAGTCAACATAAATGATCAAGAACTCATCCTTACATTAAATCATTGAAAATCCTCAGAAATCAATGACCCAATAACAGTTGACGATAATTCAGAAAGCTCTGAAAAAGAAACAATCATACATGAAAGATTCTTCACAAACACTGATATTGAAGTAAAATTTAGAGAACCAAAAGTTGAGACAGAAGCAGTCCCAATGGACTATGAACCTTCATCTTCTAACCCAAAAGGGGATGGAAAAAGACTCATAGGAGACTTCACTCCTAGACCAGCACCTTATGAAGATAATGAAATTGGTCCTTCATATCTTCTTCACAAACCAAAGAAATTACCTGTCGATGTTAAAATTCTTGACTTAGACTGCGTAATTAATCCAGAAACAGTCATTGAAGATTGGTATAATAATATCATGATTTCAATGATCATACATAAAGAAATACATAGAGATGAGCAAAACTCATGGCACTATGTCATTTCAAGCACAAGAGGAAATGTGAAAGCCTTCCTTATAACTTTTAGCTATGAAGCAAAAAATGCTCTCTGGCTTGAAACCCGTTGAAATATTCTTCAATTCATCAAAAGAATTGTGGAGCAAATCTACAAACAATTTACTGGACAAACCTTTGAAGTATACAAAAGTGTCAGCTCAACGATTGATCAAGGAGATGCTTTAAACCACCTAGAAAAAATGACAATTTGTGACATATGCTATTTTGAAGAATACACATGTGAATTCTCAAAATACTATTACATTTGTCCTCCAATGTAATGGAAACAACTAATGTAAAAATTTATGAGAAAACTTCCTTATCCATTCAATGATGAAGTCATCATTCTTTTAATGAAGCCATTAAAATACAAGAACCTAGTAATGCATAACTTCAAAGCTAACATGCAAATTGATTCCTCTTTAGGATTAGCAATTACTGTTACAAGAAACTTACTTGCAGAAAAATGCAAGCAAGCACATTTGGAGAGAACCAGTGAAAAAAACAGTACCCAAGAATCCTAGAATATGTTGCAGTAGATACATTGACAGAATTCCAAGACATTATGGATGTTATCCTAATAGAAAAAGAAAACCAATTCAAAAACCAAGAAGAAAAAGTTATAGGTTCAAAAAATACAAAAAACCATATAAAAAGAAATTCTTTAAAAAATTCAGTAAACCTAAAAAAGGGAAAACTGAAGACAAAAAGAAGTTTTGTCCTCGGAAGAAAAAGAATTGCGATGTTGGCTCTGCAATGAATCGTGACACTATGCGAATGAGTGCACCGCAAGAATTGGAAACGAAGACCGTGTTAAATCTGCTAAGAACCTTTGAAAACAAGGTTTTACCCAGCTTGAAGACCCTAGTGATACGTAATCCATGTATTACTTGTCCACAGATACATAACTCGATTATGAGTAATAAAAACATTACCGGCCTCAATTCTATCTACATTCCTATCAAACTTAGTTTTGAAGGATATAGAAATACACAATTCATGCTTACATTGATACAGAGCATCTCAGATGCATCGCAAGCAAATGGATTATTCGAACAATTTTGGGTACTTTCCGAAAGAACCTTAAAATTAAAAATTGCGAATAATTCGTAAATCTCTTCTTCAAAAATAGTTAAAAACATTAGTATAGGAATTTGTGGAAGCCACAACTCCTCTCTCCAAACTTTTGAATTTAAAATCCCTACAGTCTATCAACTTGAAACAGGAATTGATTTCATAATTGGAAATAACTTTAGCCAGTTATACCATCCATTTATACAAGAAATCAACTCAGTAAGTTTCACTTTACAAAACAGAAAAATCTGAATTTTAAAGAAAAGAAAAGCTTTAGCTTTTAACTCTTTAAAAGAAAATTTTTTAGAAATGTTTAAAATCCCAAATTCAAAAAAAAAAATTCTCTTCCAAAGTGGGAAAATATTGCAAAAAATTCAAACATTTTTATTTCTAATGAAGAATTAGAAATTTTCCAAATTAATTCAAAAAGAAAAGAAATTGCAAACCTTTTTGAAAAATGTTGCTCAGAAAATCCTTTAGATTCAAAAATCAATAAAGGAAATTTTACAAAGAAAAATCGAAATTTTGATGAATTCAAAAATAAGATCATCCGTACAAAGCAATGGCGTGACAAATTCAAAAGATAGAGAATAATTCTCTATTCAAATTAAAGAACTTTTGAACTAGGAGTCATTGAGCCTAGCAAATCTCCTTTTCTTCTCCAGCCTTTATGGTTAGGAAATAAGTCGAATTAAGAAGAGGAAAAGCTAGAATGGTCATAGACTATTCCCAACTTAACAAAATCACAAAAGTCGATGGATACATTATTCCAAACATGCAAAGCCTCCTCCACCTTATAAAAGGTAAAAAGATCTTTTCATCATTTGATTTAAAATCTGGCTTTCACCAAGTTAGATTTGAAGAATCAACAAAACCTCTTATGACTCTTCACATTGTCCTCAAGGACACTTTCAATGGACAGTTGTACCTTTTGGCCTCAAACAAGCCCTAGGTATTTTCCAAAGACACATGGACAATACTTTCAAAAAATTTAATGAATTTTGTTGTGTTTATATTGATGATATTCTTGTTTTATCCGAAAATGAAAAAATCATGAAAAACATGTTTTCGTGTCCTCAAAAGAGTCCAAGAAGAAGGAATAGTTTTGTCAAAGAAAAAGGCGAACTTTTCAAAGAAAAATTGGATACTTAGGGTTAGAAATTGCTTACGGTTTTAAACAACTAAAGCCTCATATCCTTGAGCACATCCAAAATTTTCCAAATGATTTAATGCATCAAAAACAACTTATGAGATTTTTAGGTTGTTTAAATTATGTTGAATCATTTATTCCAAACCTTGCAAAAATGAGAGCACCACTTCAAAAGAAACTTAAGAAAAATTACAAATGGCAATGGACAAAAGAAGATAATCTTTACATCCAAAAGATTAAACCAAAGATTAAAAATCTTCCTTCTCTTTATCATCTTTTACCAGATGATAAAATGATTATCGAAACAGATGCTTCCCAAGATTTTTTAGGGGAGTATTAAAACAAAAGACATTTTTTTCTCAAGAAGAAAAATTATGTAGTTATTCTTCGGAACTTTTACTGATTCGTAAAAGAACTACCACATTAATGAAAAGAAATTTTTGCTATGAAAAAGCAATTTCAAAATTTAGACTTTACATCATTTCTAACAAATTTCTTGTAAGAACAGACTCTTCAGCTTTGTAAATATTTTCTAAATTGTAAAATACATCCCGACTATAAGCAAGGCAGATTAATCGGGATGACAAATGTGGTTTAGCCATTATAATTTTGACATTGAAATCATTAAAAGTAAAGATAATTATCTTGTCGATTCATTAATACGTGAATTGCACTTGTGCAAGCAGTAAAATGATGAGACCTTGAAAAGCAACTCGAGGAACTTGAAGAACAGTTAGAAATCAAAGAAATGGAAATTCAGGTAATTAAGAAAAAAAATCTCCAATTTGAAAAAGAGATTGAAAGGTGACATTACAAAGAGTAATGAAACCAATGATACATTACCCCAAATTGTGAAGGATACATTTGAAACAAGCTCAAGAAGAGCTAAATGGATATTCAAAATCCAGTTTCAATCTCCAACAAAAAAGACAACTCCTCTTGTAGGAATTAACACATCTTTACCGAAAGAAATTTTATGTAATATTTGATGGCTCAAGCCGAGGATATTACACAAGTTGGGGAACAAGTTGAACCCCTCGTTAAAGGTAAACCATACAAACACAAAAGCTTTAAGTCTTTCATCAAGCCCAAATGCCTTTTCTCGACTTCCATAAAGCCAAGGAACAAACCCAACTCCTTATAAACATCTTATTGATCATTCTCAAATTTCTCTCGAGACCACAACCTTTCCCAAAGATATCCGTTCGAGACCAAGAATGCCTACATTCTCCATATCCGAAAATCAACGATTCGTAAATTTCTCTTACAAATAAGCTATTCAAACCAGCCCAGAAACTTTCCCTGATAGATTCAAAAGTCTAGGAAAAACACCAAACAAAGAGAGTGCAACCATCTCGACATTACACTTCAAGATTTTCTTTCTCTTGAAGGTGAAGCAAGAGTTATTTGTGACTCGCCCTGTAACAAACATACATTGGAACTTTGAGAAAAAATTTGGCCAGTTCATCTTTTTTAAGGAGTCGAACCTACATTTGTGCGGAATGCATTTTTTCATGGTTTAATTAAGATGATAATTCCAAGTCCCGATTTCAAAGAATTATCCTTAATTGATCCAAAACTTTACAAGTTGTTTAAAAGACTTCAAAAATATGTTGTCAAGAACCCCGATTTACAAATTATCTTGAAATTCTCCAAGACTATTTCTTTTGGGATGAAAATCTCTCACTTTTCTAGAAAAAAGGGACAAGGAGCATAATTTCATTTCCAACATGGGATCCCCAGGCTTTATAGATCGAAAGCATCAACTGTTTCATCTCTAGGAACTGTTAGAGAAATAAAATAAGAATAAAAGTTTACTATAAGAGTGATCAATATTTGCAAAATAACATTTGCATCCCAGTTCAATTTTTCGAGGCCCTTGGTTGTTTTTGTAAAATTACACAAATAGGACCCGTTTGGTATGTAAATAAAATTATTTATCTAAATAAAAGTTATATGGATAAGAGTTATCGGAATAACATGTTTATTGTTATCTTGTTTGGTTGAGTATAAGAATGAAAAAAGTCACTTTTAAAATTTTAATTTTGATAATAATAATAAAAATAATACCATTATTATTAACTAGTATGCAATTTATTTTCTTGGTACAATCCGAACTGTAATTTCTATTACGATAAATTGGATTGAGGCGTGAACATATTTTCAAGATAATTGGTAGAGAGATGATCGATTAAAGAGAATGGATTGAGAAGATGAAGATTTTGGAGGATGTTGAAGAAAATGATTGAGCACCAATTTTAAAGAAGATAAAATTGAAAACGTAATGACACAAAATGCTTTTTCTTTCCAGTAATGGATAAACTCTATATCGATCGTGATTAAACGAAAAAAACAAAAAGAGAAAAAAAGTGAAACGACATAATGAGGTGGCGATGACAGAGGGCGGTGGCGGAGGTGGCAACGGACGGAGGTGGCCATTACCATCTCCGCGACGTTGGAGATTTTTTAAATGTAGGGCAGGAATGTGGTGGGCGGGGATTAAAAATCTCTATTTACTACTGTTTGATTAGCTAATTAATTTTTTTAATATTATTTTTTAAATACCATTTAATAATATTTAATTTAACGTACTAAAAGATATCATTATAGTTGTGTCAATTAAATTTTTAGTAAGATACAAAATGTTAAATTATTGTGTTTTTGAGTATATGCCATCTGATGTGAGAAATTTGAAGAAAAACTAAGATAAATAAATAACAAAATGACGTATATAATTTTATGATATTGAACCAATTTTATTTATTTTTATTTAACATAAAAAAATTGATTTACAAATTATGTGTTATTTATTTTTGATAAAACGATAAATTAAAATATGAAAAATATATAATTGGAGTTCTAATATTTGTAGTTATAAACGACTAGTTCAATTAAATAGAATTATTTGAAGATCAAGTTTTTATTTTAAATAATGTAATTACTTAATAATAAAATTAATAATTTTATTTAACTCGTATGTTAATAATTATGAACTTAAGAGCCCATTTGGTATAGATAAAATTAGATTTTTAGGAGATTTTAGTAAAACTTGATAAAATGTATTGTTGAAAAATTGGTAAAAGTTTTGGATCCCATAAAACGTGTAGTTGAAAATGGGTTTGTGGAAAAACGAGTTTTAGAAAATTTGGGCAAAAAAGGGGATAAATTTTAGGTATTTCATAATAGTTCGTAAAATACACAAAACAATTTACTTATATTATTAATTTAGTTAATAAAGTCTTGATTTAAAAAAAAACTCGTTAATTTTCTTTAATTTTTTCTTTTAAAAAATAAAGGTACTAGAATCATTTGCACCGCTTGCAAATGTTATGAACTCAATTACAATTTTTTCTAATTAAAATTAAAAATATATTGGTCTTTTTCATTAAATAACCCATTTAATCATGTACCAAACCACGTAGATTAAGTACAATCGTGTTAAAAAAACAAATGTTAACGATCATTTTTGCCTTTGGAAAAAAAAAAAAAAGTTGGAGACTATTTGTTTCAAATTCCTTAAATTAAAATTATATTTTGAAAGGAAAACTTGACAACAGCCCTTAATTATATAAAAAGGTTAAAAAATATATTATTTTTCAATATTTTAAAAAAATGCCTCATTTTCATTGTAGTTAATATTTTTATAATTTAACTCTGCAAAACAATAGTTTTTTTTTTACACTTTTATCGCAACAAACAATTGCAGTGAAGCCCAAATTATGCTAAGATTTTTACTCTTCCATTGATCGCTAAGAAACCCAATTTTGACATAGAGAAAGAGAACTAGAAAGTAAGATAGGGGGAGATAATGACTATCGCTCACAAAATGAAGGAGGGTGTCCTCAACTCAAATTTTAAAAGATTTGTTAATATTTATGAATTTAAATGGATTTCATGAATTTGAATAGAATTTATAAGATTTCAACATAATTCTATATTTTAAATTTCAATATATTCTTATGGATTTCAAATAATTTTCATGAATTTGTGGTCTTTTTATTAAAAATAGTAATTTTGCATTGTTTTTATTCTAAATAGTTATAGTGACTGCTCTACATAAACAAATATTTTGAGTAGAATTTTGGAAATATAATTTTTTTTGAAATATAAAGAACTAAAAACTCTTTTCGATCAAAAGAGTGAATAATTCGATGGATTGAGAGGTATACCAATTCGACATCTATATCAGCTAAGTTCCTAGGGAATAAACTAATAAATGTGTCATCCGTCGTCTCTAGGCTCAAAATGTAATTAGATTTATTGTTTGGGGGATTCACATTATTATTATTATTATTAATTTCCTCGGTTTTGAATTAAAAAATTTGATTAAATAACAAAGCTTCATAAAAAAAATTAAAATAAAGTTTAATTTTTACTTTCTTTCTACATGTCCTTTTTATATAATCATCTCTTTCATATCCGAGACTAAATAATGGATATTTAAGATTCATTCTCTTCCAAAATTAGTTGTTTAACCATTTGTATAAAAAATTATTTTATGGTTTAAAAGAGAATTTTTACACGTGTCGATTTGTGAATAAATCTTTCCAAATTCAAAAAAAAAAAATTAGTGCTATACTAATTTTACAGGCCCAATATCTAGCTGTCATAAATGGTAATTATCTAATTAATATTTACCAATATATTATTTATATATTTCAGTCCAATTGTTTGGTTTAATGAATGGTCATGGAACGTCAAGAGTAAAAATTTCAAAGACGATGTTTGACAATTGTACAAAAAGAAATATTAATAAAATAAAAAATAAAAAATTCAATAAACTTTCATGCTAATATAAAAATCAAGAACAATAGTTTACTATAAAAATTTGTGGTACAAATTGAGGAGAGAGGCGAGAGGAAGAGATGCATAAGAGAATAGTTGAATTGAAATTTTGAATGGTGTGGATAAAATTTCTAAAGAATTTGTTATTCATATTTATGAGCTCGAAATCCATACAAATCTGTTTAAATCTTCTAATTAATGAAATCTTCAAAATCCATCAATGAATGAGGGACTCCTAAATTCTTAAGAATCTATTTAAATCGAGTTGGAGACACCCAAATTTTAATTGAATCTATTAAATGCAATCGAGGACACCTAAATTTCAATTGAATCTATTAAAATCCGAAGTTGTGACACCAAAATTTACATGTATTTTTAAAATTTATTCAAATCTAAGTTTTGGTAACAGCCTCCAAACGAGAAAAAGTTGGGAATTCGAATAAAGCAGCGAGGGATATGTTAATGCATCATAAATATATGGGCCAAACATGCCTAAAGCCTTATCTATTGGTCTATTATATTGGGCTTTGGAGTTAAAATTCATTAAAATAAGGTAAATATTAATATTTTAAAAATGAGGGTATATTTCATTTTTTTCAACAAATGGGGTATTTAGGCTAATTTTCTCTATTATTATTTTCAATACGAAATTCAAACGAGAATTGAATCACGCAGCTGTGAAAGTATCTAGATATGGGGAAGCTATTTGAGAATTCGAGACCTGCTCCTTTCCTTTTGTCTATTCTATTGTATGTTAAACTCAGACTTTACAATCACCCAAAATTAAAAAGACCAAAATAATATTTACAACCGATCAATTTTGAATTTCCTTTACAAAGTAAAAATATAAATTGTGTTTTTTTCTTTTGTAATTGGTATGTATTTAAGATGTGTTTGATTTTGATTAAAATTATATTTTTTATAAAAATTGATGAAATCTGTAATTAAAAAATTGTAAAAAATTGTGAATCTATAAAATGTGTAGTTAAAATTAATTGTTGATTTTGACTCTAAATTTTTATTAAAATCAAATGAACTCTTAAATTATTTCAAGTTGATTATTAAGATTTTCTCTTATAACTGGGCCATAATTTATGAGATGTTAATAGAAACAGCTGTGTTGTAGTGTTGGGTGCTATAGATATAGGTAGGGATGGGGCTGCGGCCGTCACCGGCTCGAGAGAGCTCGGACTTTCATTTCAACCAGCCAGGGGTTTAAATAGAAGGGTGAAAAAATTAAAAATTAAAAATGTTAAAATTCAGAATCGACTGCCTACAATTTAACAGGCTGGGTCTCATCGATCAACTTTTGCAGCCTGTCCAATGGGCATAGGCCAATATACATATATTTGGGAGTGTTTACAAAGGAAATGTTATTTTTTTAAAGTCGGGAAGATTTATCTTTTTACTATCTATTTAAACCACCTAGAAAAATGACAATTTGTGACATATGCTATTTTGAAGAATACACATGTGAATTCTCAAAATACTATTACATTTGTCCTCCAACGAGAATGGAAACAACTAATGAGAAAATTTATGAGAAAACTTCTTATCCATTCAATGATGAAGTCATCATTCTTTTAATGAAGCCATTAAAATACAAGAACCTAGTACAGACATAACTTCAAAGCTAACATGCAAATTGATTCCTCTTTAGGATTAGCAATTACTGTTACAAGAAACTTACTTGCGAGAAAAATGCAAGCAAGCACATTGGAGAGAAGAACCAAAGAAAAAGCGGTTCCAAGAATCCTAGAATATGTTGCGGAGATACATTGATGTAATTCCAAGACATTATGGATGTTATCCTAATAGAAAAAGAAAACCAATTCAAAAACCAAGAAGAAAAAGTTATAGGTTCAAAAATACAAAAACCATATAAAAGAAATTCTTTAAAAATTCAAGAAACCTAAAAGGGAAAAGCGAAGACAAAAAGAAGTTTTGTCCTCGAGGAAGAAAAAGAATTATGAGATGTTGGCTCGCAATGAATCAGAGGACACTATCTTGAATGAGTGCACTGCAAGAATTGGAAAGCGAAGACCGTGTTAAAAGCGCTAAGAACCTTTGAAAAACAAGGTTTTTACCCAGTTGAAGACCCTAGTGATACAGAATCCATGTATTACTTGTCCACAGACACATAATCTGATTATGAGTAATAAAAACATTACAGGTCTCAATTCTATCTACATTCCTATCAAACTTAGTTTTGAAGGATATAGAAAATACACAATTCATGCTTACATTGATACAGAGGAGCATCTCAGATGCACTTTGCAAGCAAATGGATTATTCGAGAACAATTTTGGGTACTTTAGAAAGAACCTTAAAATTAAAAAGTGCGAATAATTCGTAAATCTCTTCTTCAAAAATAGTTAAAAACATTAGTATAGGAATTTGTGGAAGCCACAACTCCTCTCTCCAAACTTTTGAATTTAAAATCCCTACTGGTCTATCAACTTGAAATGAGAATTGATTTCATAATTGGAAATAACTTTGCCGATTATACCATCCATTTATACAAGAAATCAACTCGAAGAAGTTTCACTTTACAAAACAGAAAAATCTGAATTTTAAAGAAAAGAAAAGCTTTAGCTTTTAACTCTTTAAAAGAAAATTTTTAGAAATGTTTAAAATCCCAAATTCAAAAAAAAAAATTCTCTTCCAAAGTGGGAAAATATTGCAAAAATTCAAACATTTTTATTTCTAATGAAGAATTAGAAATTTTCCAAATTAATTCAAAAGAAAAGAAATTGCAAACCTTTTGAAAAATGTTGTTTCGAGAAAATCCTTTAGATTCAAAAATCAATAAAGGAAATTTCTGACAAAAATCGAAATTCTTGATGAATTCAAAATAAGATCATCCGTGCTAAAGCAATGGCGTACAAGTTCAAAAGATAGAGAATAATTCTCTATTCAAATTAAAGAACTTCTTGAACTAGGAGTCATTGAGCCTAGCAAATCTCCTTTCTCTTCTCCGACGCTTTATGGTTGGGAAATAAGTTTCGAATTAAGAAGAGGAAAAGCTAGAATGGTCATAGACTATTCCCAACTTAACAAAATCACAAAAGGCGATGGATACATTATTCCAAACATGCAAAGCCTCCTCCACCTTATAAAAGGTAAAAGATCTTTTCATCATTTGATTTAAAATCGCTTTCACCAAGTTAGATTTGAAGAATCAACAAAACCTCTTCTGACCCTTCTGGGTTGTCCTCGAGGACACTTTCAATGGACAGTTGTACCTTTTGGCCTCAAACAAGCCCTAGGTATTTTCCAAAGACACATGGACAATACTTTCAAAAAATTTAATGAATTTTGTTGTGTTTATATTGATGATATTCTTGTTTTATCCGAAAATGAAAAAATCATGAAAAACATGTTTTTCAGGTCCTCAAAAGAGTCCAAGAAGAAGGAATAGTTTTGTCAAAGAAAAAGGCAGAACTTTTCAAAGAAAAAATTGGATACTTAGGGTTAGAAATTGCTTACGGTTTTAAACAACTAAAGCCTCATATCCTTGAGCACATCCAAAATTTTCCAAATGATTTAACAGACCAAAAACAACTTATGAGATTTTTAGGTTGTTTAAATTATGTTGAATCATTTATTCCAAACCTTGCAAAAATGAGAGCACCACTTCAAAAGAAACTTAAGAAAAATTACAAATGGCAATGGACAAAAGAAGATAATCTTTACATCCAAAAGATTAAACCAAAGATTAAAAATCTTCCTTCTCTTTATCATCTTTACCGGATGATAAAATGATTATCGAAACAGATGCTTCCCAAGATTTTTAGGGGAGTATTAAAACAAAAGACATTTTTTTCAAGAAGAAAAATTATGTAGTTATTCTTCTGGAACTTTTACAGATTCAGAAAAGAACTACCACATTAATGAAAAAGAAATTTTTGCTATGAAAAAAGCAATTTCAAAATTTAGACTTTACATCATTTCTAACAAATTTCTTGTAAGAAGACTCTTCGGTTTGTAAATATTTTCTAAATTGTAAAATACATCCCGACTATAAGCAAGGCGGATTAATCGAGATGACAAATGTGGTTTAGCCATTATAATTTTGACATTGAAATCATTAAAAGTAAAGATAATTATCTTGTCGATTCATTAATACGTGAATTGCACTTTAAAAGGTAAAATGATGAGACCTTGAAAAGCAACTTGAGGAACTTGAAGAACGGTTAGAAATCAAAGAAATGGAAATTGTGTAATTAAGAAAAAATCTCCAATTTGAAAAAGAGATTGAAAGGTGACATTACAAAGAGTAATGAAACCAATGATACATTACCCCAAATTGTGAAGGATACATTTGAAACAAGCTTCAGAAGAAGCGGTGGATATTCAAAATCCAGGTTCGAATCTCCAACAAAAAGACAAGACTTCTCTTGTAGGAATTAACACATCTTTACCTGGAAAGAAATTTTATGTAATATTTGATGGCTCAAGCCGAGGATATTACACAAGTTGGGAAACAAGTTGAACCCCTCGTTAAAGGTAAACCATACAAACACAAAAGCTTTAAGTCTTTCATTGAAGCCCAAATGACTTTTCTTGACTTCCATAAAGCCAAGGAACAAACCCAACTCCTTATAAACATCTTATTGATCATTCTCAAATTTCTACGAGACCACAACCTTTCCCAAAGATATCCGATTCGAGACCAAGAATGCCTACATTCTCCATATCCGAAAATCAACGATTCGTAAATTTCTCTTACAAATAAGCTATTCAAACCAAATTTTAAACTTTCCCGGATAGATTCAAAAGTCTAGGAAAAACACCAAACAAAGAGAGTGCAACCATCTCTGACATTACACTTCAAGATTTTCTTTCTCTTGAAGGTGAAGCAAGAGTTATTTGTGACTCTGCCCCAGAACAAACATACATTGGAACTTTTGAGAAAAAATTTGGCCAGTTCATCTTTTTTGAAGGAGCTGAACCTACATTTGTGCGGAATGCATTTTTCTGTGGTTTAATTAAGATGATAATTCCAAGTCCTGATTTCAAAGAATTATCCTTAATTGATCCAAAACTTTTACAGTGTTTAAAAGACTTCAAAAAATATGTTGTCAAGAACCCTGATTTACAAATTATCTTGAAATTCTCCAGCACTATTTCTTTTTGGGATGAAAATAACATTTTGTACAAAGGATATCATCATATCCAAATAAAAACCTCTCAACAATTTATTTGGAACAACCTAAAGAAGGACAATATTCTAGTGTCAGTGAATTGATATTAGAAAATTGGAGATCTTTATCTTTCCAAAGGATCGTTACATCTTTAAAAACATTTAATGGCGAGTCAAAAGCCAAAGTGAATTTCCATTCAAAATACATTTTGGTAACCACCAAAGCGGTGTTCCTATTACATCCGAAGGCGATCAAAACCATCTGTAATTTTGAAAAGAATTTTTACAATCTTTTAATACCACTCCAGAATATAACGGACATTTGTGTGAAGCTCTTAAGTCCCGACTCGGAGATTATCACAATTGCAAGTTTTGCAAAAACAAAGAAGCCAAAAATAAAGGAAAAGAAAAAGAAGTTCATCTTGATGATATCGAAGATTTTGTTGAAGATGAATGCTCAAGAATTGAAAAGAACAATCAGCATGCAGATAGTGCTTACCATTCAGAGTAATATCTGTGACTCACATTATTGGCCTGATGTTTCCCGGTGAAACGTTTGCCACATTTACCTTCATCCCAGACATACAATTTGCAGAAAAATCAAAAGAAGAATCTTGACAAATCTGTTATGAGGACCCACCAATTTCCAGATTTTAGACAGAAAGAATCATCTTTTGAAAAAGCTTTCCACTTTCGACAAAATTCACTATGCTGCTACAGTAAAAAGTCAAAATCACTATTCATCAATAGTGAAAAGCAAGATTCCCTTACTATTCAATCACGGGTGAAAAGAAAAAGGCATGTAAACAAAACACCTTTTGAAAAAGAAATCAACAGCTGGAACGAAGCAACAGAGAAGGCATCTTTCATCCACCTATTTAAAGAAGCAAACTGGACATTCAAGGCAAGAGTTCACTTCACTCGTAATTTCTTTCTTGTAATTTTGAACTTCCAAAATGCCTTGTAACTAATTTACATTAGAGACATTAGATCCATTTGGATCATCCTTTGTAATTAAATGTTTGAAAGAGTTTTCTTTTTAAGCCTCGTGAAATAAAATATCATGTTTTAGTTCACACCTACTCTTTATATTTGAATTACCTTGTACGGATCTTATTTATCCTAGCGAAATTACACCAGCAGACGTGTGGTCATTCGGTGTGTATGTGCAAAGGATTCAATAGGTGAGCCAGGACAACATATTCGAGACACCAATCAATTACTGAAGGCTTATTATTGAGAATTGTTTTAGTTTATAATTACATGATGTTCTTATGGTATCTAATATTTCTACCTCCCATTAATTGTTTAAATTTTCGATCATTCTGCAGTTTTAAATACATTAAAAGATGTGTTTGAAAAAAAATGGTATAGGAATTTGTGGAAGCCACAACTCCTCTCTCTAAACTTTTGAATTTAAAATCCCTACTATCCAAAAGATTTTTGAATGTAGGGCAGGAATCGGGTTGGGTGGGGAATAAAAAATCTCTATTTACTACTGTTTAATTAGCTAATTAATTTTAATATTATTTTTAAATACAATTTAAATTTTAAAATATAAAATATAAAATAAAATAAAAAGAGATTCTGGGATGAATTCGAAAGATTTGGAGTCGGTATCATGATCCCTACTTCGATTGCTAACAGGTGAGTCGAGGTATTTTATAATCTATAGGCGGTGGGTGGCGGCGATTATCTTAGAATATGGATGTTTAAAAATAATTTTTTTTATATTATAAATGGTACGTTCGTCTTTTTAAAAATGAGTGAATCGTTATTTGGATTAAAAACTTGTCGTCTTCATTTTAAAGACAAAATTTATCCGTATAAAAGTTTATCCGTACATCATTTCTCGCTTAAAAAATAATAAGACAAAATTTATTCATTATTTTTAATCTTTGTCCATATACAAAACGAACACATATGTTCTACTAGTTGAAAATCGTTAATTTTCGTCAGGTGGCGCGTGTCTTGCACATAATCTCTTATTCGAGGGGCACTCTTGCCAGTTCATCACACATCTCTCTAGAGAAAATGAAATGCCATTTTGACCTTGTCACCTCCGACCACCCACCACTCCTAACTACGCAATAAAGATAATAGATGATAATATTTATAACTGAGACGAGTTGAACGATTAAGGGCGTCAAAAAGTTGAAGAGGACCCAATGTTACACTTTGTAAATGATAGAAACCTAATTCTTTTTCTTTTGAGAAAATCCTTCAAGAGATGTTTATTAAAAAAGATAACTTATTTTAGGACCTGATTGATCTCGATTAAAATTTTGATAAAAAGCTGAAGTCTGAGTCAATAATTAATTTTAACCACACATTTTATGGGACCTACAACTTTTCACGTATTTTTAATCACACGTCTTATTAACTTTTATCAATTTTACAAAAAAAAAAAATATGATTTTAATCAAAATCAAATACACCCTTAATAATTTGAAACATGGCCTCACTCGATAAACTTAATGATGGCAATGAGACGGGTTAACCATTTGACCCGCCGACTATCCCACAATTTTTTTTTATTTTGTAAAACTGAAAAAAGAAAGAAAAAAAATATATAGATTTTTTAAATATTTGTAGCAAAAAAAATAAAAAATACAAGATTGAGGTTGTAGTGTAGTGGTTGAAATTTATAGTTTATAATTTCAACCTGGATTTAATTATTCTTTAGTCCATTTCTAGTAAAATTTTAATTTGTATTTTATTTTATGATTTTACGAAAAAATAAAAATAAAAAAATTGATGGGGTGGGTCGCGGGCGGTGTCGCGACCTCCGCATGACGAAAAAATTTCGCTTTCGGGACTCGTCCCTATTACCCGAATAAGCGGGGTCGGTTCGGAGCGGCGAGTTTTTTTGCCATCCTTAGATAAACTTCAATAACTAACTTGATATGTTTTTAAATCTCAAGATATCATTTACCAATCTTGGTTTTCTAAATTTATCTTCCTCATTCCCACCTCGACCCCTTTCATGCACAACCCCCGCAACTACTATCTCTGTCTCAATCAGACATTGCCTTTAGTCCTATGGACAAAAGGTGCAAATGAATTCAGTGCCTTTATTTAATAATATTTAATTTAATGTACTAAAAAATATCATTATAGTTGTGTCAATTAAATTTTTAATAAAATACAAAATGTTAAATTATTGTGTTTTTGAGCATATGCTATCTGATGTGAGAAATTTGAATAAAAACTAAGATATATAAATAACAAAATGACGTATATAATTTTATGACATTGAACCAATTTTATTTATTTTTATTTAACATAAAAATAAATAAATTAATTTACAAACTATGTGTTATTTATTTTTGATAAAACGATAAATTAAAATATGAAGAATATATAATTGGAGTTCTAATATTTGTCGTTATAAACGACTAGTTCAATTAAATAAAATTATTTGAAGATCAAGTTTTTTATTTTAAATAATGTAATTACTTAATAATAAAACTAATAATTTTATTAACTCGTATGTTAATAAATATGAGCTTAAGAGCCTGTTTGGTATAGATAAAAATTAGATTTTTAGGAGATTTTAGTAAAAGTTGATAAAATGTATTGTTGAAATATTGGTAAAAGTTTTGGATCCCATAAAACGTGTAGTTGAAAATGAGTTTGTGGAAAAACGAATTTTAGCAAATTTGGGCAAAAAAGGGAATAAATATTAGGTATTTCATAATAGTTCGTAAAATACACAAAACAATTTTCGTATATTATTAATTTAGTCAATAAAGCCTTTATTTAAACAAAAAAAAAAAAAAAAACTAGTTGGTAGTTACATTTGCACCGTTTACAAATGTTATGAACTTAATTACAATTTTTAAAATTAAAATTAAAAGTATATTAGTCTTTTCATTAAATAAGAGCAATTGCGATCCAACCACATAGATTTAAGTACATTTGTGTTAAGAAAACAAATGTTAAAGATCATTTTTGCACCTTTGAAAAAAAAAAAAGTTGGAGACTATTGGTTTCAAATCCCTTAAATTAAAATTATATTTTGAAAGAAACAGCCTATCATTATGTAAAAAGTTACAAAATACATTATTTTTCAATTTTTTAAAAAATGCCTCATTTTCATTATAATTAATATTTTTATAATTTAACTCTACAAAAACAATAGATTTTTTTTTTTTTTTTTTTTTTTTTTTTTTGCGTTGAAGTCCAAATTATGCTAAGATTTTTACTCTTCCATTGATCGCCAAGAAACCCATTTTGAGAGAGAGAAAGAGAACTAGAAAGTAAGATAGAGGAGAGAATGACCGCACGCTCACAAAATGAAATGAGAAAAAGTCGGAGATTCGAATAAAGCATGGATATGTTAATGGAACATAAATATATGGGCTAAACATGCCTAAAGCCTTATCTATTGGTCTATTATATTGGGCTTGGGAGTTAAAATTCACAAAAATTTTATCCAAAAAGGTAAAACTCAAATATTTTAAAAATGAGGGTATATTTCATTTTTTTTTCAACAAATGGGGTATTTAGGCTAATTTTCTCTATTATTATTTTCAATACGAAATTCAAACGAGAATTGAATCACGTAGCTGTGAAAGTATCTAGATATGGGGAAGCTATTTGAGAATTCGAGTCCTGTACTTTCCTTTTGTCTATTCTATTGTATGTTAAACTCAGGCTTTACAATCACCCAAAATTAAAAAGACCAAAATAATATTTACAACCGATCAATTTTGAATTTCCTTTACAAAGTAAAAATATAAATTGTGTTTTTTTCTTTTGTAATTGGTATGTATTTAAGATGTGTTTGATTTTAATTAAAATTATATTTTTTTATAAAAATTGATGAAATCTGTAATTAAAAATTTGTAAAAAATTGTGAATCTATAAAATGTGTAGCTAAAATTAATTGTTGATTTTGACTCTAAATTTTTATTAAAATCAAATGAACTCTTAAATTATTTCAAGTTGATTATTAAGATTTTCTCTTATAATTGGGCCATAATTTATGAGATGTTAATAGAAACAGCTGTGTTGTAGTGTTGGGTGCTATAGATATAGGTAGGGATGGGGCTGCGGCCGTCACCGGCTCGAGAGAGCTCGGACTTTCATTTCAACCAACCAGGGGTTTAAATAGAAGGGGGAAAAAATTAAAAATTAAAAATGTTAAAATTCAGAATCGACTGCCTACAATTTAACAGGTTGGGTCTCATCGATCAACTTTTGCAGCCTGTCCAATGGGCATAGGTCTTATCGACTGCCTACAATTCTCTTGTTCTTCTTATAAAAGCGAAAACTACTTATATTCTTGTCATTGATTTTGATATTTTTAATCTATATTGTAAATGATTATTTATTTTAATCGAAAATTTGCAGTTATTGGAATAAAAATGAAATGATTGACAGCATAAGTAAATACTAAATACGGTCACAAACTCACAATTGGATGTACAATGATCACAATTTTTATGATTTTGATATTACAAACGTGTGTGTTTTCTCTTCTAGTTAGTGTTTCAATTTTTTTACACAAACAAAATATTATTTTATACTTCACGAGGCAAGAATAAAGGTAAAAACCTAATTAATTATTGTTATTTCAAGATTTTATTTCTAGTTTTGTTATCAAAAGTTTAAAATTGAAACTAACGAATTTATAATATTGATATAATATTGGTTTAATGAATATAAAACATATGAATATGACCATTTCATTCTTCTTGGCATTATTATGCAGATTTTTTTTAACAAAATTGTCATAGTTTTGAAATTGTATTGTATTTTCAAATTATAATTCATATTTATAATTTTTTCTCCAATCTCAAAAGGCAAGAAAAATAAACGTAAAGTTTACATCGTTTGTGAAATTAAACATGCTCAATGTTGGTCGTGGAGCGTTTGATCGGTTTTAACTTGATTTTTTAATAATAAGTTTAATTCTGTATTTAGTATCGTGTTTTCATTGTCGTTTAATTTTTTGTTTGAGTGTAGTAGGTTGTTTAATTTTTTTCAAATGATTTTTTTTTGTCTTATATATTGTATTTTAGTTGAATGCTCTACGTGTTGTAGAGCATCTCCAATGCACCCTGTCTGTTAATTTTTAAGCGTCACATAAGTATATATAGATTGAGTTATAAAAAACCCTCTCGAATGCATGCTGACGAAGACTATGTTTAGCTGATTTGGCACCAAAAAATAGACTCCATCTAAATTTATACGGACTTCTAAACGGAGTGACTCAGCAAATTTAAATCAATCTTAGTATTTATTAAAAAAAAATCAAGACAAGGAAAATATAAATTGAAGACTTGCAAATTAAAAAAAAAAAATATTACATAAGCGGTAATATTAATTTTAGACGAAATCCATTGGAGACAAATTTATAATTTGACCGTCTATTCAATAGACGTAGTACCACATGGACTAGAAATTTGTCTATTTTACTTCCCACATAAACTACAATAGATATAATGCATTGGACATACTCTTAGAATGTATCCTTTTTACTTGAATTTCTATTGCTATTTTCATTTTTATTGAAATAATACAATGTTCTTATAAAGATTAACACAATTTATTTTTCTTATAAAAAAAAGTTATTATTCGTAACAAGATCCTTAAAAAAAATCGTCTAAAACCTCAAAATTGCATGAACCGGCTCTACGTTATAACTTGGAAAAGTCATAACAATTATAAGTTTTAAGATCACATTCAACTATTTTATCTAGATTGGTATAGAGTAAATAGATTTATTTATTTATTTAAAATTATCATCAAATTCCTTTCCTGTGAAAACTTCATAGTCCCTCTTGTTTTATTAATTACTGGTGTTGTCTCGTGCGTTGCACGTGATAGTGTAGAAATTGTAATTGTAACATAGTTAGTTGAATTGGATTGCAAATGTCGAAAATTTGTGTAAACATAGTTATTTATTGAATCCAAGTCACATTGAAGTTTGTCTTCAAATCGATTCGAATGTTTGATATAATATATTAAAGGGGAGTTACTCTAGTATTTCAATAATTCGATTTTGAATAGAGATGCTTCAAATTATAAAAATTGTAATTGGAGCATAAATGTGGACACAAAAGGTCAACGTGTTGTATTTATGATTGTTTTATGTGACATACAGATACTATTTTGTTCCCAAAAAATCCAACAACATAGTGATACTGGATACTTGTGGATAGATATTGCCAGAAGAAGAATATTTTCCAATTTTGTTTCCAAAGTAGACATTATACAAGAATATATTGTCAACAAAATATTTGAGTAAAAAAGAAATGATAAACATCACAACATATCCATTGAATGCCTTTTCTTGTACTTCGACGCTGATGAAGTTATGCCACCAAATTTGTAGGCTTGTAGCTATCTAACTCGATATCAGAAGTGAAGAACAGCGTTACTTGGACATCAATGTCCTCTTGTTGTTTCTGTTTGAAAATCCATGTTATGAACCCAAAATGTTTTGGTCAATAGATAATTCATGTCCCAAGAATTAGGAATAAGCCACAGAATAGAGATGTTGATCATACCTTTCATTGATAAATGGAAAATTTCTTGTGTAATTGGTTGGGACATATCCTTGAAAACCAAATAATATCTCACTCAGTTATTGAATAATCTTGTGATGTTCACTATATAAGATGACTTGACTTAAATAATATCTAAACATGTTGAAATTTCAAATAGTTTTTCACTGAAGCTATATATAATCTCTTCTTGTCAAAATGTCCACATATTATGTATTTAATAATGTAGTGCTCAAGTTTTGTTTTAATATAATGTTTATAGTACAAATGCTCCTAGTATTGGTAGTTGATAAAAATGCAGATAAATATGCAGATGAATTGAATGATGAGTTCAAACAAAACAATAGTTACTAAACTTGAAAAATGCACCAACGATGCACGGAATTGACAAGAAATGAACACAAGAAATGAACACGCATGAAACTATATGAGCGATTAGATGATCGCTAATCACAATATAGGCATCAATCGAAACTATTAAAAATAAAAACATGTGATTAATGCAATGAAAGAGTGTCACATCAATTAATTGATTTAATAATGAAATAGGTCAAACAACACATTTGATTGTGTGGGTGAACGAGATTGCAAGTGCTGCAAATGAGATATCGGCAGTAACGTGCCCAAGTGCGTGGCATACAACAACCAGGATGAGCAACTTCAAGAAGTTTGAGTCAATCGGATGCAGAGACTCACCAATTAAACTAAGTAACGAGTCAATCAATAGGAAGATGGAAAATGAATGGCTTGTCGTTGGCTTTGAATTTTATCAACATTCTAGTTTACATTGTGAAGATGGCAAATTTCATATTACGAAGGGGAAGATAATTACATATCACGTTCGCAACTCTTAAAAAATATACTTTGGCAATAAAAGACAAGAACAAACGATCGGGAAACAACTAATGAAGATTATAATAATCAACATTAATTGATAAGATTCTAACAATCAAAAAATTGTCAACAAATTGAGAAGGCATTTCAAAATAAGTATAAAAAAAAAAATAAACTTAATCTAATCAACAATAAAAATAAGTATGGAAAAAATTGATAAAATTAAAAGAAGTTTTTTGTTTTTTCAAATCACATATAAAATACAAAAGAACTTTTAAATAGATCTAATAGTTGAAGATGAGCAAAATTAGAAGACAAATGAAAATATATTTGAATTTCAAACTGCTCAATAACAATACACATTACACATCTAACTCCATATACACACAGTTATAAAAGATGCCAATAAAAGAAAACTTTAGCAAATGAAATTAAAATACTTATTAGACAACTTATAGCCGGTAAATCGAGGCATGCAAAGCCATTTGTCCATGTAGAAAAGCTTGTGACATCATGGGCAATCCACCATGTACCTTCAAAACATTTGATTACCAAACTAATTTTAAGTGTACACTTTTTTTTTTCCCAACCGGTTCAGTTCCGCATCCAGTTCAACGATGTAAGCCTGTCAAAACAACATAAACATGAAATAAGAAATTTATTATTGTGAAGTTTACTAAAAGCGAGTTCACAAGATTGCAATCATACATAATAAATATTACCAAAATCATTATTTTCCTAAAATAAGCTGAAAAGATTTTTTTTTTTTTTAAATAGCCAACATAACTAAGGAAGACTTACGATCACACTGTCAAGACTCAAGACATTGATAATAGAACCACGAAAAAAAAAAAAAATCAAATTACATTTTCTTCAACTTCGGATCATGAATTTTCAGCCACACCCCTAACGCAAATGAATGCAACAAAGATTAAGCATAAGCGGGAATACATGTGTAGAACATGAAAATATTGTCATGTTAAAAAAAACAACCGAGTTTATATGCTTACATATTTTTCGTCGAGCCCTTAAATCCTCGATACATACTTAGACATGAACATTGTGGAAACTTTGTGACTAATTCAACTTCAAATGTGGAAAGTGTAGTGAAGATAAATGAATGAAGATATCACCTATATTACTTCAAATGTGGAAAGTGTAGTGAAGATAAATGAATGACAAACAAATCATGAGGACAAAATCAAACCATTATCATCCACAAACTTTGTTATCATCTTTTTTTTATCCCTTTTTCTCCTCTCCAGTTAAATTTCGTGGTGCAAAAATGGAAAAGGAAATTTTACAAAGCATCAAATAAAAAAATTAAACAAATTAGTGAGATTGAATGAAACATTTGAAAATAAAAATAGGTTCCTGAAAATTACACCTCTAATATATAAGTTGGGCGTGTACTGAATGAAATAACCAAAAAAAAAAAAAAAAAAGATCTCCAGCATCCATTAAAATAGGCTCTAAGGTTTAAGATCAAGAAAATTTAACAATAATCCAATGAAAAGAATTCGGCAAAAAAGTTGTCTCAAAGACTATGAAGTCCACCATTGTTTTGAGAATTAAATTGACAAACTCATAGAGCTCTCAAAAAATTTCATGAAAAAATAACCATTTTGAAACAACAATTTTCAGAATATATACTAAAAATGTCTAGTTATTAGAGCTAAACAAACAAGGTATTAGAAAGAAAACAATATATAAACCTTAAAATCATCATGACATTACAAGGTTCTAAAGGCTAAAGAGGAGCATACCAAAGAAGGTATTAGACAGAAAATAATATATAAACCTTAAAATCACAATGACATTACAAGGTCTAAAGGCTAAAAAGGAGCATACCAAAGAATTTGACGAAGAATAAGTGTAATTGGACCTTATCCACCATACATGGGGAGAGGGACTTTGTATAAGCATATAAATGCATTATCGATCCCGAAATGTGCATAAATAGCCATTTATTATGCATGAAAAAGGCATAATTGGACCTAATTTGTTATAATTGGATTTGTTTTCAATTAAAATTTTTAAAGTCAAAGTCAACAATTAATTTTAACCACATTGGACCCACAACTTTTTAATTTCATCAACTTTTATCAAAAAAAAAGATTTTAATCAAAATCAAAAATAAATAATAAATAAGCAAATGAATATATCAACATTCTAAAATGTACTGAAATGACTAAGTAATGTATTTATAAGGCAAGCCATGTACCTTTGATTGATGAGTGTAACTACGATTTCTATGAAATCTCGATTCCTGGGGCACCAGCAAAGAGCTGTCAGCTAACATTGGCTAGACAAATTAATGCCCGCAAAAAGATTGTGTTTCCTCACAATTTCTTTGATGTATATCCATTTTCTGACCAACCCATCAAACATTATACATAATATGAGCATAAAATCGTCATATTAATATTGGGTATCAAGAATTGACATTGAAATCAAAGCATCGGGTGCACATATACGAAAAATATCAAATCATAATTTATCGCGGGCGTGCACTTACATTTTATCTATGTAAACAAAATTCGACAAATCTACATAAATCAAATAAAGATACCCTAAATTTGCGATTTGAACGCGGACCAAAGAGAAGCACACAAAAGCCAAATGTTGCATAAACAATCCCAAATAAAATGTCGAAAAATGAATTTCACGAACCACAAAAATCGATTGGTAAGAGAGAGAGAGAGAGAGAGAGAGAGCAGAATTTTGGAGAGTTTTGGAAAGGGAAGCAAACGAAGAGAGAAAAAGTATGGGTGAAGACGTGTGTATCACAATATCAAATCTGAAGGTTGAACAAGTGGGATACAACGAGAGTTAAATGGCGTCGTTTTCACCTCCAACTACCATTTTTTTTTTTAATCCTTCATGATGACGTCATTGAAACAGCGTAGTTTTGGAAGACCACTTGAATAGTGTCCAATTTAAGCCTCTTTTAGTTTATTATAAACCTTAAAATCACCATGACATTACAAGGTTCTAAAGACTAAAGAAAAGCATACCAAAGAAGGTATTAGAAAGAAAACAATATATAAACCTTAAAATCCCCATGACATTACAAGGTCTAAAGGCTAAAGAGGAGCATACCAAAGAATTTGACTAAGAATAAGTGTAATTGGACCTTATCCACCATACCTGGGGAGAGGACACTGTATAAGCATATAAATGTATTACTGATCTTGAAAATGTGCATAAATAGCCATTTATTATGCATAAGAAATTGGTATAATTGGACCTAATTTGTTATAATTAAATAATAAATAAGCAAATGAATATATCAACATTCTAGAAATGTACTGAAATGACTAAGTAATGTATTTATAAGGCAAGTCATGTACCTTTGATTGATGAGTGTAATCATGATTTATATGAAATCTCGATTCACGGGCACCAAAGAAAGAGTGTCAGCTAACATTAGCTAGACAAATTAATGCCCGCAAAAAGATTGCGTTTTCTCACAATTTCTTTGATGTCTATCCATTCTCTGACCAACCCATCAAACATTATACATAATATGAGCATAAAATTGTCATATTAATATTGGGTATCAAGAATTGACATTGAAATCAAAGCATCAGGTGCACATATACGAAAAATATCAAATCATAATTTATTGCGGGCGTGCACTTATATTTTATCTATGTAAACAAAATTCGACAAATCTACATAAATCAAATAAAGATACCCTAAATTTGCGATGTGAACGCAGACCAAAGAAAAGCACACAAAAGCCAAATGTTGCATAAACAATCCCAAATAAAATGTCGAAAAATGAATTTCACGAACCACAGAAATCGATTGGTGAGAGAGAGAGAGAGAGAGAGACCAGAATTTTGGAGAGTTTTGGAAAGGGGAGCGAACGAAGAGAGAAAAAAGTATGGGTGAAGACGTGTGTATTACAATATCAGATCTAAAGATTAAACAAGTGGGATACAACGGGAGTTAAACGGCATCGTTTTCACCTCCAACTACCAAAAAAAAAAAATTTAATCCTTCATGATGACGTCATTGAAACGGCGTAGTTTTGGAAGACCACTTGAATAGTGTCCAATTTAAGCCTCTTTTAGTTTATTTAGGAAGTGACATCAAGGTCCAGTTCATAAGCATGCAATGAGCAGCAAGCAACTTAGTGTTTGTTTGGTGGAGATTAAAAAGTAAAGTTTTTGAATATTTTGCAAAAAATTAGTGAAAATGTGATTGAAAAAGTTGTAAGTCTTACAAAATATATGATTGAAATAAATTTTAAAAAAACCTAAGCCAATCGTGCTCTTAATTTTATATATTTGAAAAATAGTCTATTCACAAGTTGTAAGATACAATGAACCACACTGTAAAAGAAAAAGCCCTTTCGTCAGGATTAAGGGTATTTAAATCCACAAAACACAGTAAACTCTATATTAATGTAATTTAGATGTTTGACTAAGCAGAAAAAGTGTGCTTATAATTAAGTTTTAAAATAATTAATTTTTATATTGATTATAATTAGCGCCGAGAACTATAATTAGAGAATCAAACACGCTCGACTCCACAAATATTTTTGTCAACTCTCCATCAACTTCAAAACCTAAAATAGCCTTAATTCGAAGCTAGATTAGTAGCCAGTTTTATATCTATGAGTTGAATTTGACTTAAATTTAAGAAATTAAGTAATAGGTAGAGAAGATTGTAGATTTGATATGATGTAGATAGGTAGGTGTATGTAGAATTTAATTGATACTTACAAGATTGATATAATATTATTAAAATATTATAATAGCCAAAAGTAAATCGAAATGAAAATTTTATAATCCAATGCGAGTCATAATTCGTAATGAGCTAATTTACTTGGATCAATAATTTTTCACGATGTTTCACGATAGTTACGCTATAAGTCCACAATCGCCTATTGACCATATAGTATGTTTGCTAGTACTTATAAGTATTTAAGACGGCATTTCAATCAATACAATCACGAGCATTTGTGATAGATAATACTAATTTTTCGTAGAAAGTAAGTAAATATTTAACAACAAAGAGTTGGCAATTTTTGTCATTAATGATTGATGTAGCAATTGTAACAAACTGGTTGAAAATCAACTCACTCGTTTTCAAATGTTATCAACCAATTTAATATCGAGATAGTAGGTCGAGACCAAGTGTGCTATTTTTTCTAATTTTTATATGCCCTTGTGCACGAACACTATATATTCATGAATCCGGAATGGGATTCCCTTTATGATTTTCTAAATGGAATATACAATGTTGACAGCCTACTTATTTCTATATAATATTTTCATAGGCAAGATCCAGGAAATATTAAAATCAGACATGTCCCACAAATTATGGTCGATAGTAGACAATAATAATTAAATTAATTTAATCGATTTGTTTATATCATTGTTACTTACTTGTTAATCTTAAGTTTGCTTTTCTTTAATACTTCCTTGACACTTGACAGAGCAGAAATTTACCAATGGAGTAAGTTGAATTTGATAGTATTAGACGGTGTTAAAGAAAAAAAAAAGTTAAATATGTTTGTGTGTGCTTATAAATATTTATAAGTTCGTCAAACATCATTTTTATCTAGTAGAACTCACAACTTTTATCTACATTTTATCACACGTTTCGTAAAACCCATTACTTATAATCTATATAAATATTTGTCAAACATACTTTAAATATATTGAGAGCAACCAATAACACGAAACAGAAAATGAAAAGCAAGAAAAACACGTGAGTTAGAGTAATTGACTTTCGATACAAGAGTGGCATCTATTTAATGTCGATGTATAAGTCATGAAGAATATAGTGAATTATGGTCTCACGACTCTCTCCGTCTTCTCTTTTATCATGAAAAATGAAAATCACCCTAATACCTTTTCTACAAGAAGAAATATACTGCAACTATCTAACTAATTATCTCACATCACACTTTCCCAATTACTATAGCTATTTGTCAATACTGGTGATAATCACCAATTTATGTAACATTAATTCACGAGGCTAACAAAATGGGTCCCATATTCTTACTATTCAATCAATTACTATTTAATTACATTAATGGGATTTTAATCAACAATTAAGTTTCATCTCTAGTCCACCATTTATAAATATGAATAAAGAAGGAAAAAAGAAACTCAATAGGAATAAGAGTAATGCTATTTATTATCATTGTTAATTTGGTATTAAATAATAAGTACAATAAAATAAGTTTTATATTCCATATTTCACTGCATCTATTATTTAATGTCAATACAGTTCTTATACAAAATGGCGATAATTATCAATAGTGACAAATAACATTATTATTTGGGGTAATAATCATAATTATTGTAATAATAACTGAATTATATAAAAAAGGAAAAGAAAAGTCAATTCTTTATTATTAGAGATGGATTTAAAAGATATCCCCACCACAATTAAAAGACAAAATCATATGATTCTTTCAATACACGTTAGCATATTTAGAAGTTACCTTATATTTTTTCCTTCGCAAATTAAAAATTACTTAGGGTTTGTTTGGTGTAGATTTTTTTTTTCAAAAAATGAGTTTTTTTGTTCACTTTTTTTGACTTTTTAAAATTTTTTATTGTGTAAAAAGTTTGAAAAGTAAAAAAAAAGTAGGCTAAAAATGAGTTTTTTTTTATAGAAAAAATAAGAACCTAACGTGCCCTTAATTTAACAATAAGATTGTTTTCAAAATAATTAACTTGACTAACAAATAACGGATTAAAAATATTGCAAAATACTTTAATTGCATTAAAGTTTCATATAAACTATCAAATTTTAGACTAATTTAAAACAAAATAAGTTTAGATGATGAATATGAAATTTCGATACATAATGTCTTTTTTTATACCAAAAATATTATCACGATCGTAAAGAGTTTTCTTCGCTACATGAATAAAAAAGTACTGAAATGTCTGTGTTACTACGTCTTCAATTTATTTTATTCTCTCACAAAATCATTTCCACAAAAATTTGCTGAGAACTTCATTCCACCACTCTGATTTGATCATCTCCAAAATCTGTTCACCTCCTCAATTCATCTATTTTAATTGACCATCTCACTCCACCGATCATCTCCAAAATCTATTCACCGCCTCAATTCATCATCATAATAGAGCCTACGGTTAGATCTCACCCAAATAAGCAGTACACAAGTATATTTTAAAGCTTAATTAGAGAATGTTTATTAAACTTAAATGCTATGAGAAAAATCGAAATGATTGTGCGTTTAGTGTGGATTATAAACTAGTTTATTTGACAAAAATGATTTATTTGATCAAAAATGGTAAAAAATATCATGCTACAAAAAAATTTTTTTGGTCAAATAAACCATTTTGCTTTTATTATGCGCATGACCATTCATATATTACCAAGAAATACTTAAGAAATTACTTAAGCTTATTTCTTTATTTTTGACACATTTTAACTTATTTTCTTGTATTTAAGCTTAGCCAAATGTCATCTTATTTACTTTTAAGTGAATTTTCACTTAACGTATATGTTCTCTTCTATTGTCGTCAATGGCGCAGTTTCCAGCAATTTATTGGTTTTTACATTCAAATTCTCACAGTAAATCCTCACATTTCACCGTTCATTCTGTTCAAACTTTCCAGCCAAATCCTTGTCGGCTTCTACGTTACTACATATATGATTATGACCTCTCTCTCTCTCTCTCACACACACGCGCGCGCGCTCGAGAGAGAGAGAGAGATTGCGTCTGTATATAAATTTATATAAAACTACAGCTTGTACATACATGTATTTATAGATTCATATTCATCAGTTTTCATATGGGTCCAGCTGAAAACTGAGAATTTTCGCATAGTCAATTGGTAATCTCTCTCTCTTTCTCTGTCTGCTATCGTGTAAATGGGTCTCAATTATATTGAAATTTACTTCTACTTGTGTGATTTTGTATGTATTTTGGCTATATACAATGGTTGTTAGGTTATTGAGTCTTTGAAAATGGCTTCATAGATCTAATAAATGTTTCGCATTGTCTGTATCTGTTGAATTAAGCAATTTGAACTCTCATAATCAGATACTCTTGGTAAAACATTCAATTATTCTGTTATTTATTCATCTTTCATGACATATTCAGCGTTTTTTCCCATTCCTTTTATAAAAGAAAGCTTCTTATAGTTTTTCTCTTTTTTTTTTTCTTGAATATGAATACTATGGTAATAAAAATGTTGCTTTTAAATTTACTGCGTGATTCTCATCAGGGCCATGATGTTATACAAGGGTTTTAATGAGTTGTGGAGATGGGATTTTATTTTTTACTTTTCCTTTTATTATAATGTATACTTTAATGAGTTTTTGATTCTTTTGTCGAATTCATATAATTTGCTTTAACTTATAAATAGGATTCTGTTCGTGGAGGTTGAGTAGTAGTTGATATCTTGATAGGCTATCAACAGCTTGAAGAGGATAGAGGAACATATTGGGATATGAAATTTAGATTTGAAGGAGACGGGTTTAAGGGGATCATGTTCTCTCTCCAGAAATGGAAGTGCTCATATACCCTGGCAGCAGCTATTGCCTCGATTTTTGCATTGGTTTCGGTTGTTCATTTTTTCCTATATCCCGTGGCTCCTTCTCTGGACTACTTTAGCCTCAGACAGGCTCAGACTTCTTGTATGCCAGTAGATGGATCCATTGAAGGAGGCAAGAAAAACACAGCTAATAATGGATCCATTCGAGGTGGCAAGATGATTTTTCCAGTAAATGGATCCATTGAAGGAAGCAACGAGGATACTGATCAAAACTTGCAGCCAGTGGTTGATTTAAATGTCCAATTTCCGACTGACTTGCATAATGCTGTGTCTTATCGTGGCGCCCCATGGAAAGCTGAAATTGGACGATGGTTATCTGGCTGTAATTCGAATACCGAAGTGGTGAAAATTGTCGAGGTACTACACGTCATGACCTTCAGGATATATATATATATATATATATATATATATATATATATATATATATATATATATATATATATTTATATTTGAATTGTGATCATCAAAGTTGATTTCAATTGTCCTCTTTTTGTTCAAATTAATGGATTTTTGTTGATAATCTATTGTTTGTACTATGTATCATTTTTTCCTTCACATCTAAAGGTTTGAACTCTTGACCCCTTATGTCAAATCGATTTTATCCTTCAAGCACTTAGATGTTTGTTTCAAATTCTAGTTTTTGGAGATCAATTATGCTTACTCTTAAGTAAATTGTGAACAGAAAATTGGTGGCCATAGCTGCAAAAACGAGTGTAGCGGTCAGGGCGTCTGTAATTATGAACTGGGTCAATGTAGCTGCTTTCACGGCTTCAGTGGTTAGTCCTTTTCAATAGCTTTTTGCCTCAAAAAGTAATTTCTTCACATTCTTTTTTCAATAAAGGAATCTTAGTGCATCTCCAATCGCACAATGTTTTACTTCACTCTTGCAATTCCTGAAATATTATGCCAATCTATTTCTTTGATATCCCCGAGTAACTATTCATTCTCTGAATTTTCACAATTCTAATGATTGGAGTTGTAACGAGGATAACCACTGGTGGCAGGGGAAGGATGTTCAGAAAGACTAAATTTAAGCTGCAACTACCCCGGATCAAAAGAGGAGCCATATGGGCACTGGGTTGTTTCTATTTGCTCGGCTCATTGTGACACAACCAGAGCCATGTGCTTTTGTGGAGAAGGCACAAAGTACCCTAATCGTCCTGCTGCTGAGGGATGTGGGTTTAAATTAAAGTAAGCACATGTAAATTTTTAATGCACACTGCTATTATTATTGGATCGATGACAGTGCATTAGTAATTAGTTCTTTTATCACGGTACAGCTTGCCTACTCAACCTGGTGGTCCATCTATGACTGATTGGACGAAACCCGATCTTGATATTTTCACTACCAATAGTAGCATTCAAGGATGGTGTAACGTGGATCCTGCTGAAGCCTATGCTTCTAAGGTGCATTTTAAAGAGGAATGCGATTGCAAGTATGATGGTCTTTGGGGCCGATTCTGTGAAACACCAGTAGAAAGTGTTTGTATTAATCAATGCTCTGGCAATGGACAGTGCCGTGGCGGTTTTTGTCAGGTAGATTAAGCATCACATTTCTATGTGAATTTCTTTGGTTGATTTACATTGTTGTCTCGTTATAAGCAAGCTTTGACTATTGAGTGTTGAGACGAGGCTTCAAATACTTTGTTATAACATGCTTAAATATGTGTGCACATTTTTGTATATGTACTTATATAGTATACTATTTTTGTGTTTTATAGTTTTTACTCATAACAAAGCTTCTGTTAAATATTATTCCTCAAGTGGAGGGTTTTCAGTTGAATCTGGGGTGATACAATTCTGATATATACACAATTTAACTGTATATCTGCAGTGTAAACACGGCTGGTATGGAGTAGATTGCAGTGTTCCGTCCGCTTTATCATCCATTAGAGAGTGGCCCAGGTGGCTTCGACCTGCACGGATTAATGTTCCAGATAGTACACAAATCAAGGGAAATCTTATCAATCTTGATGCTGTAGTTGAAAAGAAAAGACCCCTTATATATGTTTATGATTTGCCGCCTGACTTCAATAGTCTTCTCCTGGAGGTAAGGATCCCTTTTCATGCCTTCTCTATCTGGATAGAGAACATTCATTATTTCTATTGACTTTCTTGTACTTACAGGGACGACACTTCAAGTTGGAGTGTGTAAACAGAATCTATGATCACAGGAATGCCACAATATGGACCGATCATCTGTATGGTGCACAGGTATCATTGGCTCTAGGCAATACTACTAAATAAAATTACCTTGGTTAAGATCATAATACTGATCTAAAGGCTTCCTCTTGGCAGATGGCTATCTACGAAAGTATATTAGCCAGCCCTTATAGAACATTAAATGGTGAAGAAGCAGATTACTTCTTTGTTCCAGTGCTTGATTCGTGTATTATAACTCGTGCTGATGATGCTCCCCACTTGAGCATGAAGGTAAAGACACCATTTATAAGTAAGCAATTTGGATATGGAGATTTTACACCACCTATTTCTTTTTAATTATGATCTATAACATTCTATATTATTTTGTAAGTAGAATATGTTGCCTGCCTAGGGACTATGAATTTTACACCATCCCTAATGTTTTCCATCAAATTGCAGGATCACCAAGGGTTAAGGAGTTCACTAACTCTAGAGTTCTACAAGAAAGCGTATGATCACATAATGATGCAATATCCTTACTGGAACCGCTCATCAGGAAGAGATCACATCTGGGTATGATGCCACTATTCAATATAATACTCCGGATATTTTGTGTGAAGAACTGCAGAGTCTCTCTCTCTGGTACGTGAAATATATAACAATCTTTATCTCCAAACTAATGGTGTTGTCTATATGTCTCAAGGCAGTCCTTTTCATGGGATGAAGGTGCTTGCTATGCACCTAAGGAAATATGGAACAGCATGATGTTAGTCCACTGGGGAAATACAAATTCAAAGTATAACTATTCAACAACAGCATATTGGGCTGATACATGGAATCAGATTTCTTCTCAAAGAAGAGGGAATCATCCATGCTTTGATCCGGACAAAGACCTTGTACTTCCTGCCTGGAAGCGACCCGATGAAGGTTCCCTGAATGCTAAACTTTGGGCCAGGTACCCACACCAATCATTTATACAAGACTGGATTGAGTCCCACTTGTGCTGTTCTGGTCCTACGGTTAATTCTCATTTTCTTTTTCAAAAGATTATAGTCAAGGGATAATGTTTGTGCAGGCCTCGCGAGGAGCGGAGGACACTATTCTATTTTAACGGAAATCTAGGACCGGCTTACGAACATGGAAGACCTGAAGCAACGTAAGCTAATTAAATACTCTGACATTGTAACATGTGCTGCAAAATTATCTGATATGATGTTGGAGGTGGCATGCCTTTACAGGCTGGGATATCCAGTTTACCAAGTGGTCTCAATACTTCATTTGGGTTATATATGAAATTTGATTGGCTAGGTGGTGATGATATTCAGGTATAGCATGGGCATACGGCAAAAAGTTGCTGAAGAGTTTGGTTCAAGTCCTAACAAGGAAGGAAAGCTTGGGAAGCAGCATGCAGAAGATGTTGTTGTAACTTCACTACGTACTGATCATTATAATGAGGAATTGGCAAGTTCTGTTTTCTGTGGGGTTATGCCTGGAGATGGATGGAGCGGCCGAATGGAAGATAGTATCCTGCAAGGCTGCATCCCCGTGGTCATTCAGGTCCCGCGCTCGGCAACTTATATTGTACAGAAGTGCAATTTTGGCCAAGCTTAAAAATAAGTAAAAGTTACTTTTAAAGTAGCTTTTTGTTTCCAAACATGTTTGGATAAATTACTTTTAAGTAAAAAAAAAATATTTTGAAAGTAACTCTTACCTTCTCTCAAAATTAAGTAACACACTCAATTCTAATTTTGATCAATAAAAAAATTCTTACGTTGAAACTCATGGTTTGCCAAATAATTTGCAACTTGTGGGTTGTGGTTCACACTTCGATATTTAGTTGTGTTTTTTGGTACGGATACCACCATTTGAAAGCTACAAGTTTCTTTGAGTAGTTGCTCTTGTGTGGAGTATCTTAATTTGAATGTAATTAATTCACCCAATTTAATTGCTTGTAATTAAATACTAGTTTTTCAATCTTCCAGGATGGGATCTACTTGCCATATGAGAATGTTCTCAACTATGAAAGCTTTGCCGTCAGAATTCGTGAAGATGAAATTCCAAATTTGATAAACATTCTGCGGGTATTTGCTACTGTCTCCTGTTTAATTATGGAACTTACATAGTACTTCCTGGAAATTTATCATTAAAGATCGTAGAATTTGACGTATAGTGTGTTTAACTCATGTAGAGATTTAACGAGACGGAGGTAGATTTCAAATTGGCAAATGTGAGGAAGATGTGGCAGAGATTCTTGTATCGTGATTCTGTTTTGCTTGAAGCCGAGAGGCAAAATGCTACTCTTGGATTTGTTGAGGATTGGGCCAGGAAGTTCTCAGAACTAAGTGAAGATGATGTCTTTGCCACACTCGTACAGGTAAAAAATCGACCCTCTAATAATTAGTACAGGCCTCCTCAAGTTTCAGCAGCAAAGTTCCATTTTCTACCTTATATAATCTTTTAGAAAAATTCTTTAAGAAAATGAGGTTTCGAAAACATAACACGCTCCCTTTAAAACATACCATGAACAACATCAGCTCCACAACAATTTTTAGTCAGAAGATGTTAAGACTAATAAATCCTAGGTGGAGTTGGCTTATTCGAGGTTGTGGTTGAAATCTATACACAAAATGCATTGTATCTCTACTTAAATTCCTTTCTTCGTAATATAATAGCTCAAATGACATGTTCATTGCTATATATATATCAAAATTTAAACCTTTGAATTTTTATCTGATAATAGCTGAAATGATTATTGAATATTTGACAAGGTTTTGCACTACAAGTTACATAACGACCCTTGGAGACGACAGTTTGTCTTTCTCAAGAAGGAGTTTGGTGTACCCATAGAATGCGCAAGCAGGTAGCAAATAGCTGTAATACAGCACGAAACTTGTTTGAGGAGAATGTAACTGCTAGGGAGCGGACGAGTTCTCTGCAGAAACTGCACGACTGCTGCTCTGTAGCTCGACCGAATGCACTGACGCAATTAAAGCCACTGCAGAAGGAGCAACAATTTTGAACAATACATGGATCATCAATCAATTGTCTCTGCAGAAGATAGTGTTTTTCTTTTCTTGTTTTGCTATTTGTATGCATTAGATGGTAGTTTTCTTGCTGCTATAGAAACCATATTTAGAAAGAATATACACACAATGAAGAAACACTTTTTATTTGTTCCTTCCCAGAAAAATTGTACTTATAAATGGTTTTATATATTGAGCAATTGTCATTTTTAAATAGTATTAAAATATCAAACGACCTAAAATGACATTATGATATTTAATTTAAGTTATAAACTAAAATTTCTATCTAAATTTATTGAACTTAAATATATTCAATAATTAACATGTTAAACTAATTCAACATTTTATTATTTTCAAAATTATATCTTAAATATATAATGTAGATATTATTTAATAAAATAATGGAATTTATCATTTTCAGTTATTTCTTTAAATCATATACCATTTCGAACAGTATTAATTAATAAAAACCATGTAACTTAACATTTTAATAATTTTAACTTTTATCTTTCAAAATAACAAAAATAATATTTAAATTATTTAATATAAACATAGAATTCTAATTATGTGTTTCAAATTTCATTAGAATTATCTTTCAAAATAATACAATATAACTAAATTTAGCGTTCAATATTAAATCAATTTCATATTTTTATTATTTTAAATAATTGACTTTTCCAATATTTTTATAACTCAAATTATTTTACATCTTATTTTTTTTCTAGTGACTTCTCCAATTTGTTATAATTGAATTGAATATTTAGTATTTCATATGTCATTTTTAAAATTAACAATTTATTACTTAGCTCATTTTTAATAACCTTTTATTTTTAATATTTGTATCAGTAAGTTTTTTTTTCCTCTAAATTTTAATCACGATCGTAGATAGTTTTCTCTGCTATACGGAAAAAAAAAAGCATGATGTCACGCTGTCACTACGTCTTCAATTTCATCTCCTCTAAAATTTGCTTTTCAATCATCTTATTCAACAGACTATTTCCAAAATTTGCTCATCTACTTAATTCATCTTCCTCCGCCGATCATCTCCAAAATCTGTCCACCGCGTCAATCCATTATTATAATAGAGCCTACGGTCGAATTCCACTATAAAAAAAGCGGTATACTAGTAAAAAATACAAACTTGTTTTAAAAATTATCAACGACCGTAGGAAAGTTTTCTCTATTACGAGTAGAAAAAAAAACTCATTTGTTACCATGTCACTACGTCTTCATCCTTGTCAAACAAAACCCCCTACTCTCGGTCTTCTTAAGATTCTTCCCAACGTCTTCAAAATCAACCCCCTCAAACAAAATCCTATCCCACTCTCTCAATCTTCAACAAATTCTTCTCAACCCCTCAATTCATTAAAATCATTTATCAATCAATCATTTGCTGATTTTCTCAAATGGTTGTTTTAATCAATAGATAGAACGAACAAGCTACTAAAAGGCATTTTCATTTTTCTTGCGGTGATTATTGTGAAGAATTTACCGTGAAGGTGAAGATTTTGCACTATACTCTACCGTCGGATTCCACCGCTAGAAAAAATGGTATACTAGTTTATCACCAAACCGTAAGAAGATTTCTCTACTACGACAGAAAAAAGAACTCATTTATCAATATTTCACTATGTCTTCATCGCAAACAAAATCCTCCCTCTTGATGTTATGCATATTCTTCTCAACATCTTCAAAATCAACCCCCCTCGAACAAACCCTCCTTCTTTCTCTCTCTCAATCTTCAACATATTATTCTCAACCCCTAAATTCATTAAATTCATCTTTCAATCAATTATCTCTTGATTTTTCTCAAATAGTTGTTTTAACCAATGATAGAACAAACAAGCAACAAATGATATTTTTATATTTTTTGCGGTGATTATTGAACTTTTTTTATCATGAAGGTAAAAATAAGGTAAAAATTTTGCACTAGTATTTACAATCGATCCCAGGAAAAACAATACACTCGTAGTTACCATCAAAATAAGCAAATTATTTGAAAATTTAATCAGTAAAAAACTCACTTATTTTTGAAAACTTACTATTGACTTGTTCTGTGTAGATATTTTTTTTAAAAATGGGTTAAACACTCGTCTCCCTCAAAATACAGGATACAAACGCAAGCACAGTGGACAGTGCGAAGTGTTGAGCAGGAGCAGCCATGGAGAAGGAGAAAGGAAAGAGCAAAACTAAGCAATCTTCAAATCGCATAACCCTAGAACAATTCGTCTCCATTATGGCTCCTCTAATCGACATGGAAAAAGTAAATTCACGGACTTTATTTATGTATCCATACATGTAATTATTATGTATACATGTCAACAGATTTTCACTGTCTTTGATATGTATTCTGATTATAACCCAGGTAAAGTACCCTTTTCAATTTTTATTTTATTTTTTGAGTTTTCTTGTTAATTTAAATAATGGACCTTTCATTGCTCTCTGTGTAATTAATTTTGATTTTGATTTTTCATTTTGTTAAAAAGCCATCCAATTTATTTATTCTATCTCAACACATGTTTACAATATTTGATATATACATATTTCAAAAATTTTCCCCTGTTTAAGTTTTTTTTTTTTTTTTTGGTGAATGAAAATAATGGACCTTCATTGCTCTTTGGGCTTCTTACTGTAATTAATTTCAGTTTTCTTTTAATTTTTTTATTCTTAAAAGGTCACCAATTTTTTTGTTTGATATATATTCTGATTATACTCAATGGAAAGCACCTTATTTTCCCATATTTTCCTGTTTAATTGTTCTTCTCCATGTAAATAATTGTTCTTCTTAATGTAAATAATGTATCTTTCTCTGCTTTTTCGTCTTCTTACTGTAATTAATTTCAGATTTTCAATTTTAAAGGGGTCACCCAATTTATTTTTATTTGATATATATTCTGATCATACTCAATGGAAAGCACCTCTCTTTACAATTTTTTTGTTTCCTGTTTAATTTTTCTTCTTAATGTAAGAAATGAACCTTTAAATGCCCTTGGGCTTCTAACTGTAATTAATTTCAGTTTTTCTTTTTCAAAGTCACCCAAATTATTTTTTATTTAATTTTATGAGCACACCGTTTTCTTTATAGAACTGAAACGTAAGAGTTGAATCTCGCATATTAAGGTTATCTGTCAAGTAAAAATGATTAAAACACGTGGAAAGTTCAAAAATCTGTTTTTTTTTTTTTTTGTTTGAATAATTTAGATGTATGTGCAACGTTTATTGATTTAGGAAGCTGAGATATCAGCTTCAATGAGTTCGGGGAGGAGTTTGGATACTGCTCAAAAGAAGGGATCCACTATTCTTAATTTGAAGTGTGTAGATGCTCAGGTAGTACATTTTATACTATTGCTTTTGTAATTATAATTTGGATAGAATATTTGGCAGTGTTTTGTGATTGTGGCCTTTCGAGTGTAGGTAGGGTTGATGGGCAAGTCTCTTCTGGAGTTTCAATCTAATAAAGGGGATGTACTTCCTCCTCATAAGGTAAGCTGTCCATATAATGTGGTATTTTGCAAGGTAGCGTGTTTTCCAGAAGTATGGGGTTATCACATATTTCAAGAGGGAAGAAAAGAGGACGTGTTCATGCTTAATATTTATGCATAGTTGATCTACTCGGAATTTTTTGAGACATGTATCTATAGTGTGGACATAATGGCATAATAGTAGTTTATCGTAGTAAAGCATAAAGGAACTTGTAGTTGTTATAATTCAGCAGTTTATAGCATGAGTTCAGATCCTATAATCTCTTTCCATTATTAGTTTTGTTAGTTTGCAAAGTATGACAAAGAGGATATTTAAGATTTTTGTATTCTCATATTTAAATCTCTATATATATTTTGTTCAGATTTTAAGCAATAAAGTTTAGCTTTGAAGGCAAATATTATCTTAAAGGTGAAATGTGTGACAGTATTATATTCAGTGACAGGATGATGAATACTTCTTTCCTTTTTAAAGTTAGTAGTTCATTTCCCTTCTTTGTTGCTACTGTTCTTGGGCTTGAATAATGTATATTCTCTTCCAGTTTGGAAATCACGACGTTGTGGTTCTGAAACCAAACAAGGCTGATTTGGGATCCCCTCCCCTTGGACAGGGTGTTGTTTATCGAATAAAGGTATTTTGACTTTGAATTTTGAAATGTACTTCATCAAATGAACTCAGTTATTGCATTTCTGCTTTTTTCAGCTTAATTGCATTTCAAGTATAATTAATTGGGATATAACTATGTTTAATATGGTGCAGGACTCATCTATTACTGTTGCTTTTGATGATATCCCAGAAGAGGGTTTGAATGTACCACTACGCCTTGAGAAAGTGGCAAATGAGGTACATTATATCGTAGCTTCGTTCTAACTAAAGTGTGTATGGGGACCTCTAGATCCTGCAAATGAAGAACGAATAAGTTTTAAGAAGTGAAAGTCAATGAATATTTTCAGAAATAAATGATTTGTAGGTGACATATCGACGGATGAAGGACACTTTGATTCAATTAAGTAAAGGCGTGCAGAAGGGTCCTGCTGCTGACCTTGTACCTGTCTTGTTTGGAGAGACACAACCGACAGTGTCCAAGAAGGATATCAAGTTCACCCCTTTAAATTCCAACCTCGATCATTCACAGGTCTCTCAAACATCATCTTTCCTTGATATCTTTTTACTATGAGACCTCTCTACATTTTGTGTGCATGATATTTGACTTTTCCAATTATAGACTGGAAGAAATTAAAAAGAAAAAAAAAAAACCTGTATAGCAGGTCTGTAATTTGCAAAAACTCTAGACGTGAAATCAGTAGGTTTTGTTCAGTGCCATGCTCATTTTTTCCCCCAGATGGGATACCATTTTTAGTAAATGATATTAGATTAAAAAAGTGATTTTTACCTTATGGTGTTCCAAGTTTCACATTGGAATGCTTTCCTTCAAACTTCTCTGACAGGCTGAGTAATGTACTTCTGGGATATTTGACTTAGCTAGGTATATTTTGCCTAGATGTTGTTGATTAATGTATATTGGTCTATGCATACATGTTATAGAAAGATTTGAAAATTCTTAATTTTTTTATAATCACAACTCAATTTGAATTTATAAGAACTTTTTGGTCTTCACCTTTTCATTTCTTGTAATCAGAAAAATACTAACATACCTTCATGAAAGAATTTAGAAACAACACTATTTTAAATTGTCTTACTTCTTTGGGCAGCAAGAAATGGGGAGACATTTATTTAACCAATAGGGGCTAATATATATGTTTGGTAAAGATTTTTATGGATTACAAGTAGTAGATTCTGTAGAGAATGTGTGGATAAATAGTTGGTAAAAGTTGTGGGTCCTATGAAATGTGTGGATAAAAATGATGTTTGATTAACTTATAAGTGCTTATAAGCACACACAAACATACACATATACGTTCTCTTAAGTTTTTCTTTGCTTGATTGCATTTATAACCTTATTGTTTAACAACGCTAAATCGTACCTTCTTGTTCCCCAAGAAAGACGCCATTTCAAAGGCCCTGTCATCGAAGGACCTCTTTTTGCTGCATGGACCTCCTGGAACTGGAAAGACTACAACTGTGGTTGAAATTATCTTGCAAGAAGTAAAACGCGGATCAAAGATTCTTGCTTGTGCAGCTTCAAATATTGCAGTAGATAACATTGTTGAGAGACTCGTACCTTATAGGTATGGTGATTCTTCAATTTATAGGTTAAAACTTTCAAGTTGATATTTCATGAACTCTTGAAGAAGATTCATATAAAGAATGGAGATTTATCTGAAATGTCAGTGCAGTCTTCTATTTCTTCATTCTTCCAGTTGAGCCGCGTGGTTCCCCTTTTTTGGCAAGAATTAGGATGGGACACGTGTATATAAAACCAAAAATTATCTATTTCTAGGTAACCATTTAGTGGAATTTTAATGTTATGCTAGGTGATATGTTCGCATTATCTGTATTTGAGTTCATTCTATTCTAGTTAATGACTTGTAAATAGGTAGCCCTTTAGGGACAGTGAATATAACTCTTAAACTCATGAAACTTATTTTCTTGTTTCTTTATGAACTTCTAATTTGAGATCACAGAGATTGGTTTATCTTGTTACTTGTCACGTTATTTCATTACATTGTTTAGCAAGTTCAAAATTACTCACCTTCTATTGCCACTTATCAACAGAGTAAAGCTGGTAAGAGTCGGACATCCTGCACGTTTACTTCCTCAAGTACTTGACAGCGCTCTTGATGCGCAGGTAACACCTTCCCATGTTTCCCCAGCACTTGTCTCTCTTATTCCTTTTCATATTTTCTATCTCTCTGCAGCCATATCATAGAGGTTTGTCCTAATGGAGCACATTTGGCTAAGCTTAAAAAAATCAAAAATGGTGTGGCAACAGAAGTTCAATCTTGTAAATACAAGAGGAAGGCTAAAAAGCTCAAGAATATTATCTAGAATAACTTGAGTATAAAGAATTTCAGTTGTGTCTACAACTAAGCCCAGCCCTCTTCTTATATAGGCATTGGTAATCTCCTAATTCTAGTAGATTAATAAAAGAAATAAATCTCCTAAAAGAAAGAGAAAACTACTAAATACCCGTAATAGAATATAGAATTAGAAATCCTATCAAACTAATAAGATTAATAATAAAATCCTAATAACTAACCAAGTTGGAATACTTCTTGCATTAGGATAGGATTACTATTGACCTACATCATTCTCCCCCACTTGAAAAAAAACTCGCCCTCGAATTTTGCGGAAGATGAGAAAATTAATCAAGTGGGAGGATAATAGTCGAGAATTTTTGCTCCATCAAATATTGAAATGTCCATTTCCTGTCGTACTCGGAAAACGTTGTTATCCTCATAGTTGTATTGTTTGATGACCACTCTGCTCCTACCTTGCTCATTTTATTTTCTTCACGGACACTTCCTATGTGATATTCCTTTAGAAATGATGGATTATTCAATTTCTCATCCTTGAGTTCACTATCAATAAAGGCCACTAGTGTTATTTTCAATTCTTTATGGATCTCTCATCATCTGCTATCACCAATGATGCCTTCTTCAATACAAAAGAATTGGTACGAGGACTCAGATCCATTACGTAACCATTTCCCTCATGCTATGCAATTCTTTGGCACTTGGATCACAGAGAAGGTTAATGGAACTTTTATTCTCAATTTGACAAACCTCTGACTCCTTCGTGATTGGGCTCAAACTCAGGCATGAGGTCTATACTTGCAACTTCATCAGAATGTTTTCTGACCTCAAACTCTTACTTATTGTTAACTTCTGTCTTTGGAATAAAAAAGTTTCTAGTTTTCAACTTGTACATGCTTTTCTATCTCTATTGAGGTATCATGATTGATAGCATCTTGCTCTTCTTTAATATCCCTTTCAGGCTCTTTTGCATGCTCATGGTTTGCCTCAGAATCTCTTCCACTTTGTTTAACATGATATTCTCAAATTGCTTCTTAAGTGACACTAAAACAATCTTTTTATAATAGCCCGAAAACATATATCTATTATCTCTGCCTATGTAAATTACATCAACATCATAGTACTGTGGCCGCCCAAAATTTACATGACAAGCATCAAGCATCCATATCCACCACGTTATGCACAATCTCATCTTTGTAGTACTTTCCAATATAAAGTGGAATTTTGCATACCTCCATAATTTGAATTTCTCGCTTTCTTTTAAGTAGTGGAAATTGATAGTAGGAAGGGTATTTTTCGGTCCTCAAATTTAAAGCTTTGATCAATGCTTTGGATACTATGTTCTTACCACTCCCTTGGTCTATGATTACGTTGTATACTTTGTTGTTGATGGTGCATCGTGTTCTTAAAATCTTGTCACTCTTGAAATTGGGCTCTTTTTTTTCTCCCTTGTAGACCTTCACAAAATCTTTGATAAATTGTTCTTGCTCCATGTGACATTGGTGGTCATTAACGTCATGTTTTTGAAGAGAAATGTCTTTCTATTGTTGGAACATACTACTGTGCCAAAGAAGATTGTTGCCCATAGGTAGAACATCGTATTGAGGCGAGTTGTGCCATATGTGATGGTTTGATGGATGCATATATTCAAGTTGGAGGAAAATATCATTGCACATGTGATGGGTTGATTGATGAAAATCATCGCGTAGTCGTAAGCCATCACGTTGTGAATATTTGAACCTAGCTGGGACTTGAGGCAAATCTCTTGCCACATGTTTCCATGTCCTGGGCTCGTTGAAGTAACCAACATTCCTAGCAGTCAAAGTTTGCAAATTTTTGTCAGCTGCATCTTCTAACCTATCATCCTTCATTCCAGATTCTGGACCTAGGTTGGTCATTTTGCAATCCTCCGATCATTGTCGTGAGGATGCGTACCACTACCACTACCACCATAGGTAGCCATCAGCCAAGGAGAAACCTTGCTCTGATACCAATTTTGGTGCAGCATCGGAAGTTGAATCTTGTAAAAACAAGGGAAAAGCTAAAAAGCTCAAAAATATTATCTAGAATAATTTGAATATAATGAATTTCAGTCGTGTCCACAAATAAGCCCAACCTTCTTCTTATGTAGGCATTGGTAATCTCCTAACCCTAGTAGACTAAGAAAAGAAATAAATCTCCTAAAAGATAGAGAGAGCCAATAACTACCCCTAATAGAACTAGAAATCCTATCAAACTAATAAATTATGAAATCCTAATAAATAACAAAGTGGGAATACTTCTTGCATTAGGATTACTATTGTCCTACATCAAAAAATTACTTGGTATGTTACTATTGTCCTACATCAAAAAATTACTATTTTGATATGTTACTTTTTTTTACTTATAATAGAAAAAAGTTGCTTATTTTTAAACTTACTTATTTAGTTATGAGTACACTTCCAAGTAAACTTTTAAAGCTTAGCTAAAAATGCTCTTAGCTAATTGTTTATATTCCTTTATTCTAATCATGAACGCCACATCTCTTTTTTCTCAAAGTCGTCAGCGGTTATTTATACTTAAGCCAGTATGGACAGATGTACAAGTCTTTTCTTTCTTTAAGACTGCTGTGAATTGTTTTTATTCGAACTCATAGTCTTTAATGACGATGACAGTAAGGGTGGATATGTCCAGTAAGGCATTTCCTCTTTTGACGCTCAACTGCACCAGTAATCCTCAATGATTACGACTCATTTTTGTAATTGGAACTTGTTGAAGTTGAAAAATTCCACTAATAATTTGCTTGATTCCCTGTAGGTTTTACGTGGGGATAATAGTGCTCTTGCAAATGACATCCGCAAGGAGATGAAGGTACAGATATAGAGAAATTCTATAACCTCCTGAGCTGAAATGTCATCTCACCCTTTTTGTCTTCATAGGATAGGATTGTTTTGCCGTATTGATGCTATGGTTTTGATGATTGTTTCTTAATATTCAGTTATTATCTGCCATATGATAACCTTGATCCTTGTTTATTAATAATTAATAAGCAATAAAATGGATCTATCCTAGCTTTTGACACATTTTCCAGTCTTTGCTCTTGAAGCGATTCGCACTTATAGGGTTATTTTGAATTATTTGCTGAAACCAATAACCACTATAAACATGGTTTCAGTGACCATGATAGTTTTGAAGTCACAAAAGATTTTAAGGTGTTTTAAATCAACTTTAGATAGAAGGTCGTTTCAATCTTGGTTATGATGGAAGTATTTGTGAAGAAGAAAAAAAAAAAAAATTTTGGTTCAAATGGTAATTTTCTCCAATGTATTATGTATGTTGTGCTTGTGTTTCTTTTTGGTCCATATCAGATGAAGTTTTAGAAAAGTTTTGGAATCTTTACTGGATTTATACTGTGTTTAGTTCATCAGATAAGAAATAGAGAAGTACCAAAATATCCCCGATTCTAAATTAGGAGTGTGAAACTTTCATCTCCACCATAAATTTTCTATACTCAAGGTGATATTTTTCAAATTTATGTGCAAAAACCGTTTTCCTCTGTTACTTGAGTTTTGAATTTAACGAAGTACAATTAACTCTGGTGTTCATTCACGTATAATTTGTTGATTTTCTCACTCCTTTGATGGATTTCTACAGGCATTGAATGGGAAACTGTTAAAAGTGAAAGACAGAAATACTAAGAGAGAGTTAAGGAGAGAGCTTAAGACTCTTTCAAAAGAAGAGCGTAAAAGGCAGCAGCTGGCAGTGGCGGATGTGATTAAGAATGCAGATGTGGTATTGACGACGTTGACCGGTGCATTGTCTAAGACATTGGAAGGCTTTTCATTTGATTTGGTTATTATTGATGAAGCTGCCCAGGCACTTGAAATAGCATGCTGGATTGCTCTATTGAAGGTAATTATAGAATAAATGAAGCTAATCATAACTGCATACACAACTCTATTTCTTCAAAATGGACATACTTTAAAGCATGTACGTAGATAGAGGTTAAAAAAGGCCTCCTCGGCATGTTGAAAACGGCCCATGGCCCAGCCCTCACCACATAGCTAGAGTATTCTTTTATTCTGACAGCACAGCTAAAATATCTAATTCGCTAGTGTAGGGTCCAAGGTGTATACTAGTAGGTGATCACCTCCAGCTTCCTCCAACTATTCAAAGTGTTGAAGCTGAGAAGAAAGGATTAGGAAAAACCCTCTTTGAACGCCTCGCAGACTTGTATGGAGATGAAGTCATGTCAATGCTTACTGTTCAGTACCGCATGCACAAACTTATCATGAACTGGTCGTCTGACGAACTCTATGACAGTAAGGTGCTCTCAGATATATCTTGAACTACGTAGCTTCTTTTTCTTGTTCCTCCTCGTATGGAGATACCATTTTTTTTTTTTATCACTAGGCATGCTCATATTGTAGTATGCATGAACTTGCTGAATAAGTATTCAGAAATGCTCAGATCTTGTTTAAAGATTAATTATTGTTCTATTTATCACAACTCATATTTGTTTCTTCTCCTCTTCTTGGCCATTTTCCTCATTATTCTTCTCCTTTTCCCACGTCTTAAATTTTTAAAATATTGACTTTGTAGTAATGACAGATATCTTTATCTATTTTGTACCACTTGTTAGATTAAAGCTCATTCAAGCGTTGCGGCCCATATGTTATATGACATTGAGGATGTAAAGAAGACACCTTCAACAGAGCCTACTCTTCTTCTCATAGACATAGCTGGGTACAACTTTTTGCTTGCCTTGTGTTTTCTGTGGTCTGGAATATTGTAGCCACTTCTGCAAATCGTGTCAAAGTGGAGTGTAAGACCCTAATAAAATGAACTTGTGATGGTTTCTTCTTTCAGTCAAATGATATGAAGTTTTAATAAACTTTCAGTTAAAATTATATTCTATATAAATTTGGCACCATGGAGGTAAGCAAGATGGAAGGAAGCATCGAAAACACAATCATGACATCCTAATGTTGTCCGTTTCAAATTTTACAAAAGTTATGTCCTGAATACATGTTAAAATGGATGTCATTACCATAGACATGACCATTAGATGCTAATGTAAACAGGTAGTCTTCCACCTCCTAACCTTAAATGGTGCCTGATTTGGTTCTTACTCTTACGACATGTTTGTAGGGAGGATTGAATAATACGAAGAAAAAGAAGCTAAAATCTTGTTCATTAAACTGTCCAGTCCTTTTGATAGTGCATACCAAACACGCACTTGTAGTGTCTGCTAATACTGTTGTGTTTCAGTTGTGACATGGACGAGAAGAAGGATGAGGAAGACAGCACATTGAATGAGGGTGAAGCAGCTGTCACTATTTCACATGCTAAGAGACTTTTGGACAGTGGAGTCCATGCTTCTGATATCGGTATTATAACACCTTATGCCGCACAGGTATTGTTACATCAATAAAAACTTATAACTCCACAAGTCAGTCAAGGATTTAAAGCAATGCAAATTTGTCGAAGTCTATGTCGAAACTGCTATTGTAGGTTGTGTTACTGAAGATGTTGAAAAGTAATGAAAACAAGCTAAAAGATATGGAAATCTCAACAGTCGATGGCTTCCAAGGCCGAGAGAAGGAGGCGATTATCATTTCAATGGTGCGGTCGAACTCAAAGAAAGAGGTATTGCTAGTTTCTGTCAAGATGGCCAAAATGTCTAGTAACACAGTATAATTTAAATAAATAATTTATCCCTTTCTAACAACTTAAGTTTTTTGACGAGGTTACATAAGGTAGTTCAGTGGTAACAAAGTAGACAAAAGACCCGTCTTCAGCTCTCGTTGCCACCATTTATAAAATTGTGTACGCGTCTGACCTATGATGAAAAATGATTCTACTAATATTAATTGATGTTGTATTCAGGTGGGATTTTTAAGCGATCGCAGGAGAATGAATGTCGCTGTAACACGAGCAAGGAGACAGTGTTGCCTAGTCTGCGACACCGAGACAGTTAGTAGCGATAAATTCTTGAAGCGTTTAATAGAGTACTTTGAGGAACACGGTGAATATTTGAGTGCTTCAGAGTATGGTAATGTGTAAGTCGAAGAAATCTGTTCTAACAGGTCCATCTTCTGTGAGTTTGAAGCACCGCTCTTTATTGGCTGCTCGTCGAACATTATCCTGAGATATACTGCCTACTCTTTAGGGATGATTTTTAGCAGAAATTTAATTTTTCTTAGATCTAGTTAATTATATATCATTAGTTACTACCTAGTTCATATATTGTATCCTCTATTGTTGTATAACACCTTGATACAGATTAGTTTGAGTTTATACATTCAGAAGACATTGATATTTGAGTTCTATTGACTCCTTAAAATGCTCTGTGTCATAACTATTATTCATAGGTACAAATTTGTATTCGAGGCCGGCTGTTTTACTATTATGCACTAAATTCCTATATAATTTCCTACTCCAGTTGTTCAAACAAAGACCAATTCTCTAAGCAAGGAAGATGTCCACATCTTGTGATCAAACTTCCAAAGCTCACCCCAATTCACGTCCGGGAATTCAAAGGCTTCTTTGTTGTCCACGTTTCCAATTTTACTGTCACGCGAAGATGAATTTCAGAGGAGTTGGTTTGATTCTGAGTCTGTGAAAAGGGTTTCCATAGGGAATAATTTGGAGGTGATTTTTAGAGTTTTTCCTGAGTTATTTGAGGATCAGAGTTGGTTTGATTCTTAGTTTAGGGATAACTATTATCCATTTCTTGAGGAGGGTTTTCTCGAGGAAAAATAAAAAGAAAAATGGAGAGATTCTATCTTACTATTAGAAATTCTGATAGAAATCAATATTGTGATTAAGACGAAATTACTAACAATCATACCATTGGTGATTACTGACGCACTTCCGCAGCGAATATCAACGACAATATCGTCGGTAATTTTAGCAATCGTCGATGGTGCTTCGGTCATAGAGTTGAAGTCGTTGCTATTATCGATGACATTTTATTCGTTTTATATATTCTTAATTTTCTTATAAGTTATTGATGTAGAACAAATGGCAGGCCTCGAAAAACGGCTTTTTTAGTTACTGATGTAGAACAAATGGTAGGCCTCGGAAAACGGCTTTTTCAATTTTAGTACTAATTTTGTTATTTGTTTTAATTTCAATTTTTACAATCTTAGTTGATTTAAACTAGATTTTCTTACAATCTTATTTGACTTAGACTAGGTTTTAGTTTTCTTTATAATTTAGGATTGTCAAACCCTCTAAATAGAGGGTTAATTCTTTATTTTCATTATTCCTATATTAATATTAGTTTTAGAGTTTTAACTCTTATTCACTGGTGGATTCTAGATTTCGTATTTTTAAGGTTTTCGCTTGAATTCCTTATTATTTTATAGAAAAGTGTTAGCATGTTAAAAATCACTATACACCTAACTTTAGTGGTTGTTCTATCAATTTTCCATGATAAAAATATCGACTAGGTTTTTTTTTTTTCTTTTCTTTTACCATTCTATATCGTACTATGTTGGACTTATTCCGTGGACGGGGTCGTAGTTATGCAAAATAGTTTGCCTTTGATTAACACTAATCGTTGAAAAAAAAAAAAATTGTATTTCTTAAATTTACTCAAAGTATATAGTTTATGATTATACATTGATGTCAAGTGTAGGGGTCTTTCTAGGAAATTCCAGTTTGTACATTTACAATTGGTCAATGGTATGTTATAATTGATTATGAAATTTCATTCATCAAAGTATATGTTTCTTTGTTTCACATATTGTCTTGTCAACTTTTAATTTTACACACTGGTCCAACTATAAACTAGATTTAAACATTATGTAGTCAACCTACAATTGTGATTTAAAATGTTGGTCGTCATTGAATTTTACAAGTGTCAAATAGGCCAAATCCATTTATTTCTAACATCTGCTATGAATTACGTGGACCACAACTAATTACGCGCGACTTACAATGTGTTTGGTATTGCTTTTGGGTATTTATAAATTGGTCATATATTATTTTTATACACACATTTCATAGGATGCACAATTTTTATCTATTTTTATCTATACATTCTGTAGAATCCACTACTTATAATATACAAAAACAATAAAAAAATTTACGAGACAAGAATCTACCTATTTTTTGTTGGGCCCATCTTGACCCACATACTTCTGGTAAGGAGGAAAGTCCTAAAAGCGAAGTCCTCTGTCTGTGTCAGAGGTCTATTGACCAGGCGGGATATAAATCTAGGGATATGCACGAGTGGCAGGAACCTGAAGAAGAGAGCCAACAGGCCAACCCCCATAACAGATCCACACAATATTTTTGGTGAAACTGCGTAAATTGAACTGCGTTGTCGGATAATTTCTTCCCACGTCACCTTAGGTCTTCACCAACTCGTCCATGCCCCCACATACTTGCCTGGTAGAGAGCCGGACAAAGAGAAACCTAAATCAAAGAGTCTAACTCATCTTATTTTGTCATTGATGAGCTTAATTCTATATTTATTTATAAAGCTAGTTATTTTAATTGACATGGATAGTGATGGCAACGGGGCGGATCGGCCTGATCCAAATCCGCCCCACAATAATTGTAGGAGATCCAAATTCGCCCCGCGATCCTCTATTTTTCGGAGCGGATCGGGACGGATCGGGGCGGATCAGAGCCCGAATCCGATATCGATTATCCTGATCCGTTTTTTTTTTTTTTTTTTAGCATTTAAAAAATTTAAAATATATTGAAACAAGCTTTACTACTATACTATAGAGTTTAAACAACATTCTAAAATACATTTGAGATCTTAGACCCACTATGGAAAGCTCTCAAACTAACTACCAAAAGTTACACTGAATATTTTAGGCTTTAGGAATTAACAAATTAGGAATTAAGAAATTTGAAATTGCAATTGCAGCCCTTCTCCCAAATTTTTTATCTTGTTATAATTTAATTTTTTTTTTTAAATACGGGGCGGGGCGGATCGGATCGGCCCCGATTTGATCCACCCCGAGATCCGTGGCGGATCACGGATATCTGCCCCGATCCCTCCCGCCGACCCGCGGATCAGGTATTTTTCGCTCCATTCGGATCGGGTATCCATCGGGTTCGGGGCAGATCGGATATTTTTACCATCTCTAGACATGGTCCACTAATCTTGTATTTATTTAATATGATAATTTTGTTACATATTTGATTTTATATTAACAGTTTACATTTATTTTTCAACATTTAAAATTTTAAATGTAATAAATGTAACAAATATAATATACATTTTTTTATGAGAAATGTAACAAACGTAACAACGTGTTACAAAAGTAAAAACAGTAGTTTTAGAATAAAAAAGGTGAAATGGTATTATTTAAATTCTTTTAAATTTTATGATATATGGTAAAACTATTCTTAATTTAAAAGATAATTCTACATCGATAGTGAGTTTTTTTGTTATTTTAGTTCAAACATAATTCAAAACATAATTCTACACCGATTATGAAGCTATCCCTAATTTTAGTTAGAAACTCGAGTCCTGCAAAAATAAAAAGTTTGGGGTATTCAGCTGCCATAATCATAGGTTGAGGAACTTCTTGTTCATTTCCATAGGTTGGGGGCACCAAGTGAAATGATTCCCAAAAAACTAAAATAACACGAAAAAAAGAACCTTAGAACGAAGCCGAAAAATCTAGTTTTCGTGCAAGTGAAGCGATATCAAATGCCTCTATCACAATCACGGTATCCCCACCCCGCACCCTCTGTCTCTCCTGTCGCCGTCTCTCTCTATATCTCTATATATATAATATTTGTGCGCATATCTGATTAAAGAATAACATGGGCTATGAATATGGGATTGCCTTTCAACCTTCCTTGCAACTTCTTCAAAGTTTCTGACTTTTTCAATTCTAAGTTTGTTCTACTTTGCAAACTTTTGCCTCAAAGTTGGTTTTTTATGTACCCTTTTCTTTCTTTCAACACAATTTAATCACCTTCACAAGGAAAATAATATACAGAAACCCCATACAAAGTAAGAGAGAAATAGAGTTTCTTGGGTTACCGAATATTGCTATATATAAGGTGCTCTTCACTGTCTTCTTCTCAAATCAATTACTTTTTTTTCCTGATCATCTGATTTCAGCTAGAGCAAGGTTTAATTTTTAATATTTTAGCCTTTGTGGGTGTTTTAAAATTTTGTTTTGTACAGAGTGAAATTTATATTTATGTATGAAATCAATTGGGTTCTGGGTATATGTTAAAAGTCGGCAAAATGTGTTATTGAGTCATTAAAATGTGTTATTGAGTCATTCTCTTCTTCTAATGACATTGTATGACATCTGGATTTTTGTTCTTGACGGTGGAAATGGCGGCGACGGTGGGGATTGGGGGAGTGGGTGTGTGGAAGGGGGAAATTGATGTGCCATTATTCGTATCAAAATTGAATTTCTATGTGTAATGTAAAGCGCTGGAAATTGATTTTTTTTTTTAATTCTGGTAACTTCCCTTGTTATGTTTTATCTTAAACAGAGATTCAATCTTGATTTGGAGGATCACTTGTATCTATGGTGAGTCTATTGTATATATTTTCCATTTTTTAAATTCTTTAAAAAATAGAAAAGGATAAAATGGTTATGATGAAATTCAATGGACATAGGTGGATCAAAATGGCTGCATTATTCTGTTATCTGGTTTGTCATTAACAGGGAGAAGCTCCAGGTCATCTCCAGGGGTTTCATTTAAAATCTGAAGGCCCTGAAACAGCTATCGACTTCGGCAGCAACAAAACAGTATGATTATCCAATACATTGAATCCACATTCTCCTAAAATGTATGAAGTTTTTCTTCCATAAGGTGAAAACTTTTTGTTTATGAATTTCCTAATTTGATTCAGTATGTCTTTGGTGGGATGGAAAATGAATCAACATCAACCATTGGAGTTCGGATTTTTGACAAATCTATGGGTGAATGGTGCGTATTTTAGTATATGCTAAAGTACATGAAGTTGTCCTTCGGTTTTAAGGTTAGATAATTTATATTCAGAATAAAATTTACAGGATGATCCCCACTGTGTTGGGAACAAAACCCGGGCCATCGAAGGGACACTCAGCTGTTCTTATAGATGACGAACGAATTTTGGTTTTAAGGGGACTCGACTTCTTATGATTGCTTTTGGTTTCTTGAGGTTGGTGCTTCTTGGTCGTTAAAAGATATAAATATGACACACCCATTCTTTCACTTCTTTGGTAACTGAAGCACTTGCAATGACGAAAAAGTTTGTATTTTTTCCATGGACTATGAAACTTCAATAATCATCTTGAAAGTAAATCTAGATAAGTAATCTAGTCCTGTGCTTGTACGTTGCTTTTCTTAGTTTTGTTCAATTCCTTGAGTTGGAACTTTGTTATTTCTTCTTTAGGTGAACACGGCTTTTGTTAGAGAACAGAAGATGAGATTGGGGACTGAAACAGTTGCTTGGAGTAAAGGACTTATTGGTGGAGTCGAAAAACCGATTGTCATAAGTGGTCCTTCTGGAGTGGGTAAGGGTACTCTAATTTCCAAACTGATGGAAGAATTTCCGTCCATGTTTGGATTTTCAGTGAGCCACACGACCCGTGCTCCAAGGAATAAGGAACAGAACGGGGTTCATTACCATTTCACGGAACGTAGTGTTATGGAGAAAGATATAGAGGATGTAAAATTCCTTGAATTTGCCTCCATTCATGGTAATCTCTATGGAACCAGTGTAGAAGCTGTTGAGGTGGTTGCGGATAAAGGAAAGGTATTGTGATGTTATAATTAAATTTCGTCTTACTTTTTATATGTATTAAGATGATTATAACTTTCATGGTATTGCACTCTACCAATGACGAAGTGTTTTATGCACTCATCATCATCATGATGTATGGCACCCTACTATTTACTAATGACTTGTTTGGTAAGGAGGATTAAATAATAATGTTTGAAGAAAAACTAAGTTAAAATCTTGTTTATCTGGTTTTATCCATTATTGACACACAAAACTTGTTTTAAACATAGTATTAGATCATATTAGACAAAATAATGAACAAGATTTTAGTTTCTTTCTCTTTGATACTATCAAGTACTCTTTAATCCACCTTACAAAACATTCCATTAGTGTGTTGTGCATTGTAAGATGGTTTTTATTTTGCAATCTCAAGGATGGTTTGTGTGGTTTCATGTAGAGATGCATCCTTGACATTGATGTTCAAGGGGCAAGGTCTTTTAGGGCTAGTTCTCTTGAAGCCATTTTTATCTTTGTCCATCCTCCTTCATTTGAGGAGCTCGAAAAGCGCCTTTGTGCAAGGTGGGCTTCACTTGGACATTCAGAATTTTCTCACCTTGTATGCCTTTTTTGATAAAAAGTTCATATATATGAACAGGGGGACAGAAACTGGAGAGCAGATCCAAAAGCGACTCAGTAATGCTAGGACAGAGCTTGATCAAGCAAACTCACTGGGCCTCTTTGATCATAACTTGGTCAATGATGACCTCGAGACTTGTTACGAGATTCTTAAGGTGATTATTGCATCTTGATTCTATCCTAGTTATATCTCGTATCATTTTGTCTACCCATAACATAAATATAGAGTGCATCCGAGACATTATTTTTATTTTTATTTTTTTTTGTAGAAACTTTTGGGACTAAACGAGGCTGGCAAGAATACTACTACTCATAAATCTTGTAGGTTTTGTCCCACAAATATCAATAATTTGTTCTTTTAAATAATTTAAAAGTTTTTGCCTCTCGAAATTGATATTCTGGAGATTTATTATGATCCAGTGCCAGAATTGTTTGATGTGCCTCTGAAGCATTCGATTTCAAAAATTGATCAGAAGATCCTGATAAACTGTGGCACTGCAGAACGACAAAATTCTTCTAGAAACATGTATGTTATATGCTGCTAGATGTGGACCCGTTTCTGGTTTCGTAAATTCCTACTTAAGCGTTTCATGTAGGTTTGCGCTGGATTTATCTTCAATTAAAGGTGGTGCGCCAGGACGAACGAGGGGACTGAACGTGTACTCCGTTGAACCATCCATGAATGGTGAAAATGGTACCAAAATGTCAAGCTAATGCCTCTTTAACTTCTTAGCTAACCAGTTCCTTTTTTCTCCCCAAATTTTCTTTTTCTTTTTGTGAACTGGAATGTTTTGAAGTTTTAACGCTGGGTCTTTGAGTGGCATAACAACTTGCGGGTATAGATATCTAGATTATACGGTGAAGTAGCACATGGACTATTATTTCCCAGAAGAAATGAGAGGAAATTTATAATTTGTGCAGCAAATGTAGGTTGGTTAATTAAGCTTACGTTTTATCCTCATTCGGCTAAAACTTCTTATCATGTTCGTGTTAATCTATGGTCACACCAACATTCTAACTTTCTAAGAGTAATCGAGCTCATATGTATAGTTAGATAGATTGTTTCTTATCTTACGACATGTAAAAGTTTCTTCTAAGTAACTTTTTTCTAATTGAAAATTTACTTTTTAAGTGAACTGACACATTGTTGTTGTTAGTGATTTGTCGAAATGGTTGACAAATATTTATTAGCTGGTCACTGAAGGCCAAGGAGTGCTTTTGCATTTGGAGAATTTTGCTTGAGCTTTCTTGAGGAAACCTTGGAGCAATGTGATGGAACTTTAATTTTTTTCTTTACCTTTTTTATTACTTGTTTGTATTGTTTTAATTTGTGGCTTTAGATAAAGCCATGTGGGAGTTTATAATCTGTGTAAAATGTGATCCTTTGTAAATTGTTCATTAAATTTCCCATTTCTAACGCATTCGTTTTTCTTAATATTTGGTTTCCCTGTTTAAGGGTGTACGAGAAACAGAACCTAGGCACCCACAAGATAGTGATAAAGGGGAAAGTCGAGACCCTATTAAAAAGAAGGCAATTGCTATTACATGTGTTGCTTTGTTCGTATAGATCTTCTACCTCGTTTTATAAAGTTTTATACGAGACCTACAATTTGTTTATTTTGAACTATAGAAAATAGTGAAATTCAAATACTTATAAGCTAATATAAACACATCCAAACATGCGCGTAAAGCCAACGAGTAGTCGCAATCATAGCTTAGCTAATTGGACGGTCGAGATTGACCCATTTGGTGAAACCTTCACCAAGTACTACTCCTACGTGACCCGTACAATCCATCATTCCCAGTCACTTAAAATGTACAGCTGAACATGCACTTAATTTTGCATAGTTTCGGGAGGAATTTGGCTTCGGTATACACCTGATTTGGTTAGGTTGATTTTTTAAATAGAGGCTCAAATATATCTTAGAGTTCATTTGAGCCTGGGCTGGGATTTTTTGTTTTTATTTATATTTGGCTTGGGTTGGATAATTGGAGAATTAATATCTACAATGTGGGGTTGGTGTGGTTAAATTGCAACTAGGCTTTTAGTCCACCGGAGTTAGCAAGCTCGAAGAATCTGACTATGGCTTGAAAAATGCGTGGGCCATGTAATCAACAAAGGACCGTGCTTTCACATTATAAAGAAATTGTTAATATTTTCAAATGTTTTCAAGTTAATGTTCCATATTGTTTTCGAAATATGAAAGTTTATGGAACATTCTACAAATATTTGACTGAATGTCCTAGGGACCATTTTCCAACCGTTAGATCAAATTCCATTTGAGGAAGATGGTAGTATATATAGAGGAAGGAGTTCATTTGCTTTCAATCCAAGTTGTAAGAGTATTGTTCATTTTTCTCTTTTCTTGATGTCTTTAACTTAATCTCTTGAATAATAAAGACATAGAAATAATAAATTGGACTTGAGGATGTGCCAGATTTAATTGGATTGATTTTCTAAATGGGGGCTCAAATATCTTAGAGCTCATTTGGGCCTGGGATGAGACTCTCTGTTTTTTTTTTAATATATTGGATTAAGGTTGGGCAGTTGGGGATTTAATATCTGCAGAGTGGGGGGAGGGGGTTGATTGTGGTTAAATTGCAGTTGGGCTTTCGGTCCACCATATTTAGCAAGTTCAAAAGATTCTAATTAGGGCTCAAAAAATGCGTGACCCGTGTAATCAACAAAAAGGACAGTGCTTTCACGTTACTTTTAAAAGAACTCGTTAATATCAAAAGTTTCAAAGTTATTGTTCTATATTTTTATCGAAATATGAAAAATTACAGAAAGTCCATATAACTATTCTTATGACATTTTGATAGAATGTCTTAGAGAGTATTTTCCAACTGTTAGATCAAATTAATTTATACTATCCATTTGGGAATGGTAGTATATTTGATATTCTTGGAAATCGTGGTCAATATTTTTTCAGACGGAATAAGAAATAACAAGCATGAAGCAAGGACAGTCGACGGCGGCATATGGAAAAGTGTCGATAAGCACGATATTAGTTATACGAGCAGGCTTATTGGAAAGAAGTGTGTATTTTACTTCTACGACACGGAAAAAGTTAAATAGTTTTGGATGTTCGATCGATTCGAGTTAGTGGGATTTCTAGATGAGCCAAAAAGGGGGGCTGAGAACTTGAAGTTGAAGTCATTACACTCCAACTTCAACTTCTTTCCAATAAGCCTCAACTTCAACTTTAAGTTCTCAACCCTTCTTTTAGCTCCTCTAGAAATCCCACACTCGAATCGATCGAACATCCAAGATTGTTTAACTTTTTTCGTGTTGTAGAAGCGAAATACACACTTCTTTCCGATAAGCCTGCTTGTATAACTAATATCATGCTTATTGATGCTTTTCCATAAGCCGCCATCGGTTGTCCTTGCTTCGTGCTTGCTATTTCTTATTCCGTCTCAAAAAATATTGGCCACGATTTCCAAGAATATCAAATATACTACCATTTTCTCAAATGGATAGTACAAATTAATTTGATCTAACGGTTTGAAAATACTCTCTAAGGCATTCTATCAAAATGTCATAAGAATAGTTATGTGGAATTTTTGTAATTTTTCATATTTCGATAAAAATATAGAACATTAACTTTGAAACTTTTGATATTGACGAGTTCTTTTTAAAAGTAACGTGAAAGCACTGTCCTTTTTGTTGATTACATGGGTCACGCATTTTTTGAGCCCTAGTTAGAATCCTTTGAACTTGCTAACTATGGTGGACCGAAAACCAAACTGCAATTTAACTACAATCGACCACCTTTCCTCCACTCTGCAGATGTTAAATCCCCAACTATCCAACCCTAGCACAATATAAATAAAAACGAAGAATCTCATCCCTAGGCCCAAATAAGCTTTAAGATATTTGAGTCCCCATTTAGAAAACCAACCCAATTAAATCTGGCACGTACTCAATCTCAATTTATTATTTCTATATATTTGTTATTCAAGAAATTAAGCTAAAGACACCAAGAAAAGAGAAAAGTTTCTTCGAAAAGCTCTTTGTCTTGTACTCAAGAACAACATTGTTACAATTTGGATTGAAAGCAAATGAACTCCTTTCTCTATATATACTACCATCTTCCTCAAATGGAATTTGATCTAACCGTTGGGAAATGCTCCATAGGACATTCAATCAAAAATTTGTGGACTGTTTCATAAAATTTTATATTTCGAAAACAATATAGAACATTAACTTGAAAATATTTGAAATATTAACTATTTCTTTATAAAAATAAGAAAAATTGGCGCAAATGGTCCCTAATCTTTTATTTTTGGCAGAGTAGTCCTGAACCTATCCATTTAGGTGCGCAATTGGTCATTTTAGATAGATTAGTTAAAAAAGTCTCATTAGTTTCACGAGTGGGTTAAACTCTCATTTTATTTGCCTTTATTAAGGGGGGTAAAATCTTCAAGTGTTATTTTCTTTCTTTCTTTCTAATTAAATTTTGAGTTTCCCTTTTTAATACAATTCACATATTCAATAAGCGAAGTACAGGAATGGGACAATATGCAAACAACAAATCAATTGCAGGGCTAAACCTGGGTTTCTAAATGAGATAACTACCCATGAAGTTCGAGGCTCAAGTTTAAGCATAGGTGCTTGTGAAACTCGATTAATTGCTGAGAGCATTCCTGATGAAACAAATATGCAAAGAATGCCAAAGGAGTATCTTCTGGTTGTCTTGCACCACTTGATTATGAGATGCAACAGAGACCCAGATTAGAGGAGATCCCATGTTTTGAAGCTTCTGCATCTGATGTTTCTGTAGTTGTCACACCCACTATGGATGTTGCTTCAGAATCACTTCTCAGTTCATCCTTGACTTTCACTTGATCAGTGCCTCCAAATGTTTCAAGTTTTAATAGAACTGCTAAGGTATCAAGTGCCTCCAAATGTTTCAAGTTTTAATAGAACTGCTAAGGAATCTAAGTCTAATCCTGGAGAAAAAACTATTTTCTCCATCTCTATTGCACCATAGGTCAGTGACTCCTCCAGCGGTACCAATATGAGAAAGTGTTGCTTATTTATTAGACCACCACGCTATGGTACCAATTGCTCACTGTACAACAAGACGTTGACATTAGTTCATTTGCTTCTTATTCTTCTGTTCTTGTGAAGTTTTTTCCTTGCAATAACGTGGTAATTGGAAATGGCGACACCGAAACTCCATATGTTCAGCCTATCATCGAGCAAGTGGTAAAATGGAAGCACTCCTTATACCTATAAGAAGATAATTAAAAAGGGAAACTGAGAATTTAATTAGAAAGAAAGAAATAAAATAAAATTTGACGATTTTATCCCTTCCAATAAAGACAAATAAAAGAAAAGTTTAATTCACTCGCAAAACTAACGGACTTTTTTAATGGAATTTGTTCAAAAGTACCAATTGCGCACCTAAATGGATAGGTTCTGGACCACTCCGCTAAAAATAAAAAGTTAGAGACCATTTGCGGACTAGAGACATACGTCAGGGATTGCCAATTTTCCTAAAAGTAATGTGAAAGTACGGTCCTTTTCGTTGATTACATTGGCCACCCATTTTTCGAGCCATAATCAGAATCCTTGAAGTTTGCTAACTTTGGTGGACTGAAAGCCTAGTTGTAATCTAACCACGACCAACCCCACAACGTAGACATTAATTCTCCAATTGTCCAACTCAAGCCCAATATAAATAAAAACAAAAAACCCTAGTTCAGGCCCAAATAAACTCTAAGATATATTTGAGCCCCCATTTAGAAAATCAACCCAACCAAATCAGGTGCATACCGAAGCCCAATTTGCCCCGAACCTATGCAAAATTAAGTGCGTGTTCAGCAGTACCTAAATTAAGTGCACCTTTTTTCACATACCATAAAATCTAGAATCTATTTTGTGATTTAAGCTACTAAAACGACCAAATAATGCCATGTGTGCAACTATCAAGATCCAGGGACCCCCTCATAACACCCCACCCCTACCCGGTTTAATGGATGAATGCTTTTGATGTAGTTGGTCTGCTACTAAACTTACGTGGAACAAAATATTTATAAATTTTTGTGTCGGACCAAAAAAGAAGAATCGAACCGGGTTGAAAAAAAAAAAAAAATTTAATTGCTTTTGGAGAGAGATATTATTTCATTAATTGAGTCATAAATATCTAACATATTCATATCTAATTTTTTTTTAATAAAGTGGTGACAAAACACATAATTTGTACAAATATTTCTATTTTTCAAATCGATACGATTTATTTGTTCGTAGATATATTTTTGAAACACCTCTAACAAAGAGACAAATAATCATTATTTAAGTCTCCCCATAACAACGTTTTAAAAGTCGATTTAAACATTATCTTGAACAACGTAAAAGTAATGAGTTGAATTGGGATAGCATGGTAGGAAAAAATTAAATAAAAAATATATTTTTGTTAAAAAGTAAATCGGTAAAATCAGTTACGGCTCACCTAATTTTTAGGTGAATCGGGTTGTTTCAAAATTATTTTAAATGATTTTACAAATACATGTAATTCAAATGTATTATTGTTCAATTTTAAAATTTTACCATGATTAAATCGATCAATTTAATTCGATTCTTGTGATATTGGTGGTATCTCGAAAGGGAGCCGTTGAGCCATTCGTATTATAATTTCCTTTTATTTTCTCCTCATTTATCACTATCATATTTCACTTTCATTGACAAGGAGTTGATGTTACATTAAATAGGCTCCACTAAAGAGATAAGTTATCTTTTTATTTTTTTCATCATTTTGTGTTTGATTTTGCGTTATTATGTTCGTGTTAAAATTTTGCTTGGAAACATTTGGTATCACGAGTTCGATAATTTCATTTAGATTATTAATATTGAGCTAGAACGCATGTCTAAAGAGACATCGAGAGTTTCCCAATACAAATTTTTTAACGTTGAATCTAAGAATGTAACATAAAAATGAGTTAAAATAGACGGACATTGAAAAAACAAATATTTAAAAAAGACAAACGTATACTTGTAAAATGTAAAAAATTTCAAATACCTTTCTTTGTTCTCTTTAATTCTATTTTAATATTAACAAATACATTGATTGTGCAGAAATAAAAACTTATGCAATTAGATCCTATTCAATATCGACTCATTACTTTTTGCAAATTATTTTTCAATATTCCTTAAAATAACAAATATTCTCGTATTATTATTTTTTAAATATTATTCAATCTAATATATTTAAATATCGAAAGCGCATAATATATTCGTAACTTTTCCGCAATGAGATTTACTATGTACATGTGTCTATACATGGAAATGGAACCTTGCACAATGAAGAATCTTTAATCCTCTCCACTTTTAATTATCTTATCTTGAGATTTGCATTCTAAGCAAGTGTATTTATCAATGGATACTTATGCCTCTTTTATGTCACATCCACGAGCCTTCAAAGTGGCGCATGTTCAATAATTTATACATCTCTTTGTATTTGTATACTTACTTTCGATGAACTGATTGTTACATTCGATTGTTATACTATTAGTTAAAATAAATTTATTAATAGAATGATTGTAGTATCAATTCCTAATCTATTCATTTGTAGTATTAAGTCGATTTTAATAATAGGGTAATTTGCAATTTTAATCTCTAATCTTTCAAATTTTTAACTAATATATCCATAACCAATTTTTTTAGCACCAGACATTTTCATCATTTCAATTTGTTGCAAATCACGTATCCATTGATATATTTTGGCGTTTTTGCCATCATCTTTAAATAAATAAATAAAAATAGAATTTTTTTTTTAAAAAAAATTGTAAATTAAGTCTCATAACTTTTAAAAAACACAAAATAACTCCATAATTGGAATATTGTGAGAAAAAATTGTATATATATTAATGACTAATTTGGACAATATAAAATCCATAATTAGAATATTGTAAGCCAAGTTTTTAAATTTATTTTCTTTAATCTAAGAATTAAAAAGTTATCAGTTTCCAAACATAATATTTTTTTAGTTTTTTAATAATTAAGTGGAAATCCAACTACAAACGAATCCTATTATGACAACACGTTATTTTTTATTATATTTTAAATTAATTTTTTCTTACTTTTAATATTTTTGAACAATTATTTGACAATAATGAAAGTGAATAATATTTTGTGATTTCGACTTCAATTTAACCAGAATTGATTTCCCACTCAAGTCCGCGCCTTAATTCGCGGAACCCATCCCAAATTCCATTCCGGTTAAATTTTCCACTCAAAAAAAAAAAAAAAAAAAACATGCGCTCATGCGCAAAGTCACCGGTTTGATCGGTCACCCTTCCACTCTTTTTACTTTTTAGCTCACCTAACCGGTGATCCCTATGTGCCTTTTCAACTCCCAACCGGTTACCAATAACGTCAGCATTTATATATACTATTATTTCTTGAGCCCGGTTTCATTTGCCACGTCTTGAAGAATGATTGGATAATTCTGGGGTAACTACGTCATTCTTTGAAATTTATATGGGTAGTTTTGGGATTAAAGTAAAAAATTATATCATGATGTGACGGAATCTAGCGAATTAAAATAATCCACGCCATCAGGTGTAGGAATCTGAATGTTACGTATGCAGGAGATTTTACATTGTCTGAAATTTTTACTTTCCTAGAAATTTTGAACATAGCACAAAAAATTTTAAATTTTTTTATTACTTTTAAATTATTGTTTAGTCCACTTTATAGATATATTATTATTAAAATAAAAAAAATAGTGAAACATGCAAAGATTTTGTATGTCTTGTACTTGATAAATTATATAGTTCATTAACAATGTAAGTAATAATTATATATATATTTTCAATTCATCGACCGTGCTTCACAAATTTTTTCCATGTCAAGTGCATGCCAATCTTTAACGATAGATTTATTTAGAGCTTGTTTGGAGTAGTTTTTTTTTTGGGATTAGGGCTTGTCCGGTAGAGTTTTTTTGGGAAAAAATTGATTTTTTTGTTCTTTTTGACTTTTCAAATTTTTTTGTAGTGTAAAATGGATTGAAAAGTCAAAAATTGTAGACAAAAAAATGAGTTTTTTTTGAAAAAAACTCAACCGAACAAGTCTTCAATAAATTTTTTCAGCCACTGTTGGTGACTTTTCAAACCAAATAGTAGTGAAATGACTAAATTGTCCTTAATTAACAAAATGTGTGAAAAGTTAACAATGGTGGCTGAAAAAAAATATTTTAACCCTAAAAAACTACATCGAACAAACTCTTAATAATTTTGTGAGAGTGTAGTAGATATCAAAAGAAATTATAAGTTATCTTCGAGAAAATTGTGAGGTCACAAGAAAAAAAAAATGTGTAGAACAAAGTATTTTAGTGATAAATGCGGTTGAAAATATTTTTTACACTATAGAAAATTAACCTACTTACAATGGACTTTAAAATAATAAGAAGCAGGAGATAAAACCTAACTTTTAAATTACTTCAAAAAAAAGTTTAGTGTATGTATAGATTATTCTAGGCGTGCATATAAAATGGTTTGGATTGGATAGGCGTTTATTTCAACAAAACAAAAATTATTGTGTCTAGAATATTAAAAGGTAATAAACATTGGACGTCACCCACCTTTTGAGCTAAATTTTATTTTAGTCACTCATTTTTTTCCTTCTCAAACTCTTCCATGAAGTTTTAATTTCATTCCAATATGCTCGCTTATTACGATTCCATTATAAAAATTCATACACTCCGCTATGAGGCTGTCGTACTTTCCTACATGGATAGTATGGATGTTAATGTGTTGTTCGTCAATTATCAATTTGTGTAATAATTGTATTCATGCGTTAAAAATCACATTTCAAAAGTATAATTTTTCTTTATTTTTTTCCTCATTTTTTCTTCATAATGCTAGTACATGAGTCAAAATTTTTAATCTTGATGGACAAACCTTTTATTTCTCTAACTCTACAATTTATCATTCTTTCTAGTCGCTAAAAATCTTCATATGGTCTTTGTAAAAAATGTGGTGTCTATATATCTATCTTTTTTTTTTTGAGCTTCGAATAACTTGATTTAGGGGAATCTTCAATCCAATTTCATTATCTTGTTATTTTAGTTATAGAAATGGAAACCCATATTTCTTTAATATTTTTGCGTTAAAAATGTTAGTTTACATCTCCAGATGAGACACGAAACAAATATTGAGATTCACGAGTTCATATAAGAAAACTTGCATATCTTGTGTGAACCAATGTTGGAATTTAGGACGAAATTAAGTTTGGTTATGGAGCAAATCGAACAAGTGAGAATCTTAGAGATGAATAGAAAAAAAAAAAAAAAGTTGAGTGACTAAAATGAAATCTCACTCAAAAGTTTAAAAGTTTTGAGTCACCTCTGTGTTCTACACCGAATATTAATTAATCTCGCATTAATAATAATAATAACAATAATAATAATGGTGGTATTGATCAGTTGAAGAAAAAGAAGAGAGAGAAACAAGAGAGGCTGAGTAAAAAACATAAGAGTACACATAGGAAATGGCGAAGAAGAAAGAGAGAGGAACAAGTTCCTCTTGTTATCACTACAACTACTCTTTCTCTTTCTAGATCTGTAAAAACTGTATTTCTCTCTCTCTCTCTACATATACATACATATTCAAGAAAATATATATCTGATGAAGTTGCTGCTTCTGGTCTTACTTTTTTCTTGTTCATATTACTGTTAACTGGTAAGAAATGTTACCATTTCTACTTCCATGTACTATATATATGTCTCCCTCTCTCCCTCTCTCCCTCTCTCTATATATATATATTTTGTATGTATGTATATATGCATATATCTTATCTGATACGTGCTTTACTAATTTACTAATTTACAAATTTGATTATTTTTACCATATACAAATAAATTTACTATATTTATAGTTGAGTTTGAGTTTATGGGCATGCATATATAAATTCATAAAGGGTTCTTTCAATTTGATTTTCATTATTTATTTTTCTTGGGTTGGGGGGGTAGATAAAAGTGGAAATTTTATGTCATTAATTTTGTTTTTACTCATGATTTTTCGTTCTGTTTCTTTTCTTAATGGGGTCTTCTTTTTCTTTTTTCTTTTTAAAATAAATTATTCTTAGTAGCTTTTTATTAATATATATCTAGTTCTAATTCTATTTTGATTATTGCAGTGTGTATGATTATAATGAGAGGTATAAACCCTAATTTAGCATTTTGATGAGTTGGACATTTGTCCTAATATTTGCAATGCAAATTTAGTTGTATTGATTCTCCCCTCTATTCAAATCTATTAGTAAATGTAGAAATGATAAATTTTTCCCTATGCTATCTACTTCTATAATTATTTTTAGCCATAATTTTCTATATTAACAAACTTTCAACCTTTCATTTATTTTGTAGCCCCCCACTCTAACCCCACATATTGATAACATATGGCGCTCAATCAATTGCTATTCTTGTTTGCAGTTGAATTCTATTCTTTGCAGAATTTTTGCCAATTATGTTGATTTTTTTGTTTTCAGATTACGGTTTCCTTTGGTTTTAATTCTAATATCAAGAATTATTTGCCAGTTGGATTTCAGAAATAAAAGCATTTGCTGTGGGTTGGAGCTGTTAGAACGTAGAAGAAATCCATTTCTTATCATCTCCTGATCGCCTTGTCAGTTACAGAACTTTAATCATGAACGATAATCATTTGAATGTTGAAACTGAAGATGCTTTTGCCAGTTTGCTTGAACTTGCAGCCAACAATGATATAGAGGGCTTTAAAAGATCAGTTGATCGTGAACCGTCCAGTATTGATGAGGTTGGACTGTGGTATGGACATCAAAAGGGCTCGAAGCAAATGGTTTTTCATCAAAGAACTCCTCTGATGGTGGCTGCGACATATGGTAGCCTTGATGTTTTGAAACTGATTATCTCTTCACCTGAAGTTGACATGAATCGATCCTCTGGCGTTGACAAGAGCACTGCTCTTCACTGTGCTGCATCCGGTGGATCAGTTAACGCTGTTGATGTTGTGAAACTACTTTTGGCAGCTGGTGCTGATCCAAATCTGGCAGATGCAAATGGTTGTTGTCCTGTTGACGTTATTATTGTCCCTCCAAAGTTTCAAGAAATGAAATTTTCCCTTGAAATGATTCTAAGAAACGTCGCCTCTTTTGGAGAACTCAATCTGAGAGTGTCAACAACCATTCCAAATTCAGTTTCTCCCCCTCTTTCACCATCTCCTCGTATTGGATCCCCGTCATCTCCTTCGGAGTTGGTGGCTTCTCCTAAGAGCGCTAAGTTTTTATCAGAGAAGAAAGAGTACCCCATCGATCCATCTTTACCTGACATCAAGAATAGCATCTATTCTACAGATGAGTTCAGAATGTTTTCATTTAAGGTCCGGCCTTGCTCTCGTGCCTACTCACATGATTGGACTGAGTGCCCATTTGTTCACCCGGGTGAAAATGCTCGAAGAAGGGACCCAAGGAAATACCACTACAGCTGTGTACCTTGTCCTGATTTTCGCAAGGGGGCTTGCCGAAGGGGGGACATGTGTGAATATGCTCACGGGTGTTTGAGTGTTGGCTTCACCCGGCTCAATATCGGACCCGACTTTGCAAAGATGGTATGAGTTGCAACCGCAGAGTCTGTTTCTTTGCCCACGCGCAAGAGGAACTCCGACCCTTGTATGTCTCGACAGGTTCGGCCGTTCTCTCTCCTCGCTCAAGTTCCTCTGCTGCTAATGCCATGGATTTCGCTGCTGCAATGAGCCTTTTACCTGGTTCTCCTTCATCTCCATTTACTCCACCTATGTCTCCATCTACAAATGGCATGTCAAACATGGGTTGGCCCCAACAAAATGTTCCGGCTCTGCATTTACCTGGAAGCAATCTCCAGTCCAGTCGCTTGCGAACGTCACTGAATGCTAGAGATTTCCCCCCTGAAGACTTGAGTTTGTTGCAGGATTTTGATGTCCAACAGAAGCAGTTCTTGAATGAACTATCCCGCTTATCCCAACCAAGTATTAATACCAATTCATTGAACCATTCTGCTCGATCCAAAACCTTAATCCCTTCAAATCTTGAGGATGCTTTTTCCGTGGAGTGCTCGTCTCCCAGATATGCTGATCCATCTGTTTTCTCCCCGACGCACAAATCAGCACTTAATCAATTCCAGCAGCAGCAACAGAACGTAATATCTCCAGTCGACACGCCTTTTTCACCAAGAAGTATAGATCACGCCCTATTGCAGGCCTCTTTTGGGGTTCCGTCTTCAGGGAGGATGTCACCACGCAGTATGGAGCATATGGCATCAATGAATTCTCGGGTGTCAATGCTAGCTCAACGTGAGAAGCATCAGAAACAGTTTCGAAGTCTCAGCTCACGTGATCTTGGCTCCAATGATATGGCTGCTGTTGCCTCTTCGGAAGATACATGGTCAAACTGGGGATCCTCTACTGGGAAGCCTGATTGGGCTGTCAATGCCGACGAGTTTGGTAAGCTAAAGAGATCATCATCGTTCGAAATTCTGAATGGTACAGAGGAGCCTGATTTATCATGGGTTCAGTTACTAGTTAAAGAATCTCCACAAGAAACCAAGGAAAAATCTTCACCTCATGTCTTCTGCACCGCTGGTTCGGTTACATCTACTAGTGAGAATACAAATTAGGATTCATAGATTGAACATATTAATCAATCTGCTTCTTTGGGTGCATTGCTTGAGCAAATGAAGCTTGACCAGCTGATGACTCAGTAAGATAAAAATTACTTTTACCAAGCCTTTAGGTCCAGATTCCGAAAACATAAGGTTCCAGTGAATAAGACCAACATTATTTAACTTTTGGGTTTTCCAGTAACAAGCTTCAGAAAGGAGGCTGCTTGGCTAGGTAAGAAGTAGAAAAGGTGGTCCAATTCGAAGAAAGCCCTAATCTTTTACTATTTTGGTTTACTAGTTAAACTAGGTAATATAAAGGATGAGGTTACTGGGTTAACTTAAGAATTATGCCCAGTTTAGGCAATTATAATTGCGATTACTGATATTTTATACTGATTTTAGGTCTATATTCCTTATTGTTTCTCTTGTTGGATTAGCATAATCATTCAATGCAATCAAAAACATTTCTTATCAATAGGGTTTGTAATACATATCAATTTGGTGCTTCCATATTGTTAGAAGGAAAATAGGATAATACAATGCTATACTGAGAGTCTTTCTGATTTTGTAACTTGGAATAATTTCATTTCTTGGATAAGGTGATATTGGTTTTGGTATTTCATTTCATCCTAAGCTTTTATTCGTTACATTTATTCCATTCTTGAATGCCTGTCTCATTTTTATTTCTTCCAATGCTATGTTGTGTTGGACTATGTGGATATTAATTATACTCTGCATACCGACCTAATATTGCTAGTCTATAAAGGGTCGTTTGTGGGTTGTTCTTGGCGTGTGAAAGGCATGAGGAGATGACTTAGGTGAACTACTATAAATTTGTACGTTGATTTTGTTATTGTTATATTGTTTTCATCAGTAGGCATCTGGTTTAAGTTTTTGTTACTATTTCTGCGTAATTTCATAATTTCATTTCTCGGATACGATATTTCATTCTTGAACGGTCGTCTCTCTTCTATTATATTTCTATTCTGTTCACTATGTGGATATCAATTTTTTTTTAGAATAATATTATTTATCAGCATTCGTGTCATTATCCAATGAATATAAATACATTTTAATTTTATTGAGCAATGTGACACGATTATATTATCACATATATATTGTTGATGAATATCATTACTTGTATTTTTTACTGTTCTTGTAAGTAGGAATTGGATTAAGAGCATCATCAACAAGTTTTTTAAATATATGATGCTCTTTAATTTAAATAGTCAATTTTTAAATTTTGTTTTAATGGATTCTCTAATTTAATATTTCTATTGTATTGAAACAATTTTAATTTTTAATATTTGATATATTGCAAATTGGAAGGGAAGCATATAAAAAAAATAGAAGAGATGGAAAAATGTTATATGTTTTTTGGAAGAAGTAAAATGAATAGGATAGAGATAAAGAGATTATTGGAATATTTTAAAAAAAGGTTCTTTAAAATAGTTGAGCTGTTGCATATGTACAAAAGTTAATTCCTAAGATTTTTGTTTAAATATTTATCTTGATAATGGGAGTGATGTGATATCAGATTATCAAGAAGGAATTGGAACCTGTGCTTGAGTGGATTTCAAATCCCAAAAGTTGGATTTGGGTTCTTGATGGATAAGGACATGGGATGTGGATGGGAGAAAATGATAATTAGGGGATGATTTTTTAATTGCCTAGGAATTATGAATCTTACTTTGCAAGGAATGACCATGAAACTCTATGCCATGAATATTGATGCTCATTTGATGCCATCAACTTTCAAGACATGTTGATTTGAGAAACATTTAGTGGACGCTTGATGTGCAGTACTTATTAGACACAATTAAAAAGTATCAGAGATGATATTTTAGTTTGTTTTCTTCTATAATACGGTCTAGTATTATTCAATTCATTTTACTAAACATGTTCTCTTTTTTTAGTACTATTTGATTCCTCTTACCAAATATGTCCATAAAATTTATATTTGATGCTGTCTCTTAACTAAAAATGAGGTTTGGTCATATAGAGATTAAATCATCTGTGATGGATGTGTTAATTCAATTATTAGTGTTAAATGTTAGGTATGCGTCAAATTTATCTTTTCAATAGATGTGTTAGTATGTTACTAAGAATATTTATTTGTGTCAGAAGTTAACTAGTTTCCTACCTGTAACTAGCAGACGTGATATTTAATTAATTTTTTATTTTTATTTTGTCACGTGTGTTTAGTTATTTTAACTGTGACGTTGAATCTCTTGCAGTAAAATAAGTAAAATAATCGAGACACATTAAATTGAATAATATCAAATATAATTAATAAAGAAAAAAAATTAAAACTATATTTATTGTTCTGTATAGTATTAATTACCGAACCTACCAAAGAGAATAAAAGGAAGAAAAGAAGTTGGACCTACCTAAATGAATCTCGTACCGTGTAATGCTTTCGGTTGTTCTTTTGATTAAAAGTATGATATAAAAGGTTGATCTTGTAAATAAATTATTAATAATTATGACCCGAATAATTTTATTTTATTTTTTGCAAGGACACGTATATAAAAGCAAGAGATGAAAATATGTTTGGTAAATGTAAAAGATAATTCAAATATTACTTTTTTATTGGGAAAAAGATAAAATTTAATTGTGTTTGTGAAATAAAAAATAAAAAATACAATCTGTTAGAGACTTAAAAGACACGTAGCATAGAGCAAGCCGAAATTGGATATTAAAGGAAGAGCATTAGAGGCAATTATTGAGTTTCATAGTTGTTTTATTGACTCAATTGAAATAAAATATGAAGAAAGACAAAATAATTCAAGTATCAACCCCTTTGATGGTTTAGTTTAACTGGTAGTTAAGGTTCCATATCAAAGGTTAATTTATTAGATAAAATGAAGGATTACGTCATTCCGATCTTTCTTAAGTGATAATCTATTCAGATATTTTTTCCAAACCAAAAAGTATCACACGCTCCATTAAAAGTTAAAGTCCAATTTTTCTACTGCTTCCACGGACCACCATCTTACACACAATTGCATTGATAAAAACCAGCCACATATTTTTTTCGGCCATCACAATCCTTGAACTCACCACCTTCGTTCAACTGCAACTAGAGATTTATCATGTACGTCCACATGACTAAGTGTCGAGTCTAACTTTGATACTATTTATAAGGAATTGAAATTCCATTTCAAAATGTCATCTTTTTAGAGTAACCCATCTCCTTTTATACCAATTATGCATCTACCACACATCTAGTCTATATAGAATTTTATTAGTACTTTCTCGACACATTAATCAACCAACCTGAAAATTGAATGATGCCATTCCCTAGTTAGTGATAGTTTGTCAAAGGCAGAAAATATCTGCTTCTGTATCTGTCTGCATGCGGAATTTTTTTTCCAAAATCATGAATTCTCTATTACCCTTTTTGTTGTTGATGATTGTGAAAGATACTTTAATTCTAAGTGTAAGTTACCTTTGCTTGAATGCAAGAGTCCAATTTTGCAGCTGAAACATTTCATCTTATAAGACACTTAATTTTATAAACGTCAAATTTGATATGTAATATTGAATGTGATTTATTTAGAGAAAATTAAGATAAAATAATTCAAACTCGATCGAGTTGAGTTGGTCAAACAAACTTTGTGAGAAATTTCAAGTTAGTTAAAGTTTTTTTAGCCTTATTTGCTAGTCCACAACAGATAAGGTAAGCAATTAGATAATTAAACATACCTAACCCAGAAAAAGAAGAGATAAAAAAAAAAAAAAGAACACCTAATTTGGCCTACACACAACACATGATTAGAGAAAGATAATAATAATAAAAAAAAAAGTATTGGTATTTTAGGCCTATACACAGTGGCGGATCTAGAATTCTTAAGTCATGGCAGAAATTTTTTTTTCAAAATAAATCTAAAACAAAGTAAAAACAAAAATTTGTCCAATGGGTGTGGGGCCATTGACCTATACATGATTAGACACAATTGCATTGAAAAATATCTTTTTTATACAGGTAACATTTGTTACCATATGCTATTTTTTCATATTAAAAATCATTGTTTTGTGGGAGTAACATGTTGTGTTATCATATATTATTTTTTTTATTAAAATTCAACGTTTTATACTAGTAACACGTTATGTTACATTATCTTACCCTAATTTAAATTTAGGCAACACATTTTTTACTTGTAGAAAAACACGTGTTTTACCTTGTTAACTATCACCGTCATTACTATCGATCGTCTTATTACATCACCACCACCACTACAACTGGGTGAAGATCCACCACCACCATCTACAACCATAATCATAATTGAAATTACACTAACAAATATATTATTTGTAAGGTAACACGTGTTTTATATTGTTATTACTACCACCACCACACAACCACCACCACCACCACCACGGGGATAGATCTGCTACCACCACCATAACCATAATCACATCTACTACGGCCGGGTTAACGCATGCATTGCTTATAGGATAACACGTGTTTTACCTTGTTATCTACCACCACCACCACCACAATCACCAATCGTCCTATCACATCACAACCATCACCACAAATGGATTAAGATCTGCCACCACTATCCACCCCCATAATCACATTTTCACTTTCTAAGCTCTAACTAGAGCATTATACGAATTATTTCAACCATATATAAATGTTGAAATTACATTCTTTCTTTTGTTCTTAATTAACTCAGACACGTGAATTTGAAAACTATGAATCTCAACTGCCAATTGGATTTACAAGCCTACGTTACAAGCTTACGAATTGAGGGCGGAGAATAGGCGTTGGGCCTCGTCAGCCTGTCGACAACGACTTCAATATCTATGTGTATACATGTGTGTATCATATATACCGCTGCCAACAGGGCCAGACTTTATGTTTTCTAGGTCTGAGTCGAATTTTAAAAACTGGACCTTTAAATTGTAGTGTGCATTCAAATTCTTTTATTTGTAAGAGTTTTCGAAAACTAAATCTATAAACTCAAAATTCAACAATAAAACGATAAACAAAATGTAATATTCAACAATAAAGAAAGTCCATAATTTCTTTTTTATCACAATCCATTTTGCAACAAGATTATCAGTATATAAACATATACGAGGAACAAATTTCAGTGTCGAAAAATCTGATGTCGACAAGAAATGACAACATCAACTTCATTTTAATCAATTCAATTGGTTCAATCATTACAAAAAAATATAAAAGTATAACTCGTGAATATATAAATTATCTAAAATGAATTAGAATGGTTAAAAGAGAAGTATTGCTTGCAACTCTCGTAGAAAATGCAATAAAACAACTATGGTGATTTAATGTAGATTGTGGATTGGATTTTTTTCGGACTGGAGAGGGATATGGGTGATTTGAACTTTGAAATCGAGTTGAAATTATACGTTTCGACTTTCAAATTTGGAAAAGACGAGATTTTAATTAGATGTGGGTTTGGATTGCTCTAGCTAATCCTTGCAAATAAAAATAAAAACTTAACACAATTTTTTAAATCTATGGACTCCCAAATATTTTGGGCCCGAAGCAACCGTCTTTTAAGCCTCGTATAATGTTTGGGCATGCTGCCGACGAGGTCGGCAATGAGGAGGAGATGATGGCTTGCCAATTAAATATCTGAAAGCTGTGACCGTAATTGATGGGACCTGATATGAAGATATGAAGATATGATGGCAGTTTAAGGTGGCATCGGTGGAGCTGTTATTTTGTGGATCATATGATGGTGGTGATGAAAGTGGTCGCCTACAAAGGTGAGATAACAATTATGGTTTAAGGGGGCGGCGACGATTTTATGGTGGTAATGGTGGGTAGGTACAAACTCCAAATCACGACTCTATACGAGTTTATATTTCAGATCTAAAGGAAGAATGAGGAAGAAGAGATGGAGGAGGAGGCAACGTTGGTGACGTGCATATGAATGAGATTGAAATTTGTCAATTTTGGCCCTCTAATTAGATTAATGTTAAATTCAGCAATTAGTTTATTAATTTAGGATAAAAATCAGTAAATATAAAAATAAGGTATATCTCAATTTATTTGTTTTAAAAAAAAATGGTATTTTGGCTCATTTTCCCGATTGTTGGGGCTTGTGTGCCAAACAAATTGCAAGGCTGGGGATTAGACAGAGTGAGATGACTATGCATTAAACTTTATCATACACCATTTTATTTTTTCTTTTACTGCAATCTACTCCAGCATGTTGTACATACCTCTGATGTTTGATTTAGTCTATGAACAACAAGAAGCTTAGCTCTTTTCTCGAGTTGATCGTTTTTTTTTTTTATCATTTTTTTTATTCATTGTTAGATATTCTGAAAGATGTAAAGTAATTTGATTTTTTTTTTGCCACTTCATTTTCGCTTTATTTTTAGATTTATTAAAAGATCTAAAACAACTAAATCTTTTAACCACTACCACTAGTAGCATCAGTGATACTTATTATTGACCTTTCTTATTGAGTCCACGTCACCCTTATAAACATGAGACTTTTTAAGTTCAAACAAAATCATGTTTGACTAAGTTTAAAATTTGCTCTTAGTCTATGATCGAGAGAGAATTTATCTAGTATGAATAAAATATTTTTTTTTATTCAAAAGTTTGACACAATTTTCATAAACGAGTATTGATGATACTTGCAACTCTAAATGTTAGAACGATTGACCACATCATTTAAATGTTCAATTTATTTTTAAAAAAATTGTAAATTAGTTTGTATCATTATTTCAACACAATTGACCACGAATCAATCTTTTTTAAATTGTGTGTTAGTTGGGTAATTCGAATCATTTAGACTCATATGGGCTTTGAATAGTGAATATAGGCAAGGCCCAATCAAATTATATACCAGTGACATTATCATTATTCTTTTCCTTTTTTCTTTATGCTTCCACTTCCTCTTTTTTTTTTTAAAGAAAAGGTACTTTGGTGAAAAAAAAAAAAAACATAAGCTCAATTCAAGAGGTTATGTAATGGAAGTAGGATTCTAAAGTTTAGCATATGATAATTGATTATTTGAGATCGTGGTGACTAATTGGGTGATCGTTCGTGGAATTGATAAATTGGTTTGGTAGATGAGTTTTTGTATTATATTCATCTATTCTAATATTTACTTTCACACTTAAAAAAGAAAAAAATAAATATAATTAAAATGTGTTGTCGATTCAAATTCACTACAAGAAATATCACATTCAATCACCATAAAAATGGTCGTAAAATATACATTTTTGGTTGTTGATTACATTCAACAACCATAAATAGTTGGTCGTTCGTTGGTTGGTAAAGAGGTGTTGGCGAATGTATTCAACGACTACAAAAGGTTTGGTCGTTAAATGTAATGTTTCAGCAACTAAATAACTGGTTGTAAAACTTTTGTATTGACAACCGATTCTTTTTATTCCCACCACTTATTTGGTTGTTGTATCAAATATTTTTGTCGTTAAAATATAATAAAAGCAACCAAATTTTAGTTGTCTTTCATTTCAACAACAAAGTAAATGGTCGTTAATATTTAATAGTGACAACTGGTTTTTATTTTCCAACCACTTGTTTGGTTGTTGTATCAAATATTTTTATCGTCAAAATACAATAAAAGCAACCAAATTTTAGTTGCCTTTCATTTCAATAACGAAATAAATAGTCGTTAATATTTAATAGTGATAATCGATTTTTATTTCAACAACGGCTTGATTTGTCGTTGTATTAATTATTTTGTCATTAAATTACAATAAAAGCAACCAAAGTTTAGTTGTCTTTCATTTCAACAACAAAAAGAATGGTCGTTAATATTTAATATTGAAAATCGATTTTTGTTTCAACAACTGTTTGGTTTGTCATTGTATTAATTATTTTGGTCGATAAATGAACAATATTGAAGCAACAAGAATTTAGTTGCCTTTATTTTAACAACAAAAGAAGTGGTTGTAAAAGTCTATATTAATAACCGAATATTAAAATAACGAGAAATATTATTGGCAAAAATAATATTCATGGCTCCATAACTTCACCCATACACATCATATTACAAGCAAATTTTACCCACAACCATAAATAATTATAAGAAGTGAAGAAAATAAATAATATTAACAAAAACTAAAATTTCCATAGACCTTCAATAAATTAAAATATCACAATATCAACTACAACTATATTTCAATATCAAATGATATGACTTAAACAAATATTACACCGAGTTCAACCATTGGTATTCTCAATATAAAAACAAGAAATATAGAGTTACAGACTATTGTCTCGATTGAAGAGAAATATATATCTATTACTACCTTCATAAAAAAAGAGAGTCAAAAACTCATTAATTATCACTATTTGAACCATTAGACAGAGACGCGTCATGTTGAATAGGCTGCCAAAGAAACTCTTCAAGAATGCGATTTAAGAATGTCTGCCCAGATTTCAACTGGGAACGAAGATCTTGAACCCCTATTAGTCTGCAATGTCCAACTCTTATCGATTGACATTTCTTAACCTATGAAAGAAAAATAACAAAACGAATGAAAGAATAAAAATTAATTCATATTATCCACTACAAAAAGAATAAACACAACTTACTAATCTAAAAACAGCTCTACAAGTCTGCCTATCACAAAGGCAAACAAAAATATGAGGGGAAAAAAAGTAATCATTTAATACAAGAATTCTTACATAACTTGAACAGAGAAAACAAGCTCCAATGGCTGTCCACAGCAATTGAAGAGTAGGAGAAAAATATGACATTGATTTTTCTTATTTTAGAGCAAGGGAAAATAATGAGATTTGTGAATTTAGGTTTTTCAAATGTAATATGGAAAGATTTTATGGTATTGGAGATTTGTGAAATTATCATATAGATGATTGTGCTCAATTTGGACTGCAAGATTTTGGTATTATATAAAGATTTTGTATTTATATATGTGTATGCATGTGTTATATATGTAAACACACACATAGACCATATATAGATTTACACACGGCTATATATATATATATATATATATATATATATATATATATAAACCCACTTATATTGTATAAAAGAAAGAATTAAAAAATTTGATGATCAGTGCATTTGTTTCAAATTAATGCTGAACCCATGTTATGCTTAAATCTAAATACACACTGTTTAACTAATTCAAAATTCGATTGTATATGATTTATTGTCAACAATCAAACATATTATTTAGTTGTTAAAAACAATTTTTAATGAAAAAATTTATTGGTTGTGAATAGTATTTTTTAACGACCATCTAATATGGTTGACAAATATTCTTTTAAAGACTAAAAATATTGGTTGTAATTTTTTATCACTTTTAATGACTAAAATAAGATGGTCGTTCATTTATTCTAACTACAACCAATTATTCGGTTGTCACATATATTGTTTAGTCGTTGATTGTTTTGGCGCCACACATATAACGACCAGCTTTAACTTGGTCGTAGAACATAAAACATTTACAACTAATGTCGTGGTTGTTAATATACAATTATTTGTGACTCACTATTTACGACTAAAGATTTATTTTGGTCGTTGATAAACATTTTGTAACGATCGTCGTCAAAACATTAGTTGTTAATTCTCATTTTAGCCACTACAAGAAATATAGGATTAACAACTAATACTTTGGTCAGTTACAATATATTTCTAGCTAACTCAAAATTTGATTGTATCGATTAATTGTCAACAACCAAGCTTGTCATTTAGTTGTTGAAAATGGTTTTTAATGACCAAATTTATTGATTGTGAATAATATTTTGAACGACCATCTAATATGGTTGACAAATATTCTTTTTAACGACCATTTAATATTGGTTGTAATTTTTTATCAATTTCAACGACTGAAATAAGATGGTCGTTAATTTATTCTAAATACAACCAATTATTCGGTCGTCAAATATATTGTTTTAGTTGTTGGTTGTTTTGGCGGGTTTCAATGTTTTGGCGCCACACATACAACGACCAGCTTTACATTGGTCGTTGAACATAAAAAATTTACAACTAATATCATGGTAGTTAAAGCTCATCTCCAACTAGTCCAAAATATAATAGTTTGTGACACACTATTTACGACTAAACAATTATTCTGGTTGTTGATAAACATTTGTAACGACCATATTTATTTGGCCGTTAAAAAAACAGTTGTTAATTCTCATTTTTCTTGTAGTGATTTGTGCGAAAGAAATTGATGCATCACAATTTCCGAGCCTTTTTTATATTCCCAAAAGAAATACTATGCAAGACGTGTGGGCAACAAATTATAAAACTAGGTTCTAATTTCTTACTAGATACCACATGTTATTGACCCATTGAAGTAGTCATTTGTTGCTGCGTCCATCTCTTATTGCAAACATGTCATATCTTTCCTTCGCTGAAGCTCTCCAACAAGAGGATCATGTGAGAGTTGTAGTGGTGCACAAAGATAGTAGTTTGTTGCTAGCACGAGGCTGTGGTGATAGTTGATTGATGTAGTATTTTGGTTGTGGCGGTTTATTCTTATGCGAGAATGAGAGTTTGGATTAGGAGGTAAGGCGTCAAAAAATGAAATGTTGAAAATAAGATAGTTAAGAAATAAAGAGTAGAGACAGAAGTGCAAAAGAAGATAAATGTTGAGGACAAAAATTGCAAATCATCCTTAAATTTACCAGCTAATAACTTCAACGACTAATATAATATAAGAAAAATATTTCAACGACCAATTTAAAATTTAGCGAGAACTTTAGTGACAATTAGTAAAATTAACCCATAGGGATTAACTTAGTAACTAAATGGTCACAAAAATACTTTAATAATCTATTAAATTTTTTGCTTGAACGTGAAATAAAAATACAGACAGATTGTTCACAAGAACAGAAGGACATCCCAACTCCATTATAATCGCTAGCAATAAAATTTGCAACCCCCACCCTCCAAAAAAAAAAAAAAAAACCAAAAAAGGGTTTTATTGCTAAAGATTATAACGATTTACTGCTGACATGATCTCAAGTCTGTTGACGGATTTCTGTGTAAATGACTCCAAAGCAATTAAATCGAATGAAATGGATGAAAAATAGGCCGAGACAAGTGTTGAACACTTTGTCCTTAAGTCAATTTTGCCCCGCAATGGTGCCTACGGTATATGGCAATTGACTCCCAAGATATAACGGCTTCTGCTTGTGTTTGTAGCACTTCAAAACACAAGCACAACAAACCGGAAATCGATTTTGTACTCCAAAAGATGAAATGAAAATGAAACTAGAATTTTGTTATGCACTAAATGCTATAACTTTGTTCAAATGATGTAAAAGCGAAATGGATTGTTTTGCATATATGTTCTCTATCATTCTCTGTCAAAATGGACGCCCGAGGTCCTTTTAACGTTGAAGATCGGTTGAAAACGAAAAAGGAATGGAACCAAATCGTGCAACACTTCAAAAAAAGACATGTACATTCACGCAAACCTATGCGATCGCAAAGTCACAAAATTCGTAAGCAGAACTTGATCTAATTTAACCATGCGATCGCAAGGCTTTGTTTCTGCGATCGCATGGAAGGACAAAAATGTTACGCAAATGATACATAGTCTCTACGCGCTTATGAGCGTTATTTCCTGGGCTCCTGCTACAATCATCCTCAAAATCTTTTGAATACTCTTTTACTTTCTTTCAAATGCAATCACTTTTTAGAAAGTTTGATTCAGGCAAATCCACACGCATATTTCTCGGTTATCCTTTGGGTTTCAAGGGTTACAAAGTTATACAATCTCGGCTCCAAATCAACATTAATATCCGAGGATATTGTATTTCCATAAAACTACATTCCATTTACAAATTCATCTCAATATTTCTTACGAAATCTCATCCCCGTTAGTCGATATGTGCAGCTCACGCCTCTGATTTGCGAACCTGCATCTTGAAAATGTTTCAGCATCTTCCTCTCTTCTTTGACTGTACTCCAGCGGTGTCATGAACACTTTATCATAGCCTCCACGAACCTTGCCGCATCCTGCCGAGTCCATTCCTGCATCGGGGCCACTGGCGAAGAACTTAAGCAACTTCCTCGCTTATCTGTAAACTATCAGCATGACACTTCCTCCAACAGCTCCACTCATCGCGTCTCGTCCCATATCAAAAGTAGTGAACTACTCTCAGCTATCTCAAATTTTCATCACTTTATCTTGAATATTTCTTCCCGACCACACAGACGAGCCACAGCCATCATTGAGCCATTCGACGCGAACATTGGAGAAAGGCAATACAATACGAGACTTAAGGCGCCGTAGAGCCGGACACAGGACATTTGTTCCGTCTTCACTCCTAATCGATCCAGCAGTTGGATGTAAATGGGTCTCTGAAGACCAAATTTAAAGCAAATGGGCGGTGAGATGGTGACGCATGACCAGGTAGTAGCTAAAGGTATATGTAAAGAGAAGGATTTGATTGCGAGGACGTCCCGGTCGTATTTACTAAACATACACGTAGTAAGGAGTATTTTTAGCTTTGTTTTCATCTAAAAGCAGTCTTTATCAGACTAGATATTATGAGTGGCACTTTCTCATTAATTGATTTGGTTAAAGATGTCATGGACATGGACTTTGGGATCTTCGAGATCCGAGGGAGAAAGGAAATTAAATCTGATAGTCTAATGAGTTCGGAAAAAGGGAAATTATTATCTAAATTAAAGAAACCTCTTTGTGACTTAATGCAAGCTTGAGACAATGGAACATCAAATTTACACAATGTTTACTAAAAAGAAGAGTTCGCGCTGTCAATACAGTTATTCGCTCTTTGTCGAAGGAAATTGGAAACAATTTTTGGCTCTTTTAGCTTTATGTTGATGACATCATAATAGCGAGGTACAACAATCTACAAGATATGGCCCGTAGGAAAGATTGTACTCTTATTTGAAATGATGGACTTGGGAAAATTGAAATACTTCTTAGGTCTTGAAATAGCAAGGGTCATTGCTCGGTATGTCTCTATGCTGCGAAAGTTCTCTTTGCGAAATTGTTGGAAGAACTGTAGTCGAGTTAGGTGCGAGCCACTGCGAGTACCAATGGAAATGAATCCATGGATTGTTTTGCATATATGTTCTCTATCATTCTCTGTCAAAATGGACGTCCGGAGGTCCTTTTAACGTTGAAGATCGGTTGAAAGCGTAAAAGAATGGAACCAAATCGTGCAACACTTCAAAAAAGCGTATGCTGTTCACGCAAAACCTGTCGCGATCGCAGGTACAAAATTGAGCGTAACTTGATCTAATTTAACCATGCGATCGCAAGGCTTTGTTTCTGCGATCGCATGGAAGGACCAAAAAATGTTCTCGCTTAAAATTTAAGCTAAGCGATTGCGATCGCGGTGGAAAAACCCATGCGATCGCATGGTCAAAACCGACTCAAAATTGTCATTTTCTTTAATTTCTCATGTCGAATCCACCACGACCGACCGGGCGAGTTGATCCCGCTTTCAAACGACGGTGAAGTGGTAAACTATTTTGTCTAAACGGATTGGATCGAGTTTGTATATTTTGGCCAAGTTGACACGAAGTTACTTAATCAATTTTTCGAGTTCTTTAAACTAATTTCCAACAAAGTCCATGAAGAAGGGTTACAGAATACATATCCACAAAAGAAAACATAAATATATAAAAGGAAGACATGATTTCACAGGCTCCATTGGTTAAAAGGCCGAGTCAAACAAGCAGAATTAGAAAAGAATTTTTTTTTACAAAAACTTGGACTTGTGTACCTATGTTAAAAACTTGTTGATATATTAATGTCGGAGTTGAAATTCCACCGTAATATGAATGTTATTACGATACAATATAATATAAAGTAGATAAAAGCATATTGCTAATTAAAATTACAGGCGACAACTCATCAATATTCTATATGGAGTTGAAGTGAAAAGATCAACAATTTAGAATCTGTATCTCTTTAAAAGATAATTTAGTTTCACAAATCAATAGCCAGCTATTCGTGTGATTAATTTGAGTAACCGAACTTCACTCCACATTTCACCATATGGAGTCACCTTCGACATGCCTACTTCCTTGTGTTACTCAACAAGGAGCTTCTGAAAAAATTCTCCTATTTCAAATGCAGAAAAAAGGAGTACTATATGATATGGGACTGCATTATGTTGATAAATTGAAAGATTACAAATAATTATTTGAATGTGAAAAAAAGAAAAACACAAACTATCAAATTAAATCTACAACAAAAAAAAAAAAAAAACACACACACACACAATGTGTAACGACAAGAATTTGAACCATTGTCTTGCTCAAATAAAGAAGGCATTTTCCTTTCTAATTCCCAAAGGAAACGTGGGGGTGGAAGTTACTAATATGGGAAGGCAAATAACTCATAATTATTTGGATTAAGATTGGCAGCTAATCTACCATTATATTAAATATTACTATATCATTATTCTTCTATATTAAAATTATTAATCTTCTATTATTATTTCTATATATAATTATATAATTTTGGAGTTAAAATATACTTATTGATTTTTAACCATTATGGTACATTCATAATTAAGGACATTTCAAAATATGTAAGGTCCATATTTAAAATGAAAGGTCCATATTTAAAATGAAATATGCTACTTTATTTAGAATAGGTGGATTATAAAAAAAATTTCAAAATTTAATTTTTGAGTTCCATATTGTCAGTAAGTCTGCTTGAGAAACAAAACAACATGCAAATAATAAGATTATTTCAAAACGATAATTTTAAAAATACTATGACAAATTGGCATCTAAAATTTCTAACATTTGAATAGGTGAGTATCAGTTGTCAAATTTTTGTAGTACAAATTCTCTCAAAATCTCTTGTTGAGCATTACGCACCTGATGGTAGAGAATACCCAGCCATCAATTGCCATGGCTCGACCAACATTATGAACCTTGGTAGAGTATCTTTTACCATCGATTGACATGTGTGTCATGGATCATGGTCGAGTAATGCCCAACCATCAATTGTCATCAAGCTAGTGTCGACTAGACAATGACCTCGATAGTATTTTCAAGATAGGTGAATTGAGCCCATGGTTGGTTCCTTGTATTTACCTAGTATCATTTGCTCCTCAACTCGTAGCTAAGGTTTTCTTGTTCGCCAATAGACACGGTTATTTTATCAGGAGAGAGCACACACACATAGTTGGTGTGTAGAATGGTTGGCTCACGTTGCCCGCCCTTGGTGTGATGTTTGAAGAATCACGGTTTTTCTATCATCATTATCCTTTCGGCAACACATTTAGTGTCACTTGCAACCTCGTTGCACTGGCATATTGCTAAAGAGCGACTTTTGACAATTAAATTAGGTTCTTAACTGGTTATATAATGGAGATTCATTTTGTGAGAATGCTTACAAATAGAAGGCAACAAGAAATACTTGTTAGGGAATGATACTAGGTAAAATTAAGGAATCAAACACGAACACAAATCACGAATCTTGAAATACCAATTGAGGTCACTGTATAATTCACATTGGCTCGATGACAAATGATGGTCGAGCATTACTAAACACGATTAATAATGTGATTGTTAATCGACATGTTGATGCTAGATCGTGTTCATGACGATTTTCTACCAGAGCAAACATGCCAATGTTGTCCCTCAAGCATCTCATCAAGTCATACCTTTCCAAATCATTTGAGATGACTCCTATTTTGATTGATTTTTCCTACATGACTTCCACTTGTTTTGAGCTTAACGACATGTTCATCCCTTTCCCAATTTTCATTGACCTAAAGAAATTGTCACGATGTCTTTGACTAACCTCATAATATTGTCAACGCAACACTTGCATGAAACATCATTCTTTTGAGTTTATTTTCACTTTATACAATTGAAAAATTTCGACAAAATAACTAACCATGAAGCAATGAAACTAAACACAATAAAATTTGTAGAACAAGGTAATTCAACTCTTATGAACTCCATGTAGTAAAAGTTGAGTGAGTTTGTTCACTCGAAAAATATGTTTAATAATGCAATTAAAGTTAAATTAAAATTTTTTTGCTAAATTTAAATATATTTCTTAAATTTATAACTTTTATCAAAAACTCCAAAAAAAATTTTTTAAACTATACCAAACAAATCTTAACTTTTGAGAATTTTCACTATATATTGTTTGACAAAGATTAGATCTAGTAATTTTTACTTTTCTATTTTTAACGTGAAAAGTCAACAATTTCAACTCAAATAAATTATATTTTAACAAAAATATATTATAAACTAGCTTTTAAATTGTAAATTAAACAAATTGATATAAATTGATATAAATTTCTGCAAATTTCCAACGTGCTTATCCCAAAATGGTAAAATGGTAATAAAGAAGTTTGGTAAGGGCATTTCAATACACCTCACCTGACCGACTCTCTCCAGCCTGATGCCTCCAGGTACTAATTATTCTTATAAATTCTCAAAATTGCGGAGAAAATAAATTCATTAAATTATTCTGTGTCTCTAGCTTCACCTCTGTTCCGATTATTTCTTGAATTAAGGTATTATTTACTGTTAATCTTCAATTGTTGCGTAGATGTTGTGGCTCCGACTTTGTGATCTATGTAATTTTTTGTTTTCAATTCGTGTTAAAAATTGAATATTTTGTTCTCTGTCTTACTTTCTGGTGTTTCAGGAAATGTTCTAAATTCTGGCTCGATTTATTCGAGTCAAGATCGGTCAATAACTCTCGATTTCTCGATTTACAGGTGAAATTCTTCTGTTTCCTAGTCTATTTCTATTAGGGTTCAATTTATTTTCATTTTTGTATAAATATTTGCGTGAAGATTCCACTTTTAACAAATATTTGATGAAATACATGTATGCAAACGATGGTTAAGGGGTTAATTTTACTTATATGGGCTAAAGCTATTTGCTTTTTGGAAGGGTCTGTGACAAATTTAGGATTTTGTTTTGTTTTGTTTTGTGGTGGAACACCAGCACGAGATTTTGTTGATTTTGGTAATTAGAATGTGTGCTATTTGGGAACCCTTCCTTTTCTGTTTTGTAGGTTTGTGTAGTTGTGTACGAATTTTTAACAATTATACTACATTTTGAACTTGTCAGTTTTCCTCATAAGTGACTTATGGATGATCAGACAGTGTTAATTCTGTCGTATTCGAGTTTTCTTTCTCACCAGACACTGTTAATTCTGTTGTTTTCTGGTTTCCTTTTTGTTGTTCATTAGTTTGGAAACTTCTGGAAAACATTGGGGTTTTGTTATCTGGTTTCAGTTAAGCTGATCAACAAGAATAATCTTTTCTGCGAAGAAGCTTAGAAATGTTACTCACTATATCAAGTATGCAATGGGATATCAGAAGTTGCATGATTTCTTACTTTTGTGGTTTTCAATTATACATTAATGTCTATCAGCTTATTTGTCCGTACTATGCTTTGTACCTGAATGCCTTTTATCCTGGAAAATGGCAGCATAGTTGCGCTAATGGAGTCTTCCAAAGAGACAGGCTGTCAAACTCCTGAAGGCCCCATTCTTTGCATCAACAACTGTGGATTCTTTGGTAGTGCAGCCACCATGAATATGTGTTCCAAGTGCCACAAGGACATGGTCTTGAAGCAGCAACAGGCCAAACTTGCTGCTTCATCGATCGAGAAAATAGTCAATGGCAGCTCAATGAGCAACGAGATAGAGTCTACTGTTGTTGGTGCGGTGGATATGCAAGCTGGAGCAGTTGAGTTAAAGGTTGTTCCTGCACAAACATCTGGTGATTTGTTGTCAGGCCAGAGTGCAGATGTGAAGGGAAAAGAGGGCCCAAACAGATGCACCACTTGCTGTAAGCGTGTGGGTTTAACAGGTTTCAGTTGCAGGTGTGGAAATCTCTTCTGTTCGGTTCATCGTTACTCTGACAAACACAACTGCTCATTTGATTACCGGACTGCTGCTCAAGATGCTATAGCCAAAGCAAATCCCGTCGTCAAAGCAGGGAAGCTCGATAAAATCTAGAAGTCACTGTCACACAGTCTATGAACTGAAGCACAATGCTTTCACTTTCTGTATCCGTATGTCTTCACATAAGTTGGACAATTTTCTTATTAGGTCTCCTGCTGTGACGTGAATGGTGTAAGACAAGAGGAGGTGGCATCTTTACTTTTGAGTCTTGTCGGTTGGCTAGGGTTGCTTTGGTTTGCTTCCGTGTGTAGTTGTTGTTGTGCTGGCTTGAAGGATATTGATGTGGAAATTATTAACTTCTCCTTCTGGTTTATTGTGCGTTTTTATCGTTATTTTTTACATGTCACGAGTCATGCTAAATGGTTGTAGTGAAAAATGGGAAAAAATTCAATAATTTTGGTCCTTCATTGGAGAAAATGCATGCATGCACGTGTTCAACTCATATCATCATGATTTTACGTAAGGCATGCTTTTCGAGTGCTTTATGTGTTTGCTATAAGTTATTATCACATTTTCAAAATTAAGATTTTAAATATTGTGTTCCTCTCTTGTTTGGCAATATTTTATCTTCCTTTAAAAGGAGAATCGAACCACCTCGTCTCAGTACTTAGATATTTATTAAACCTTCTCTAATTCCTGTTTCCTCTCTTCCACAGATGCATTAATTGGATACCGTCAGGCATGCGTAAACAGATACTACACAGAATATCCATAAAGCCATGTTGTCCTAGGTTGTCTTACCTAGTTGTTGTATGTATAGTGTACTCCCACCATAGACTAAACAAAACAAAATGCAGAAAGAAGAAACATGAAGAAGAATAGTTAATGAATTGATGGCTCCCTGTCCTCATGTTAACAGATTATGCAGTTTTGGTATTCTTTTTCTAGTTGAACGATTTTCTTTGCTTTTCCACATTTAGTCTGCTGTGAATTTGTACCTGTTGCTGACTCCCCTAGTCGTGTGGCTGTCTGCATGCTTGCTTATTTTAAATGGACAAAAAGTAATATTTTCCTGCTATGATGTTTATCTGAAGTAAGTGCTCTTTCTTCCTCAGATATTGCTGGCATGAATTGGAGTCTCTGTTGCCTTTTAAGGCTAAGGAATGGATGAAAATGAAATAAAGTGCATTATATTTGCAAATAATATGTTGCATGTGTTGATTTGTGTTAAAGTCAAAATCATAGTCTCCTGTGATTTTTCTGTTGATTTCTTTTGCTTCTCGTTTTTATGAAGTTTGCCCTTTTATTTATTGTCCATTGAGGAAAGGCATGTATGCACATGTTAAACTCGTGTAATAATGTTCTCAAGTAAGTCATACTATCTACATGTGCTTTTTTTGTTTGCTATAAGTTCCTTTAAAAGGAGAACGAACCACCTCCTCTCAGTACTAAGATCTTCCTCGGAAACTTCTCTAATTCCTGTTTCCTTCGTTCCACAGATTGCATTGATTGGATACTGTCGTCCTTGAAAATTTCTCTAAATCTTGTTAACTTTGTTCCACGAACTTTGCAATTCTCTCTGGTATTTTTCTAGAAGAAGAACTTTATTTTCGTTTCAATGTTTGGTGTTCTCTGAATTTGAACTGGCTGGATGGCTCCTTTGAGTGTGCACGCCTGTCTGCATGTGTTGGTCCCTTTATCTGTTGAAGTTTCTTATATTATTTTATGGGTGAAGAGTACTCTGTCCTGCCACGATAGAGATTTTTTGTGGCAGAATATCAGATGTTCACTTTCCTCTTCAGATTTGCTGCAGAATTGGTATCATTATTGCCTTTTAAGGCCAAGGGATGGACGGAATCAAGTACATTATATTTGGAAATCGACTTGATTTATTCTGTTGCATGGGCTGATTTTTGTTGTCAAAATCGTCATTCTTCTGTTGGTTTCTTTTTGATGTTTACCTTTTAAGCTTCCACCTGCTTTCTCTTTGTACAGTTCTGCAGAGAAACTATTTCTCTAATTGAGGTACGCATTTCCTCTCTGTTTCTTCTTCCATGTTATTTTGTTTTTCCATTTGTATAGCTGTTCATGATTGTTCCTGTTCCTGGGCAACAAGTGAATTGATAAAAATGATGCATGTATTTGTTGAATTGGAGTCGACTCATTGACAATATATTCATCAATATGTTCATCATTCAATATTGATTTTAAATTTATTTTATGATTGCATTTTTTGCCAAAGGTAGAATAACAAGTTAGAAATCCCCATGTATTTTATTTTGTTGACAATATATGTCATCAGCTTGTTTATTTCAATAATTGATTTTTAAAGTTATTCTCAATATTGATTTATTTTATTCTCTTATTTTATGATTGCATTTTTTTGCCAAAGGTAGATATAGATATGAGTGTACCAAGTTCGACCCTGACCCGATCCCCATGTATTTGTTATTTGCTATGAATAAAATGGTCATCTTTCGAGAGAATGTGTGTATGCTCCATGTTCCGTCGTTGGTCTGGCAATTTTTCTTTTTCCTTTTATTGTTTGTTAACACTGAATATTATATGAAGGAATAGAAATCATAATCTTGTGGATTGAATTGTTTAGTTATATCTTGTAATGCATTGTAAACATGTTCATCCTAGGCAAACTCTGAATACTAAATATGACCTCAAACTAACGAGGGGTGAAGATCGGTAAATAAAACGACGGGGATAAGTTTCATCGTTGAGAGAGGGAAATAGCTTCTCGGATCACCCGCAGAGGACCCTATAGCTTGCTGGGTTTTTTCACTACAAAAAGTGAAATTTTAAGCACATCCTGCCACGCCAACCGAAGGCACAATACATAATTTATTGTGTAGGGAATGTTTCATTATGCAAAAAGCGCGAACATCCATGAGAGCTTATTAATTACGCCGAAAGCAAATTTACTATAAGGCAATCAATCATTAGCCATTTTAGCCATTTATCATTTTCCTAGTAGTCATTGAATTTAAAATTATGTTTTCTATTCATTACTCCGTTTGTTTCTGTTTAAAAATTTAAATTCTACCTTATAAAAAACGATTCATTTTTTAAAGAATGACTGATGAGAAAATTAGAAGTGAACTTCAATGACCTTCGCCATTCTTCGGAAATAGATAGCTTGCTGCTACCCTAGGCGGCTCATTGAACATTAATTTTTTAAATAGGAACAGGCAAGAGTGACTGATGGGAAAATTAGAAGTTAACTTTAATGACTCTTCTAAGAGATTTTAAAGAAGTGATGAATGTAAAGATGGCAAAAAAATTTGCCGCTCCACCCCTAGTTCCGCTTATTTGGGTAATAGGGACGGATCCGGAAAGAATTTTCTGCCCCGCTGAGGTCGTGGGGGTGGGTCCGCCCCCCCACCTGCTACCCGCCCTGCCTCTCCATCTGTCCCATCAATATTTTTTTTTGTGGGGTGGTGTGGGGAGGACTTGTTCCGGACCCATCTCATTGTCATTTCTAGATAAATAATGAAGCATTTATAAAAGTTAAGTGTCAATCGAGATAATTAATTATGTTCTCCTACCCAGGGCAAATGCTTTAGCTTCAAATTTTAATTTTTTTTACATAGGTGTAGTTTTAAATTTCAATTAGAAAAGATTTTCAAATTTCAATAAGAGAGATGTTGACGAAAATCCATCGTTAACTTCTTAATGCAAATATAGAGAGAGAAGAAACTCATAGATAAAATGTAAAGTTATTAAATTTGAATTAATCTAAATATCACTCGATAATAAACTTTATTTTATCAATAAATAATAAATGTCTATATATCATAACATATTTAATATGTGAATGAATCCGGTTGGGAGAAAACAAGGCTGCACGAATCTCACATTTACACTTCTCTAGATGGAGAAAACAAGGCTTTCAACCCATTTTTAACGAATCTCAAATAAACCATTTAAACTATTTATAATCTGGATAAAGCAATCTTAATATAAAATGTTATTATGGTACATGTGCACAATCTTTTCTATTATCTAAGAATTTTTTATGGTATTTAAATATTCAAACGATTAATAGTTAATAATTGTTCTAAATTAACAACCTCACATATCACTCTTGTATATAAATGGATTTGATCTCCTCTATCTAGTAGAGAGAATTACTTTGTCCACTAAACACTTGTCCAGTAAGTATTGGAAGAACAAAAAGTGTTTTATATTAAATTCAAACACTCTGTTGAGTTAACAAAATAATTCCTCCCACTAGGTAGAGGAGAACAGTCCTGTGTATATAAAACCATGCTTCCTAACTTTCCATTCTCGTTTTAACACGGATTTTAAGGATATTTGTTGTACACACTTCATTGATCTCTTAGATCATAATTTTGTGTTATTCACCAGAAAAAACGATGACTCTTAATGTGCAACCATTGCTTTATCGATAAAAAATTTTATGTTGTTACTGAATGATAAAACGAATATTGATTTTACTAATAATCTACTTATGCGTTGAGTGAGAAAAGTGCTGAAATTTTTTAAATGAGAAGAAATATTTGTCAAGAAATCTTGGTGATGAAACATATCTTTTCAAAAGTTGCAAATTCATAGGATTCAAGAAATTCTTTATTTGAGATTTCAATATAATATTAGTGAATTCTTGTGCATTGATTACAAGCCAAAAGGTTAGAAACTTTCAAGGGGTTGAACACAAACTCCAATATATTGACATTCTTAGCTTTGTGTAATTTTTGCACACAAAACTATATTAGCTCTAATATGATATGTGATTAAATTAATCACATAATTTTCTTATACCATTCTTTTTTCTAATTTCAAAGTTTTGATTGGCCAGTTAGTATGCCAAAAGGGTTGAACTTGAACCAAGAAATTCAGATTTTGACTATGTTGTATTTAGTGTCATTTCAAAGTCCCATTTAATTTAGACAATTTTTATTTAAATCACCTAGATAATAAGACATTATTTATTCACTTTATTAAATATTTTGAAATAAATGAGACGAGATAATTAAATACATTCCCTAATACTTATAATACTAAATCGAGTTCAAATGCTTTTGATCCGGATGGAAGCAAGCTAAATTGTTGTGTTTTGATCAATCAATGCAAAAAATGTGAATACTTATAATACTAAATCATTTTAGAATGCTTTCAATAAAATGATATCATCAATTTTTTATTTTTCTCTACTTTTAAGCTAAAGATTTATGGATTGAAACACTATTCATGAAAAAAGATAAGGTAAAAGGGGAAATTTTTTATTGTAAATGAGCTAATTTATTAAAAAAATGTGAGAATTAATTAGTCATTTTTGAAAAAGACCCAATTTTTTATGACATTTTTATGTACCCATTTGACCTATTGGCATGGTAAAATGAAGACCATAATTAGCAATCATTTTCATGTGGAATCAATTATTGTAAATGCAATGGAAAAGCAACATGAAATTCACTACCTATCACTATATTTTTCACCTTTATTCAATTTTGGATCCTCATTCCAATGTTAGTCCCACTTTATTACAAGAAGGAAAAAACAAAAAATTATTTATTATATTATTTAGATAAATTATATTTAATTTAGTATTATGTACTTAATCTACCCTTAAACCCAAGTACCATATATCAAGAAATTGACTTTTTGTTTATTTGTGGTTAATCTACATTTTGTTGAGAGTGATTATATTTTATCAATAATATTTTATATGTTTGACAAAGTAGGAAAGTGTATTTTTATATTTAATAATAAACAAAAACTTTAAAGTCAAAATAGATAAAATAGATAAGTTTGACTTATTAAATCATTCAAACGTCATTAAATAATTTTTATAAAAAATTCCTAACGTCTTAAATTTTATTTAAATTATTAATGTATTAGAAGAGCATGTTTGAGTGTGTAAGTATTTAAATTCATTTTGTTTTTAAAAGTTAAGATGATAATCAAATTTTGTAATAAAGAAATTATATTAAAATCATGTTAAAAAAAAATAAGTAATTTAAAATAATTACAATTATATCCTCAAAATTATGTTTAAATTATAATTTAAATTGATTAAATGCTTAATATTATTTTATTTACATGGATTAAATTAGTTAAATATATATATTTTTATAAGATTGATAATTTATAAATATTAAAAATAATTTTACATAGTATTTAGCTCTCTCTCTCTCTCTTATTCTCTCACATAAAATATTAACACACACACACACACACACACACACACACACACACAAAAAAAGAAAAATGTTTTTAAAGAACTCCTTTGTCAATTGTCATGTGAGGATTAGACTTTTGTATGACTGTTGTCAGTCATGGGTACACAGTCAATGCTGCCTCTGCAATTAGCATCTTTGCAGTTTATTAATTTTTTATTTCAATTTTCCCATTATTAATAATTCAATATTTTTCTTAAATTATTGGGTGGGTTTTCAAGGATTTACAATAATAATATTTTCTTTAATTTATTTTAATACATTTTTATTTCGTTAAAGATTTTTCTTTTTAAAAAAAATCTGGATTATGGATTATTTCGCATTAATTTCAACGATAATTTTGATAAGATGTCCACGAGATATGAATGAAAAATCTACCTTATTTTGCCGTTAACATTTGAATGAAAAATAAAACTTGAATATTAGATATATACTAGGGGCAATTCAATCTCAGACAAGAGAGACGGTCCATGGTTCTATATTTACACATGGCCTTTATATTTTAGATAAATATAGTTTTTAAAAAATATTCTTGAAAATTTTATTTAGAATTTATGTTTAAGTCGTCAAACTTATTAAATCTTCTTTGGTACACAGTTTCGAGTTGAGATATGTTATTTTCTAATATATTTTTAATACTTTATTTCATCATCTTTTTTCAATAAATGAAAATTTATCGACATATTTTTTTGACATTTGACACGCTACACTTGACATCTCGTATTTGCTAAGAAAATTGATGAGTGTAGGTGTACAAAATATTTAGAGAGGACAGTGAGTTCAAAATAACATATCTAGATTCCACAGTGTTCGTCCTTGCACGCGGACACATGCAAAAACACATATCTAGGTGTTTTAGACAAAAGGGCTTTAATATGGTTGGTGGAAGGTCAAATCTTGTAATATTTTTGCATAATTCAATGTCTCATAGGATTCTTTTTTCACAAATTATTGTACTAAGATTAAAGTCCTCCATTTTTTCCTTAAGACAACATACCTCTGTAAAGTCTTGAGGTAGTTGAATTCAAGAAACCTAGTTTTTTTGGCATCGATGCAATCTTGGCCCTATTAATATTAATGTTGTACCAATTTTAGGATAACAAAAAATTCACGAGTCGATTCTAAACGTAAAACACGACCCAACACCCTCTGGATGCCTTTTTGTTTGACTTTGTTGTTTTTCAATTCTTTATAGATTTCTGTTGACAGGGATAGCCTGATAGAAACAATTCAATACACAACCTCTCCTTACCCACCACTCCTTCCCATCCACATACAACAAATCTCAGCCATTTTGTCACTTAAAGAGTGTATAGAAAAGCTAAGCTTATACTCCCATAACTCTCAGTCTCTTCTCCAATGGCCACCATCTGCAAATACACTCTACATCTCTCATTCATATTATCTTTCTTCCTTGTCACCTCTGCAGCTTCTGAATCAGACATTCTTCTCACATTCAAGAACTCCATTGAAGACCCCATGAGCTTTCTCTCAGATTGGACAAACACCACAGGAATTCACTATTGTAACTGGACTGGAATCAGTTGCACAAGAACATTTCCTTTTTCTGTGTCTGATATTAATCTTCAAAACTTAAATCTTTCTGGTGAAATCTCAGCATCTGTATGTAAACTTTCCAAGCTAAGTAACCTTAATCTTGCTGATAACCTCTTCAACCAGCCTATTCCACTCCATCTGTCTCAATGTGGTTTCTTGGAGAGTTTGAATATTAGTAATAATCTGATTTGGGGTACAATTCCTGATCAGATTTCTCAGTTTGGATCACTGAGAGTTCTTGATTTCAGCAGAAATCATATTGAAGGAAAGATCCCAGAAAGCATTGGTTCATTGAAGCAGCTTCAGTTTCTCATATTGGGTAGTAATTTGCTTTCAGGTAGTGTTCCACTTGTTCTTGGAAATTTTACTGAGCTTTTGGTTCTTGATTTATCTGAAAATCCATTCTTGGATAGTGAAATCCCTGGTGATATTGTTAAACTCAATAAGCTTCAACAGTTATTTTTACAGGGCTCTGGTTTTTATGGAGAAATACCAGATTTCTTTGTGGGTTTGAAAAGTTTAATGATTTTGGACCTTTCTCAGAACAATCTTACTGGTGGGATACCTAAGATTGAGATGTTTCTCCCTAATTTGGTTTCTTTTGATGTTTCAAGAAATAAGCTTTCTGGGTCATTTCCAAATGGGGTTTGTGAAGCTAAAGGTTTAATAAATCTTAGTCTACATACAAATTTCTTGAATGGTTCAATACCTAATGAGTCCATAAATGAATGCACAAATCTTGAGAGGTTTCAAGTTCAGAACAATGGGTTCAGTGGGAATTTCCCTTCTTGGCTATGGTCATTGCCTAAGATTAAGCTCATTAGAGCTGAAAATAACATATTTACAGGGGAAATACCCGATTTGATATCGGGGGCTGCTCAATTGGAGCAAGTTCAGATTGATAATAATAGCTTCGTTGGTAAAATTCCTCAGGGACTTGGAAAGATTAGAAGTTTGTATAGATTCTCTGCATCCTTGAATGGTTTTTATGGTGAGCTTCCTCCAAACTTCTGTGATTCCCCTGTAATGAGTATTATAAATCTCTCCCAAAATTACCTTTCAGGTAGGATCCCAGAAATGACAAAATGTCGAAAACTAGTATCATTGTCTCTGGCAGCTAACAGTTTTGTTGGTGAGATACCGGAATCTCTTGCTAAACTTCCAGTGTTAACTTACCTTGATCTTTCTCATAATAATCTCACCGGTTTAATTCCAGAAGAGCTTCAAAACTTGAAACTTGCTCTCTTCAATGTTTCTTTCAATCAACTCTCAGGTCGAGTTCCATTCTCACTGATATCTGGCCTCCCTGCTTCATTCTTGCAAGGGAATCCCGGCTTATGTGGCCCTGGCTTGATTAATCCTTGTTCAGGTGACAAGCCAACAAGCAAAACATCCCATCTTGCTAAAGTAACCTGTGCCTTAGTTTCTGTAGCTTTAGTTTTCGCGCTAGTGATTGTTGCTTTTGGATTTTACCTTATGCGTCGCTCTTACAATCGAAAATCTCAACTGGGTAGTTGGAGATCGGTCTTCTTTTATCCTCTTCGAGTTACTGAGCATGATTTGATTATGGCAATGGATGAAAAGACTGCCAGAGGATATGGTGGAGTTTTTGGAAGTGTTTATGTAGTGAATTTACCAAGTGGTGAACTTGTTGCCGTGAAGAAGATAGTGAACTTTTGCAGCCAGTCTACGAAATCTTTGAAAACTGAGATCAAAACTATAGCAAAGATCAGGCATAAGAATGTTATTAAAATTCTTGGCTTCTGTCATTCAGACGATTCCATGTTTTTGATATACGAATATTTACCAAACGGAAGCCTTGGGGATCTTATTGACAAACCAGACTTCGATTTGCCATGGACCGTTAGATTAAAGATTGCCATTGGCATTGCTCAAGGACTGGCCTATCTTCATAAGGATTATCTTCCACATTTACTTCACAGAAATGTGAAGTCAACAAATATTCTTTTGGATGCTGATCTTCAACCAAAGCTCACTGATATTGCTTTAGATCGAATTGTTGGAGAAAATGCATTTCAGTCAACCATGGCATCAGAATCTGCATCTTCTTGTTACTTGGCACCAGGTATTGAAGTTTTACAGAACTTTACGACCCTCTATTCTTACACATGGCAATAAATTTTCCATACGTTATTATCATGGTATTGGAGATTGAACAAGTCACATTCATTTATAATCTCGAGTTAATCGTGTCTAGGAGACTGATGAAGATAGCATACAATCATGTGGCTACATTGCTCTCGTTCTCAACACAGCTCAGTTCCTTTTCATCCTCATTTTTTGGTTCGGAAAAATGTCAAACAAATAATTGAAATTACATTAAATTGGGATGGTATATTTGGAATTCGTAAAGTTAATGACACATTTGTTTTATATATTTTTTTTTTCAGCAGACTCCCATAATAAACCATGATTTCTGCTTCTTGATTAAGATTAAAGAAGCAATCAATTATGTTCTTTGACCACTTGTCCTTTATTCATGGTGCATTGTTTTCTTAGTAATTATCTTCACAGAATGGGAAGTAATTGTTGATGGCTATGATTTAACAATCCCTCATTCCATATTTGTTTCATTGCTGCAGAATATGCTTACACTAAAAAAGCCACAGAAAAAAACGACACGTATGGATTTGGCGTCATCTTGTTGGAGCTCATAACAGGCCGGAAAGCAGAACAAAGTGAAGAAGAATCAGGGGAGTCTCTTGACGTTGTGAAGTGGGTAAGACGAAAGATTAACATCACTGACGGGCCCCTGAAAGTTCTTGACCCAAAGATTTCGAGTTCCTCCCGACATCAAATGCTGGGAGTTCTCGAGATTGCTCTACGTTGCACTGCTGTGGTACCAGAAAAACGACCATCAATGTCCGAGGTTGCCAAAGCACTCGAGACCATCGACTCAAGAGCCAGTTTACCCAATCCACAGTGTTCAGGTCCTCTCTAAACATTAAACAAATATATTATTTTGATAGTAAATGCTCCCCAACTTCAAATGCCTCTTTTGAAGTGAATCCTGTTTTTGAATGGTCATGTTCTGTGGTTTGATATAGGAAAGGAATGTATGGAGTATTCACTTCTTGGTTGTCACTGTAACATATTCTTTTCGTGCTACTGAACTATGCGACAAAATTTACTGTTTTTGCCAGTCATGCCTGTTATGCATATCAAAGTTTTGCTAGTCTTGAATTTTCTGCAATATTCTTGATAAGCAAGAACTTCCATGATCAATTTCATGAAAACAAAAACAGTTCAGTTTAGCTGAACCAGATTATCCATTGACAGAGGATGCTGGTGACAAGCTTAATAAGGAGGAGGAAAAAACAAGAAACGAACATTTTATTTAACGTGATACGCTTTCTTCTCAAGCTGTGAGCCTATATGAGGCGCACAGAATATTCTCAACTTCAGAGAAGATATATGAACAGGAAACAACACGAAACTATCAACAAATGAAACAACGTGCAAATAATTTTAAAATACTAAAATTGTAATAAAATATATAACTAATTGAAAGTTAGATAGTGTAACACTGCATTAAATAAACAGTGTTAGACAAAGCAAGACAAGAAAGTCTGATTATCAAAATCCTAACATTTAAATTCGGATCAAAATAACAAAAAACCAAACACTGACCCAACTATTAACTGCTAGGACTGCTGGTGCAAACCCCTACTAATTCTGCCACAACTTCATCAATTTCTTGATCTCCTTTTTCACTTATTTTCACTTTCATTTCACCCGCTTTTATTCTCACAGATTCTCCACTTTTTTCCATCACAACTTGTTTAATAACTTCTGCTAATCTTTCTTTGTGAAGCTGCCCCTTTGAGTCTCTCACCACTTCCACACCAACACCAATATCTTCAACAAATCTGGCAATGACAGGCTGGTCAAGATGCATAGGCACTGCAATAATGGGAATGCCAAAATGCATACTCTCCAAAACTGAGTTCCATCCACAATGACTCAAAAATCCCCCAATATTGTCGTGTCCTAGAATTTTCAATTGCGGTGCCCATCCCTCGACGACCAATCCTCTCTCGCTAACCCTTTCAAGAAACCCTTTTGGCAGTGTCTCCTCAAGTTTATGTTCCTCACCTTTAGGAAACCTCAAAACCCATATGAAGTTAGTATTGCTTAGTTCTAAACCATGAGCAATTTCTTTTGTTTCTTCATTCGAAAGAAAATATTCACTACCAAAGGAAACAAAAATAGTGGATTTCTTTTCTTTTTTGTTAAGCCATTCTGTGATCTTGGAATCCTCATCGTCCGGGCCCAGTTCTTGAACCAATGAACCAACTGAGACAAATTTTTTTCCAACTAATTCGGATACGTAATCAATATACTTACCCTCAATTTTTCTAGAACCCTTTATCAGAACAATTTTGCAAGACCTAGCAACACCCTCCGAAGCACGATCTTGCTCTTCTGGATTTGATGCACAGGATAGCAGTTTATCCATAAGCTTACTCTCATAATCACGAAAATAAATCTCGGGAAGGGGAATTTGACACCTGGTTTCTTGAAGTAATGAAACATGAAAGAAGTCATTGTGGAACTACTGGTAATGAACTCAACTGCTGGGATATTTTGGACGGAAGCAGCAAGCGGTGCCCAAGGCTGGAGGAAATCATAGATTAGCAAGTCGGGCTTTATCGTCAATAAAATGTTGGCAAATTCTGGTTCTGCCATGTCAAATGCCTGTTTTAGGGTAGGCATGAGTTCTAGTGGGAGTCCATTGGTGGTGTGCAAGTGAGGAGGAAGGCCTGGCAAGGTTGGCAAATGGAGTGAGACTAATTGTATGGAATTTGCAAACTTTTCGTTGATTTTTTGCTTGATGCAACAGAGATTAGCTGGAGTTGAACACAAGTATATGGTGAAGTTTCTGGTGGTGAGTTTCTTGGCCAACTCTAGGTAGGGTGTTATGTGACCATACCCCAACCAAGGGAACATGAGAATTCGAATAGTCTCCATGAAAAGACACACACTATATCTCTCTCTATATCTATCAATCTATCTCTCTTTCTGGTTCTTGACTCTTGAGGCTAATGCTCGAAACAGAGAATCAGTAGTCTTCTTTTATGGTGAAGGTGGACGTTGCATGAATGGAAAATTTCCATACTCTTCATGGAAATGATTCATTTTCCATATTGGAACAAAGAGACATTAACATCGTGGAATGTGCTATTATTCGGCATGCTTTATAAAATTTGAATATGGTTTAATTGAATAATGACCATAATTTTAATTTATAACTTGTTTAACTTGGCATTTTGGGTTCAAGGAGTTCACTAAATTTGATTACACAATATTCCTAGAGTTGTGCAACGTACTGGGCAATCCACTGGTACATGTCTTAAATCTTAAAAATACGATATATATAAATTTTCATCTTCTAAAATTTGAATTTTCTCAAAGATTTAAGATTTCCCATCAAATAAAATGTAGCACGATTGGAAAATTCCAAAGTGGACCAGCCCCAAAGAATAAAAAAGATTTGAGTTTCCATATTAATGGAAGGATTTGATGCACAAAAACGATTTAAGAACAGAATCAGCTTTAAAAGGAAAAAAAGAAAGATACCAATTAATTAAATAAAGAAGAAGAATATTATATATAATTAAGATTATATTTTCGAAATCTAGAATAGAATCTCCATGAATTATTATAACCCAAGTTTGATTCTTTGGTTATGTACAAAGAGTCCACTCATATGGGACTGCACGTGTATCTAAAAGTTGTAAGTTGACTACTTGTATTAAAATAAGTATACCTGTTGACGGAATTATGTGAAAAGTGACTTCAAAACAATAATCAAACCGAAAATGGAAATGATGAAAATATAAATCGAGGCAAGAGTTAAACTCTTTGTCCTTAAGTCAATATTGCCCCGCAAGGTGCTTTCGGTCTTTGGCAAATGACTCCCAAGATACAACGGTTTCGCTTTAGTTTTGTAGTACTTCAAAAACTCAAGTACAGCGAACCAAGGATGGCTTTGTACTCCAACGGATGAATGAAATGGAAAACCAGATTTTTGTGCAACTTAAATGCAATAAAATTGGTTCAAAGATGAAAAATATGAGTGCTTTATGTTTGCAATACGTTCAGTATCAAAATCTCTGCAGAATGGACGCCCACAACCCTTTTAACGTTGGAGAGTTGGTTGGAAACGAAAAGGAATGAACTAAATCGCAACCCTTCAAAAGGACACGTATACATTCTATGCGATCGTATGGTTTAACCAAAGCTGCGATCGCATAGCACAAAAAGTAGAACAAGACTTCATTCGAGAATAACCTTGCGATCGCATGGAAGGACCAAAATACATTCTGTTAAAATTTTAAGCAAGTTGCGATCGCAGGTTAAAATAACCATGCGATCGCATGGGTCAAACTTTGACCCGATTTTGTCATTTTTCGTAATTTCTCATTCATTCGATATTGGTTTCGAGATGCTAAATATACCTTTTAAACATACGGATAAATCTGAATTCGATATTGGTCGATCCCCGTTCGGGCGTTGCCCCAGCGTCGCGTCGAAGTGGCAAACAAATTTGCCTAAACGGATTGGGTCGGGTCTTGTATATTTGGCCAAGTTGACACGAAGTCACTTAGTTAATTTATCAACATTTTAAACCAATTTCCAACAATACCCACGTACTATAAAAACGTGTTTTAGTTCAAATTATGTTTATAATAAATTTATGCGAGTAGTTTGTTTAAGTAAAAAAATACGTGCAAAATATTTTTTTTTAAAATTTGTAGTGACAATAAAACTAAAATTATTAATTGTTGGCGATGCACGTGATCCATCTACAATTATGAACTTAATAGGGCTAATGCATGCATTTTGTGATTGATAAGAAAATAATGAATTTTATGTGTAATCAGAATTCGAGGAAAAAAGGATAAAATTTCAAAAAAAATGGGTGATGTATTTATAATTAGAGTTTATAATAGCATTTAAATATATATAACACGTATATAAAAAGACTGCATGCATCATGATTTCAGATAAAACTATTTTTCAACTATACATTCCATCAACTTTATCCGTTAAAACCTTCAAGTTTTTTCTGCAATTTTCAGCCATTGAGGGACGTTTTACTTGTTTATTGTTTGACCCAAAATCTGAAGCTGCACCACTCTTCAGCAAGGAATAATAACAAAATCTGAGATGACCCAAAAGTTGACCCTTAGAATTAGCCTCTATTTTGAATCCCATGCTCCATATTGCAACATTAGTGCAGGAAATGCCTAATGGTTGGTGTTTGGTTGTAATTGTAATCTATTGCAGTTCTGCAATATAAATTATTTTATAAATTTAGTTTTGGTTCCATATTAGAAAAGTTTCATTTCTTTCTAGTTCGAGGTGATATTTACGGAAGTAAGAGAATGCTGATAAGTTATTTTTCTTTATTGAACACTCTACTGAATCACTGCATAGTTTATAATTATGCCATAAACATATGAAGGAACCATTACCCCGAGATGTGTAAAGTAAATTTTTTAAGATGGGAGGAGAAAAGATTGTTGAGGGCCATGAACATATATTCTTCGTGATGACCTTCAATAACATGAAAGAAATGCAATCTTAACATCTGGCTTCATGCACTTGGTTTCTGCATCATAGCACAGTGCACATATCTTGTCAATCTTAGAAGAGAAGAAAAGGTAGCGTGATTCATGGAAAATACAGATGTCAGAAGTTGTTGTGAAGATGTGAATTGATAAAAAGTTGTACTGAGAAAGCGATTAAAGATGGATAGAAGAAAAAAACGATGCCGTCTTTTGTAACTCAAAGATGAAAAAAAAGTATATTTCTCACGTCAGCAATACACTATCGTTTTCGACGACCATCTAAATAGTAGCTCACTTCATGACTCTTTTTATTTAGTTAGGATTAGGATTAGTACTAGGATATAAAATATTACTCTTAGAAATTCAATATGTAGTGGAAATGTAACTTGAATTGAAATTGCTTGTAGTGTTAAAGAGATAGAGTGAGATATGGTGTTCGATAAGTACTCTTTTTTGTATATTTTCGACAGTTGTAGTTGGAAATGTAACTTGAGTCGAACCAATTCTACGCGGACATGACTCAAGTCGTGGTAAACCAAACATATTTGGGCCATGATTTACGACTTTACGTTGACCACTCATTTAACAAAATAGTGAATTACCATTTTTTTTTTTTTTTGTTGAAGTCTTTGGGGGCATTTAGAATTCTTTTAAAATTTTATTAAAACAAAGAACCCAGATCATGCTCGGGCTGGCAATGGCTGCCACAACTGAGGGTCGACACAACCCACAACACACCCTTAATTGTAGTTGTAGTTGATCATTAACATAATTGCCCCCATAGAAAAGTTTGAGTTTGCTATAAGGGCACATATTGATTAACTGTATATCTTAATTTATTTGATAACAACTAAGGGCGTGGATTAAAGTGAAGCAATGAATATCGTCATTTCAATTCTCATAATTTTACTTGGTGCATCCTTGAAGTAAGAAAACCCAATAGGCTTTTGAATCATTTTTAAGGTTCTCTAAAGCAGGACTATGAATGGCCATCTTGAATTCAGCATTTTGGTTTTACCCAAGACACCTTTAAAATATTTAAAACAAAAACAAAAACAAAAACCCAGTTCATAATTTAAATAATTGTGTTGGATAGTATGGTCTTGGACGGGATTAAGCAAAGCATAAAATCTTGTCCATTCCTGTGTACAAATTCGTCCTATGTTCTCAATTAGGATTCAGAGGTCACCTGTGAAAAGGTAAACATGGATGGGCCTCCAGAACAAATAATCAAACAACTTTATTGATTATTGCTTACTTTCTATCATGGGAGAAATACATTTCTGATTCAAAACTGATCAAAAAATTTAACTTTCCATAGCATGAAGTTCTTATAATTTGATACAATTAACCAATGCAGGGGCTCAAATATATGAAAGAGCAGATGATTTCAGTGTACTGTATTTTTGCATGTTGTTTTGTTTTTCATATTTACTGTGCTTTTAGCACAAAATGCATTGAAGTAACTAGACAATTCAAGCATATATTAACCTTATGTTGCCATCCAGACCTCACGAAGGAGTTTGTACCTAGCATTGGCTCCGATATGATCTGATTGATCGTGGTGATTTCCATTTCCATTTCCATTTGATAGAGTAGTTGGAGATGACGGCATTTTGTCGATAACAGATGTTAGACAAGACTCCAATTCATCGAGTTCTTCATCACTCGTGTATCCCTTTCTCTGTATAAAAGATGCACTTGGGGACAACTGAGATTTTCCACCACCCTCGCCAATTTTATCTGCTACATCAGAAGAGGAAGGTGGTGTGTACGCAACTGGAACAGCAGTGTAAGGGAAGCTACTGTCGGATTCTCCTGATAATCTCCGTTCTATAATACACTGCAAATACAGAATGGGAGAGGAAAATTAATTTCATCGTGTAGAAGATAAGAATACAACAGCCAAGTCCCCCTGTTCCAAATAAATTTGAGAATGGCTACATGAATCTTTTTCTCCACTTCTTTTTGCTCACTGTTAGATCTATTGGAAGATTTAAAGTAACTAGATCCTCAGCCAATGTCCAATTAGTTTTGGTCTACTCCTCTTACTTTTTTACCAAGATGGGGTCACTCTTATGAACAGGGGGTCTCTCAGGCCTATGCAAAATATGTTCCAAGTAAGTATTCTTTTCTATAATTTATTCTCAATCGGTGCCACCTCCACTTATTTCTTATTTCTTATCCATATTAGTGTGACTACACATTCATGTTAACATCCTCATTTCTCATCTATGGTATCAGGGACAAAAGTTCTAGAGTAGTTGTAAGTCCTAGGTTCAAGTCTCGGTACTACCAATTTATGGAAATTTCACGTTGAGCTTTTGATGAAAATATTTATTCGGCCCGCACGTGAAGAGTGTGTGCCCTCTCGCAGAGCTTAAACTCTTAGATGAAATAGTTCAATAATTATTTATTTTTGGAGAACAAGTAATTCTTGGAGCCTTTAGATATATCTCAAGCATTGATGTATTTACCATAATGTACACATCTATTTAGATATTATACATTTTCAGGCTGATTTATTGCAACTTCTTTTAATAGCTCTCTGTTATTTTTGTGTCCATATTAATTGATGCCCACATATACATTTCATGAGGTAGCAGCAGCAAGTTGTCAATTCCAGATGGTGCAGCTTCTGGAGCATGTGATCATACATGATAAATTACAAACCCAACCATTCTGTGATTCACAATCTAAATCGTGAGATCAAAGAGATGATTTAGTATGCTTTTGACTAAGTGAACTAGAAGACCAACTCTCATAAGAAACATGTTTGTTGCCTAAGAGACGTTAAAGGTAACAACAACCATACCTCAGCATTAAGTGCCTCTAACACAGCACCAGGGACAGGATCAGGGCAGAACTCATCTGGAGTGAAGTTGCACAATATTCGCTTAACTAGTGAAAGACTGATTGATGGACACACCTATAGACAAAGATGTACATGAATATGCGGTCCATGAAAGAGAAGAAACGAAGCACTTCTGCAAAAAAAAAGAAAAAAAAGAGTGATCATATACTGGACCTCCATTCTGATTGTTCGATCCATAAGCATATCTTTTGGAAGCATTAGAAGATCACTCAAGGCGTTTAGAAGAGGGAAGCATTTTGGTTCATCACTGCCCCTCCTGTCACCATCCTCACTGCTATTCTTCCCATCTAGCACAGAGCTATCAGCATCCATGCCAAGCGAATCTGTCAACCATCTCGCCCAATTGCCAACCTAAAAGGTTTACCTAGTTAGAGTCATGTATTATGTGAGGATGAAACAATACGAATATGTTAAGATTATAGGTCTTGGACAGTACTATACAGCAAGATTTTTTAAAAATCTCAGATAAATCAAAGTTAGCTCCACGATTGACAAGGTGCACAAAGCCTCCCACAATTTGGTCATATAAGAACTGAGTATTGCAGTTGAATGGTAAATTCAATATGGCAGTTGACTTATGATGCATTATGCTTTTAAGGAAAAGTTAAAAAAAACAAAACAAAAAACATGGCATGCCAGTCAATGCAGACAATTCTCTTGAGCATGCTAGAGGAATCATGCAAATTAGGTCCCGTGTACTTACATAATTTTTAAGCTGTGCACCGGACCCAAAACTCAAGTCTCCAGCTGGGATAGGCAAAACCTTGGAGTCTACTATAGGGTCAGATATAGGATCAGTTGGGATCTCGTGGGCTGACTCACGGAGAATGGCATTGAACATGGCCACGTCTAGCCTCCCAACACATTGTTCCATCACCTATTAGAGATGATAAATGTTGAAATATGTCAAACCCAGCTGCAATATATATATATATATATATTCATATTTCATCTTTACACCCAAACAAACTTCCGCATACACAAAAAAACATACAGAATAAGAGGAGGATGGGGCAAGAAAGAGAGAAGAGTAGGCTACAAGTGATCAATAATGACATCTAACTTACACACCTTCCTCGCCAAAACAGGCAAGCAACCACATTCATGCCCCCCTGATCGAACAGGACAAAGTCTTCTGAAAGCATCATGAAAAGCATTTTTCCACAGGTTAACGGAAAAGTTGCCTTGCTGCTGGTCACCTAAGGCCGGGCCCAGTAACCTACCAACTGCTTTGTTTGTTGTGGAATCATCAGTGGGAGATTGCATATTAGGAGTAAGAGTCTGAAATGCCAAAAGAAATTAGTGTTAAGCTGATGAGCATATAGCTGTTTACAATGACAAGTTTAAAACATTTTGCAAGCTGTATACATGACCACAAGTAGAACAGTAAACTTTATAAATACATGACCACGAGTAGCATAGTAAATTTATAAAATACTATCCGAAATGAACGTCAAAGTATGACGTTTGGTTCTTATAAATTACAAATAGATGTCTAAAATTCAACATATATGCATCAAGTGTATACTTAAAATGACCATATATACAAATCACCTGCCACCATATTGACTCAACTATCCGTGAGAATATCCAGGACTCGACTTTCTCCAAGGCAGCAGTAAAGGTTCTTGTTTCTTGCCAATCATCAACAAACTGTAGGAAACCCTGCTTGCTTGGTTGTCTACTGCCAGAGTTATTTTTCCAGTTGAACGATGAAGACTTCGGTTCGTTTTTCTTTCCTCCTCCATTTGACTCGACAATCTTCGTAAGAGAACTGTAGAGACATGAACTCCCAAATGCTTGAGAGATAATTTCTCTCAGAGCAACAGTGTTCGACAACCAAAATGTCAACCTAGTACAAAATTGTAGGAAAAAATAGAAGTAGTCAGCCTAAAATAAATTGCCCAACATATCAATTAAAAGAAGCGTCTATTACGCACCTCGAAACGTCGTTGCCACATGACTTGGCAACTAAAACAAGCCCAGACACAGTGTTTCTAGCAATGGTAGCTCTCTTTACTTGAGACCAATATTTGCAAGCATGGATATAGAGTCTAGAAAGGCGCCTCGCAGGTGTATGCACTTTGTGTGCAGAGTTACCATGCTCAGGTACAACAGAATAGAGTGCAATTTCAAGGGCAGCAACTTCTTTCAGTTCCTCTTCCAGTTTCTCGATCCTATTCTCCATTTCCTCGACCTTTTGATCTAAAGCTGCCCCGTCTTCATTCTCACCATTTCCCTCATTACTAACTATTTCATCATCACTACAGACACTATGAGCACCATTTGAAACCTCATCCAGGATATCTGCTTCCTTTACCTCTTCAAGAGGTTTGTCATCAACTCTCTCTGAGATCTCTGATAAAGGCTTTGGATGGACTTTCATATTTCTTGAGTTATCAGTTGCATTTTTAATTGTCGATTTAGAAGGCCCTTTGTTGGGTTTTGTGGCTTTCTTTGGTGTGGCTTTTGATGCTTTGATCTGTAAACTATTTGTTTTTTGGTCAGATTTCACCTTTGGTACAAAACTGTAAGAGGATTCGTTTTTCACAAGCTTTTTGGGAACTCTTGAAGCATTTTCTAGCTTCTCCTCATCAGCCATTTGTGGATCCCCTCGAGATGAAACTGAATCACTGATTGTCCCAGGATCAGATTCTTCTGCAGTCCCCTCCCTAGGTTCACTCTCCAAATCACGAGAATGCTCATTCAATTTTTCCTCGCTCTCTTTCTCAATCATTTTAAGTGTTTTTGAATCGTCTAATGCTTCCTCAGACCTGTAGACATCATCCACATAATCTATAACCATATTGTTATAAACTTCAGAGGACTCTGAGCCCATGTTTGAATCACTTACTAATATGTTGGACTTCTGTTTACTGGATGAAGCTTTAACATCAATCTCTTTCACCTTCAAGTCTTTTCCGCAATTTTCAGTCTTTGAGGGACATTTTACTTGTTTATTGTTTGAACCCCTCTTCTTGTCAGTCTCCTTCATGCTTAATTTTTTCCCCCTTCTCTCACTGCATTTTGAGAGAAACCAAATTAGTGAGAAAAGCACAAAAGACAACGACATAAATCAGTCACAAACAGGTGCACCAGCTATCCATGAAGTCAGAAGTGCATACTTCAATTCCCAACTACTCAAATATCAGATGCGGAACAGGATAAAGAACTCAAGTTTGCCCCCCTTGTTTGCCTTAAACATGTTCTGTCAAATTGAAGAGGGTAGGCCTCCACTAAGTAAACTAGGAACTACAGGTAAGGCCAATGATATTATAGCTAGGTATACATACCGAATCACAAACTGAAGTAGAACTAGACTGCTCCGATAGGATTATGGAGTAAGTTGCTTCTTCAAATTATATTATATTTATAACGCACTGCCGACATGGTAATTGGCATAAAAATGCATTATAATCAGGCAAAGTGTGTTGCTATCAGTCTCTTCTGCAATTACATTTATCTCCATTAATTCATGCTAGAGAGAAATGTGCCTTGAATTTTTCATCTTTATTACAGAATAACGGAAAAGTCCTACGAGAAATTATTTTACCAGTAGATGAGTAAGCTGATACAATGAGAGAGCACACTTTAATCAATCATTTACAATCTCGTAACGATGACTAAAAAAATGAGCAGAGGAATCCTCGTTCCGGAAGAAAGCAAGTATAGAACACAAAAATGTTCTTTGAGAGCCAATCATTTGAGCTCATTCACCCCCTTGTGTTTGGCCAAGAAGATATTTTAATCCTGAAATTTCATTTTCACCAAAGATGCACCACATGATAACATAGAAACTATGTAGATTACTCTGTTTCATGTATAGTGATTTTCATCATCAACTCTTAATTTCACTTTCGTATATTCTGGAGAACGAATCGCTAGATCATTTTTCATTGTTAATATATTCAAGTTCAATTTTTCTTAACCTCTAAAGACTAAAGAAATAATCAAAATTGGAATCCGGTTTCCAATAACGAAATCATGGAGACTAAACAATAGCATACTCAAGTCGTACTTTGTTATGAATCCGCAAAAAAATCCGAATTTCATCTGGTGGTTCTACATGCCTATACAGAAACTCAGTTATGACGCAAACACACGCACGCACAGCACAGAGAGAACAGAGTGGCAAAACTTCAGCAATAATTTTCAGTTGAAAAGAGCCGTAAATCCAGGACACACGAGACGGTTACAGAATATGGATAAACTGTCAAATGAAATACAAAAATTTCGAAAATTCTAGCACCATTAATAAACCAATTATTCAGGAAAAACAAATTCATTCAAAATAACAGGAAGGAAGCGAAAATTCCAAGACGGACTGGACATTGATATTGAAACTTCGTGTTGAAAAGCAACAAGATCTAAGCATTAAAAAACTAAGAATCTCCATAAAAGTGTAAAACCGATGAAAACGACAATGTAAAGCAGAATCTAGTCCAAATATTTGCATTGAAAGTAGCGATACTGTAAAAAATTAGACAACTAAAAAAGAAGAACAGGAAAAGGTATATTTAGAATTTACCGAAGCTTTTCTGCAGCGCATCGAACTCGAGAGATGCAGAAGCTTCAAATGCCAAATTCCTCCTCCTCCCTCTCACACACACACACACTAGCACGTAGTGTTTTTTCTCTCTAGAAACTGAAAATGAGAAGTAGAGAAGTCTCTGATGATGTGTACGTATAGGTGCAATTATGGGAAATGCTAACGGAGTGCGGGAGGGATATATTTAAACGACGGCTGCAGCGTTTGTTGTGGGAAGGGGTGACCGGTAAAGGTGTCGGTGGGGGACAGTGACCGGATGATCCCGGTTACGTTACGCGTTATTAATAATTATGGATATTACTTGCACTCACCTAAACCACCATTAATAACGTATTATAGCTTATAGCTTATAGCTTATAAACCAAAAAATGATTAAAAATCGATTATAGAAGAATTATCGATTATAGAAGAACTATATTAATTTTTAATAAATTTGAAAAATAGTTGAACTAAAAATCATATGAGATTAAAATCTGTACCGTGTAATGTAGGACGATGTTTAGTCTATTTTCACTATTATAAATTTTAATTGTTCGTAAATTTATCAAAATAAAACTTGATTTATTTATTTTTTTAACTTATTGTCGGATGAATACAAGAAAATTAGGTCACGAGTATTGTTGCTTAGTCAAAATCCAAGTTTCAAAAATCAAATTATGCAAAATATGGGTAATATTATGGAAGATTGTTCTTTTTGGTGATAGGTTTGAGACAATTATGGAATAAGTAGAAGGTCGTATTAGTGATTAGTGTAATTTCTTTTGAAGAATATACTTAAAATTACTATAATCTACTTAAAGAATAAGTTTTCATGTGTTGTGTTAGATGATTGGTAAATACTTTTTTCGATAAGTATTTTGAAATTAAAAATAACTAGGTAATTAATTTTAAAGAAATTATAATTCAAAAGTTTATTTAAGTATCTCGGTAAATAGTCATAGCTGTTGCAAATTATTTGTAAGATTGAAAAATCCATTCGAGGATAATATTGGACACACTAAAAGACTTTTGAAATGACTATTATGACGATATTTGTTAGGATATTTTTAAGTGTTTATAAGTTATCAGTCTATTGAACGTGTGAATAATAAGTGGATAGTAAATTATCAATCTTATAAAATATATTTATAAAAAAATATGTTTAACCAGTTAAAATTATAATTTAAACAAAATTAAAGAAACGTCTCTTTTATTTGGACACTTGAATAAAGTGCCCTCGCCCTAGTACAATTGTCACCGCGTCATGGACTTCCACACCTAAAATTATTTGAGCCTGGGACGATCCATTGGCTTGCATGTCCAGGCCATAGTCGACCTATAAATTTGTACTTTGTTTGCTTAAGTTTTCTCTTCCACTAATTTCTCTAAATGTAAGTTAATTCATGTAAACTTGTTGTCGTTTGATTTGATCTAAACCAGTAGACATATTTTTTTATGTTTATTTATGCTTATAAATATTTATAAATTGATCAAACATTATTTTTATTAATACATTTCGTAAAATCCACAACTTTAATCTATTTTGATTTAACACCTCAAATCACATGGCTAATGAGCATTCAGTAAAATAAGTGGAGGTGATGGTGATGAGTAGTAAGTGGTGCAAGTGACTTATAATCAATAAATTATATGAAAATGACATTACCACAGCATGAATAGTATGACAGTCATAGGAATATTAAAGTCTCTCACCTGTCTGTTTCCACATGAACGGAAGCTTCACCGACAACGACGTTGAAAGGCCAAACCTCAATTATTTTCAATTTTATTTTTATTTTTATTTTACTCCATATTTGCATGTTATCGTCTAATTTGGTCCCCCTGTTTTTGGCGTCATGCCCATGTGGCTTTGACTGCATTGTAGCTTGGGGTATGTCTATTGAAGTAAATTAGATGATACCAGACATAAAGTTTCTACCTTTAAACTATCTAGTACCGTTTAATAGTACCTACTAAATAAGGGTTAAATTGATGTATTGTCTAATTGAATCTTGCGTCAAATAGATTACTCAATATATCTAAACATATTTGTTCACTCCACATTCTGTATAGTTATGAATCGAATTGTCGTGCAAGCACAAATATCAATAGCCCCCGAATCATTTGCCTAGAGTTGCAAATAATAATTAGTCCTTCAAAGGAAGATGTTTTTTTTCTAGTTTTCAGAGTAAGTCATTGGTGCGGGGCCTGCGGGCATTTTTCATTGACTTGACATGCGGGCAATGCCGAATCACTTTAAAAAATAAAATTTTACTCAAATTGGATATGACAGGAAGTGATATTTGCATAATAAATTTATTTTCCAATTAACAATTTTTGGATCATAAAATCCATTTTCTTTTCTCAAATTTCTTGCTTGCAATAAAACATGTTATAACACCCATTTTTTTCTAGTTTTGAGAGTAAATCATTGGTTGACATTACATTGACTTGACATGCTACCTAAATGTTCACAAAATAAAAACTTATACTCATTTTGGATCTGATACAGTGATACATCATAATAAATGTATTGTGATGGATCATCTGAAAATATATAAATAAATAATATATTTGATTAATTTTTGATTTAAATTTAAATTTAAAGAGCCAGATATAAACTTAACATGATTTAATTTCATTCTTATAATTAGAAGTATGTGGTCCGTTCACTTTTTAGTTGAATATACATCTCCAGAGTTATAATGTTTCACCTATGTATTTGCATACATACACATTACTAAAAAGACGATGTTCAATATGCTCGACCGAATGTGTTATTAAACAAACTAATAATTTGTATTTCTTATACATTTTTTTATTCTTGACTGGCATTTCTAAGAAGTGTGGACTGCGCCCTATCCAGATTCGAGAATCCGATCCACCGTACAATATCTACCAAAAATTAACATAAAAATCTCCAAGTTGTCGGTCACTGTCCCGACTTTGCCTTGTATTACTGTAAAATGACCTAATTAACCCATGGTGATGCAAATCAATCGATGAAATTAGAAGGTCAAATTTGTCAATGAACTGGTCCCATTTTTGGCTGTCCATTCCAGCCATAAATATGGTGGGATTATAGATCCAACTCACCACGTTGATCTGTCGACAGGTGTTATATAAATTTTGAATTTTTTTTTTAATATAATTTTAAGAGTAAAATGAGGCAGGGTTAGCTGCGAGCCTGCCACCGCCACGCATGGCACGGCTCGGGAGTTTTTAACTAATAGTATCAAAATAAGTAGAGCAACACAGACTCGAGACGGTCCAATTCGTTAACAAATGGGATCGAGAGTGATTTGACTCAATTTAAATCGTTCCACATGTTAATCTATTAGAATAAAGGAATCGTTTTGAGTTGAATAATTTAGACGAGTCACGACAATTGACCCAATCAATCCAATTTGTTTGATAGAATTCGCCGTGAGCCAAACAATACTCCAAGAAATGAATAGGTATATGCCAAGTATGAAGAAATGCAACTAAGAGTAGAGTTAAACGTTAATACTGCAATTAAAAGGACATGGCTAATACGGCGTTCGAGTTATTTGTTAGAATGAAAAGGGTAACTGGTTGTTGCTTTGTCACGGGCAAACGTATATCAAACATGGAAGGCATTAGATTTACTGTGGAACGAAGACTTTACATTAGCAAATATGACAATAATGATTAAACAACACAACAAAATCTCAAGCATTCTCTAACCATTATTAGCAAATAATACAAGGTGCATAATAAATTAACGTGCAACAAATCAGACCTTTCCTCTCAATTATTTTTCTTGTCCACAAAAAATGACAATCTTAAACGAATCACAAAACAAGTTAAAAGAGAAAGATAAGACAAAAAAATATGACGCAACGTAATTGTGACATATTACTACCCCTTTGACCACTTTATTCATACATGGTGTCAAAGGAAATGAAATTTTGTTTTTTATATTTCACAAATGGACATGCTCGTTTATATGTATAGACTATAGATAGATAGATAGATTCATCGGTAGATTCTTCATATTTAATAATAGTATCCACTGCTATGACCATGTTCTATTCGGATGAATAAAATAAAAATTGTTTTTGGAGAAATGCATGAATAGTTGTTTGGTTGATAACCTCAATCTTGAAAATCAGTATATAATTTTAAACAAAGAACTATTAATGATTCTAATCCACTCTTTTTTTTTTTTTTTTTTTTTTTGCTCGTTGAACAAATTTGTTTCTATTGGTTTTGCTCGGATTGGTATCATAAAGAAAGAAGAATGACTCGACTATCCCACCTAGCCACACGTTCTCCAAAACCGGTGTCGTAGGTTCAAATCCTACACAATGTAATTTTTTCTTCAAATATCGAATTAGACTATAAGATATTCATTCATTTGCACAAAAATAAGAATTTGACCTCCTGTAGATTAAAGAAAGGAGGAGGTGGTCAATCAAAAAAAGAAATGTTAATTAATCAAAGGTCCAATTGATCACCACACCTATATTATAAATATGCAATTACGAATAATCCAGCCAAAGTAATAGGAATTAGACCCAACATGATTCCATAGAGAAACGGCTTATCTGTTGTTATCGACTTTGAACGAATACTTGAATTAGTTTCATTAAGAAATAAGAAAAGAGCAGGCAAGCTCAAAAAAGAGAGGAGAAGCCTTGGCATCCGCTGCTATTGATGCATCCGGTGCCATGGAATTTGTTGTTGTTTCTCTAATCAGTATCTAATGAATTTAAGAATTCCAATATAAATGAAAGAAAAAAGGAATGACATGACAAAGAAACCTACTAAGTGCTTACAACGAATTTTAGAGATAAATCAAAGTGATGAGAAATATCCTACGCATAGCATCAATACACTAAAAAGTAAATTCAATAAATGATCGTGATCAGATTGCAGCAAGACTTAGCTTTATCGCAATGAATCAAATAAAATGATTTAAAAAACCCTGATCTGCACAAAATCAATATATTAAAACTTCACATTTGATCCCCTATGTGACGTAGCCTCAAAATTTACAAGTCCCAACTGATTAATGGCATGTGGGCTTTAGGTTAAAATTGTTATTTCTATATCTTCATAACACACTGGACAAGTACACCAAAATCCATTGCAATATGAACCATGATGTAATCACCTGCTTAAATTTTCAATGCCTACTATGTTGAGTCAGCAAGCGTATAGTTTTCATTACCTAAACAAAATTTCCTTCCTATGTCCGTATGTAAATCTCGATTATGATGTGCAAAAGCTTGTGTGTTGAATCAAGAGAACTGAATCAGCAGGCAAAGGTACGAATCAATTGTTTGATGAAGGGGGAACCATTGGTGATCTCAAAAGGATTTTACCCATGAACCTATTCAAGGAATTATTCTATGCAAACTCAGCTGTTGGTCAGGTACTCCAGTTTCTATGCATAAATTACCTAGTCTAGGATTAACAATCTCTATGTTACAGTTAATTTAAGGGTGAAAAGTATACGATATAAGGATAGTTCCAAACATGCAATGCTTCATAAAAAATCCTATAAAAAAAAAACATTTTCTAGTGGCATGATCTGTTGCAAAAAATCATAAAATAAAGAGTCGAAGGGTCATAGGAGATACACGTGTGCATGTGAACACACGATAAATACGGACAAAAAAGGAGGGACAACATCTGCATAGTCAACATCAAACCTAGGACAGAAGTTCCAAGAAATGAGTTCAGAAGCTTTAAGCCTCAAATATTGATGTTTCATATAAAACTGCCCTTAGAAGGATTTCCAGTAATCAGCTCTAGGTTGGGGAGTGACTGAAATATTAATCCTTCTCCCTGCTTTTACTATTTCTCCTTCAAGTACATTACTTCGTTAAGAGAACCCTACTAGTGCATCATATTGTGTTGACATGTAATAGACTGGGAGCCCTTTTAAGATCAGAAATCAGCTCTGTGAAAATATCTGTTCACAAAAAACTAGTTCCTCTGTACCATAATTCTCAAACCGCCTTTTGTTTGCCACAACTTTAGAGTCCCTCTAAGAACCAATGCAACTCTCAATGATCGCGATACAGTTTTGTAACAAGGGACAAAATTTCATTCTTTGTTTCATTTAACCCTGTAAACAAAATAAAACTAAAACTCACTCCCTAATGACGTATGAACTCAGGCCCACTTCTTTTTGGTTTTCTAGCAATTACAAGTTTACAGTCTAAGAAAACAGGAAGCCCTGGCAGGGACAAGAGGTGTCGGTGGGCTTTCCCTAACCTCCCAAGAGAAAACACGGTTTTGAAAGGGTGAAAGAGAAAAATATACCTCAATACATCCTCACACAACCCGGTGAAAACTTAAGGCCCCAATGTAACTTTGTAATCTCAAAATTTTGAACAGAAAATACGCCATGATTCGTGAGTTGCCACCAGCATAAGCAATTCTTATGATCTCACTCACTTAAGAGCCAAATCCGAGAAAACCGGACCACAAATACAACTGAGAACAATCCACAACCACTTATACCTAAGAGTTATCACAATGAACCAAGAATTTTGTAAAACTCTTTAACATAGGTAGCTGCTGGAGATTGTATCTGAACCTAAGCACCCTACTTTGCCGGAATAGGGGCATATCCACACACCCAATTGCAAGTTTGAGCATGATATGAATTTTCTATAAATTAGTTCATTTCCACATGAGTTGCAACTGGTTAATGCAATATGTCACGTGGGTAATGCTATCAAGATTAGTGCATCCATGCACACAAGAACAATGGTAGTGGCAAAAGAGACGTTTGCATCAGAGTTCTGCCCTAACTCCTCATCTTTCTACTTTAGTCATGGATGAGATTACACTACGTCTTCAAGATGAAATCACTTGGTGCATGTTATTCACTAATAACATAGTGTTGGTTGATGAGATTTGGAATGAAATAAAACTTAGGTCAGGACTTTGGAGGAATCCTTTGGAATCTAAAGGTTTGAGGTTAAGTAGAACTAAGTGTACATAGAATGTCTCATGATACCAGAGTCACTACAAAGGGTGATGTTGTCCCACTAATTAGGTTCAATTTTAATTAAAAAAGTAGAACTTGAAAATGATGTAATACATAGCATAAAAGCAGGTTTTCCGCAATTCATACAGAATTCAGATTACAATTGACAAAGCTTTGGATGAGTTTTGAGTCATACATCAATTACAAAATGGTATGTGAAACTCTGGTTTTGGTCAATCCCAGTTAACCTCTAAATGAAAATGTTAACATCATTGTTGAAAAAGAAAAAAAAAAAAAAAAACTTTTGAGGCTTATGTGTTGAGTGGCTTCACGCGAGGCTTTTGCTGAACGCCTCAAAGTCTACGCCTGAAATGTCATTTGTGCTAAGCCTTGCAGCAAATAAGGTGTTCGCTCATTTTGTCTTAGTCTTTTCTGGATTTTATTACTGGTCTTAGCATTTTGTGCTATTTTTTATAACCTAGACTAGTGTATGGGTTATTTTATTTTCTATTTTTTGCCTTTACACGGAAGGGAAAAGGGAAGGAGAAAATGCCATTGCAAATCGAGAATAACAACCAAGATGAGAAGTAATTGATAGTGATGAGGAGGACGAGGGAGGAATCAAATATGTTGATGGTTCCCTTTCAAATCCTATTAGTAGTGATGATATAGGAGATTTCAGGTATTTTTATTTCTAGTAGTAGAACACAATTTTGTTACATGAATTAGTAATTGCAAATTAATTGTTATATTTTATATTTTTTGTTTGTTTGCAAGTTAGATTTTTATTTTGTTAAAGATTTTTTACGATTGTTTATGCTTCATTATGAGCATATTTTTGTAGTTAATTATTTTATTGGTTTGTCTTGATGCCTATGCCTCACCTCACAGAGGTAAAATACCTCGGTACCTGAAATAGCCTTTTAAAACATTACGTTGAACGACTCAAAACCCATAGGCCATAGCTAACAATCTTAATATTACAATATTATGAGATATCAAAACATTTGAAAACACAAAAAAAGAAAACACAATATGGATCCAAGTAGTAAGTATATGGACAATTAATGAATTGAAGAAAGGTAGAGTACAGACAAATCAAATAGTGCACTCTCAAGCTAAATAACCATGGCAAGCACGAAAACACACCACTATATATATTCATAACTCGTGCATGAACCCATGACAGGTAGGAAACGATAATATATCAATATCAATCAAACTAAGGCTGAGTTACACTTACACACAGAACACCAACAATATTCAATCAATGCATAGGAGGCTAATTTTAAATAAAATTTAAAAATCAACAAAAGCTAAGGAGTTTGTACAAAATTAGGGAACTTCCCACAAGCATTATCATATATTCACATCAAACCAACCCACTATAGTGCTTACAGTGCTGATGAACATTTGGCATGCACCAACAGAAAATGTCAAAAACACAGGTTTACCACTACTTCAGACCCCCAGTCGTCCCAAAACACATCAAGTAAAGGGGTTAGAACTTCAACCAAAGAGACAATACAACAGACTTGGAATAAATCCCTTACCAATTCTAGAGACAAACTATAATCAATTCTAACTACAGAAAAGTTAACATCCCCAAAATTTAAGTTAATTCACACCATTTGAAGCAACACAAAAATATTAGAGGTCGACCGAAGAGACAAAATTCAAGAAAAATGGGAACAAAAAACATCATAACAAACACAAGAAATCACAAACTATAATTAATTTCACCTCGTGCAAAGCTAACATTCCAAATTCTAGTTAATTAACAGCATTTTAAAATTTTCAAACAACCCAAAAACAACCGAGGTGAACCAAAGAGACAAAACTCAATAGAGTTGGACATAAGCAATCCGTCACTAATTCCTAATCACTCAATTATAACAAACACAATTCATAAACTATATTTAATCTTTACCAGCGCAAAGTTAACATCCCAAAAACTCCAGTAAATGATCAGTGAGAGATTTTCACTCCACATTAAGCAATTCAATTACACTTATTTCCTCAACAAAACCAACTACACAAGTTTGACGATTCAAACACAGAACCAGTCTAGAAAAGGCAGAAAATTAAAACCATACCCCAGGTAATGGCAAACACTTTTCAATCAGATTCAGCGTAATCAGATTCAGCGTGTTGGGTCTGGACAGACTCGAGTTCGAGTCGCTCGAGTGCCTTTTGGTGCGCCCATGTCTCGATGGTGAGATCGGGTTTGGCGTTGAGGCCCACTCCAAGGATGACGATTGTGAGGAAGCTGGTGATATAGCAGGGTAACTCCCAGTCCTCCCACTTTCGCGACTGTCCGGGCGGGGGCGGCGTCCGGCTGAATAGGTATCCCTTGGGGCTCTCTTCGTGACCCGGACTCGCCCACCGGCTCGTCCCGTGTCCGCCGCCTCCTCGGGTCCGTAGCGCCGGAGTCAGTCGGGTTCGGAGCGTGCCGGCGACGGCTGCAAAGGGCTTTACGGACGGCATTGTGTTTTGAGAGAGAGAGAGAGTGATCGTTTTGGATCTAAAAGGGTTAGAGATTGTGTTAGTCAGTCAACTTATACATTGTTTCATTTTGGTCATCAAACGTTTTTGTTTTTTACAAACTAGTCACTGCACGTTTGTTTTTAATTCTATTTAAATCAGATAAAAGAGAAAAATAATGTGCAACGAATCTTTCATGTTACGTTCCATAACGAGCCACAAGAGTACATCGTACAATGCAGTTTGGAAGAGTAGTAGAGTGCTAAATATAGAATCTTTGAATAATAATTGACATATAAAAAATTTGAAATATCGATATATAATAATTTTGTCCATTCATCGATAACCAACCAATGTCAACAATATCATGAGAGTGAACTTATTTTTATGTACCCCCTGTTATATTAGCAATCCCTAAATTTAGTAGTAATTATAGCGTATGTTTGGTAGTGCTGAAATTAAATTAATTAGTCGGTGGCCAATTTTTGACCCTTTAGAACTAGAACCAGCCCGTGCTTGTATTTCATGGCTATTTTCCACGGTTATTGGCATTTGAAATTATATATTTAACTATATATATAAATATGGAAAATGGATCATTCCCATTCTTTCATACTCTTCCAGCATAGAAATTTTCCATTCATGCAACGTCCACCTTCACCATAAAGAAGACAACTGATTTTCTGTTTCAAGCATTAGCCTCAAGAACCAGAGAGAGAGAGAGAGAGAGAGAGAGAGAGAGAGAGAGAGTGTGTGTGTGTGTGTTTTCATGGAGACTATTCGAATTCTCATGTTCTCTGGGTTGGGGTATGGTCACATAACACCCTACTCAGAGTTGGCCAAGAAACTCACAACCAGAAACTTCATCATATACTTGTGTTCAACTCCAGCTAATTTCTGTTGCATCAAGCAAAAAATCAGCAAAAAGTTTGCACATTCCATACAATTAGTCTCACTCCATTTGCCAATCTTGCCAGGCCTTCCTCCTCACTTACACACCACCAATGGCCTCCCACTAGACCTCATGCCTACCCTAAAAGAGGCCTTTGACATGGCAGAACCAGAATTTGCCAATATTTTATCGACTATAAAGCCCGACTTGCTAATCTATGATTTCCTCCAGCCTTGGACACCGCTTGCTGCTTCTATCCAAAATATCCCAACAGTTGAATTCATTACCAGCAGTTCCATGATAACTTTTTTCATGTTTCATTACTTCAAGAAGCCAAGTGTCGAATTCCCCTTCCCGGATATTTATTTTTGGGATTATGAGAGTAAGCTTATGGATAAACTGCTATCGTGTGCATCAAATCCAGAAGGACAAGATCGTGCTTCGAAGGGTGTTGCGAGATCTTGCAAAATTGTTCTCATAAAGGGTTCTAGAAAAATTGAGATTAAGTATATTGATTACGTATCCGAATTGGTTGGAAAGAAATTTGTCTCGAGTTGGTTCATTGGTTCAAGAACTGGGTCCGGACAACGAGGATTCCAAGATCACAAAATGGCTTAACAAAAAAGAAAAGAAATCCACTGTTTTTGTTTTGTGCTAACACTGTTTATTTAATGCAGTGTTACACTATCTAACTTTCAATTAGTTATAAATTTTATTACAATTTTAGTATTTTAAAATTATTTGCACGTTATTTGTTGATAGTTTCGCGTTATGATAGCGTAAAAGGACCTAGTTTTGACTTATCTGGACATAAGAGATCGGAATCGTAATTTATCAAAGAAACGGACATAGGGCTCAAAATTTTTATTATTATATGTTTTCGGAATCCTCTCGACGAGCCGGACAAGACCAATTGCTTTGCAATTGTTGATGATGGATTTTAGCCGTTTGAGGTCGTTTAGTTAATTTAAAACGGCTTTCTTTAAGTTGCATGTCTATTTTCGTCTTTTTGCATTTTATTTATTAATTAGGGTTTTATTTCAACTAGAAATTTAGTATTTAAGAGTCCTTTTTCATTGATCAAGTAGTTGTTATTGAATAAGAATATTGTTCTTGGAGTTTTCTCCAACTTCATCAATTTAATTCGGTATTCATAGGAATCAACGAATTGATTTTGAGCTTTATTTCATTCTTTTACGTTTCTGCTTGCGTCATGTTGTTTCCTGTTCATTTATCTTCTCTGAAGTTGAGAATATTTTGTGCGCCTCATATAGGCTCTCAGATTGAGAAGAAAGCGTATCACGTTAAACAAAATGTTCGTTTCTTGTTTTTTCCTCCTCCTTATTAAGCTCATCATCGGCGGCATCCTCTGTCAATGGATAATCTGGTTCAGCTAAAATGAACTGTTTTTGCTTTCATGAAATTGAACATGGAAGTTCTTGCTTATCCAGGGATCTTCTAATGCTCGATTCATGAGGCACATCCAGTCGTTATCTTGAATACTGAAACGAATCAATTGATCGATTGAAAGGGTGTCAGTCCTTGAAATGGCAGCAAATTCACGAAGAAACAGCGAATTGTTATAATTTACCAGTAGTCTCCACAAGAACAAGTACCATTTACAATATGATGAAATCTGCTTTTATCCCTTAGTAATACTTCCCTGCCATAAACCTTGGATACATACTTGACAAAGTTATGGCAATCAACACATACGCGCAGATTTTTCATCACTCTAATAGGTTTCCCTTCAGAAAAACTAATCATCCCAAAAGCCAAAGCTAGTTTTTCACTGTGGCTGAGCAATATCTTCTCTTTTTGCTCTTCGTCCACATCGTATAAAACACAACTCAAATCAGGAGCATAACCGACTTCCTTGATCCGGTTTGATAATTCCCTTAACTTTGCAACTACCTCTTCCTTCATTGGATGTGATCGATCACTTGCATAAAAGGTATGGAAGGTTTGTCCGAGCTCAATCCAGCTCTTTCCTGGCTCCTTCGTCATGGATTTTTCTGTCATCAATTCTCTTAATCTTCTTACATCGTCCCATCTTCCAGCAGAACCATATAAATTGGAAAGAACTACATAATTCCCAGCATTTTCAGGCTCTATTTGCAGAAGCTGATCTCCAGCAATTTTTCCAATGTCAATGTCCTGGTGAACCCTACAAGCACCTAAAAGTGAACCCCAAATAGCAGCATTCGGTTTGATAGGCATCCATTGGATGAACTGAAAAGCCTTTCTTACTTGCCCAGCACGTCCAAGTAAATCAACAACACAGCCATAGTGCTCAATACCAAGGACAACCCCATCTTTTCCAGTTTCCAGCTCGCTAAAAATTTCCAGCCCCATATTTTCCATCCCTCCATGACCACAACCAGACAATACGGCCAAGAGAGTGGTGCTGTTAGGTCTGATATTACTTTCTTCCCTCATCATTTTATACAGGTCAATCGCATCTTTTCCCATCCCATGTTTACTATACCCCATTATCATTGCATTCCAAGTGATGACAGATCTTTCAAGCATTTTCTCAAAGATCCTTCTAGCATAAATTAGATTTCCACATTTTGCATACATATCAATTAAAGAATTCTGAAGTACCACATAAAGGGGCAGTTCAGATCGAAGAACATGGTTGTGAACTTGCCGTCCGTGTTCAAATGCAGCAAGCCCAGATAACGCAGTTAAAATACTGGCATAAGTAACATAGTTAGAAGTCATTCCTTCCCTTTGCAACCCACGGAACACCTCTAATGCCTCTTCGTCGAGTCCTAATTGAGCATAACCTGAGATTATAGCCGTGCAAGAAACAACATCCCTTTCAGGTAAACCTTCAAATATATATCGGGCTTCATGGATTCTGCCGGCTTTGGCATACATGTCAAGGAGTGAGCTACCGACATATATATGAGATTCAAAAGGGCTTTTAACTAGAAGAGAATGAATTTGCCTTCCATTTTGGAACCCAAATGAACCAGTGCAAGATGTCAGCACAGTAGCGAAAGTGAACTCGTTGGGATCAGTACCTGGAACAATTCCATGTTACAATCGCAACAAAAGAAAGCGCAAAACTTTCTTTTAACTGTAGACATAGAATTACATATGGTGCATAACAAACAACCACCATGGCTGACCATCTTGTGATGGAAATTAAATTTTCCTCAATCAACTATTTACCAAGACAACTGTTTTATGTCAAGTTCACACACACACCCTAAAAAAATGAAAAACTTGCACTGTCAAAATAAATAAGGCGATATCATTTCTACGTGCTTGTACTGACATGAAGATGTGAATATTTTCTATGAGAATCTGCAGGGGAAGATATTATTTCAAGGGGAGGTTTAAGTAAGTAATAGGTCTTCATCCTTACATCAATTCAGGACTTGTAATGATTATAAAAGTGATAAATGTCAATCTATAGAACCATTATGAGATGAATTATTCAAATTAATTGGGGATTCGTAAAGTTACAGCAACTAATGAGTCTTCCTTGCTAAAAGAGGGAACTTGATAAAAGTAACTCAAATTTAATTCTCTGCACTCAGATGACATATAAAGTAAAATAATATGAAGAACAAACGACAAAGAAGAAAGAATGATCCATTTCCTTGATTGGAATCATGTTACCTCAACCACTCTGTCAACTTTAAGCTCAGGAGACTGAAAGGAAAATCAAATTATCACTAATGAGTTGTGATTCGGTAAATACTCAGTCTTTCACATAGCAAATCTAGTTTCTATTTCATATTTGTGGCACATTTTCAATGCTAGTTTATAAAATAAAGAAAGAAAAAAGGAATAAGAGATTGCTTGAGATTTTAATTTATTTCTCACGACAGGCAAATCAAGTATTTTATAATCCTTGAGGGCGTATCCAATACCCGGGTTCCTGGTGGATAGACACTTCAGATATCAAACAAAATGCAACATCTTCACAGTAATAGAACTTAAATATTGTAAAATACATGCCAACATTCAATAGAATTACTACATGCTATTTCCAAACGATAACCTGATCTTAGCATCTGAACAAAAAGATTTAGAGCCTCAGAGTCGCGCACCTACTTCTCGCATACCCCGAGATCATCGCGGTCCACGAAACCACATTCCTTTCAGACATTTCATCAAACACTCTTATTGCATCACCCAAAACCTCACACTTCACGTACAACACAATCAGCCTCGTTCTGAGGTACTCTGGCGGGTTATAACAAGTTCTAATCATGTGGGCATGCACCCCTTGACCTTCTCTCAAGGCCCTTTGCTTTATGCATTCTTTTAACAAAGAATCGTAATCCTTAAATTTCATTTTCACATCAAGAGGCTGTTCTTGGTTTAGGTGACCGTTGGAGTTTAGAATATTTGAACATGAGGAATTTGGCGGGACTGAACAAAAGGTTAGATGATGGTGGGCTAAGGGATTGTTTGGGATGAATAAAAGAAAATGTTTAGGGTGAAAGGAAGAGACAGAGATTTTCCTTAGCATTTTTTTGGTGTCATTTGGTTATGTCTAACATGATTTTCTTGGCAAATACTCTAAGGCCTCAAACAAGAAACATCTATGACTTTTATTTTACATTTGATAATGGCATTTTGAGAAATTTGGAATTGATGAAAAGGAAAATATGAGGTTCCCAGGAGTTGATGGAAAAGTCAAATGAAATCCTATGTAAAATATTCATGCATGGGACAAACCATTGACTTTTGAATAGATTTAAGCTTCTTGTACATGTTAGCGTAAAAGAAAGTTACTTTTTTTTTTTAACTAAAAAGTGATTAAATTCTTACCTTACTATCACACATATAAAAAATCTCCGTAAAATTTATTATACAAACAATATCATCATTCATTTCATGTTATGAGTTCGGATCTCCTATTCACATGCGGTGGGCGGGGAATCCTTGCTTTACATCTTCGGACGATTGATGTAAAAAGTTGCTTACATCAATCTCACTTGACTTGTGTGGTAAGGATTTCTTGCCCCCAAGGGACAAGAGATCAAGTCCGTTCATGTTATACTTGCAAAGTTATTCTATTACACGTGTATTATTTTACTTGCTCACTTTCACGTTTTTCGAGACTTTTTACGACACCTCTTGATACAAATGCTCAAGGTACTCGGAGAGTTCTCTGTAATCAGTATAGCATGTTTGGCTAAAGCTTGTAATTTGATTTTCCTCATTGGGGATCAAAGTGCTATAAATTTTAAAAGGTTGAAAATCCCTCTGCACAAATTTAATTGGTTGAGGTACCCTGTGAACAACAAAATTTTGGAAGGTCAAGATGGGAAATTAAATAAAATATGCATATTTATCGATTCCCCTAGTAAGATTACACATTTTTTTTATAAATGCACTACATTTTAATTGCACTAAAGTATATTAATCTTTATTCATTATTATATTTATGTCTTTAATTTTTTTTAATATTGCATTCTATCTTTAAGCTTCTATTAATTAATACATTTTGTTCTTAATAAAGATTTTTTTCTAAAAATTCTAATATCGTGCTTTAAAATGAGAAATAAATATTTAGTCGCAATTTTAGGGATGGCCATGGGGCGGGGCAACCCTTTGACCCGCCAACCGCCACACAAAATTTTTTTTTTGTTTTGTTTTGTTTTTATTTTTTTTAAAACGGAAAAAAATAATTAAAATAAAAGAAATATATTTTTAAAAAATATTTGTAGCAAACAAAACAAAAAAAAATACAAGATTTGGAATTTTGGTGTAGTTGTTAAGATTTATAGTTTATAACTTCAACTTGGTTCGATTCTTCTTTAGTTTATTTCTAACAAAATTTTAATTTGTATTCTATGTATTGATTTTACAAAAAAAATTGGTGGGGCGGGCGGCCTATTACCCGAATAAGCGGAGCGGGGCGGGTTCGGTTCGGGGCGACAAATTTTTTTGCCATCCTTAAAGTTTACATTTGTTTCTTTTTTAACTTATTTAAAAATAAAGGTCAAATAAGTTTTTTACTCCCTCTTAAAAGAATTTTTAGGCGAAAATAGGGAATAAGATGTGTTAAGTAATGAAAAGTGTGATAATGAGTAAAAGTTATGCACGTTTATATTACACAGTCACAACAGTTGAATTCCTGAAAATAAGGTATTTATTAAAGCAATAATCATTGAAGGCATCCGGTAGTTTGACAAATACTGAAGCTGATGAGGGTGCAATTCATTAACTGTAAAGCCATATGAATTCCTGGGACTCATCAAACTGTGAAACAGGACCAGTTACAGATAATGAATGTGAAAAGGGAATAATGAAAGATTTTACAACTAATTTCCAGAAACCAAACTGTTGTAATGAATCATGATTTCTGATAAATCACAGCATGTCTGAAGCACAGCTAGATAGACGAGGATTGCAGCAACCGCAGTCGAAACCGTCACCCACAAGTTGGTAAAATAGTTGTGCACGAGACTCGCTCTGTATCTGTGCCACGGCTCATTACAGTACTCGTCGAGGCTTCTTACAACATCACTCAAGTACGAGTCATCAACTTCCCGGGAGACTTCTCTGCAAAGCTTGTTGACAGTTCGAGCCACGTGTTTGTTGCTACCGAGAGAATGCTGCAGCACGCCCGCATAGTGTAATAGTTCTATGTCTTTAGCAGAATTGATGAGTCCGTCAAGGAAAAACAAGTACCTGTTGAAGACTAAATTTAAATAAATAAAATGTTCATTCTCGAAACATCTAAAACTTTTTAGATGAGATGATTCAACAGTACCTTGTCACGTCTGGTTGACAAGCCTTGTAGCATTGTTCAAAAGCAACCATGTTTCGATATAGAGTGCAGTGGTAATCTTTGATGCTAAATGGAGGGATTTTCAGAACTCCTGATTCGAATTTTATGTCTAGAGGCTTTCTGTTTTCTGATCCAGTCCTGATTTTTATCCCGGCCTCTTTGAGCTCAACCATTGAACGGAATAGATAAGGTTCTTTTTCGCGTTTAATCTCTCCTGGCAAAATGCTTGACCGGAATAGATCAAGAAAGTGTTTTGCATCATTTTCCCTATTGTCTGAAACACTTTGTTGAGGACTTTTAGTAGCTCCAGGCATCAGAGGACTGAAGAAATTAAGAGCAAGTTTCTGTACTGAAGAACATGAAGGTGTTGCTGGTATACTATTTATTAACCCGAATAATTTGCACAAAACTGGTAAAGGAAGCTGATTTTCGAGCATAATAAGATCGTTTCGCAAAATTGGCAGCATCCATCTCTTCAGAAATCCATGTCCATATGCAAATACAGGCTTTTCCAGGACAGGCATCCTGTCCAGCTCCCATTTCCCTCCAGCAGGCTTGTCTTTTCCTTCCGATTCCAGGGACAGTTTCCTTTCCAGCTCCTGCTTCTCTCCAACAGGCTCGACCTTGTCTTTTGACTTTTCCATGTCCCTAAAGAGCTCCACAATGAAGCAGCCATCAATGATCATCATCTCAACAAACTTCTCCCTGCTCATCTTCACATCTTCTGAATAGTAACTCCGGGCCTCGGGTTCTAATCCCTTCATGACCTCAATCACACCTTCCAGTTTCTCTTCACTTCCCTGGCTGATCGGGCCAAAAAGCCGATGAAAGAACTGCCATTTAACCTTTTCCATGGCCTGCAAATGTGATTTTCCATGATGGTAAGGCCCAATCGATATAATATTAGGCTCAAAAGCATTCACCTCGACTGCACGAAGATTTCCAGGGACCTTAAAGATAGAAACATTAGCACTTTCTTCAGGAATCTCAGTTCTTAGCCTCTCCTGAAGACTGAGTGTTGAACAGTGGAAAACACCTGATTTTGTGAAATGAAATCTCTTCACATTCTGCAACATTATCAGAAGATTGAATTTCAGCATTGTGTAGGGAAAGAAAATTGTATTGGAAAACTTTGATTCTTGATTCTTTGATAATAGTTGCACCCTCTTGCATCTAATAAAAGTCTTCAAGTACAAGTGTTTAACTACCCCAATTTTGGCTCCTTGTGTTAATATTTCTTGGTCCTCTAGAGTCTAGATGGTGATGTAAGTTTCACACTGCATATTTGTTTGAAAATATTGATGATGAAGGTGATGACTACATGTACTTGCGTCATCATTCAATTATTTTTAATTTAACCATTCACGAGCCACAGTATATAAAAATTTATTTAAAAATAGATTATTTATTTTTGCCATTTTTAAAAACTTTTGGTCAAATAATAGTTTTGGTCGAATCTCGGTTTATAATCTATACCAAACGGAATTATATGTAAATTTTTTTATTTTCCTTTTAATGAATCTCGAATTTTTTTTTTTTTTTCCTTCAAAATTTTACCATTTAAAGTTTCTCATAAATGGATAGTGACCTTTTCTTTTGCTCTCTACCATATTATATAGTCTTTTGATTTAAAAGGTTAAACCTTCAAAAAAATTAAGTGTATATGTGTATATCTCAAAAAATTAATTAGCATTAAAGTCAACTATGAAATTACTATGTGCATGTTTGACCGTACTGAAATTATTTTATAAATAATTATAAGTTGTGAATCATACTAAATGTGTGTATAAAAATATGTTTGACCAATTTAATTAACTTAAATTATAATAAGTAACCAAATGAGATTTTGATAATCTATCCATGATGAAGACTTCACAATATTTCTTGGTCAACTTAAATTTATCGATAAAAGGCTAAAAGCCATGTGACTACAAGGAAAGATTGCTTGCCAACTTGACTAAAAGAATGTGATTCTATTAATTAATATGCTTAAAATAAGACTGGAAGAGACTTTATTAAAAGTAATATGCTTTTCTTTTAAAATATATCTGTATATTTAAGAAAGATCCGTTTGTTGAATTCAATGAAGAATTTAGAGTATGTCTAGTAAATGTTTTTGTAGATTATAAACAGTTGATCTTAAAAAATGTGTAGAATAAAAAATAGTTAAAATTGTGAGTTCTTATAAAATATGTGAATGAAAATGATGTTTGATTGACTTATAAGTACTTATAAGCACACACAAATATACTCTTAGTGACATGTTTGGTAAAGTAGTATTTCAATATTAACTTTTTTTACATTACTATAAAATATAGTTGAAATGGTGTGAATTCCTATTCATATTTAGAGCTTGTTTGGTGAAATTTAAAAAGTTGAAGTCAATGTCAACAATTAATTTTAACCACATATTTTATGAAATCTACAACTTTTAATAAATTTTCAATCATATATTTCATCAAATTTTTTTTTTCTAAATCAAAATCCACCAAACAATTATGCTGAATTAAACAGAATTTAGCGTCCGGCGGCTATAATCTGTCCTCAAAACTGAAACCTGAATTCTTGACCATGTTTGATTTGAAGAATTTTAAGGTCTCCCTCTCCTAGGCGGATTTATATAGAGCCAGGGGGCCCAGCCCGGCTCAATTTTAAAAAATAATAATAAATTAATCTACGTACCCACAAAACTTACACCTTCACTTACACACTCACACTTGTCAAATAATGATTAGGTCACTTTATTTATTTGACCAACTAAATAATAATTTGAATCAACTAGTATTTGACAAGTGTGATGGTGTAAGTAATTGTGTAAATGATAGTATACAAGTAGCATGGCCCATTCAAATATGTCAACTTTTAATAAATCCAACTTAAATCAACTTACTAATTATCTAAACGACATCTCTAATGTTCAACTTGTGCTAATTAGTAATCAATTTGATAATTATATTATGAATTTGCACTTCAATATGGAATTTATGTTGAACGATTTAAAAATATAAAAACTCGTCGTGAGACAATTTTAATAGATTGAAAATTTTTAATTGTTGCTTTCTATATATAATTTGTCTTGATATTTTTTACTTATTGTTTACATAATGCCCACTTGTCTTATATAAAATTCTATGTCCACCACTACTCCTAGATGCTAGGAGCTCCAAAAAATATTAAATAAGTTAAAATCTAGTTCATTGTAACATTTAAGATTGCTCGGGCTTACATCTCAATAACAACTCGGCAAAAGAAATGTAGGTAAGTAGGATTGAATAGAGTAGACAATATTGATAAGAACAATGAGGTAAAATTTGTTCAATTGTAGTGTCCATTAGTGACTTTCACCAACTTAAATCTCAACTGCAACTCAGACAAAAGAAAGTCCGCGATTTCCAGGGAGAGAAAAGGGGGACGGAGGCAATACAGCACTTATGCTCATCGCAAAACTACTCCGTTTCATTTAAAAGCATACAGTATCTTGCAAGCAAGAGAATCGTCAAAAAAAGTAGACTTCCATAATCTATTGAAGCGTAATTTTCTTAGTTAATACACTATTAATCAATCAATCATCTCATGCATATGATGTAGCAGATTGAATGGATTAGCATTAACATATTCACGAGTAAGAAACTAAATTTTCTCCTCTCTAGCTTATATAAGAAACAGATTCCAGCTGATTGTTCAATTAGAGAACATGGAAATCCAAGCTAAACGTTGAGATCCCCTCTATACTTCCTCATTATATACTAAATAATATATTCACTTTATACAGAAGTCAGGTACCTATTGGTAAAGGTCGTGCCCCATTCACACAATTTTCAGCTGGCTTGAATGCAGAGAAGCTGTGCCAACAACCAATGTAACAACGTAAATTAGTTGCATCAACAAGTTATGTTGTACATTCTAAATTGGGTTTAAAACATTGTTAGTCGCTCAACCTACAATGCTTGTTAGCTTCCTTTGCTCACTTTAAGTTCTTTTGTTTGAACTTTGATTTTTGTTTCAGTTTAGGCACTTCGTCTAACTAATTAATGGAAATGCTGACGTGTAGTGCATTGATTTTAAGCTCAAGCAAAAACTCATGTTGCTGGACTAGTTGTACTTTTGAAATGTGGTTTTTTAATGAAATAAAAAAGAAAAAGAAAAATCTTAATTAATTCTGTCCAGTTGGATGTTAAAAACAATGCACTACTGGATTTTCCATGAGACGTCATATTTTCTGTTAACCATGTCAGCATTTATGTTAATTCAACAAACAGGAGTAGACAAAGTGACTAAACTAGAACAAAAGTGAAAGTCCAATGACTAATTTGGAATGAGAAAAGTGGTGACTAACAGTGTTTATATCTCACTCTGAATTTATTCGGAGAACAAGGGACGAGGGTGTTGGGAGTAGGAAAACGACGAATCAAGATAAGGATGATGGAAGATGGCACAAGCCACAGCAGAAGAACTATTAACCGCAAGAATAGAAACTATTGCATTTTATGCATGGAATACATTGCAGACTATCTTCAGAACTCTCTTGAATTTAATGACTAGAAGAAAAATAGCCAAAAACCACTATTGGTAGATAAAAGAAATCAAACCTGAATTTGCAGAAGCATCATAGCTTAAAAGCGAGTTTTCTGGAGTAATGAAGTTAGGATTGTCTTCTTCTCTACCCAAGACTGGCTGATGAAGCCCATCAAAATGCCACATCTGATTATAATGCTGTCTGTTCCCATTGTGTTGTATGTTGGGACACATTGATGGTGTAAACATGCCCACAAAGCTACCATCGACTGGGGATCCACTCTACAAGACAAGGTTTTCGAAGTTTATACATATTAACTGGTGTTTTACATATTTTTAGTAGCAACTATGATAATCGACTGGGGGATATGCTGAAACCCTTTTCACGACCAATATATGCACAAGTTTAATAGCATTGCAAAATTTTCGACTGGCATAACCTTGACCAGTAAATTTGGATACAAGGAGCTACTGAAAAATTTAGCGCAGATGCATTCAAAGAGAAGGATTAAAGGTCTAATCACAATTGAATACCCACTCCACTAACCACCATACTCAACCAAAATAAAGACCGAAAAAGATAATTTTTGGAAGAGAAAAAAATGATAGAAATTGTTAATAAAATCATATTGCCTATTCGCACCAAGTGAAGGTCATGATTCATGAATATAATTATGTTTGTTTGACAAGTTACCATAGCACAAATGACACATAGGATGCAGTAGTTATTCTCTTTTCTTGGGGAAAAATTTAGCAGATATCACAAAGTTTGCATAATTAGCATTGTTTCACAAACATATAGAACAAAGTTGGTAGATAACATAATACTTACTTCAGCAGCCAAGAGGGAATCGAGGTTGTAATCAATTCTTGGGTTAACAGCAGCCAATCTCATTGACAAAAACTGAAATCCAAGAAGATATGAATATGCTAACAAATGCAATAAAAGAAAAAAGGAATATATGCTCACAGTTTCATATATAATTTTTCCTATCTGGGGAAGACATAAAAAACAATTGAGTAATCGAACAACCAGATAGTAATATATTTCTTTGAAGAAGTATTTTTGAGACAGGATAAAGCATCAAGCCTGATCATTTTAAAAAGTCTGAAGTCTTAAATTATCATTTATTTGACAATATTCCTTTTGACAGGAGTCCATTTCCATTATAAACCTATATGTGTTTAGCATTAGGTAAAGATGAGCCCAGTCAGACCTCCACTTGACGTTGAAGTGCTTGGACATGGTTTATTATCTCATCCAGCACCATTGCAGTACCTGAGATCTGTTGAAGAAAATAACAATAATTCACTATTTAAGTCAGCCTGACAAATATCCACGGTAGGTAATCAAATGAAAACCAAATTCTTTACACCTTCTAAGTAGGATCTACAACTTTTTCCATACTCATTTCATTTAAAAATAAATAAAGTATTCTCAACATTTTGCTTCCTTCTTTTCTTCCTTTTTTGGTCGTCATATGTTCTACATTAACTATGTGCGACGGGACATATAATTTAGAAGGGCGAGGGATATCACTTAGTTGCTTTAACATTAAAAAAACCATTCCTACAGAGAGGCTCCAGTTTAAAGCTTGAAACAGTATAAAACGTGGAACCATATGCAACAAATTAAAACCTTCAAATGACGGAAAGGAAAACCATCACCATTGAAAGAGGTCCATTCGAAATAATTCATATTGAAAAACAAATTTTGAAAAGAAACTTCTACATTAACAGTGTTGGTCCCACCTTATTAACCCATTGGCTAAATGGTCAACAAACTCAAAGATCATGCAATAACTCTTCCGGTAGGTCAAAGAAGGAGCTTGAGTCCATAAAACCAAATAATAGTGTGTTTAGAAGGGAAGTGATTTTGGTTATATTTATGGTTGTTTGGCTAAAGTCAATAAGTATTTTTCACTAAAAAACAGCTTTAAAAGCTGTTTTAGAGAAGCTCAAATCTTGAGCTCTCTAAAAACTCTAATTGAACTTTTACGAGAAGTTGTAATTAACATTTAATGAACTTCAACATTAATAAAATTATCATTAATATATCAAAAAAAATATTAATTTATTTACCACATTAATTACTTATAACAAATTGTCACTTCATATATTTATATAAAGTGAAAAATATATATTGGCATATTAACTAATATAATACAAATTACACATAATATGTTTGATTTAAATAATTAATTAATTTTAAATAATATAATATATACTAAAATAATTGTGTTATTATAATTAAATTAATATATTAATTTTAATAGTTATTATAAGATATAAAAATAATATTATTTATTTTAAAAATAATAATATGAGATATATAATAATCAATTAATGTTTAATCAAATATACTAAAATAATTGTGTATTATAATTAAATTAATATATTAATTTTAATAGTTATTATAGGATGTAAAAAATAATTATTTATTTTAAAAAAATAATATGAGATATATAATAAATAATTACTGTTTAGTCAAATAAATATAAATTATATAACTAAACACTCAATTTAATATTCAGAACATTTCTTGAATTCATATTTAAACCGTCAACACATTTTAACAAAAGCTCTACTATCAAAAATTTTACTGCCAGAAGCTCTACTCACAACAGTTGTGCCAAACGGGTCTTAAGTCCACAATAAAAAGTTCAGGATACATCACAAAAGACAATAATAATATTGAAATGATTTTGTTAATTATATCTTTCTTAAGCATAGTATACTGGATTTAGGACCCTGCATATCTAACCATGTAGACAGTTCAGAACTTTTTCATTGTGGGGGCAAAAATTAAGAGGCAAACTATTCTGGTGGCTGAAAATTTGTGGCCGGCGCCTGATGACCTGAGAAGTGGCAGAAAGATTAGATTTTGGTGGAATTGGCAAAGCCCTAGGTATTGGGGATGAATGAGAAATTAATTTATGATTTTGGCCTTTAGGGGAAAAGTCGTGCAAAATATGCATAAAAGAGGGGGAGAATGAAATTTTAAAATCTGGGGAAAAGTTTAGAAAAATTAAAATTTAAAAAAAAAAAAAAAAATCAGAAATCTGTGTGGTCAGTGGCCCTCACATGACACCACTTGGCTCCGCCACTGCCGGTAGTGTTCCGTATGTTCAATTGACCGATAACCCAGAAAGACCACCATACTAGTTTAAATCTAACCTACCAGAAAAGTTCTTTTACTTCTTTTCTATCTTCTGTTCAGGATTTGGTAGCATTAATATCGGGCATATTTTCAGAAATGTTACAAGGCAGTGACTGGGGTCCAGAAAATTGATTTCATCTCAGTACAATTAAGTCATACTTTTCTCTTGTATCCTGTTACCAAAAAAAAAAAAAAAAAAAAATGCAGACTTGCAGAAAATTAAGCTCCAGTTGCATATTTACAAACATGAGATCAAGTAAAGCATAATATGTGCTATCTCGTTTGAATTTCTTTGTTCATTCCTCTAAACTTCAGTGTCTTACCTAATTATAGTAAATTATGTTTGGTGGACATTATTTATTAGTAACTGGTGAACATGTTATCCTGTCAACCCGTTTAAAATTATAAAAATAAAAGCTAAAACATAATATCTAGAGCAAGAAGAAATAGAGGGGGGGACCCATAGGCATCCAACTAGTTAACTGAGCGTTTTTCCAAAAAGCTTCAACATGCATCCAATTTCATCTTCTCTTTTGCTTTCATTAATTACCGGAGCATAAACTTTAGTCAATCGTAATAACTGTCTTTAATGTCTAATCCTGAATAAGAGGGCCATTATTTTCTCTATTATTAGTTATCTTAATTATTTACCTGTTCTACACCTAAATTTGAAATGAAGAACTACATCAATCCTACCTCTTAACTACCACCCCAGGGACCCTACTTTTAGCACCCCATTTTCAGATCTTAAGCATCAACCAGCTAAGTGTATATAAGAAAATTAGAAACGAGTCAAATCTTGTCACTTTTAAGTACTTAATAAAAGCACAGTATTTTTCATTCTTTTTTAGAAAATATTGTCATTTAACCAATGACAAATATGTCCTTGGACAGGAGGTGTAATGAAATAAAAGCAAAAGGCAAAACGGTAAAACAAATAGTGAGAATTATGAGAGAGACACTTCAACACCAGCTCGCCACTTCTCTTGGTGCAAAAGCCATCAGCCTTTCTATGTATTTCCACATTAAAAGGGTGAAAACGACCCAACTATTGTTATTAATTCAAAAGCAAAAGCTTAATCTATCATTCAAAAAATAAAAAAAGCAAAGCAAAGCAAAAGGTAAATCTATCATTAAAAAGGTATATTCAAGACACACAAGATTGCCCCTCACGTAATCCAAAATCTAATCACACCCAATAACAACATTTCATTATCATCATCATTAGCACCATTAAAACAACAGACGGAGGAGTTTTAATACCCCCCCACCTCCCCCACCCAAATATGTATACGATAATGATATCAACTGTAGTAGGAAAAAAGACAGCTAACCTTACTACATCCTGGGACCAGTTCTTGTAAAAGTTTCATTCTTGCATTAATCTTCTCTCTTCTTGCCTATACATAAAGCCCCAAACGTTGATTAAAAACTAATCGTAGTTTATTGCTAATAATCAAGATTAAGAAAATGATTTGAGATACATTATGAGATTAAGAATCTTACTCTTTCAGCTAAGCTGTGGCTATCGGTGGCTTGGCCACGGCGAGCTCTGACATGCACGTATGGCAGCTTCTCGCCACCATCTTCAGAGGCATCGAATGGTGTAACTTTTTTGCTCTTTCTATTTGATTCTTTAACCTGAATTTCAACTCAAATTAAAAAGGAGGGAAAAAAAATAGCTACAAATTCTTCCAAATATATCAAAAGAGAAAACGGTTTCTGAAAATTGAGGAACATTTGAATAACTAGATGGTCTAAGATTTTCATCTACATAAAAGGGATTTAGATTGACAAATTTTCTTGAAGTGTTTTCAAAAAAATCTCTAAAATGGGATTTAGAACAATCAAGAGTTCCAAATTTACCGCGAATGGTTGCGGAATTACCTTTTTCTCCCTCTCCTTCCGCTTGGCAGACTTCGGATTCTGTTCTGAAGCCGCCAGGGAATAAGAATTCGGGTTCGAATCCGAGTCCGATGGCTCTTGTTTCACTATATCAGGCTTCTTCGAGTTTGAATTGGACAAGATTGAGTTATTCGAATTTTCAATTGAAGCAAAAACTGACAATTTCGAGGCTCTAACAATTAAGCCAATGTCAGAAGGGAAAATCGGTGGTGGCGGTGGAAAGTGAGAGGAAACCTCCACGGAGCCGGCGATACTGGGTTTTGCCGGGGTTTCTTCATTCGCCGCGGCGTCAGGGGAGTTGACTAGGAGCTCAACAGCTCGTGGCGCCGGAAGTTCGAGGAGTGCCGTGAAGGAGTTGTCGGTCTCAGTGCGCGGCAGTGCGGAGACCAGGCCCGGAAAGTCCTCGAGAACGAACCCCATTTCACTCGGTTTAGGCCCGCCATTTTCGGATCTAAATTGTGGTTGAGTGGCTTCAATTTTTGACCCCATTTTCAAAAGTCGAGTAATTCACGAAAAATGAGAAGGAAAAAAAAACCAGAATGTGATACAATTCTCTGCAATTCTTGAGAGGCTTTAAAATTAATTTCGCAGAGAAATCTCACTTGAAATTAACCAAAATTAAACATAAAATGAATGGTAATAAACTGAAACTGAAGAAGTTGAATTCAATTCTCGCTATTTATCACCAATTTTCCGAAGATGAATTGAATGAAATTTGAAGAATTTACTTCAAATTAACTACTGAAGAATCGTGCAACAGAAGAAAATGACATAACAGCTTAATAATGGTCATTCCCAGATAGTTTTAGCTTTATTTATTTATCGGCCAAATACTTGAAATAAACTAGAAGAAAATTGGACTGAAAACTTTCGAAAATGGCAGAGGCAAGATATATGAATACAGAGGAAGCTTTTCTTCTCTGATTGGGGTGCTGCGAACTGTGTGAATGCTTCAATTTCAATGGAGGTCTCTCTCTCTCTCTCTCTCTCTCTCTCTCTCTCTCTCTCTCTCGGTGTGTGTAAAATGGATTTGCCTTTCTGTTTATGAGAGAGAACCAAACCGAAAAGATCTCTCTCTCTCTCTCTCTCTCTCTCTCTCTCCTACTGTTATTTGAGTGACGCTAAATGGACATCTAATTCGATCGATTATATAAATAATATGATTTGAGTATACAAAAAAAAAATTTAATTATAGCTCAATAATCATCTCTTTTGTAAAGAACCGTAAATTGTTACATTTTGTCCCCACTAGTCATTCTAAAGAATTCGTTTAGACGGCAACTTCACTTGAAGTGCGGCTTCACGCCTCGTCCTCGTCTTGCTTGTTATAAATCCCGCACGAGTGAACAGATCGTTAACAAGTAATAAAGTGATGTATAGAGTGTCGTACATACGATGACTAACTATCAATTAACCTATTAATTTATAATTCGAGTTTTAACAAAGTAAAGAACACAGATTCCTTTTAAATTTTATTTTAAAATTATTCTAAGGCCCCATTTGGGATTGATTTTAGATTCGATTCAAACAATCAGAAGTTGATTTAAGCTGTTATAGCAAAATTTTTATAAATGATTATAAAATAATCGACTTTACTTGAAGCAATAGATTTTGAGAAAGCAATGAAATAAGCGGTTTCTCATATTCTGCTTTTAATTTTTTCATTTATATTTTATTATAATATTCATTTTACCCATAATTAATTAAACTAATTCCATTAATACCCATTTGAGAAATCGAATTGATGCAAGTTGGATCATAAAAAATAATATAAATTTAATTAATATTTGCACTATATGACTATACTTCTAATTTGTAATTTTTATAAAATTTGAAATTTATTAGGTATTTATTATTTTTATTTTAAAATAATAATAAGGAATGCATTGTCTTGTTTAAAAAAAATATTTGATTAAGAAAAAAAATAAATTTTACCACTCGTGATAATAATAATAATACAAAATAAGATAACATTATTATATCAATATTCTTTTTAGTAATTTAATACCGTTACAGCAATAAATCACTTTTGTTTACCAAACGCTCAAATCGTGCTTTTGAAACATATATCAATTTTGAAACAAGAGTTTACCAAACATTTATCTTATTCTTTCCGGTGATGATTCTTTTTTGAAGACAAAGAAAAGTTCGATTCTCTTAAAAGACAAAGAATATCAAACCAAGCTTAAGTATGTTTGAATAAATCTAAATTATCAAGCAATCAAAGTAAATTTATGAGAACGAATTCAAGTTTTACTAACACTAAAATTTGTGAATTCACATATACGTTCCTTAATCAATTATTTGTTTAATCGCTTTAGCTTATAATTACTATATATTGAAAATCGGTAATCCCACAATAATCAAAAGCTTCTCTCGATGGTCAATCAATTTTATATCGATATGCGAACTTAATTATCTCTAATTAAGTTTCGAACATAAAAATATGCATTTAAATTACAAGAACACATAATCGAATTTCACAAGGTATAATAGTAATTTCTATATATTATTAGACCATATGTTATTCAAAATCACATGCTTATCTATATTGAATATCTCGACTTCAATAAAAATCACAAAACATTCTAATGGTGATCAAACGTTAAAACATTAAAAAGAATGAATAAATAATAATCAATCAATAAGCAATTAATTACTAAAACGAAAAAACTTCTAATTAATTAAAAACATAATGTTTCATCGTTCATCATAGCAATAAGTAAATTAACCGGACATGATTTTGTAAAACAATATAAAAATTGTATAAATCATGTTCTGAAAATAACAAGAAGAAAATAAGATTACAACCCATAATTCCGGTTCAAGAATCTTCAATCCATTTTTTGATCTTCGATTCTTCTCTTGTATCTTCTTCCCAAAATTTGTCTCCCGCGATTATGTGCTATGTTTTGCCTTTTAGGCCCCGTTTGTGATTGATTTTGGAGCCCAACTTCTGATTCTCAGACAATTAAAAGTTGATTTAAGCGTTTGGCAAAAAATTTAAAAATGATTATAAAATAATCTAACTCACCTGGCAGCAGATTTTAAGAAAAGCAAAATAACAGCTTTTCAGATTCTGCTTTTAGCTTTTTCATTTATATATTATTAAAATACTCATTTTACCACTAATTAATTAAACTAACTCTTTAATAACCATTTGAGAAATCGAATTGATGCAAGATGGATAATAAAAAATAATATTAATTTAATTAATTTTTGCACTATATGACTATATTTTTATTTTGTAATTTTTATAAAATTTGAAATTTATTAGGTTTTTATTATTTTTATTTTAAAAGAATAATAATGAATGCATTGTCTTGTTAAAAAATATTTGACTAGAAAAAAAATAAATTTTACCACTCATGATAATAATAATAATAATACAAAATAACATTATTATAATCAATGTCATTTTTAGTAATTTAATCACAAATTCTGATGATAAATCACTTTTGTTTATCAAACGCTCAAACGCCGCTTTTGAAACATACATCAATTTTGAAACAAGAGTTTACCAAACACTTATATCGATTCTTCCCACGGTGATTCTTTTCTGCGCAAAGACAGTGATGTTGACTCTCTCTAAAAGACAAAGAATACCAAACCAAATCTTATATTCCTCTCAAAACTTTTCAAAACGTGTTTTAGGTAGTTATTTTATCCTGGATTTGGTAGAGTTCTATTTTCATCAGGAATCCACTTAATTTCTGTCCGAAATACACATATGATCGCATGGTTCAAAACTTTGCGATCGCATAGTTGTGACAAATAACTTGGCAACAGTTTATGGTTTCCTTTCTTTGATATTTGCATAACAAGTCTCTCAAGTCTCTTTGTCTGTTCAATTGAGTCTATTTTTCTTACGTTTGCTTTCTTTTCGTTTGATCGACACTTGAATTTGGTTATTATCCAATAATGAACAAAAACTACACTTCATTATACTGAAAACAAATAAGAGTACTCATAATTGTCTATTTTTGTGAGTTCGGATAAGTGCAAAATTGTACTTATCATCGTCCTTGTGAGGCCCTCGCTTAAGCCTCACATAGGACTCGAAAATCTTAAAACTCGACCTCCACGCTTAACCACACTTTACACTTTTTAGAACATTGCTACTAGTATATCGTTTTATCGCAGTAGGATCCGACTGTAGAATTTATGAGAACGAGTTAATGATATTTAAACTCCTTTGTTTTGATGGAGTCTTAATGGCGAAAATGACGATCTGAGTTACCGTGGTTATAGTTTTAAGATTGAGACAGTGAATAGAGCAAGGAAAAAATCGTTTGAAAATATTTTTTTTATAATGGAAGATTGAAAACGTAGAGACACATAGACGTATATATTCTTTTTCTTCTTTCAATAGCAGAGAAAACTCCGTACAATCGTGATAAATTGAGAAAGAAAGAAGATCGACTTGTACATAAAAAATTCATGATAGTCAAACTCAACTCAGTATGTTTTATAATAAATAATTTTTATTTGTTGAAAATAAAAACAAATTACTTATTTTGATAGTAAAATAAGAATTATCTTGAAAATAAGGTTTTTTTTTTTTACTTAAACGCAAGAAAAATATAAACAATATTAATATATTTAAATTTAAAAAATTACTTAAAAGTAATTTTAAGTTTTAACTAAGATGTTTAAGCTTAGTCAAGCATGCCTATAACGTTGAACTGAAGCGTTGAGGGTAGTATTACTGTATTAGTGTTTTGTATATGGAAACAGAATGTAGAGAATTAGGCGAGTGGTCTACTAATTATGGGTGGGGATTGAGCACGACCCAATCCGGCTCTGAATTTGACCTGTAAATAACGACCCATCATTCCTTCCAATTACATTGCTGATTTATATATATTTTGTGAAAATATAAATATTTAATAGCATGTCGCAAACCATTTAGATATTGGTAGGATGCGAATTAAGGAAAAAATAGCATTTTTAATTTATTTAATATTTGAAAATTTTCCAATCATAATCATAATGTTATTGATATAAATTAATCTTTTTACCGTTTTGAGCAGAAACTATTCCAATAACTCATTATTCGAAACTTGAAGAATAAGGATCCAATATCAAAATACAAAAATAAGAACATGCGTAAAAACATAACTATATGTTGAAAACGTGACTTTAATTTTATCTATCAAAGAATACTAATTTTACTCTACATTCCAGTCCCACCACCACTCGCCATTAGATAGACCTTGGACGATATCTTTTCAAAATGTCGCCAATTTATGTTATATCATTTGCTGATTGTCTATCGACTTTATTACGATAACTAAAAACCCAATTAATTATATTTATTATTTACAACTAATTTAATATTTAATAATGGTATTCTGATCTATAAAAATCTCTATTGATATGAATAACAATTATCCAACAACATAAATGGAAATAGTATTCAACTATTTTCTCTCCCATTTTCACTATAATTTGGTCAACTAGACCTTGATGGAACAACAAAGCAGGGGAACTAGAATTGGCAGAGGGCTGTACAAAATGCCGGGCAATAAAATGACAATGTGAGATTGTACATCCAAGTATGGCCTTCGTTACAAGTTAGATTGGAAAACAATTGAGTACATAACAATTTTCAATTATATTCAATAGTACAAAAGTAATATTTTAATTTTTTTTCTTATTTAATACAGTTTCATACTACATAATTCATCTTATCTAACATGTCACTAAAATATTAGGTAAAATTATTAGACGAGGACCATTTTTGGCTAAGCTTAATAAGTTTTATTATTTAAGTTAAAAAAAAAACTAAATTTAAAAACAAATAATTTGTTTAGATTAGTGAAAGTTAGAAATAAGTAAATTATCAATTTTTAATGCGAATAAGAATAAAGGTAACTTGTTTTTTAACTTAAAACTTAAAAAGTGAAAAAATAAATTATTCAAAATATATTTTAAAATATATATTTTTTAAGTAGTCTCATTAGGTGAGTCATATCCTGGCATTGGCATTCTTTCGATTGAATCGAATGATTTATAATTAATAGTTATAAATATATTACTTAATTAGAATAAATAATTCATCCAATTGAGTAATGTCACATGTGAATACTCACGGTAATGAATTATCTACGAATATTATTATTCATTTTTTAAGTATTTTTTTTTTATTCTTAGCCAGATATACTCAATATCAATAAATGAAATTATATTAATATTTGTCTGTTATATTGTTAAGTTGAATGACATAAGCCATATCCATTAAGATATACTAGATATATAGGAAGAGTTACTATTATAATAATCCGTGGATTGTGAAAAACTTGAAGATCGTTTAACAGTTTGAAACTTTTGTTTAGATACTGAAAGTCGTGCACACAAGTCCAACTACCCACGATCTCTTGTGCCGTCGTAATGAGTTGAGCTAAATAGTAAAGAAGAAAACATAAAAATAAATTCAAAATTGAATTTGTATAAAAAAGCCTAAAAGGGCATATTTTCACAATGTACAAAAATAGATAGAATGGTATGATATTTGATTTGTTAATATTCTTGAAACATTGCAGTTGTGTTCAAATTAGGAGGTAGGTTCCACATTTAATGATCTCATACTGAACAGCAAATTTGCTCATTAATAAATGGACCCATCCAATCCACCTTATTATTTTGATAACATACCAATAAACAATTTATAGTCTCTCATATCACGTCACATTGTACTCGACTATTTAATAAATAAATATCTTACATGTTTCTCGCCATGCATACTCCATACAGTTTAATCTAATGTACGTAGTATGATGTAAGAATTTTCTTTAAAAAAAATTATAAGTAATGAAAGAAATTTCAATAACAAATACTTGATAGTATTGGACGATATAAAAAAAAATTAAAATCTTATTAATTATATTATTTAGTTTTATTAGTTAAGGTGTGTCAAATATGTGCTATATGCCTTTTATATAGGCAATATAATGGAAAGGAAATAACAAGAAAAAAAAGAAAGTGATGACTAATTGCTTGATTATGTGTTTTGTTTTGCTCTCTTTAGTAAAGAGGTGTTATTGATTAAATTGATAGGGTAGCTAATTAATAGAGGACTCCAAATAAAAATAATTTATATTTCTTCTTAGAAAATTCCATATACAAAATGCAAAAAAATTAATTTCTTATATTTTTAAAACTATTTACTACATTCGTGTTCAATGTGAATCTTTTAGTATGATAACAATTACTTATTCTTCTATTTAAAATTTGTTACAACATCTTTTTATGTGGATGCTACGTGTGAGTCACATCAGACTAAGAGACTACGTGTCACATGGGCCATATCACCATGAAAGTTCAAAAGTTCATCAAGGTGGTTCATGTCTCAACAAACCTCCTGATTAGGCGAAGAAAAGTAAAACTAGCCTTGTTCTCTACAAAGGCGAGATAAAATGACATATTTACTTTCTAAAAATTCACTAAATCTCATACAAAGTTAAAGATGAATTTTCAATTAATTTTCACATATTATCTGTGATGTCGATTTTTGTTCAAATATTTTGTTGATGTGCATTGAAATAAATGGCAAATATTTTGTTAAACTTTTATATTTGTTATTTATTTTGTTTATTTAAAAATACGAGATGTAAAAAGTTTTTTTTATGTGATCCTAATTAACCTTTTGGACTTAAACCATTATCAAAGATAAAATGTAAAAATTTATAAGTTGATGTAATAAAAAAATAGATGAGGACATAAATACAAAGATAAGCAATAGTTGATGACCTTCGTTGTAATTAAAATTCCACTCAAGATCCGTATTCGGTATTGTAGATCAAAAGTTTACTATCTTGTCCAATATATCTTCCTTGTATCAAAATCGCACCAAAAGTTTCTCGATACAAATTGAAACACAAAATTATTAAACAATATTGAATATTTATTTCGAAAAATGGAAAATTGTTTAACCTACATAATTAGCATTATTTCACAATTAACAAATTATGACTATAACACCACATTATTTCTATAAGAGCTAATACCAATTTTCCTTTATTTTTTAACTAACAATTTTCTTAAATTGGATATTGGCCACAAATTGTTTTTAATTAATTTTCGAATTGAATAAATAAAAAACATGAAAATGATTGGAAAGCTCCTGCTAGTATGGACCTTATCGTCTGGCCCTTCACGTGAACATTGCCCTCCCTTAGGCCCACATATTTCTGGGCTTTTAGGGCCCACTTTCAGATTATTCTTTTCAAGACTTGTGGCTGAAGGGTGTTCTAACTTTAAAGTCAATCCAAAATATATATCTTCCTGAATCCTGAGGGGAAAAATGTTGATATATCTCAAATTGAATCACTCTTTAACAATTTTTTATTTTTTATTTTTTGAAAAAATCATCGTAATCTCGACCATATAGTGGTCGATTAATTCATTTTCGTCCTAATTTTATTTATACAATTTTTCATTTTGAACTTTCAGATCGTTTCTCAAATTTTTTAGTCGAAAATCCTATTTTTAGAATATTTTGTGAACTGTATTTTACCCAACTTGTCCAAATAACAAATAAAAACTTGGACAAGGACAATTTGAAATATTGTGTGGTCTAAACAATTTATGATTTTTTTTCGTTAAAAATAAGTGATTATAATAGATCATATTAAGTTAAACGCAAAATGCATACGTAGGGACTACTTCAAGTTAGGCTTGGTTTAGTATTCTTTGTCTTTATCGAACCTATTTGTCTTGCAGAGAAAGAATCGAGATGTGAAAAAAATCGGATAAGTGTTTGGTAAAGCTCTTGTTTTAAAATTCTTTGTATGTTTAAGCGGCGTTTGAGTGTTTGGTAAATAAAAATAATTTATTCATTTGAATGTAATTATTAAATTCTTAAAAAGGACATTGATTATATAATATTATTTTGTATTATTATTATTATCACGAGTGGTAAAATTTATTTTTTTCCTAGTCAAATATTTTTAACAAGACAATACATTCATTATTATTATTTTAAAATAAAAATAATAAATACCTAATAAATTTTAAATTTTAGTTTTAAAAATTACAAAATTAACGTTGAATTGAAGCGTTGAGGGTAGTATTACTGTATTAGTGTTTTGTGTATGGAAACAGAATGTAGAGAATTAGGCGTGTGGTCTACTAATTATGGGTGGGGATTGAGCACGACCCAATCCGGCTCTGAATTTGACCTGTAAATAACGACCATCATTCCTTCCAATTACATTGCTGATTTATATATATTTTGTGAAAATATAAATATTTAATAGCATGTCGCAAACCATTTAGATATTGGTAGGATGCGAATTAAGGGAAAAAATAGCATTTTTAATTTATTTAATATTTGAAAATTTTCCAATCATAATCATAATGTTATTGATATAAATTAATCATTTTTACCGTTTTGAACAGAAACTATTCCAATAACTCATTATTCGAAACTTGAAGAATAAGGATCCAATATCAAAATACAAAAATAAGAACATGCGTAAAAACATAACTATATGTTGGAAAACGTGACTTTAATTTTATCTATCAAAGAATACTAATTTTACTCTACATTCCAGTCCCACCACCACTCGCCATTAGATAGACCTATGTTATATCATTCGCTAATTGTCTAACGACTTTATTACGATAACTAAAAATCCGATTAATTATATTTATTATTTACAACTAATTTAATATTTAATAATGGTATTCTGATCTATAAAAATCTCTATTGATATGAATAACAATTATCCAACAACATAAATGGAAATAGTATTCAACTATTTTCTCTCCCATTTTCACTATAATTTGGTCAACTAGACTTTGATGGAACAACAAAGCAGGGGAACTAGAATTGGCAGAGGGCTGTACAAAATGCCGGGCAATAAAATGACAATGTGAGATTGTACATCCAAGTATGGCCTTCGTTACAAGTTAAACTAGAAAACAATCGAGTACATGTACAGTTTCATACTACATAATTCATCTTATCTAACATGTCACTAAAATATCAGGTAAAATTATTAGACGAGGAGCATTTTGGCTAAGTTTAATAAGTTTTATTATTTCAGTTAAAAAAACTAAATTTAAAAACAAATAATTTGTTTAGATTAGTAAAAGTTAAAAATAAGTAAGTTATCAATTTTTAATGCGAATAAGAATAAAGGTAACTTGTTTTTTAACTTAAAACTTAAAAAGTGAAAAAATAAATTACTCTAACATATTTTAAAATATATATTTTTTTTAGAGTTATTCTTATTCATACATCATCATCGGTAGTATCTTACGTGACATTACTCAATTGAATGTATAATTCATAATTAATGGCTATAAACTTAATTAGAATAAATAATCCATCCAATCGAAGAATGTCATATGATACTCACTCAGTAATGATATTATCACTTAATAAAGATTATTCATTTTTTAAGTATTTTTTTTATTCTTAGCCAAATATACTCAATATCAATAAATGAAATTATATTAATATTTGTCAGTTATCTTGTTCAATTGTATGACGTAAGCCATATCCATCAAGATATACTAGATATGTAGGAAGGGTTACTTGAAGATCGTTTAACGGTTTGAAACTTTTGTTTAGATACTCAAAGTCGTGCACTCAAGTCCAAATACCCACGATCTCTTGTGCCGTCGTAATGAGTTGAGCTAAATAGTAAAGAAAAAAAACATAAAAATAAATTCAAAATTGAATTTGTATACAAAAGCCTAAAAGGGCATATTTTCACAATGTACAAAAATAGATAGAATGGTATGATATTTGATTTGTTAATATTCTTGAAACATTGCAGTTGTGTTCAAATTAGGAGGTAGGTTCCACATTTAATGATCTCATACTGAACAACAAATTTGCTCATTAATAAATGGACCCATCCAATCCACCTTATTATTTTGATAACATACCAAGAAACAATTTATAGTCTCTCATATCACGTCACATTGTACTCGACTATTTAATAAATAAATATCTTACATGTTTCTCGCCATGCATACTCCATACAGTTTAATCTAATGTACTTAGTATGATGTAAGAGTTTTCGTTTAAAAAAATTAAAAGTAAGGAAAGAAATCCCAATAACAAATACTTGATAGTATTGGACGATATAAAAGAAAATTAAAATCTTATTAATTATATTATTTAGTTTTATTAGGTACGGTGCGTCAAATATGTACTATAGGCCTTTTATATAGGTAATATAATGGAAAGGAATTAACAAGAAAAGAAGAAAGTGATGACTAATTGCTTGATTATGTGTTTTGTTTTGTTCTCTTTAGTAAAGAGGTGTTATTGATTAAATTGATAGGGTAGCTAATTGACAGAGGACTCCAAATAAAAATAATTTATATTTCTTCTTAGAAAATTCCATATACAAAATGCAAACAAAATAATTTCTTATATTTTTAAAACTATTTACTACATTCGTGTTCAATGTGAATCTTTTAGTATGATAACAATTACTTAATCTTTTATTTACAATTTGTTACAACATCGTCTTATGTGAACACTATGTGCGAGTCATGTCATACTAAGAGACCACGTGTCACATGGGCCACATCACCATAAAAGTTCAAAAGTTCATCAAAGTGGTTCACGTCTCAACAAACCTCCTGGTTTGGCGAAGAAAAGTAACACTAGACTTGTTCTCTACAAATGCGAGATAAAATGACAAACATATTTACTTTCTGAAAATTCACTAAATCTCATACAAAGTTAAAGATGAATTTTCAATTAATTTTCATATTATATCCGTGATGTCGATTTTGTTCAAATATTTTGTTGGCCACAAGATTGAAATGAATGACAAATATTTTGTTAAACTTTTATTTCATATTTATTTTGTTTATTTAAAAATACGAGATGTAAAAAGTTTTTTTACCTGATCCTAATTAACCTTTTGGACTTAAACCATTATCAAAGATAAAATGTAAAAATTTATAAGTTGATGTAATAAAAAATAGATGAGGACATAAATACAAAGATAAGCAATAGTTGATGACCTTCGTTGTAATTAAAATTCCACTCAAGATCCGTATTCGGTATTGTAGATCAAAAGTTTACTATCTTGTCCAATATATCTTCCTTGTATCAAAATCGCACCAAAAGTTTCTCGATACAAATTGAAACACAAAAGTATTAAACAATATTGAATATTTATTTCGAAAAATGGAAAATTGTTTAACCTACATAATTAGCATAATTTCACAATTAACAAATTATGACTATAACACCACATTTTATTTCTATAAGAGCTAATACCAATTTTCCTTTATTTTTTAACTAAGAATTTTCTTAAATTGGATATTGGGCCACAAATTGTTTTTAATTAATTTTCGATTTGAATAAAAAACATGAAAATGATTGGAAAGCTCCTGCTAGTATGGACCTTATCGTCTGGCCCTTCACGTGAACATTGCCCTCCCTTAGGCCCACATATTTCTGGGCTTTTAGGGCCCACTTTCAGATTATTCTTTTCAAGATTTGTGGCTGAAGGGTGTTCTAACTTTAAAGTCAATCCAAAATATATATCTTCCCGAATCCTGAGGGAAAAAGTTGATACATCTCAAATTGAATCACTCTTTAACAATTTTTTAATTTTTTTTTTTAAAAAATCATTGTAATCTCGACCAAATAGTGGTCGATTAATTCATTTTCGTCCTAATTTACTTATACAATTTTTCAATTTGAACTTTCAGATCGTTTCTCAATTTTTTTAGTCGAAGATCCTATTTTTAGAATATTTTGTTAACCTGTATTTTACCCAACTTGTCCAAATAACAAATAAAAACTTGGACAAGGACAATTTGAAAAATTGTGTGGTCTAAACAATTTATGATTTTTTTATGTTAAAAATAAGTGATTATAATAGATCATATTAAGTTAAACGAAAATGCGTACGTAGGGACTACTTCAAGTTAAAAGGTTATGATTTGAAGTCACAAAAAAAAAAAATTGTACTGCAAGACTTATTTTTAAATGAAACTATCATATCCAATTCACTCCGTCTATTAGTTTTTAGACGTACCACATAAGCACAAATATATGAAATTATAAAAAAGTCTTCTCCAATGCATGCTGATTAAAACTCCGTCTAATTGATGTGACAAAAAAAAATTCATCCAAATTTAGACAGACTTATAGATAGATAGACTCAACAAATATAAATTAAACTCAGTATTTTATTAAAAAAAAGTTGGATGAAGAAAATAAAAATTAAATACTTACCACAAGCCTTCAGTACTATACATGAATGAATTACATGTGCTTGAAATTTAGATCGAAAAATTATTGGAATCTTGGAATTTTATAAACGCCTAACCAATGAGTTCAGTCGAATAGTGTATATAGTAAATAGAAGTAGAAGAATCTTTCATTTCGTTTTAAACAACTCTAAATGAAAGGACAAGTTTTTATACTTTTGTTTCGAATAGAAATAATTTTTTATTCTATCAAATTATTTTCTTCATAACACTCGGCCGGTCCCATCCGTATGGGTTTCCTTGTTAGTACCAACTAACTGAAGCCTAAATGGACTTAATTATCTGTGTTTATAGGCCCACATAGGTGTCCAGAGGCCCACCTAGGAAACAGGGAGACAAGTCCAGTACAGGTCTCTGCAGTGAAAATGACCCAACATGACCTTGAGTGGGCCACGGAGCAAATACATCAACTTGATGTTAATGTCCAATCGTAGGGCCCACTAAAGTTGCTTGGTAAAATGTTTTAAAAGCTGACCTAAATATTTATCTGAAAAGGTAAAAGTCAAGGATCAAATCAGTGATGAATAAATTAAATAAAATAAATAAATAATTACAAAAGTAGATAAATTATGAAGAGTAATTAGCACAAAATGTTTACAATGTTGATCTCCGCTATTTCCTGAGGTGTCGGTCAATTGGGCAATTGATAATAAAATTATTTTATTATCAACTATTTTTATTATCAATTGTTCACACGCCGACACCTCAAGAGGTGGTGAGCAATTCTGTCCACTGAGGCAGGAGATCACTCCACAAAACGTTCATACATTTTGAAGATATTGTGCAAATCGTTAATACCTTTAAAATTTTGGTATTTTCACCATCACTTATGTTATTTCTTGCACAAAACGTCATTTTTCGTCCAATGTTATCCATTTCCTATCGTTATCTCATTTTCATAACACGATTCGTAACACCAATTAAGGGTATTTCTGTCTACCTACATCTTTCACTCATCCTCACGCTTTACTGTTCATAGTCCTTAACGGTTGTGGAAATTCATAAATAAAATAGAGAAAATCATATCATTTTTCAGCAAGAGTAATAGCAAACCGATTGTGCAGATGCGGAATTCAAATTGAGATAAAGACTCCATAGACGCAAGCAAATCCTGTCATGCGATTCTTCACATGTCAACGTCGTCGGATTATTAATCGTAAACTAGAGAAGATGACGTACTATATTCGGAGCTGGTTTTTTGTTTTGTTTGTGGGCTTGTAGTGATGTGGGTACTCATGTAAGAATCGTGTTGTAATATTGCCTAAATTAAAAGCATGGTTCAGTGGTGTTGAATGCAGTGTTTGGATTTGCTTCACTAGTACTGATATGTACCAACTTTGATGTGTAAATGTTGTTGCGGAAAACATCCATAATGTGCAAGTTGTCATTACCTTTGTTTATGTTTTGTGCAAAATGTCTCTATCTTCACTTGTACAATGCATTGAGAACAAATATGAGACCCCCACGAAAACTTCACTTTTGAGGAATTGATGTTCCCCTTCACATTGCTGTTATTACCCTTTGGAACATGGTTTTGATCAGCAAACTTCGATGCTTTCACTATGTTATCATGTGGGTTTTCTTCTCTCATTGTCAAGAATAGTAATAAAAATTCAACATTTTTGTTCCCTTAATAAAATTCCTTTTTAGGCTACAATACATCTATACTAAGAACCTATAAAACCCTCAAAAATCTAAGAAAATGCAAATGGTTTCAATAATCTGGTATAAAATGATTTAAAGGCTAAAAAGTGAATAGTTTTTTCATTCAAACAAAATGGGCACCGTTTCTTGAAAACAAAAAACCCCAAGAAAATTCAAATGGATTTCAAGAATCTGACTTGTTTGGTGATAAAGGAATTGGTTTGCGTTTGCTGTAGAAGGGAGAATTAACTTTGCAAATTATTGAGAAATTTGTTCTTATCTTTAACTATATTTGGTTTTCTTGCAGGTTTACCAAGAAATATAACAAAAACTCATTGGAGAAAAAAGGGAATGGTTTTGAAACAAAATTGAAGAAAAATAGAATATGGTTTTGGAGATGATAACTAGTGAAAGTGAAGAAATTAATATGAAATAGAAGTGAATTATATGCGAGTTTGAGTAGGGAAAAGAAATGAAATTCGAATTAAGGAAGATGAAGTTGGGGTTGCGTAAGGTTCTATGGGAAAGTACCTATGCTATTTGGTTTGAACAGTAGGATGTACATGGACATAAATATCCTTAATTGGTGTTATGAATCGTGTTATGGAAATGAGATAACGGCAGGAAATTGATGACATTGGACAGAAAGGACGTTTTGCGCAAGAAATTGTATGTGAGGATGAAAATGTCAAAATTTCAAAAGTAATGACAATTTGCACAATAACTTCAAAATGTATGGATGTTTTGTGCTAATTACCCAATTATCTATTACCCAATTATAAAATATTGATTTTAATGAAAATAAGGTATTTAAAAAAAAAAATGAAAATGAGTATTTTTAAAAAAAAAAAAGGATATTTTTTTAACTTTTATACAAATTCTTATCAATTTTGCTATTAAATATATATCCGGTTCAATTTGAGAAAATAGTCTCACTCCAAAATTCAAATAACCTCCACCCAAAATGTCCAAACCCAAGTCCATGTCCAAACTGTTATTTGGGATCTTTTCACAAATAATTACAATAAATTAAATATTTTTTAAAATACTGTCATATATTTGTTTTTATTATAAAAATACTATTTTCAATTTTATAATACTTTTTGTTACATTTGTTATTTTGGTTACAATAAATGTGTTACATTTGTTATTAACAAACATAACAAATGTAACAAGTGTTACAAAAAGAAAAAACAGTATTTTTAGAATAAAAAAAGTTAAATAGTATTTTTTAAATTATTTTATATTTTGTGCTGTATGGTAAAATTATCACATGTTATTTTTGAAACATTAGCACGGGAAAGCCAAAGCCCAAGTTGTCTTAATTCAATTAAAGATTTGATTTAAGGGAAAATTTGGGGCGATCCTTCATTAATATATAGTGGGTTGAAAAGTCATATGTTATAATCTTAATTCAACTAAAGTCATACTTCATTACTAAAAGACCAATATACCCTCCAATTGTAAAAGCGTCATTTAAACACGTAAAACCAACAAAATCATTTCAATGCTGTTTACAAACTCCTTCATTTACTTTTAACAATTTTCATCTTCTTCTTGTGTTTGATTCTTCTTACCATAACACAGAATCGCATACAAACAATTCGAAAGTCGATATTTCAATGGCGAACATATTGTTTTATTTATTTTTTGTATAAAGTAACCATTTTCGGTTAAAAATAATCATGAAAATATTGAGATATTGTTCCAATTGAAACATATGCAATGCGATTAATAAAATGGAGTTTGGATAAACCGATTCAACTAGTTTTTGATAATGTAGTTGTTGTGAGTTAGGATTTTATGTTAGAACATGTAAAATGCTTGATAATCTTTGTTTCAATATATGATAATTTATTTCTAATGATAGTGAAATTTCTTTGATTTTTTTTCTCTGTTTTTTAATGATAGTGAGCGATTATTCTTTCTTCATCTTGGCATTGCTCTCAAGTATGTGTTTGCTTGCTTTTAAGGGACTCGGATATCTTGGAAGAGCTTTAATTTGCAACAAAATGATGTACATTAATCGTGATCTTGTTTTAGAGGATTTGTGATATTGTTTGAAAAAAAAATTAAAGATTGTTAAACCTATGATTCTTGTAGTGAACCTTTATGATTTTTGTAGTAATAATGAAAACTAGGATCGATCAATCAAGAACTGGGAGTGTTAATGAAAAGGATCAAGTTCAAAGGATGTTCAACAAGAGAAAGATGAATGGTGGCTTCAATAAAGATATATTTATCCGTGAGCATTGTTTTAGAGGATTTGTGATCTTGTTTGAAAAAAAAAATTAAAGATTGACATTTTAAGCTAAAGAGACGATTTCAAACGGGTAAAATCCATCATGGGGCGTTGGGCGAAGCGGCTGGTCTTGACCGTCTCGTCGAGACCATTCGAAAACATATTATAATAAAATTCGAGCACGTGTGCAAATTCTATGTTCATTTCTATTGTGATATTATTTTTTGTGATCTTGTTTTGCATAATACGAGATCAAATAACACACATGACTATGATATCATGCTTTTATCTTTGATATTGTATTATGCAAAACAATATAATGGATTAGAACATGGATTAAAACAAGATAAAAATTACTAATGCACATTACTTAAACAAAGCAATTATCATAGATTAAAATAGTATCATAGACAAAACTAAGACATTCAAACAAAGATCACGAGTGTTCAAGCCTTGGCATAATTAGAGCGATATCAAAGAATAAAAGCACGGTATCATAAATAAAACTCATTCCACATAGAATAAAACAAGATATCATGGATTAAAATAGTATCAAAATATACTAATGCACATTACCTAAATAAAACAGAATCATAGGATTAATACATATGCCTACATAGTTTTAGATGACTTCCCTTTAACTTGAGAATGATTGGTAGTTCTTCTTTCTTCATTTTAGCATTGCTCTGGAGTATGTGTTTGCTTTTAAAGGACTCAGATACCTTGGAAGAGCTTTAATTTGCAGCAAAAGGATGTACATTTATCCGTGATACTGTTTTAAAGAATTTGTGATACTGTTTTGAAAAAAAAAATTAAAGATTGACATTTTAAGCTAAAGAGACTACTTCAAACGGGTAAAATCCATCATAGGCAGTGGCGAAGCTACTGGTCTTGACCGTCTCGTCGAGACCATTCCGAAAACATATTATAATAAAAATTCTGAGCACGTGTGCAAATTCTATAATCATTTCTATTGTGATACTGTTTTATATAATACAGTATCAAACAACACACATGACTATGATATCATGCTTTTATCTTTGATACTGTTTAATTAGTCATATGTTTTGTTTGATACTTTATTATGTAAAACAGTATCATAGATTAAAACATGGATTAAAACAAATATCAATTTATATGAATGCATATTACCTAAACAAAACATTATCATGGATTAAAACTAAGACATTCAAACAGTCACTTATTCAAACCTCGCCATAATTAAACAATATCAAAGATCACATAGAAGTATCACAGGATAAAAAGCAAGTATCATGGATTAAAAGCGGTATCAAAATATACTAATTACCTAAACAAAACAATATCATGGATTAAAACAATATCATAGATTAAAACTAAGACATTCAAACAATATCACGAGGTTCAAACATTGCTATAATCAAACAGTATCACAGGATTAAAACACTATCATGGATTAAAACGATATCAAAATATACTAATTACCAAACAAAACAGTATCATGGATTAAAAGAGTATCATGGATTAAAACAGTATCATAGATTAAAACTAAGACATTCAAACAAGATCACGGGTTCAAACATTGCATAATTAAGCAAGATCAAAGATCACATATATATATATATATATATATATATATATATATATATATATATATATTCAAACAAGATCGCGAAATTAAAACAAGTATCATGGATTAAAACATGTTTCAAATGATAGTGAAATATTATGACAAAGTTTCAATCTATTAAACCTCGCCATAATTAAACAAGATCATAGATTAAAACTAAGGCATTAAAACAAGATTATCATAGATTAAAACTAAGACATTCAAATATTAGATGATGGAACATTCAAGCTCCTATTTACAACAATTCTATGTCCATTCATATTGTGATCTTTGTTTTACGTGATCATTTTGTATAATATAGTATCAAATAAAATACCATGACTAAACATTAGATGATGGAACATTCAATCTCCTATTTACGACAATTAGATGGTGGAGCATTCAAGCTCCTATTTACATAAGATAGTAGAGTATTCAAGCTCATATTTCTGACATTCAAGCTCATATATACAACATTGTATGCTCATTTACATTGTGATCTTGTTTTGTTTAATACAATATCAAATTGCTATTCTATATTGGTTAGCCTCTCAAAGACGGATAGATTAATGCTAGCTTGTTAAGACATTAAGAATAGAGTACAACCACGGAAGATGAAGAAATAAAAAGCATACAAACCAAAGATAAGGATTCAAACATCGTGACCAAAGTCCATAAAGCGTTATTTTTTTAATTTCACATTAACAAAATCTTCACCAAAAAAGCGCCTAAAAAGTGATCCAAAATCTTCACCAAGAAAAGTGCCACAAAAGTGACATTGTGCCTTAGAAGCACTCATTTGGAGGTGGAAGCGGTGGTCATTGGAGGTCGCGGGAGGTCGAGGCGGAGGTCATGGGAGGTGGAGGCGTGTTGGAGGTGGCCGGAGGTTGTCGCCGGAGGTCATGGGAGGTGGAGGGCGTCTTGGAGGTGGCGGAGGTTGTCGCCGGAGGTGGGCGGAGGTTGTCATTTGGAGGTTGAGGAGGTTTGTGGAGTTGAAAGATTGTGTCAATGAAAAATATGGTTAAAGGGTGATTTTGGAATTAATATAAAATATTGATGTGAAGTATGACTTAATCACAATTTTAAAAAGTTTTGACCTAATTTGAAACAAGTCGTATGGAGATGACTTATTTGCAATTTTCCTTGATTTAATTTAAGTTTCAGCCCAAATCGATATATTCAATTTTTAGTAAAGATAGACATTACTCGAAATTGTTCAACCCTAAATCGACACAGTAATTTCATGTATTTTCACTCCATTTCCTCAAAATCAAGCTCCAATAAACATAAATAAGTCCTAAAGACCAGTTCCGTTTCTTTTCTTCCTTAACCGACAACTACAAAGTTCAACATGCAACTGGGCGAGTATGGAGCATCCAACCAATCAACTGCAAAGTGCGACCAAACCATTAGTATTTTTGAATTTTTTTAGCATTTTTGTAATGTTTATTGTTTTGTACATTTTATTTTTGATTTTCTTGTTTTTTTTCATGGTGGTTACGATTTTATTTTTTTGCTTTTTGAAAATAAATTTTGTTTATTAAAGAAAGAAAGTACCCATCTTGAACTAAAGAAAGAAAGTATTCACACAGAAAGAAAACCATGGTTGATTATGAAAAAAAACCTGTCATGATTTTTTTGTTTATTAAATTAAAAAAGAAAATAATTGCAGAAAAGTTTAATTACTTTTGTATTTTTTGAGCTGTTGAAAAATGTACTTTAAGTTATTACAAAATTTTATTACTTTGAGTTAACCAAAGCAAAGTACACAAAACTATGATTTTCTTAAACATTTGTATTGATCAAATTTTAGACTTGTTTGCTGCAAAATTACTTAATGTTTCTTTATAACATTTATGGAATATGAATTATTTGTAAGTTTTTTTATGTTTAATTAATTACTTAAATTCTTGAAGTCTTCACTTGTGTTGTCTAAATTGTGAAGCTTTTTGTATTTTGCTAGCGATTGAAAATTAGATTTAACTATGTATATGGATTATTTGTTAGTATTTTAGTTTTTGAAAGAGTGGGATGATTATTTATATATTATTATTTTTTCTTTTTCTTTTAATTTTCATTTTTTTCACGGTGGAGTTTGGGATCCTAAAGTTAGATATCAAAGGTTCAAAAGGTTCAAGGTTCCTATTTACTCTACTATGTTTTGCTTTTGTTTTTGAATTTGGAAATGGTGGCGGCGGCATGAGATCTCGTTGTTTTTTGTTTTGGATGATGGTTGGTCGTGGAAATATGGCTTTATTGTGTAGAGATCATGCACTGCATTGATTTGGGGAGAGAAAAAAAACCCAAATCGATTAAAGAATTTTATCTGGCTGGGTTACCTGGGTATAATACTTGAAGAAGAAAAAGAAGAAAGGTGGCGGATGGCAATGTCTGTTAGCCGAGCACCGTCGTACAATTGCCGCCACTAAATTTTTTGACGGTGGAACATAACAGTGTTTACTGAGCCGTCCAATTTTGGTTTTCATTATGTCAAACTTCATTTACATTGGGTTTTGCACAACCATTAACTACAGTATGATATAACACTAAATTCGGCAAGCACCCATTTTGAATCATTGTTCAAACGAATCTTATAGTTTATAATTTTTTACGGCCACCAGTACAACCAGAATGCATCCATAATGAAAGCTTTGTAACATCCAAAATGTAAAGCATTTGTAACATCCAAAATGTAAAGCATACCACCATTCGCAATAGTTATTCTTTTTATATTATACAATTTAAAATGATATGTTTAAAAAAGATCATTTATTGATCAAAATGACATTTTCTATAAAAAATATGATGTCTAGCATCAATGTTTTGTTAGGACTAGGAGTGCTAGAAACAAAAAGTTCAGAACCCATCGTCACAAAATTCAAAGATTAGAAATTCCTAATACTATTCACCAAAACAATTTAGAATTGTTCTCTTCAATTTTTAAACTTTGAAAACGCCATTTGTATAAATGCAGTATAATGACAACTTTTTCAACATAGAGAATCAAGTTATCATTCATCCATTGATCAAATACTCATAGTAGTTGTGACCGAAGAATTAATGCCAAGCTTGTAAAATAATAAGTATAGTTTATCATTTTTCGTCACAAACCAACTTGTGTGAATTGTTCCGAGCTTCATTTATTACTCTCCAGCCATCAAGTCAATACAAACTCAAGGTGATCAAGTTTTATAAATATTTAGACTTTGACAGAATTATGGCATGTTAGATAACACGAATTAAACAATACTAAATCGTATTAAAAAAGAGAAGAAAGTTAAAATATTATCAATTGTAGTACACAAACCTATCTAATATAGCGTATCAAACATGCCCTAAGAACTAACTGATCAGACATTGATTTGCAAAGTTGGGGATCATTACCCTTCAAGGTGGGGTAAATGAGTCCACCAAAAATTGATGGAAATTCAAGATAAACCAAATCCACGAGCGTCGTCATCCTCATCGAATACAGCATTTATAACAGAAAAAGCAAGCCTGCAAATTAGCATTCGCCATCATATAAGCAAGATGGAGATAGATGATCGTCCGGTGGATGCACTCAAAGTAACTATCAACAAGATTTCCATAGCAGAACAGGGCTACTTCACTAAAAGTGCATATTTGGTACACAAAGTTAGACAATATAATTTTAACTTCTTTTTTCTTTATTATATTGTGTGTTATGTAATCTTTCCTACCAAACATCCTCAAATATCGGCAAAAACAAAGAGATTTTACTGATATTATGGTCTGTTATGCCATATGATAATGCACACCACATTTAAGCAAAATAAAAATAAAGGTAAAATTGTAGCATTGGTCTCCAACCTATTGTCCGGGTAGCAAGTTAGCAATCAACTTTTCACTCTATTTGCACAGTCAGTCCCAATGATAGAAAGCGTTCGAATCTCCACAATGATCCATTAAATCATTACGTGGCCTTCATGAAAACATGTCTCACTTCAAGTTTTGGACATTGCTCCAAGTTGAGAAACAAAATCCAGCTTCATAAAGTGGGACATTTGAGGTCTACGTGAAGATTTATCCATTGTTGAGGACTCATTGTGCAATATAGTGAAACGTTGAGAACCAACTTGCTGTAGGTTGGAGACCAATAGTGCAATTTCCCATAAACAAAATCCTCAACAGTTAACTATGATAGCAAATGAGCAGTGTAAATCTCCTTTAAACAAATGCAATAATTGAATCCTCAAAAGTAAATAGAGTATTTTAAAGAATTGTTTGCAGACATGAAATTATTGAAAGCAACTAGATATATTTATGAACATATACAACGATAACCAAAACAATGTTGTAAAGTTCAAACTACACGAGGTCAGAGCCAATCTACTTCAAACAAAGACCTCTTGTAAATAGCAGGTTTAATTAGCTAGTTTAAGTTTCTAAAATTCAAGAACTGAGGAGCGAATATCTAATTCTTCATTATTGGAATAGAAGACTGATAGCACAGCAGAAAATGTTCCTGCAGCAAAAGTTCTATCCCCAAACAACAACCGAACATTTAATGAGCATAATACTAAGTGAGAAGTGCGTGCACTCTTCATTAATCAAAAAATTAACAGAGAACGAGTCTCGTACGAACCTGACAATGACTATGGTGAAGAAAACTATATAAAATCCGAGCTTGAAAATCCGAGCCGTCTTCTCGGCATTAAGAACTCTGAAAACTTCGGTGACATCAATAAGATGCTGACGTGTCATGTATCTATAATGCAAAATAGGAAAAAAATAGCAAAGTCAATATTCAAGTTCAAGTAACATCGATCCCTACAGAAGCATCTAGCACATAAAAACAAGAAGATTGAACCCTGATAAGAATTTGGAATACTGGCATGATATTAAAAAAAAATTACCAGCAACCAAGGCTACATAATAATTGTACAAAGTAAACTATAAATGGAAAATAATCCTGATAATATTACATAATGTACAAGGAAATATAATCAGCCAACTCAGGGAAATAAATTGACCAATTGTATTGGTGAAAGGATCATTAACATATCGGTCAATGATCCTATTTGTTTCCCTTCTGAATTGATGCAAATGATGAGAATTTTACTCATATATTCAAGATCTTCAACACTCCCTCACAGATTGAACCAACCTAGCTTGCTTATCATTTCTTGACTCTGCTTTTCTCGGAAAGTCCTCTATAAGAACATTCGCCAATTGTCATTCTGAAGGACTCCGTGACATAGAAACTTGGCCATGTGTTTAATGAGATCATGCTAAGTATGGTTGAAAGATGCTGATTGTTGCCTTGTTATAACTCATTGAGTGGTTGTTATCCACCCTGAGTTCCTTCGTTATACTTAAGCCGCAGAAGCTCACAAATGCCCAACGCCATTGATCGAATTCTACTTCAGCACTTGGCCTTTCACTAGCTTAATACTCCAACATACTAGGTTATCTCAAATAAAGGTGCAATATCCAAAGGTATATCTTCTATTACTTACTCATCATGCCCAGCCAAAATCTGAGTATGTCCAAATTATTATTTTCTACAAAGACAAGTCCTTTTTCCCAGACCACCCTTAAGGCATAACTTGACTAACCATGCTTACTAGAAATGCAATGGCTGACCTAGTATGTGATGCAAAGATCAACTTACATATTATCTTTTGATAACTCAACTTTTAATAAACACTATTAATCTCTGATTAGCATCCATTAATGACTTAATGACTGGTGAATCCCGAAGTACATCCCAACATACCATTCTCTTTAAATTGTGTGATCAGTATGGTGGTAGTGATATCCCATCTTTTGAACAGATCTAAGAGTCTTTCAAAATATGCCAATAGTTGTTTCAAGCAAAACAGGGATTTCTTCAATTTGCACACTTTATCCTCTAAATTTTGCTTCAAATCCTAGTGGCTATTGTGATTCCATAAACACTTCTCTCCAATTCCCATGTAAGAAGGCATTTCTACATTAGTTGATGAACTGGCCATTATAGACTAGAAATGGTAATGATGTTATATAGGATCAGTGTAGCTGGAAAATTACAAGTATTTCATAAGAATGTGATGGGGAAGAATCTTACTTCTTCGCATTATAATATGCAGGAAGCAGTGTCAGCAGGAACATGAACCAATGGCCGGTCAAGAGAAACAGAATGCAGAATGCCCCGTGCAATAGAAACTCAGGAACAATTACAACATTTATGCGAGATGCTAGTTCATATGGGTTCAAATAGTCAGCCTCCAAATCTGATAAACATATAAGCTACAAAAAGCCAAAGACAATTTCAGATGCGCATATGTTGAGCAAGAGTAATTGACGCACTAATCATATCATAAACAACCACCACGGAAGAGGTATCTCCAAACACAAAAACATATGCAGGTGCAGGACAGACCCCTTTAATGGATATTTAAGTTTGTCCAACAGTTAGAAATATAGCCCCAGAAATCAACTGAAAGGGGACAAGATATAAGGCAAAAATACAGAAAAACTGAAATCTCTCCAAGGATCCCTAAGAGTCTAACTTAGAATGAATTTCGCTAAGTTGCGCCGTTAAGCTGAAAATACTGCAACAAGAGTTATTCCACTACTGCTTTAGATGAGATATATCAACATACAGATTGGTTGGCATCCTAAAACCTAGAAGATGGGTTTCAGCTTCTTGATCCAGATTTGTCAGATCAATATTTGCAATTTAGCTCGCCAGAGTTGAGTTCTTCTCAGCATAGGGAAATAGATGGAGATTTCATTGAAGACGTGCCAAAAAAAGGCACTTATTTTAGGTGTGAAAATAGGAAGTAGATTCAGATTTATTTTCTTGTAATAGTTCTTAGTTTTAAGTTGAGAAAGTTTTGATTTTGTTACTATGCAACTTTCAATTTTCATTAGGAATATTAGGTACAAATGCGTACCATATTTCTGAATAATGTACATAATTATTCATGATATATGGTGACATTCATTTCGTCCAGGTTGAGAGTGAATTCCCAAGTCTTCTTCTGTTTCGTCTCCTATTTCTCATTCTCTTTCCTGTTCTGCATCAATTAATTGGCAGAGATAGTGACAGAAATTTCATTGAAGCATGTAATAGTTCATGTAGAATGAGTTAATGAGAGAAAGAAAAGATGAGTCAGAATTGGGAGAAAAATGTAGAGAGTAATTTCTACATAATTGAATATATCAAATTTAATTGTCTGTATTATACAAGAATATTAATCCTATATGTAAAATTCCCAACAAAAATGGAAAGTAACCAAAATAACAAAATGGACCAAACTTAAAACTAATAACCGCGACGAGAAAATATATCAAAATCTACTCTCCAATTTGACAACTAGAATAACTTTGTACATTTGGCAAGACTCCAATTCAATGTTCGTCTTTTCCCCAGCCCAAAGAAAAGAGAGAAAAAAAGAAACTCAACTTTGGCAAGCTAAACTGCATATAATGTTCCAACAAATCTAGACCAAGGTGTTGAAACTCCTCTATTATCCAAGTACCATTGGTGCAGCAAAAAAAAAAAAAAAAAATATATATATATATATATATATATATTCACGATCGCGAGAGAATTTTCTCCGCTTCATCGAAAGAAAAAAATAATATATAAATTCGTGTGTTTATACGTCTTCAATATCTCTTTCAAACAAAACTCTCCCCAAACAATCTTCTCCTTACACTATTCACTACCTCAATCCTAAAATTATAACAATCGTAACTCAGATCGTCATCCTCATCCATCAAAACTCCATCAGGAACAATGGAGTTCAAATCTCGTGACCCATTCTCATAGATATTACGGTCGGATCCCACCGCAATGAAGCGATATACTAGTATATATTCACGATGGAAGAAAAAAAGAATATATACGTATGTGTATCTCTACATTTTCAATCTCTTTCTCCAACGAAATTCTTCCTCAAACGATCTTTTCTTACCCTACTCAATCCTAATACCATAACCACCGCAACTCAAATCTTCATTATCGCCCATCAAGACTCCATCAGCAACTAAAAGGTTCAAATTTCAGCGACTCATTCTCATAAATCTTACGGTCAGATCCCACCGCGGAGAAGCGGTATACTAGTAATATATATATTTCCTCCTATTTGAACTAACCACGGCTTCTTTCTTTGGCTAGAGGAAGAGTACTTTGAACAATACCCCTTTCTCTTTACAGAGCATACAAAAGACTGTAGCTTTTGAGAAAGATTCGACTGGAAGAGCTGTGATGCCGATAGATGCAGACTAGAATTATGACAAATTATGCAATATGCTTCTTCTGGTTTTCAACACAATAATTTCGAAAGGAATAAAAAACACCCTCTTGTTATCCAAATTTTGCTCCTCAATGAACAACATACAACAACAACAAAAATTGGATGTCATAAACCCAATAGCTATGTATTCTTTATCCCTTTTTATCAATTATTTCACCAACTAAACACCGAAAATTATATAAATTGTTTGCATAACAGTGCGGATGATCCTCCAAAATGATCACTAATTTTCTTTTATTCTTTCTTTATTTTGGTGTATCCCCTGATTATTTACTTTATAACAAATCAACTGTGAAGATACTTAGTTTGTCATACTTCATTTTCAAAATTACTTTTTTTTTCCTAAAACTTACAACTTCTAAGCACAACCAAACATAAATTAAAATGCGAGTGCCAGCATTTAGTGCTTGCTAATCTTTCCTATTTAATCTCAAGTTTTGGTAATCAAGCAATGCATTGTGTACAACAAAAATTAGCCAAAAGGGCTCAAATAGAGGCAGCCCCCAAAAAAAAAAAAAAAATTGAAAAAATAAGTACCTGGTAGAGATTGGCCGCCATGAGGACCAGATTCGTAATGAAAAAGAATAGCCAGAGAACCCATTCCATTGTTTAGAATTTCGGCTCTCTTTTTCACACACACACTGTGATAATTAAACGAGCATATATATATACATATATGTGTAACAGTGTAAGAAAGATAATCTTTTTTCTTGAAGAACTTTATGGGCACGCCGTGGAAAAGATTTTAGCTTTTTATGATGGCTATGACTTGCTTTACACTCGCCGTGCTACTCGGTGAGAATCGGAACCCGGAGGGTTAGCACAAGCTTCATTTCATTGATTTTTACGGAGGTTTAATTATACTAGCTTAAAATTTACTTATAAAGTTAAAGAAAAGTAACTTTCGTATTTAATTTAGTAAAACTACTTACAAGGAGAGGAGAGGCATGGTATGAGTCCTGGAGAGGCATGGTAGATTACAAAGTTCTTATACTCATATTATTCATTTATCGGATGGTGTTATACGAATAAATAATGACAAACTCCCCAGCAGGAGATCAATAATCATGTTGAGATGTCGTGGGGTGGTGGTTATAACAATCAGTGATGATGATAAGATTAGATCAATATCTCAACATGGTAGATTACAAAGTTCTTATAATCATTTTATTCCTGTCGGATGGTGTTATACGAGATGTGATAAAATAGCTAACATGTTTCAAGATATTTCGAATTTTTAAGTATTCAAGTTGTAACAATTTGAATATTGAGTAAGTAAAAGAAAAAAAGAAAGTGATTGTTCTAATAACTCTATGGTTGATCGTTGTTTAATTATTTCAAATTCATATCTTCATATTAGTACAATTTTTGCATCAAAATAATACAACTTTTACACCAAATTAAAATATCATCTCCAACCCATTAGTTTGTACCAAATGAACGATATAGATTCTCTTTTCTTACTTTTTAAATTCTTAGCAATTAATTTATTTCAAAGTAGGAAAAAAAATTGCATCAAATTCATATTCAAATGAACAGTGTGCCATATCCGCAGCACTATTCACATTTCTATTTTAGTGTTCCAAATTGAAGATGGATATGAGCATTTCTATAATCCATTTTGGCATTTGACTACATTTTAGAGTATGGGTTCATGATCCTTAAGAATTTATAATTGATTAAATATTATTTTTATCTATAAATTTTGTAAAATTATAAATTTTATCAATTTTTTATCTATACATTCCAAAACTTTCTCTTTTTACAATTTTAAAAACTTTACCAACGTGCATATTTGTTAAAATTACTTATTAATTAATTATATTTGAAGAAATATAGTTTTCCCACAAAAATTTCATTCGGCCTCTTTCTCCTTTCTCAACCCCCCAACAAAGAAAATTTATGCAGGCTGCCATGAAGCTGCAACCTGTCAGCTGTGTTGAAAACGCAATATTATGCCCAAAGATTCAATCTTGCGTTCCCAAGCAAGACCTCAAAGGCCATTCCGTGGCTGTAAGCACCACTTTTTGTCACGTTTACCTTTTCAGAGCTTCTTATATTTGATGATATTGGATTTATTGTTCTTTTTAGATTTTTTTTTTGTTTTTCAAAAAATTTGATAATTTAGGTTCTTCTATATTTTGTTAAATTCTGATACTTATACTCTGACTCTGTGTGTTTCAGTCTGTTGTGTTGAAAGTTATTATTCTGGTAATTAGAAACGAATCAAATGTAAAATGTCAGAAACTGTCAGTGATATATGTGGTGATTGGAATTTGTTATAAAAAAGTGAAAACCCACAAGGGGTTACTTAGCAATTGAGCAATGTTTACATAGTTTCAAGAAACCAAGGGAGAATCATAGTGTTTGATGAATTGGGCATTTTTTGTGTTTTTCTTTTGTGTTCGTATACGGTTTGGTTGTTCTTGCATCATATTGCTGCAGCTGTCATCTTGAATGGCCATGTTCAGTTAAATTACAGTAGAATCTCAGTGGAAATGGAACACATAAACTAGAGTATATAAACCACTGTTTTAAAAAGCTCCCCGACTTCCACGCCTAACCACGCGTCACGTATCGCCCTCACCTAGGCCCGAATATGCTTTACGCTTTTTAGAACAATGATATAAACACATATTTTGTTCCCAAATACATGTATACCTTATTTGCGCACATCTATTGATATGTTGCCGCATGCGTGATTTGAGAGCCTGCCTTTTCATTTAAAAGTTGTCGGGAGAGAGATGCCTTTTCCTTTCTCTGGGGAGGGGTGATGGTATGGTGGGTGGGTGGGTGGGTGGGTCTTGAGTCCCAGTGTTCCACTTCAATATGGATGATCCAATTACACCTAATTAGTGGGCATTGTCATTCTTGTTAGCCAGTTTTAAATGGAATGAAAAAGTTATTTCTCAACTGTGGATAGAATATTTATCCCAATGTGCTTAAATTGTAGATTATAGGTTTGGGAAAATCTGGAATTTCTGCAACAAAGCTTGCTCTTGCCAGAGGTGCTTCGGTTTTAGCCATTGATGAGAACGAGAAAGTGGTTCTAACGGGGGTAGATTTTTTTTCTGGTTTTTATTTTCTTTAAGTGCATTTCTTAGCTAATTTCTGACAGTGGATTTTATGATTCCATAATTGCAGCAAAATATTATCTCGGAGAAGCATGGTATTTTAAAGACAATTCTTGGTAAATTTGATCATGAGTTGCTTAAGGAGGCTGATGTGATAGTTGTTTCCCCAGGAGTTCCAATTGAGAATTATGGTCTATCATCACTTTTACAGTCTGTAAGTATGATATTTTGAATCTTTGATTTCACATTCTATATGAGGGGATGTTTGATAAAAGTTTTAGCAGATTTTGATAAAAGTTGATGAAATGTGTAGTTGAAAAGTTAATAAAAGTAGTTAAAATTAATTGTTGACTTTGATCTCAACTTTTTAGCAAATTTTAAAGTTAAACCAAACAAGGCCGAAATTAAATATATGCCCAACAGTACATTGTATTGCCACACCATTTATGTTTCACGTGCTGTAAATGCATATGTTCTTTCAAGTGCAAGCAAGGACATGCCTTGGTTTTTGATTGACATCTTCACCTACTTAAAATTTTGGATTTATGGCATCGAATAATTATGTGCACTGCTCCTATTTGAATCTAGGGAAAGCGTGTAATGTCCGAATTGGATTTTGCTGCAGAAGTTCTCCCAAGGGGTACCAAGGTTTTGGCTGTGACGGGAACTAATGGAAAATCTACGGTGGCCACGTTTGCTGGACAGGTTTGCTTATTCTTTCGTCTTTTTCTTTTGACGGATTTATTTGACTCATTCGAACTATTTCTTTACATATCTATAACGCTTTCCACTTGCCATTGGATGTGAAGAATTTCACGTGCCTTGTGCTTGTTGGAAATGTGCTTGTTGGAAATGGAATGTGCTTTAAATGGCCAGCAGATTGTTAATGAAAATGATGAACAAATCATTGTTGAGATAGACAAGAAGGGAGTGTGCCCTAACTTCTCAGTTAAACCTTTTCATATGATCTTATACTAATCCTACTCCATTTAATTCTCCTAATATCGAGCAACCACATTTTTATTGTCAGTGCGTTTGGGGATTGCAAGAATGAATTTATATGAACTTATGTTTTTAGTTCAGTTCTTTCTGGTATGACCAGGCCATATGTTTTTTGTGCCTTGCACTAATAAACAATATCTTGAATAATTCCTCGATTACAGATGCTCCATCAGTTGAATATAGAGACGTTTGTCGGGGGAAACCTAGGCATTCCTCTGTCCGAAGCTGCTTTCCAGTGCTTAACATCATCCTCTCAAATATTTCTTCAGGCTCGGAAGAATTTATCTTATTTTTTCTTCCATTTTCCTATATTTACATTGTGAAATTATATGTACTCAAAACTGGCTAATTCCTCAACGTATCCTTGACTTGCACAATTTTGAAGGTCTGCACACCTAATATCAAGCATTTATACAATTTTACAGGTTGCCATTGTGGAAGTTAGTAGTTATCAGTTAGAAATTCCCAACAAGTTCTTCCAACCTTCTGTAAGTTGGGTTCATATGTGTGTCTCAGGCATCCAATTGTATTGTATTCCACTGTACTTCTGTTTGATGTTCTTACTTTTAGGTTGCCGTAATCTTGAATCTCACTCCGGATCATCTAGAAAGGCATAAAACAATGAGAAACTATGCCACGATCAAGTGCCGTGTTCTTTCTCACATGACTGGCAAAAAGATTGCTATTCTTCCACTTGGTATGTAAACTGATTTCTTGTCACTTATAATCTTTATAGTGCATCTGTCTTAGCTGAAAACTGTTTAGTTAGTTTTGATGGGGAGAGAGTGGGTGCTGGAAAATGATAACTTTAAGACGTAAGTTCCCATTTCATGTTCCTCTGACTCCACTATCTATAATATTGTCACCCAAAGTTGAAAACAAATAGAAGGAGATTCTTGCGAATTCAGTTGGTTTTTTTGGATGACAGTGAAGTATGTAAACTGTCCAATTCTTTTTGACAAAATGATGAAGAATGAGGTGAATCAGATGCTATTTTCTTCTCGATACATTCTCAATCAATTTTTCTGCATTTTCCATTTCAATCTAAACTTCTCTTTGCATATGATTCATATTGTGTGACTGCACATATAAAGAATTTTAACACAATAACAATACACGTCTCAGGAAATCCCTATCTAGATGAAGCAATTGCTGGTCATGTGAATGAATGTACTTTTGCTTGGATTGGTGCTTATCCTGGTATTAAAGTGAGTAAGCTTTGATCTCATTTTATGGATTTCTGCAGTTCTGAATGTTTGGATTTTCTATGAGGGGCTGACCATTATCACGCATCTTCTGATGATATCATTAATTGTGTAATGTTCAATGCGCCCATGTATTCAATAGATACACTATTTATGGAATCTGGAACAGAGTGCTCTTGAAGTTTCATAATAGCGATGTCCTAGATTCGACATTACTTATCAAAAATATTTAAAAAGTCCTAATTTATCATTATTGATGTTGAAGACAACATTCAAATAAATAAATGTGTCTCCTATGAACAACCTAAGCTTTTAGATGTAGGGGGTTCAAGACTCACCACCGTCCCATTGATGAAAAATTGTCATGTGTCTGGCATTTAGATGAATATATGAATCAGGCTTGCACATGAGGGGTCATGTTAAGGACAATATTTAAATATGTCTTCTTTCTAACAACTTAAGCTTTTAGATGAGGCGGTTAACAATTTATATTGGATAGTTCTCCGGGAGTGAGTGATCCTAGTGCTGGTGTGGACTGAAATGCTTCTTCTCTCTGGTATTTCTCTTTAATTTCGTTCTTGGATACTGCAAATTAAATAAATGTCATATTTCTCAACATGCATAGATTGACATGGAGGCCAAAATTGCCAACTTTGAAGTCCCTATAATCAAACATGTATCCCAACTACCATTGGGTGCAATGAAAACCATTGGGACACAAAACTACTATAATGCTGCAGTTGCTGCATTATCTGTTATTGGTCTGGATCTTGGAATCAATGATGCAGCTATTTATTCAACTATTGGGAAATTGAGAGCTCCACCTCATCGCATGGAAATTGGTGAGTAGCATCATCTTTCTATATGTAATCATTCCAAACAGAAAAGTGGACTGGTAACTCCTCTAAAGTAGCATAGGTGATAGAGTATGCCCTATATTCACCAAGGAGGACCCCTAACATTTTCCAATCCCGTTTAATACAGAAGTTGTTTGGCGTAAAGGTAGTGAATGAGATTTTTTTGGAGCTTTAGTTAATAAAAGGAATGGTCAAACACCAAAATGAAAAAAATGAACATTGTGTAATTAGTCAATACTATCTATGACAGTTTACAAGGGGCATAGAAAATGACTCCTAATTCGGATCATCATAGAAATTCAAAATGCTGATAAGCATCCGTTAGATGGTTCATTTTCGGCCTTACTTTCTGCTTTTTCTCCATCTTAGAAAGTCGGAAGCTCTATATCAACAGCCCGCTTCAATCTTAATTATTGTACCGACTCTATTCTTTTACAGGTTATTGTGGGACTTGGTTTCCTAAATTGCTGGTCAAGAGATAAACAAAAAGCACAATTTGGATTATATGTGAAATATTCACTTTTTGATGAGCGTTATCTGTGTATTTTAACCAGAAAGTATGCTTGAAAATTAAGTTTACAATTTCCTCTCCTTTTAGTTTCTCCTATGAGTGGTGAGCAAGAATTAGATATTGAATCTCAACTTGTTTAGGTTGAACTAAATGTCAACTTTTGACTTGTTTAGTGACCTCTGACTGTATATATATGTATATACATACCTACCCACTATCTACCGGCCCATCTCTGCACATGCGCACTCACACCCTTGTTGAAATTTTAACTTCTCTTGCTTTTCTCTTCAAGTACTTAAGGATCACTTTTCTCTTTCCTCTTATGGAAATAGATAATATCAAGTTAATTGAGTTAATAAATGGATGAGAAGTCTGGAGGTTTACCGATCAGAAAATTTTCGAGAGCTACAGCCATTACCTCTTTTTCTTTGACCCCATTTCATTTATATTAATGTTTAACATCTGTAGACCAAGTAGAATTTACCGTCAACTTTTAGTGGTTTACCAGTTATTCTTTCTGCAGTTCACAAAGATAGTCATGGAATAAGCTGGGTGGATGATAGCAAGGCAACAAATGTCGAAGCTACGTACACTGGATTGATGGGTCTCAAAGAACGAAAGTCAGTAATTTTACTTGGTGGTCTCGCAAAGGTTACTACATTTTCTCAGACAACTCTATTCTCATAACATAATATGGTCATTTGCAATTAACACTTATAACAAGCTTTGCGGTAGTCAACTTGTACATTTATGGCATGTTTGGTAGGGAGGATTGGATAGCACTTGACACTATTAAGGAAAAAAAAGTTAAAATCTGGTTTATTATACTTTCGAGTTATGTTTGGTACTGTATACCAAACATGTATACTGTTCAATCTTTATAAACTGTAGGAAAGAAGTAGATAATGCTTTGTTTTAAATATGATCTGATACAGAAAAACATCTCACTGAGGAAAATACTACGTCCCTCCTATTATTGTGTTCACGGTGTAAAGTTGTGGAAGACTTGTGAAGATTAGACTTTCTTAAGCATACGAAAAACATTTTCTTTTGTCTATGTGCAACTATCTTTTACAAGTCATAATCTGTTATTTTCTTTCATGTTTTCCAGAGAGGTTCTTCTTGAGAGATGAATTTTTTTTTTCTTCTGTTATTTATTTTCCTAGGTTTCAGATTTACAAGGTTCTAATGGTTTTGAGCAGCTGGTAGAACCATTGAAGTACCACAGAGGTGTAATCACTGTATGCTGTTCCTTTCTGCTGGATATTATCATTAGTAATTGCTTAGAATTTGAGAAACAAATTTCCACTTTAATTGGTTCTTTTCCAAAATCTTCTCCCCATGGAAGTATATGTATATACTGACATGTGTGCATGGTTATGAAGTTTGGTTCTTCAGGTATGATGATCCAAAACACGCTATCTTCTAATGGTCTTGACATTCCTTGTATAAGGACCAGAGATCTGAAGAATGCTGTGAGGTTGGCAAAGAGTATGGCAAAATCTGGTGAGTCCTTTTCCCGCTAAAAGTTGTAGCATTGTTTTACCCAAAAATTTGTATTCTCAGCTGTTTGAAAGGAACCTTGAGATCCATATTTTTGTTAGAATTGTTTTGGATATAATCAAAGCAAGCAGAGGTCTTGGTTTGAAGTCTTGCCTCTACCATTAATGAAATTGTGCACCTATCATGTCTTTTGATAAAAAATGAATGTGGTTTACACTCGCGGGGCAGGTTGAAGACTTAATAAAATAAATAAATATCTCACCTCTATATTGGCTTAAGCTTTTAGATTAGGTGGATTGACAAATACCTTTGCAACTTTTTCCATGTTGGATTTCTAATATTTTGCTGGTCACGTGCTGACGCTAGAATTGCTCATATGGGTTATTGCGTAGAGGAATTTGAAAACAAAATGGTAATAATGTAAATTTGGGCCGCCTTGCATCACTTTGAATAGAATTGAGTGGTGCAATTCAAATATTACTATAATAGGATCTGCAAAACTATCTGGAAAAGATTCCTTGTCAGTTGTTAAGATTTACATTTCATGATCTAATGAAATATGCAAAGAGAGGAAGATGAAGATTTCTGTGAATTGAATTATGCTCGGTCAATGAAAATGAATACAATCCCGTACAGAAATATAGAAAAGAAGGGAAGCGAAGAATAAAGGCCTATCCTCTAGAAAGCAAAACTTGCATAACTGAAAACTCTGAGCTTTATTGTACAACTGTTTCTGCTGCATTTCCACGTGTCTTGCCTGATAAAGACCAAGGTTTTTGCTTGTTCAAGAACACATTTTGACAACTCAGAGCATGTAAGGCTGAGCCTAAGAGTGCAAAGTTACCTTTAAGTTTACCATTAGATGTTACTTTTATGGGAGACTTTTAGTTTGAAAACTTGCTTTTTGATAATAAGTCTACTAACTTTCCAAATAAGTGCTCATACTTCTTCCAGGCTTAACCAGACATGTTCTTAGAAATATCTGATAGCTCTATTTAGCATGATCACAATTCATCTTTGATCCTTGTTGTGTTACTTTTTAGGCTGGATACAACAGTTGAGGCCTGGATGCCTATTTTACGACATCTTTGTGTTCTTAATGTAGGGGACACAATTGTACTTAGTCCAGGCTGTGCTAGTTTTGATGAATTCAGAAATTTCGAGCACAGAGGGAAATACTTTCAGGAGCTTGCCTTCTCCGAATGAGTGCTCTTTGACTACCCGATATCGTTCTTTTTAGGATTCTATGTAAGCTATCCATTATCAATGGTCAGAGATTGAAGGCTTTGAATACATTTTTCTTTTGTTCATGTTTGTTACGCAGTAGTAGACATACAATTTGACACTATAATGATCAAGATTCTACTTTTTGTTCTTCCTTAGTAGTGTCAACTGCTCTCCATATCAGACATGCACTTTCTGTTTTTTCGGATTGCATGCCCCGCCCTTCTATAAGGAATGTCACGTTAAAATGTGGCTTTGAGCAAAATAATAATCCAAATTGACCGTTAAACTGCGCTCAAATTGTTTGACAAAGTGATGGAAGAATTGAAGACTGCAGAAGGCTAATACTACTATTGCAATTTGTGTTTCAGGTTACAGGTTTTGTGCGACTGTCTTTGTGCTGTTTCTCATCACAAGTTATGATATCCTAAGGTATGCATATATAATTTTATGAAACGTTGCTCGAAGAATTCCTGGAAAAATGGTTCGTGTATCGGGATTTGTGGACTTCGAGCATCTGAGGCCACTGGATTTCAAGAATGGTGGTGAAGTTGTTAAGGAAATTAGTGGTATGCATCCTTGGAGAAAAAGAATGAGGGAGAATTCTGGAGCAAATATCTTGAATCAAATAATTGCGGCTATAAACATCTACAGTATGCATGGAAGGACTCGACAGGGGCGGATCCACGAATTTTTTGAGCCCGGGTTGCTACTGAAAAAAAAAAATTTGCACTTTAAGACTAGGTTGTTACTAATTTTTTTTAATACTATAAAATTATTTTTTTCACGAGCGACTCAACACTATCATAAGTAAGATGTTTAACGTTTTCTTTTTACACATATCGTAAAAAAAGATCTAGTCATGTTCATATAATATTTGCCCAACAAAGCCACAAAGGTCCAATTACAAAATATATTTTTTCAACAGATTTTTTTTACGTAAAAAAAACACTAAAGTCCGTAAAAAGGATCGCTAATTATTTTTAAAACTATATAGACCATTTATGTTTTCATTAATGAAAAGAATAATCTTATTTATCAATCCATTCTTATTTTACTATCTCCATATTGGTAAAATCAAACTTTCTTCTAACAAAATTTCTTCTTCAACTCGATCCATTAAAATTATTTATTCTAATTGACTAAAGTCTTTAATTATAAATAATTTATTCAATTGAAGAATAATCATATGTAGGATGATTAGAAATAGTGAACGACAAATATTTTAAATTATTTCTTGATTTAAAGGCGAGAATCTTGACCGTGTATCTAGTGAAGGAGGTTGATGTATTTGATATATTTTGAGTGAGATCAAGAAAGATAGAATAATAGAAAAAAATTAATTGCTATAATTACAGCGATCAAGCTTTTTCGTGATTTTCTCTTTATAAATTTCAATATTTTTTTTCTCATGAAGTGTTAATAAAAATTTTAAGTATTTCCATTTCCTGATAAAAAAAAAAAGCAGCTTATAAGCCGCAAAAAAGCATGTTTGGCTAAAAGTTTACAGTGGTTATAATCAACTTTAGTCAATTGTTATTTATCACTTATCGTCAAAAAATTGTCACCAGCTCACACACCAAAAAAAAAAAATATATATATACGTCTTTCTAAAAAATTAACAATTCTCTCAAATCTCCTCTCCTCTATTTTCTTTTACAAAGTCATCTCTTTAACCCACTCTTTCCCTATTTTACAAAATTCATCTATAGAATTTGAATCGCAACTCTAAAATCAACAAATAAAGGATAAATTGTAGTGTTTTCAATCTTTGATTTTATTTACACTTATATCTTTAATATTTAATTAACATATCCATCACTTACCTTTTATATAATTAGCGATCGATAACGTTTTATGTTTTTATATAATTAGTAATCGATGCCGGTACGGCTACTAATTATATAAAAAATTAAGATGATGGATGTCAAGATTTAATACTGATGATACAAGTACAAGTGAAGTCAAAAGTTGAAAAAAATAGCTGCAATTTATCCATAAATAAATAACTAAGATTTCAAATAAATAGTTTATTAAAAAGTAAAAGAAAGAAATGAGTTATTCAAAATATAAGTAAAAATTGAAAAAAAAAATTCCCCCAAATTTCAAGTTCTCGAGAGAGTGAAGAAGCTTGAAGGAGCCACCAAACCGCTTTTTGATGATCCAGATTACTTCTTAAAAAGTAAAACTCACGCCTATAAAACTTGAAACTTGCATAATTAAAGTTCACAGGTAAATGTTCTTTACCCAAATTGGTACTCAATTCTTTACTTTTATTCTATAGATTCATTTATTTATTTGCTTTTTCTAAAAGCTTTTTCTGGACATTTCCACATATGGGTTTCTCCAATTAAATTCATTTTATTTGAATATTCAACAGGTTTTGTTATCTTCATTTCATTTTGTTTGTGGTTTTGTGGTTTTGTATAAAATGTAAATATTTTGTAGTTATTTATATTTATTATTTCTTTGAGGAATTTTAAACAGATGAACTATGTGGTTAGTGATAAAGATTAAATTTAAACAAATAAATGTGTTCCGGTTTATGAAAATTGTGAAGGTGTCACATTTAGATATAAAATGAAATTGGCAGGAGAAGAGAGTGTGATGAAGATTAAATATATATAAATTCGTCGGTCTCTCCGCTAAATCCTCTTGGTATTGAATAAATGTTTATAAACCTGCAGAATTATCGATTCTGTGCATAGGCTTAATGTAACTCTGTACGTGACTGTATATTATTTTTTGGTATTGTTCTTGTATCTCAGTAGTTGGGCATGAACGTGCTTCGATTGTTCATTCAGTTCATATAATTTATGTTATCTATAGGTAAATACCGTAATTTACACTTGAAAATTTTGTTCTTTCTTGTTTCTTTAATTGATATCAATTGGTTGTTTTCACTATAAGCAGCATCTATAAAGATAAGTGCTGCGTGTTTGCTCTTTTCTTGTACTCTCTCCATTCCCTAAAGATTCTTTAGGCTTACTTCTATTTTCATACATGTTAAGAAAATTTATTGCAACAATATGTTTTTCCCAGTACACCCCGACATTAATATAATAATAGTTCATATTTGTTGATAACAAGACATGTTAAATAGGGGTATATTAGAAAACTAAGAAATTAACTATAGTATCGACAAAAGAAGTGGACTATAATTTGGGATAGATAAAAAGAAAGTAAGCATATCTTTATGGGAATGAAGAAGTATTAAATTACTGCATACGCATATTTGTATGTATGATCCTATAGCTCTCTGTATTATCTGCTAGTTTACCATATTGATTTGAATTGGTATTATGTGGTGATTGGTGCTTAATGTATATTTTCTGTATAAGGTTTCCTGAGCAGTGGTTTGTTCCTGAGGCTATGCCAAGATGTTGATATGTTCTTCCCTTGGCACATGTACCAAAAATGTTGTCTACTTAATTGGAAGTGCCCGAAAACAGATGAGCAGCCAGGTTTTTGATGTCATCTCACAACCTTCATCTGGTTCACGCTGTTTGTGTCCCTTCAGCAGGCATCCAAAATTACAATATACAGCCGTCTATTCTTCTGAAGCAAACTCTTGTTCACCTGCCATTAACTTCCAAACCTTGCGAGGTTGCTGCTTTGGGTCTAATATATCCAAGCAGAAGAATAATTTCCATTTGTTGACATTAAAAAATATAGTTAATCCTAGATGTTACCGGAAAACACGTGTCGATATTTCAATAGGAGATGAAAACATGAATTTGAGTCTTTCGGTTCCTACGCAAACAAAGATTCCCAAAATCAAATGTAACATTGGGCTTGCTTCTCGGCAACAACGTCGTGCATCTGCTGGCTTATTTATTGGATTGTTAGTTTGTTTTTCAACTTCTGGGGCTGCAAATGCTGAAGCACCAGAGTCAAAGGAGAACAAGGAAGGTGATTGTGATGCTTCAGAAGCCCACTATTCACATGGGAAAAAAGTACATACTGACTACTCTGTGATTGGTCAGTAATAGATGGCTTTCTTTTCTGCCCTTTGTTTTTCCCTGGTGTGCTTCTGAATTTACTAATTAGGATTGTGAATTATATTATTATTATCGAAGACATAATTTAAGTAAATATGTTTGTTTTAGATTCAACATGGTATCAAAGCATTTAAAGATCTGTTGCCACCTATGTATGAAAATTGTGCACGGGTAAAACCTTTGATCAAGAAATAAATCTTGATTGCACGTGAGGGGCTTGTTGAAGACATAATTTAAATTAACATGTTTGTCACCTCTAATACCTTTTAGATGAGGCAGCGGTTCAACTATTAAATAATCGGATCGATTATGATGGTTTATCATGTTGGTGTTAGGTTAATTGGTTTGTTTGCATTGAATTTTTTGATGTACATAATTTCTCCATGCTGTGCAGGCATACCTGGAGACGGAAGATGCTTGTTTCGCTCTGTTGCTCATGGAGCTTGCTTGCGATCTGGAAAGTCTGCTCCAAATGAGAGCCATCAGCGGGAACTAGCTGATGAATTGCGAGCTATGGTATGCACGGATAATTTATCTGAACTTGAAAGATAATATATAATCCATATATGTAATTATCAAAAGTTATGAGACATCAGGGTGACGGGCAGATGTCTCTGGTTCACATGAGCCAAATGCAGGCTAGTTAGTGGCATATCTAGACTCTCCAACATCTGTTGTAATGGATAATCACTAGTGAAACTGTGTTGATACTTATCAATTAGTTACAAAAAATAGTATGATCAAAATGGAAGTCCTAAATTTAGGGGAAATTATCATTAATAATCTAAACAAAGGAATTTCCTGAATTTCATGATAAGGGGTCCCAAGGATATCCCTTACTTCCTCCATCCTTAGCTAGCTCTTACAGTTGGTGCGATAAACTGAGGAGTAAGTACCTAGGACAATCTTCAACATGTGACACTTGCAAAAAAATATTAGAGGTAGATTGTGGACACATGGGAAAGGCAGCCTTGCTAAAGAGCAGTATAAAGATGGGTTTGGAGTATCGGTGAATATGCGATACTTTTTGTGGGCAAAATCATAATTTGAAGAACATTAAGACAAACTTGCAAGGAACTGTGGCGTTTTTAAGTGTTCATTACCAAATATGCCCTTGTCTGGCTTATTAGAACATTAGTTTGAATCCCATCTTGTCAAATTCTTCCTTACCCCAAATAATGACAATTAACAAGATTTACCAAAACCTAAGCAAGGGAACAAAAAGTCTAAATGTAGGGGTAGAGCTATGTATGCTAATATCAACTTCCACCCAGTTTTAAAAGATTTTAATTTTGCAGAAGATTGAAGGGTGCAAGTCTTGTCACCCATAAAATTATTTTAAATTCCTGATTAACACATTGATTGCTTAATCCTTCCCATAAAATTATTTTAAATTCCTGATTAACACATATTGCTTCACGCTTAAAGATGTCTTAAAGGTAGATTTGTCATTATAAAAATTTGCGGCAGTAGTTTGCTAATTGCTGGTCTGCCAATCTTCTTAGGTGGCTGATGAATTTGTCAAGAGGCGGGAAGAGACAGAATGGTCAGTCTTCTGAATTTTGACTCTTTTTAGATTAATAGCTCTGTAAAATTGATGTTTTATAGAGTTCCTCTTCTTCTTCTTCTTATTTTTTCTTTTTTCTTTTTTTCATAAACTTACTGCTTTAATAGTACGTCTGTACTTACTTTTTGAAGTACTTCTACGTATTTTTAAGCCTAGCCAAACACGCTCTTTATATAGTCGTCGAAACTCATGCAAAGAAAATCTCAGATGCTTGTAATGAGCTCTCTGATCATTGACATTGGCCAACGTCATTAATTGTAACTTGTAAGCTTATGGAAGAGACACTAATTAATCAGATGCCACTTATTTCAGGAAATGATAAACCACATTTTCAGTATGGTTTCTTATTCAGACTATGCATAATTATTTTCATCTGGATCAAATGGTAGTGTCTTGTTCCGGTGATAATATTTTGTACTAACATCCTGGATTTCATTTTACTATTGTTTTTCAGGTTCATTGAGGGTGATTTTGACACTTACGTTTCACAAATAAGGAAGCATCATGTATGGGGAGGTGAACCTGAATTATTAATGGCTTCTCACGTTCTCCGGTAAGCTGTGCTTCATTTTGCATTTGCATGCTTGTTTCTGCATCTAGAAGCAGCTTTTACTGTTAATCACATGATAGACTTGTATGTGCAATTTTACCAAGTATAATCTCCTGCAAAATACCATTGACTCCTGTCTCAAGGCGCTTGATTTTTCTGTTCTTTTCTTGTTTCTTTTTTATTTTTACCTTAGGTAGGGCACTAGAGAATATGATAGACCAATTCTTGAATATTACTGTTGTTAGATCAAATATGGTATCACCATTTTTTGTTGTATTAAGGAGCATCTAAGTTAGTACAACTGATCCTTAGGACTAGACAGGCGTGTCTGGTTGAAAACAGTGTTATTTACTTTATTTATGTTAAACCACCTTACCTAAAGATTAAATGATTAAGCCATTAGAGAGGGGGACCCACTTATTTACCTAAATTTAGTTTCAACGCGCCCCCACACGTGCAGGCCATATTAATCTTTTGTTGAAAGTTTAGCATGTGCACAATTTTTACAAATCAGGAAAAATAATGCCATCATGACTGCAGGATGCCAATCACAGTATACATGTATGATGACGATTCCGGTGGCCTTATATCCATTGCTGAGTATGGGCAAGAGTATGGCACGGACAATCCCATTAAAGTCCTCTATCATGGCTTTGGCCATTATGATGCATTGCATATTCCTGGTAAGGGAGGTTCCAGATCAAGACTTTGAGTGCTTGGTAAGGACGCAATATTGAACCATTGTGGACACTAAATGGACAAAATTTTAGTTTCTTTTCCTTTCTTAATACTTGTCAATATTGTCTAATTCATTTTACCAAACATGAAACTATAGTTGTGGATGCACTAATGTGATATATTCTTTGCCATGAAATAAGATATAAACCCCTCGTGTTTTCTAATTGTTGTTGCTCTCGAAATTATGGATTAAGGTTTAATGCACAGAGTAATCTGTCGTTTGTGTTGCCCGTTCCAATTGTTCTATACTAATTCGTACTTATCCTTGCTTGATAGTCTCAAATTTAAGGTTTATACAAAGTTACATATCCACAGTGAGATTAATGGAAACATCATGCTTTGAAAACAAAAATTCGGTTATTTGCATTAAATTTTCGAGTTTTGGTGAATCTATTTAGCATTTTGATGTGATTTATATCCTTGTACCTGATGTTTTGGACGAAATAGATGGCAATACCAGCTAATCACTAAATTTGGCTCAAATTTTGTTAAAAACTAAGGGTATGTTTGGCATATGTTTGGTAATGATCAAATTATTTTATAAGTGCTTATATTATAAGTTGTGGATGAATGTGTAGATAAAAAGTGAGTTGTAAATTGTGAGTCTTATGAAATGTGTGGATAAAAAGTATGTTTGATCAATTTGAATAGTTAAAATTATAATTTAAGCAATAACATAAAATTAGAAAAACATGTGAAGGTGTTCGAAATATGTTTTGAATAAGACTTTATTTACCTATCTCGACAATAATACCAATAGATTTTGAGTACCAACCCAAGTGATGATATGAATGGACCACAAATTATGTAAAAAGTGCACTTTTTACATATAGGACAAACCTATAGGAGAAACCACTAACCTTTAGAACGAACCTATAGGACAAAAGGAACTTAACTAAGGGCATCTGACAAAGAGCAAACAGCTTATCTCAACTACTTTACTTGAGTCCCAGTACTGAAAGACGTAACTTCAGGAGTTTCCCTGAAAGAATAGTAAGGCTGGATGGAATGAAGGGGAAAGGTTTACAAATAAATCAATCAAAGGAACCAAAACATAAAGAGAAGCCTAAGCTCTAGGTCGATGTGGTGTAGACGAGCCCCAGGAGCAAAGCGTTCTTGCTCGTTCCTTGGTTGGAAAGGGCAGAGTTCCATTTTTGGGGTGGGTCTAGAGCGAAGGAAGGAGATGTGTGGCAGAGGGCAGTTGAGGCGTCGAACGAATGGATCGTAATTGAGCGAAACATCTGCTCATCGAAACCTAGCCCAACCTACTTAAAGCGAAGGTCTTGACCTGGAAGGATCGAAGAGAGCGCTAGTAGATCGAGCTGTAGGTGCATGGACTTGGCTAGTGAAGCACAAACCACTCATCTTTCCATAGAGAGTGCTACCCTAGAGTAAGATGAGCGACCCCAGTGGCAACGTTAGTCCCAAGGTAGCTTGCTTACTTCACTAGTCAACGAAGTGCATCAACAGATGTGGGCACATTCTTGCTTGATCATTTGCTCTCACTAGACCGCCCTAGAATGCGAAAATGTTTGGGCACTTTAGGGTGAGGTTTCAAAACTTTTATCATTCATCTACCATCACCAGCAGTGGTAGAGCTTAGGTTTTTTTTAACCCGTCTCAATTTTTTAGTTCTTTACTCAATAGTAGCTTTACTAACATTCTATTTGAAGAGTACCAATTCACCCGAGTCGAAAACTATCTTGTAAATATAACTATTGGTTCCAACTTGAATTATGGAAACAAAGTAGAAATGAATTATTTTGTTCGGTTCAATTTGAATTGGGTTCATAATTGAAATTTTTTGAAACGACAAAAAAAATCATAATTTTCAAACTTTATTTTATTCGCAAAAAAAAAAAAGATTATATTAAATTTTGTCCATCCATAGTGCTACTTTTTAGTAGGCAAATCGTTTTGAAATAATGAAATCTATAACTAGTGATGGATTCTACCCTGCAAAATGAACTTGCTTTGGTCCAACAACTTTTCAATTTACTATTAAATTTGAATTACGTGATTTAATAATCTCCCCTTATTCGTCACTAGCTCAGTCGTTCGACTAATTGTCGGACAAAGCACATGTACCACTTGGTTTCTAATTTTACTATTTAAGGAAGGCAATTTATGCTTATATCAACTTCTTTGTCCAAAAATATAAAGACGTATACATTAAATATTAAATAATATTAAAATGGTGTGGAGAATAATTTATTTAAGTTCTTATTTGCAGGTCAAATTTTAATTTTATAAAATGTTTAGCACGTGAATTATTTACAGTTGAATAATATTGAAATCTGAATTAAAATTTCATTTTAACATTATCTTCGACCACAATGATGAACAATTTTATAAATAATTAGTATACCTCTTTCTTGTGGTGGAGATTTATTACATGATGTATGAGAATGAGTCACTAAGATTTGAATCATTTTGTTCTTGATAGAGTTTTGATTAAAAGGATGACGATCTGAATTGCGGTAGTTATTGTTTGAAAGTTAAGTAGTTAGTAGAATAAGAAGAAAATCGTTTGAAAGAGAGTTTTGTTTGAGAGATAAATTAAAGACGTAGAAACATACACATATACTTAAAAAAAAGAATATATACGTTGCGTGTATCTACGTCTTCAATTTTTCTCTCAAACGAAACTCTCTCTCAAACTATTTTCTTCTTGCTTTACTCACTAACTCAATTTTAAAACTATAACTATTGCAACTTAGATCGTCATCTTCGTCAATCATGATTCCATCAGAAACAAAGGAGTTCAAATCTCAATGAATTATTCTTATAGATCCTATGATCTGAAATCACTGCAAAAAAACAGTATACTAGAAAGTTGAGCAAGAACAAAATCGTTTGAAAGAGAGTTATGTATTTATGATTCATAATTTCTTGCACCAAGGGCATGAGATCATTTTCCATGTATATATATATATGGTTGTGATAATTTCTTATTTATTGATAATTATAAACCTTGCAACGTACTCACAGAGGTCTTTCTACTGGATTTTTGAATCTTCAAACTTATTTACGTAAATACCCCTGTAAGTGGATCCTGAAAAGGCGAATGTCTAGCATGTGTCTTGTTGAATGATTCTCTGACACCCCACTCACGTGATGTTGAAAACCCCCTGAAATGACAAAAGAGTCCTTCCACCTTGCATTTTTTCCTTTTTCTTTTTAGATCAAATATTTTGTTCCAAGTTTAAATCAGGTCCTATTTTAAATTTTAATTAATTTTATATTAAAAAAAAAAAAAAAAGGTTTCCACCCCACTCCCACCCCACCCACCCCACCTCACCCCAAAATTCGAGCATCGGGAGGGATTTCTCCTCCCAAGCTCGCTGTGAACTCAGGGGGCAGCTGCGAAGGGGAGAATCCCCCTATTTCACCGCTGACAGTGGGGGATCTCTCCCATGTTTGGGCCCCCCATTCACGGCGACGGCGACTCGCAAACCGGGAGAAATCCCGGTTTGGCATTGCTGAATGGGGGATCTCCCCCGTGTTTCGGGTCACGACCAGGAAACTTGGGAGAGATCCCCCGCAATGAAACAGGGATTTCTCCCATTCATGTGAAACCAGGGGATTTCTCCCCCAGTTTCATGAAGCTGGGAGGATTTTCTCCTGCCGGTCACGGTCACGACCGGAGGGGAGAAATCCTCCCGATGCTCGAATTTTGGGGGGCGGGCGGGGGGGGCGGGGGTGGGAAGCCTTATTAATTATCAAAAAACTTGAAATACACAAGACTTCCAGGGTCGATTTCAAATTTAGTGAGACCAATTTTAGTAAAATCCTTCTGTGCTGGTGGCCCAATTGGTGCGTTCATTATGAGGCTGATCAACTTGTTGATTAAAATATAAAAAGTTTAGAGAATTTTAAAATATTCAAACTAGATATTTAAGTCACGGATTAACGTAGTTCAAGTAAAATTTATATACAATAATTATTAGAAAATTGAATGAGATCGTGAATATCGTGGAATTGATGAGAGAAATTGGATTGAAACTTGGTAGATTTGATTTGGTATTGACATACATCATTCTATCATTTCTTTGCATTTTTAACTTGAAAATATACAGCGTTTCATCTTTCCGAACAAAAAACATTAAGACTGATAGAAAATGACTCTGTTGAAATTGTATTGTGCTTAAAGACTAAATATGATTATGGGGCTTAAGAGTACAAATTTGTACTGTCTTTGATGCAATTAAGATTTTTTGGATTACTCAAATAGAAATTCCAAAAACAAAACACAAAACAAATAAGCAAAATGGCTGTCCTTAAGCCAGATTCAAACAATAGATAAAATAAATCAAAGATACATACAAGCTTCTTTAATCTTCTGAGTCTTCTCTTATCCCCATGCAAAATAAATAAATAAACTTAATAGTCAAAGAAAAATTCAAACTCCATAGCCACGTTACTCCAAACTTCAATCTCCTCGGAAAACATCCCACCTGAATTCAGACAAAACAAAATCATCAGTTCTCTTCACAGAACAGTGATTTCCTCTGTAATTCATGCAAAGATGGAAACTTTATGGATCAAAAAGATTAATAGAGCTTTATTCAAACCATTGATAATTATTGCATTCTTCTACGCATTCTGCATTTCTTTATCTTCTTCACTGAATTTAGATGGTGTGTCTCTGTTAGCACTCAGAGCAGCCATTACAGAAGACCCAAAACAAGCCCTTTCAACCTGGGTTGACTCAGATTCTACCCCATGCAAGTGGGCTGGAATCACCTGTGATGAAATCCACCATAAGGTCACCTCCGTTGAACTTTCCAGCAAGAATCTCACAGGCTACATTCCATCAGAGATTGGTGCACTCTCTTTCCTTACTTTTCTTGACCTTTCACATAACTTTCTGTATGGGCCGTTGCCACACCGGATCACCACCCTGCAAAACCTCACTCACCTTGACTTGTCTTCAAACAGTCTCAATGGTTCACTCCTCAGGGCCTAAGCAACTTGACCCATTTGACAGGGACTCTAAATCTTTCATTCAATCAGTTTTCCGGCGAGATTCCCGCGAGTTTTGGTCTGTTCCCAGTGATGCTCAGCTTGGACCTCCGACACAATAACCTCACCGGGAAAATACCTGAGGTGGGTTCACTCTTGAACCAGGGACCGACTGCATTTTCTGGGAATCTATATCTTTGTGGGTTTCCATTAAACACTCAATGTACAATACCAGAAGCTCAGAATCCAAGATTTTCCACAAACACTCAAAAACCCGAGAATCCGGGGGTTTCCTCAGATGGGTTTGTTGAGAATAAGAAAATAAAAATTGGGCCAGTGACTTTTTCTGTGATTTCTGGGGTTTTTGTGGTGGCTGGGCTGGGGTTTCTTTCAGTGTGGGTTAGGAGAAAATGGAGGGTGGCGGCGGAGGGCAAAACGGGAGAGGAAGAAAATGTCCATCAGGAAGTCAGGCCAGAGGAGGGGCAAAAGGGTAAATTTGCTGTTGTGGATGAAGGGTTTGGTTTGGAATTAGAGGATTTGTTGAGGGCTTCAGCTTACGTCATTGGAAAAAGTAGAAGTGGGATAGTGTACAAAGTGGTGGTTGGCGGCGGTGGGAAGGGGGTTGGTGGTCCAGTGGTGGTGGCGGTGCGAAGGTTGAGTGAGGGAGACAACACGAGGCGGTTTAAGGAGTTTGAGGCCGAGGTGGAGGCCATTGGTAGGGTCCACCATCCCAACATTGTCAAGTTGAGGGCTTATTACTATGCCAGTGATGAGAAGTTGTTGGTTTCTGATTTTGTTCGCAATGGAAGCTTGTACACTGCATTGCATGGTAAGAGTAATTCTTGTTAATTTCTTGCTGTAATTTTAGTTTTCTGGTTTATTTTTCATTTTTGTTTATGTGGTGGTTTTGTGTGTTTGGTTTATATATTATGTTTGGCGTAACATACCTAGTTGATGATGTTGCAAATATGTCTATGTTACTACATGATCAAGATTCTAATGCCCTATGTCCTTTAGGTCTAAACTTGTGGACGAAGTTGTTCAACAATTTGGAAAAATGCCCTCTAGGACAGTGTTCGGTCACATGTTTGTTGTAACGGATAGAAAAAGAATACATGGTTTCCTCGAACTTCTATAACCCAAAAACGGCTCCCTAATAAATCCTTTATGTAGTAGATATATTTGGTTGATTTGTAGTCGAAGGATAAGTATACAATATGATTAGGCTTCTATATGGTCCTATGTCATGATATTCTGTGAGGAATAACGTATAAATAATTGCTAGGAGTAAAACCTAAGAGTGATGTTTCGTGAGGCCCCACACGACCCGCATTTTAGGGTTATTTCCTATCAGATTAATGGACTTCAATGAGGGTCAGGCATGCAAAATGGTCAGGAAAAAGTTAAAGCACATTTAATAGGTAAATCAGAAGTAGGCAGATGATTCATTTAATTGGCTTTTTATTATCAGATTATGCCTGTTTGGTAGAGTTTAAAATAACCTTTTTTTTAAAAAAAAAAAAACTCATTTTCAATCACATATTTAATAGGAACCACAACTTTTATCAACTTTTCAACCATACATTTCACTGATGCATTGTTAAACCACTGTCAAATTTAATTCATTTTGAGGTTTTTTAGTAGTTTTGTTTGTTTGTTAAGAGGTATGATAAAACCAGTGGACAAAAAGGGAATTTAGGGTATGATAAGATCTTCGTTTCAGTTTTAGTTTCATCAGCAAAATCGTAAATTTCATATAGCATTTCGTATAACTGATAAAGCTGAGAAACTACGAAAAGTATGTTTGTGTGTAGTAAAATGGATAATATAAGAAATAAGAATATGTGCCAACAAGTGCACGTGACTCCGCTAATGGTAAGTTAAGGGAACAACCTCGGTACAACAAGTTAGAAGATTGCCCGTAGATCAAAACTAACATGACCTTGTTGTGAGGATTTTTTTTTTTTTTTAGTCTTTCGCTATATCTTGCACAGTAAGGAACGGAAGGGCAAAGAAGGATTGATGCAGATGACCTCAAAATTTTAGAACAGAAGCTCCAATATACTGTCTTTTAGCAATTATGAAATCAGGCGAAAAGCATAAACTAATTCCTTATCTTGTTGCTTGAATATTGCAGGAGGACCTGCGAATTCCCTGCCTCCACTATCATGGGCAGCAAGATTAGGGATTGCTCAAGGAGTAGCAAAGGGTCTAATGCACATTCACGAATGCAGTCCGAGAAAATATATTCATGGGAACATAAAATCATCGAAAATCCTTCTTGATGACGACCTAAAACCTTATATATCCGGGTTTGGACTAACGCGTCTTGTCTCAGGCACCTCAAAATCCCCGAATTCAGCTTCCAGAAATCAGAATCCAAGCCAAAACATAATGAGTCCTAAAGGTTTGACTTCATCGTCAATTATGTACATGGCACCCGAAGCTCGAGATGCAGGTTGCAAGTTCACACAGAAGTGCGACGTGTATTCTTTCGGGATCGTGCTTTTGGAGATTCTAACCGGTCGAGCACCAGACGTGGCACCGGACAATGATTGTAAGGGACTAGAAGGCCTAGTCCGGAAGATATTTCGAGAAGAAGAACCTCTTTCTAAAATTATAGACCCTGCTCTTTTGCACGAGGTTCACGCGAAGAAACAGGTTGTTGCGGCATTTCATATTGCACTTAGTTGCACGGAACTGGATCCCGAGTTTCGACCTAGGATGAGAACTGTTTCTGAAAATCTTGATTGCATCAAGTCGTGGTAATGTATCTAAAAGTACGTTGTAAAGATCTGTCTTTTTCTGGGTGACATTCATTGCAGTAGCTTTTATTAGTTGTCCTGAATATCCTCTGATATGAAGGCATTTTGATCTCTTGGGAAGAAAATTGATTATCTTCGTAATTCCTGAATCTGCGACTTTACTCAAGTCGCGGTAGTACTAAACAGTATTAACAAGAGAAATCAAATATTTTACGTTGTATTGTGCAATACTAACTAAACTGTGCCCTGAACATACCACACAATAATTATTCAAGCATCTATTGAGAAATTTTGTGATGTAACAGTTGAGATAATTACCTTATGTAAATGTCGAGAAAGGGTAATGTTCCACGTCAATTCGACTCACAAAATGGGAAATGGTTCAAAATTCGGTCGGATTAAATGAAAATTAAAAATTAAAAATAAAATTTGGACTACAATAACTTGACTGGTTGGATCAAGTCTAGAGTACTATGTTCGCTCTAAAAAAATTATTTATAAATTTTTTTTTTTATTTTTGGTGGAGTTTAAAAATAATTTTTGAAAGATTTGATCAAAATTGTTGAAAGTATTTAAAAAAGTATTATATTTTGTTTAGAAAAAAGATTTCAATCAAAATTGATGATTAGAGTCTTCATTTTACAAATGGTAAGCATATTTATGTTTAGAGATAGCAATGAACCGAGTTGGACCGGCTCGGCCCTTTAAAAGGATGAGCCGAGCTGTCCCAAATCCACGAGCCCGAACCGGCCCGTGGCTCATGGGCTACACAGGCTGCACGTGAACTTTTTTTTTTTTTTTTAAGTTTAAAAACTTAAAATAAAATAAATTATGATAAAATTGACATTTAAAACCCTACTATTTTTTTCTGGACATAAGATCGGCTACTTTTAGCTTAGCGGAGTTAAAATTGTACACGAATAAGTTATTATATGTACAATTTTTTGTAAACTTAAATATCAACACTTAAAATAAAATAAAAATTAAACAAATTAATAAAAATTATATTTACATTTTATGTAACTAGCTCTTGCACCTCTTCGCCCAATATGATGTTTACTTTATCTTGGATTCGAAGTTCTGTATCATCTCAATCTTTTAAACACATTAAACTCTCTAATATGTCTGGTTTTAGTATTGACATCGTATAATTCATAATTCTACCACTTGCACTAAAAGTAGACTCCGATACTACAGTTGATACCGGATGTGTTAGTAGATCGCTTGTTATAATAGAAACAATGGGTATTGACACTCATTTTGTTTCTACATTTGTGACATAGGAAAGCGATAATGAAGAACTAGATTGTTGAATTTCCAAAAGAAGAAGAAAATCCCAATAATCGATAGCGTTATTTGATGACGTATAAGAGATATTGGTACACGAGGTCTTCTAACATTCCTATCGATTTTTGCTGCGTAAAAGTCGTACATTTCACATAATATTTTTTCCTAAATTATCATAAATTATTGAATTCTCGTAACTTAACTTATTATAAATTTTAGAAATAGTATGTCTTTTACTTTCTAAATTTCCTCTAAAGCCCATAATTGACGCTAACGAGAACAACATATATAGTTGTTCCCCAATATTTTCTAAACTCAATCTCTATTGTTACTACAATATTAGAAAAAATTGTAAATGTCTTATATTTATTAAAATTATTTACAATAAAATAAAAATGCACGTTTGTTCTAGTTTATTTAACAAAAAATAGTTTATTTGATTAAAAAATTTGTCTTGGTAGTCTGACATCTTTTTACTATGTCAAATAAACTAGTTTATAAACTATACCAATGAAGCTCTAATGGACTAATATGGTAATATACGCTAGCACATGTGTTTGTGGCGTCGAAAAAAAGTTTTTAAAATTTTCTCACATGGAATGTGAATTTTCAATTATATGTTTGCAAATCATATTCTGGATCGTGTAAACATCGGCCATTATAATAAGCAGTTATATAATTTTCATAACTTTTACATACTTGAAGCATTAAATAAGTAGAATTCCACATATTGCCAATGTCCGTACTTAAAAGTTTTGTTGGAAGAGAGTTTTTAACACATAATTAATCAAATACTTGATTTCGAGAAGGTGAAGCAAAAATATAATTTAGGGCATGCTTAAATTTTTCTAATTGTTGACCTATATACTTTAAATCATCTTGGACAATTAAATTAAAAATATGATATACGTATCGAACATGAAATAAATTTCCACCAAAATTCGAATTTAATTCTCGAACTAAAATCATCATGAATTTGGTGGTCGGTGCTTCCTCGTGTGTTGTATTGATCCATTTAGAAAATAAAAATGTAGAAGTAAAATGTAGAATTGTAAAAATGTAGAAATGTAGAAATTCAACTATAAATTATATAATAAAAGAGATAATATTGACAATATAATTTTTTGAATTGTGTAGATTGAGAGAATTGTGAATTTGTGGGAGAATATAAAAATTTAGTGGAGTATTTATAAGAAAAAAATATGGTCGTTAGAAAAAAAAAACAAAAGGGACCCAAACGATCTCAAAAGTGATCGTTGAAGCCCACGAGTTGGTCCAACAGGCCAACCTATCATTTTCAAGGGCCGAGCTGGGCCCGCGAGCTTTACCGGGTTGAGTCGTCGGGCCCACAGACTGGCCTGGCCCATTTGCCATCCCTATTTATGCTATAATTTTTTTTTGCACTACAATTTAATTATAATAAATTTCTCAACTTTTGCTCATTAGACATTTATGTCCTAATTTTTTTTTATTATATTCTTATCTTCAACTTTCTATTAACTAGCACATCTTGTTTCTGATCAAGGTTTGCATCAAAAATTCGTTGTGATGGTATAAAAGACTTATTTGACTTACTTTTTAAAGCCTTTCATATAGATTTTAAATAAAGAGTTTAAGAAAAATAAAAAATACAAAATTTTGATGAAAACATAAATTTTTATAATCTATACCAAACGGCGCTAAATACAACGATTCGACAAAATATTTTAGGCAAACCGATATTTGATATAAAACTATCATCAAACACAAGATGTGTTAAAAAGATAAAGATCGAGAATAAAAATGCGACGATTTTTTTTTTGAGAATTTATAGCATGTTGGTAGTGTTTATAAGTACTTATAAGTTGATCAAATATTATTTTTATCTACATATTTCGTATGATCCACAACTTTTCTCTGCACATTTCCTCAAGAAATTTATTGCTACCCAAAGATAGAATGCACAATTACTATATTTCCTATAGGTTAGGGACCCCAGCTGCTATATTTCCTTTGTTCAAGTTGTTTGCAAACTTATAAGTAATAATTAGTAGAATAACTTTTATATTGATCTAAATTCAAAGGCTTCCAATAAATTTGAAAGGGAAATTGGCGCAAATGGTCCCTAACGTATGATCTTAGTGTGCAAATGATCACTAACCTTTCATTTTTGACAGAATGGTTCTTAACCTATCTATTTAAGTGCGTAATTGGTCCTTTTGGACTGATTCCGTTAAAAATTCATTACAAACATTTTATTTAGGTGCGCAAATGGTCCCTCTTATTTGTTTTGTCTTTATTTGTAGGGGTAAAATAGTCAAATTACATTATTTTTCAACATTTCAATTGGGGCGCAAATGGTCCATAACCTCGGTTTTAATTAAAGAAATTTGCAATTAGATTCCCTAAACTTTACAAAAGTAAAAATGGATCCAAAACTTTAATTTTTTTTTTAAAAAATTCCACCATCTTCCTCAAATACCCCACCGCCACCGCTATCAGCTATCACACCGCCAGAGATGGGAATTTCTCCTCCCTCTTCGTCGGTCGCCCAAGAAGAGGGAGGAGAAATCCTCCCTCCGGTCGCGATGGCGAGAATTTTCTGCGATTTCTCCTGGTTCGAAAAGGGAGATTTCTCCACTTGTTTCCGCCAAGAGAAAGGAAACTACGTTGTAGTGCATGATACTTGTATATTTCATCCGGAGTTCGAAATTGTGCTATCAATCTCGAGCTTATGATCGGACATTGGTTTTGTTTCAGCACAATCTTAACCGACTAGGAAGGCGCACCTTTCTTGTATGTCTTACCTAATCTATATCCTCGCTTAAAAAATGCTTTCCAAATTTTGTATGAAGAGATATTTCCTGTTTTTCCTTCCCAATGGAATTTACTTTCAAGTTATTCAATTGGTTGGTGGAGTATCAATGATGCTAAATCATCTAATGAACTACAACAACAATGATGTTACTTACTCGAGGTCAAGTTAAGTTCTTTGAGGAGACGTTGAAATATACGAAACTTATATATTTCACATTATCGATAAAAATTACTGTTGCAATGAAACAAGGGGGGAGAAATCCCCTTTTACTACGACAATGAAACTGTGGAGATTTCTCCCCACGGCCGTGAAGAAGGGGAGGGGAGAAATCCCCTTTTAAGCAAGTGGGGTGGGGTATTTGAGGAAGATGATGGAATTTTTTAAAAAAAAATTAAAGTTTTAGACCCATTTTCACTTTTTGTAAAGGTTAGAGAATCTAATTGTAAATTTCTTTAATTAAAACTCAGGTTATGGACCATTTGTGCCAATTGAAAGGTTTAAAAACAATATAATTTAACTATTTTACTCCTACAAATAAAGACAAAACAAATAAGAGGGACCATTTGCGCACCTAAATGAAAGGTTTGTAATGGATTTTTAACGGAATCAGACCAAAAGGACCAATTGCGCACCTAAATGGATAGGTTAGGGACCATTCTGCCAAAAATGAAAGGTTAGGGACCATTTGCGCACTATGGTCATACGTTAGGGACCATTTGCGCCAATTTCCCAAATTTGAAATGTGTTCAGAATTTAATCCCGCCCACAACGGCACCGTTTATGCATTATCCAAATTTCGATTTTGTAAAACTGAAATTTTCGATGTATAAAATACCGCCCAAATTTCATTTGAAAATTTGCCAATTCACCCTCTTCAAGATTTCTTTTCTATTATCCTTACAAGCCCGCCCTCCTCCCCAACACACACACAGATGCACAGCAATTGAATTGCATTGTTTGCACTATCACCATCACCATCGCCATTGCAATAATCACTTCAATTTCAAGAAGGTCGTCGAAAATAACCCCCAAGAAACTTCGAAGGTATGTCAGATTTTTTTGTTTTAGGTTTTCTTTAAATATGAAATTTGATATCAGGGTCGCCAGGAAATGACGTCATGTCAGCTGGTTTGATGGGATGTTGTCTGATTTATTGTTATAATCCGATTTGTGACACTGAATAATTGTCATTTTCTGGCAAGAACCAACCATTTGTTCACTGGAGAAACTTCATTTTCTGTTTAAGATACATTTCTGGGTTCGCCGGGAAATCACATTTCCTCATCTAGGTTACTCTAAAACATCATTTTGTTGCATCTTTATCATACGGACTATATATTAAGTTATTGATACTCTATATTTTGCTCTCTCCTCGATGAAGATTACTGATACAATGCCGGAGGCAAGAGACAGATTATCGAGGGCAGAGCACCCGATAGCTACCTACAGACCAAGGTTGAGGTCAATTACTTTGGGAGGAAATGCAGGTAGGGTCGATACTGTATTTTTTGTTTCCGAAGACGAGCCTGAATCTGCACAAGGTATTGGGACTCCGTTCCGGTGGAGGGATACAATGATGACCGGGGCACGTGGAACAATAGGCGTGGCTGCTGCTAGTCCTGGTGTTACAAGGAGAGGTGGTGGTGGTCGTGGTGTTGTTGGGAGGGGTAATCTGGGAACACCAAGAATTGGGCGGGGATGGAATGTGAATACATCACGTGTTGGCCAAGAAAATAGATCCCCACTCCTTGGAAGTGGACAAGGCCGAGGGAGTGGAAGCGTCCTACCTTCTTGGTATCCAAGAACGCCTCTCCGTGACATCACTTCTGTCGTAAGGGTAATGGTTAATTCCAGTTCTCTTTCAATGTCTCTTCATTTGATTTTGGTGATTATATTGGTTAAACTTATCTTGAATTTTCATTTGTTTCGTGATTCTGTTGGTATAGATGTTCTTTTGTACATGTATTGCTGGTTATATCTTTGGTCGAATTTTAGATGGGGTAATGCTTATTTACAGTTCAATGATAGTCTTGACTAGACTTGATATCCTCTTGCATGTTTTCTTTGTTGGGATAAAATCATAAAAACTATAATCCCTCTTTTATGTCAACTAATATATAGCTAGGTGACCACAAGTAGAGTATACAGAAAATATCAACGTGCACATTAAACACAAACAATTTTAAACATGGAAAACTCTCCATTCGAAAGGAACAATCATATGACAGAAATTAATCATAAATATTACTGCAGCAATTAATTCTAACGGAAATTAGAGACGTACAACAACAATTGAAGAAAATAGGCAGGCCAAGGTAGTGCCAACTACTTGGGGGCAAAATCAAAGCCTTGATCAGCTAAACTACGCCAGCGGGTTTCGGGTGAGAGCCAGGCCTTATCCTGACCATTAGGTTAATAAAAGTAGGAATAATGGTTTTTCTCCCATCATTTCTATGTGTAGACCTAGGTTTACATTTGGATGGATACTTAATTGTCTAGTTATGTGATTCTAATCCTGAATTTGTGTATGCATATGAGTCATGAATGGTTGAATTCCTATTTTAATTTTGGTTCATTTTGTTTATGCAACTACATGGTACACAAGCATAAATATATATTATTTGAATATTTTTTAGCTTTGTTGCCGATTTGGATTTTTTTATTGAACTTTGATAAGTGACTAAAATACGACACCATTTGGTACTTAGTTTTCTCTGAAGCATTTTATCCATCACGCAATCTATAGATCTAGCTCGTATCACTGCTTCCAAGATGGACAATATTGGCTGTTAATTTTCTTCTCTTATATCTGCAATGGCAAATGTGTAAGCGTCAAGTATCTTGTCTGCTATTTTCATCCTTGATAGTTTAGAGTTTATTACGTAGTGTATTTCCTGAATTTTTTTCATTTATCATTCAAGTTCCTCCAGTTCACATGTCAACTTAAAGCTTGGTGTCCACTGACTGATCTCCTCAAATAAGCAGTGCAGCTAGTACGGTGTACTAGTAATTCTATTCCCTTATATGAACTGGAAACTCAGTTGCATATTTATTTCTTGTAGCCAAAATTAGACTGTATATTTGTTTGTGTCAACGTTATAAAAATCAGTTTGGCCCGATGTGTTCATCTAGAAAATCTAGTCGGTTATTTACTACAATTCGTGCAGATAAAAATTGGTTCAAAATCTTTGGGAAACTGTTGACTTGACAACGGGTGGACCTGCTGGCTTTCCATTTGAAAAACAAGAATAGATTATGTTAAGACTTGAGTTGAACCATATATCAAGCAATGTTAAGAATATTCTCGACAATATAGAACCTTAATGTTTGGTCATGGATACAGATTTTTTTTTTACATTGATGAAAATTAATTTATGTTTGTAAACTGTTTAGGGTTTATATGAATATAATATATTTATTTAGTCAATATACACATATATAGGCAATCGAAAGAAGATCTCGCTTGAGAGAAGGTGAAGGCCTACAAACTGGGAGTCCTATTCTTCAGGACCAGCCAGTTCATTATCCTTTTCTGTCTACACCAGGTGCTCCACTCAAGCACAATATTTCAATGATTTCCCCGAATCCAACCATTGGTACTAGTTGTTCAGCATCGATTGGTAAAGTGCCAAAGTTATTGCTTGATATCGCTAATAAGAAGGACGAAGACTCAGGTTGTTTAACTCCACAGAAGATGTTGTTGAACTCGATTGACAAAGTCGAGAAAGTAGTGATGGAGGAATTGCGCAAACTGAAGAGGACTCCCTCTGCTAGAAAGGCCGAGAGGGAAAAAAGAGTTCGGACTTTGATGTCCATGCGGTAAATTTGACGAGTTCATTTTGAAGTCCTCAATCAAGGTTGAGGTGGGATTTCGAAGGAAAGGAGTGAACGGCTGACCTGCATTGGATGGATAGATCATCTCTTGATGATTAGAATCCCAGGTTTGAGTAGATATATCGCTATATCCTTAATTTCTGCTATGTAGCATAGTCTTTTGAGGTTCATCTCTTGATGATAATCTGATTACTGTAATAATTGTTGGTTTCAGTCTGATTTTTCCTGCTGCTGTTTATGCAGATACTGATAGATGGTTTTGTATTGATGTTCATAAAAGGGCACTTTTTTCCTCTTTACATGGACTACTTGGGATTTTATTTTCTATTCTTACTGATCTTCGTAGGACAAATTTTTTTTTTTTTTTTTTTACCGATCTTCAAATGAACGAGTTGGGTTGAATTGCAGGGATAATCTATGGAAACTATAGGGAAGATTTTGTTCAAAGAAGTGAGGAGATCTTACTTGAGCAAAAGGGGGCGGACTAAACCTTCTTAACTTTTATTTTCAAGTAAATCTATCCAATAATGAAAAATGATTAATATTGTCAACTTTAAATTTCAAATTTATTGAGAAAAATATTTAGGTAATTTACTAACTTTTGGTGTTGTACAATTCTTAGATTGTAAAGCAGAAAATATTGCTGAAGAATACATATTATGAGTTCAAGTTTAATAGCATTTATTCTAATTCTTCAAGCTTAATTTGCCTTTATGCAATTTTTTAGCTTAATTTATATAGTAAGGGCAGCTTTGTTGTTTAGAAACTAAAAATTTTAAAAAAATTCCAAGTGTAAGATTTGAATGCGTCGAGTAGGTGCTCAACATGTTATTAATGTATTGAATATCATTAGCCTTTACATAATCTAATAACCTGATTTAATATGAGCTCAAGTGACTAAATGGCAGAGTATTTTTACCGGTCCCTTCTGACTAATTCAAGTCAATGCAATTAATAGGGTTAAGTATTTCAATTGTCATTCAACTCTCCAAATTATTTTTCATTAAACTGTATAATTTTTTTTTTCCTGAGTTACATTGAACTTTTTTAAAATGTATTTTACTTAATAAAATATTATCATATCTATCACTCTATTTAAAAGTTAATAAATTTAAAAGACATTGTAAATAGAATTTTCACATATTGCATGCTTTCGAGTTTCGATGTTAGTGTGTCATGTTATCAAAATTACCAGTGACAAGCATTTTCAATACGATGAGTGACGATTGAGATAATATTTTGATAAGTTTAGTGGTAATTTGAAATTTTTTTTTAAAGTTCAATGGCAATTCAGAAAGTTTTAAAGTTAAATAACAATAGAAAAATATTTAGAAAAATTAGGTGACAACTAGATGTTTAATCCCAATTAATAAGAGAGGCCAATCAATTTTTTGTCAACAAATACTAAGAAAAATAATGTTATGTTCAACTCTATTGTTTTAATAATGTTGTGTTCGATTCTATTGTTTGATAGAGTTTAAAAGTAACCATTTTCAATCTAGTTCTCGTTATTTAACTCGGATCAACAAATTTTGTTGATCAATGGTCATGTCCGAGCCCCATATTTTATGTTGGAATATGCTATCTAACTTGTTAGCTCGTGTTAGCAACAAGAAAACAAACAAAAGATGCTTTTGTGCAAGGAAAGGAATCAATAAAACAATCTCCATTCTGTCTTTTCCTGCTTAGGGTTCATCCAGAAATTATTAATTTTCTTAATGATAATTAACTACTGATTATGGCTATTATTTAAAGTTATTTATTTAAATTATAAAAATCCACTGTGTTTGACAGAATGTTAAATTAAGTAATATTTCTCCATTATATGTACATAATTTGTTAAGCCTAATCATCTTCATACCAGCCATGGATATTCAATTCCAGTACTTTTTCTTCTCCATCTGCATAATTTTTGCAGTTGGGATTCTTTCCTTTATGAAGAAGAGTGGAAATTCCAAGAAAAATATTCCATCGCCGCCGGGGCCACGGCGCTGCCGGTTATCGGCCATTTACATTTGCTGAGCTCCACCTTGCACATTTCCTTCAAGAAGTTAGCTTCTAAATATGGGCCATTTATGCTGATTCGTGCCGGCGCAACCACTTCATATGTTGTCTCTAATGGCGCCATAGCCAAGGAAGTCTTCAAAACTCATGATATTAAATTCGCAGCCAGGCCGGAATTTGGCAGTTCAGATTACCAAATATATAAGGATACATTGTTTTCTACTTTGGATTATGGGAAATACTGGATTTTCTTGAAGAAAATATGCATGATGGAAATTCTTTCCACGCAACAGATTAATCGGTTTGCTGATATTAGAAAGGAAGAGATGATGGATTTGTTGAGAATTATTTTCAAGAAATCAGAGGAGGGAGATGGATGTGATGTGGGAGTGGAATTTATGGCGATGACGAACAATTTGATCTCGAGAATGACGATGAGCACGAGGTGTTCGACGAACGTGAGTGAGACTGCAGAGATAAGGGAAGTGGCTAAGGGTATAACACTGATTTCAGGGTTGTTAAGTTTGGGAGAAGCATTTACTGTGTTGAAGAAGTATGATGTGTTTGGGGCTGGAAGAAAGGTGAAAACCCTTTTGCTTCGATTCGATGCTTTAATGGATGGGATTATATCGAAACACGAGATGGAGATTCGAGGTGGGAAAAAAGAGAAGGATATGATGGATATTCTCTTAAGGATTTCCGAAGATAAAACTTCTGATGTGAAACTTACTAAAGCTGGTATCAAGGGCCTTTTTTTGGTTAGTCGATTGCCTCCCTTTGTTTCGTTGAATTGTCTTTTATTTTTTATGTTAGGAGCATAAATGTATTTTTTCTAAAGGAAAGATAGGAGAGCGCCCCTTCTCCCGAAGTTACAGGGTGATTTCCCAAGTTCTTTTGACATGGTGCTCCCAAACGCCTTTTCTACACTCGATTTTTCCAATCATAAGTTGCTTGTGGCATGTTTGGTAGAAATAAACAGATAGTATTCGACAATATTGTGGAATAAAAATAAGCTAAAATTATATTTATTATACTCTTTAGGCATATCCAATATTGTGTACCGAAAGTGCATCTAAGGAAAATCTGGTTCTGATTAGAAATGTGTATTTGACAGGATCTTTTCTTGGGAGGTACCGATACCACAAGTGTGGCTTTACAATGGGCACTGGCAGAACTCCTTAACCATCCAAATTCCTTAAAGAAACTTCAGAATGAGATCGACAAGACTGTGGGATTAAACAGGCTAGTCGAAGAATCAGATGTCCCAAATCTTCCATACTTGCATGCTGTTGTCAAAGAAACTCTTCGACTACACCCTTCATTGCCCTTGGTGTTCAGAAAATGCAGGGAGGACTGCAAGATCAACGGTTTTCCCATAGCCAAAAATTCGAGGGTCGTAGTAAATCTGTATGCTATCAATCGCGATCCAAACGCTTGGGAGAATGCTGCAGAATTCGTGCCAGAGAGGTTCTTGATCAGTACTATAAACGCGATTGGGCATGATGATCCAGAGGATATGAAAGGCCAGAATTTCAGCTATGTGCCATTTGGAGGTGGACGGAGAGGTTGCCCGGGAGCTGGTCTAGCAACATCAGTGTTGCATATTACACTTGCAGCAGTAATCCAATGCTTTGATTGGAAAATAAAAGGAGCTGAAAAGGTTAATATGGAAGAAGGAGCAGGATTTTCTGCAGCAATGGTTCACCCTTTGCTTTGTTATCCTATTTTACGCGTAAATCCTTCCAATATCATTAACGGGTGAATCGGATTTGCTGGTTTACTACTTTATGCAAAGAATTTCCACTTGTGATAATAGGAAACTATCAATGTTTCTTTTCCAGATATCAGATAATAGTATTTATCTAAAAAGTTCACCTACGCACCGAGGCGCCCCATGCCTAACCACGCCTTGTCTAGACCTGAAAAATTTGAAACTTGATCTCTACGCCTAATCATGTTTTATACTTTTTAAAACATTGGATAATAGTAATTAATAAAAGAATACATGTAAAAAAAAAATCCGATTCAATGTATTGAGATAGATCGTAAGTGCACTGGAAAGTGCGCAAGACTAACATGTTCTTCAATTGAAGTTTCTTTAAGAACTTGGAAACTTCCCAAGCCACTCCGAATCAGAAGAGCGCATACGAGAATGTTTAGCGAAAGAAAATGTGAGCAATGAAATCTGTCAAACGTTGAATAAAAGTACGAATTAACAAAGGAAAAAACAGCAGTAAATCAAAATTATTAAGAAGAATAGTGTGCCCTCTAGATTATCATTCAGTAAGCTTCCTGTAATTGCTTACTTAAGAAAAATTAATAATTATTCAATCAATGAAGTCCTATTCCTTGTTTAAGGTTGCAATTAAAGCTCAAAATTTATCCCATTTTCTTGTTTTGTCCCGTTCCCCCTCAATCATTGTTGTTGTAGCACTATGTTTGGCTAAACTTAAAAGATTAAGGGTTTGTTCGGTTTCCACTTTTTCCTCATTTTTTTGCCTAATTTTTTTTACTTTTCAAACTTTTTACACTACAAAAAAGTTTGAAAAATCAAAAAAATAGACAAAAAAACCCTTTTTTTGAAAAAAAAAAAAAAAAAACTACACCATTCAAATCCTAAGTATATTCATTGATCTCCTCCCATGGTGGGAAGTATATTCAAACAGACATGACAAAAGTGAAAGACTAATAAAGCTTATTTTGTAGATCAATGCCCGTCTAGCATGTGAAAGACTAATAAAAATTTTGTAGCGTGTCTTGCTAGAATCAAACTTGTGCATATGCAGTGCTCTGAGAAACTATAATAACAAATGATGCTACAATCATGTTTGGATTTTTTTTATCAAATCTACGTAGATTTGGTACATCACACTATTCGTGAAATAATGAAAATTGTCACCAATTTTCAAATTAGTTATTCCATATTATTAAAATAAATAACTTAATTATTTTTGACTTTGACAAAAATAAATAACTCATTTTCAATTTTACTTATTTACTTATAAGTAAACCTTTTAAACTTAGCCAAACATGCTGTATAAGTGCAATAAAATATGGATAATCTGAGGTGGCTTCAGGACCCAGTATTCTATTCCACCATGTCTCAACGACTCAACCTTCTTCTCCGCCCACAGTTTTTGCATTGAAGATCCAAATATTATATCCCTTTCTCTGTAATCTATATCCTATCTTGACTATTACATCCACTTTTCTCTCTTTTCTTCTTTGATTCAATGCGCATCGGTTTATAAATTTTAGCAATGTTACATTTTGCCTTTAACTGATGTTTTGTTATTGATATTCATTAGATCTGATTAGTTTTATACTCTTAATAATTTGGACCTACGATTCAATTTCTTATTGGCCCAACAAATATTTCCCTTTTTTCCTCACAGAAATTGAAATTCTTGGGTGAAACTTTTGTTAATTCAATCTCCTTTGAGCTGTTACTGTTCTATGCTGATTTGGGTTCCTCGCAGAAATTGAAAATCTTGAGTGGAACTTTTGTAAATTCAATATCCTTTTGAGCTGTTACTGTTATATACTGATTTGGGTTCAATTTGAATTGATATAAACTGATTGAATAACCCAAATTTTCATTGATTTTTGGGTTGTCTTGTAAAATAAAAGTTTTGGGTTGGATTAGAAAATGGTGACTGTAAATCTTGGAACCCTTTACTATGTTTTGGATCATGTATATGGTGCATTATTGCACAGAACAAAGATAAGTCCTCCATTTTTTTCAAGAGGTTGGGGTGGAACAAAACTTGAGCTTTTGGAGAAAGTGATAAAGCAATTGTTCCCTGATGTAGAAGGACAGAATTGGCCTCCTACTTTGGTGCAACCTATTTGGAAAACAATTTGGGAAACCAAAACTGCTGTTCTTAAAGAAGGGGTGTTTATGACACCTTGTGATGAGCAGCTTCTTAATGCATTGCCTCCTGAAAGTCACAATGCAAGGGTTGCTTTCCTTGCTCCTAAGTTCTTGCCTCCACAAAAGATGGCCTGTGTGGTTCACCTTGCAGGTAATAACATGGTATAGTTTTGTAACATCTCGGTACCCGGTTTTAGTTTAGTGTGATTTTGTTAGTAATTGAAAGAAATAAATCATTTTGTATCTATGTTTGCTTGTTTTAGTAGAATTATTTCAAGCAATTGTACGACCATAAAATTCGACCATTGTATCTTTCTGCCTTTTCATCTGGCAAAAGTTCCTTCGAGATTTTTATTTATCGTTCGACATAACAATGATTAGATCAGCTATGCTTTACGAGTATTAGCTTTATGATCTTTGGGTTGTAAAGGAACAAAATGCCCATAAGTTATGAGTAGGGGAAATAGCATGCTTTGTGGTAGTTGCTTAAATCTTTCTAGCAATGAACCGATGAAGATAAATTGATGAACAAACGCTATTGAAGTGTTTTTACAAATTTGGGGCTTATTACTTTTCTAATTCAAGAAGTTATTCCAGATGTGTTTTCACCATGAACCCTAAAGTTGCATTAGGGTGAAATTTCTCATTAAATTTTTAATGTGTCCGTATTGATAAACAACCTGGAGTCATACTGGCATACATAGTTTTCTGATCTGAGACTTGAATGTTGAAATCATCTTTTCCTTCATGCCACTATGGGGAACCCTTAATTTAATCATTTTTTCCAATACATAGCTGCTTATGGGAAGGGCTACATTACATTAAAATAAGTGGTCATAGAGTTGAATAAGATTCATTACAATTCAGATTGAGGTGTTCTGTATATTCTTTCACTGTATTTTTAGATGCAAAGAAATTCACTTGGTGTTCCTCTTCATATTTTATTAGCTGCACAAGTCAAAAGAACATGCATTTTTGTCCTAAAGTTAAGATGAGGCTACTATTCGACAATGTCACCAACGTCGATAGTCCACCAAACAACCATCAAGTAGAAAATTTGTGGAAGATTGAGGGTTGCAACCTAACAAAACGATAAATCAAGTTATAAAGATTGAGTGGTGTATGTTGGGTTGAGATGGGAGAGAAAAAGAGAGGGAAAGAGAAGGGGAGGCGGGGGGGTTGTCTTGACCGCTCAGTTTTGTAGGTTATTCAAAATTGTAAATGACAATTGAAACGTATACTTTTTTCATAAATGAACTTGCACGTTGTATATCACCTTTTCAATTTTAAACATTTTTGCTTTTCCCTCATTAGATTATTATATTTTGATTGAATTTTTTGGTAAGAGATTTGTTAATGAATTTAAATTCTGGCTATGAGGACAACTAGTAGTGCTTGCCATACCCCTTTTCAAGTTGTCAGAGTCCCATGTAGGTGTAATCTATTGCTTATAGCTCATCCTTTCAATATATTATTCAGAGGCCCAGTACCATGAGAAGATTTTGCAGTTTGTTGATTATGTGCTAATGAACAATGATCCTTATTCTGCCATTACATTTGTTTTACATCGAAATTGTGTCTGCCTGTGGGCATGTCATGTATGTGCTGCCTCAGAAAATAAGATAACAGATACTAATATAATATAATGGAATGGAATAAATCGTTTCAGATTAAATTCTAAAATTATGGATATACAAATCTTTTTCACTACTTATTTATATCTGGATTTGCCATGGATGATAATGATGTCACACAAACGTGCTTTCTTGCATTCTTTGTTACTGTCTAAGATGATTAAAAAAATGATTAGTAGAAGTTGAGCAGTTGAATTTAATGTCTTTCTTTCCCTCTAAGGCACTGGAGACCATACATTTGAGCGGAGATTACGTCTTGGTGGACCATTGTTGAAGGAAAACATAGCAACTATGGTGCTCGAGAGGTTACCATGGAAATTTTAAACAAACGGCTTCAACAAATTGATGACGTCTTCTCATGTTATGGGATCTAATTCAAGCTAAATATGTTGTTGCAGCCCTTTCTATGGAAGAAGACGTCCAATGCTGCAACGTGGTGCAAAACTTTTGTGCGTTAGCGACTTACTCTTATTAGGAAGAGTCACCATTGAAGAGGCCCGTAGTCTTCTGTATTGGTTAGACTCGGAAGCAGGGTTTGGCAAAATGGGTGTATGTGGACTCAGCATGGGTAAGATTCAGATCTTACCTTGATCATGGTGTAAAAACATTTTTACACTGATGGGATTTCACCACGTGAATCCTTGAGTTGATTTTCTTGAATAAATACTGTTTTGTAAACAAGAACCCATAACAAGTCCAGCAAGCAAAGTACATTTTATGCTGCTTTTAGAAGACCGCAGTGGAGACAAGTGGAGCATTACTGATACAGATATAAATTTTGGGTTATCCACCTAAATGAAGTCTTTAAAATGTTGAATGAAGTCTGACACTAAAATCTCTCTATTCTGGATACATGCATGAATATTTACACGTTATTGTTGCTATTTACCTTATTTTTATTCTTAAAAGTGATATATGAATTTCATTTGAAGACAGATGCTTTAAGTCCACGAAGTTTACTTTCTAAAACTTCAGTAGTAAGTCCAAATTTGTACATGCACACGGAGACTCACGCCGCGTGCATACACAGTTTATATACACACATATATCCATAACTGCATTATTTTCTGATCAATGCCATATTGTCTCGTCTGGGGTAAAATTCTGCTCAATGCTCGAAATTGTGTATCAGCATAGTATATTGTTATGTATTTTAAAGTAGCTTTCCTCTTTTCAGTCTCCACTTTCTTGAGAGTGATTTATATGCTCTCCGTTTCCAGATTTCTATCTATTTTAATTTAACTTACTTTTGATTATATAATCCATCATAAGAAAAGTTGGCATGCATGTAAGGATACTTGAATTTCAAGGAATGCATCTAACATTTCTACTTAATTTCTTATCTTTCTGTAAATCTTGTTTTTTCTTGTATAAATGAAGGAGGAGTACATGCAGCTATGGTTGGATCCTTACACCCTACACCTATTGCTACTCTTCCATTTCTCTCTCCACATTCTGCTGTTGTAGCATTCTGTGAAGGGATTCTAAAGCATGCCACTGCATGGGAGGCACTGAGAGACGATCTTGCTGCTCAGAAGGCTGCAACAACGATTGAGGAGGTCAGGGAACGGATGCGAAACGTGTTGTCTCTCACAGATGTCACACGTTTTCCGATTCCCAAAAATCCCGATGCTGTTATATTTGTTGCTGCTACTGTAAGTGAAGCATTCCAAATAAATTATTCATACCATTTTCTATATCAACATACTGTTACTTTTCTCTTTGAATTTTCCATGTTTCTCATGATCTGAAGTTGTATATTATTATGAAAGTTTTGCTTGTACTAGCAATACTGCTATAATAGCATTATGGACAGAGACATGATTTCCTTAGATTACCTCTTATCTTTTAGTTCTCATGGTGTTATCTTATGCTTTGATTGAATCAACTCTCTGGCCGCGTGGCCGTGTAATACGGTCATATTGGTTTCTCGGTTTAGCACGTATCTCGTGTTTAAATTCAAGCCCACAATTGAAGTACTATAAGAAAACTATTAGCAGACTCTTGTGCACGGCATATTGAAAATGAGCATTCGAGCCCACAATTGAAGTAGATGTATGCTGATGAAGATTAAATTTAAATAAATAAATGTCTTCCTCCTTTGACAGCTTAAGCTTTTAGATGAGGTAGTTTAGTAGATGCTTTGCTCTATGAGGAACCTTCCATAAATTTTCTCGAATTCTTGACTTAAACTGAATTCTTCATATAATACATTAACTACTTGTTTCAGGATGATGGCTACATCCCAAAGCACTCGGTAGTCGAGCTTCAAAAGGCTTGGCCGGGTTCGGAAGTGAGATGGGTTACTGGTGGCCATGTATCGTCTTTCCTTCTTCACAATGGTGAGTTCCGCAGGGCAATTGTGGATGCACTTAACAGATTACAATGGAAAGAATCTCCTTTGTGACACTGACATTTCGTGTGAAGAAAGTGACCATATAATTGATTCAGTAAGTCTTTCTTTGTCTCTAATTCTCACTTGTATACTTGATTGTAGTATATATGTGAACGCACCCAACATGTGGAATGAACAGAAGTGGTGCTTTGTAACATTCACTTTCTGATTTGAAAAGATAATATTCTTATTTGAAATCTCAATAAAACGGTGTATTTGTTTTTATAGTATCTTCTTCCTTTGAAATATGAGTTTCACTTATAGATTGAACACTTAAACTTTATTTGCGATCATCTTGTCAAGCCCAATTATCAAAATCAAGGTTTAAAACACAAGAAGTTTTAATTCATGTCTATAACAGACTCAAAATCAATAGTGTTCATGCATGCGAGAGAGCTCGTGATGCTAGAATGTAAAGAATAACATAAACTAGATGTCATTTTTTCTTTTCTTTTCGCTCTTGTCATTACTTTTGTCTATGCTAGATCTTGTGTATTGTATCTTGAGATTTTCGTCTCTTTTTTTCACCTAGTCTTTGCAATCATGTCTATGACTTCTCTAGCTTTCAAAAACACTTGTGGCTTACTTGTTTGGTAAGGTGGAGTATGTCTTACTTAATAGTATTAAAAAGAAATAGTAGTTAAAATCTTGTCCATTTTGCGGTAAACTCCTTTTGTTGTCCATTTTTCTGTCGACTCACATGACAATTTTTTATAAAAAATGTGGACAGTTTTTGTGAATAGGGATTGTTTGTGTAATTAAGTAGAATGAAAGGTTGGGGCCCAATGTTGCAATTTTCCCTTGTTTTATGCTAGATGTGTTTTTGTTTTCTACTTTTTGTTGGTTTAGAATTAAAGATAAGAAAAACTGAAAAGAAAAAATACTAAAAACTACTTTTTAATAAATTTATAAATGGAAAGAGCCAAAAGCATCTTAAAATTCACTTTTGATAAAGGAAGAAGTAATGGTAGAAGAAAGTTGAATTAAAGAAGAATAAAGAAGGAGAATAAAGGCTAAGCATCTTTACTACCACGTTTGTATACACATAAGCTTACTTTATTATCCACTTCATTTCTCTAAGCTCCACCTTCTTTACCTTCTTTCCTAGGACCCACTCTTAAAAACGAGCTGTCAACAAGGATTTAGTTACTTTAGTTTTTTAATATATACAACAATAAACTAATGTAACAGTGAAAAAAGATTCATTTACTCGACTTTATAATTTATTGAAACTTCAAACTATGCTTAGAGGCACCAGCTCATATGATTAGATTTGGTTTAGATCTTTCAAATTCCAATAGATATAGTAGAATCAAACACTCAATATTTATATCTTAATTTGTTGATTTTGCACTTGTTAATTAGGAAAACAACCTACACATGAGGCCACCAGCTAAAATGATTGGATTTGACTTGGATCTTCTAGCAGACGTAAAATCGAATGGAATGAAGAAAAAGAATTATTATCAAGCTTAGTTTGTTGCTGCATTTTTATTATTTATGAAAGCAACTTACACTCGAGAGAACCATCTAAATCCAATTGAATTTGGTTTGAATCTTCTAATAAGCGTAGTACTAAATTGAACAAAGCAACAAAACTCAAAAATTTAGTGAAATTAAAACAGGTTACACATGGATGCAAAGTCTCTAATGCTGAAATTCTTGAAAAGTTCATAAAAGAAGAGTTGAAAGGTTATAAAATTGCTGAATTCAGGACTAAACAAAGCCAAGAATCTCATAAAGCAAAATACAAACAGATTTGAAGTCTAAAAAGGCTACTTTTGTCATCACAAATAAGGCATCAAACATCTTTTGTTAAAATATTTCATGTTTGAAAGTTGTTCTTTTTCCTGGCTAATAACATAGAATTGTCAACTTGATATCATGCGTTTAATCAAAGCAAATTTGTGACTTTTTAATCATTTCACACTCATACTCCACTAATGATGACCCCCCAAACCCAACCCCACCTAAAAAAAAATAAAAAAAAATCACGTCTTCATTGTTTAATGTGATTAATAACAGAGATGTCAAAATATTGGAACAACTCGAGCTTGAAGAAGTCTGTACGATTCACTGTCCAACCTAGAACGGTTTGTAGAGAGCTGTGCGAAAGCTGGTAGGCATGGCCTATCTGAAGGGCACCGGCTTGAATTTAAGAAAAGATTTTTTTACGCAAAAATATAAAATAACCTGCAGGCTTAATACGGTCATAACCATGTTGGATACACTCAAATCAAGTCGTGCCAGCTCAATTGACACCTCTACTTTTTCTACTCAAAAGCAATGAAATAGAGGGCAAAAGTCCCCACAGAAAAAGAAAAAAAAAAAAAAAAAATCACAAAGCCGCCAACTTCAAAAGCGACATATAATAGAACTCCAATATCTACCAGAACTCAATTCCTTCGAAAGTGAAAGCATTTTCAACCTCTTTACATTCAAAAGAAGTGCAAAAAAATTGACATTGGCATCAGCATCCAAAACCAGGCAGGACATAACTTCCTCAGGAAGTTTACATTACACTGCTCAAATTTCCTTTCTGCTTTATCAAAGCTGACACTGTCATTCTATCCTTCCACTAAACCGAGTTCTGCAGGAAAAGGATTTTAAGATCAGTGTATTACAACTACCAGTCACTCCAGCATTGAATGTCCTGTTATTAGAGGTAGCAGAAAACGTCTAGAGGTTCACCTGACAAGTAAACAAATGAACCCACAAGCACCTTCTCATCAGCAAGATGAGTATAAAATTAAGGACACAAAGCCCCAGCTTGGGGAGAGGTGGCCACATGGAGGAGTTCGAGGTGGAGGAGGGTGGATCAGTAGTGACAGGATCAGTACTTATGATCTTGTCGAACAGATGTATTATCTTTATGTTCGAGTCGTGAAAGCAAAAGACTTGCCCACAAATCCAATGACAGGAAGCTGTGATCCATATGTTGTAGTGAAACTTGGGAATTATAAAGGCAAGACACAGCACTTTGAGAAGAGAACAAATCCCGAGTGGAACCAAGTTTTCACGTTCTCGAAAGAGAATATCCATTCATCGATTCTTGAAGTCTTTGTTAGAGACAGAGAGATGGTATCGAAAGACGAGTATCTAGGAAAGGTGGTTTTTGACATGAATGAAGTGCCTACTCGGGTTCCACCGGATAGCCCTTTGGCGCCTCAGTGGTATAGGCTAGAGGACCGTCGAGGACAAAGCAAGGTGAAAGGGGATGTCATGCTTGCAGTTTGGATGGGAACTCAAGCGGACGAAGCATTTCCAGAAGCATGGCATTCAGATGCTGCATCAGTTCACGGTGAAGGCGTTTTCAGTGTCCGATCAAAGGTCTATGTTTCACCTAAATTGTGGTACCTCAGAGTCAATATAATCGAAGCACAGGATGTAAAATCGCAAGACAAAAGCCAACTCCCTCAAGTTTTTGCAAAAGCTCAAGTTGGAAATCAGATACTGAAGACCAAACTATGTCCAAACAGAACAACTAACCCATTCTGGAACGAAGACCTTGTTTTCGTAGCAGCAGAGCCTTTTGAAGAGCAACTAGTACTCACTGTTGAAAATAAAGCAGCTTCAAAGGATGAAATTGTTGGGAGGAGAAGCTTGCCATTACACACCTTTGAAAGACGATTGGATCACCGACCAGTTCATTCTGAGTGGTTTAACCTCGAGAAGTTCGGGTTTGGAGTTCTAGAGGGAGATAAGAGAAAGGAACACAAGTTTTCAACAAGGATTCATATCAGAGCCTGTCTTGAAGGTGGTTACCATGTATTAGATGAATCAACAATGTACATCAGCGATCAACGCCCTACTGCTAGGGAGTTATGGAAGCAGCCAATAGGAATCCTGGAAGTGGGAATCTTAAGTGCACAAGGGCTTCTCCCAATGAAGACGAAGGATGGCAGAGGAAGCACAGATGCTTACTGTGTGGCAAAATACGGACTGAAATGGGTGAGAACAAGAACAATAGTTGAAAGCTTCAATCCCAGATGGAATGAGCAATATACTTGGGAGGTTTATGATCCCTGCACAGTGATCACATTGGGAGTTTTTGATAACTGCCACTTGGGAGGGAACGAGAAGCCGGGAAAGGACTCGAGAATCGGAAAGGTAAGAATCAGATTATCAACGTTAGAAACAGACCGGATTTACACTCATTCTTATCCACTTCTTGTCCTGCAACCTTCTGGAGTCAAGAAGATGGGAGAACTCCAAATAGCATTCCGGTTCACTTGTTTATCTCTAGCACACATGATATATCTTTATGGCCGTCCATTGCTGCCAAAAATGCATTATCTGCATCCTTTCACAGTAAACCAATTGGACAGTTTGAGATATCAAGCCATGAACATTGTAGCTTCAAGGCTTGGACGAGCAGAACCTCCATTGAGAAAAGAAGTCGTCGAATACATGCTAGATGTCGATTCCCACATGTGGAGCATGAGACGAAGCAAGGCCAACTTCTTCAGAATCGTTTCGCTCATTTCAGGCCTAATCTCCTTAAGCAAGTGGCTTGGTGAAGTTTGTCAATGGAAGAAGCCTGTCACTACAATTCTTGTTCATGTCCTGCTTTGCATATTAGTCTGCTACCCTGAATTAATCCCCCCAACTATGTTCCTTTACATGTTTCTGATCGGCTTATGGAATTACCGGTCCAGGCCAAGGCATCCTCCACACATGGACACTAAACTTTCTTGGGCAGAAGCAGTTCACCCCGACGAACTTGATGAAGAGTTTGACACTTTCCCAACATCCAAGCTTCAAGACGTCGTCCGGATGAGGTACGACAGACTTAGAAGTGTGGCAGGAAGAATACAAACGGTGATCGGTGATATGGCAACACAGGGGGAGAGATTTCATGCTCTACTCAGCTGGAGAGATCCAAGAACAACCAGCATATTCATAGTTTTCTGTCTTTTAGCAGCAATTTTTCTTTATATAACACCTTTCAAAATAGTGACTTTGTTAGCAGGTTTGTATCTACTAAGGCACCCAAGATTCAGAAGCAAAATGCCTTCACTGCCCAGCAATTTCTTCCGAAGATTGCCGGCTCGAGCTGATAGCATGCTCTGAAAAGAAAGATACATACATATGTCTTAAGCTTAATTTTCTAATTCTGTCTCTGTGTGGCATTGATCTTGAAGTAAATTTACGAATTTCATATCGTTAATTACCTGGTCGAAAAGCTTAAGAAGTTAAGGAAGAAACTCGTATATTCATTCAAATCTTGTTTTCAATGCATAATAAATTAAAATGCTGCAGAAAAGACCATATTGCTTTAATCCTTTATTAATTATTTAATTTACATAACATTTATTATAGCCGAGGAAAAAAAAAATTGAGTTTATAATTAGATCATATCAAGTTTGAGCTACTATATATTCTTTAGAGTTGTAAATTACAAAAACAAATTAGTAAATGCTATTTTTAGAGACTAGAGAGGTCAATTTTGGCAAACTTCTATAAAAGAGCCATTTTTTAGACAGGTCAATTATATATAAACAAGGGTAAATTTCACCTGGGGTCCTTAACCTTCCATTTGTGACATTCCAGATCCCTACCCTACGATAACTGTGTGCAAGTGATAGTTACGTGACAAAAACTGTCAATTTAACCTTTAGAAAAGGGTAATTATATTCATACAATACTTTTATTTTTAACACCACATTTTAATTACATTTAACATATTTAATATATGAATATTATAGTACTTATGTCCCTAACTTTTTTAATCACAGTTTTATCCTCAACTTTTCATTTATTATCACATCTTGTGTTTGATAACAGTTTCCGTATAAAATATTTGTTGAAAATTCGTAAAAAGACTTATTTGTCATCATATTTTAAAAAAAATAATAGATACAAAAGACGATAAAATATTTTTCCTCATTTCAAAGTACGTAAACAAAATATCTCGATGTAAATCATCATTAATGATGCAATATGATAATTAATAAAAGTTGAAGATAATAATTCGATAACAAAAATTTAAGAACATAATTGCAAAAATGAACAAAAGTGAGGATCTTAAGACAATTAAAATGCCACACCTTATTACAAATTGTAGAGTGAATAGAACCACCTTTAGAAAAATCAATTTTAAATAATAAGACGATTTTACCCTTATATAGAAAATAAATAAGAGCGAGAAAATAATCATAAAAACAAAACAAGAAATTGGAAACCCCCAACCCAAACCAACCCTTGGCTCACAAACGCCACCCACCCAGCTTTCAATCCCAATCGATGGCCTGTTTGGATCTGGCAAGGTTGTGGAAGGATGTGAGCCGACCCTCCCAATATAGCGGGTCGTGCTCGGGCCAACATTGTGTTACAACCTCTTAGGTAAAATTCAACTTCAAAAGCTAGCTATTAAGAGAATGGTGTCCATGGAGTTATAAATTACACACCAAAAGTCCATACTTTTGATGTGAGACAAACTCCATAGCTTACAATAGAAACCATGACACCTTGCACGACCCATGGGCTCGCCCGTCTACTTTTTGATTTCTTTTATATTTCTTTTGAAAAACCAAAATTTTAAAAATCTTATAAAACAAAAAATTGAAGTTTTAAGAAAGTAACCTTTTCAAAAATTGCAACAGGTCCCCAACTTTTAGATTTTGGTAGCGTCATCCCTAAGCTTTGGGAAAATATTTGTCTAAAGGACATTTGGATTTTTACCGTTTGAAATGCCGTTAAATTGACACATGTGGTGCACATGTCTAATTTTTCGAAGGGCAAATGAATGCTTTCTTAATTTTAGTATGAAATTTAGAAAAAAATTTATAAAAAAAAATAATAATAATAATAAAAAAAAAAAAAAAATGAAACTTGGACAAGTGAATTTCATGCGTGCTATCAAAACGTTATTTCACTGCATATTTATATAAAAGTTTGAGATGACGGCGCCAGAAAATGAAAGTTTGAGGGAACCTATTTTCATTTTTTAAAAAGGTTAGGGATGAACTGCATTTTTTCCATAAAAAATGTTAACAAACAAGATTTTAAGCGATGCCCACTTTTTTTTTTTTTTTTCTTTTCTTTTTGAAAAAAATTAAATTGGCAGTTGGTGGCTCAGCCTTATTTGACACCCTAACACGTAGTTTGATTCGAACGATTTTTTATATATTTTCAAACTAAATATTAATAAATATTAAACCATTTAAAATGGTTTGAAATTTTTTTAAAATCAAACCAAACCAATTTTTATGGTTGAGTTCGATTTTAAATCAATATAACAGTAATGCATTCAGAATAAAATATAAATAAATTGATCTAAAATTCTCAATACAAATTGATACAATCTCTCCCCTTCAATATTTACATAATCGATCACAAATTTCTCATTAATTATACCCCTTTTTTGCTAATTATAGTGCAAGAATCAATTAGTTCAATAAATCCCCCCCCCCCCCCCCCCCCCCCACCCCACACACACATCAAGATTCGAGTTTTGCCCACCAGAATCAAAAAGATTTTTTCTTTCCAATATGAATAATATGATAAAAGATTTTTACTTTTATAACACTTGTTATTATATTTATTATGTTACATTGTTAATGTTATATTTGTTATATTTATTACATTTAAAATTTAAAATATTAAAAAATAACTGTGAAATTTAAATATGTAGACAAATTATCACAAACAATTACACAAAACAGAATAAAGAGATAATTATACAAATACACTATATTATTTATAGAAATTGAGATTTACTATACAATTTTTTTTTTTTTAAGGAAATACCAAATATGAAGAATATTATATGACTTATACCATACCATTAAACCCCTAAATTATACATTGTTACCATTCAAGTTATTATTTAATCAATTTCAATTTAAAGTATCTTATCCCATAATATCATCTCAAATTCAAAATTCAAAAAAATGAATCCTCTACATAATCAACATATCAAAGTAGCACTCATGGTTTTGAATACACCTTCCACTTCCTCGTATTTTTCGACTGACTATTTGAATATTTACCGGTGTCTTTTCTGGAATCGTTCACTGGTATTTGAGTCGGATAAAATTTACATTGAAATTATTAGTGTAGAGTATATTATTTAGCTACAACCAATCGTCTAGAAGGTAAGATACGTAATAGTAGTTTAGATTCAAATTATTATTTCGTAATAAAAGTTATTGTTCTTAAAAAATTATGTGAAACTATTGATTTTCTTAATGATAGTAATTAGAGGTGGACATGGGTTGGTTGGGTTGGGTTGGGTTGGGTTGGGGGTCGGTTTTGGGCTCAACCCGAACCCAACATATTCGATTTGACATAAAATTAAATCATACTAATTCAACCAAAAGTTGCAACCCGACTCAACCCAAATTGACCAAGCTTGGATTGGTTTGAGTTTGGGCTTGATTCACACTAGGAAAATTTTTTTGGGGGCCAAAATTCACGTTTGAACAATTTTTTTTGGAGCCCAAATACACAATTGGAACCTTTTTGTTAATTTTGTTGAGAATTTTTTTTAAAATTTGAACCCTATTCAAATTGGACTAATGTCAATTACATTGAAAGACTTTGACCCAATTTAATTAATTTTTATTTTTTTAAATATTTTTTAATAAGCGGGTTGGGTTGGGTTGAATCAGTTTTTATGAAGCAACCTGCAACCCACAACTCAACTCAACCCAACCCAACCCCACCAAAAATAGATTTTCAAAATTCAACCCAACCCAATTTAGGGTCAAAACCGACCCAAACCGATTGGAAGTTGTGTTGGGTTGGGTTGGGTTGGGTTGGGTTGGTTTGGTGGTTGTTGGTTTGTGTTGGTTTTTGCCCAGCTCTAGTATTAATGATATTCTTTATTGTATCTATTAAAAGTTATTGCTCAGAAATGAATTTTAAAGGTAAATGTACATATTTCTATTATTGGATTTTTAAGATTTTTGATGAAGTAACGATAGTAGCATAAGACAAAATATAGTTGATCATTCAACCAATTTACATTCCTCATTTTATCGAATTTGTATTTTATCAAGGTAGTTTAGATAACTTTGTTTCTGACTTTGTTTTCCATCTTTGTTCACGACTGGTGTTAACATTGCTATAACCTCATTTTCTATTTGTTAATTGTCATATGCAATGAGTAGTTATTGCTAAGCTTTGTGTGTGTGAAACGAAGAAATTTGACTATGAATTGTAATTTAAGAATTTAGTCAATTGACGTTAATTACTCTATAATTTTACGATAAGATTTAGTCCCTTAAAATTAATTGAAACGGTTACAAATTGGTTTTTGAATGTAATTAATTAAATAAAAAAATATTTATGTTAACAATAAAAATACATGATGTATAGTAATTTTGAAAAAAAATTCTTATCTAGTATAATTCAAAAAAAAAAAATAGATAGAGCATCTAATTTTCACCAAAATCAATTCTCTTGTAGTCCAATTTTTTTTTTTTTCAATAGCAGCCCAATATTAAAGTGCAAATTTTTTTAAACAATATCCTCCTCCAAAAAATTCTAGCTCCAACCCTGTATGTGGGGTTTTGTTTCCACGTCTAATTGCCTAGACCCACTTATACTCCACCTTTCCCACTTTTCAAAATACTAATTATATGTGCTTGAAGTAGAAGTTTTATATAAATATATCATCATAATAGTACGTATCTTAACTTAATTTTTTCTTTCCAAGAGATAAAATAGCACAACCTACAAAAACAGTTTTGGTAAAAAAAAAGAGAGTAAAAAGGTCAATAATAAATTGCTCCATCTATTATCAAAATGGTTTTTTCAAAATCTATAACCACGTGTAACGACTAGTGTTACTACTCGATATTTAAAAACCACCCTAATCCATTCCAAAAGGGTATAAAAACCAAGGTACCAAAACCAGATGAAGTAAATTCATTTTATGTACCCCTCTCTGCTTGTATACGTGTAGGAAAGAAAGCAGGTGGTTGCAAAAGTAAAAGAAAACAAAAAAATGAAACCATTTTGTGTTGAATTTAGTGTACCAACTCCCAACTATTTTCTAAAAAATATTTTTTTTTATTCCACATATTTTTTTATTTTAATATTTCATTTGCATATGTTAACTACTCATTTTTCACATCCTAAATGATTGTTTGACTATCTAAATGAATTTTATTCAGGTGACACATGTACACCTAATTATAGAAAAATTATCAACTAGACCGTTGACAATTTCATAGATTTTTGAGGGGTCGGGTTGATTATTTTTGTTACGGTCGAATATGACTGCGTTGAGTCGCAGTAATTCATCTCAAAATTCACCTTAATCGATCTCCATCTTTCAAACTAGTCATAAGGACATGCTTGTTACAACATGTTAATAAGATTTTTGTGGGAAAATCAAATTCTTAGACATAATCGAAAACTGCTAAATGGTCATGATTGAATCCCATAATTACCACAAAAAAAAAAAAAAAAAAAAAAATTGTTTCAAGTTCGTTTTGAATCCATTTTTGCATGCCAAGGGCTTGTTTGAAAAAGTTTTTGATCAAATGTTTAATAGATTTTGATCAAAGTTGATGAAAATGTGTGATTAAAAAGTTGATAAAAGTTGTACGTTTCGTAAAATATGTAGTTAAAATTAATTACTAACTTTAACTTTACTTATTTAACTAAATCAAACAGACAGTAAATGTTCCAATCACTTCCTTTGGTTCACCAAGCTTATATGCCGACCTTTTCAGTTTAGAAAAGTCACTTTTTACCAATTTTTAAATTCGGTCAAGCATATTATAAAAGTACTCAAAAATTGTTATTTTTCAATTTTCTCTAATGTATTGTCGAGTTTTATCTACTTTTCTACGTATCAAACATGTTTCAAAGCTCGATTCGGATACAAGTTTCATGAAAATGTCATCAGGGCAACCATGCATGTAGCATTGAGGCCAGATGGCCATTTTGTTTTCAACTCTCAGCCTTTTTTTTTTTTGTATATTTCTTAAACCTAAGAATTGTCTTCTCTAAGAACTACATACAAAACTTGAAAATAATCAAAAAAAATACTCAAAACGTTTCTTCCTTTTCCTCTCTATTTCTCAGTCAGAAATGGCTGCATAATTTTCAGAACCCATGAAGAAAAAATGAGCAGCAATGCAGAAAAAAATTACTTTTTCTACTCTGTAATCATCTTAATTCAGATATGATCTGTCTACATCTATATATAGTGAAATCTATTGAAAAGTATAAACGAAAAATAAGCTACAAATATTTTTAAGGAGAAACGGATTAATTAATTAAGATCAAGATCAGATGGCCCGGGTTTTTTTCTTCATTATTCCGGCCGGGGACGGGCCAACCAGAGGGAGCTGAGGGCGCGGAGGCGGTGGAAGTACTCGGCTATGGCCAGAAAACAGCGTGCAGCTTGGCGGGTCGTCAGAATCTGGTTGAGCCGGTGAAGGGTTTGGTGCCTCAGATTATCAGCCTGTAAGTCAATATTAATTATATTCTAATTAATTAATTTCATATGTGAAATTAACAAATGAATAATCATCATGCATGTATGTTGACTTTAAAGGGATAAACAACCATTTATCTAATTTGTTTGGTTGTAATTAATTTACATTTTTTCAAAAGTAATTTTTAAATTTATATTTTTATTAGTTTTTATTGGTTTATTACATTGTCTAATGTTTTAGTTAAGAACCACGTTTGACAGAGATTATAAACTAGTTTATAAACCAATTTTTGGTTTATTTGAGTTGAAATTGTTGACTTTTCATGTTAAAAGTGGGTTGAAAAGTCAAAAATTATGGCTAAAAAAAAATCAAAATGAGTTTTTAAATTTTGTCAAACAAGTTCTAAATTAAAGTCTCTAATTCAGCTGCATTCGGCGTGAACTCTTGCTAATTTATTAGAAACAAATACGAATTTAATTTAAAGTGGATTATATGGAGAATAGTGACATAATAAGGTGTGCAAAACAACTATTAATAATGAATGGGTAATTAGTATTTTTAGGTAAAATCCGGTAATTTAAGCAATTTAATTATCTCTATTTTTTATTTTTTATTTTGTAGAAAATAAAAACAAGAATAATACATTAAACTCCAAAATAACTACATATTATTACAATTAATAATTTGAAGTATACATATATATTGCTAAATAATTTTGTTTCTATAGTGTATGTATGGGTGCATATATATATATATACCCTCCTACAAAAATCATGCAACATATTTTGGACAATTAAGTAACTTTATTCATGCATGTCTTTATATGTTACATTTGATTTGTCATATAATTAGGTAATTAATTTTTACATGGTAAAAATATGAGTATATAGAATAAAAACTTAAATAGTAATCAAGTTATAAATATTTAAAATATGAATAAGTATGTCTCATCTTTGACAACTTAAAATTTTAAATAGAGTAATATCAATAAAGTTGATAAAAGTTGTGAGTCGAATCTTGCTATTGATATTTATAAAAATCGTTTACCAAACTTGCCTTTAAAAAATAAATAAATAAATATATATATATATAAAATCCAACTTTCACTTGAGGAGCTAGTTGAACAAAAAAATGATTTAGCCTATATAAATGTAATTACTAGAATTAATTCAATTTTTTTTCCATCTATGTCACTTATCGAAGGATTAGTGTTACGCCCCCCTCCCCTTTTCCGATTTTTAAAAGACTGATATACGATTACATCCTAAACCCTACCCAGTACGCGACTTTAAATATGTAAAAATACAATGATAAATTAAAAGGAATACGTACCTGTCTAACAAAACCTTCGAAGGTAGAGAGTTTGTTGATGGCTAAAGCCATTTGTCCCATGAAGCTGTTCATGTCTGAAGAGACATTCAATGAATCCGAGGTAATGGTGTCGGAAAGTGACTGATTCAGTGCTTCCAGCCCTTGAGAGAGGGCTTCTTCAGCCTCCTGTGTCGATTGCTGTAATCCATATATCCCCAACAGTTGTTGCTCCGTTAATGGCTCTATTTGACTTGATATTACCTACACAAAAATAATAATAAAATAATAATAATAATAATAATAAATTTAAACGATGGAGATTAATTGTTGATGTTATTTTTTGTTTTGTTTTTTGTTATATATTGGAGGTTATATTTTATGCTCATTCTCTAAAGTTTTCGTACTTTTGGCCATAACCATTATTGGGAATTTGCACTATTAGCTTTTAATACATCTATACTATCTCACAAAAAATCTTCCTTTTCTTCATGTTCTAACATTAACTTAACAAAATGAAGCAGTTATACGTTTGGCTAAGCTTAAAAGTTACTTTTACAACTCGAGGTTCTTAAAAGCTACTTTACTTTAGAAATGTCAATATATATTTATAGTTAAAAAAAGTACATTTAGTTTTTTTTAAGCTTAGACAAACATGCAAACTTGCCAAAGTTTTCTACCTAGGGTTTGCATGGATTTAACCTTTTAAATATTTTCTATATTTCTGCACACTGAATTTTGGTAAGTCAATTTACTCTCCATTCTTCCATTAGATAACATTTTACCTAGTTGAAGGCCGGTTTGCAATTTCATCATGATGTTTTTTGGCCTAACCATTTAATTTTTAGACGATTTAGTTTAACAAAGTGTCATAGCCAACAAATGCACACGATTCAAGTCTCGTCATCGATCTTTATATGAATATCATCCACGTGTCATTAAAAGGGACACGTCGAATACATTTATTTGTTAGAAATGCTATAATTTATTTTAGACTTCATATTATTTGGGTTTATGTATGATGTTTATTATAAACTTAAATGGTGTTTGTGTATATACCTTGATGAGCTCCGATGGTCGGAAACCTCCAATCCACATGAAACAACGTTCAGCCGGAGTCTTCCACATGCCAGAAACAAGGTGAAAAACATCTGATTTCGCAATCATGGTTTTGAGGTTCATCACCTGATCATAGTGTGCCAAACAGTTGTCTACAAAGATTCGAAGCTCATTTTCAGGTACATGTTCTTGCATTGCACTCCGGAGTGCCACCATGAGCCGATGATGTTCCTCCAGCCATCTTGCGTATTCCATGTCGAAAACTGCAGCATCTAAAGACATAAAAATAAATTAACATTAAAATTAAATAGTTTATAGAAAGATTCGAATATGTACTTATCTTTTTTTCTTCGAAAGCGGAGTCTGATTAATATAAATTTGAGGAAATTCAGAAAATGCAATTTGCATAAGTACCTGAGCTTATATTAGCAGAAGGAATACTTTGATCTCCTCCCAAAAGAGAATTTCCACCTAAATAAAACCCCTAATAGAAAGACAAATATTATAAATAAAACAAGAATAAAATCAAAATCATTTTATTAATAATTATTAGAAGTAATATATTCTCACCTGCCCTCTAGCTCTTTGTAATTCTTGTTCTAATTGAGTAAGCCTGATTCTACTTGACTCTAACTGCTGAACATAAGCCTGTAATTAACAGAGAAGAAAAAGCTTAAGATTTTATAGATATACACAAATTGCTGATTATAACGTATATTCTCGCTTCTTCTTTTTTTTTTTTTTGATAAATCGACAATACTAGGTGGTTTTTTTTTATTAATTCTTGCTTATTTTTCCTCAGACTTGCCTTTTTTCTGAGCCTGCTTTTTCTTGCTGCTTCCCTATTCTGAGCAAGCCTCCTCAAAGTCTGCATATCAATGGATTATATGTATGTATATATGTAAACATGATTGAGTGTGTGTCTCTTTTATATATATATATATATATATATAACCACCTTAGGGTCTGGTGTTTTTGGTCCATCTTGTTCTGAACTGGAAGTAGGTCCTTTGCGGTTTCCCTCACGCTGCCACACCCAAGAAAATAAATTAATATCAAACAAAGACTCAAGTACAAATCCCAGTTTACAAGAAGCAACCAACCATATATATATATATATATATATTATTTGTGTGTACATACCTTAACTGCTTTGGCAGGTTGAGGAGCAGAAGCAACATCATTTCTAGGGCTAGACAACTCTACGGACGGCCCAGATGATATCTTGGAAACATTAGTAGCTGGAGAAAGCAATGCTGTACTTGCCTAGCAATTAATTAAAACAAGATTAACGAATCCATTAGCTTTAATTAATGAACTAATTTAAAACCAAGCTTCTAAGAACAAGAAATGGGACATTTTTAACGGTTTTGATGTATACCTTTGTTGATGATGATGGATCTATATGCATGGGCTGAGATGGGAAAATGTTCAAAGTAGGTGGTCTCATCCCAGAATTCTCTGCATTAAAAAAAAAAAACCCATAAACATAAAAGTAGACGAGACTATACTGAACGACATATCCCGTCCAATACTGCATACGAAACATATTGTACAATAAAGAGCATCTTCTTTTTTCAGACTTGAAGAAAAAGGTTATAGAGAAGTGTAGGCCATTAACGAGGGTTTTGGGAAGGGTCATGCATTTGAAGCTCTCTGCAAAAAGCAAACAGAAAAAGGGAAAAACAGCAGAGGTAAAAAGATGAAAAATGTATAATTCGTACTCTTTTTTAGTACAATCACTGAAATTCATGTATCACAAGTTTAGTTTGTTACATTTGGTGGGCCAAAGCTCCAGAAAACAAGAGTCCAAAACCTATTTTCTTGAAAACTGAATAATTTTTTCCTTCTGATCAGATGATCAGGTCAAAGAAAGTACAATCAGATTTAAATTTTCCAAAATACTTTTCTCATGACCCAAAAACCTATTCTACAGGAGAATCTAAATGAAAATTTAAGCTAAAAAAAAAAATGAAGAAAATTAAGCTCACCTTTTTGCTCTTCGCTTGTTGACTGATCTTGGCCATCAAGATAAAGAAAAAGGGCTTGATCTAATTCTCCCAAATCATAAGCTCCAGTATTGTCTTTGCTTCTGCTCGAACCCGAGAATCGTCGAAGAAGAAAGAATCAAAAGAAGAACCAAAAAAGCATTTCCTTGAAAAAAGTTTATAAAGAAATTATAGTGCAAAAAAATACATGAAGTTGGCAGGCATGGTTGATGATGAAGAAGATGATTGCATCATCCCAAAAGAGATCTGATTATTCTGCCTCTGATGATGATGATGATGATCATAAATCTGCTGCTGATTTTGCTGCATCTGATCATGATTTTGTTGGTCTAAGATTACTTGCATAGAGTGATTGTTGTCTTTATTGGAAGCCATGGAAGGATTTCCAACAAGAAATTTACTTTCTTGCTCTTGTGAATTCTCAAGCACAGTACTTGCAAAACCCATATACTATAAATTGAAATGGAACTCTATATAATTCCATAATCAAGAGAGAAGATATATACACATGATATATGTTTAGAGAGAGAGAAAATGAGTCGGTTATGGCCGTATAATTGAAGCTGTAGACTTCGATGAAAGGATAGAAATGAAAGAATTGAATGCAAAAGAGGCAAAAGACAAAGCTAGTTTAAGCTTCCCATCTCTCTCTCAAGAACCAGACGACTTTTTCTTTAAATCCCAACATTTCTATCTCTCTCTCTCTCTCTCTCTCTCTCTCTCTCTCTCTCTTCTCTCTCTCTCTCTCTCTCTATATATATATATATATATATATATATATATATGTATGTATGTTTGTGTATGTATATCTAAAACCACCGAAGAGTTGGAAAAGAAACAGGTTGCGGTTCTTAAGGAAAAAACGCCTCTGAGGTTCCTTCTCTGACCATCTTATTAAAAATGCCTAATAAGTCCTTTTTGTTAATTAAGGTTTAACTGTTTGCATTTTCATGCAGCTTGATAAACACATGGCGGGCATAGCTGTGGAAGACGTTGTAAGAGCATGTTTGGCTATTTGTTATGCAGTTAAATCATTTCATGTCAAAAGATTTTACACATTTTAAGCATGTTTGGATTTGCTTAAAAGCTAAAAGAACCAGCTTCTTCTTGCTTTTTTTTTTTTTTTTTTTTTCACATAGGACGACGATAACTTTTGTGTTTAGAAGTCTCTCGAAAATCATTTTTTGACCAATCAACCAAAGAATGACTTTTTTCAAATAAAAATTTCATCAACCAAAACAATGTATTTTAAACTAATGCCGCTATATGTTTTTTTCTCTACTATGATACATAGAATGGAGGCTCGCATTAATACATTTTATATAAGAAGAAAATATTAAGACAACTTAATACATGTGCGAACTTTCAGGAAAAAAGTATATATTAGGTTCCACACATTCAACAAGTTTTATAAATAATTTCTTAATTTGTAAAATTTTAAAAATAAGTAAGTTAATTATTTTGATTGTAAAATAATAATTACTTTTCAAGACTCAACTCGAGCCATTCTCGTTTGAACAAGGGCAAAAAAGTGGAAACGTCGCTTTGACTATTTTGAGATAAGAATCACTCAAAGGGTCCATAATACTATAGTTTTCATTTACTAAAAAGACTTCAATTGATTCACTTTGCTAGCCAAGCGTAAGCATCTTCAATAGCTAAACATTAATAAAAGTAATTCAGCACCTAGAAAAACTAGTGAAAAACAATTATCGAGCCATCGTCCAACCAACAAAACTATGAGTTAAATCAAAAGTAGATATTTCATCAAACCGTAAAAAACAGAGTAAACTAGGGTATTTCCTAGTCCAAAAAGGGTTCTATATACTATTCTAAAAAATTTAGTTAAATATGGTAACATATTACCAATGTTTTAAAATTGACATGTCCATTGAATCATAAAATGTAAATAGTCAAATGTCAAACAGTTTGATCCCGGTCGAACCGGACATATTAATTACTAATGAGTGGAGCATCCAATAAATAATCTGCTATAACCTTAATCAAACATTGACTTATTTGTGGCAGCATGTTTGAATAGATTTAAGATTAAAATATCAAAATTGGTAAACGAAATGGCAAGCTAATTTTTTAAATAATTAATTGTATAATAATTAGTAATTACTTAATAATTAAGAAAATAACATCTTTCACCATCAGATAATTATAAATTTGAAGTCATTGGACATAGAATCAATTAACTTGATGCTTTTGATAACTATTATGATTAAAGCAATGTAAAATGGATTTGGCATAAAATAAAATAAAAAGTGGATTTGGCAGACATTATACCGGGTCTTCAGGGGCAGTTTTGTCCTGATAATTATTTTATTAGACAAACCCGTAAATATCAATAGTACGATGTTGACTAATTTACACGTGGCAATTTGTGGACCACGTCAGAAATTTTGTGTTTCTTCAAGATTTTTTTTTTTTCAAAATAAGTGTTAAATTTGTTGAAAATACAGTTTCACTTTTGATTTTAAATAAATAAAAATGAAAATACCGGTGGCGTAGTGGAGAAAATGTGGGGAGGTGGCTGTCGAGGATGGGGAAAGTTGTTGTCTAATTGTGAAAGGTTAGATGTGCTCTGTAAGGATAGTATTGAGAGCTCAACAATATGGTATGAAGATAGTATCGAGAGATATGGGCATTACAATATAGGATACGAGTTGTGACAGGTACAAAGGTCTACATTTCGTTGTTCTAATCAGTTCCAAAATAGACAACTCTTTAAATAATTTTACGTAATAAATAAATAGTCACTATATTTTCTATATCAACTAATATAGGAGGATATTTGAATTTTTTTTAATTCTATTTTACAAATAAGTATTAATTTTTTGGACTTACTACAAAATAAATAAAATAATAAAATAATCTTTAAGTAAAATATCTATACATATATAATCATTGGTGAAACAATGAGTACATTTCTAATTTGGACAGACATTGTCAAAGAATTTTGGGGTTTAAAATAATATTTCAGTGGAAAGGGTACAAAAGAAAAGAATTAAAATCTTGATTAATTAAGCATAATTAAATTTAATTTAATTATACTTTTGTATGTTAATTTTAGCCCCACTTCAACCTACCTCTTTACAAAATATTAGATTTTGTGTTGAATAAAGAAGAATTAATTTGGATTAGGTATATTCATCAGCATGCACCTTCAGTAAATTATATTTTATAATAATATATAATTTAGGTCTTCTTAAAACAAATCAAGTAGCTAATAATTCCACCTACTTCTCTTATTGGTCAAGTCGATATTTGCCACTGGAAAAAATAATAAAGACGAAGACTAAATTGTATGTTTAACGCAACACAAAGTACTGAATAATATTTCACGTTAAGACAGATAAGAGACGAGATTGAACTTCTTTCAATGGGTCGAAACCATTGTTAGTACCTAACATGTACCGTTATCTTATTATAGTCAACGAACTTTTTCTTGTTTCAAGTTAGTTACTCAACTTTTATTTTTATTAACTTTAGGCCCTTTGATAGTTGTGTATGCTGAATTAACGAAAATGATAACGTGACATAAATTATCCATTGGTGCATTAATTTTATTTTCCATCTAGGCATAATCGCGTTATTTGGACAAGTCACCATTCTTTTTCTTAATTTATAAAAGTGAATTTCGAAAACTTCAACAATATGAATTTTTGGTATAGTTTGATGAATTTATAAATTAATTACAATATAGTGAAGTGTAATATAAGAGCATGTTTGGAAAAGTTTTTTAATTAATTTTTTTTTTTTTTTACTAAACTCATTTTCAACTACATATTTTATGGAATCTACAATTTCTATCAACTTTTAACAACACATCTCACCAATTTTTTTTAAAATTTTTTAAAAAATTACTTTTAAACTCTACTAAACAAACGCTAAGGCGATAATTAAATATCTACAAATTATAGTTATATGAATTAGTAGGACTATTAATAGAAAATAAACACAAGTAAAATAAGAAATAAAAATAGAGTCTTTTCTTTTAAAATTGGATTTAAAATATTCCCTATTTAAAAAACAATAATCTAGAAACATCAAGAACAGATTCAATGTACCTATCCAATTAGTTTATACAACCCTTTCAATAAGGAGCTACCACCATTTTTTATTTTTATTTTAAGTTGACAGCCTATTAATAATTATGTGGTCAACCAATGAAGACATTGATTGTTTCTCCTAAGGAAGCTAGCCACAAGTGGATTTAGCACGTTTGATAGTGGTGAAATTATTTTTTAAGTGTTTGTAAATTATAAATTTTTTGAAATGTATAAGTAAAAATGTGTTAATTTGATCAGTTTAAATTATAATTAAGTTTAGTCAAACAAGAACAGATGTATACATAAAAGCAGCCCGTGGTAATAGATCAAATAGTAAGATGGAACAAAAAGAAAAATAAGTATCTTGAATATTATATTGTCTCATTCTTTTCAAGAACAAATATTTTAACACTCACGCGTAGAAAATAAATATTACTTGAATAATCGGATATATATAAAAACTTGCAGACCTAAGTGTAACAAAAATTGGGATATACCCCAATGTAAAGTCTGGTTCAAAACGAGAAATTTTTCTTTCCTTTAACTTCATAAAATTGGTCCCAAAAAATTTACTTAATAAAATTGGTTTACAAGAAATGCAAGTTCACACACACCTTAAAGCATAGATAGCTTTTACATTAAAATGCAAATGTTGTGGTGTTAAAGGATTTGAGACTTTGAGAATAACAAGTAAAGAAAGTAAGTCGCTAATTGAGAACCGTGATTGCTAAAACTTGTTGTGGAATAATCGAAATTCAGAGTAAATTAAATAAAAGTATAATGGCCGGTAAATCTTAGAGCATCTGCATTGCACTAAATAGATTGTGGTTGACGTGGCAATTAAATGAATCGGACTTGTAAATTATGTGGAATGAATAAATGGTGAAGTCCAAAAATTTCTATAATGGGTTCCTTCTACAATCCAATAATATTGATTGTGTGGCATTTATCTTTTTGAATTAAAAATATAAAACTAATCAACTTAATAGAATTTTAAAAAATTAACTCAAAAATTAAAAAATTATCGACTCATCCAATCTCACATAGCGTCTAAATGTAGAAAGAGTACTTCACATCTTCTATTTTTTTTTTTTAGTGACATGTCAACCACACATAGTGTTCTACATGTGCGTTGGAGTAAGATTTTTAATAGATATTAACTATTTGATGATGTGACATATACCCTACTTACTTTGCATGGCGAACCTTATGGAATGACACATCAAAACCCTATTTTTAAGGTATGGGATGTTTTTTTTTTGTTTTTTTTTAAATATATATGTATCAAAATCTTAGTTATTGTATTATACAATATTGTTCAATGTTACATAACAAACATGTCTAAATACTTAAAATGCAAAAGGGTTTGGCTAGGAATCTCTTTGGGGATTGGGGTTGCGGTGCCATTATTATGTTTAGATACATATTGTTTAATTGATATGCTTTTGGTGTGTGAAGATAAAGTGTTTGCTAAATTTAGCAAACCCTAACTTTGATTTAATGGGATGGGTCCTTTGTTTAGGGGGGAAAGAGTAAGGGCCAACATGGTCCATAAATAATAATTCCACAATACATCATCAAAAGTCCAAATTTCAAAGTGGGGCCCATCAGCCTCATTTCAGAAATTCAGGTTTCTATATATGGTGAATTTTGGTTTTGTTGGAAAAACTTAATTTTCTTAGGGTTTGGATCAGCCTTAGTCACATTTGATGTGAAGTTGTTTTTTTTTTTTAATCTTGACCAGTTTTTCACGTGTTTTCATTTAATTCAGACAAGACGATCATTTTCTTGAGTTGCTTTCTTGTCCCTACGAGGATACGGAAACAATAAATCGCATCTTTTTAATAACTTGTTATATGTTTTACTTTATCGCATATGGTGTGAATGATAACCGGATAATAAATAGTTATATTGTTAGTATAAATCTGGAATACGAAAAAAAAATTTAGTAGTCTCAAGTATAGAATGCAACACTCTTTATCAATATTTAATTGAAATATGTATGTTTGAATCTTAATTAGTCTTGAATAATATTTCACGTTAAGGCGGAATAAGAGGCGAGATTGAACTTCTTTCAATGGGTCGAAACCATTGTTAGTACCTAACATGTACCGTTATCTTATTATAGTCAACGAACTTTTTCTTGTTTCAAGTTAGTTACTCAACTTTCATTTTTATTAACTTTAGGCCCTTTGATAGTTGTGTACGCTAAATTAACGAAAATGATAACGTGACATAAATTATCCATTGGTGCATTAATTTTATTTTCCATCTAGGCATAATCGCGTTATTTGGACAAGTCACCATTCTTTTCTTAATTTATAAAGTGAATTTGAAAACTTCAACAATATGAATTTTTCAGTATAGTTTGATGAATTTATAAATTAATTACAATATAGTGAAGTGTAATATAAGAGTATGTTTGGAAAAGTTTTTTTTTAATTCTTTTTTTTTTTTTTTACTAAACTCATTTTCAACTACATATTTTATGGAATCTACAATTTCTATCAACTTTTTAACAACACATCTCACCAATTTTTTTTAAAAAATTTCTAAAAAATTACTTTTAAACTCTACTAAACAAACACTAAGGCGATAATTAAATATCTACAAATTATAGTTATATGAATTAGTAGGACTATTAATAGAAAATAAACACAAGTAAAATAAGAAATAAAAATAGAGTCTTTTCTTTTAAAATTGGATTTAAAATATTCCCTATTTAAAAAACAATAATCTAGAAACATCAAGAACAGATTCAATGTACCTATCCAATTAGTTTATACAACCCTTTCAATAAGGAGCTACCACCATTTTTTATTTTTTATTTTCAAGTTGACAGCCTATTAATAATTATGTGGTCAACCAATGAAGACATTGATTGTTTCTCCTAAGGAAGCTAGCCACAAGTGGATTTAGCACGTTTGATAGTGGTGAAATTATTTTTTAAGTGTTTGTAAATTATAAATTTTTTGAAATGTGTAAGTAAAAATGTGTTAATTTGATCGGTTTAAATTATAATTAAGTTTAGTCAAACAAACGAGATGTATACATAAAAGCAGCCCGTGGTAATAGATCAAATAGTAAGATGGAACAAAAAGAAAAATAAGTATCTTGATTATTATATTGTCTCATTCTTTTCAAGAACAACTATTTTAACACTCACGCAGAGAAAATAAATATTACTTGAATAATCGAATATATATAAAACTTGCAGACCTAAGTGTAACAAAAATTGGGATATACCCCAATGTAAAGTATGGTTCAAAACGAGAAATTTTTCTTTCCTTTAACTTCATAAAATTGGTCCCAAAAATTTACTTAATAAAATTGGTTTACAAAAATGCAAGTTCACACACACCTTAAAGCATAGATAGCTTTTACATTAAAATGCAAATGTTGTGGTGTTAAAGGACTTGAGACTTTGAGGTTAACAAGTAAAGAAAGTAAGTCGCTAATTGAGAACCGTGATTGCTAAAACTTGTTGTGGAAAATTCGAAATTCAGAGTAAGTTAAATAAAAGTATAATGGCCGGTAAATCTTAGAGCATCTCCAATGCACTAAATAGATTGTGGTTGACGTGACAATTAAATGAACGGACTTGTAAATTATGTGGAATGAATAAATGGTGAAGTCCAAAAATTTCTATAATGGGTTCCTTCTACAATCCAATAATATTGATTGTGTGGCATTTATTTTTTTGAATTAAAAATATAAAACTAATCAACTTAATAGAATTTTAAAAAATTAACTCAAAAATTAAAAAATTACCGACTCATCCAATCTCACATAGCATCTAAATGTAGAAGGAGTACTTCACATCTTCTATTTTTTTTTTTAGTGACATGTCAACCACACATAGTCTTCTACATTGTGCATTGGAGAAGTATTTTTAATAGATATTAACTATTTGATGATGTGACACATGTACCCTACTTACTTTGCATGGCGAACCTTATGGAATGACACATCAAAAACCCTATTTTTATGGTATGGGATGTTTTTTTTTTTTTTTTTTTTAAAATATATATGTATCAAAATCTTAGTTATTGTATTATACAATATTGTTCAATGTTACATAAAAAACATGTCTAAATACTTAAAATGCAAAAGGGTTTGGCTAGGAATCTCTTTGGGGATTGGGGATGCGGTGCCATTATTATGTTTAGATACATATTGTTTAATTGATATGCTTTTGGTGTGTGAAGATAAAGTGTTTGCTAAATTTAGCAAACCCTAACTTTGATTTAATGGGATGGGTCCTTTGTTTAGGGGAAAGAGTAAGGGCCAACATGGGCCATAAATAATAATTCCACAATACATCATCAAAAGTCCAAATTTCAAAGTGGGCCCCATCAGCCTCATTTCAGAAATTCAGGTTTCTATATATGGTGAATTTTGGTTTTGTTGGAAAAACTTAATTTTCTTAGGGTTTGGATCAGCCTTAGTCACATTTGATGTGAAGTTGGTTTTTTTTTTTTTATCTTGACCAGTTTTTCACGTGTTTTCATTTAATTCAGACAAGACAATCATTTTCTTGAGTTGCTTTCTTGTCCCTACGAGGACACGGAAACAATAAATCGCATCTTTTTAATAACTTGTTATATGCTTTTACTTTATCGCATATGGTGTGAATGATACCGGATAAAAAATAGTTATATTGTTAGTATAAATCTCGAATACGAAAAAAAATTTAGTAGTCTCGAAGTACAGAATGCAACACTCTTTATCAATATTTAATTGAAATATGTATGTTTGAATCTTAATTATTCAATACATTTACTACTTTATCGCATATGATGTAGATGACATCGGATCAAAAATAGTTATATTGTTGGTACAAATCTCAAATATGAGAAAATTTCTAGTAGTCCCGGAGTATAGAATGCAGTAGTCGTTGACATTTGTATATTTGGGTCTCAATTATTTAATATATTTGTCACTTAAATCTTTGGCGAGATCTTGAAGACTCCATACTCCAAGAAATCTTAGAAATAAAATCCTCAAATACTGCTCAATTGATGCCATAGATGAAAGGGAGAGCATGCATAACAGTTCAAGATGAATAATAATAAATCACTTGCTTTATGCGCTGGTGATGGTAGCGGTAGTGGTGTTAGTGGCAACGGCAAAAATATCAATGAGTGAGTGATAGAAGAATGTTGTGTAACTATTTACTAGAAATGCCACTTATTAGAATCCACTGTATAATCGTGATATTTAAAGGAAAATTTGGTATGTACCCACCTTAATGTGACATTTTGAGAAATAAGGTGGATTTCGAATATTTTGTATAATTAGGCATTTTCAATAAAAGAAATATTTTTATTAATTAATTTTTGTGTGAAATATATGGATGGAAAGACAAGAAACAGCATCTTTGATTAGATTTTAAATTTCTCTCTCCAAATAAATGATCATAAATTGGCGCTCAAATATGTTATTCTCTATTTTAACGGGATACAAAAAAATATTTCATTTTTCAATGTAACCATTGTTCTAAAAAATTTGTATAGGCGGCGCCTAGACGTGAGGCGCGGCCTCCCCCCTTAGTCAGGCCTCACGAATCACCCTTGCATCGCTCTCGTCTAAGCCTTGCATATGTCCAGAATGCTTGAAATTCGACTTCTATATTTAACCACATTTTACGTTTTTTACAACACTGCTTGTAACACAATAGACGTCAGTGACATTATACATTAATGGTGACCTATAATTTAATTGACATTGTGTTACGTTGTTGTGACTTTCGAACCCTCATATGCAACCCTCAACTATAATTACAATGTCATGTTAAAATATAAGACCACATTATTAGGTTAAGAAAAATAAGGTCGCAATTATTTTGAATTGTTAACAAATTGCGATTGGCATAGCTCTTGTAAGACTTTACTCGAGTACTCCATGAGCTTTTATTGTAAAGTTAATTGTCATATTTATTGTGTCTAGAATGAGATATTTTGACATCTAAATATAGTAAAAATGCTTTTTATGCGTGATTTCTAAGAGTAGTCCCACCCATTTTTGCGATGGAGAACAAGAGTTTTAAGAAGAGATGAATGTATTTGAATGTGTGGTGGATATTGGAGCGACGATACGGTCATGCAGTAGTAGGGTTTTGTTCAAGATTTGTTGTTTCTTTGGAGTGTGGTGAAGCATAGGAGTGTAGTAGTGGTGTTGAGGAGAGAGAATGTAGATTTTGAAGCATAGGAGTGCAGAAGTGTTGTCGATCTGCAATTTTGAAAAACTTTGAAAATGGGTTTAGGATATATGATTAGCTTTTAGTTAATTATTTGAGTGTATTTTTCATGTTAAAAATTAAATGGACATTTAGTCGAATATTTTCAAAAGTTGCCTTAATGTATAATGGAAATTGACATTTTCTATAATTTTCTCTTATATAAAATCAAACAGTATTTATGAGGAGAAAAAATACATGCCAATATATTTCAAATTCCTAAATTAAAAAAAAAAAAAGTTACATGACCTAATTTTTACGAAAATTGACAGCATTTAGATCCAACTCTACTTAATAATAAGGCTTAATTACATGTATTATGACTGAACCCTCTTTTGTTGATTTCTCTTGGAATCTTAGAATTATAGATGATTTTTGCGAATGGTTGGAATTTCTAAAAGAAATTATTTGACTGTTGCTGCTTATTCTTTTATTTAGCAATGGAAGTTTGAGTTTTCATAGTGGCGGAGTGATAGTGGGCGGCGAGTTACAGGGAGGGGAAGCTTTGGAGTTGGAAAGTGGAGTGTGGGTGCCGGGGGAGGGCAATATTTATCCAAAATATTCAAGAACCTTTAATTAGGATTAATAATATTATTTTAATATTATTTATTAGTGGAAAAATTAAATTCATAATTAATGGAAATAGTTTAATTTTAAATTTTTTAATGTCTAGCAATTATCATTATAATCTGCACGAGTTCGATAATTTTCTAAAATTTCAAACACCCTAATATATTTTATTAAAAAAAAATTGGAAATTAGGTACTTTCTAACACCTTAATATAGTTTATTAAAAAATTCAGAATTAAATACTAACCTAATTATCACTAATAATAAGGCTTGGAACAAGAGTTTATTCCATCTTGAGCCCACTGCCTCTACATCAGTGCTGGTCCTGGACTTGGCCCGGCCAGTAAAATCTTAGGTAAAAGATAATTTACAAAAATTAGTCAAATACTTATTTGAGAAAATTACATCTATTAGACTATTACTGTGTATATACAATATATTGTTAAATTTACTTTTCTAATATTTTTATTTTAAAAATAATGGGTATTATTATATATACTCCTCCGTCCCAAATATATAAGGCTACGTTTTTTTTTCTCTCGTCCCAAATATATATAACATTTACATTTTGAGATGTTTTTTTGTTCCTTTACTAAAATACCCTTATTTAATTTGCTTATTTATAATCATTTTTCCCATCTTAATTTTGAAATTGTACATTCATAATTTACCCATATTTATTATTTAATGCTTGGAAACTTGAAAATTTGGAAATTTAGTGAAGATAACTTCAAATATTTAATGGTTTCCCACACACTACAAGCTTTGGTTTCTAGTTTCACACATAAGGAATATTTCCAACAACATTTTAATAATTATTATTTTAAATAATACTCATTAAATAAGGTTAAATTAGGAAAAGCTGTTGGTAAAATTTACTTTTTCAATAACATTCTTAATTCGTGTGAAAAATCCAATCGCCATATATTGGGAAATTGGCGCAAATGGTCCCTAACGTATCATGTTAGTGCGCAAATGGTCCCTAACCTTTCATTTTTGGGCGCAATGGTCCCTAACCTATCCATTTAGGTGCGGAAATGGTCCTTGTAGCGGATTAGTTAAAAATCGTTAAGCAACCTTTCGTTTTAGTGTATAAATGGTCACAGCAATGTTTTTTGTCTTTATTTGTGGGGTAAAATTGTCGAGTTACATCTTTCTTTCAATCGGGCGCAAATAGTCCCTAACCTTTACCTTTTTTACGCGCAAATGGTCCCTAACCTATAATTATATTTTGGTGCACAATTAATTCTTATTTGATGAAAAGACAAAAATATATTTACTTTTAATTAAAAAAATTGCAATTGGATTCCTAACCTTTAAAAAGCGTAAAAATGAGTCCGATACTTTAATTTTTTTTATTAAAAAATTAAAGAAAAACTAACAAAATTGAAATCATAATTATTAAGAGTGTGCTAATTAAAATTATTTTATTGTTATTAAGTAATCATATTATTTAAAATTTAAAATTTAATTTTATCATCACAAAATAAAGGAAAAATAAATTTGTCACAAATAAAAATTTTAATTATGCTCAACTCAACTCGATTTTATACGATCTCGTATTCTTGGGTCGATTCAACCCACTTTTGAGTCATAAAGAAGCTGGACCATTCTTATTTTAAAATTTAATTTATTTTTGAATTTAAAAAAAAAAAAAAAGGTTTCACCCCACCCCACCACCAGCCCACCCCACCCACTCCACTCACTCACCCTTCCCCACCCCACCCACCCCACAAAACCGGACCGGAAGGAGGATTTCTCCCCCCCGGTCGCCGTCGCCGCCGCCGCCGCCGGCGACCGGGATGGGAGAAATCCTCCCTTCCGATCGCGCGAAACCGGGGAGAAATCCCCTCGGTTTACCGCGTCGCAACGATTGGGGAGAAATCCCTCATTCGGCCGCGAACTCGTCGCAACGAATAGTCGACGGCGACCGGGAGGGAGAAATCCTCCTTCCGGTCGGGAAACCGTGGGGAGAAATCCCCCGGTTTTTCTGCGTCGCAGCGATTAGGGAGAAATCCCCTATTCGCTGCTGACTATCGCAATGAAAGGGGATTTCTCCCCTAATCGGCTGCGAAATCCTTTCTCCCCCTGGTTTCGCGGACAGGAAGGAGGGCTTTCTCCTCCCCAGGTGCGGGTTTTGTGGGGTGGGGTGGGGTGGGGTGGGGTGGGGTGGGTGGTGGTGGGGTGGGGTGAAATGTTTTATTTTTAAATTCAAAATAAATTAAATTTTAAAATAAGAATGGTCCAGTTTCTTCATGGCTCAAAAGTAGGTTGAATTGACCCACTAAATATGAGATCGTATAAAATCGAGTTGAGTTGAGCATAATTAAAATTTTTATTTGTGACAAATTTATTTTCCTTTTATTTTGTGATGATAAAATTAAATTTTAAATTTTAAATAATATGATTACTTAATAACAATAAAATAATTTTAATTATTTATTTCAATTTTCGTTATTTATAAAATAGTATATGAGGAGAAAAAATGCCAATATATTTCAATTTCTAAATAAATAAATAAATAAAGTTTCATGACCTAATTTTTTGAAAATTGACAATTTAGTTAAGGCTTAATTACATATATTAATAGATTCTAAAATTATTGGGCAAACAAAATTTAGTCGAAATATCCAATATGATAATTAAATTTGTCAATTTATTGAGGTTTTATATAGGATCTGCCAAAATTCAACAATAATTGTGAAGATGGAACTCTCTTTTGTTGATTTCTCTTGAAATATCAGAATTATAGATGATTTCTGCGAATGGTTGGAATTTCTAAAAGAAATAATTTGACTATTGCTGCTAATTCTTTTATTTAGCAATGGAGGTTTGAGTTTTCATGGTGGCGGAGTGGTAGTGGACAACGAGTTGGAGGTAGAGAGGAAGCTTTGGAGTTGGAAAGTGGAGTGCGGGTGCCGGGGGAGGGCAATATTTAGCCAAAATATTCAAGAACCTTTAATTAGGATTAATAATATAATTTTAATATTATTTATTGGTGGAAAAATTAAATTCATAATTAATGGAAATAGTTTAATTTTAAATTTTTGAATGTTTAGTAATTATTTGGGGTGAACGCGGTTCGGTTTGAACGATTTGTGTCATATTTTCAATTCAAATCATTTCGTGTGGTTTGAAATTTTTTCAAACTAAACCAAACCATTTTTTTTCAAACCAAACTAAACCAAACCATTATTTGCGATTTAGTTCGGTTTTAATCCGCGGTTTACCCATCGATATTATAATAATATATTTAAAACAAATTAACATATAAGTTTAAACGAAAGCAAATAATGTTGAATATTAAATTATATTTATATTTGTCTAAAATTCAAAATACAAATAAAAAAACAAAAAAATAGTAGCAAGTTAGCTTCTAGCAACATGCCAATTTTACATTTTTTAAAACTGTAATATTTATAATTTAATAAAATTGTTTTTTAATTTAAAAATTTAAAAGCGGTTCGGTTTTTAAAAATTGAAATCTAAACCAAACCATTTTGAAACGGTTTGGTTCGGTTTAAGAGAAAAAAACCGCGGGTCCACGTGGATTCGAACTAACGGTTTCGGTTCGATTTGCGGTTTCGCGATTTTTTTGTGCAGCCCTAGTAATTATCATTATAATTTGCACGAGTTCGATAATTTTCTAAAATTTCAAACACCCTAATATATTTTATTAAAAAATTGGAAATTAGGTACTTTCTAACACCTTAATATAGTTTATTAAAAATTCAGAATTAAATACTAACCTAATTATCACTAATAATAAGGCTTGGAACAAGAGTTTATTCCATCTTGAGCCCACTGCCTCTACATCAGTGCTGGTCCTGGACTTGGCCCGGCCAGTAAAATCTTGGGTAAAAAGATAATTTACAAAAATTAGTTAAATACTTATTTGAGAAAATTACATCTATTAGAATATTACTATGTATATACAATATATTGTTAAATTTACTTTTCTAATGTTTTTATTTTAAAAAACGGGTATTATTTATATATTATTCTATATATTTATATAATATAATATTTACAAAAGAAAACACAATATACATCCGCATTAATTTGGGAGAGAGAGAGAGAGAGAGAGAGAGAGAGAGAGAGAAAAAGTCGTGGGAGAGAGAAAATACCATATTCATCTTCTCTATCCCTCTTCAGTACATCCATATCACCGACATTGCCGCCAACAATATAATCTTATCTCTCTAATCTCTAGGGTTCCATCACTATGTGAAAGCCTAACTCCCAATTTGTAGAAATTTTAGTGACAAAGATACCCAACATAGATACGCCTACTCGCAGAATGAATCAGTCGGCGACAAAGAAAGAGTCATCTGACTATGTGAAGAAGCTTGCATTACATTCCAAACAGAAAGTCATTTGGATGCACATATTGAAGAAAGCCGTCGGCGAATAGATACTTACTAATATGTTGCAAAAGTTGTTACAAAATCAATTTGCATTGTCCATGTTCCTAATCTGTTATTAATGTGTTGCAATCGTTGTTACAAAATCAATTTGCATTGTCTCTATTACTAATTTGTTGCAGTCAATGTTACAAAAATCTATTTCGTTGTTTCTGTTATTAATCTGTTGCAAACAATGTTCCAAAATCTGTTTTGTTCTCTATGTTATTAATATGTTGAAAACGATGTTACAAAAATCTGATTCGGTCATAAATACGTGGATGTTATCATCAAAGAAGATTTGCATGAAGAAGATAGTTTAGAGTAGAGGTGTTAATCCGGGTCAAACGGGCCAAGTCGGCCTGCCTCCGACGGCCCTCGGTGACGGGCCACATTTAAAAAAGCTCGCACCAATGCGGGTTGCTGGTCGAGTCAACCCAATCCACAAAAATTTAACACGAACCCGACCCACCCGTCGGCCCATACGGATCGAGCCCATATGGGCTGCGATTCAACACGGTTCGACTCATATAAATAAAAGTTGCTTTTTACCACTTTCACGGTGACTGGCAGTTATCGACAAATTGTCGAAGAAGTCTTGTCGATCTGCGACTTGCTTTAATTAATGTGGCTGACAGACCATGGCAGAGAGCCATTCACGGCTTTCTGCCCTTCTTTTCTTCTTTTTTTTTTTTTTTTAAATTATAAAAACACGGCGGCCCGCTAGAGAATCGAACTGGGCCCGTGATTCGATCTCTTTGGCGTGAACCGCCCGCGGTTCACCGGCCGGCTCATGATTCGCGGCCGGCTGCGATCCCGGGTTGAGGCGAGTGGGCTAATGCGGGTTCGGCTGGCCCGTCCGTCTTGACACTTCTACTTTATAGTTGGTAGAGACGAGTTGCAATTTATTGTAATGTTTGAGAGATGTTGAAATGATTAGGATTGTAAATGATGAAAGAGAGAGAAATTGATGAGAGATAATATCTTAATTAGTTATATATAAAATCTTAATCAAAATAGTAAATGAGATAATTAAGAATTCTGTTACAATATTTAATCAATTAAATAATTAATTAAAAATTAGATAAAACCAAGTATATTTGAAATAAAAAACATGTTACAGTTTTTTTATAAATAATAATATAAGATGGCTTACTTGTGAAAATTTCCCTACTTATTTTATCTTTCAACGAGATGTCAATTATTGGTAAAAAAAATCTCCAAGAAGCTCTTTGAACCTAAGTTATCTATTTTAGAGAATTAGCCCTTAAAATTATGTTTCATGAGACTTTCTAAATTAACTTTTAAAATAGATAGTGAGTTTGAATTTCAATTTTCGATAGTCATATGTTGACTAAATTAAATAGTATATATAAAAATAAAATAGAGAAAATTGAAGAAAGTTATATAATAATTAAGAGAAAGTGTGTCAAAATAAAATATAAAAAAAATAATAAATACTTACTGAGATAAATAAAATGAAGTATTAAAAATAAAGAGGATGTTGGAGTAGTTAAAAAATTTACCTTTCAAATTTATATATGCTCTCTAAAATATAAAATATTCACCTTTAAATTAAAAATGTGTCACATGATCCTAAAAATATGAGGAAAAAAGTGGATGATGGTCTTTGTTTATATTTGAATGGTGTACTAGAATCTTTTTTTTTTTTATCATTTATAATAGGGATTTCCAATGCAATCATTCCATACCCGCCCGTTGGGGATTTTTGGAAAGCGGGCGGGGCGGGGTATAAAAAAAATCCGTTTAATTAATTAATTATATTATTTTTTATTTTTTACATACAATTTAAATTTTAAAACATAAACATAAAATAAAATAAAAAAGTGGATGATGGTCTTTGCTTCTATATTTGGATGGTGTGTTAGACATCTTTCGGGCGGGTTTTTTTTATCATTTATATCTATCAAAATGTGTGTTAAACCTCTTTTATTTAATTTTTTATACTTTATTTGTATCAAAATGTGTGTTTAATCATCATTTATTTGAATTTTTTTTTTTATAATTTTTCTACATCCTCTCTCTTGTACAATTGAACCATAATTTTTTCAATCCACGACTCCATTGGAGGTGCTCTTCTCTCCATCTCTATTTTACTTGTCATATATAACAATTCAAATTGTTGCATTGGAGATGTTCTAAAATAGCTCTTGTTTGGCTATGTTTAAATTATAGTTAAAACTGATCAAATATATTTTTTATCCACACATTTTGTAGGACTTACAATCTACAACTCACTTATTATTCACATATTCTATAAGACCCATAATTTATAAGTACTTAAAAAATAATTTCAACTTTACCAAACATGCACATAATCTTTAATGTAGTAGAACGTTGTCAAATGAAAGTACAACGTGTTATTGGATTTTTTGGAGTAATTATTGATGGTTAATTACATCATGTACCACTGAACTTTATACTTCATTTTATTTATACTACCAAATTTTAATTCGTTTCATTTATACTATTGAACTTTAAAATTATTTTCAATTAAATCACTTCATTAACCTAGTCTTTCATTGTTTGCGAAAATTATAATGTGACATTAATGCACCGTTAATTAGATGATGTATCTTGCCACATGTGAAAATATTGTCCATGTGTATGAAGTTCAAAATAAAAATACGCTTTTGATGTGTAAGTCGTGTTTGAAAATACATTTTTATATCAACCATTTCGACAACCCTTGGGACCCAAAGTCATTTAATTGATGTAAAAAATGTATTATCATTTTAAACTTCATACACGTGGACAACACTTTCACACGTTGTGAGATATATCAGTTCACGTCAGAAAACAGTGAACAACTGGTTAACGAAGTGGTTTAATTGAAACTAATTTTAAAATTTTATAGTATAAATAAAACAAATTAAAGTCCAATAGTATAAATGAAACAAAATATAAAGTTCGGTAAAATATTATATAATTAACCCAATTATTGATGAAAAATGTTTTCTTAAGTTGGATAAAAAAGATATCGACTTTTCGTTTCGAAAGAATCATTTTATTCAAAATTGAAGGCAAGAGTTCTTTTTTTAATAAAAATTTGGAACACTATATCTATACAACAAGAAGTTGGTCTCTATCTCGCTTAGTGGTACCACGCCACAAAACCTTGATACCTACCTCGCTAGCAAATGATCTTCTTCGCCCATTACCCCGAGATGAAAGCTAGTAACATGCTTAACACATGCAAATCAGACACAAAATGATATTTTTGATAGCATGTTTTTTTCTCAGACGAAATATATGTTTTTCAATTAACATGCTTTTGAGACCCTTGCGTCGTTTTCTGACTTATTGTCTACCTTTAGACATGTTTAGTCACTTTGAACATCTCAAAATAGAGCCTCAATTTTGCAAAATTTTCATTCAATTGGGTCCATATTGTATGCATTATTGCTTTCCTGTAAAATTTAATTTAGTCTTTGTTTGATTTTACTTAAAAATTTGTCAAATAGTTAAAGTCAAAGTTAACAATTAATTTTAACCATATATTTTATAGGATCCACAGCTTTTATCAACTTTTCAACTACATATTTTATCAACTTTTATCAAAATATGCTTTTAAAAATTATTTTTTAGCAAAACCAAACAAACACTTAATCAAAGAGGATCAATATCACGAGAAGTTATTATACGATAAAACACTAAAACTCGTGCAATTCTTTTTCATATATTGCTAAATCAAACGTGGCATTAAATAATACAATTCATAAAATGTAGTGCCCGACAATACAAATTAATTGTTTGTTTGTGTAAAATTATATTATAATTTAAATTAGTCAAACGTATTTTTTATTTACATATTTTATAGCACTCACAATTTACTAACTACTTATTATTTATATATTTCATAAAATTCACAAATTATAAATACTAAAAAATAGATATATATTACAACACCAAACATGCTGTAAACTATATTCATGTCCAAGCAATATGGTTGGAGGGATGGAACATGGGAGAGGGACCCCTCCGAGGCAACAGAACCAATTGTTTGAAAACTAATTCAAGTCAAGAGTCAAAGTATTGAATCGATGGTAAAAAATTATTAAAAATATAAAAATAAAATTTTACGGTTTTCATTTTCTAATTTTTTTCGTATAATCTAATTGATATCCAAACCCGTTACTGATTTTTCCGGTCAAACGTAGCAATCCAATCAAGTTTTCAAAACATTTCCCAGAACAAAACCCTATACATAAATCAATGGACCATATGTCTACTTTTCAGTTTTGAGGCCTTTTTCAAGGCATTCAAGGTAAAAAAGTAACATGTTTCAAGGTCAAAAAGTAACATGTTGAATCAGTGGGCATGTGATGCAAGGAAAGTAAAGCCTAGATTGAAATTCTAAAGCAGAAATCAGAACAAGAAACAATGTGAAGTGAAAATGACAAGTTGAGATATTTACTTTCAAATTTCATCTTTTAATACAAAAAAAGGGCTAGAACAAACCTTAAAAGACTCGAAAAATGTAAGGTTTGAAATATTTTTCACGTAAAAAAAAAAAAAAAAAAAAAACACATTCATCGACTCAAACCGAAAATTTTACATCAGCATCTGTCAAGCCAGTGAAACCTAAACCTTGAGAGACAGTATCTCGACCCAACCTAATTATTTTAGCACTATCAAATAAAGATTTATCTAAATACAGTGTTAATAATAAATTAACCATCCTCAGAATCTGCCATTTAAATATTTGAATTTTGTAAAGATCCTTTAAAATAACAGATAATGGAGACAACATGGGAATGTTTTGCACACAACTCACCCATGTTTCAAGGGAGAAATCTGTCTGTTCCCATTATTTCATACTTAACCAAACTAATATAATAAGCAACTTGAACAAAACAAACTACATCACTTGAAAACAGAGCCTACTGTATCAGTGTTTGAGCACACATTCCTTTAGTTAAAAATCCTTGTCGCACAAATCAATGTCTTGTTGTCTAAGAGTGTTCATCTCCTAGAAAGTAAAGCATAAATTTCTAGGACCAAGATTGAACTAAATAACAAAAAACACGGGTAATCTACAATATTGTACATCTGCTTCAAATATACGATACGGCATTGTCATCACTATTATTTTCACGGTATTCCTGTGAACGTGGATTTTCGACACTTAATTTGATCTAACTAGGCAAATCATATTCAAGAGACACTAAAGATACCATATAAAATTCATTGTTTCAGTTATATAGATATAAGAGAACTGATTATTGACAGAGATAATCAACTGATAACAAGCATGAATACGATCAGAGTCCAAGAAAATTGGAGTCGGGGGAATACATCAAAAATACTACTTAGTACCATCTCACCATCACAATCAATAAAATCATAAGCATAGAAGTTCACAACGAATAACATACACCATAGTTCAAAATTACGAATAACAGATGCCAGAGTTCAAAATTACCTATTATACTCATCAAGTGCGTATAAATAAACCATCAGAAACAATGAAGGATATAGATGGTCCAGATCAGATTCATCTAAACCACAACCTACTTAACTACAAAATATGGATCTGTTATCACAGAACCAACATCAGTACAGAGATCCTATGAAACAAAGAGACTTCAACTCATAAAATCAGCACCTTTACGGAAAATCGGACACACCATACCAGAACGCAGATTTCATTGCTTGGTGGAACAAAGGACACAGGCTCCATTTGTTAGCATTTGCTTCACTAGCTGAGAATTACGATAAGTAATGAAAGTTAGATTTCCTTACAGCATGCAGTCTGTTCTCGCTGGCAACCTTCTGAAGAAATTAAGAGGAACTAAGGGAAGCTTGTAGCGGAACTTAGGATGTCTTAACACATAAAATCCAGTCAGAAGGGCCACCACTTGAAAAGGCGTGACATAAAGCACAATAGCGGCAACTAAACAGAAAATGACAAACAGGGCTGTAGCTCTCGGGTCTCGCCAGCTCAGCAGAGACTGCAGCCTCTCGCCTTGTGTTGCCAAGTCACCCACCACAGTCTGAATCCTCCCTGCAATGCTTCTCAAACGGTCGTATCTCATCCTCACGATATCAGGAGGACACGAAGTCGGAAATGAGTCAAACTCCTCATCTAGTTCGTCGGGATGAGCATTATCAGCACAAGAGAGACGGGTATCCATGTGAGGAGGATGTCTCGGTCTCCATCTGTAGTGCCAAACTCCAATCAAGAATAAGTACAGGCAAACAGTTGGCAAAATAAGCTCGGGGTATAAAACCAATATCAAGAACAAAATGTGAATCAGTACAGTAGTAATCGGGTTCTTCCAATTGCATATCTGATCAAACCATTTTCCAATAGCAATTAACCCACTCAAAACCCCCATAATTCTGAAAAAATTAGCTTTGCTTCTCCGCATACTCCACATGTGAGAACCCACATCCAACATATACTCCACCACCTCCTTCCTCAAAGGCGGCTCGGCTCGACTCAGCCTCATGGAAACAGTCTGGGTGGCCTGGTGCCTCAAGTTGTCGAGCTGATTAACAGTCAAAGGATGAATATAGTGCATTTTAGGCAACAATGGTTGCGAGTACGTATGCATCATATTCACTAACGATGAGCAAGTAAATCGCACAGCCAAATGAATTTCACCCATCTTTTTTACCCCAGAAGGATGCAAAACCAGAAGTGGATATGAATGAGTGTATACGCGATCTGTTTCTAGAGTAGAGAGGCGAATCCTGACCTTCCCGATCCTTGAATCCTTTGCCCCCCCACCTTGCAAATGACAATTATCAAATACACCAATAGTTATGACGGTGCAAGGATCAAAAACTTCGCAAGTGTACTGTTCATTCCATTTGGGAGAAAAACTGTCGAGGATTGTCCTTGTCCGCACCCACTTCTGCCCGTATTTGGCCACACAGTATGCATCTGTTGTTGCCCGTCCATCCTTTGTTTTCATGGGTGACAGCCCTTGAGCACTCAAAATACCCAACTCAAGAACCCCAATGCTCGACTTCCACAACTCTTTGGCAGTTGGTCTAAGATCACTGCTATAGTGTGTCGATTCATCAAGAACGTGATAACCACCTTCCAAACAAATTCTTGCATGAATTCTACTGGCAAACTTGACTTCCTTTTTCTTTTCGCCTTCAACAATAATTTGTTTTTCAAGATTATACCACCTTGTATTTACAGGTCTATGATCCAATCTCCTGTCCACATTCTGTAACAGAATAGCACATCTTCCAAGAATTTCATCTTTGTTGGGTGGAACTCTGTCTTCCACACTCAAAATCAATGGTTCCTCAAATGGTTCTGCAGCCACAAACATCAAATCCTCATTCCACATAGGATTGATGCTCTTGCTCATGGAAACTCTTGTCCTCAACGCCTGATTTCCAAGGACAGCCTTAACAAAAACTTCAGGAAACCTACTCCTATCACTCGGCTGCAAGTCCTGAGCTTCAATTATATTCACTCTTAGATACCAAAGCTTAGGAGAGAGATAGACCTTTGATCTGATATTTGCAATCCCGTCAGCACCACTAACTGCTGCAGCATCCGAATGCCATGCCTCCGGAAATGCTTCATCAGCTTGAGTACCCATCCAAACGGCCAACATGAGCTCTCCCTTAACCTTCTCACCCTTCCTATCCTCCAATCTATACCACTGAGGTGCCAGAGGACTATCTGGGGGAACCCTCTTTGGAATTTCATTCATATCAAAGAGAACTCGGCCCATAAAATCATCCTTCACAATATCCCTATCCTTTACTGTAACCTCAAGAACGGATGCTTGAATCCGGTCTCTAGAGAAAGAAAACACCTGATTCCATTCAGGGTTCGACTTTTTCTCAAAGTGACGAGTTGTGCCCTTGTAGTTCCCAAGCTTAACCTCAACATAAGGGTCACAACTACCAGTAACATCCTTTCCAGGTAAATCTCTTGCCTTTACAACCCGGACATAAAGGTACTGCATTTGCTCGACAAGGTCATAGGTACTCGTGAGCTTATCTCCAGTGATCTTCCCTCCACCAAGATGGGGATTGGTTTCCTTTAGGGAATAATCAAACTGCGGGGGTTTCTGCATTTTCTTGGTTTTTCTTTCCTACTCTGCAGAACACAAAAACATGAACCAGATTTCAAGAAATGCACAAAAATTTCAAAAACCCTTAAATAGATTTTCAGTAGAAAATATTTGGGAGCCATTACTATTCAAAGCTAAAATGAGTCTTGAATTAGACAGTGCACCAATATATGACAGAATGTCAACAATGAAACGATAAAGCCTGAACTTGAAACGTAGAGTTAAGCTAAAACCTTGTTAAGAAGAATATCGTAAACCCAAAACCTTCAACCAAGCTTCAGATCTGAATGCTTCAAACCTGTACAACGTAATAAAACAACATATAAATACATGCACTTAATTAAATAAACAAACATATACATAAACAAAATCAAAAGAAAAGTATAGTAAAGTAAATACCAAGAAACACAGAGTACATTACATAGAGATTACTGTATAAGAAAAAATCAATGTGTAATCCCATTAAAATTTTACACTCCAATAAACTAGGAGAGAAAGGCAATGACATTCCAAAACAGAGCAAAACTCAATAAAACGTAAATATAGACCCGCATTACACCCAAACAAAACCCGCAAATAACATATCCAATAATCAACGTAAAACTCAAAATGCAGTACCATTATACGTAAAATGTGTGTTCCTGTGATTTCAATTATTTGTATATAGATAGAGGTATATATAGATACAAAATAGAGAGGTGGATATACCATGAGGGTTCATGGACGCATAGATGATAAGGTTCTGTAGAGGGAATGAAACAACAGAGAAAAAGGAAACAAATGGAGAAAGAAAAAGAGGGGGGGTTCTGATTTTGCTCGCTTTTTGGAATCAAAGAGTGAAGAACGATAGGTGTAGGGTCTAGAGAGAGAAACATTAAAAAAAAAGTGAAAGCACGTAGAAAAAAAAAAGGATTTTTTTCTTTTTCTTGGAGCGAGATAGAAAATATACAGTAAATTGTACTATTGATCTCCAACTTTGAGCAAATTAGTAGACTTACCCCAACATTTTTTTTTCTGATTTTTGTCTCCAACTTTTGAGAAGTTAGCTACTTTTAGCCTTGTTGACACTTTCTATCCAAAAATTTGTTAAATTTGTGTACAATGACTATCTTATCTTTTAACTGAAATTAAAAAATAAAAATGACCCAAAAAAATAGAAAAGAAAACGAAAAATAAAAATAAAAAATATTTTCATCCTCACCCCTAGAAATTAGGGGAAAAAGGAAAAAAATGTTTACCTCCTTTCTCATCTAGGAAGAGGATTATGGAGGGAAAAAATTGAAAATTATTTTTCATTTTTGGGTTATTTTTCCTCTTCCTTTATGGAGGATTTTTATGGGCTCCATATTTATGGATTTGATTTGAGGTATTATATTTTTTACGAATAAGTGAAGATAATTTTTTTAGTGTAATTTCTACTATTTTGTTTTGGCAGATGTTTGAGGCTTCAAGATTATTTAGTGGCGAGATTTTGAGTTTTTTCAACGGATTTTCATCGTCAGATGAATTTTTCAAGGTACGAAAATTTAATACAAAAAACCAACTGCACGATTGGGAAAGGCAAAGCAAAAGAAAATATTCAACGACAATGAGATATATATAGAAAATCATAAAATACATAAAATTTGAAATCATGGATATTGTCGATGCTAATGGTTGCAGCGCAATCGAGTCTACTATGGACTTTGGTGGTGGGGTGAAGGAAAATATATTTCGATTTTTTCTTTTTCTTTTTTTTTATTTGGTCTTTAGCTAATTTATTTACGTTGAACATCATCATTTTACACAATTTTAACAAGGATGAAAACGTCAATACGAACTAAGTATGTTAATTTGAGAGTGAGAGAGTGTGTGTGTGTGAGAGAGAGATAGATCCGTTACTTTTTCAGAAGTAGGGGACAAATAGTGTAATTTATCCCCAAAAAAACATAATGCAAGTGAGGTGGGTCGGAGTGGAGTGGGGGTGAATCTGCTTTTAGACAATCTGTTCTTGTGTGCCTTTCACTCTTTATATATTTCCTTTTTTTCCTTGTGTGGGACTATGGCTTACGAGTGTAAGACCATCTTCAATCGGTTCTCAAAATTGTATATCTTCGTACCAAATTAGAGTAATGAATAGTGTTGTACGGTGCAACATTGTTCGTTTGATATAATATAAGCAGTTTTAATTATTTTTCATTTTGTCATTTAATTTATACTACAACAAAATTTAATTTCTATTATATTCTTTTATTAATTAATTATTTTATTTTATTTATATATTTTTTAATTTAATTATTATTTTTATTAACATTTATAATAAATTGTAATCAAGTAATAAATAAAAATAAACATTAAAATTACAAAATTAGTTGTAGTTTATGTTTGTTTTGTGAAAGTTTTTATACTATATCTATTTTTTATTGTAATGTTAAATGCAATATTTTTTTAATTGTGATATCAAGTGTAATGCTTTTTTTATTTATTAATAAAGGTAATAGTTTAATAAATTAGATTAAAATTTTAATTTAGTAATTTTAGTAGTAATAGAATATGTAATTGAATAATTTTTGAAATAAATTATTGTTGAGAATTAAAAAATAAAGAAGGAAATGGATTTGTGTGTGTGTGTGTGTGTGTGTGTGTAACATTAATGACTAAATAAGGTGTGTAAGTTGGACAAAGATGGTCTAAAAGACCGATAAACAAAATTCGTGTTTGCAAAATTGTTGGATTTCAAATACATTAATCCACGATATTGTTTTAAAGGCTTTAAAATTTTAAAAGCATTTTGAAACTAAATCGAATTGTATAAAAAAAATTTCAAGAAAATTAAAAATCATAGAAAAACATAATCTTATTGTCTTATTTTATTCATTAGCAAGTTTTACAAGATAATAGAATGTGTCTATCACATGGATGGATTTGTGGTTGTTAATATATTTTGTTCTTGTATTATATTTATACTCTAGACATTTGTAGATGCACGGTGTAGCGTGTCTATTGAGTTTATGTTATCATTTTTATTTAGATTTGAGTTAATTTTTGGATTAAAAATTAATTTGACTTCTATCTTTATTTATAATATGATAGACATTGATAGAATTTCACGTGTTTTGTTACTTGTATGTTTAAATATCCATTAATATATAATTTTCAAACTATAGTTTTAAATAAAACCTAATTGATTAAATTATGTTTATTTTTCTCAAACTATTATAAACGATTTGATTTGAAAATATGTCAAAAATTGTTCAAACTAGACCATTTAGACCCCTACTATATCTTTACCAAAACATATGGCACCAACATCACACATGTAAAGACAATGATCGGAACATCACACGTCTTAAGATTAAGGATTTCAAAAAATTTAATAATACAAAATCTAGTAATTATATTACCTCCAATAATAATAGAGTGATATTAAACAACTATGACAATTGTAGCCACTTTTGGTTTATAAAGCTGCTTATAATATTGGTAACAACTATGACAATTGTGTTGCAGCGATGTTACAAAAAAAAAAAAAATACATTTGTTAAGGACACACTCAACATATAAGATTGGACAATTTCTTAGAACAAAAGAGATCTCTTATTTTGTCTCATGAGTTCAATTTGTTGCTATTCTCCAAAGCAATAAGTCGAGAATGGTCACCAACAGATGGCCAAGGTCACTCCATTTCGCATGTTCATGTCTATATGAGGTTGTAATTTGGAAGATGATGTTTATGGGCAGCCCTTGGGCACTGAGCTCTTCACCTAGGGAGCAAGCTATGACAGAGTTTAATTACTCTGTTTTTTACTTCTTCGCTAAATAATAAATAATTTAACTTCTTCAATATACAATAAATTTATTGCCAATAATAATTATTTTTTATGCATTTTGTAGTCAATACAAGATTTAAAATTTACGTTTTGCAGTAAATAAAATAGTATATTATTTTGTCGATACAATGAATTCATCAAAATATTAAATTAAATATTAGCAACTAAAATTTCTATCGATAATAAAATAAAAATTAAAGAAATAACTTATACATCGATAATATTATAAATAAAAAATAAACAAATGAAAAAACATCTTACATTATGACTAATATTTGAAAAAATGAAGTAAATAAATAATAAAATTTCATAGGAGATACCGACAACTCTCCAGTCGATGTTCGACAATTGAAGCACCAATGGCATTGTCGTTGGTAAACAATTGTTTATAATTCCACATGAACCACATGAATAAACGATGGATAATTTTTGAATTTATTAAAAATAAGGGTAATTTGTATTTTTGGTCCTCCAACATTTCTAATTTGTAATAAATCTACCTCTAACTTTTTTTTAGTATCCAGATATCTCTAACTTTTCAATTTTTTGCAAATCACGTCCCTATTGACATATTTTGACGGTTTTGCCCTCATTTTTAAATAAACAAAATAGAAAAAATTTAAAAACAAAAAAAAAAAAAATTACAAATAAAGTCCCATAACTTTTAAAAAACATAAAATAACTTCATCACCCCACCCTACACCCACCCCACATCAAAATCAACTCAACAATCACCACCAATCATGTAAAAATTCATCACTCACTATTCCACATCGTGATCTACACCAAAATCAACTCAACAATGGCAATTCCCTCACAAAATTGCAAAAACATAAATTCACGCGTAAATTTTACTTCTCTCGAACACCATGCCTCCTGTTAATCCTAATTTTCATCTTCCTCTTCATCTCTGCCGCCGCCACCACTCTTGACGATGCCCTGCTCCATCCATTTCTCCATCATCAACAGTTTTCCAGAACTTTCATACCTATTCCCCTACTCTCTTCGCCACCATAGTACCAACTCTCGGCTTTCAAGAACTTTCTACCGCCAACCTCTCCGCCATTACGCCTCTCCCCATCTTCGCCCTCTTCCCTCCTCACTTGCCCGACATGCTCTATCCCTCTCCTCCTTCAAAAACTCTCCATCCCGGGCCTCTACCCACTACATTTCCTTCACTCCTTGGCGTTCGGGACCAAGATAGAAATCCTAGCTCCCTATCGGCTGCGTCAAAATCACAAACAGCTCCTCCACCTCCGCTGGCACCCTAACAAGGGTAAGATATTTGTCAATGGATTGGAAATCACACGCTCTAATTTGTTCAACAATGGTCTCGTTGTTATTCACAGTCTTCAGGGCTTTGTCTCGCATCTGTCTCCTCTGTCATGTAATGTTGGATTTTCCATATGGTAGTGATTTGGCTGTGGGGTGGGGTGGGTGAAGTTATTTTATATTTTTTAAAAGTTATTTATTTGTAATTTTCTTTTATTTTTTGTTGTTTTTAACTTTTTTTCTATTTTTGTTTATTTAAAGAGGAGGGTAAAACCATCAAAATATGTCAATAGGGACGTGATTTGCAAAAAATTGAAAGGTTGGGAATGCCTGGTGCTAAAAAAATATTAAGGGTAGATTTATTATAAATTGAAAAGATTGTAGACCAAAATTGCAAATTACCCTAAAAATAATCACAAAATATGCAAAAACATAAATTCACGCGTAAATTTTTACTTACCTCAAACACCATGCCTCACATACCGAAAAGGTCACATTCCTTCACACCGGATACTTGAAGCATCGTCCATTTATTGTCCACAACCTCTTTTCATTTGAAAGTCTAAATGTTGAATTATTGTCTTTAACAAGTTGTTAAAGGAATTTGTGCATGCAAATGCTCGTATTTTGAGTCGAGTCTAAATTGATTTGTGTGTTATTATTGTTTTACCCAAATTTGAATTGCATTATTGATAACAGTGATGAAAAATAATGAATTTATAAACGTGCTTTGAGAAGGAGTAAATTAGACAAGCAGAACCGAAATGGAAAAGAAGAGAAAACAGTAGAAAAAAAAGGCTAATCGGGCTCGCTCGATCGAGCAATTAAAACCCAGGCACGAAACTGTTGGTTGCTACATGAACTTTTAAAGGCAAAAGTGGTATATTTGTGCACAAATCAGACCTTAACCCTACCTATATATCAAAAACCTCTCAGACTTTAGAAGGATTGGACAACTCTTGAAAAAAGAAAAACACACAAGACACCTCTCTAGAGGTTTAAGAAGAAGAAGATGAGGAGTTACTGCATTTCAAAGTTCAAGTTATTAGAGATTCATCAATCCATCATTCCATCTTCGTTTTCTTCATTTTTATTCAATTTTGGTGACGTATGCAAGTTCTGCTTCATGTTTTGTAATTTGAATATTAGTAACTAAATTTCAAATTTCTAGTATGATGATGTAACCTTTATTCTAATGCTTTAATTCAATTTTCGTTTTTTTACTTCAAGTAAGAATTTTAGTTGAATATTTGTTATTGATTTAAATGCTTTCATCTGTCCGTAGATTTTGATAGCGGATAGAAATATAGTTCAATATTTTTATGTTATTTTGAATTAATGTTTGTTGATTTTAATGCATTGTTGTGTAGTCACAATTCTAATAGAGATATAATAATTCACACTTAATTATATTATAGGCGGACTATATCAAAAAAAAAATTTGTAAAATAAATTAGAGATATTGATCATCAACACAAATAAATATTATCTATTACGTGATTGGTTGAATTAAAGTTAATAAATATAATTAAGCGTGAAATTGAAATTCTAGTGGCTTTAAACCATTTGAGTTTTCTAAGTTGTCTCACATGTTACTTAACGCTTTTGTTTAGTTAATTTTAGCAAACAAATTGATTGGATAAAGTTAGTGTTAACCTAATTCAATCATTTAAACAATTTTATTGAAATTGATATTCAACTCAAATACACTTTATTACTTATCACGATATTGTATGTATGACGATTATTACACCAATAAATAATATTTATTAATCTATTACACATAACACTAGGTATTTATAAATATGAAACAACCATATTAACGATAAAAAACAATATTATAATCAAATCCACCTAAAAACACCCAAATTCAACAATAATGCACTAGCAAACTAAAAGTGAATACGAAAGAACAACACATTACAACTAAATTTTGACACATGTATTAGGGGAAGAACTTACAAAAACCTATCAAAAATAGGTGCAAAGGGCCAAACATCGACAACACGCAACAAAATTCATGTAGTTGGTAAGCAACATTTAACTCTATATATTAAACACAATTAACTATTTGTCATAATTGTTGTGGAGATAAAAGGTGATTTGTATCAACACTACTTGTCAAACACTTTCAAATGTCAGATACTTTTAAATGTCTAATCCCCACTAGACAAATTCTGCAGTAGATTTTATTTCTCCAATCGCGAGAAAAAAATCACTACCTGTTCATAAGATACCTTATTATCTCCATGTGAAGAGCTCTAGTGTACTCGAACGTGCTCATAAACTCATTATAAGAGTGTTAAGGTTCTAGTCATCAGAAAACAAAGTACTCAAAATCAAGAATAAAAATACCTCAACAAATAGCGTCCCAACATATTTATTCTCATATCACACACAATTAGTTCTCTCTCTCTTGTTTGGTCAATTTATAATTATACAATGCACAAGATCAAGAATAATTAGTCTAAGAATTTGTTTTATATTTTTATTTTTGTCAATTTTGGTCAAGAATCTCATTCCTTGATTTATCTTTTCTGGACTCTGATTTTGAGTTTCAAATCTAGTTAAGAGTGGAAATTCTAATGTCACATCCTATGTTTAATGAAAAGTTCCTTTCAACAAAGATGCTAGGGGCTAGAATCTGTGCAAGCCGCATTGGCGTTGTTGTCTTGTCCCATAAGTCGATCGTCTAATTCGTGAGAGTGTCTGGAAAGACTTACTCAGCAGCAACAAACCGTCGGTCTTTAACCGCCTCGTCTTTTCAATCTCTCCTCGGAATAAAAGGAATAGCCTCGGTTCTCAATCTCCTCGGAATAAATGGTAGAGCCTCGGTCTTCATAATCTCACTTCCACTAGGCAACTTTGACTTTGACAAGCCTCGTGAAGTCCCACATGGAATTGAGGCGTAATAGATTTCACACTTATCGCATACCTATTTGCATGTAAATGCTCGTATTTGAGTCGAGTCTGAATTGATTTGTGTATTATTTTTGTTTTACCCAAATTTGAATAGCATTATTGATAACAGTGATGAAAAAGAATGAATTTAATAAAATGTGCTTCGAGAAGAAGTAAATTAGACAAGCAACACCGAAATGGAAAAGAAGAGAAAAAGAGAGGAAAAAATCGGCTAATCGGCAATTAAAACCCAGGCACGAAACTGTTGGTTGCTACATGAACTTTTAAAGGCAAAAGTGGTATATTTGTGCACAAATCAGACCTTAACCCCTACCCATATATCAAAAACCTCTCAGACTTTAGAAGGATTGGACAACTCTTGAAAAAAAAGAAAAACACACAAGACACCTCTAGCTAGAGGTTTAAGAAGAAGAAGATGAGGAGTTACTGCATTTCAAAGTTCAAGTTATTAGAGATTCATCAATCCATCATTCCATCTTCGTTTTCTTCAGTTTTTATTCAATTTTGGTGACGTATGCAAGTTCTGCTTCATGTTTTTGTAATTTGAATATTAGTAACTAAATTTCAAATTTCTAGTATGACGATGTAACCTTTATTCTAATGCTTTAATTCAATTTTCACGTTTTTTACTTCAAGTAAGAATTTTTAGTTGAATATTTGTTATTGATTTAAATGCTTTCATCTGTCCATAGATTTTGATAGCGGATAGAAATATAGTTCAATATTTTTATGTTATTTTGAATTAATGTTTGTTGATTTTAATGCATTGTTGTGTAGTCACAATTCTAATAGAGATATAATAATTCACACTTAATTATATTATAGGCCGGACTATATTCAAAAAAAAATTTGTAAAATAAATTAGAGATATTGATCATCAACACAAATAAATATTATCTATTACGTGATTGGTTGAATTAAAGTTAATAAATATAATTAAGCGAAATTGAAATTCTAGTGGTTTAAACCATTTGAGTTTTCTAAGTTGTCTCGTTACTACTTAACACTTTTGTTTAGTTAATTTTAGCAAACAAATTGATTGGATAAAGTTAGTGTTAACCTAATTCAATCATTTAAACAATTTTATTGAAATTGATATTCAACTCAAATACACTTTATTACTTATCACGATATTGTATATGACGATTATTACACCAATAAATAATATTTATTAATCTATTACACATAACACTAGGTATTTATAAATATGAAACAACCATATTAACGATAAAAAACAATATTATAATCAAATCCACCTCAAAACACCCAAATTCAACAATAATGCACTAGCAAACTAAAAAGTGAAAGTGAAAGAACAACACATTACAACTAAATTTTGACACATGTATTAGGGGAAGAACTTACAAAACCTATCAAAAATAGGTGCAAAGGGCCAAACATCGACAACACGCAACAAAATTCATGTAGTTGGTAAGCAACATTAACTCTCTATATATTAAACACAATTAACTATTTGTCATAATTGTTGTGGAGATAAAGGTGATTTGTATTAACACTATTTATCAAACACTTTCAAATGTCAAACACTTTTAAACGTCTAATCCTCACTGTAGACAAATCTCAGTAGATTTTATAACCTCTCCACCGTGAGAGAAAAAATCACTACCGTTGTTAAGATATCCTTATTATCTCCACTGTGAAGAGCTCTAGTGTACTCGAACGTGCTCATAAACTCATTATAAGAGTGCTGGAGGTTCTAGTCTATAGACATTACTGTAAAAACAAAGTACTCAAAATCAAGAATAAAAATACCTCAACAAATAGCGTCCCAACATATTTATTCTCATATCACACACAATTAGTTTTCTCTCTCTTGTTTGGTCAATTTATAATTATACAATGCACGTCAAGTGTTGGTACTAAAGACCAAGAATAATTAGTCTAAGAATTTGTTTTATATTTTTATTTTTGTCAATTTTGGTCAAGAATCTCATTCCTTGATTTATCTTTTCTGGACTCTGATTTTGAGTTTCAAATCTAGTTAAGAGTGGAAATTCTTAATCTTAAGTTGAGAAATATATAATTTTTTCCAATTTTTATATTTGTACATTCACTATCAATACTTTATATTTAATTTTTTTTATTGACTTTAATTTTACACATGTTTTGTTGATCATTAAGAATGACAAGGGAACGTGTTGCTAGTTTTCCTCACATTGAGAACGACTAGTTTTCTTTTATTTTTGAAAATTTTCTTTTATTTTTCTTCTAGTTGAAAATTTTCAAAATAAAATAGACTAAAATCAACACACAAACAACACTCGTATATTAATATAAAGTATTTAACAAAATCCAAACAACTATACATCGAACAAAGGTTACGGCACTATAACAAGACATTGGTTATGCGTTAGCCAATTTTGATTGAACTAATATCTAGCTTTTGATTTTAACGTGAAGAAGAAATTCGCAGAAAATAATGTTAAAAATTTATATTTAAAATAGTAGGAAAATTTGTTTATACCCAGAAAAGGCTGCTAACTAGCATTCGATTTAATGTTGAGAAGAAATTCGCAGAAAGTAATATTAAAATTTATATATAAAATAGTAGAACAAATCATTTATACACAGACATGACTAGAGTTAGAAAAACAGGTCAGGAACCCGAATTTTGGGTTGGATTAGCCCGTTAAAATGCTGGCCGACCCGCATATAATTTTTTTTCTTCATGACACTAATAACTCATTTTGTGAATAGTTCCAATACGTAATCCAAATAATATCAATCTAAAATGACCTAAACTCAAGCCTCTAACTTAAATTGTCTTTTTTGAAACACTAGTCCAATAATCCAAGCTTCAACCCAAAATTTTTTAGATTCAATTAAAATATAGTTTAATTCAAATTTCAACCCAAATTTAATATGTAGTTCGAACTATACTTGTGCATATGAGAATATATATACACACACAAACGAAAAAGAAGATTTGTACGCATAAGGCATAAATTAATAATAGGTGGGTTCTCCAATGCAATACCGGTGGGGAATTCATTTATCTCCTTTTTTTCTTTTAATAGATTTTTCTGTTTTCTACACTCTATTGTTGCCTCCATCAACTGCAACTTTTGTTTAACCACAACTTTGAAATTCAATGACCATAATTGAATTATTAAAATAGATAAAATTTAATTCAATGCATTGAAATTGTTATTCAACATGCAATGTAACAAGAGGAATAAAAAGTTGTATATAAATTATTTTATAAATTTTATTTTTAATTTATAACACACATTTTTAACATAAAAAACTATATTGTTTATCTTTATAGTAAAAAAAAAATATTTTAAAAAATAAAAATAAAATAAAAATAGAGCCGGGTTGGCCCGATGGCTTGGGATGGGCCAGCTCGAGCCAGTTTCAAGTGTGAGCCAGGCTGGCCCGTTTGCTAGTTCTAGACCAATAGCGCCTCAGATTTAACGTGGAGATGAAATTTGTTGAAAATAATCACGACTGTAGGAAGTTTTCTTTACTATTGGAAGAAAAAAAATAGTTAAACGTCTGTGTATCACTACGTCTTCAATTTTTCCCTCACAAAATCATCTTTTCCAAAATTTGTTGACCGCTTCAATCTATCTCTCTGATTCGATAATCTCCCTCAATCGATAATCTCCAAAATCTATTCACCTCCTCAATTCATATTCTCAATCGGTTATCTCCCTCAACTGATTGTCCAAAAATCTGTTGATCACTTCAATTCACCATCATAAAAGTAGTTTTCTAGTACTAGTATACCGCTTTTCTTTGCGGTGGAATTCGACTGTAGAAAATTTTAATGGATTGAGAAATTGAGAAGAATGTTGAAGATTGTGAGAGAGAGAGTTTTTTGTTTGAAAGGGGTTTGATTTTGAATAATATGAAGAAGAACGAGAAGAAATGGAGGAATTAAGAGAGAGAAATGAATTTTGGTTTGAGAAAATGAAGATGTAGTGATGCACAGCAAGATTTTGTGTGTCAGTAGTGGAAAGAAATTTACATGCAGTCGATGATTAAAATTGTATATATAAAATAATAGGAAAAATCGTTTATATGCAGAATGTAGTGCCATTTGTGTAAATTCTGAGTTCGTAGATTCAGAAATCTTGAAAGCGCACCTGCCGCGCTATTATTATTTTCTTCCCAAAAACAGAAACTCACTCACTCATTACTCATCTTCCTCCGCACCCCGCAACCCCACATACCCCTCCACCATCCCCAAGAAAAATCGCCACCGCAATGGCGGACACCGCCGCCGAAGCACCACCACCCATGGAACCCCCATCAACATCATCAAATTCTCCAACAAAAACGGCGTCGTCTACCACCAATTACCTCCACCCCCGACGTGAGCCATTCGAGCACGGCCTTCTCCCCATCCCCAAACTCATCTTTCCTGACGCCACGCAAACCCTTTCCCATCTCAAATCTACCCTTCTGGGAGCCGATTCGTCCAACCGGGTCAAGCCGGAAACCCTCGCCGGAGCTCTCCAGATCTCTATTGACCATTCACGGCTTATCCTTGAAACCCTGTCTTCCGTCCTTCATAATGATTCTGATCCTTTGGTCAATGCCAAGACTCCGCAGGAAATCGATTCGATTGGAGTTAATGTGTTTGATTTGCTGGTTTATTTGTATATACAAAGTTACAAGAGGTTGCTTCCCAAAGGGCATAAGGATTCTGCTGCTGTTGCTGATGTTTGGCCCTCCACCTCTGCTTTTGACGGGTTTTTGTCTGCCCTTTCACCGTTACAGGTTCCAATTTTTTTGTAATGTTCTTTTGGATTCGTTTTGATTTTTTTTTTTTTTTTTTTTTTTGATTTTTTTTTTGATGATGCATTATTGTTGAAGTTGGGAGTGGACTATTGTTTTTCTCATTTATATGATTTTATAAGTATGCGCCGCAATGTTTTATGGATGAATAAGTCATTGCTTCCTGGATTAAAGTGCAATATACTGAAACTTGTTCATTAGTTATCTTGTTAGTGGAAATCACTTAGAAGGACGGGTGTTGACTGTTGAGATTGTGTACTCATAATATGATTGTAATTTGGACGGGTGCTGAGATTGTGGGGTTAAAATGTGTTATTGGCATTACATAACTCTTTTGGTTAGAGTTTGATTACTGTTTGAGTATTGACATGAATCTTCTCCGTCCACTCAACTATATTTGGACCTGCTGTCCCAAGAGGAGGTGGCAGTAATTTGGTGATGTGATAGCAACACAGTAATTTTGGCTGTTCACAGTTGTTGTAATTAGTTATTATATTCTATAGTATCATCACCAACAAATACGGTTGTATATGTTGCAGCTTGTGCGCAGCAACAGTCGTCGATTCATGCCATCTCAAGCTGATGAAGAGGCTCACCAGCTGTCCTATCTACAGAAGCACCTGGGCAATATTGTATCCCTCTTGGCAGACTCCGTAGAAGGGGAAGTGGAAGACTCTATGGTATGTAAATTTCCTGCTTGCCTTAACAATTATGCATTTTAGCTTAGCTTCTGTAGGACTATTTTGCATTTATTATGTTAGAATTAGTTTTATTTAAGTTTGAAAATGGGCTCATGCATCTTTTGTTTTATTTTATACTTGAACAACCTTTGCTTGCTAGATTAGTTTTGTTCTTGGCAATATTCCTGTTGTTGGTGCAAGTTAGGACTGTTCGTGGTAGAGATGCATTTGTCATATATTCTTCCTTTGAATTCGTGTCAGCTTGAGCTTTTACTGATGCTGATTTATTCTCCAGGTTGTATCAATGGATAGATTTGAGCATATCGGATTTCTGATATACTTCGGGGAAAAGGGATACGAGAGGATCCCCCTGAGCCAAAATTCTCCGTTTTTTGCCAATTCAGATCCCGACATGCCTGCTGTTCCTGTTCCTGCATCACAAGTTCTCGATTGGCTTCTACAAAATGTAGCCACTACATTGGAACATATTTCTGAGAGAATTTCTTCAAAAGAAAATGGGCCAAGCATTGCCTCTGATCAGGATGTTACAATGGCTGATGTCAGCACAAGTCCAGCGAAGACCTTAACCAGTGCTAGAGGTCCAAGCTTCATTGAGGGGATCTCTAAGTCATCATATATAAAGCAAGCATCTGATCTTAAAGGCTCCTCTGTAAAGGTGAATTTTTTTACTTGTGTGCCACTGTGCATCTGCCCTTCTTTTCTTACTTGTTTTAGCAGAAATTTTGATTCGATAACCAGTTTTCATGAATATTCTGACCGTTTGAGTTTGGAGAACCAGTTCGCAGGCTAATGCATGTGTTTTCAGTTGCTTAGATTTGATAATTATGAGTATTGAGGTGCTTTATAAGGTACTAATGAATTTTAGTTCAACTGTGAACCAGTTGAACTAAAATTCAACTAATGAAGTATTTTGGAATTTATATTATGTAGCATTGCGGCATCTTGTTGGCTCAACCAGATAATTGAACCAAGCTTGCGCTGCATTGGAATTAATGTTCCTATAATCTGTGGGCAGTTGATGAGTCCCATTTTTTAGAGTTTCTTTTGTCATGCATGCGATGAAAGTTTAAGAGAGAAAATGGGTGGTAGGTTTGTAAGGCATTACTAATTTTTCCTTTGTCTAGCAACCTCAATCTCCATCCTGACAGAAAGGGGGAAAATGAAATTTATTGGAGATAAGATGAACTGTATTTTATGTGAAAATGTGAATTGGTCAAAAACCTGAGTAAGATAAGTTACTTTCTAGCCACCATTGCACCTCAACTATTTGCGTTGGGAAGCCTCTTTCAAAATTGATAATGGGTTTTGCAGGTTTATTTCGTCCTGTGCTTTGGGCATATGCGTTTCAAAATTAAAATTTATGCAAGCAACTTATCTATTGATCTCTTGGCTTTTTGATATTTGCAGGTTGTGAATTGCCACGAATCAGTAATTTACATTTTAGCACCAGTGAGATATGCAACAGTCTATGGATGCTCTGATGCAACTATTGTTCTGGGAGCCGTTGGCAAGGTACTGATACGGTTAACCTTCCTTAAGAACACAATCTCTTTTGTTCCCAGCTCAACATTAATGTGTGAATCCAGATACATATTGTTTTGTAGCTTGATACCAGTGATGCATTTATTAATGATTATATATGATGTTGAGAACAATATGGTCTACGCTAGATATGCTACTGAGTTATTAAGATTATGTTTGACTGTACATATGATTTATGATTATATGTTTCCATTTGTACCTGCTGCGCGTGAATTTTATTTTTAATACGATTTATTTGATAGTGTTTGAATACACTCTGAATACTTTTCTTCTACAGGCTGTTAGAGTGGAACATTGTGAACGTGTTCATCTCATCACAGCAGCAAAACGTATCTGTATTGCCAACTGTCGTGAATGTGTATTCTTCTTGGGGGTAAATCAACAACCTCTAATGGTTGGTGATAACCACAAATTGCAGGTGAGACTGACTTCATTTTTGCTGCACACGTCTCTGCATCATGCTATCATCGCCTCCTTTTCTATTTCATGATTCTGCAGGCTAAATTTTGTTAACAAGTGGTGGAATCTTGCAAAAGTACCCATAACGCCTTCACACCTCCAATAGAAGAATAGGAAGGAAATATCTACAGACTCACCACTTGGGACACACCTTATTCTTCTACAATATTCAGCTTGGTATCCCTGAAAGTTGTCTGGAACCTGCGTATGGGTTTCTGCTACCGGATTTCTGGACATATTAATGTGTCTCCTTGATGCTCCTAAACATAGTTTTGAGCTCAAATAATCCATAGAATTTATGATATTGTTGGGTTGTATTATGTATTTATGTGTCATATTTCAATGTAACATTGACGTTAAATTTCTTTTCTCCCTTTTGTTTAATTTTCAACAGGTTGCTCCATATAATACATTTTACTCACAATTGGAAGAGCACATGAATCAAGTTGGCATTGACCCTAGTATCAACAGGTGGGATGAACCTGTGGCACTTGGAGTGGTTGATCCCCATGATTCATTATCTCATCCTGCTGGTGTCTCGGATGTTCAAGCTGAATCTGCTACTCGCCTAGACCCAGATCAGTACACTAATTTTTTGGTATGTACTTTATTTCGTGGAATCTCTAGGTTCTGAGACGTTGTAAACGGATTTAACGTTGTATGTGTGATGTTGATATGCCAATTCTCTTTATCATTTATTTTACACGAATGATCGCGAAACTTTGAATCTCAACTGTATAAACTCTAATTTGTTTTTGTATGATGTGCCAGCCCATTCATTTTTTTGGAGTATCGTTGATGTCAACTTTTCTCAAATTTTTGGAAGTTTCTGCTTTATTGTACATGTTCTCTATGTGCAGATTCCGAACTGGTTGGGAGGTGAACAAGATGGGTCCACAAAAGATAATCCCTTTCCTTTACCTGATGCTTACTTGGCATCTCAACAGAGAAATGTATGTCCACGTCCCAATATTACTCGTGCAAAAATTTTAAAGCTCCCCCCCAACCCCACCCCCCCCCACCCACCATACTCTCCCAATTTTGTGATTTGTGTTCGTTTTTCTCTTTTTTGGGGGGCGGGGTTTGTTATTTAGAATGCTAATTGATCTTCCTTAAATTAAGTCGAATTTCAAATTGTCTGATGAATTATATTATTCTCTTGAACCTTCAGCACAAAAACTTGGAAGAAATTAAGCAAATTTTGAGGGAAACTACGCTTGAAGACAGCAGGAAACGAGAACTATCAAGTGCTCTCCATGTATACTTCAAAGACTGGTTATATGGTAATGTCTTGTTATATACAGTGTTCTTCTGTAGGCAATGCTATCTGCTATCCATAGACGATATAGGCATGCTTCTTGAACTTCGTATTTTCTTTTTAATGTTTCTTAAAGTTTGCTGTATCAGAAATCAAGCTTAGTGCTATCTAAAACTGTGCCCAAGAATAATTTTCTGTACCCCCATCCCAAAAATAATAGTAGTAAAAATAAATAAAAACCCACCCCAAACATCACAAAAATTGCAGCTGATGTTGCTGGTTGCATTTGATTTCTGATTCCACCATGGGAAGTTGACCCCTCAGCTTTAGATTAATCAAAGCATAAATGATCTGCAATTGAGCTGTAACAATTTATTTCTCTCTCAAAGTTGTTGCTAGCTTTTCATACTAGCTTGATGGGCAGAGATGATCATTTCTGTAATTGCTGTGGCAATAATTCCTGAAATATATGTTCCCTTTTTGAGTTGTAGTTGGCATATTAGGCAACTGTCCTTCGGATGATTATCATGTATATTCAATGCATGTGCATTGCTCATATGCAAGGCACTAAAACCTGCCATTATGAACACACTCTAAAGGCATGTTTGGTGTACAGCACCGGACAGGACACAAGACAACACACAAGATTTTAACTTATTTTTTTCATTAATCGTATCCTATCCATCCTACTAAACACGCCCAAATTTCTAATTCTTTTCCACAAGAATTTGTTCCATACGATTCATTTTAGGTGCCTATTTGCAATCTATCATATTACATCCGAAGAAGGAAAAATTGTTACCTAGTAAAAATGACTTGCTTTAACACTCTTGTTTGTATGATTTGACAGCATCAGGAAATATCCGGCAGCTTTACTGCTTACAAGGTGATTAAGCAAGCGTGAAACTGATTGATCACAATCAAAAGGATAAAGTTCAAAGTTAAAGCTTGCGTGTTTCGCTTTGATTCAATGATTGACTAGTTCAGGTTCCTCTTACCATTTTTGTTGATGCCGGAGTCGAGGGTAGCTGGAACTTTAGTACTACTGTTGACTTAACTACATCAAGTCAGTTCAGACTTTTGAACAATTGTGCAGATTTCTGTTAGAAAAAACATTTGCTTACTTGCAATTGTATTTCAGTATGAACGAATTTGTAATATCTTTTATTCTAGTTATGTTGTGGAATTCAAGTAGAGGATTTTTTGCAGGATCCAAGTGAAAGTGTGATCTTTCTTATTGTTTCTCTCCAATCTAATAACATTGACAGAGTCAGTGTCAGATGTCCGTGCTGATTTACTTCAACGGCCCGAGTTTTTTACTGTCCACACCGCCCACAGCCTGAGTTTTGTAAGGTCTGGGCGATCCAGCTCAATTTATACCACTATTCAAGTTGAACCAACAAATGGTGATGTTTCACTATTCACTTTGATCATCCAAGAGAGATGCAGGAGAATCTATAGCTTCGAGTGTTATGAGTTTTATTGTACTAGATTTTGAATTTTAACAGGGAAAATTTAATGAAATATGCGCTTAAGATCAAACAAACTTTTATTTGATATGAATGAAAAGACTTGTCTGTATATATTGGGTCTTGGAGTTCTTCTATTTTAAAAGATTAATCTTGTTAATAGTAGTTCAAGTTTTTATATATTGAAGTGCATCATCGTTTCTTCTCACTTGCTTTGACTGTTTTTACAATTCAATTTAGAGTTTGTTTGATAGAGATTTTTAGCAAATTTTGATAAAATATTGATAAAATTTGTGATTAAAAAGTTAATAAAAATTGTGAATTTCGTGTGGATAAAATTAATTTTGGGCCTTTGACCACAATTTTTTAGCACACTAAAATCTAAACTAAAACAAGTACTTGCAGTTCTTTCCACAATTCAGAAGCAAAAGAAATCACATCTCAAGACAGTTTTGTACGACAAATTGGGATTAAAATTTAAACCCAACAAATCCATTTCCTTGTTACAATAGTTGTAATGTAACCACGAAACCGAAAAAGTAGAAAAGTTCTAACAAGTGAGCAGAACACAATTCTGCAAGAAGAATAATGAAAATAAACAACAGGAAGAATATGTAAACCAGTTCTAACGGTTATTCTCCATTAAACAACGAATGCATTTTGCAAGAAAATGCTCCAACACACTGCTTAACGGCTTTTCCAAGTCATACGAACATAATCCAAAAACTACACGAATGCAAATGGAGATTTGTCTCTCATGGTAGAAACTAAAAAATAACAGTAAACTTATTCAAATTCACCATATGAGAACAGAAACAAAGGTAAGAAGCCAGTAACAAAGCCCTGAAATACATTAAACATCTTAAAGGACATGGCGAGTCAGAAAGAGTGACCGAGTGCCCCAACTAGCTTTCCTTGCAAAGAAGCAGTGATGAAAAGGGTAAAAAGAGTCAATCCACAGTGGGCCTCTTTTTGATGGTGTAAGGATAGTACTCCTTGCCATTATCGATTCTCGTGGTCTGACCTCCAGCATCAATGACAGCAGATGTCACTGCAAGTGCTGCTCCCGCAGAGATTGCCGAGGATATGCTCCTTCCTGTGAAGGATGATAAAGATAGAAGCCAAAATTATAAGCACCATTCCAAAGTATTGCCACCATATGGGAAATATAACATTAAAACTTGACCTGCCTTCCAAATCAAAATGAGAAAAGGGAAAAAATGGATAACTCCACATATCAGGACTGTATCAGCACATAAATTTGTCAAAATAACATTTTTAACAATGCAGGTTTATTCAGGCAGGATATTGGTATTTGTTTCCAATACAGTATAGTAAAACCATTCGGCTTGATAAGCATCTAAAACTATGGAAGATAGAATGAGGCTATGGCCTGTTAACTATGAAGATGCAGCATACACCCTTGGGCATAAGAATATAAATAAATAAATCAATATTCTTTTTAACAGTTTAAACTTTTTGATGAGTGATCATTCAATATACAATATCAGGGCTGACAAAGGTCCTAGATTCGTGTCTTTACTTCACCAACTTATGAGAAAATGCCATGTGTCGTGTTAACCCAGTCAAACGAGACCACCAACCTGACATGGCACAGAAGGCCTTCCAACCGAAGAATCTAGAAGGCCAAAACAAATGTGTAAATCTATCTTGGAACGATTAGGAAAGGGGGGTAGCCCATCATTGTCGAGACAAGGACCGTTTTGGACATATAGAGGTCCAAACTCGTACAACACAGTGTGTAAGGCGTTTCTGGAGATGCATAGAAGAGCGTGGACAAGGAACCCAGTTCAACCTTGCTCAGTTTGGCATCTGTGCCATCACGACTGGCCTAAAGCACAAGCTTGCCTAACATGCCATACAGGGTACGAAGCATCACAGGATGTGACATGTTACTGGCTCCAGGATACAGCAACTCGGAAATTGTATAACATGGCTTCTTTACTTGACCCACTAAACCATTCAATAAAAAATACTAGGCCCTTCACATGGTGCAAGGTGAGACTTTGAGAGACATTCCAAAATCTACAAACACTGTTGGATTTACCACTCTTCTATAGTAAAATCTGACCTGAGTAATGAAATGCAATCGCCAACCCTCAATTTCTGGTGGTCAAGCAGACTCTGATTGTTCTATTTTGCAGAATCTAGTATATTTTAGGGCGCAAACAGTTGACTAGGAGATGATTTGGACATCAATGTCAAGTATTTGAAGAAAAAACAACTGCACCTACAGGTTAGGGTGTGTGTTGAAGATAATTATATTCACACTACGTTTTAATGATAATAAATGTCTTCAACCTTTGAGATTTTGACACTTATATCCCCAACTTTTTTTCGTCAAATTTGTATCATTAACTTTCAATTAATTTTTACATCTTGTCTCTCATGACGATTTTTATCTAAATATTCTACTAATGTGCATTGAAATTAGGGGTAAACATTTTGTCAAATTTTGTATTTGTTATTTTTTTTGCTTATTAAAAAATACGAGAGCCAAAAAAAAGTTTTATGCACTCCTAATTAACTTTTTAGACAAAACCATCAGCAAAGACAAAAATAAGGTGTGAAAATTAATAGATTGGTGATAAAAATATGATTAAAAATAGTTGTGGACATAAATGCAAAAATGAGCAATACTTGGAGACTTTCATTGCAATTAAAATGTGGTGTGATTAACAAAAAATATAGTGTGAATATAACTACCCATAATTAAATAAAGTCAATTTACACTTTTAGATGAAGTGGTCATTTAATATCATTAAACACTATAAAAACTGAGAAAATACATAGAAGTCTAGTTTTAAAATTCAAAAAGAAGTAACATAGTCCAAAGCAAACTTTTCAGGACATTCAAGTCTTTAAGAAATATTACCAAAGAAATCTCAACATACATGTTTTCTACCACTTTCATCCTTGAGCATCTAGTTACATTATTCATTTATACAACTAACGACTAATTCCAGTTTCTTGAATTATTTATTTAATATCAATGATATGTTTTTTCTCATCGGAATATTTTCTTCACCTATTCCAAATTTCAGAATTAAGATATTATATACAAAAATAATTGAGAACACAAGTGGAATTGAACAACTGAATCATTCGTTTGGTAAACTAAAAAACACTCACAATGTTCAAGTTTTGTAATTTTTTGGATCTAACAGATCGGTATTCTATGGTTCACAATGTTGTGCTAAAAACTCATTCTGCTTAATTTTGTTGATCTAATGTCTTTAATAAATTAGGAAATATTCAAGCTTGATAAGAAAAACAATGTGAAAACCATATAGAAAGATACAACCCAAAAAAAGAAGAAGAAGAAAAAGAGTGAGATAAGCACAAGTATGATTAGTTTATTCTTTGTAATTCCACTTAAATTTAAAAACAATATCAAAAAAATATTCTTTCTTTGCAACTTTTTCCACAATCTTTTTCAAAAATATCTTAATGTTCTTAAAAAGTTTAACATGACTATCCTCTGAACTGCGAGGACTTGTATCAAATTTTCTGAAAAAAATATTGAGCGCATAATTGGCATGATGAATAGCTATAATCAATTAACAATATCTGGCAACTGTCCAATATGCCAGCAATGCAAATGATTCAGTTCCTATCTTCATAAATATTCAGCAATGATGCCTGAAAGCATTTCAATAAATGGTCTCTCTTCTGAAGGTGGAGAAAAAAAGGTGAGAACAGCACAAATATATTTTTAGAATGACCGTCTCTCTTCCTGTTAGAGAAAACTCAGCAATCATATTCTCAATATGCATGTAAGAAGCAGACACAACCATACAATAATGCATGTACAGATAATCTCACACCAGCACACATTTAAGATAACACAAGAAATTATCTTCGAGCCCATTTGAGGTAGCTGATAAAAAGTGCATCTAAGCATATCATTACTTAATTGAAAATGAGCATCTTGTGCTTATCAGCAAATGGTATGTATTTTAAGATAAGTGCACATTGTTTAGACAGAGATGCTTATTCAGAAAAATAAGCACCTATTGTGTGTGGTGAGTGAATGGATAACGTGCTTTATTTTGTCAAAATGACCAAATGGATATTACATGATTACATCAAATTTTTAGAGAGGCCATCGATGAGTAAGGAGGAGGTTTCAGCGGCAGGGAAGATAAGGTGGGGATTAGGGTTGCATGAGAGGTGGAAAGATATCGGAACACATTGGGTGGCTGGGAGGTGGGCAAGGTCCATCTGATAGTGGTGGAGGGGTTCTGATGAGTGATTGTTGGCATGGGAGGAGGCGCACTTGTGAAATTTATGTAGATGCACTCATGAACCGGACATTTTGTTGGATTAAGTGCATGGATACCTAAAAAAAGTTGGGGGTGACCAACTTTGTTTCTAGGTGCTTATAAGCGAAAAAGTTGCTTATAATCATCTTTGATAACTTCAACAGAGACTTCACAATGTCTTATAATCCATTTACATTTTTATAAGTAAATTCACCTTCTTATTCACATCAAGGAATATTGCATGTGAAATGTCACATCATCGAGAAGAACCATACTATTTAATGTAGAATAAGATTTCACCTTTATAACCCAGAACAGAAGCACCAGCAACAAATCCACCAACTGCTCCGTTAACAAAGTCTCTTTTCATCCTATAATTCTGCGCCAACTGCTCGACACCAATGTAGACTCCGCCAACAGCAGCAAAAGTCATCCCATAATTACCCATCATCTTCAATGTCCTAATTAGACCTGGAAGCGCAATACTCCTCTCAACTCGAGGCACATCATGCCAAGTAGCAACAATGGTACCCCAAATTGTGCCTGCAACTAGACCTGCGGTTGCACCCTTTATGGTTTTCATCAAGGGATTTGTTTCATCTTCCATTTGTCTAAGCTCCGCCTGATCCATTGCTTTGTTCCAACTAGATAACAAAGTATGTTGTGGAGAAAAATCAGTCCTGAATAAGTGCCGTTTCTCTCAAAAATGTTAATTGAAGCAAATTTGAAGATGTAGTAAAATATTGACATATCCAGAACAAAATATAAAAGCAAAAGAATTACTAGGGCCAGCCTGGCATCAAAACATTTAATAGATATAGAAAAACGACAATTCCATTAGAAATGTGTTTACATGAGTACAAAAAAACTAGAGAAAACGTCTCTGACAATACCACACACATTGACTGTTAACAACTTTAGCCAACTCAACATTCAACATTAATCCTCCCTTATACTTACAACAACTGTTGTTTTCAATGGATAAATCAACATCTAAATACAAGAAACTAAAAAGTATTCCGGCTTCACAAATTATTTTGAGACCATTACCCATTACCCTGCATTGTACTAGCAACTCCACCAAACTTACTGTTCCTAAAATCCAGTCAGGGGAAAAATAGTCTAAAGCGTAAATTCGATCATGATTAGACTAACGATTATATACAAATACGACACCTCTAATTTGAGAAAAACTAACTACTTTTTAACGTTATATCGGATAACTTTTCCATCTTTAAGCTTCGACCCTAGAATTCAATCTTATATTATTTCCTTAAACGATTTAAAATAGGCAAAAATAAAATAAAATTGTGGCCATATATTTGTGTATACTCCGTTCTCTGTGTCTGAAAACGAATGCACGTATCGATTCGTAAGAAAGAGGATGCTTACCTGAACTGGCAGTGATCTGCGTGGAGAGAGAGAGAGAGAGAGAGAGAGAGCGAGCGAGCGAGCGAGGATGAAAATGAAGAATACGATAGAATACTTGGTAGAATCATGGTACAAAGCCCAACGTCCAGGCCTTTCTATTAAGCCCATCCTGGTTTGCCAAATGAGTTTGTTAGGCGAGTTCGAGGTGTAAAATAAGTCGTATCATATCATACAGGAGTGATCTCTCTCCACTAGTGGGGAGCTTATCTTCCACTCAGTCACTCTCATCCAACTTTGGTTGGATCGATTTTTCTTTATCTTTGTCAATCGAAGTTGGATGATGTCATTCAATAGAGCGTAAGCTCCTCACACTTGTGGGAGGAGATCACCCTTGTCATATCATATATTTATTAGGATACTTCTTATTTTATGGGCGGGTCATGTAGCTAAAAATCTCATGTATAGCATAGAATTAGGGATCTAAAGATTCGACTTATTAAAGGTAACAACATTCTATCAAACTCCTCCATCCACCTTTACGTATTTAGGTATAATAGATTGTATAATAAGAAATTATATTATTAAAAATAAGTAACTTTTGATCAATTTTACAATTTTAAAATATTTCAATATATCAAACTTTTTTCCTTTTTTTTTTTGACACGTCATCTGTCTCTTTTATCCAACTCTTTTCAATATAAATAACATTTAGCGTGCTCTTTTTTTTTAAGTGATTTAATTATATCGAGTTATCTTTTACGCAAAAATAAGGTAATTGAGAGGTGATAAATTTTAAATCAACAAACAAAAGAAGAAAAGAAAGTGCCTCGTATCTTCATTTGTCTTGTTTTGGTGCTATTGGCTTCAATTTTTCACAAGTAATTGGGCAATTGTCCTGATAGCCCAGTACTAAAATCGGCCCAGCACATAAATAAGCCCACATCTCAAAGGCGTAGTATGTTAGCACTCAATAACTGATAAACAAGTCAAAAATGTTAAAAACTTAAAATACACAAAACTGAAAAAAAAAATTCCACTAATTTTCCTGAGAAAACCTAAATTTTTTGCTATTAAAAATGCAGGATGCAGATGAAATCAGAAACCTTCCAATCGACATTTCATTCGGTCGACTCGGAGGTAAAATTGTTTAATTTTCAACGTCTATGCTGCCGTTTTCGATTAATAATTTTTCAGAAAATGTATTTAATCCCTTTTCTTTTAATTTTATCTGAATTTAAAATGAAGAATGGTTGGCGGATCGGAAGAGAATTCCGTCGGATTGGAGGAAGCGATTGGCGGCTGTGAAAGCGAAGATTTCAGCGGCGTTTGCTGCACTGCCGAAAGACATTGATCCTTTATTCCTTACCCTTGACCTTGAAGGTTCTTTTCTTTACATAAATTTATTGTGAATTACTGATTAAATACATAATTATTTTATTGTTCTAAGAAAAATTCAGTCACTGTTTTTTAAATCAGTCATTAGATATACATGTGCATAGTGCCAGGCACTATTGATCGAAAGGCGTTTTACTGTTACCTACACCATTTTTGATTTATTATGTGCTTTCTTCCTTTTCATTTTTGTTGAGGTTAAGAATATTGTGTTAAGTTTATAATGTCAAAGGAAAATGGTTCCTTTTTTTTTTTTCCTTTTTTTGCAAGATTAAGCAGTTTATTATTTGAATTTGAATACTACTATTTTCTGATTTGTATTAACTGAGTATTTGAAAATTCTTCAATGTGCGGTTCATGGAGGGAAATAAAATTCAAGTCGCAACTACATAAAAAAATCTAAAATTCTCTTAAAATATTGATTTGTTCAATCAATTCTAGAGGTAGAATATAATTTAGTGTAGAATAAACGTGCCGGAAATGACTTGACTTTGCATAAACCTGAAAATCTGCTTTCTTTTTTTTATCAATTTTCATGGTTATATACAATTTATGTTCTGAACATACTATTTCATTTGAACACCATTTCAAAGGGAAGGTTTATTTGTTTATGAATGTGTCTTTTACGAATTGACTTGGGGATTTTAAATTTTAATATCATTATAATATATATGAGTTATTTTCTTTTGTCATGGCCATTTTTTTTATGAGATCACAAATTTTCAGGAATTGGGTACTTGGAAGCGAAGCAAATATATGAAATCCTTCTAAAGTCGACTCCAGAAAGCCGTAACATTTTTGGCCGGCTTTCAGGTGCTGCTGTAAGATCTACAAAACAGCCTCTTTATATCTCCGAGTGTAGTGCTCAACACATTTGCTTCACAACATGTTGTAAAATGTGTTTCAATTTTTGACAGGGTAATTGGGAGACAATAGTGCGGGCATATGAAAAAGATCATATTTTTCTTGGTGAGGCTGCTCAGATAATGGTCCAAAATGTTAATTACGAAATGTAAGAAAGCATATAGTTATCGCGTATTAAAAGATACATTGGCCTGTAACTGTCTTTTATGTTAGTTTTTTTCACTAGTGTTGTTCTTCCAATTGATTGATTTCATATTTGATTTGAAGCCCGTATCAGAAGAAGCAGGTCCAGAAGACTCAACAACAGCTTGCTGAATTAGAGCGCAAGGAAGCTGATATAAAAAGGAATGCTTCTCTTTCAGCAACAAAATATGATCAGGCTTGTCAGGAGCTGGGATTGCAGGTTTTGCTTTTCTGCACACTGTTTATAATTGTTGGCTTCTCTTGATGCACCTTTAAAAACAAATTCTCACGCATTAAAGGTTGTGCTCTACAGGGGATTAACGTGAGGTCAGAATTGTTAGAAACAGCTACAAAATCTCTTCCAATCACTTTTAACAGGATTTTAGAAGTAATCAATGGTGATTCTGTTTTACGGGCAATTGAGTTCTACTCAACCTTTATTAGAGATGCTCATACAGAAAAGGATGTAAGGCTATAGCGGATTTTTTTCCCCATCTGATGAAAGCTGGAAGCGGTTTGATCTTTGATGCTTTACTATAAAACTTAACTTTCTTTTTTTTTTTTAAATTTTGCTTGCAGGAAAATCCTAGGTTTGTGTTACCAAATTTGAGGAATATTCGTGAAAGGCCCCCTTCTGTTAATGTTTATGTGACCCCAGAAGTTTCTGATACTGTTATTGCTCAAGGATGCCATGATGAAACAGCATACGTGGCTGGGGAAACAGATATCGGGGCCGACGGTATTGACTGGGATATTACCGTGGACAGCTCTCAGATTGATTGGGATATTGGCACAGTGGAAGAAACAGAAGATACGGGGAATGGTTTGGGTCCTTATGAAATTGTTAATGCTAGCGACGTTTTGGAAAATTCCCCTCGTAAGGATGGTGCCGAGTCTCGTCAGGTGATATCAAATCCAGAGAACTCTGAAGCTCCAGATGCCTCCATGTCAGAGAGCCCTTGGGATATAGTTGTTGAAAATCCACAGGTTGATGGAACTGAAGAAGCCGATTTGTCACGTATTGTTTCGGTACCTGGTTCAAATGTGCTTAATGATTCATCCACAGCTCCAGACACTAACCATTATAGGAGTCAGCTGTTGGAAACAGAATACCGGAATAAGATCCTGGACGATTTATTTGAGGTCTATGCATGCTAAATGATTTTTACTTGCGACTAATTTTTATTTCATATTTGACTTATGATTATTTATCTTCTATTTCTGGTTTGACACACCCATCAGATTAAAGCATTTTTGAATCAGCGCGTGATTGAATTGACAAATGACGAAACCTTGTCCTTACAACATCAAGTCCAGTCAGTTGCTCCTTTTGTGCTGCAGCAATACACTTCTGACTTGATTCAGACGATGCAATCTGATATTTCCTTGGCTATTTCATTGTTAACTAATCGAAAAACTCGGGACCTGATTATGATACTCAACTCAAAAAGGTGTTAGTTGAACTTGTTTTCATGTCACCTTTATAAATTTTGGGTTTTACAGTCCTGATGAATCGCATGTACAACAAGTTTGCACCCTCCCCCAAATCCCTGTTTTTTTCTTCCTAACTGCATCTGTAGTTTTTGTTTCTACACTATATCACTCTTGTATTTTGCAACTAATGATTTTCTTTATTTAAACTTGAGTATTGACTGCATTATATTCTCTAAATTTCAGATTCTTAGATCGTTTAGTAAGTACACTGGAGGAAAAGAAGCATCACGAAGTCAAGTTAAAGGAGTCGTTGAAAGACCTGTTGCATAAACGCATGGAACTGCAGAATTCTTTATCTTCTTCCTGGCCAAAACAAGTGAGTTCATTTGGCACGAGGAAATTTTTCTGGGGGCTTCTTTTTCTGTGTGTTTCCTTTTTTTTTTTGTGGGGGGAGGGGTGTTAAGGAATTAAAAAATAAAATTATCTAGTGGAGTATCTCCCTGAATATTAGTTAACCATGGCCTTTTACTCATAAGAATTTGATGGATATATTTATTCATATACAGTAGTAATGTAATACTAAATTTAAATAACTGGAATACAATGAATAGAGAGAAAAGACAAGTTCTTTTAATAGAGAGTAACACAGTGTACCCGTTTGTTTTGTATTTGCTAATGAACTAGATATAACGATCTTGCTTTCTCATATATAAGATTTCATCTAAGTTACCGTTTCCGGCCCAAAATCACTTCCCCTTCCTTGCTTTACTTCTGGGTTTTTGATCTCATACAATATACTTTTCATTCGATATGCAGGAAGCAGCCATTGCGAAAACCCGGGAGTTGAAGAAACTCTGTGAGAGCACACTTTCATCAATGTTTGATGGAAGACCCGTCAATATCATTGGAGAGATTAATGCATTATTAAGCAGCAGCTTTAATGTGTTAAAGTCCTGAGATATTGGTTCTTTGTCAACGTTCTCAGTTGAGTAGTTACAGATTTGCGTTGGAATAAGTTATTGCTTTGGATACCAATGAGAATGACCGAACTTTCCCTTGCGAACATTGGAAGCTAGCTAGTGCCTTTATTTATCTTCTGTAGTGTGTAATTCTCACTGCTTACAAAATTAGAAAAGCCGAGTAGCATTATAATTGGAAATTTGTTTTGCTTGTGGGGAACTTTACTTATGAATAGGGCAAATTTTTTGGCATTGGCTTTTTGCAATGTTATACCAATGTTACAAGAATCAGAATGAACCGCTGGTCTGATTTAGAAAATCGATAAGCATTAGAAAGTTCAGCAGTAGCTGCTCTCCTAGCTGTACATCCATGTGTATAATAGCATGCCACTGCTCATTCCTGTTGATGAATCTGAAAAAGAAAACGGAGGAAGAAATAGAGGTGGCGGGGAGACAAAGTGTAGTAGCCCACAGGCAAAGGGGAATGGGGAGTTTCAGTTTTCCCAGCTCCTCCTAGGTCAGTAGGGTTCTTGATTATATTACATAGAAGGGCAATTCAGCTTCTTCCCCAAGAAATGATTTGAAAACTAGCAGTACCAAAAGCTGATGTCTGTCATCCAATGACATAAAACACAAGTACACAGAGTCTTCTTAGGTCTCTCCTAGCAGAAGAACAGAGAAAAACATTATACAAATGCAGTAGCTGACAAGAACTTAGGCAGCGCATGTTTTAGTTTATTAAACACACGAGGTTCCAAGGACCTTGGCTTTAGAGAAGCAAAAAGACGCTCAAAGTGACCAGTGCATATGCTCGACCGAAGAAGTATAACCGGTCGAGAGCTCGAGTTCATGGAATTGTTCTCCACCCTGTTGAGCCATCTCGAGCTCATTGGAATACTGACTGTTGGCTGGATGTGAAATCTGACCTAAGCCAAGATCAGGAGGCATATCGTGGGAACCAGTACTAGCTTGGTTGTCCTTGAAACCCCATGGAAGGCTCAAAAAGTTGCCAACAGGTGCACCATGTGCAATTGATGGCTGAACCATGGATGTCCCATTGGCACCATATAAAGTGTTTAGCCCGGGACTCGAGGGCACGTTTCTTGAGCCCCAGGGCTGATTTGACAGAAGAGAGAGAGCACTGCTGGAGTCCGAGACTCCACTGAAACTTCCGGAAGATAATCCCGGACCTAAATAGCTGGCACTAGTTGAACCTTGCAGAAGATTGGGTGGAGGATTCTCTGAGTTGCCAAGCCATGGTAATGGAAGAAACTTTTCAGTGGCGGTAACTTGATTCCCCGATCCTCGTTCGAATGACGACATATTTGGCAATGAATTCCTCCCTGCGAGACTTGGGTACAAAGAGAAGTCCATCACGAAACCTGTGTTTCTGCCATGGGTTTCTGTTGAGGCAAATATCAAACATCTGAACTCAGTTCCAGCACCAAAGAAAATTATCTAAATTAAAAAACGAGGGATTATGAAAAATATTAGCACTAGAATTCAGCAAGGAGCTCAATCAGTAATGGCTAACCAAAGCCGGAAGAAGAAAAGTTTCCATAGCGAGTGGACAGTAGAGATCCAGGTGGTGGCTTCCTTCGACGCTCGTTGTGTCCGGCAAGTCTTCTGCGGCAGCTTCGTTTTCCTTGGTCAAATTCAGACAATTGATGAAACCTGGAAAAGGCTACCCAAAAATATCTCATTCCAACAACAATGAAGACCTTAAGACTTAAGACACTGTTATTTAGCTAAACAAGATTCAACAAATGTAGACTGATGAAAATGTCTTAAAATCCAGCTTGCTTATCACTTTCCAACAAATTTCTGCTACAATTAACACTTGGAATCACAATCCATTGAAGTTTAATCATCCTTTAAAGCTGTTAGAGCAGATCTCTTCAAAGATCGATATCAACAAAAGTTGATCCATCTCTTTCCTTCTTATAGGTTAAGACACCACTAGTTAAAAATAATTATAAGTTGATTGCCTAACGTTCTAATTATATGATTATAACAAACAATGCTCCCTACAGTCCACACCTCGTGCATGCACAGGCTCAGATGGTGCTTCGTGTGGTCCTCACTCACATGCATACTTAATTGAGCCTTTTTACAACACTAGTGTCTAAAAGACATAATTACCAATAAGGTACTCTTCCAGGCTTCGAGCTCTTCATTTGCCAGCGTTGGATAAGTAATAGATACTTATCTTACCTTACTTGCATCAAAGCCCATCATCATCCCTCCAAGTTCCATTTATTTTGGAAATTCTTCAACATCAATTAGTCTTTAGCTCCATTATAGGCAAGATCATCACTCATTCATCACTACTTGTTAGAATAACAAGGAAATGCCAAAGATCAATCTACAACTTGGAGTTCAAAATAACTGGAGAGCTAAAACAAGGTTTTGGCACATTTTGCACGCACATGAGTTTCAAACAAATGGCGTTTGACCTGATATTCACTCTTGATCCACCACTAATAAATTCCAATCATATAAACCTTGTAAGTTAGAGAATTGTTATCACGTGTTAGAGAAATGTTTAGATCCACCACTAGTATTTTCGATGTCAAGTTAATTACTCTACAGCACAGGTAATCTTGTCGCCTGTAATTCTTTCATGCTCTTCCAAGCAGACATTTTTTCAAGTGGATTTGAAGCAAAGAAGCTAACAGTTAGAGTTGCAAACTAGGAAGCACTAATAATCGAAAACCTTTGCGTATCTGTGTATGTACGAGTTTTCATAAGTATACATTCATCTTAATGACATATCCTGCATACTTTGCATCTTGAAACTTATTTTTGAAAACTAATGTAATCTGTATTGCTTCGTGTCTGATTCCCTTATGTGCAATGCTTCCCAAATTGCAAATTTATAGTCGTGCCAATAAGATATTCTAGCAAAACTATTTCATTAAACCTTTTCATTTTTTTATGTTCTCAAACTAAGTTTTTTATAACTTTTTTTTTTTTCCAAATTCATTTTCAACTACATATTTTATGGAACCCATCACTTTTATCAACTTTTCAACCACACATTTATCAACTTTTATAAAAAAAACTCCTAAAATACTACTTCTAAACTACACCAAACGGGCACTATGTAGATAGTAAGTTGTGGATCCTACAAAATGTGTAGATAAAAAATACGTTTAACCAGCTTTGAAAAAAAAAGTTGTTCGGCAAAAGCTTAAAAAAAAGTTGAGCTTTGCCAAACATGCAGTAAAATATATAAGTTGAATCAGGTAAAGTTAAGGTGCACTCAGACATAATCCCAAACTCAATAGATGAAAGTGTGTCATGTGCATAGTCCTTCAAAAGAATCAAAACTAAAATCTTAATGTGTTTTCTGTACTTAAATTCACTAATTGATCCCAAACTTAGTGAACTTTGCAAATATTCATTATTAGCCAGAAGATGTATGACATGCAACAATACACAAACCCAAAACTTATAGATGCTAGGCTTAGAGAAGAACACAAAAATGGGAAATTGCACAAGTTCTTGTGATATTCAGTTATTTTAAATATACGTGCATATGTATCCACAATGCTTAGATGTCAGGACAACAACTGCCCAATCTGGCTAATCTTATTCACGTATTTTGATTTTTTTAAAATTTCAAGAGAGACGTTTGTTTCTAAAATTGTCCCCGTCTTAGTTTGTAGGGGGAATTTAACTAGTAGAGTTGTAGTTGCCATAAGAAACCTCATCCCCAAATGGGAATCATTTGTTCTGTTTCTTGAATGGAAGCCTGAAATTTACACTAGATATTAAATCAACTTACCAAATCTTTTACTATCAGAAACACACTTAAGCTCTATTTATCAAGAAAACCCTTGCTGCAACACTTCTAAAAACAATGTAACTAACCCTTCTCTGCATTTCTTGCGTTTCTGTTTACTTAACCATGACAGGTAAATTTGTGTTATTATTGAAAAACTGTTTATACACATGCACCATGACAGGTAATATTTTGTTATTATTGAAAAACTGTTTATAGACATGCCTTGTTGCGGTGAACCATGAGATTTCCAAAACTCCACCAGCTTTCATAGCTAAAGGGTCCATGGATGCATACCACTCAATTATCATCAAGTGAATATATAGTTTATTATAAATAGCATAATCTTGAAGCAAAAGTTCCCTTTCCTATTGCTACCTCCGTCGCTTCATTCAATTTATGTGTGACCCAACGATTCATTTGCTTTAATTCTTAATTTAATTAAAGTGGCATTTTTCTTCATTATCCTATATTATTGTGACTGCATGTCACTTCCCAACAAACTCAAGCACGAAATCATTAAACACTCGTAACCACGAGATATACACACTTGTATCTCCCTATATTTAATTTGATGTCAGAACTTATATCCTTCTCAAGATGTTGGATAGCGACTCACAGCCAACATTTATTCATTTAATTGTAAAATAACTTAATACTATAATATTAGTAATATAAAGTTGGCTACATTGTGTTGAAAAGTGGAACTAATTTTCTTCAGACTTCAATAGATTCATTCACATGTACGCATATTAAATATTTACTAGATAAGAATAATTTCTTATAGTTGCAATATACATGACTATTTTAGGGAGAAATAAAAATCAATTTCTAGGTATACGCACAGAATCAGATTCATATTTTGAAAAACCTATAAATACTCATGTAAACAAGTCATCCGAAAATAAGAAATCTTGAGCAAAGCTTATGAGACCAAATCTTTTTCCTTCGTCTTCTTTCCTAACACGTCTTGTGCTAATGCTTGAAAAGCGAAGGGCGTGCATATAGCCATGCACCCAACCAAGAAGGATGAGAAGAGAACAAAAAGAAAAAAAGATCACAAATATACATATATAAGAGGATGGGGAATAAGTACAAACCCTATGTTTTAAAATGGAGAAATGTACTAAATGTTGAAGAAGATGTCAATTTGTCAAAGATGATCAAAAGGAAGTGGATTCTTTTGTAGGCTTTCAAAGGAGAAGAATCTTAAGAAGATATGACACGGTTTCTTGACACTGGTGCGAGCAACCATACCTATGGAAACAAAAACATGATCGCCGATATGGACGAATTAGTTATGACAAAGTAACCTAAGGATATTTATCTCAAATTACAGTTCGAGTAAGATAAAGTGAACAAAAGTTGAGTTGCTCTACGTATTGAGCAATTTAGATGGTGTCACAATATCAAGTTCACAAAATTGAGTCCAATATGAGGAACTTCATGTGGCCGGTTGCTAAATACATGACTAATTTTGGGAAGAAGTGTGTATTGATATATAAATATATGTACTTGGCTGATTTCTCGCTTTGGAAAGATTACAAATACCATTTTAATCAAGTCATTTAAAACTGTTTGAGCAAAGCTCAAGAGAGCAAATCTTTTTACTTCGCATTCTTTCTTTGTATTTCTTATGTGAGTGCCGACCTGCCTTCCAACCGGTTGCTCCACTTAATCAATTTCTTACATATTTAGCTAATGAAACAGCAGGATTAAGAAATTTGGATATAGTTATTTTCTAGTTCCACAACAAATTCCATATTGCGTTTACTACGAATGTGCTGAGCCTGGATCTCATTGGCTTGGCCCATCAGGGGGAAAAAGCCAGGCACTGGAGAACCAAGCTTGTACTCGTTATTGAAAGCCCACAAACCAATTCGGTATGTCACAAGAAAACAATCGACGACATGAATTTACTGCCTTTTCGTTTTATGTTGGGGCAATTACTAAACATCAACAATCTACATAATAAATCATAAAACAAAACCCCATTCCACCAAAATCCCAACCAAAATCTTGAATGAATTTCAAAAAGCGTTAACACTGGGAAATGAGAAGAAAACATCCTCAGTATCAGTAAAACTCCCTCAAGGATTTTAAATTTCTTATATAATCAACCAAACAAAATATGACAAACTAAGAACCCAACCCACAGATACTATAAACTGACACAATAAATTAACACAATGTCATAATCAAACACACCTAACCAACAAAAATAATATCCAAAATCCACTATACAGTGTATGAAGCTATTGTATGAAAACGTGTACGCTGTTGCATGTATATTCATTTGAATAAAGCTATATAGAGAGGGGAGAGAAAGAAAAGCTGACCTGCTGCATTGCTGGCAAAACCTTTGCTCAAGGCCTGCAACAATGACTTTTCGAGACTTGGAGTGCATACCACAGACTTTGTGCCTTGAATAGTAAGCCTTAGAATCACTCAGATCTATCTGACACCCTTCCACTTGACACCTGGGTGGCTGGGCACCCTGCACCCCACCACCCCTCCCCTTCTTTGCCGGCACCGGTGGCGGAAGCCCGGGAGCTACCACCGGAGACGGCCCACCACCAGTTTTAGCCTGAACTCCACTACCCACATCCTCAAAATAGATTTTCTTGCCGAAGTTCAAGCCATTGAGTGAGTCTTGCACCCCAGAAGCTGAACCCTTTTCCATTCTCGGTGTCTAAAACCCATTCATCACTGCCATGTAAGTCAAAATCACAACCACAAGCGCGATAGACAAATCAAATAAAAAAGTGTATATATATTTATATGTATAGTAAAAAAGATGCGATTTTTTTTTGTTTATCTTGATTTGGGTGTGTGTGTGTGTGCGTTTTTTGGGTTTCAGAGGTTAGTGGAGGAAGTGTACTGGTGTAAAGTAGACACCTGACAATGGGCCATAACGCCAGCTCGGGGATTGTGCTGAGTTTATCGAATTCTTAAGACTTAAACTGATCAATAATGGAGAGCAAAAGCAGAGAGAGAGAGAAGCAGAAATGTTTGAACTTTTAAGTACTTTTTGGGAGTTCACTCTCAAACTTTACACCACTTTATTTTTCGAGTCACTAATTCGACTTTTTTTAGGAAATGAGAAAATTGCAGTTAAGTCCTCTAAACTTTGTAGAACAAATGTTTAAACCACTTTTCATTTTTTTCTAACTTATGAGTACTTGAGTTTTGAGTTTCGATGCACATGATTTCTACCGGATGAAGACCATTTATTTGTCATTCAAATACTTTTGAGGGGTTGCTTTGGTAACTCACCAATTTTTCTTTTTAAAAATATCTAGAATTGTATGACTATTATTTACTTATTTATTCACTTCTTTTCAAAAAATTTCTATGATAAAGAGCTAACTGTAGTGTAGAAACTCATGAATGTCTTTATAACTCTAGAATTTAATCAGAACCGTACTCGTAATATAACTTAAGTGCACAACATGTCAGTGTTTCACAACTTAATCGATGGGTTATTCAATAGAATTTCACGTACACTGTAGTTTAATTTTTCTATATCATACAAATTTCTTAACTTTCAATTTCGATTCAAGTAAATTAAAATTCAACCATAAATGACCCTCATAATATAATTTATGCACAAAACATTAATGTGTTTGAATAAGTTTATAAGGTGTTTAGCTCAACATGCTCAATGTTAGACTACTTTCGTCCAATAAAAATTTATGTGCATCGAAATTTAAAAGTTAAAGAACTCAAATATCATAGAAAAGCAAATAAGAACGTAAATGCCCGTATTTCACAAAGTTTGAAGACTTGGACTGTAATTTTGCTTTACATAAACTTTCATCATAGTTCATATATCACCAATCTACGCATACCCCTATAGGCCTTGAAGACAGGTACACCTACCCTGCTCTACTGGTTTTCACTTATTTTTAGAAGCTTTTGTATTCTTATTTGGGAGGTGGGGTGGGGAAGAAAAGAAAAGGATTTGTAGACATTCATACATAATTGTCATTGGCAGTTGATACCACTAATAGTAAAACAAATGATATATGTGTGTCTCTAATCTCTCAATCTAGAAAGAGAAGAAGTCGATCAAGTTTTAGGATAGAAAAAGATTTATGGCTCGATATAATGATTCGTTAAAATTGTAATTTTTATCGTGACGATTGTCATATTTTGTATAGATTTAATGAGATTCTTGTTTATAAGAATAACGCAATCTCAATCGAATAGATTAGAAAAAAAATGAGTAGATCAAAATCGATACAACATGTGTGATTACTAAAGTTAAATTGTTTCGAATCTTTTAGTTTAATTTTTTTTACTTAAAATAAACAATTTTCATCTCGTGATAATTTACGTGTACTGAAATTGAACGTTAAGAAACTCGCAGAAAATAAAATAGGGACCTAACCATTGTATTTCACAAAGTTTAAAGACTTAGACTGTAATCTACTGGCTTTCACCTTTTCTTTTCTTTTCTTTTCTTTTCTTTTTAAATAATTTTAGTAGCTTTCTTTTCTTAATTGGGGTGGGGGTGGGGGTGGGGGTGGGGTGGGGTGGGGTGGGGTGAAAGCTGGTGTAGAGGGAAGAAAAGAGAAAGATTTACGTACACGCATATATACTTATCATTGGCAGTTTGTACTACTAATAGTGAAAATTTGTCATTAAAAATCTATACTTAGAGTAGGCCTATATGTATATAGAAACTAGACATATTTCCTTTTAGAGGTATTTTAATTTTCTTGAGAAAGGCACAATAATTATTATCCTCCATGCCTAAAAGGGGTTGAATTTTAAAATAGAAAAAGTTATAGAACACGATGTTATGATTCTTCAAATATTAATATATTACAATATCACAATAATTTAAACATATTCCACGTAAAGGGTTCGTGTTTAAAAAAATATAAGAATCTAAATAGAAGAAGTTTTTACTTTCGAATTGTTGAAAAATGAAGTCATTAATGAAGAGTGTGTGAACATTTAGCACGTGATACTGAATAAGATTAAAAATTACAATATATACGATTTTGACTTTTTTTCTTTATTCTTTAATATTGTTGAGGGTTATACTTATACTATATTATTTGTAGCAATTTAATCGTTAATTTATGCTTTAAAGATCTTACTTAACATCTTAATTATAGAGTAATTTTTCCTCATTTGGATCACTACCATGCACATAAAGATTTTAAGTCATCGCTTCTAGTTATAAGTGTTGTACGTCTCGATTTTAATATGAAAAATTAAGTATGTATGAACAAATTATTAACAAGTGTTTTTGGTCCACAAAAGAACAGTTTGGTCCATACCGCATTTTAGGCCACATACGAAAAGTGTCCGTACAAATTTGAGCTACAGAACAATTCCCCCATCAATTGCAAAGTCTAATCATTAGTATTTTATTATTTTATAAATATGTAATACCCAATAGAAGAATTAAATAAAAAATAGGACATAACAGAAGAAGATGAAGAAATTATATTATATGACATAGTTTTTTCTTAAAGAAAACGATTGTTTTTTTTATTCAAAATTATTGGACTTTAGGCAATGTGTGACCTAACTAGAGCATTCATAGTGAGCTCATCGTCATTTTCAATTTATTCTCAGTTAACGTCATCACTCTTTACTGATGTATATTCTATTTTGTATAATGATTCACTCTTAAATTTTACTCAATCAAGTAGCCACGAACACTGGACAAAATAAAAAGAGTAGAATCTACCCAGTTATTTTGAGACGAGTTTAGCAGTAACTAGGGATGACAAAAAAATCCGCACCCCTCGCCCCGTTCTGCCCCGTTGAGTAATAGGAGCGGGTTTGGGGCAGAATTTTCTGCCTTGTGATGGGTCCGGGGCAGCCCCGCCCCTTCAAAAAAAAAAAAAAAATTTTTTTTTTTTTGAAAAATTATAAAATATAGTAGAAATTATAATATTCACTAAAAATGGACTAAAGAATAATCGAACCCAAGTTAAAACTTATAAACAATCAACGTTAACCATTATACCACAACCCAAATCTTATATTTTTTTTTTTTTTTTTTTTTGTGGTTTGGTACAAATATTTAAAAAAATTGTATTTTTTTTTTAATTTTTTTTTCAGTTTAACAAAAAAAAATTAAAAAAATAACCAAGGCTGTTGGCGGGTCAAAGGGCCGCCCGCCCGGACCCACCGCATTACCATCTTTAGCAGTAACGAAAGAAACGAGTTCATAATATTAAAGCGGCGAGTGCAGCAACACGCATCTAATATTAAAGCTACAATGTCAAACATAATAGAAGCATTTGGAGCTAAACTAAAACCTTGTAGGCTTTGTACGACTCAAAAGAGTCACACGAATACCCGTCTTCCGTCCTAGGAGAAGTCCCTCACTTGGTAATATCGCTTCGGTGTCTTCTCGAGCAACGAAGATCCCGAATAACAGCTACCATCTTCCAATCTAATAGAATCGTGATCTAACAAATGGCTTGTAAATCTTAACCTAATCATGCAGGACTTTGAAATCTTCTACTACCCAAATAAATTTCAAACCCTAAATTTCTATAATTGGGATGATGATTAATTGCTGGAATAGAGGATGATTTTTGACAGACACTCTATATCGAGATTTTGCTGAAAAATAATATTTAAACCAGTGATAATGAATTTTATTTTATAAAAACTTGTCAAGCGCAACTTAGGATCGCATTTGTTAGAATTATTGCGCGGAAGTATACATATACACTTTATCATTCAAATATACAATCAACTAATTAAAGAAATTGAGTAACATCCAACTAATATTCGTACTCATAAAAACAAATAAATCAACTAATTCACTGAATTTTCATCTTCTTTCTCAATAAAATCATCTCTTCTTAATTCTTTGTACAGCGCACGAGTGCAATTGGAATCTTGAAATCGTTCTAAAATATGGTAGACTTTATAAAATAGATTGTTTACATTTATATTTAGAATTAAAAGTGTCAACACAATTTTCAAGAGGAAAACAAGCAACACAATTTAGAAGGAGCTTTCTAAAATGTAATGAGACATGTGAAAATGCATTATACTCTAAATTGTTCCAAGTAGTATTTAGAGACTTCTAGAGGGTTAATAACACTCGTATGATCAAATTGATATTTATCGGTGATTTTAAGGAGGCGTATCTATATAAAGCCAAAGGGGCCTCATTTATAAACCATTTGAGTTGAGTGAGTTTTGAGTGTATTTGTAATGGTTATTGTTAATAATTGTTGATAAATGTGCATTGGGATGAGTCTAGATTTTTCCAAGTAGAATATGTCTAAAAGATTGTATACACAATCTCATTAGAATCATCCATTTAAATATATATGTGGAGAATTAGATATTTAATATCACCCATATAATCAAATGGCACAAATAGAAATGTGGAGAATTAGATATTTAATATCACTCATATAATCAAATTGATCTTCACCGTCTATTCTAAAGAGTACGTTTATATAAGGCCAAAGGGCCTTATTTCTATTTGTGCCAATATGCGCACTACCTCTTCCATACTATCAAGCTGTTTCTTTTGCGTTGACGAGTAACGAACCTCTCTTTTTAGCTTCTTTTTCTCAATCTACTAAGCAAACATTGTCTCATTTCTCATTCCTCGCATCTCTTACCTAAAATATGTACATCATGCTTAGCTAAGTCAGTAAGCAAATCGATATTATGTTAGAGCTCGGGCATGAAAACTTCAATTTTTTGGGCTTTGTCTTCAAGACACTGCTCTTGCTTCTTGTCTAGAATTTTTGACTGCATTCAATTGAGTTTGTTTCGACCAAGGCTTCCTTTTCACATAATTCTTCGCAGGTTGAATGGACTGAGACAATGATTTTTGCTCTGATTCTTTTTGTACCGGAAGACTACCTTCTTTGAGAAAATTTATGTCCTCTTATGCTACACATGAGCCGATGGTACATATGGGTCAACAGGAACAAGTTGAAGCATGATAGAGTAGGGTACACACTAGAGCTCATTGTTGACATGGTCTCAACAATATTGGTGCATTCATACCAAATAGCGTCTCAATCACGTAAGAAGACAATATTGTTTGAAGAAATAAGTTGGACTAACTACCTATGATCTAGCTATCAATGAGGAGTGGAGGGGGACGCCACAAAATTATGTGATCCAACTACTCAATCCATGTGGATTCTAATGAACATATGATCTTGAATTACGTCAAACCACGATTTGCAAATACATTTAATTCTTAATAATGACTTGAGTGATTACCAACTCAAGATCTTGAAAAGTATCTAGTTTGGTGGGAAAAATTATTTCATCATCTTATTCATATATCTGCTTCTCTCAACCCTAAAACCAAAGAGATCGATGTAAGACAAATTGTTAAAATAACTAAACTAACATGAAACCATGCTAATATACAAACTATACATACACACATACACCTTAATAAGGGACAGGGGCCCATGCCCCATCTCAATTTTAAATGTTTTCAGGCAAGAAGAGGCACATATCCCAAGATCCTCTCAAAAATTGGACAAGGTCCAAATTAAAATTTTCAGTCGTAGATTGCATATTGCAATCCCATAAAACGCTTTCCTCCACCACTTCTTCTACTTGCTCTCACACATTGTGCAATTTATTCAAGAATCAAGCAGTTCTATTCAATTAATCTAATCATATGCACATTTGTGAGTTAGCTTAAATCACTCATCCCATTTCTTTGTCAAGCAACACTGCAGCAGAATTAGCTAATTGCATAAAAGAAAGAGATAAATAACCTCTGATTTCTAAATTTATGAAAAACTCCAAAGTTTTCACACAGCTGTTTTTTGGGACTGTTTCTTCTCGTTTGGTTAGGGCTCGGCAATCGGTACAATTATTTTCCATTTAATGTGAGTATGTTAACATTGAATTTTTTTATTTTTCTTCAAATTCATTATGTCATGCACAGGACAATTATGCACATGTTATGCTTGTTGAATTAAATATGTGATGTGATTGAATTTCATCCGTAGAAATGTATAATGGCAAATAGAGTTAAGTTCAGATAAGACTAATTAAATGACAAACAAAGTTGAAAAAAATAACACGTGTAATTTCATAAAACAAAAGTCGTCAAATGTAAAATAGAGTATCACTTGAAAATGGTTGTGTGGAGTGGGATCTTCGGTTATGAGAAATGGTATTTTTGAGAATATTTGTAATGATAATTTTGTTAAACGGTTTAAAAATATGAAAACTCGTCGTGAACAATTTAAATGTATTGAAAATTTTAATTATTGTTTTCTATATATAATTCGTCTTGAAATTTTTTTTCTTATTGTTTAAATAGTGCCCTTCTTGAATAAAATTTTTGTTCATCACTACACATGCAAGGATTAATAAAAAGAAATTCAGTTGAAGCACATACATAACTACAAGAAGATTTAAACCGGGCTCGAAAAGTTTTAGTCTCGATCCAAGTATGGCAGATAAAAGAGAACAAATAATCTAAAAATATGTAGGAAATTGTTACATATGTCAAGAATAATTACTTTTAATTAAGAATGGCAAATATTAGATACGTAATAGGCTTCGAATTCCCAATTGCAACTTTAACAAAAATGCGTAGTCCAATCAATTATGATGGTTGAAATTATTCGTGTTAAGCTCTAAAATGTGTTTGTGATTACATAAAACGATTTCCTTGGCGCTAAGAGTTTAAATTTGATGGTTACGTCGTTTCTTATTATTTTAAAATTTGAATTTATAACAAGTTTTCTAGTATTAATTTTCATGATCGAAACTGTGAGTAATTATTTGCCCAGTTTCATTTAATGAATGGCATATGCTGCGTATCGGTGAGGAGGACTGAACAACAATCAACATTCACTCGAGTTCATTTTTAATTCTACTTGAAGATCTAAAATTACAAGATGCTTAACAACTACATCTATGTCTATAGTCTACCACTCCCTCTTTGTAATATGGTCGTAACATTCTTATGAACAACCTCCTCATGTCCCATGACTAAGCTGTCATCCTCTTTTAACTTATCCTCATTTGGCAGGACATCTACATTATCATATTCAAAAAAAAAAAAAAAAAAAAAAATCCCAAAATATCAGTAGGTGTATATGCATGTACGTATATGTAACAGGGAGATCGTGTAGTTCGCACGTGCCAATGCCCCAAACACAAGGAGCAAATGACGCCGATGGGTTTGGCATGCAAATTCCTTGGTAGATATTTTCCGTTTCTTCATCATCTTGGTACAAATGCCCATGGAAGATGTGGCTGGTTAATCCTTTTGCAGCCATAATATTATCTCTTTCAAGGATCCGGCAGCATCCCTGTCACAACATGTTAATAGAAAGCATACATCATGACCCTAATTGGGAAAATATGATATTGACATACATTGTGATGATCGCATTCGTTGAAAATCAATCACATAAATTCCCCATTAAGAATAACAATCTTTGGAAAATTAGGTTTGTGAACCCCATGTCCCAACACCCCCAGCCAATGCACAACACAACAAAATCTGGACTGACTACTGTTTTAGGGTCAAAGACAGCAATAGAAAATGCAGGGACCAAAATGACGGCAGCCATGGTTTAAACATATTCTTTATGTCTAGGAGGGAGATCGATTCAAACCTTTTCTCACTCTCACAGTTTCCAAATTGCCCTGTTTGGAGCAGTTGGAGGAGGAGTTCATTTTAACAGATCAAATTATCCTCATTTATACTTGGAAGAATAGTGCTTTCTGCTATTTCTTTGTTTGCCAACACAAAAGGTTAAAATATCAAAGTCCAAGAAAATATATATTTCCCTCTCCTCTGTTTTTCTTGGGATACCAAATAACGGGTTTGAACTGTTTCACTTTCCCCCTCCCTTCCCTTCATCTCCCCGTTGTGATACCAAGCATACCCAAAAACTGTTAGCGGGAAAAAGAATGTAAAAGGGAAAAGGGAACTCACTTGTTGCAGTGCCTTGCACAGAAACAATTTAATAATAGAGTTCTTCATCACCCAGCAAGAGAATCAACTCAAGATAGTTCAACAAGCAAGCTGAAGGTAAGTTGATCTAAAACCTACCAAGAACAAAGACAAACAACTTTATTAACCCTTTAATCGATATTATAGTATTTTTATCCTTAAAAACTTGACCATCCTTTTGAATTCATAGAAGTTAAAAATGATCGTGCATACACAAAGAACTTGTAAAGCAAACAGGTAAAAATAATTCTGGGTTTCTTCGAGATGGCTAAGGATCTAATTTGCTCAGAGATGATAGAACTTCATATTTATTATGTATTTCATTACAATCACATTACTGCAAAGGGAATAATCCATATGCACATTTTGTTCAGTAAAAAAGGCCAACTTAATATTCATCCCAGTTAGAAACAAATATCACTTGAGAAATTCCATGTTAGCTTAAGGAAATTAATAAGAACACGAGTGGTATATATTCCTGAGTGCCCCCTTAAGCTTACAGGAGAAGATAAGACGATCTCAATTTACATTGATAAATGACAAATTCTGGAAAAAAAATTGCTTACAGACCTAAAGGTATAAAAGCAGCTCAACCTCAATCTCACATGCACATTTTGTACAAAGGGTGTGTTTGATTTTTATTAAAATCAGATTTTTTTGTAAAAGTTGATAAAAGTTATTGAAATGTGTGGTTGAAATGTTATGGGACCATGTAATGTGTGGTCAAAATTGATTGTTGACTTTGACTTTAGCTTTTTAGCAAAATAAAAAGTGAAAACAAACATGCTCAAAATAAAGCCATGTTAATATATATCCCAGTTTGAAACAAAAATCACACAAGAAATGTCCACGGTAGCTTATGGAAAATTAAGAGAACACGAATGGTCCACATTCCCAAGTACTAATAATAACGTTACAGAAGATGAGACAATTTTTATTTATATTGACAAATGATAATTTCTAGCCTAAGATATCAAAGCAACTCAACCTGGTGCTCTTTCAAGTTAGTCTTCGTCATTCATTGTGTTTTACGATTACCACACGCAACTTAGAGCTTTAAAATGTACTTTCTTCTCCTGGTTACTTTATTGACCTAAAAGTCTAAAACTGTATCGCTAATCACTATTCAGCTTTTCCGTATAGATTTAAGAGAAGATAAATTTTTATTGAGAGACAATTCCAGAAAAATATCAGATTCAAGATTAGGACACTCCAGTTGCTAAATATGAAATATACTTCTAACGGACTGGAGTGACTAATTTATGCATGCGATGAACAACTGAATAGCAATTTTGAGGTGCAGAGATGGACGGGTAAATGATTTAGCCACATCATTGACAAATAAGAAAAACAGAAATCAAAATCAATTTGTAAGCAAATTGTCAACCTATTTCTCAATTGGTCCAAATTAACTTCAATGCAATATTTTAACCATAAAAATTAATGGACAAACTCAAAATAGTATTTCAAAATACAATTACCTGGTAATAGAGTCAATATTTTTTGCCCATATTATGCTGGTTGAATGTGTACAAGAAAAAAAGGAGCTCAAACTGAATCCGCATTTTATCACTTAAGCAGAGACTTCTTCAGTTGCAAGCTTTGGTATAAATATGCATCTTCCAAGCCAACTCTGTTAAAAAACATCTACGAGACAATTAAGTGTTCGTTCTGTTTCAATTTTAACACCATTTCTTTTCTCAGCTTCTCCCAGACTTCAGGTCCTCTAGAATGAGAATTTACATAAGTCCTCACAAATATTTTCTCTGAGCATGCTAAAAGAGTGCTCAAGGCCAAGTTTTGAGTCCGCTGCTTTTTCATCTACAAGCCATTTGTACAATGAAAGTCTAAGTGTCACCCTCTCAATTGTATAAGAGAGATATGATGGAAAAGGTACCAAAGAAGACACTGGGTAGCCCAAATCATTTACAAGAAAATCAACTTTTGTTTCAATTACATCCTTGGATTGGTTAAGAATGTGAGGAGATGATTTGAGCATCTTTATGACTTCCTGACGGTTCAAACCAGCATTTACTAAACAATCAAATCTCTCTTGAAGTTCAACTCCTTTGCCTCGAAACACTTTGAGAGCTCGTTCCATTTCATTTGACTTCTCCACAAAGCCCAGGTTCAACAAGAACTTAGTTTTCATCATTCGAGCTCTTACAGTCTTGTTTGTATCTGGCAGCAACCGTTTGACTCGCACTCCAAGGACCCAATTCTTTAACACATTGGGGTCTTCCTTGATCATTTGACAGAGCCGTTTCTTTCCAGTGTTCAAGTTAGCAAGTAAGCTATTAACTTTCTTGAGATAACATGAACCCAACAGTACAGGATGGGACCGAACAATCCTCCCAATATCTTGAACATTCATTTCAATTTCAATTAGAAAATGATAGCAGTGCAACAAATTAGTGGCGAAGTTTTCAGCTGATATTTTGGGGAGCTGCAGAAACATAGTAAGTAACTCATTCCGCGTGGATCCGAATTTCAACAAGAACCCAATCAAAAAATAGGTCAAGTGTCCTGATCCCTCAAGCAAAAGCTCTGGATGCTGAGTAATCAATCCTCGTAATTGCTCTTCACTGCATCCCATGCAGCTTAATAAGCGTAAAAGCTCAAGCATACGGTTCCAACTGTAAGAATTGCCTTCAAAGATATGCTCCTCAAGCCAGTTGTATTCAATTCCAGCATTCTTCAACTTTCCCAGAACATCAATGAATTCCCGGTTCATATCCCCACACAAAAGATATGGACATGAAGCAATAACCTTAATAGCAAGAGACTGATCTAACCCTAATTTTTCAAAAGATTGTAGCTTTGATTGCAAGACCCCACAATCATACTTAAAAACCTCCGGTGCTTCCTTATAAATCTTTCCTATTTTATTTCGTGCTATACCATAATTACACAAAACATAGTAGTTCTCCAACAGTACTTGATCATCATTCAAGAACATCAAATTCTGCGGAAGAAATGGAGAATACTCCGAAGGATTCAAACCTATGCTTTCAAAGAATGGCTCAAACTCATTAATGGGATGGTACCTCAAGAACCGCGTTACAGATCGCCCAACATCCGTTTCATTGTTGTTAACTCTTTTCAACAACTTCCCTAGAAAATATGGTGAGTTTCTACTCATATTCTCAGCATCCATGAACTGCAAACTCCTGGTGGAATGCAAATAATCCAATAAAGCAGCTTGGGCATCTTGTCTAACTGCACGTGGTATTTCCAACGTTTCATCAAGAATTTTACCCTTCTGTGAAGTAACAACCTTACTGGTTCCATAAAACCTAAGGTTCTCTACAATGTGGTGTGACTCGGCTACATAAAAATTGGATTTTGATAATCTCAACTTATTCTCAGTGCAAAAAAAAGAAACCCATTTGAGAATAGAGGGATTCCTAAGTTTCTGCAAATGGGTCATTGCTAGTTTTAGCAAATATGTGAAATCCAGGAACAGCAAGCGAAAAACAAGCTGTGGGTTTTCAAGCTACCTGTAAAATTTCAAACCTCGAGGGTTTTTTCATTTTTGGGTTGTGAGAAGTCTAAGTGTTGGCTAATTCCAGGCGCCGCCGCCGCAGTGACGGCAATTTTAAACTAGGGTTCCGCCCATCGAGGATATCGAAGGGAATGGTGTGATTTCAAACAACACAGACCATGCTGATGATCAGACTGTCGGATTTCATTGGTTTGGGCCAAAATTCTAGAGTTACTAGGCCAATTCCACGCGGGTCGGGGCAGATGGGTTCTTTGAGTGGGCCTTACAGCAGGGCCCTACGGGCAACGAAAATTCAGAAAATCAAAATGGGCAGATTAACAGTGGACTTGGTGGAGGGGGTGAGTTTGGCCCTTCTCCAATTCACATGGATTAGGCAAATTTGGACATTACTTGTAGAGCACGGGATAATTGTTCATAGCAATTTGCCTCGAGTAGTGACATTGAGTAGTAGGATTCAAAAACAAGATATCTTACGTGACATACGATAAATTTGCGATGACGCCTCACAAGTTCTAAATTTAGTCTTATTCTCTTTTTACTTTGTAATTTTCGTTTACAAATTAGCTAAAGGTGAGGTCCAATTCTCCTCTTAAATTTGTATTACATTATTTATGTTAGTAATAAAATATATCACCAAATGTGGTTTTAGTTAATAAACGAAAATATCGAAGGGAGAGTACAGGCACTGACGGAGGCAAGCCCCCCAAGTCTTCAGAATTTTATTTTTATTTTTTACTCTTATTTATTTATTTTTATTTAAAAAATTATTTACAGACCCGTTATAACACTTCACTTTTTATATTTAATTATGGTAGCTAGATGAGTTAAATTGACGTCAAATAAAATTTTAATTAAATTGACATCTGAAAATAAAAACGGAATGAGAATAGTAAATCAAATTCTAGCAGTCATCTTTGGCTTATTATTTTGAACTCATCATTTAACAGGTTTTTCAATCCAAAAAATGTGTTGCAAAGTTTGTCATGAATACTTTGAAATAGTACCAAGATCTTAGATCATAGTCTAAAAATAAGACTGAAAGAAATGACACCAAAATTAAAATTAAAAGTGAAAAATCAAATTATTAAATTCGTTTCTAGCAGCCATCTATGACGTGTTATTTAAAATAAGTTGTTTAATAGTTTTTCAATTTGAAAAATGCGTTACGAAACTTGCAATTGATACTTCTATATGATGCCAATAACTTACATCAAAAAGTGAAGAAGCTTAAAAATAAGTCAAAAGAGGTTGTGCCAATTAAAGATAAAATTGTATTATTACATCCATTCTATTTGCCATATTGATTCGTTATTTTGAGTTCTCGTTTAACATTTTCAATACAAAATATGTCTTGCGAAGTTTGTCGTTTAACAATTTTCTATTAGGGTGATTCGAGATGGATCGTGTCAATACTAGAGACCATTTGCCCTCGATTAGTCCAAATACCTCTGATTGGATGATTCACCATTATTATGCTTTGTTATGGAAGCAATAAATCCAATGCCCATCATGCATTCTACCAGGTTTATGCTTGAACGCTAAAAGTCTTGAAGAGATTCTCTATTTATAAAGACCATATGTTCCATTTTAGAGAGCGTCTATAAATTTAATGAGTAAATTTTTTGAAATACTTCAACAATCTCTTTATTTTTAACACTTCATTTTACTTCTTCCAATAAGTTTTTATTATTTTTTCCTATATTTTATTTTGACATACTTCACTCCTAATTATTATATGATTTTTCTCAAATTTTCTCTATTTTATTTTGTACATGATTTCTAATTTAGTCAATATATGAGTAATGAAAATTAGAATTATTTGAATGCATTTAATTATAGATAGAGTGTTTGACTCTCCAAATTTAGAGAGTCAAACCCATGTTCTATTTTAAAAAGTTAATATGTAGAGTCTTTTGGAGCAAATTTTTAAAGGTTAACTTTCTAAAATATAGAGTATCTTATGTTTAAAGAACTTATTGAAGATGCTCTAAATCATTGTGCTGAGCATGATATTCAATTGATTCTTTAAAGCTCATTATAGGTCAAGTACTCAAATTCTTTATTCGTTTTCCACTACCTAGATTTTTATTTGTAGCTTATTTCTTACCATAATACACCTTTAAGGGCGTATTTGATACATTTGTTGTGAGTATGGTTTTTAGCAATATGATTTTTGGTAATAAAAGTACTTTATTTGACACAGTTGTTGTGAGTATGGTTTTTAGCCATAGAACTATTTGGCTATTAATCCAAAAAGTGCTGTGAATATTAAATCGAGTGTTTCGTTGTATAACTATAAAAGTACTTTTATATAAACTTTATATTTATTGGACTAAATAGTAATTAATTATTATATATCTCATAATATTATTTTTAAAATAAATAATATTTTTTCATGTCCTATAATAACTATTGAAATCAATATCTTAATTAAACTATGATAATACAATTATTTTAGTATATATCAAATGACTTAAAATTAATTTATTTAAATCAAACATATTATATGTAATTTGTATTATAATATATAACACACCAATATATAATTTTCACTTCATATAAATATATGAAATGATAATTTGAAATAAGTAATTAATGTAACAAATAAATTAATATCTTATTTTGATGTATTTGGATACGTCGACACACTGACACCGACATGCCTCCGACACGTCAATGAATTTTTTTAATTTTTTTCTAAATTTTATAGTATAAAGAAAATAAAATTTTGTAAATTTTATTACATAAAAAATAAATACTCAAATATAAATCAAACTTGGCATTAATTTCATACATGTTTTGTCATAACACAAGTTTACATAATAATTGGCCCATTTAAAATATTGATCGACACATAAAGATTGATCTATTTTTTATAAATTCTAAACAAGTACTCAACAGCTCACAAATTTATCCCTCAATTCTAAAAATTATCGACACGAATCAAAGACGTATCGGTATCCAATATATGTCATATCAAACACTTACGCGGATCCCCATGGCGTGTCTGTGCTTTCTAGATTAATTACGATCATGTGAAAATTAGGGATGGCATTAATTGGCTGAGTATATCTTCTTGTGCGTCTGACTTGTCTCCTCCTTCCTCGAAATATTCTACACTAACCAACTTTAAATCATTAGTTTTCAAAATCAAAAAAATGCTTTCTTGTTCTCAGTCAATCGCGGGTTGTCAATCAGGAATTTAAAAACCATTGAGAGCGTGAGTCAGGTTGGGTAGAGAAATGCTTTCTTATTCTCAGTCAATCATGAATTGTCAAAAACAACATTTATAAAAGGTTGTATTCTTGACAAACCTTCAATGTAAAGCTTCGTCTGGGCTAGAGTTGTACAACTTAAGCATATGTTTGGCAGTATTGAAATTATTTTTTAAGTACTTATATTATAAGTTGTTGGTAAAGTGTGGATAAAAAATAAGTTGTAAGTCCTAGAAAATTTGTGAATAAAAAGTATATTGAATAAAAACTAGTATTAAAATTATAATTTAAGCGATAATGACAAACATGTACTAAATCTATACTAGAACGGTAACAAGCAGCCATGAAACCCTAAAGTAATGTTAGATAATATAAATAGTAACTATAGCTAGAGTTGGTCTCTTAATAGCCCAAGCTTGGCTAAGCTTAAAACGTTTACATATAAGTTTAGTTGTAAGAAAATAAGTAAGTTCTAAACCTAGTAATTTATCAATTGAAATTGGGTAAAAAAAAATAAGTACTTTGACAACAAGGTAATGAGTTATTGAAAAAATAAGTAACTTTTTTTTACTTAAAAGTGAAAAAAGTAATTTATCTAAACTTGGTTGAAAACAATCTTTTACTTCTTTTTAAGCTTAGCTAAACATCCTCATAATGCTTACATCAATCATTTTGACTGGGCTTTCACAGCTCTCTGCCTCTCCGAGCTGACTCAGTACCTATTTGGTTTTGATAAAAATCAGATTTTTAGTATATTTTAATTAAAGTTGATAAAATGTACGGTTGAAAAGTTATGAGACTCGTGAAATATGTAGTTAAAATTAATTGTTAAATTTGACTCAGATTTTTAACAAGTTTTTTAGTAAAACCAAACAAGCTCTCAATATTGTTATATGTAATGAATCCATAACCACAAGATTTTCAGTTGTGGGGTCAAAGATTTCATAAGCCTCTTGATAAGTGTGATTTTATACTTATCTGGGCCATCAAAAATAGATGATTGAAAATGCTCTTAAGTGAATTTTTACTTAAATGTGTGTTGATTTGATTGTTTAGGTTAAAACTCGAGTTCGGATGGAATTGAAAAGAAACAAAACAAATTAGGCGAACAATGACTGAAAGTGTACGAAAGTTAGATTAAGGACCTACATGTAAGCTCGTGAAAGTTTAAGGGCGTGAATTACAAATAACAAAGGATGAAATTGAAATGAAAGAGGAAATATAAAGACTAAAGTGGAGACGTTAGAAAGATAGAGAACTTAAGATGAAAATAATCGAAGACTTAGCCACAAAATTAGAAAAAATTTCGGCCCATGCGACCTTGTGATCGCAAGGTTCATCTTTAACAACTCAAAAGCCCACCATCCATAAACCATGTGATCGCAACTCGTTACCTCTTGCGATCGCATTGGCAATTCGTGACCACAATATTTGCTTTTCTTATTTTAGTTAAACTCTATTTTGGTATTCTTTTGAGACACGACTTCTATACAAAATTAGAGCTCTTTTGGGACTTATAAATAAAGATGATTATTAAAACAACAAAAGAGAACCATATACAAGAATTGAAAAAAAAAAAAATTCATCAAGCATGCTAGGGTTTCAAGCTTTGCAAGGACGTGATGGATTCTTAGTGCAAGATTTTCATCTAATTCTTGTTTTTCTTTAAACCCGGTAATGTATTCTATTCTACTATTTGTTTTTATTCTTTTATGATGTAACTAAACCATAGTTGTAATGAACAATGTAACTTAGTTTTAATTTTTCAATTTCAATTCTCAATTTTTATATATGTGTTGATTATGTATTGATTTCCCTTCTTCTCATAATGCACTATTTCATTGAATTGTCGATTGTAACAAATTGAGAGTTGAATTATTAATCTAGACCACATAGTAAATTAGACAATTGGATAAAATGTATAGATACGTCTTTATTATTGTTATAATTAATGCTTATTCTGAATTCACATAAAGATACAGTGAGTTGACTTAATTAAATAAGACTAATTTGAATTCAAGATAAGTAAATTAAGTTAAATTCGTGAATTCAATCGAGTACAACAACAGGAAGAAAACTTGATAGGAGAGAGATTAGAGAGGATAACTATGGTGAAATCGTGAGACCCAACACTTTAACCATCATATTTGAGTAATTCTTGATATTTGTATTCACATACATTATTACATTGTTTTTTTAAATTAATAGTTGCAGATTAATACTTAAAATAAACTTATTTTGAATTGTTTTCAATAGGTTATGATTAAAATTAATTGAGCTAATATATAATTAAAATAGTCTTTGTGAGAACGATAACTCAAACTAATTAAATCCAATTTATTACTTGTATATTGTGCACTTGAAATATTTTCACTACACCTCTTCAACTTTACCATGCATGCTCTTTATGCTCGAAAAAAAAAGTCCACTTAACTAAGTTTGGTGGTGTTGAAATTATTTTTTTAATTGTTCATAAGTTGTAGATCCAATAAAATGTGTGAATAATAGTAAGTGACTTGTAAATTATGGACGCTACAAAATATATGAATACAAGCACTAAAGTAATTCATATCCATTGAGATACCTCAATTAATTAAAATATAGAAAGAAAATTATAATGCCTGTGATTCATAGGGTGAAATTGCGGCCTCAAAATTGGGATCTTAAATTATTCCGTTTGGGTTGTAAATTGCCATTGTTTCCTATGGTTTCTCCTCCTCCTCCTCCTCCTAGTTGGTGCCTCTTAGTATTTTTACGCCTCACTCCGAGCTCTCCTTGCACGTACACACTACAACGCCTCCCCGCCTAAATGGTGTAATGGCATTAAGAAACGCAGTTTCGTTCGGAAAATAAAAGAGTGTGTGAATATAAAACAAAGTTTTATTATCACAAGCGCTTAAGAGAAAATCTCTTTAGCTTATTTAATTCTGAGAGGTTTGATCCAACTGGATCTAATGTATCAATGTAAGTTTAGTTACAATACATTGTGTAGGCTAAAATTTTTACAAAGAAAGAAAAATTTTCTTTCGAGTGAAGAAGCCGATAGATTGAGTGTACGAATGAGCCTCCTTAAATAGGCCACCAAGAGTTGCTCCATTATTTGCTTTAGACCCACCGTGATCCTTTTGTCAAAAGGTCTTTTGTTTCTTTTCGAAATTTTCTTCCTTTCATCCGTGATTGCCTGATAAAGGAATACGCTTTTCCTTTGTAGATGAATAGTGATTTTGACTTTTCTTGTAGCGCAAAGATAGTGATTTTTGTCGGATGTGGAAAATTTTGGCAAAAGGGCGATTCTTCTTTGTCATGTCTGTTCGCCATCTTTTGAATTCGATAATTCAAAGATTCCATAACTGTTTTTGGATGTATGTGTAGAAGCTGTGCGCACGCGTTTCACCGGAAACATCGGGCCAAAAAGAAAAATGTATTTGATTTCATTACGAATGGTAGCCTTGTGTCGTCGATTGTTTTCTCAATTTGAGAACATTCATCTTCCACAAAATTCTCAATATCATCAAGATGAATCTCTTTTCTTTTCCTTTGTTTTTGTATCTTTGTTTTACAAAATTTGCAATTATGGTATTCTCCTAAAGCTGGATTTAAGAGCTTCGCATAAATGGCCATTATATTCGGGGTGGTGTTAAACAAGTTGTAAAAACTTTTTCAAAATTACAAATAATTTTGTGACTTGAAGTAATGGGGACACGGTTTTCTTTGGTAACCAAAATGTATTTTGAATGAAAGTTTACTTTGGCTTTGGATTCGCCACTAAATGTTTTTAAAGATGTTACTATCCTTTGAAATGACAAGGATCTCCAATCTTCTAATATTAGTTCACTAACACTAGAATATTGTCCTTCTTTTGGTTTGTCCAAATATACTTGTTGGGAAGTTTTGATTTGGATATGATGATATCCTTTGTATAAAACATTGTTTTCATCCCAAAAGGTATGGTGTTGTTAAATTTCAAAATGATTTGTAGCTCGGGATTTTTGACAACATATTTTTGAAATCATTTAAAGCTTTGTAGAAGTTTTGGATCTATTAAGGATAATTCCACGAAATCGGGACTAGGAATCATCATCTTAATAAGACCACAATAAAATGCATTTCTTACAAATGTGGGTTCGGCTCCTTGAAAAAGATGAACCGACCAAATTTCTTTTCAAACGTGCGATGTAAGTTTGTTCGGAGCGAATCACAAATGACTCTGCGGCTTCACCTTCAAGAGAAAGAAAATCTTGAAGTGCAATGTCGAGAAAGGGTTGCACTTTCTTTGCTTTGGGTTTTCCTAGACTTTTGAATCATCGGGAAAGTTTTCTTGGCTTGTTTGGATGACTTCTTTGTAGGAGAAGTTTCTGAATCTTTGATTTTCAGGAATTGGAAAAGTAGGCATTCTTGGCCTAGAGCGGATGTCCTTCTGAAAAGGTTGGGGTCTCAGAGATAATTGGGAATGATCAATGAGGTGTTTGTAAGGTGAAGGATCTGATCCTTTGTTTTTATGGAATTCAAGGAAAGCTGTTTGGGCATCAATGAATGCTTTAAAGCTTTTGTGTTTGTATGGTTTGTTTTTGACAAGTGGTTCAACTTGCTCCCAATTAGTGTAAAAACCACGGTTTGGGCCATCAAAGATGACATAGAATTTTTTGCCAGGCATTGAAGTGCCAAATCCTACAAGAGGAGTAGTGTCTTTTTGTTGGGGATTTGGCCGGATTTTGAATATCCACGAGGTTCTTGCGAACTTGTTTCAAATGTATCCTTCACAATTTGTGGTAATGTTTCATTGGTTTCATTACTCTTGGTAATGTCGCCTTTTAATCTCTTTTTCAAATTAGAGATTTTTTCTTAATTACACTGTATTTCCATTTCTTTGATTTCGGTTGCTCTTCAAGGTCTTCCAATTGTTTCTCAATGTCGACATTTTAGCGCACAAATGTAATTCACGAGTTAAGGAATCGCCAAGATAATTATCTTTACTTTTAATGATTTCAATGTCAAAATCATAATGGCTAAACCACATTTGCCATCGATTAATCTACCTTGTTTATAATCGGGGTGAATTTTGCAATTTAGGAAAGATTTACAAATGAAGAGTCTGTTCTTACCGTAAATTTGTTGGAAATAATGTAGAGTCACGAACTTTGAGATTGCCTTTTTCATAGCAAGGATTTCTTTCTCGTTAATGTGATAGTTCTTTTCTGAATCTGTAAAAGTTCCGGAAGAGTAACTACACGCTTTTTCTTTTTCTTCTTCTTGAAAAAGCTGTTTTTGGCTTTTAATACTCCCCCAAAATTCTTGGGAAGCATCGGTTTCAATAATCATTTTATCATCTGGTAAAGGATGATAAAGAGATGGAATATTTTTATTTTGATTTAATCTTTTGTATGTAAAGACTATCTTCTTTAGTCCAATTCCATTTGTAATTTTTCTTGAATTTCTTTTGAAGAGGTGCTCTCATTTTGCAAGGTTTAAAATAAATGATTCAGCATAGTTTAAACAACCTAAAAATCTCATGAGTTGTTTTTGATCTGTAATTTCATTTGGAAAGTTTTGGATATGGTCAAGGATATGGGGCTTGAGTTGTTTAAAACCGTAAGCAATTTCAATCCTAGGTATCCAATTTTTCTTTAAAAGTTACGCTTTTTCTTTGATAAAACGATTCCTTCTTTTGGACCCTTTTAAGAACTTGTAAAACATGTTGTTCATGATCTTCTTCGTTTTACGAGAAAACTAAAATATCATCAATGTATACACAACAAAATTCATTAAGGCTTTTGAAAGTATTATCCATATGTCTTTGAAAGATACACGGGGCTTGTTTGAGGCCAAAAGGTACTCTCGTCCATTGAAAGTGTCCTTGTGGACAACTAAAAGTGTAAGGGATTTTGTTGATTCTTCAATTCTAACTTGATGGAAGCAGATTTTAGATCAAATGATGAAAATATCATTTTCCCTTTTATAAGGTGGATAAGGCTTTGCATATTTGGGAGAATGTAACCATCGACTTTTGTGATTTTATTAAGTTGTGAATAGTCAATGACCATTCTAGCTTTTCCTCTTCTTTTTTTACGCTTTTCTAACCATAAAATTTGGAGAAGAAAAGGAGATTTACTAGGTTCGATGACACCTAGTTCTAGGAGTTCTTTGATTTGAATAGAGAATTATTCTCTATCTTTTGGGTTGTATGCCATTGCAGCTGCAAGAATGATTTTATTTTTGAATTCATTAAGAATTTCAATTTTTTCTTTGTGAAAGTTCCTTTGTTGATATTTGGATCAAGAGGATTTTCGAGCAGTGACCTGATTCAAAGAGTTTAGCAATTTCTTGCCTTTTTTGTATTGATTTTAAAAGTTTCTAATTCTTCATTAGAAATGAAAATATTTGAATTTTTGCAATATTCTCTCCTTTTGGAGGATAAAGATTTTTGAATTTGGGATTTTGAACATGTCTAGAAATTTTTCTTTTAAAGAATTAAAAGCTAAGGCTTTTCTTTTCTTTAAAATCCAAATTTTCTTATTTTGTAAGGTAAAACTTATTGTGTTGATTTCTTGAATAAATGGATGATATAAGCGACAAAAGTTGTTTCCAATTATGAAATCAATCCGCATTTCAGTTGATAAAGCTGTTGGAATTTTGAATTCAAAAGTTTGGATAGTGGAGTTGTGGTTTCCACATATTCCTATATTAATGTTTTTAACAACTTTTGAAGTTGATATTTACGAATTGTTCGCAATTTTTAATTTTAAAGTTCTTCGAGAACAAACCCAAAATTGCTTTGGAATAATCCATTTGCTTGCGGTACATCTGAGATGCTCTGTATCAATGTAAGCATGAATTGTATATTTTTGTATCCTTCAAAACTAAGTTTGATAGGAATGTAAATAGAGTTGGGATTTGTTATATTTTTATTACTCATAATCGAGAGGATTTCGATGATGAATAATCGATTCGAGATGTCGTGGATAAATGTCTGAGGATTACGTATCACTAGGATCTTCAACTGGATAAAAACCTTGTTTTCAAAAGTTTTTAACAGTTTGACACGGTCTTCATTTCCAATTCTTGCGGGCACTCATTTGCATAGTGTCACGATTCGTTCTGAGCCAACATCGCAATTCTTTTTCTTTTGAGGACAAAATTTCTTTTTGTCTTCAAGCTTTCCTTTTTAGGTTTAGTGTATTTTTAAAGAATTTCTTTTTCCCAAGAATTTCTTTTTATAAGGTTTTTATATTTTTGAACCTATAACTTTTTCTTTTCGTTTTTGAATTGGTTTTTCTTTTTCTTTCTTTCAGGATAACATCCATAATGTCACGGGATTCTATCCAGTATTTACACATGACAAATTCTAGGATTTACAGGTCTTGTTTTAACACTAGATCTTGTTAAATGTGCTTGTTTACATTTATCTCGCAAGTAGGTTTCTTATGTGAGAATTGCTAATCCTAAGGAGGAATCAATTTGCATGTTAGCTTTGAAATTATCTGTACTTGGTTCTTGAATTTTAATGGCTTCATTAAAAAGAACGATGACTTCATCATTAAAAGGATAAGGAAGTTTTCTCATAAATTTTTACATTAATTGTTTCCACTCTGTTGGAGGGCAAATGTAATAGTATTTTGAGAATTCACAAGTGTATTCTTCAAAATAGCACATGTCACAAATTGTCATTTTTTCTAAATGATTTAAAGCATCTCCTTGATCAATAATTGATCTGACGCTTTTGTAAGCTTCAAAGGTTTGTCCGATGAATTGTTTGTATATTTGTTCCACAATTCTTTTGATGAATTGAGGAATATTTCCTTGGGTTTCAAGCCATAGAGCATTTTTGCTTCATAGCTAAATGTTGTAAGAAATGCTTTCACATTTCCTTTTGTACTTGAGATTACATAATGCCATGAGTTTTGCTCATTTCTATGTATTTCCTTATGGATGATCATTGAGATCATGATATTATTATACCAATCATCAATGACGGTTTCAGGATTTATTACACAGTCTAAGTCAAGTATCTTGGCGTCTATAGGTGATTTCTTTGGTTTGTTAAGGAGATATGAGGATCAATTTCATTATCTTCATAAGGTCTTGGTCTAGGAGTGAAGTCTCCTATGGGTCTTTTTCCATCCCTTTTGGGTTTGATGATGTAGGTTCATAATCCATTGGGATTGCTTGATTCGACTTTTGGTTCTCTAATTTTTACTCCAATGTCGGTGTTTGTGAAGAATCTTTCATGTATGATGGTTTCTTCTTGAACTTTCTCGAATTATTATATCATTGTTATTGGATTGTTTATTTCGGAGGATCTTCAATTGATTTGGGTAAGAATGACTTCTTGATCATTTATGTTGACTTTTTAAAGATTGAAACTATCTTTTCGAGTTCGTTATCTTCAAATGCTAATAGAACATTAAGATGTCCTAAATCGTTGGATGATTCATAAATGTTTTCAAGGATTTTTCTTATTTCAGTCATTCTGATTCTGATTCTGATTCTGAATTTTCAAAATCGAATTTTCCTTTTCTTGTATTTTTCTGTTTTTCTGTAAATCCCCCCCTTTTTTGAAGGATTCCAAATTTTTTATATGGTTTAACTGAGTTTTTTGATGTTGAGGCATTTGGATTCTTGATTTCAGTTATGATTATTGCCGAATGTTGGTCTAAAGATTTTTCAGTCTTTGAATGATAATCTTTAAGATCATTTTTTAATTCTTCTATAATGTCTTTTAAAGATTTTATTTCTTTCAATATTTCTCCTAATGACATTATTTTTACATTAAGAGAACATTAGCTAGTTGGTTTCTTTGTTTCTTTAATTTCTCTTATTTCTCTTTTTTGACTACTTTTACGGAATGTCTTCTTTCCACCTATACATAGGATCTTTCCTAGTTGATGTTGAATGTAGAAGTAAAGGTTTTGTTCTTTAACAAGAGTCCTTTTTGTTCGAGATCAATTTGTAATGATTTTCTTGCCGGTTGGACAAGCCGATCAAATTCAGTTTCTTTATGTTCAAGTGTAACCGAGAATAAAGGGTCAATCTTTATTCCTTTTGGTTCTTTAACAATTGTCATATTATGTTGGTTATGGATTGCATAACTCACAAGATATGAAAGCGAAAAAGGGACATTGTTGTCTTTGACTAAATCTTTTCTTCCGTATTTGAATCTGAAGGAAAGAATTCCATCAAAGTCTTGGTCATGAAGACTTCATTGAAAGTCTTGGGTGTGATGTAAAATCAATTTTCCACATGCAAGATTTCCATTTAGGGTGCCCAAGCATCCTTCTTTAGGATTTTGATTCTTTCATCAATTAATCCCATAACAATGGGTTGATCAATTTTGTCGGATAGGGTGCTTCGGAGTTGAATCCGAATAGCTCCTATGGTGACCCAATAAAGGTTTTTATTGTTATCCAAGTCAATCTTTTGCTTGGCTTTGTTAATGTCTTGTTTAGTAAGAAGGGAGATTCCTATTTTACCATAAGTATGTTGAATGTGAATAGCAAATTCCTTTTGGGAAACCCCATAGTAAATATGCTTGTTTCTATTCATAAATTTGTCAATGAAATTAGGTTGTACAAACACTTCACTTGATTTAATGTCAAATTTGTTTTACAAATTTTTGCAAGTTTTTTGTCGAAATCAAAATTTCTTTTGAAAAGTTTCCAAGAGACTCGGTTTGTTCAACAACCGTCAACTTCAATTTCGATGAGTTATTTCGCTACTCATAATGATGATAAAGATAATGTAACATAAATTCTTTAACCTCTTCTTCAAATAATGTTTTGTATTTATCTCGTTGTTGTCTCATATAAATTCTAAGCTGAATGATGAACATGTTCAAACATTAGTTGGAATCTATACTCTTCATAGTATTCATAAAGGTTACTTTTATTAGCAATTGAATGTGTATATCTTGAAATGATTTTACAATTTATCATGGTGTATGATGATGTAAAATATAATGAAGTAAAAATATTTTAGTTTCCTCAAGGTGATTACTTAAAGCAGTATTCACTCTTTCTTTCATTTGGTTTATTGCTATTCTGTGTGCTCCTATCAAGCACAGATATGTATATCTATAATACCAGTATGTGTACATACCATAATGTTTTGTGATTGTAACAATGTGTGTATTACATAAACGACATTCAATCATTATGTAAGATGATTTAATGAATAATGCATTAAATAGCATTCCATTTCAGAATTATAATTTGTTGATGCAATATTTCTTTCATTTTCATGAATTCTATATGCATAAAGGTAAAGACTTATATTCCTATAAGCTTTCAACTGTGAACATTTGTCATAATGATACATATAGAGAGTAAAATAATTCTCTAAATTAAATGTATAACGATTGCACATTCTGCAGTTAGTCATTTTAATGTAAACATTTATATGTAAACCTGGCTCTGATACCACTTTTTAAACGCATTCTAAAAATGTATTTAAACGCGGAATTTAATCGAAATTTAAACAAATGAATGAAACTAGATACACTAGATACCATGTTGAATACCTTGTAACAATTAACCAAACAAAAATCTCAAAAGCCTTATTGTATTTTAGTTGGTGCCTCTTAGTATTTTCTGCCTCACTCCGAGCTCTCCTTGCACGTACACACTACAACGAAACTTAATTGTTTCAAACCGCCTCTCTCAGCGCCTCAAGGACCCCCTCTGCTCGTTCTCAAACCCTTCTTCCGCTTACTAGACACGGATTCTCCTCCTCCTCCTCCTCCTCTCTCTCTCTCTCTCTCTCTCTCTCTCTCTCTCTCTCTCTCCTCTTTAAATTCTTGTCTAGTTTTTTTTAGGGAGTATTTGATTGACCAATTTTCTATGGAAAATATCACATTCATAGAAAATAATGTCACATCAGAAAAATATTTTCCAACTTTAGCTATTTGATTGAAGGTGAAAAATGAAAATGAAATCTAAGATACAATTACTTAAAAAATGCATTTGGCCAAAATGTTGGAAAATGTTTTTTCACCAATTTGATTTTGTGGTTTTCTTTTTCCTTCTTACATGATTCGGGTGTGTTTAATTGTTTTCCATGGAAAATGGTGGAAAATGAAAATATTTTCCATGTAAGGTGGAAAAAAAAATCCACCAAAATGGTGAGAAAATATTTTTCAAGAAAGTGGTCAAAAGCATGCTTTAAGTGATTGTACCTTGAAAATCATTTTAATTTTTCATGTGCAATCAAACAACAAGAGATGGAAAATATTTTCCATGGATATGACATTATTTTTCATGGATATGGCATTTTTCATGGAAAATTGGTCAATCAAATATAGGATTTTTTTTTTCTTTTCCATGGAATCCAATCAAACACAACCTTAGTTTCTTGTTTTGTTGGAGGTGGTTGTACGAAGAAGGAGGAAGGAGGAGTGCCGCTCTAACTCATTCTTGGTAGAGGAAGTACTTTCAAAAGGCGAGAAGAAAAACAGTACTTCTTTTTAATTTTTAATTTTTTATCAAAATAAACTCCTTTTTTACTTGAAAATCAATAAAATATTTATTTTATTTTTATTCCTTTTCGTAGTGCTTATTGGTGCTAGCATCATCAAAACTATTCACCCTACCGAGCATGTTTAAAATTGAAAGAGTAACAATTTTTTATTATGGTCTCGATCATCTTGATCCCGTGTCAAATTTTATTTGTAGTTGGTTTGAGATCTTTCTTCAGAGCATTTTGTACCGTTGGTACTATGAGAGCCTTTTGTTGGCCTCTTGAGCTTGGCCATTTAACTCCACAACTCTTGACGACTTACTTTGAATGTAGACATATAACCTAGCTTTTTTAAGAATTTTTGGCCAATAATTATATGAGGTCATCTCTAGTTATTAGATCTACGTCGTGCCACATCTCACCAAATGTAAACAAGGATGGGTTGATATTTAATTATTTAATTAGGCCTAGTAATAAACCCGACAAACAAGAAGAAAAAAAATCCCACATCTTAATCTGCAAAATGTTTGCACTTATTAAATTACCTTCTAGGTAGTGACAACTTGGCAAAATCCTCTATAAAAATCGAATCCAAACAAGACGTTAATTTATCTTGAACAGAAAAAAATGGCTGTCTCTTCTCGTTTCAAAACCCTCCGTTCTCTTTACATTTTCTCCATAAAGGCATCATTTACCTTAAGCTTCGAGCAGCTTAAAACCCTAATCCGAAACTTCATTTTATCACAATTGGATCGTCTTATTCGAGCTCTCGCCAAAGCAAAAGCGATTCTCGTTGATGTTCTTGAGGATGTTCAACGAGTTCGGCTTAAAGACGTGTTCTTGAAGATAAAGAAGAACGAGGAGAAACTCTTTTTTGGATCATTTAGACTACATCGTAACTGGCTCTCTCCTGATCGCATGCCAGTGCTTCTACAAGCTTACAAAGCAGGCCCTGCGTACTGTAATGATTCTAAATGGAATGCTGATATCGAGACAGAGTACGATGGATTGAGGCAAGATTCGGAGCTTTCAGGGTACCTCCGATGGCTTGAGGAAGAGGATCACGAGGATGATTGTTCTAATATTGATGATCTTGCTGAAATGTTCATAGAAAATTGCTATGAGAAGTTCAGGTTGGAGAAACAGGAGTCTTATAGAAAATACCAAGAAATGATGGCTAGAAGTCTATAAAGAGAGGGTTCTAACTTTTTCTTTCTTCTTTTGTGAGGGCGAGGGGGAGTTAGGGTGGAGTTGAGGTCGATATTTGTGTGAATACATGTTTGATGTGCTAGATTAATGTTGAACTGTATAATAAAAAAAAAAAAAAATGAATTAAAATCTTATGTTGATATCTTGTTTAGCGTGCAATTTGCATTAATTGATTTTATTCCTCAAACCCTAATGAATGAACTATGAAGGGGTTGGTTCTAATGGTTCAGGGTTGACGGTTCCGTTCACCTCTCCCTCTGTAGTCTATTAGTAGGTAGAATGGTAAACCTACAAGGTACTCGCTTCTTCTAGCGTGTCCTTAACAACTTCACAATTCTTAGGTCTCCATTGTTTTCACTCATGTATGAAAAAAGATTCCCTTTTTTTTTTTTGCATCTTTCCTTATAAAATAGACTATCTATATGCATACGCTCAAAAAAAAAAAAAAAAAAAAAAAAAATGGATCTACTAATTTATCAAATTACTTAGGTTAATAAGATAATTATAAATATGGTGACATATATGTAAAAAGTGTATAATTAAGTTACTCAAACACTGATTAGCATTCGACGCATTTTTGTTTAAATTAAATTAAATAAAGTTTAGGTTTTGATTCATAAAATTCGCTTAAAAATCAAAGAAAACGTGACGTATATGTTATTTAGCTGAATTTTGTAAATTAAAAGTGCATTTTGGAAGCACAACTAGTTCAACTAGACGCGTTTTTATCAACTTGTATGGTAAAAACAATTCATCGCTATATTTCATTAGCTTAAGTTAACTTTTCGGATAAACGGTAAATTTTGAGGTTGACTTAGCGTGGACTCGGTCACCATTCATGCACTATTTAATATGGAAGATAATTAGGTGATAAAACGTTTATTTGTCTATATATCTGAACTGAATTATCAGTCCCCCACCCTAGAGGTCTGGAGTATATCTAATATGTATATGTATATGTATAATTGTCCTCAATAGAAAGTTACGTATATATATATAATATCTTCATTAATAATAATAGTCTTTGAGTTAAGTGTTGTTTATTTAGAGAGGTCAACTTAATATATTTATGAAAGAGAAGAAGTGATTATAACATCCTAATTGCACTTTTTATAATTACTTTTCATACGTAACGTCGAAAGAAAAAATAAATTTTATATTTATATTAAATTATAACTTGTAATATTTAAGTGTTCAATCTGTTTTAAAGAAAAGGAATTTTGTGAACATCCTAATTGCACTTTATAATTATATTTTGCGGTTAATGTCTAAATAGAGAAATTTCATATTTTATTTTATATTAAATAATAAATAGTAGCTTGTGATATTTAAATGCTCAATTTATAATACGTGTTTGGTAACGGTTGAACAAGAAAAACAAAACAAACAAACAATGCATGCCTAAAGTTTTTATTTGTTTCAAATATCAACGGTATACAAGTAAAATGCTAAAGAAGAGCATGTTTGGTTAAACTTAAGAAGGAAAGTCACTTTTAAGTAATTTTTTACTTTTAATATATATTTAAATAACTTATTTTTTTTTTCTTATTTTTAAGTAAAAAAGTAATGCTACATGGTTATAATAATCGTGGCACGAATCATGATCGCAATTATATATAGACAGATTTATATACGTCTAGGCTCTCGCTCAATTTTATATAATTGGTTTGAACTCGGCAGGTCAATACAAACCGGGTCACCAATTCGCCATAAACGGTCTATAACCTCTTCTTTGCAGATCAGTCTAATTTGCCACCTAAACCGGTATTGGAACCGGGTTGCCGATTTCTAAATCAACGTGATTGGGCCGATCCGAGTTTAAAAACAAGTTTCCACATTTAAGCTTCACATCAAGATGGATACTGTGTAAATCTCTTGTAAGTGAATAATTTCCTAAACCAAATGTACAAGAAGAATTGCTTATCGTGTATTACTATACATGCATGCTTATACATTTTGAAGATCATTCTGCAATTTCAAAACATAATATCCAAAAAGAAACACAAAAGAATATATTAATCAAGTATTATGAGGAAAAGGGGGATTACAAATGAATTTACAATTAACCAAACAACAACAAACTAATTATATTTCACGTGATTTCTTTTTCGTTACTGTGTTCAGCTTCAATTGTGAGTAGGGTTCGGATTGCTCGGCGGTTTCTTCCTCAGGCTTTGCTCCACAGCTTTCTTGGGCTGGTTCTTGGCTCCAGTAATACTCAACTGGCCATGTGGACTTGATTGCAAAGAATTAAACAATTTTCTTGCCTGAAATCTTCCTTTTGAATGTGCATTTTGTCCATGGCTGTGAAGATGATTTGAAGAACACAGCAGACTATTATAAACTATAAGAACTATGAGAGCAAAAATAGAAGGCAGATTTGATCTGTACTGCATTTTCATCTGAAAAAATGAGTGACAAGAGGAGCATGTTAGAGAGAGACACACACACATACATCTACTTACATAATTTATATAACATTTCATTAAATAAAAACACTACCTTTTGTCCATTTCAAGGTAAGGGCATAAAATAAAGGGAAAATTGCACCATTTGTCCTCTAACTTTTAAAAAAGAGCAAGTTAATCTTCAATATCTTGTTATAGTTGCACAATTATTAGTCACCGACAACGGTAAACTTCTAAATCTTTGTTAAATTATCACATAGCTCTCATATCTCTAACTTTTAGAAGTTATGTTTTGTTTATTGACTTATAGTGATGTCTAGAAATTTTAAGTGAAATATGTTTCCACCATGGCTACATGGCGGTTTAGCAAAGATTTGGACACGGGTTTCTATTGTTAGGCATTGATCGTCATACAATTATAATGAAAATTGTGAACTAATATGCATGTTACGTATAAATATTGAAAAATACTACTATTCGAACAATAAACTTGGATCAATAGTGCAACCTTCTCAAAATTTATAGTCATATACTAAAATATATGAAGCACGCTTTCCAGGTGGGTGGTTACCTTCTTCACATGTATACACAAATGGGAACATGCACTCAAGTAAGCCACTCAATTTTTTACTAAACCTAACAACAACTCTCATGTGGATACAATTATAGTTTAATATATATATACACTATTTAATTAATCATTTTATTATTTTTCTGCATGGTATAAAAGAAAAGTATTAGTACTCTTCTGAAGTAACTTTTAAATTTATTAATAATAAAATAAGGAACTTGATTATTTTTTAACTCTCACCAATTAATTAATTAATTAATTACCTTTTTCTTTATTATTGAACGTATTGGAACTAGGAAACTGCCAGTGCATGTGATAGTGAATTTACTATCACAGCTTCTTGTGTCTTTTTTGAAATTATCGTAAAAATTGAGATTAAATTACACAAGTTCATGTGATTGGGCACGTGGATCCAAATCTGTTCTTAATACAATATTTAACCATCATATTGTTTGAATAAGATAGTGAAAGAGTGCAAAAATACGATGCATATGTTATTATTTTAAGTTGGTCGTTGGACTTATTTTATTATCCCTGAATTCATATTTTTATTCTGATTAGAGATCGTTATATTTAAATTCGTTAATTTGACAAATGAAAAATAACTATTGATAGGTGTAAATTTTACACTTATTTGCTTTTAATCTTGTGATTTTGTTGGTTGTTTAGCTCAAATTTGTGTTTAACAAAAAATTTCACTTTTAACGATGGAATTTTTTGTCGTATAAAGTCATTTTTAGATTGTTTTGTCGAAAAATGGTTGTCGAAAGACTATACAAGACCAAAATTTTTGTTGTTAAAAATGAAATTTATTGTAGTATTAATTTGCTCATTTTAGATCGTGGGACGGGGACGTGTTTTGGAGTAAGAACAAATTAAAGAAACAAAAATGTTTGGAGGCGGCACCAAAAGTTGACGCAAAGAGAAGACGAAAAGGGACGAAAAAGTAGACCAGATATAGCGCGCGAGTGCTTACATGTGCAAACTTGGCACACGCACGGTAGGAACATTGTGTTGTAACCTAAAATAAAGATTTAAACATTCAAATTAATTTGATTTAATTTTCAGTTTTAGTTTTAATTTTCAGTTTTTAAACAAATTCAAAACTCTTTAATTTCATGATTAAAACTAATTTGAATGACATAAATTTTCATCAAAGTGGGGGTTGATTTTCTACTATAAAAGGGAGTGTAGTTTCATATTTTAGACACATTACAAGACAACAAGATTATAAAAACACTCTACACTATACTTATTTTCTTGTTTTTTTAAACTAGTTAAAAATGCTCATTCTTATCTCCATTTGGTCATGCTCATAGAAGGAGAATCGACTGTAAACTAAAAAGGTTTTATCTTGGAGTTGTGAGCCGACAATACCCGCACGAAAGGTGCCATTGATGCAGTCTTGACAATACCCGCACCAAAAAAAGGCCACACGACTTTAGGATAACGATTTTCGCGATTCTCTAAAGCCAGTCATTTATAACTTTATATATATTAAAATATTTTCTATTAATTATTAATTATAATTTAATTATTTTATTACACAAATCACTTATTTCTCAACACATTGAAGCCCTTGACCAACAAAAGCTCCAACGCACGAGATCTCCAGGTTAGATAAATATTTTGTTGGATGAAAGTTCTAGCACGTGCCTGTTGTTGCAGGAGTTCGACTGGTGCACAAATTTTGTTATTTTAAGGGTATTTGTGGTATTTCTTGGGCACAAATTTGAGGGCTTTTTGAGACTTGGTCGAAAAGTCATTGAAATGGGACGTAATCTTAGAGAGAAAAACACAATTACATACACAAATTTGAGGGTTTCAAGTTTGGGATTAAATGATAGAAAAATTGAAAAGGGAGATGTCAAGGTAGAGAATGCGATTCGTGCTTCAAGATTTAACGCAGGATTCTCATCAATTCTATCTTTTCTCAATTAATTTTTGGTGATGTGCTTATTTTCATACATTCAAAGTGTTTGCATAATTGGATGGGGGATAGCTAATTTCCTTAATTGGGATGAACATTATAACCTACAACATGTTTTGGAGCATTTTTTCAAACTTATAAACTAATCGAACATTATTTTTATCCACACATTCTATAAGACTTACAATTTTTATCAATTTTGTATATACACATTCGTTAGGAAAGCTATGACTTACAATTTTTATCAATTTTGTATATACACATTCCGTAGGAAGCTACCACTGCTTATAATCTACAAAAGTTTTATTAAACAAACACTTAGTTTGATTATTTAATTGCAACTTTCAAGTTGTGACTCTCATTATAATTTTGTGTTGAATTTTTACTATTGATTTATTTTTTTTCAAGAATCTAATTATTTGTGAATTTGTGTAAAAACAAGACGTAAAATGTCAATTTAGCACTAATGGTAAAAATCACATATTCACATAGGAGGAGATATATTTCTATAATTTGTGTGGTCCTTAATTAAATTTATTGTGAGATATATTTCTATAATTTGTGTGGTCTTTAATTAAATTTATTGATTTATTTATTTTCATGAATCTAATTATTTGTGAATTTGTGTAAAAACAAGAGGCGAAATGTCAATATATTTCTATAATTTGTGTGGTCTTTAATTAAATTTATTGATTTATTTATTTTCATGAATCTAATTATTTGTGAATTTGTGTAAAAACAAGAGGCAAAATGTCAATTTAGCACTAATGGTAAAAATCACATATTCACATAGGAGGAGATATATTTCTATAATTTGTGTGGTCTTTAATTAAATTTATTGTGATTGAATGCACATGGATATGTTGAAATTCACATGGAGACATAGTGAATTTATTTATTTAAATTATTTTGATTTTACTTAAAAGAGATTAACAAATATTTTAGATAAATTCGATCGTTAATACGAATAAAATAAATTGTCATGATTCAACAGGAGAAATTAAACATAATTACTATGGTGAAATTGTGAGTCTTAACACTTTGAAATCATCCAATTTTTCTCAAATTTTATTGTTGATCACGATAGTTAATTCCTAGTTTAAGTCTAGTTTAGAAAAACAACAATTATCTTTTATTTTTAGCACTGGTTCAAATAAAAACTTATGATTAATTAGATTGATAATTAGTAACATAGTCTTTGTGGGAACGTTAGTTGATTAGCTATTATACTACTTGTCGCGATATCATATATTTGCAATTTTAACGAACACTTATACTATTTAAATCACATTTGTTTTTGTATGTTGATAGTACCATAAGTCGTACCTATGTTAAACAATGGTCGACCCGATGATCAGGTAGAAGGTCTAGATGAGTTTGGTCAAGAGCGATGCTCCAAATACCTAAAACAAATGCTATGAGGTGACATTGTAGCCCTACGATGTCTGAGTTAGAAAACATAGAGAGAGAAAATATATGTTGAAAGATACAAGCTATATATAATTCTAAAGAGAGAATGCAATTTGAATAACGAGACAAATGTGCCTATATATAATGGTTATAGTTTAGTCTCCACAAAATTAGGATTGTTATGGACCGTAGGCCACCCATGGGCCTGGGAGGCCTTGTTTCAAAAGTGTAGTCATAGCAAAATTAAGATTGTTCTAAGTCTATGTCATGTTTACAGAAAGACTAAGTCTCTTAATGGATAAGAATAAGTAGAAGTAGAAATTGAGTATGACTAAGTGATTGTCTAGGTCCAACGAGTCCTCAGTTGTTCCTATAGTTGGGACAGGGACTTAGTTGGTAGGAACAATCAACTTACAGATCGGGCAGCCGACATCTTCTAGGGATGTGGTTGGCCACCATATGCCCATCATTAGTGCCGGGCAATTTTATCCTCCGACCATAGAGGTCGGGATTTTATACATCTTGAAAGTGTCTCATCATCCAGTGGAAAATGCCCCGAGTATCCCGGGTCCAAAGAGGAAGGTCAGATTGGACATATAACTTCTAGTATGATCAATATCAATGTATAGTTATTAATTATAAAGAAAGTTTCATTAAATTTCTTCAAATAAGTGTAAGTACAAACCTTTTAAGTTCCCTTTTCACAGTTGAAATAAAGGTTAAATCTTCATAAGTAAGAACAACCATTAGATGTTGAAAAATATGTACTACACAATCTCACATAATATGACCTAAACATCTAGAACCATCTTATATTCTTAGTATATTGTAATGGACGAGATAATAAATAAATATTATGAATTTCATTCAATCTTAATCTTGTCATATTTAATTTTATCTACGAAACCTACCGAGTTACTTTGCCTTTAAAGTTTGAGGTGCCAATATTTTCAAAATGCATGAAACAAGTTTACAACGTGGGAGAAAATCTAGGATACGTATAACCACTATTTTCCAGTTTTTCGTATTATAAAGTTATAAATTTTTTAGTCATATGCAGTTTATAACACAGGATTAGATACCACACCATCCAAATTATTAGGATCCTACTAAAGGCTACAAGTGTAAAACAGGCCGAACAAAAAACATTTACATTCTGGCCCATCAAGAAAACAAGGCCTCGTGCAAATCGGGCCCAACCAATTTTTATTTTATTTTATTTTTTGAATATATATTATTTTATTTTTTATTTTTAGTTAAATTTCTGAGAAGTAAATTCAAGATTGGTTTTTACTTAAGAGTGCGTTTGGCAGAGATTATAAATTGGATGAATGGTTTTTTTTTTTTTTTTTTTTTTACCACGGCCTCACAACTGACGTATGAAAATGCTGAGGAACAATTACCAAAATAATCAAAATCACAATGAAAATCCAACTCCTTTAGTCGCAATGGCACAATCTTTAACCATTTCAACCATGAATATAAAGACGTATGAGATAGTGGGCCCGACAACTGAAGAAAAATTGACAAACTTCAAATAAATTGATTTTTAATCCCAGCCAAACAAACTCTTAATGAATTAATTCGTGAGCATTGGTTAATGCATATAAATCCAAAATCCACACAAGTCCAACTTATAATATGTCAATAGAAGATTTAGAGCCCGTTTGGTAGAGTTTATAAACCAGTTTATTTGACCAAAATAGTTTATTTAACCAAAAATAATTTATTTGACATCAAAATTTGCCTTGGTAGCTGTCATTTTTTTATCATTCTTGGTCAAATAAACTGTTTTGGTCAAATAAACTAGTTTATAATCTCTATCAAATGGGCACTTAGAAATATTGGTCTTAAATCGAATTAATTGGACTGAAATGGTAAATATGAAAATAGATATTCTAGAAGTGTAAAGATTCGTTCACATTGGGCAATCTTGAATTTTTCAAATAAGTGACATTATGAATAGTTTAATCAATTAATAATTTATTATAACATGGTTTAGATATATTAAAATATTAAAATACGACGGACTAGTTCGAAATTGCTAGGCTCATTCGCTAAAATCCCGATTGCTAGATGCCCGAACTTTGGTCAGTCTTGTCCAAAGACTAATTTCCCCTTAGCCGGCCGACTAATGTGGGTCGTGTTGTCTGTCCTCTAACCAGGCCGTGCAATATATTTTCAAAGAATTAAAAAATATGAATTTAGAAAGTCTCTCCACTCCTATTTTGGCCCCCATTTTCTAAAATTCGTTTTAAACTACATATTATATAGGACCTACAATTTTTCAACTATACATTCATCAACTTTTATATAAAAATTTAAATTTTTATTTTTATCTACAATATTTAAAGTCTACCTTTAAAACTTTAAAGGCAGACTTTAAATATGCCTAAAAGCTCGTAGGGCTCATTTGGTTTATATTTATATAGATAATAGTTATCCGGATAATATATTTACTATTATCCTATGGGTAATTATATTCACACAACACTTTCTATTTTTGCACCATATTTTAATTACATTTAACATCCTTAATCTTTTAACATTATAGCACTCATGTCTCCAACTTTTTTTTATCGCATTTTTATTTTCAACTTTTCATTAATTAGCCCATCTTGTATTTGATAACAGATTTAGTAAAAATATTTGTTAAGAATTTGTAAAAGATTTATTTGTTTGTCATATTTTTAAAAATAATAGATACAAGAGTACGATAAAATATTTTTCCTCATTTCAAAGCACATAAATAAAATATCTTGTGAAACCATCATCAATGATGAAATGTGCTAATTAATGAAAGTTGAAGATAAAAATTTGATGACAAAAAGTTAAGAGCATAATTGCAATAATGAACAAAAGTTGAAGATCTTAAGTACAATTAAAATGTACAAGGTGCACTTATAACAAATTGTAGTGTGAATATAACCACCCTTATCCTATTTGGTTTAGTTAGGTATAAGAATTGAAAATGTCAATGTTAAAAAGTCAATTTTCGTAAAAAAAAATAAAAAATTATACTCTTATACTTAATTAAGCAAAGATAAATAAATAATTACGCTAATTGTCCATATTCTTTCAAGTTTGTAACGACTTCATTCCCATTCGTTATTTTTAGCAGATGTCATCTACATTTTTCCATTTATACTCATAGATGGTCTCCAAATCACTATTTTCACTATTCTAACAATTTTTAGACAATTTTGCCAATTGACTTAAATAAATTAAAATGATGAGAAAAAAGTACAATGAAAATATTGATATTGGACCCTTAACCTTTTGAAAAATACAAATAAATTATAAAATATTTTATTTTATTCACCAAACCAACATTGCATCCGACTGGTACCTTCTATTTTGGGATCAATCACTCAAATACTTCATAAAAGTCAACCAGAGGAGATAAAACTCCGACGACCGCAGCTGTAACGAAATGTCCCTCGCTGGCCTCATTCTCGTATCAATATTATATTTCTTAGATGACAAAAAGAATCTCTAGCGACCACGCCTTCTAAAATTCTCCTTCAATAACTCCTCGATCTCTTGCTTCAACTAGGCTTCACCAATATCGATCGAAGTATATTTCAAAAGGGTCGCATTAAACACCGACTTTTCCGGGTTTTTATGGGGTGTCGTATTTCAGCTAGATAAACCCATAGTGGAGCATTACCCGGACGGTGAGAGTAGTTGCCACCATTATCAGTAGCAGGATGCTCTACAGTGGGCACAAAGCACGCTTCATTGAAGAGTACATAAATGGGTTATCAAAATCACAAAGATCTAAAATTTTCTTTACACTATTTGCTTAAGTTTGTAGCAAATTATATGTAGGAATTTGGAGGAAATAAGCAGAGATCTATTCGATTCATGTTCAACGAAAAAACTGATTCAAAAATTTATATACGCATTTCAAATGAAATGAGTTGTGTCCAAGAATCTGACATATAACAACGTAGGATCTACTACAAATATATAAAAAGATGATTCTTTTTTAGTTGGGGAAGAACACTTATTTGAATAAAATAAAATAGTTTATGATTTATTTGTACTTTTGAAAATGTTAAGAGTCAATTGCAATGTTTTTATTTTATTTTTTTCTCATAACTTTAATTTATATAAGTCAAGGGGTAAAATTGTCCAAGAATTATTAGAATAGTGAAAAATAGTGATTTGAGGACCATATGTGAGTATAAATACAAGAATGGGATGATATCTGGTTAAAAAAAAGAATGGAGATGAAATCGTTACAAACCTAAAAGAATAGGGACCAGTTAGAGTAATTAACCCATAAATAAATAAAACTAAAAGAAAAAAAATGAATGGGTGGAGTGGCAGATGGCGACGACGGAGGATCGTGGTGGAGGACGAGTTAGCGACGGAGGAAATTGGCGATTATCTTAAAGTTATCCTAAAGTATAGATGATAGAAAATAAATTTGTTCTATATCACTTTTTTGGGGGAAAAAATAGTGAATTCTTATCCGGATAAAAAAATTTGTTATCCTTTTTTGGTGACAAAATTTATCCTCATTTTTTGCTTAAATTATTATTCATATAAAGTGTATCTTGCCCAAACAAATTAGGACAAATTTTATCTATTATCTTTAACCCTTTATCAAAAACTGGCTTTTTAAAATTGATTTTTTTTTCTTCTTATACTTAGCTGAACCAAACAATATATTAATAAACAAGTTATCCGGATAACTCTTATCCATATAACTTTTATCAAGATAAATAATTTTATTAAAATCAAACGAGCTCTTGGGATAATTATATTCAAACTACTTTTTTGTTAACAACACAACATTTTAATTATAATGAAGGTCCTCAATTATTGCTCATTTTCGCATTTATGTTCATAAATATTTTTTTATCATATTTTTATCATCAACCTATGAATTTGCACATTTTATATGCCTTTGATGATAGTTTTTGTCCAACATTTTAATTATGACTTATGAGAGTGTAATTTTTTTCCTCCCATATTTTTAAATGAGTAAAATAAATAACAAATAAAAAATATTGACAAAATATTGACCTCTCATTTCAATGCACATTAGAAGAATATTTGGACAAAAATATCACCGAAGACAAGATGTGAAAATTAATGATAAAAATACGATTGAAAAAGTTGGAGATATATGTGCCAAAATGTCAAAGAGTAGAAGACATTCATTGCAATTAAAACACTATGTAGATAATAAATATTGTAGTGTGAATATAGTTATCCAAACTTTTATTTTATACTTTTTTCTCCAAAATTATATTAAAAAACACTAAGAAATAATTGAAGACATATACCAATCTGGCTTGACCTGATTTTTGGAATAGGTCAACACATCATTCGGTTTGCTAATAAGTTTATTGATTTTAACTACCGACGTGTCCAATTTAACATGTCTAGCGTGACTCTAAATTTTCATATGCTAAATAAAGTTAGTCGTGCCCAATGTTGGTTTAAAATAAATCTTGGAATTCAGTTTAATGTTGTGGTGGAGAAGATTATTAAAAATTGTAGATGTACAAAATTATCAACAATCTTCATGTACACGTCAAGTGGAGGTGAACTAGGATTTATACAGCAAAGACATTGCTATTTGTTTTATCTCGCCAAAAACATTGCTAAAAGCAGCAAATTTTTCTTCTATTCCTTCTGTAGGACTAGCCATATTCTTGGATCTTCTTCTGAGAATTGTTTTGAATTTTTTTTTTTTTTTTTTTTTTTTTTTTTTTTTTTTTTAGTGTATATTACAGTGTTTAAACCTGAAGAAACATGGTATCACGGATTTGGGTAAAATTTCAGTGTAAAATTTTAATTTTAATTTTTTAAAAATTTCTTAGTAATAGCGTCAATGAATCAAGAATAATGTCCCGCTAAAAAATTTACGGATCTACGCATGATATATCTACTAATCTCTTCTCCTCTCCCGACTGTCGAACTTTTTTGAATTAAAACCTCCAAGGTTAGCTTGAATTTAGGTCTTTGACATCTAGCGATGACTTGATTTGTCATGCGATTTTCTTAAGGTGTGACGATTATTATAAAGTTTGATTGAATTCTATGTTCTGTCGAATTTTGTACGAGGTGTTCTACTGACCAAGTATATTTGAGCATACAAGTCTCTTTCATTTACGCATAGGGGACCCAGGTCTATAATTGTAAGGAGTCACATGAGTACGATTCCTTTATTTTTAAGCAAGGACCCGTACAAATCAAAGTGCAAGGATTATTGCCACTGGCTGACTGGCATGATATGAATAATAAAATTTCTTATAAAAATTTGTAGATTTTGTCATTAAATCTAAGTAGAAAGTTGAAAGCTTTTGTTCAATAATTTAGGGTAAATTACACTTACTGTTTCACTCTTTTAGCTTTTTAATAATATTATCTATATTCAATTTTATTCTCAAATATTATCTCTATTCTTTCATTAATTCTTACAGATAGCTCCAAAATAATTTTTTTGACAAATTTACCCTTAACTTAGATAAATTAACGAAAAAATTATAGTTGGGATACTTAACTTTTTCAAAAGTGAAAGTATGTAGACGATATATGCGAATAAAATTGATAACATGTTTGGTAGTATTATAAGTACTTATAAATTAGTAAATATTATTTTTATTGATTTATTTTGTAGAATCTATAATTTTTACCAACACATTGATATGATTCACAACTTATACCAAATATTTACTTTCAATTAATGATCGAGTTGGTCAAGCAATGCAAGATTGGAGAAAGTAATAATAACATTATACCGAACAACAATGAAAATAAATGCGAACAACACGAAAAGTCCTACAGGGATGACAACAAAGCCAAACACATCACCCAACCTTAATGCTGAAGAAAGCAGCACTAAAGAAGATAAAAGGGCCAAAGAGGAAAATAGACCAATACAGAGAAAAGAAAGCAAAAAATCAAAATCAAAGTCAAAATGAGGAGGCTCCTCCAATAAATTATATCCTAATTTTTCATTAGAATCTATATATAACATCAATTTTGTCTCGTAATTTAGTGACAATTTTATGGGTAAATATACATTATAGAATTTTTAAAATTTTTGTTTATAATGTGCATAATGAAAGTAAAATAATTTGTTTCAAAAAAGAAAAAAAGAAAAAAAGAAAAAAAAGAAGTAAAGTAAATCTTACATTATTATTTTTAAAATAAAAGTCCATATTTTAATGCAAAATGTTTTAAATCCTTTATTGTAGAACGTCTAATTTTTTTGGACAACCCAAATTGACTCTAACACGTTGAATCGACTCCAATTTAATCAAAATCGACTCTTATTTTCTATCTTTAATTCTAGTTCCCCCCTAAATTTTACTGAACTAATCAAGTTCTATCATTTTCACGATTTTATAATAAATTAAAAACAGAGAAAAAGGACATGATAGACGGGATGGGGTCATAGCGCATGGCCTAAACACACACGAGGGAGAGGGAGAATGTTTGGAGTTAAGAATGATGAATTGTTAAGTGTATGTTTGATAAATATTTTTATAGATTACAAATATTGGATCCTACAAAATGTGTAGATGAAAAGTAAATAAAATTGTAGGTCCTACAAAATGTATGCATAAAAAATAGATAAAAATTGTGAGTCATATGAAATTTATAAATGAAAATGAGGTGTGACTAGTTTATAAGCACTTACAAACATATTTAAAAATGAAGACTCAAAAAGAAGAAGAAGTGGAGATCAAGAAGGAGATAGAATATAAATATGAGAAGATATATTTAGATTTTTTAATTACCTCAAAATTTTAAGAATATTCTCTAATAACACCACTATTTCAGATATTTGATCGAATAAAATCAACGAGCAAAACTCTTTTTTATTATCTTTTAAAAGAAATTTTCCGTCATCTCTATAAATTTCACTATGATTTCTCTTATTCTTCTTAAATCTCAATCACATATTTGTAGATAACTTTGGCTAACACGAACAATTATCTCTCCAATTATAAGATTGCGTTAGTTGTTCATTCAATTTAGTTCGAAAATTACAAGCATAATAAATAAGTAACTTAAAATTAAGTTTTAACTTCTAATGAGATTAAATTTATCCCAAAATAGCAAAAGCCGAAAAAAATAGAGTCATTAGACTTCAACTACACTTTGTTGTCTACCACGCAACCTCCTTATAATTACCATTAATTGAAAAATAAATCCCAGCCGTCAATCACATCCATCCTCCAATCACAGCCATTAGATCAAACACACATTTCATTCATAAACCTATCGCCTCTTCATCCCCGCAGTAACAGTAAAGTCTCGCGTCTCGCCCTTCAATCCATTAGCCTTCACAAAAAAAGTCCCCAAAAAAAGTAATTATTTTCGTTAATTATTAATTAATTTTATCTATACATACATTTATATATAAATCGGTATACGTATATATACACACACATATATGTATGTATTTTCCGGATCTGAGACTCGTCGGAACCCATCGGCGCTAAAACCCGAATTTTCTCTGTCTTGACAACCCTAAAACACCCCCGTCGAGTCATTTTTCTTTCTCTCTCTAGAAGCCTAGATCTTTCTGTATATATATATAGAAATAGTTGTATTCATTTGTTTATCTATTTCTGAGAAGCGAAAGTTGGAATTTTCTCATTTCTTGAAAATCGAAGAGATTTTAGCTGGTGAGTTTGAATATTTTGTTATTTATACTTCTGCATGTCGAAATAATTTTTATTTTATCGTGTTTTCGTGCATGTGTTTGTGGGTTAGAATTTTAGCTGTTAGTTGTTTTTCTTGGTGGAAAAAATTATCTTGTAAAGTTTTCTTCTTTATTTTTTTGCTCTTGTGTTTTTAAGAATTGTTTGTTCGTTTTCTAGAATTATAGCGCGCAAGGTTTTGAACTTGTAAGTTTAGAGCCGTGCCTGTTACTTGCAAACTTAAGCCGGAACAAGAACTAACTATGTGCCACATTTCTTGCATTTAAATGAATGGGCCTTTTGTATTTAATTTTCTGAGGGTTTATGGATTTATGAACCTTAATTTGGTAAACTCATTGTTTTCTGGAATTAGAGTAATATTTTTCTTGTATTTGTGAAACTAACGGTAATTTTCATTTCACCATATAACTGGGATTGGGTAATATTACAAATTTCTTGAATTCTTCTACTTTGATTTACTTTCTGCTTTTTTGAAGGAGCAATTTTGTCCTCAGATAAATTTGTTAACACTTCTGGTGAAGCAATTTTTGAACTATACAAGCTAAGGGAATGACAGTGGGGCATTTAAGTCACCGAGTCTGTTGCATTTTCCCTCTTGTGAAATGCCCTGCCAAATTAACTCGCCAGTTTGTAAGGTTATTTAAACAGGAGAAAGGTTTGATAAGACACTTCACAAGCAGGGCAGGTGGCAGAGAGAGAGAGAGAGAGAGAGAGAGAGAGAGAGATTAGTGATCATTCAGCTTATAACTAGCTTTTGTGTATGAAGGGAAATTCTACTTAGGGCAGTGATTTACATTGGAAGCCATTCTTAATGGAGTTGGTTAATGAATTTTCCTGTATTTCTCTGGAGATGGTGATTTCTATCTGATGGAAAGTCTAAACACGACCACAAAGGCTCCCAGGTATGGCAATTGGAGAGTGTCATGGAGCTTTGAGACCTATAATGAAATTATTCTTGATATTCAGACCGGTAGTCATACAATTGGGAGCCAACCTTAGGCAACTGTCATTGCCATCGATGAAAGGATATAACATAAAATACAAGCAATCTTCTGAGGGGGCCTGTTGGAGAATATTGTACACTATCACTTATTTTATACTGGGGTCTAGTGGTTTTGTTTACAGAGTTACTTGTTCTAGATCAAGTTTGTCATTGTTAATAGGCAATAAAACCAAGTGCCCTTTCACTTTCACAATTGTTCTATCTCTCCATTTTGATGTCTAATACGAGTAAGCACACTTCAAATCTTTAGAATACAATGACTGCAAAGACTTGCCCATGAATCATAAATATTCAAAGTTTAAAATTGGTTTTGTGCAGATAAAGATCTCCATATCTTGGATTATGTTTTGGGTAAATGATGGGAAGGTTTGCAAAGTTTCAGGATTTTTGACTTTATGTTTAGGGGATTGATGTCATGGGACATCGTCAAGGACATTATATCTTCGGGGTGTAAAAAGATAAAACTTGTCACTGGGTTAAATGGAAATAAAGCATTTGGCGTAGTTTTAGAACACCTCTAGAATGTGATGCATCAGTATATGTGGAATTGGCGATGTGCATGTCTTTTTCTACTGCAGTTGTGTAAAATATAATGCTTGAATTTGTTAGATAGAGTTGCAAAACATATTTTAATCAGATACAACATAAATATTTGCTGGAATTCTGCTGGCGCTCCTAATGTTTGGGTGCTTTCTCAGTTTCTCCCCCCTCCCTCCTTGCTTGCCTGCACGCATGTTGATGTCAGTGTTTTGACTACATTATATTTTTTGTTTCTTTTATTTTAAATGTCTCTAACAAACTTTGGAGTCAAATCAATCTATCCATTTAGCTTGGTGTAGTTGACCTTGACATCTTCTGCAGGTTTGACTATTTTTAATGCTATACATTTTATCTTTTACACGGATTCCACTCTGATGGTGCACCATTGATGAAATTTCTCTTCATGAAAAAAAAGCATGAACAAGTGTGCTTAACTTGGTAAACTGTAACCGAGCCAGAGGCTGGAAAGTACAAATAATTGCCTGCCCTGAGCTAAAGAAAAAAGGAGCTTGACCCTAACCCAAATACCTGAATGTTGTGCTTTTTTTTTTTTTTTTTGGTTGTTGAACTTTTTCTTTTGCGTTACAAAGATATGCTGGAATTAATATGTGCAAGGTTGGCTTATTCTTTACTGTTCAGGTCAATTCATTTTGACAACCCATTTTATGGTTTGCACACTTTCGCATTGCCACTTCTTATTGCTGTCTTTATGTTGATGCATTTTCTGTGATACGTGAGTGAACTAACATGCAATTGCATTATTGGCTTTTTTGTTTTTCATCTAGCTCTAAGTATGAGATAGGCATCTTGGGGGTAATTATGGCCTCCAAAGGTCCACGGTCCAAGCTTGATCATGAAACGCGGGCTAGGCGGCAAAAGGTAAATATATATATCACTCTTTTTATTGATGTTTATATTAAATACATTTTTGTATGTGAATGTAGGAATGTTTTTGTATGAGAATGTATGAAACTATCTGTTACAAATTACATTAACCTTTAACCATGATTATACATCCTTACATTAACCTTTAACCATGATTATACATCCTGGGCCGAAGTAATATATATTTGATGTTATCACCGGTAAGATCTACCATTTGTATATATTTGAAGTAATATATATTTGATTTTTTCACTGGTAAGATCTACCATTTGTATTTATGCCTTTTTAAGTATACTAGTATGTATCGCTTTCTCGCGGTGGATTTGACTGTAGGTTAAGATTCAAATTTAATGACAATTCAAATATGTAGGAGATAAAGAAAAAGGTAGATTTGAAAATTTGATTTGAGGAAAAGGAATTTGAACAATGGAGAGATGATGGAGAAAAATCAATTTTGAGAATGATGTAGTAGGAGAAGAAGGAGGTGGATTTGAGAATTTGATTTGAGGAGATTGAATTTGAAGATTAGATGAGATATGATGGAGAAAAATTAATTTTGAGAATGAAGATGAAGACAAACGTATATATGTTTTTTTGGACCTATAGAGGAGAAACTCCCTACGGTCGTGATTAAAGGAAAAATGTAGTTTGTTTTCTAAAATCTGGATTTTAGATATGGAATTGTAAAATTGATAGCAATAAATATGGAATCCTGTTGTTTGGATATCCCAAGATTCTTTTGCTTTCGAGATCTAAATACCTTTTTTTTTTTTTTTTTTGAATGCCATAAATTAACTATATTAACTTAAGCAGTGGTAGGGTTCAAACTATTGCTGAATTATAGCTTTCCACAGAAAGGAGGAGAGCTAATTGTAGGGTTTGAAATGATTTGAAAATCCTTGAATTAATGTCCAACCAAATTCAGTAATTGGGATTGAACCCCTAAATTCAAATTCATATCCATAAAATTGTAAAACAGAAAGCACCCTTAGACATTGCCTCTCTCAGCTCATATAGTTGCCACTTTGTACATGTGTTAAATGTCTTTGTAGTTGGGATTCAATCTCACATCAGGACATTCATCATGAGAGGAATTTTAACTTGTTTTGGATCAACCAGTAGCCTTAGAAGAATACAGATTGGATCATGGCAATAGAACATCTTGACATTGATACTTCACAGTGATGTACAAATTTGGGAGATGGGATATGCTGGACTGATGTATTTGATATAATTTAATTTGTTAATTATATTACTCTAGGCACTAGAAGCTCCCAAAGAACCTCAACGTCCTAAAGCACACTGGGATCATGTTCTGGAAGAGATGGTTTGGTTATCAAAGGTAATTAAAGTATATTCCTTTTAATATGGTCCATTGCATGATATTTTGTTGTGTTAAGATTCAAATTTTTTTTGGTTTCTATAATGACTGTGTTACTAGCAGGACTTTGAATCAGAGAGAAAATGGAAACTTGCTCAAGCAAAGAAAGTTGCAATAAGGGCCAGCAAGGGCATGCTGGATCAGGCCACAAGGGGAGAGAAGAGAGTAAAGGTTCAGATTTAGTTCTCGTCCCTGAAAAGATTCAAACATGTAGGCTGTACAAGAACAGATAATTTTATTTCACAATCTACTGATGGCTGTGCTTGTTTTCCTAATGCTTTGATCAGGAAGAGGAACAGCGGTTGAGAAAAGTGGCGGTCAATATTTCTAAGGACGTAAAGAAATTTTGGACAAAAATAGAGAAGCTGGCAAGTCATTTAGGATAATTGCTTTTAATAATCTTCCGAGTCTGTCACTACCTTCTCAGAATGGAAACATGGTTGTTGCAGGTCCTGTACAAGCATCAGCTAGACCTTGATGAAAAGAAGAAAAAAGCACTTGATAAGCAGCTGGAATTTCTTCTAGGGCAAACTGAGAGGTTAAATGCTGTTCACTGGAATCTCTTTCAAGTAGTTATGGTACCTAGAGAACAATAGTAGCTGTGTACTACATGAAGTTATTGTGGTTCTCCATAACTTAATTAACTTTACATTCTTTCTTTATCTCTTTTTGAAAATAACTTTCTTTATTTGCTCAATTTTACTAGGTACTCAACAATGCTGGCAGAGAACCTTGTAAACTCACCAAATCCTCTCAAACCAATCAACTCGTACTCTGCTCAAGAGCAATTGAGTATTCAATGGAAAGAAGGGGGTGAGGATAGTAATAATAAGACAGCTAATTCAAAGAGTGGTAGGGGAAGGGTGAATTTGTTCCATTTGGTTTATTTTACTGTTTTTGCAATTTTTTATGTTCCCTTATTTGAACTGACAATGCTAGGATCTCAATCAAAGTCTCCTGATGTTGATGAAGACTACGATATGCACTCTGACGATGAATCAGTAAGCCTCCTTGCTTTATGCCATGCAATTTTTCTTAAAATGTTTATGCTATGGAAAGTAAGATAGGTCTGTGAGAATTTACAGGAGATACCTTGGTTTAACTCTCTTTGCACTCGTACGTGAAAAGCTATTAATTTGGTTCTGATAGTTTCTCTCTCTCTTTTTATTTTGTAAGTCTCTACGTATTGCAAGCAATCCTGTGGGTTTTACCACTCATTCCATTAAACTTGTATAGTTCAGGGAAGGTCTAGTTTTTAATCTTCCATTCCGAATTTCAAACTTGTGAGTATAGGCTCATTGCTGGTAACCTGGTTTGTGCTTATTGTTGCTGTAATTGTGAGGTATTAATTGACTGGGGTGTGCATACCTTGTTCCCAAAGCGCGTTGCCTCTCAACATATACCGATCACGTAAGACTTCTTGTGAGTAATATCAGATTGAGTCCTGTGTTCTGTGCTCATTCACTGCAATTAATACACAATGTTAATGTTTGTGTGCTGAAGGGCATCTGTTGTGATGTTGAAATTTCATATGCTTCTTTAAACTCTTTGTGCTTCCATATGTTGATAATCTAGCTTTAGGAAATGTTTGTGTGGTGAAAATATATGTTATAATACTGAAATATATTATTCTCTAGCATTTTAAGTTTTTAACTTTGTGCTTACAAAGTGTTAAACAAAGTGTCACCATATATTGATGATCCTGCTTTAGGAAGACGATGAGCATACTATTGAAGAAGATGAGGCTCTTATAACTAAAGAAGAGAGAGAAGAAGAACTGGCCGCTTTACAAAATGAAATTGATCTACCTCTTGAGGATCTACTTAAACACTATGCTGCAGAGGAAGGTACATCATAAGTTACTCAGTATATCCAAACTCCTATTGAATTGAAAATGACATGGTCATTTCATATCTATGTAGATAGCAAATTGAAAAGCTGAATTTGACGACCTCAAATGTTCATCCTACTTCCTATCTAGTATTAAAGACTTGTCCATAGATATTGTTTATCTTCTTAGAAAAACTATTATATAACATAGATGATTAGTGTATCCAAAGAATTGAATCCTGGATTCATCAAATTTTGCACTTCACTAAGAACTGGTTCCTTTTTACCCTTATGAGCAGTTTGCACATAATTCTATTAGCTGTTTTCTGATTACTTTTAATTGGTATTTATATTTGCATTTATCAAAGAAAATTTACCAGAGAATATTGTACCTCGAGCAATTGAGGCAAAGGAAGATAATGTCGATTTACCTGGAGCAAATGAGGCTAGACAAGAGAATGGTGAGTTACCTGGAGCTACTGAGGCAAGAGAAGACAAAGACCACTCACCTGGATCAAGTGAAGCAAGAGGTGACAATGGTGAGCGTCTGCAGCAGTTTTTTATCTGTTTTTTTTCTAAACCATCAAATTTGCTCTAACATGTATTCAATCTTGTGCAGGACAAAAGGAAGATATTATATCTGTATGTAAGCTTGACAGAGGCAGCCCACCTGCAACACCTGGTCGTCGTTGTGTAAGTTGTATGTGTTTTAGATACCGTCTCAAGTTATAGAGCACGTCTAATGCTCAATATAATATTTCTTGTTGTTTCGTTTATGTAGGCTGAAAGTAATGGCAGATTAGCTGTTTCCAATAGTCATTTTTCAGAACTGGAGACACGGAAAATCAGAAATCGATCAAAGAAATTTCATAAGTCAAAGAAAAAGCACATGTTAGATGACATGAACGATGAACAAGTAAGAATGTGTATTTGAAAAGATTTTTTAACTTTCTAAGAATCATTTCTTTTGTTGAACTATCTTTATTAACTACATAAATTCATAACAGACATCCTGTTTCCAATGGATATGCTTTGTCCAGTTGTATGTTATTAACCTCATTGATAATGGTCTTAAAAGATTAGTTTTAGACTTGTTTATGTACCGTTCTTGCATGCAAAATCTAGCTGGACTAGATTTGGATTCCTCTTGATGCTTTGGCAGTGGAAGGATTCTCATGGATGCCTACAAATGATTTTAATATTTTCTAACTTTTCTATTGTTTAGTGGAGTGTCTCAAGATTTTAACATTTTGCAGGATCTTTGGCACGATTTCTGCCTAGGCTATATAGGTCAAAGTACTATTGCATGAAAAGTAGGCTGAGCGGTTCTAGAAGAGCCAGGCGTAATTCTTGATCTATTGTTTGCAATTTAAAAGAGGAAGTGAGGGGATAAACTTAAAATAATTGAACCTTTACATTAAGGGGAATAATTGCTCTCCCCAAAATAATAAATAAATATATAAAAACTAAACTAAGGGGATAAGCTTGTATGACTTGAAATTATTCTGTTTTGAGGTTTCATTTTGAGCGGGATTGAAATGGGACAAATGTGGACTGGTATGAAGAAATAAATGCATTTGTATTCATGTGAACCTGTGCTGCACCCTTGCATTAAACTGACCAAGTAGCTTTTAGCAAGTATTTGACGATTGGTGCACCGTCTACACTGCCATAAATTTTTGGTTCCTCTTGCTGTAAATATGGTTTTTGTCAAATCTGCTTTAAAATGACGGTAACTTGTGTGTTAACTGTTAAGCACGGTAGTTGGGGTCTCTTCAGGTTGTGCTGTGTGTTGTGCTAATTGCTACGCAATTGTAGCTCAGCATGAGGTTTTGACATGTTGGCATTTGTAACTTTTGTTGCCATTTCTTGAAACTGTCATGTTAGTAAATTTATTTTTTTTTATTTTCTTAGTTCGTGGCCATGATCATTCCTACAAATCAACTCATAATCTAATCTGGTCGTACTTGTCAAGCTATTTTTTCCCTGAAATTTCTAATGACCTCTGTAATGTCAGGATTAAATTTAAATTCGTTTATTCTTTTTAACCATTTCTAGTTGTTATTTATTCTCTTTATTCCGAGGCTGCTAAACTATAAATTTTGATAATTTTCTTTTCCTTGTAGGATGATGATGATTTTGTACTTTCCACTGGAGAAGAAAAGGATTTTGATATGGTAATAAATACTATTGATGGTTTAGAGGGTGTTTTTTTGTGGGTATTGCAGTGCCTTAAATATCATATGTAAAACTTATGTTCTTTTTGCTGCTACCATGCTAGCTATAAATGAAACCGCAGAGAGCAGCATGTTCTATGTGTTTTATAATGTTGTCCAAAATGTGATATCTTGTTTACTTGAATGCTTAGAGGGGTGAGACCAAATGTCTTCATTTCTTTAGTTATAGAATGTAATTTGGTTTAGTAAATTGACATGTTGACTTACCTTAGCATATGTGGTGAAATTTTCAATGGCTTTTATTTCAACACATTACGCTGATATTCAGGATGATGAAACAACACTGTTAGAGGAGGAGGAACTAGCAAAGGCAGAATCAAATGACAGTGTGGATGAGGTAAAATCATGCATTACTAGCCTCTCTTTTCTCGAACTTTAAATATACCTTCTAGTTTGAAGTTTGATTTCCTCCACGGATTCATATGAATTTCTACTTCTAACAACGTTGCACACGCACAAAGTAATATATCTGATTAAAGTTCAGATGATAATTGTAAGCTACTGTTTTCCAGATTGCACTGCTCCAAAGGGAAAGTGAAATTCCTATACATGAGCTGCTTGCAAGGTATAAAAAGGTATGTTGTAGAGTGCTTTTATTTTGTCCTTTCTGGGTTCAAATCCCATTTTGATCCCATCATTGTCTGAATGTTCTTATTAGGAATGTGACACTGATGAAGATGTGGATGTTGTGTCTCAATCTTCATGTGCTTCTGCTTCTGAGGAATCCTTGGCTTCACCAGCACAGAGGAACTCTGAATATAAGCAACCTGGCGAGCAATCTAATGAATTTCAGCCTGACATGTGCTGCCACGCAGAAGACGAAATTGAATATATTGGGAAATCTGGAGATGATAAGCAAAGTGAAAATATAATTGCTGATGCAGCTGCTGTTGCCAGGTCAGCACAACCAACGGGTAACACATTCTCAACAACAAAAGTGCGGACTAAGTTCCCTTTTCTTCTCAAGTATCCTCTCCGTGAATATCAACATATTGGCTTGGATTGGCTAGTAACGATGTACGAGAAGAGACTTAATGGGATTCTTGCTGATGAAATGGGTTTAGGGAAAACAATCATGACAATTGCTCTGCTTGCTCATTTAGCATGTGAGAAAGGAATATGGGCCCCCCATCTGATTGTTGTCCCAACCAGTGTCATGCTCAACTGGGAAACCGAGTTTCTTAAATGGTGTCCTGCTTTTAAAATATTGACCTATTTTGGAAGTGCAAAAGAGCGAAAGATAAAGAGGCAAGGGTGGTTGAAACCGAATTCTTTTCATGTTTGCATAACGACTTACAGGCTTGTGATTCAGGATTCAAAAGTTTTCAAGAGGAAGAAGTGGAAGTACCTGATTCTGGATGAAGCTCATCTGATAAAAAATTGGAAGTCACAAAGATGGCAAACACTTCTTAATTTTAACTCAAAAAGGCGTATTCTTTTAACTGGTACACCTCTACAGAATGATCTCATGGAACTTTGGTCTCTCATGCATTTCTTGATGCCGCATATTTTCCAGTCTCACCAAGAATTTAAGGATTGGTTCAGCAATCCTATATCTGGGATGGTTGAAGGACAAGAAAAGGTAAACAAAGAAGTAGTTGACAGGTTGCATAATGTCCTCCGCCCTTTTTTACTCCGTCGATTGAAAAGAGACGTTGAGAAGCAGCTTCCTATGAAACATGAACATGTCATCTATTGTAGACTCTCAAAGAGACAGCGTAACTTGTACGAAGACTTCATTGCTAGCTCCGAGACACAAGCTACTCTAGCAAGTTCAAATTTTTTTGGAATGATCAGTGTTATCATGCAACTTCGTAAAGTCTGCAATCATCCTGATTTATTTGAAGGTCGTCCAATTGTTAGTTCTTTTGATATGAGTGGCATTGACATGCAACTGAGTTCTGCTGTTTGCTCGATGCTCACGCGTGGTCCATTTTCAACTGTTGACCTTAGTGGTTTGGGGTTTGTCTTTACACACCTAGATTTCTGCATGACATCTTGGGAGAGTGAAGAAATTCAAGCTATTGCTACCCCATCAAGCTCAATTGAGCATCATGCCAATCTAATTAATTTGGGAGAACAATGGTCTGTTTTCAAGCGTAAGAAAAAACCACACGCGACCAACATTTTTGAAGAGATCCAAAAGGCACTTTTTGATGAAAGATTGAGAGAAGCCAAGGAATGGGCAGGATCTGTTGCATGGTGGAATTCATTGAGGTGCAAGAAAAAACCCATGTATTCAACCAGTCTAAGAGAGCTTGTCACGGTGAAGCATCCTGCCAATAATGTTCATGATTGGAAGTGTAATCCTCTGTCTTACACATACTCCTCTAAGCTTGCTGACATTGTGCTGTCACCAGTTGAAAGATTTGAAAAAATGGTTGATCAAGTTGAAAGTTTTATGTTTGCAATCCCTGCTGCACGTGCTCCGTCCCCTGTTTGCTGGTGCAGCAATGGCGGAACAAATGTGTTTATTCAACAAACATACAAGGACAGATGCGCTGAAGTTTTGTCTCCGCTTCTGTTCCCTGTTCGCCCTGCTATTGTGAGAAGGCAAGTCTATTTTCCGGATAGGAGACTTATTCAGTTTGACTGTGGTAAGTTGCAGGAGCTTTCAGTTCTGCTTAGACGTTTGAAATCTGAAGGTCACCGAGCACTTATATTCACCCAAATGACAAAGATGCTCGATATTTTGGAGGCTTTCATAAATTTGTATGGTTACACTTACATGCGTCTAGATGGTTCTACTCAGCCAGAAGAAAGGCAAACATTAATGCAGCGGTTTAATACAAATCCAAAAATATTTCTTTTCATTTTGTCAACACGCAGTGGAGGTGTTGGCATTAACCTAGTTGGTGCAGATACAGTCATTTTCTATGACAGCGACTGGAATCCAGCCATGGATCAACAAGCACAAGATCGGTGTCATAGGATAGGGCAAACTCGTGAAGTTCACATCTATCGGTTGATCAGCGAGAGTACCATTGAAGAAAATATCTTAAAAAAGGCGAATCAAAAGCGTGCACTTGATGATTTGGTTATACAGAGTGGAAGCTACAACACTGAATTTTTTAAAAAACTGGATCCTGTTGAATTGTTTTCAGGCCACAGAAAAGTTCCCACTAAGAATATTCATAAAGAGAAAATTTCCCACGATGGTGGTGACATCACTCTATCTAGTGCGGATTTGGAGGCTGCTTTGAAAAATGCTGAAGATGAGGCTGACTACATGGCATTGAAGAAAGTTGAACAAGAGGAGGCCGTGGACAATCAAGAGTTCACTGAGGAAGCCATTATGAAGTTGGAAGATGATGAGCTGGTTAACGAAGATGATATGAAGCCTGATGAGCCTGCTGACCATGGTTTCTTGAATACTACATTGAATGAAGATGCTGCAGCTATTAATGGAAGTGATGCTATTGAGGAAAGGGCACTCACTTTTTCTGGTAAAGAACATGATGTTGATATGTTGGCAGATGTCAAACAGATGGCTGCAGCTGCAGCTGCTGCAGGACAAGCAATCACGTCCCTCGAGAATCAACTGCGTCCCATTGATCGATATGCCATGCGTTTTCTTGAGTTATGGGACCCCATTATAGACAAGGCAGCAGTGGAATCTGACATTCATTTTCAGGAAACTGAATGGGAGTTGGATCGCATTGAGAAGTTAAAAGAGGATATGGAAGCAGAGATCGATGATGATGAAGAACCTTTTGTGTACGAAAGTATGTATTATCTTTCTTTAATTTCTTCTTCAGTGTATTGGCTTTTAGCTCTTGTAAAAACCCATATTGTTTTACTGTGTTTATCGTCACCTGAAGCAAGTAAATTTTTACCTTTTGGTTATTAACTGTCATTTACGTTATATATATTCCTGTTTTAACGTTTAACATTTTTTTTGTGGAGTGCGAAACTTGGATGGTTATTTGCATAATTATTGTAATTTGGAATGCCCAGCACATGTCATATAATCTGTTTACATATTGGGAAGAAACGAACATGCTTTATGGCTTAATGTTAATTGTAAGAATTTCCTGCTATCAGGATGGGATGCTGATTTTGCAACTGAGGTATACAGGCAACAAATTGAGGCGCTGGCTCAACATCAGGTCTGTGACACTAGCTTTATTCTTCTTTTCTAATTAAAAAGGAAGGAATAAAACCCAGTGCCCACGACCCTTTTCATTAAACTTTGTAGCTTGGTTTCTATTGGCCCAAAAGTAGAAAAGAGGATGTGTCCTTCACCTCTAAATGTCTAATTAAACATTTTTGCTGATACGATATCATTTTGATAATGTTTGATAGTTGAAGGAAGAGCTAGAATGTGAAGCCCAAGAGAATGATGCTTTGGAATGTGGAAATTCTGATTCTTTGAGGTCAGTGAGTGTCATAAAAGCTTTAATTATGTTGGTTATTCAGTTGTTCAAGGACATATCTGGTCCATCCCTTGTTCTACTATGAAATAGCTTCTTTCTTATGTTTAGTCCACTACCCACCTTCTAGATGCTGAAATTCAAAGAATGTTTTGATTTATGTAGAATTTTACCCCCCAGACGTCTCAAAATAATCACATAAATCCAGTTGTTTGAGACCAGCAATATATGATGGTTTAATTAGATTTGAGGCCCAACAATTTAAAGTAATGGGAGTATGATATTAAAGCTTGCCATTAATAACTGATACAAATAAATATCTATAGTTATCCTGTACATGGGTTGCTGCCATTTAGTGCAGCACTGAGAAGAATCACTTACTACAAAATAAACATTATCTACAGATTTGAGTTTCTATATAATTATTCCTCTTAAATTTGTTAAATCAGACTCCCTCCCTCCCTCCCTCCCTCCCTCCCTCCCTCCCTCCTGAAGCTCTACATTAATGCCATCTTTAAATGTTTTTTTACAATCACTTCTATCACGTAAATCACATTTTCTGTTTGGAATTTGTTTATCCAATAACAACATCGCTCGTTATACTACTCGGACATCTTAACTTGATTGTCTGATTGTAAAATATCTCTTTCTCAGGCTCATGAACTTGTTTATTGAACGTAACTAATGTTTTTCTGCTAAATCAGTGTAGTCAAGTTTTCCAGTGCAGCAATGATTCTGGAATATGATGCAACATGCTTGATTATTTATGTAATAAGACGGGCTCTTGTTGAATGCAGATATATTTTGTTTGGAAATATAATAATTTCTCTTAACAATTATGATTCAAATAATTTTTCCTACTTTTATAGTAGATTATAACTTCTTTTGTAAAACAGGAATGATGTGTCTATGGTTCCGAAACCCAAGTCAAAGAAGAGAACTAAAAAAACCAAGTTTAAATCTTTAAAGAAAGGAGCTCTAGCTTCTAAAACCAAAGTTTTGAAAGAGAAGTCATCGGTAGAACCAATGTCCATAGATGATGAAATCATTGATGATGAGACAAACACCTCCTCAGATGCAGTTTTCCCATGCTCGGCTGGGGAGAAGAAACGTAAACCAGCATCAGATGACGACGAGCAGAAGAGTACTAGAAAGTCCAAAAAATTGAAGAAGGCTCCTGATGTATCCCATATTATCCATTCCAAATTTCCCGGCAAGCAGCAGAATGGACCTAAAGACTTACAACTATGTGAAAATGGTGTTGATGTTGAATCCAAGCCAACAAGCAAGAGCAAGATGGGAGGGAAACTTTCAATTTCTGTCATGCCTCAGAAAAGGGTTTTCACAATAAAACCAGAGAAGTTAAAAAAGAAAGGGAACATTTGGTCTAAAGATTGTTTCCCTTCACCTGATATTTGGTCATCACAGGAAGATGCTACATTGTGTGCTGTTGTTCACGAGTATGGCCCAAATTGGAACTTAGCGAGTGAAATCTTGTATGGAATGACTGCTGGTGGGTCTTACAGGGGAAGATTTCGTCATCCAGTCCATTGTTGTGAGAGGTTTAGGGAACTCATTCAAAAATACGTCTTGTCTGGCACTGATGCTCCATATAGTGACAAAGCCGGCAATACTGGCTCTGGGAAGGCTCTTCTTAAAGTAACTGAGGTATGTTGGCTAGAAACAACTTTTTCCTCCTACTACTGAAGACAAAAACAAACAGAATATATGAAAAAAAAAAAGAAGAAACAAGGAATCGAAATACAGTGTCTTAGTCATCATGGTGCATCTTTGATGTAGAACATATTAAAATTATGATTTTCAACTTCTCATGGTTGAGTTGCAGTCAGTTGTTTGACCACAGTACGTAAAGTACTGGCTAACATATTTGCCATCACTATGGATCTTAAATCTGAAGTTTGTCTAGTACTTGACTAATCTTCAATCACAAATTGAGGAGCTAGAACTGTCATTTGTTTACTAAAATTTTCATAGCCTGTATTCTTTTGTGTGGTCCAATTGTGCTTGTACTCTCTTTGAAGTCCCTCTCTTTTAGAGTAAGCACTTTTGGTAGCATATTCTGAAAAATTATTTTGGTGCAGTCTATTTTCCTATTGAAGCTGGAAAGTAGACACTTATATTATAGACTTGTGTCTCAGCAAACATACTAATGCTTGCATGTAAAAAGGATGCTTATAGCTGTGCTATATCTATGCATATACACATTAGATATACTAGTTTTTCTCCTGTCTCAGATGTTTTTACCATCATATTTTAGGATGTAGCAATCTGTTTGTTTCTAGTGGAGGAACCTTATCTGCATTTGCACGTCTATGTATTTACATGTTCAGTATGTTGTATTCTCTGAATTTTTTGCTGGATAAATCTGAGTATTGCTTCCACAAGCCCAGACAGAATTGACTACTGTCAGATCTGTTGTGAAATATGATGCTAAAAAGTAAAAACACTGATAAGGTACTTGTTCCACAGCTCGAAAGAACAACTACTGTGATCTGCAGTTATGTCTTATAAATTAAAACTATGTTATCAATGAAGTTTGAAACTTCAGGACACTGATCCGTATTCCAGTCTTATCAATTAAAACTATGTCATCGACGAGTAACACACGCATAATAACATTATATTAGATATCTCCAGTAAGCTCATCCATAAATGAAAAAGAGGACTCAGAGCCGAGCAATCGTTTGGTGATTACAATTCTCTACTACTACCAATGTTAGAGCTTTGCCTATATTTCTTCATAACAGGTGACAAGTCCAAACAAAGGAGAGGGGTTCTAATAAATGATAGCCAAAGGAAAACTTTGGCATGTCTTTTGGTATTATTTATAAATGAGCACCAATATTACAGTTTGCATATCTACGGTGTAGTAAATGCATTCATAAACATGCAGGATTGAACTATGTAGGGGCTGGCCCCCAAGAGTTGTGAAATAAAAAACCTTTCAAGATACATGATCACCAGGTTATCTAATTTTTCTTGCTATCTTTAACTCACTGTTACCATGTTGGTAATCCCTTCAGCTGTTTGAGGATGATTTTTGAATAATAATATACACTATCGTGAACTTCTTCGGTTCTATGAGGACGATCCTTTTAAGATGTGATCAACAATACATCTGAGCATTTCTCTCCAATCCTTGGAAACATATATTGTTCTTTTCTGTTTCTCTTTAATTATTTATATCTGATCGTTCAACTCCTTATTACCTTAAAGTTGATTTTGCACTTATTATTGGCCTCAAGACATTTTCTATTTTTTGGTTTGTGTAAGCATATTTTTATTCATGTTAGGACAACATTGGGATGTTGCTTGGCCTTGCTTCTGAAATCCCTGATCACGAATCACTTGTTCAAAAGCATTTTTTTGCCTTGCTTTCTTCTGCCTGGAGGGTTTCATCCAGCCATAGCCACAAGCTCAGCTCATTATTTTCCCAAAATGGATTCTATTCTTCTGGCCAGTTGTTAGCTTCTACAGTTGAGCATTTATCTCACAAATCATTGAGGAAACCATCGGAAAAGATGAAATTGACTAATTTGCATCAGTGCGGCAAGTTAGTAGCAGCTGCTCTTAAAGGTGACTACAGTATGCAAAATGCAGATGGAGCCTCCGTTGTTAACCAAAGGGAGGAACCATTGGCGGTAAAAGAGCAGTTGGATATTACCCTTGAACTTCAAGGAGAAAGGGACGAGGCAATGCCCCTGCCCTCTGTCATAGGACTTTCTATAAATGGCCCTGACTCTTCCCCATCTTTTAAGGGGTTTGCAGGTGAAGATCGTCATTTCAAATCTTCCCAGCATATGGTTGAGAACCGATTCAGGTATCACCCCTTTTACATATACAGCTTTTTATATGCTGGAGTAAATGTCTGGCTAATTGTGCACTCTTTTAATTGCCTGTTGGCTTAGTCAAAAGAAATTGAAATCGTCCTATGGTCAAGAGACTCCTTGTCCATATGCATGTATGGCATTTTTGATTAGGTGATTGGACAAGGCTAGACAATATTAAGAAAGAAAAAAGAAGTTTAAATCTTGTCCATTGGACTGTCTAATATGGTCTTAAACGGTATATTTAGTGTATGTATGGTATGCTGGACTAGACTAGACTACTTTTTCTTTCTTAATATTGTTTAATACTATCCAATCCTTCCTACCAAACATGCCATTAGTTTCTTGTCCCTTCTCTTCGTTTATGGATGGGAATCAATTTTCAACAAAATTCCTGGAGGAATGATTGAAGTTGAGAATAGATGATATGAATTCTATGTTTTGCTTTACAATTAATTGCAGAATTTTGGTTGGAAATTATTGTTAACTTGTCAGTTGCCATGTTATCTGAATATGAGTCGTGAAAAAAATCCTTCTCTCTCATAATCTCAGGGCTGCGTCGGGAACTTGTGTTGGAAGTTCTGTAGGGTGGGGATCAGTGGCTTTTCCCACAGGTGATGCAAGAACTTCTGCTCAAATGAAATTACAGTATTTAGGGAAACACAAACACCCCGTTTCTGATTCAACCAAGCCTTCTAAATTGAAACTGAGAAGAACTGCTGTAGATGCTACTGATGTGCACCAGATAACTGCTGGTTCGGTAGTGCAACCAATGGCGATGCCGCCTGCTGACTTAGATGTGAGGCTTGATGGAGAGTTCTCCTCCTACATGCCAGTAGTCGAGACACCTTATTTTGACAACGATTATGTGTTTGACATGGACGGTGAAGTGGTACCAACCCTGGACAGTTTAGGGATGGTTCCATTCGACTTTGGACCTAATCTAATATCTGGAATAGATGATTGGTCGACCGTACCTGAATTTACTGATATTGGGTAGCAGTGGATATAAAAACATGAATCGACTTTAGGGTTTGAGGTTTGGAGCAGCCATAAATTATGGATGGCCCATCTCATTGCGGGAAGACTCCCGGTGGATGAAAGTATTTCTTACAGATGCACAGGAGTCATAACGTGCTATCGGGGAATGGTTGCACAGAAGAGATTTAATTGGGTACACTGATCAATGGCCTATACATAGGTTTCGTGGTTTCAAGGCGGATCCAAGCTGATGTCTGAGAGGGGGATACACAGTACCTCACATATGGCATGTTTGTTATGCTGACTGGACAGTAGTAGATAGGTTAAAGAAGAAAAGCAAGTTAGAATTTTGTTCATTTTGCGGTGCAATACTGTCCAATACTATGTACAAACATGTCGATAGAGTTTTAGCGTAGGTTTTCTTGAAAGTGGTCTTTGTGTTGCATAATTTTTTGTAGGATGAAACATGGGCCAAGGGGATGTCTTCGGTAAATTTGATTTATGCAGGCACAAGAAATAGCAAGTATTCAAAGGGAAAGAAATCTCTCTCTCTCTCTCTAGTTTCTGTTAATCGTGTATGCCATCTCTTTGTAAATACCTCTATCCGGTGATAAGATGTTCTTTTACTCGTCGATGGTCAGCTTATTATTTGTCACCCTACTAGATTGACCATTCTTAACAAGATCTATAGCTCGAGTAGACCCATCACAAGATAACATAATAGACATTGTCTCACAAGATTGGGTGCAATGTAGTTTGAAGCAAATTACAGAAATCTCAAATATTGCACAAATAATAAAAATTTTTTAATTCTCATACAAAATAAATACTGTAAATGCCATTTTTTCAAAATTCTGGGCTCTAGCAAATGGGCCCTGGCGCAATGTAATGACTAGATTAGTGCACGTGACCTTTCCTAGGTCTCGTCAAAGTTGGAATAGTCACGGGCTAAAAGCACGTGACTGACAAAATGCCCTTCATGTTTTTTTCTCACTGAAAAATCGCAGCCGGAACCCAAAAAACTCATAACTGAATTTAATTTATCATTTCCAAATCCTTGTGCCCCTTAAAAATTCAAAATATCGTCGGATTTTATAAAATAAATAAATACCTCTACAGTAATATATATCTCTCTCTCGTCACGAAAACCCTAGAACTCGAACGAGTGTTGGGTAGGGTTTTGGCCTATACAATTATTGTTATTTTTTTTTTAAGTTTTATTTAGCTTAAGTTTCAAAATTTTCATAGTTTTAGGGGCTTTTGCATTTTTCCGCTATTTTTTGTTAAATTCGAAATTTCTTTTGCTTCGGATTTTTTGGGTGGTTCGAAGTCGATCTGTGTGCTGAAGATATGGACACTCGCAAGAGAGGTAGAGGGGAAGCTACTTTTAATACCAATGGCGGTTTCAAGAAACTTAAGTCAGGTTTGTTTATTGTTTTACTTTTACTTTTCAAATTTAATCTGAGTTTCATATTTTTTCTCGAATGCATATAGATGTATGGCTATCTGTGTATTACTAGGACTTATAATCATATGTGTAGTTTCTGATTTTCTAACTATATTTTCCAGTATTTTTCCTGGATTATCTGACTCGATTTATGTTGTGGAATTCTTTTTTGTGGGATTTTAATTCTAAAGGACTTGAAAAAAGTAGTCATCTTTTGTCCTTTTTATTATATATTTTGGATAAATGATAAGAGTAAAAATGGTATTTTGCTGAAGTTCATCACTTGTTTTGGACACTAAAACCAAGAGACAGTGAGCTTCCTAAAAGAATAATATAATTTTTCGGAAAATGGAAATTACCTTCAATAAATTTCGTTTTTAATGCATCCTATTGAATAATGGTAAACACTCAAAAATATCTTAAATAAAATGGGTAAATCTCTTAAATTATTTTAACAGGCTGTAGATTCTCGTGATAAAATATCTTCAGGATTTCCAAGATTAGAATATTAGCATAATCTTACGCTTTTATTGCATTTATCAAGGCTTGGGATATTAATTTTTTCTATTATACATGGCTTTCAAGATGGTATCTATTTTGTACAGCATTAATGGTAAGAGTTGAAGGAAAATCTAACTGGGAAAAAGTAATTAATGTTTTGTAACAGAAATGGACTCCATATCAAGTGGTATAGGAAGCAAATCAAAGCCATGCACGAAGTTTTTCAGGTTCAAATCTTCACCTACCTAATATGAATAATTTGAAATTTAACTTTTCAGCAGTTGTTAGTATTCAGAAGTGCTAATTATAATAATGTTCCACTATTGTCATGAGGAAACATACTATATGATTTTAATTGCGAAGTGTGAGCTTCACATGATCTATGGAATTGTCAATCATTTTTAGGCACTGTGGGTTTTGTAGTTTCACAAAATCTATGAAATTGTAAGTGGTTTTTAATCAGAGACAAATAGACAACTGTTTCTTAATAATCTGCAACGATGTACAGTTTGCAAGTTTTAACATGCTTGGAGGATTAAGACAAGTACTTTCACTGTTTCACAAGCATTTCAACAGCCTTCTAGTTCTCTGCCTTATGTGCAATTAAACACTATAGTGCCATGCTACCCTTTTGATATTAAATGAATACAGGTACTACTCATCCACATCAATAAGATGTTTTCGAAGTCCTATAATACACCAAAATTATCACTGTATTAACTGCCTCTTTAATTAATATTACATAAACAGGACATCGCAATGTGTCCCATGGCAATTTTATTTTCTAGCATGAAATGTTTATCTTAATATTGATCATGGCAAATTCTGTTCAGCGATTCTGCATGGTCAAAATGCAATTTATAGCTTTGCAGTTTAAAGTCACTAAACATTGATATTAGTATTACATGAGATGTCAGTATTAACTTATTTGAGGCTGTGTTTTTCAGCTTTGCAGTACTTCTTGTTTTAACTTGTGTTTTCCTAATTGTACCAATCACTCTATTAAAAAGTGTCCAAGCTTATGCAATGAGCCGCACCTTATCTGTGGCCTTTATTAAGTGCCCTCAAAGCTCACGCCTTGATGTGTGACTTGTGTGTGGTATTTAGAAATAGCCTCAAAGATTATGCTTCAATGGCCCCTTGTCATGAGCCTCAAAGATTATGCTTCAATGGCCCCTTGTCATGGCTTACGCCTTGAGTTATTGAGGCTCACGCGTCAACGCATAAGTCTCTAAGGCAAGTTAGTGCGTGCTCCCTAGCTTTGTCTTCTCCAGACTTTATTGTACAACCCTCGACTTATTAGAATTTTTTTTAGCCTGGAATTTTACAAGGCTTTTTGAGCCTTGTTAAATACGACCAACCTTCAAAACTAGAAATACAAAATTGGAGATTTGGGAAGAGAAAAATTGAAGAGTCATGTGCTAGTCCTACAACTGAAGTTTGATAAACTTCAAAGTGAAGTTGCAACCTTTTTCCAACTTTTCCTGTTGTTCATCTCTATGTTTTTATTTTCTTCTAGAGCTTTTTTTTTTTTATAGGGTCAAAAGAATTTCTTAAATGGCTATAACTTGTTTCAATTGTTTGACCTTTAGTTCTAGTTGTGGGTTAGTGATCTTTTTCTTTTATTACAACTTTGTGAATTTGTTACTTGCTACTTTGTTGGTTCATTTTATGTTTCAGGTTGTGAGTTAGAATTTAAATTTTCTTGACATGTTATATTGTGGATTTTCTGGATAGTTTATGGATTATTATGAGGATAATTTTTTTTTATCTAGTTTTTATTATTTTATTGGTTTTTATTCAGACACATTGCCTCACAGAGGCAAAATGCCTCGATTCCCAATTTAGCCTTTTTAAAAACTGTTGCCAATGTGATCCTTCTACTGCTTGGTTGCAAGATTTCAAGTTAGATTTCTATTTTTATGGAGTACTAACATTATGTTTGGAATGATAGATATAATGTGCTTTATTGGAGAAGAAAAATTAGGGTTGTAAGGAAATATGTTCATACCAAACTAACAAATAAGCATCTAATTTCATAAACTTCCCATGGAGTTTGGACAGAGGTGATGGATAAGAATTTAAAATAATCAAACGATGTTAAACTTGGAAGGAGGATAACCTGTTTGAAAAATAAGTGGTAAGAAACCTAGCGGAAGGTATATTTCAACGATGCTGTGCCACTGATGTTGATTGTCTCTAGTATCATGCTCTTTATATAGTCTAGTATAATTGTGCAGTTTCTGATTCAGTCTAGGTCCTAGGAAAACAAATTCTCTTCCATTAATTTTTTCTTTTCCCTTTTTCTTTTTGTGATTTTTTCTGTTCTCATCCATCTATTGTATACCAAATCTTGCAAGTATTCGTCAAAACTGTTTAGAAATTTATCTGATCCATAAGATAATAACTACTTTGACATTGAAGTAATTTAACTGAATGATAGTGCTTTTTACTTTGATCCTCATCGAAAGTTCCTCCAAAATTGGTAGCTATGTTTTGTTTTCACACTATATTCATTTGATTCATCTTTTTCTCTAGTTGCTTCTCTTATCCGTTGGGACCCAATCTGGAGGGGCCTTTGTATCTAGCAGCCCCCTGCTTGTGGTATTCACAATTTCACACATTGAACTATGCAAAGTTGGTTCTTGTTTGTTTGATCATATATTAATATCACCTTTTAAATGTCTTTTTCCCTTGTGCCTGTATAAAGGCCGCAGGTTATATTCCCAATATTATTTTTCTTCCTAATGGTTCATTTTTAATCTAATTGAAATATATCTGTTATTCTTCTTGCAGCACTGCTGGTTGTCCATTTGGTGAGAGTTGCCACTTCCTTCACTATGTTCCTGGTGGCTATAATGCTGTTGCCCACATGATGAACCTGGCGCCTGCTCCAACTAGGACTGCAGGACCTTCGCCTATGTCAAATGGGTCTGCTCCATCTGCTCTTAAAACTAAAATTTGCAACAAGTTTAACACTGCAGAAGGCTGCAAATTCGGCGACAAATGCCATTTTGCTCATGGAGAGTGGGAACTTGGCAAGCCTATTGCACCATCTCAGGAAGATCCTCGTTCCGTTGGACCTATTCCCAGCCGATTTGGTGGCAGAATGGATCCACCCATGCCTGCGGGGAGTTTTGGAGCCTCGGCTACTGCCAAAATTAGTGTGGATGCTTCCCTGGCCGGCGCTATCATTGGGAAGGGTGGTGTGAACTCGAAGCAGATTTGTAGGCAAACGGGAGCCAAGTTATCCATTCGAGATCATGAGACAGATCCAAATCTTAGGAACATAGAGCTGGAGGGTACATTTGAACAAATTAAGGAAGCAAGTGCAATGGTAAGAGACCTGATTAGCAGCATAGGCTTTGCCGGTGGCCCTGCAAAACCACCCGGAGGCCCAGCAAAACCGTCCGGAGGCCCTGCCGCCCCAAGGAGCAACTACAAGACCAAAATTTGTGAGAATTTTTCAAAAGGGTCCTGCACGTTTGGAGATAGGTGCCACTTTGCTCATGGGGAAGCTGAGTTGCGCCAACCTGGGGCATGAGGAGGGGTAATTTCCCGTGCCCTTTAGAGTGCATTGTTGTTCTTGCTCATGTTGTTCGACTCTGGGTTTTTGGCCATGGATACAAGTTAATGGTGTAACGAGGTTATTGTAGCATTCGTGGGCATCTGGTTAATACATTTCAAACTGTGGTAGCAATTGCAGTTTTCCTTCCATGTATTAGATAACTTTCGGTTTATTTATCCATTTTGGTTGCAGTTTTTATTTTTCTGTTGTCTCCCTCTCCCCTCCCTTTTTCTTCAAGAGATAAAGAAAATTACTTTTTAATGTTCTTAATGAAACTATTGGTATAACAATTTAATTTTAATATAAAAGGGAAAAATTCAAAATTAAAATTGTACTACTGGGGGTGGTCAGCTTTTTGTGTGGTAGATATCTCTGGCCTTTCTACATTTGGTTGTCACTTTGTTATGAAAAGATTCATTGGCATTTTCTCATAGAGGCTGATCATATAAAAGGAAAATAGAGAAATTCAAATTCATCAGCTTGCTTTTTATAGTAAAGCGCCGTGATGATTAAACCTTTCTTCTTCACGAGAGATGTCTCTAGGTTTGCTTAGAGAAAGGAAAGAAGATGAAGGAATTAGGATTCGTTTACCTAATTTTATAAGAAGTCAAAAACTATATTGATTGATGGTATCTGTGCAGCTATCGTTAAAAAGATAAACAAGTTATCCTTTCCATCCCTTCCGAGTGCATCCCTTACTCTGCTCGTGGCTCATCTGTGCTCCACCCGCGCCTTATTCTTCCCCACCGCCTCATGCATGTATTCACGAGAACTAAGGACATCAACACATACTGTTTAAAGACTAACACATGAGATGTGCAAGGCAAGGACCAATACCCTTACTTTATTGGTAGCCATATGTGGATTTCAACTAGGACTTGCTCATTGCATGACAGGTGTCGATACCTACACCCCAGTGTAAAGGTATCAATACTTCAGTTTGTTTTTATTTTTTTAAACCAAAAAAGAGAAACTTCAAAGAAATTTTTGAAACTTCGATACATGTTGAGACTTGAGAAATGTTTAATTTGTGAATAAAATTGTTTATATAAATAAAAGTTATCTTTATAATAGATTTATTATTATCTTGTTTCGTTCAGCTAGATTTAAGAATGAGTTAAAAAATCATTTTACGTGTAACGACAACTGACATTAGTGATTATTCTAAAATATTGATGTTAAAAGATAAATTTATTTTATGTTATAAAGAGTATGTTCGTCTTTTAAAAAAATTGAACGAATTTTTAATCCGATAAAAAAATTTGTCATCATCTTTTTAAAGATAAAACTTATCCTCATTTTTTACTTGAATTATTATCTAAATAAAAATATATTCGAATATCAATCATACTCAATTAGAATAAGATGAAATTTATTCATTAATATTAACCATGAACCATATTTCAAACGGGTTTGGGTGTTCAGTTCTGAAAGCTGTAAGGTTATGTTTTATTATATCTGAAAAATACACCACCACCAATGCCCTGATCTCTGAAACCATTACAGCATAGAAGTTTCGTTACATTTTTCTGCCTAACCACTATAAGCACCACCAGTGCCATATCCTTTATTGGTGCCAGCGCCAACATGGGTGTTATGCGCGGTGGTCGGCCTCCCAGTTCCGGTGGCGGTCCCAATAGGATGGGACTTAATGGTGCCCTCAGTCACCTGTCCCATGGGCTGTCCAGTGCCATGACCCGGCAGTGCCGACATTTGGTGGCCTCCAGTGGGCTGTCCAGCCTCCCCAGTCGTTGAATAGGAGTGCGTCCCACTCCCACCGGCCTGCCTTGAGGCTGCGTTCTGCTCACGAACGTCCTGCTTGTGAAGCTCCGCCTGGTTAATTTTTTCTTCCTTTTTCTCCGTGGCCATCTCTTTCTCAGTTGGATTGTTGGAAGTCACTCTCTCCATCTGATCAATTAATGCATCAAATAGAACATATCATATTCATATCTAATCAAATTATTTAGTTTCAAATCCATTATAGTTGGTAAGTGAATTAGATACAACTGATCAATAAATTAAAATCTTGTTCAACGTACCTTCAAATTCAATAATTGTAACACAATGTCGTGTTAACTTACTCGGATTCAATCTAATGTTCACTTAGAAGTTAGAACATAACATTGTGTCGACCCTCTCTTATTCAATTGATGCATTAAACAAGCCTTTCACAATACATTTTCTTGAACAACAACATTGTGTTGTATGCAGTATTACTAGTTAAGGGTAATGATCAAGGGCGGATTCAGGAATTTTTTGAGCTAGGGATTACTACTTAAAAAAAAAATTCGCGCGGGTTGTTACTAAGAAAAAATTTTTTTTTTTTTTTTTTACACTATAAAAACCCCACCCCAACCCCAACCCCAACCCCAACCCTCGATAATGATCTTCTCTCGCGATGGGATGAATTATAAAGTTACTATACATGTGCGTGTTATGAACTATTGGAGAAGAAAAAGTGATTGACAAAAATGTCAATCAATTGTCCAATGTTTTGTTGACTCACTCCTAATCGACATAATGAACAAGCTAGAACCAAAAATACAATAAATTAAATTAAATATTATGTTGACTCACTCCTATTCAATGTACTAAATATGCAATTTTAAATCGAGACTTAAAAATATGTTTACTCGAATTTGATTTCAATAAAACATATTGAACAAATCATATTATCGACTCATTTGTGTTCATTAGAGAAAGATGTCTAATCTAGTAAATCTTATTTAATTTAACATACAAATGAGTGAACAATACCTTTTCTTGCACGACAGCCTTGGTTTTGTCCATGCCAGACTTGGCCGAGGCGGCAACATTGGCTGCAGTTTCCTTAATGGATTGCATTTTCACTTTCTTTTCTTTTTTTCCTTCAAAACTCACTCTTATTTAAGGAAAAAACAGATTTTAACGAATAACAGCTAGCAGGTCCACATATTATATACATCTACGAAGAGCCAGGATATGATGACATGTGTACACAGTACAAACATTTTTTGGAATTTGAACACGTCTCCAGAAGAAAGTATACTTGGCAAAATGTAGTAGTTTTAAGTAGAGAATTTAGTTAGAATTTTAAGGCGGATTTTTGCCGGGGAAGCAACGTTGTAGCATTTGAACAGCCCACCAGTTATTTAGGATTTTTGGTGGTCATGGGATTTTGTTCATTTTAAGGAACATCTTAACTTCAAATTTTAATTAATTAAAATTATTTAAAGAATTTTGATTTTTTGTTTTTAGTTTGTTTCGTACCGCTTCTTACATGTTTATTAAGACATATTTCATGTTATGATTAACTTTTGTGTGCGATTAGAAGGAAAATATTTTATGCAAGATACGTCGTCAAAAATCTTATTTAAGTACAAGTTTGTCATCATGAACTTGATCTAGACTTGCTATTCAAAGCTTAATATCTTTTGCACGGACTAGTGCTCGATAATTTAAATTTAGACCTTGCAATTTTAGTTATGATGATTTAATAAGATTATTTAATAGTGCAAAATTCGAAGTTCAAATCATAAGTTGTCAAAATTATTTTTAATTTTTAGTGATGATAGTTAATTTTCTCCTCCTCCGTGGACGGTTGCGACAGCGGTGGAGATGTGCAAAAGGTGGAGGGACTTTTTTCTCCCGTGGCCACTCCGGTGTGATAATCAGTATATGATTAAAACCAGATATGCAGAATAATCATATAGAGTGTATAAGAATTGTGTGTCTCCTTTTTACTGGGGGTTGGCCTCTATTTATAGAGATGACATTCAATTATTGATGATGGGTGTCCTTTCATCTCTCTCATTTGATAACGGTGTCCTTTCATCTTCCTCATTATTAGGAGTTAATGAGGGATGTTTCATCTTCCAAATAACTAGTGGTAACTATCATTCCATGGGTCGCCTACCTAGCTAACCTGACGACAGTTAGGTTGTTGCAGTCTATCTGTCGAAGCATACTCATGAGACCAACAAGGCGGGCAAGCTGGTGAGGCGGATGAATCGTTGAAGCGGGCGTGTCACCATAGCTAAATAACATACATCAACTGTTATTATTTATATCATCATAAGCCCTTCTACTTCCCATATACCACTTTTCATAGACTGTTGTTAATGGGAAGTAGAAATAATCTGCAACTCGCTATTCTTTAACTTTTTCGCATGTAAGCTCATCGCCTTGTTTTTCCGGCAGACAGCTCATCGCCTTGTTTTTCGGATAGAGGCTCATCACTTTGATTTTTAAACATAGGCTCATCGCCTTGATTTTTAATCGAGAGCTCATCGCCTTGATTTTTACAGCAGAGGCTCATCGCCTTGATTTTCAAACGAGGCCCATCCATTTGATTTTTAAAGAAAGACCCATCGCTTTAATTTTAAAAAACATTGATTTTTCATGCTCATCGCCTTTTTTTCAATGGTGGCTATCACATTGATTTTTAAATAGTGGCTATTGCTTTGATTTTTAAACATAAGCTCATCACCTTGATTTTTGGATAGAGGCTCATTGGCCTTGTTTTTTAAGACGAGTAGTATTTGTCATTGTTTTTAAAACGATGAGAAATTTGTCATTGTTTTTTCAGACGAGTGGTGACCTTGTTTTTCACACGATGAGTGTATGTCATTGTTCCCGGCTTTATAAGCCCCTCTACTTTTCATTAGACTATCGTTAATGAAAAGTAGAAGTAATCTAACTCACCTGCTCATCTCAATTTTTTTTTTTTGTGAGATCACCTCGCTTCGGAGTGAGGTTTTTTAAAATATTTTTTTTTTTGGCGAGGTCTCCTCGTCTGGAGTGAGCTCGCCTTAATTTTTTTTTTTTTTTTTTTTTGGGCGAGGTCGCCTCGCCTGGAGTGAGGTTGCCCGCCTGGAGTGAGCTCGCCTTAATTTTTTTTTTTAGCCAAAACTCTGTCTCCTCACCTGACCTTTGCAGTGGTTGAGGATATTTTTGTCACATGTTGGATCTAGTAGGTGTACTAGAACTTTCCAGCTAGTCAGATCATTCAATGGTTTATTTTCTGCTTGTTTTTATCGTTCCGAGATTCAGGCTCATCCCGAATCTTTCTTTTGTTAGACTCAGATTCATTTCGATCTTTCATACTTTTGGTAATGAGATACGCTTCTTCAGTGTCCACATACTTATCTCCTCTCATTAGTAACTCATGCATCGTATCCGACGGATTTTTAAAGAGTGACATCTTGAAAGGACGACTTCTAGTTCTACTCATCATGGCAGTGACCACAGCAAACATCTGCAGATCTTTGATTCCCAGTGTTACTCTATTGAACATGGCAATAAAATCTTTTAGCAGTTCGTCTTTGTCTTATGTCAATTGCATTAGACTGATAGTTGTTTTCTTAACACATTTGCTGCAGGCAAAGTGTGTATCAAAACTTTTGGAAAACTCGTCAAATGTATGGATCGATTTTGGGAAAAGGATGGCTACCCAGTCCCTGGCCTCCTGCCTAATCGTTGGCGGGAAACCCTGCACATAATTACATCAGGGGTGGCTTGTAACCTCATCAAGTCAACAAAAGACCCGAGGTGATCGACAGGATCAGAAGATTCGTAGTACTTCTCTATCTTTAGCTGTTTGAAGTCTCGTGGCAAGGAGACTGCCATCACTTATAGGAAAAAAGGGTCTTCTTCTAACACCATTGATTGTTGCCTACTACTTTTATTGGACATAGCCTTAGCTATTTTGCAACCCATCATTTCTTCTAATCTTTGTTCCAGGCTTAACACTGGTGTCTCAACCAGCGTAGGCGTGGGCATCCATGATGGTTGCCCCCTGTATGGATTTGGGCTAGATGTCAATGAATAGAAATGGGGTGTGCGAAGGTGGAGCTAAAGAAAGCTGGAGCTGCGGTGGAGTTGTCGTTGGCGGTGTTTCTTCTTGCTGGAAAGTTAGGAGTCTGGGGAGGAGCCCCTGGCGGTGATGGCCCTATCGGTGGAGGACTTGGACCCTGGGGCAGAGCCCCTAGTAGTGAAGATCCGATCGCGAGAGGTTACGACTGTGGTAGGCCGAGAAACCGCAGCGTTCTAATCTTGGAGTAAAGTTGTTAAGGCCACCACTTGAGCTTGCAGTGCTGCAAGTTGAGCGGCAGAGGCAAATTCTGGTTGTGGGTGATTAGTGGCGGCATTAGACTCGGTGCCTACATCCCAAGCGAGGCTAGGGTGGTTACATTCCTAGCTCTTCTAGTTCGAGCCATAACTTCTTGTGCAGATTTCCACAGATGGCGCCAAATGATGATAGTTAATTTTTTCTCCTCCTCGGGTGGGCCGGTTGCATGGCAATGTGGAGACCGCAAAATGTGGCGGGACTTTTTTTCTCCGTGGCCCGCCGGTGTGATAATCAATATATGATTAAAACCAGATATGCAGAATAATCATATAGAGTGTATAAGAATGGTGTGTCTCCTTTTTACCTGGAGGGTTGGCCTCTATTTATAAGGATGACCTGCAGTTATTGATGATGGGTGTTCCTTCATCTCCCTCATTTGATAACGGATGTTCTTTCATCTTCTTCATTATTAGGAGTTAATGAGGGATGTTTCATCTTCTAGATAAGCGGTGGTAATTGTCATTTTCATGGGTCGCCCGCCTAGCTAACGACAGCGGTTGGGTTGTTCTGATCTATCTGTAAGCGTACTCATGAGACCAACAAGGCGGACAATTCGGTGAGGCGGAGGCGAATCGTTGTGGTGGGCGTGCTACCATAGCTAAATAACATATATCAACTGTCATTATTTATATCATTATTTAGCATTTTAAGATTTTAGACAACAATAAATATATTGTGCTTCCTCTCCTAAACTTAGATAGTTATTATTTATTTTCTTTATATTTATATAAATTAGCCTTAAATAGTAAATATAATGACTCTCTAAGTTACATGTGTCCCAACTCAAAATTTCTCTAATTTAGTACTTTAAATAAAATTAATGTGCTAGGTTTGGAAGCTTTCTAGTAGTTTATTTTATTTTGTTGATAAATTTCGATGATAAAATTTTCTTTAAGAAAAGAGAGAAAAGGGCACAAGTGAAAAATCAAATTTTTTATTTTTATTTTTTTAAATATTTGATAGGAGAAATTGAAACTATAAAGTAGGGAAGAATTAAGGATTAATAATTAATTGCTCCATTTTACAGTAATGTATCTTAATTTTTTTCTTCAATATATTAATATGAGATTTAATAGAATCTGATTATGTTCTTCATGCATATCCCCTGAAATGATAAATAGTGTTAAATTGTCAATTTTTTTAGGTAATTACGACCATAATCATTTTGCTTTTAAAAGTTCAGTATAAACTTCGTTTTAGCGCGATTGGCGCAGCATCCACGCTTCACACTTCGCCTCGCCTTGTGTCTTATCTCGCCTCTCCTGCAGCGCCAGACTCGAAAAGTTTGAAACTCACCCTCTATTTTTAGTCACATTTTACGCTTTTTACAATATTGACCATAATGAATCGTCAACAAAATATGAACAAAATCGTTTTCTAGATGGAATTCAATTAAACATATGCAAAATTCATTTTTTTGAAGTGTGTAATTAGTAATTACTGAAATATGTGACTATCTAGAGTTATGTGACTAAATGAAAATGAATTAAAACTTTTACAATTTAGTCATACAAGGAAAGATCAATTTAGTGCAGAATTGTAAGGTTGGACGTTGGAGAAAGCAACTTCAATTCTAATCTCTTACCACATTTGTTGCACATTAAAATATGCTGTTTCAGTTACTTATCTAATTTATTCAAAATGCCTGATTTTTTCAAGTTTTGTAAACATGATTGGTTTTTTGAAAAAATAAAAATTGGCATATTGCCAGGTAAGCGGGTCGACCCTGTGGGCCATTAGACCTCGAAGGGGACGTTATGACTAGCACCACACGTCCAGTTTTCATAGACAAATCCGACCATTTTACAATTTGGTTAACTTCTACAGTCATACGAAAGGCCTTTAGGAAAAAAAAATTATGGTCTACATACAGACACGAAATAAATTAGGGGATGAAAAGACAACTAACGATGTCGGCTGTTTTTTTGTCGAACATCTATGATACCTTATGTATATTTAAAAAATATTATTAAATTTAAAGAACAATTTTTTTTAAATATTTCAATAGTCTCTTTATTTGCATACTCTTTACTTTACTTTTTTTATGAAGTATTTAATATATTTCTATCTACTCTTTTTTTTATCATATATTTCTCTCCAAATTTGTATATATTATTTAATTAAAATCAATATATAAAGTATTGAAAATTAAAATTATTTCGATGTATTTAATAATAAAAGACTTTATAAATTAAAATATTAAAATAGAGAGTCTATTGGAATATAATTTTAAGTATTGATTTTTTAAATTAAATAATATTTTATATTTAAAGAGTTGGTTGGAAATGTCAAACTATATGAAATATCAATAGGTGTACGAATTGTTAACACAATTGCCGTATTTATGTGGACTCAAAACACTGCCCAATTGCTCAAATTGCATAGTCCAAACAACTAGTAGCTGTCTAGCTCCACTGCACTGCAGTCAAGTGGCTCCCATAACAGGGGACCCCACCACTGTCACCATGTATTTCGGATGAAAATGCTTATAAATATTGCGGAGTGAAACCTTGCAACACCAAGGGCCAGCAAATTCAACGGCCCAACACACACACACACTGTATTCCTAGAGAGAGAGAGAGAGGCGAAAGTTTTCCTTTCAGGTAATTCCTCTTCCTCATCACACTATATATATATAAAATGTATGTGTGTGTGTGTGTGTGTATGTATGTATGCATGTAAGTGTATATACATACACGTATATGTAATGAGTGTTATGTTAAGATTTGGATTCTGAACTAGGATTTGTTTGATTAGTATGAAAATGTGAGTAGATCTTGATGTGGGTTGAGGTTTTTGTGTTTGTTAGTGGGTTTTTTTTCTTAGAATTCTGAGAAATGTGAATTATTTTTAGCTCAAAATATAAAAAATGCATTTGGATAGACAGATTTTTATATACAAGAGAATTCTTTTTGGGTTCCTTTTATTCTGGGATTTGAAATTTAGATCTGAAATTTTGTATCTTTTAATGCTTTTCAAGGTCTGGTTTTGGTGGCTCTGTAGTTTCTTTCTATATTCTGTGTTAAATTTCTTAATAGAGCATAAAACTGGTAGGCATTTTATATTTTTCATTGCAGCAATTGAAATTACACACATTTTCACGTCTTCAATTGTTGAAGAGAAGATTTAAATGAATCCGTGGGATTGGGTTCAAGTCTTGCCGCCTCCCTAAGCTTTTAGATGAGATATTTAACAATCAAAAAGTTTAAATTGCCGAAGAGAGCGTCTTTTAAAGAACTTGTGAAATCTTCTTAACCTTCTTTAATAATCTTGGCCCACTGCTTTGAGCTTTTTGGCTTTGCTTTGTTCTCTTCATAGATTATGTGGTCCACTGCAATTCATCTTTTTGCGTATGTGATTCATAATTCAGGAAATGGGTTGTTGGCTTTCCCTTTCAATCTTAGTTGGTTTATTTTGTACGAAAGAGAAAATCATCTTTTTAAATTAAGCTGCCCTTTTGTTTTCGCAACTTCCATTGCCTTCACTATCATTTCTCTTGACTCTTTTTCAAGCGAGATGGATAGATCATGATGCTTCTTCTTGACTCAAGATCAGGTTTAAATTCTACTAAGCCTAGATTAAACAGCCATTTTGTTTTCAAAACTTTGGTCCCTCTATTATTATTGTTTTAAAGTTATAATATCTCTTTTCCTTAATCATGTCTAGTCGGACACCAAATATAATGGTTAGGTGTGAAGGAAATTTAAATTAGCCCAATTGTTCGGAGAAAAGGGTACTTTCTTTTTTTTTTTGATCGAAAAGGGTACTTTCTTAAAACAATCAATATGAACACATGCCTAGATTTGAAGGGCCAATATGTAGGCCTCCTTCATGAATTATTATTTTTTTCTGCGAAACTGCAAAGTGGAAAATGACCTGTCCCCAACGCGTGATTAAGTTGCCCAATTGCTAAAGATCTTTTATTAATCTTGTCAAACTAACTATGATTTTTTATTAAAGAAAATATCTTGGGAGACTAATCATTTTGAATGACTATTACCTATGAAGAAAATATCTTGGGTGGTAATCAAGTAATCATTTTAAATGGATTTTACTTTATCTTTCCTTGTTGGCCATTTTAAATAGTCGGCATTAATCGTATATAATAAATCACGCGCTGCAAGTGACTGGTCTGATTCTTGTTAATTGTTATGGGAATACTTTTTGTTTATACTTTATAATCATTCGAAGTCCAAGTTGATGTTGCATGTATATTGGTGGTCCTGCCACTCATATGTTGTGCAGATCTGAGTGATAATCTAAATGTTGTTAAGTTTTACTGTTTCTCATAGTTATTTTCTTATATATTTGATGAAGAACCTTTTTCTTAAATCGAACGCGATGTTAACCTATTGAATCGCCATTGTCTTGCAGTCTTCTTTAATTTCTATTTTTCCTCGAGCATTAGATTAAATGGTATCTTATTCAAGGGATGGTAGGTTGCAGACTTCTTAGCGGTCAATTTTGAAATAGCCGTCGAGACAATTAATGGCAATATTCCGATTTTTCTTCTTAAATTTGGCTCGATTGTCTTATACATGCTACATTTTTAATGGCCATATTCCGATTTTCAAACTCTACATCATCTATTTTGACCTGTCATTCATATATTTTTTTATGTCTTTTCCTTCTTTACATCCCGGCAGAAGTGTTTGATTGATTTGGGTATGTTCATAGTCAAGTAAAGGTTTGAGAAGTAATATAGAATTAACAGTAAAATATTAGTTAGCCACTCAAACGAAAGTTTACTTGTCAAAGGTATGAATTTCTTTGCAATACTCCAAAAATATTACCTTAATGGTCAAATAAGACTGTAGTTGTACATTCATTGTATATATTTGCAGATAATTGTATGTATAATGTTGATTGAAAATTTATGGGCATGGAGCCTGCACATTGTTCATTCGTCATAAGATTTTGCTGTCCTACGTTCTATATTCTCAAGTATTTTTCCTATATTCTCTAGTATTCTCAGAGGTTGATAGATTGCTGTTTATTTGCCGGAGACAATTGTTTCATATATCTTTGGTTACTGATTTTTGAGATATTTGGCACGAAGGATTGAATAGTTCTGGACAGTATTAAGAAAGAAAAAGAAACTAAAATCTTATTTATAAATTGTCTAACATGCACTTATTTCCTCATCTACCTTTCGCAACAAACATTATTCTCACTGTTGTTCTCTTTCGTTTTACAGGTCATTGAACAATGGGTGCTGGAGGCCGAATGTCTATCCCCCCCGAGGGCAAGAAGTTGAAATCTGATGTTGTCCAACGAGTTCCACATTTGAAACCTCCGTTTACAATTGGCAACATCAAGAAAGCCATCCCGCCCCATTGTTTCCAGCGCTCCATTCTCCGATCTTTCTCCTATGTGGTTTATGACCTAACGATTGCCTCTCTCTTCTACTATGCTGCCACCAATTACAACCAGTTTCTCCCTTACCCTCTCTCCTATCTAGGCTGGTTAGTTTACTGGATATGCCAAGGTTGTGTACTGACCGGTGTTTGGGTCATCGCCCATGAATGTGGTCACCATGCTTTCAGTAACTACCAATGGCTAGACGACACCGTTGGCCTAATCCTACATTCTGCTCTTCTCGTACCATACTTCTCGTGGAAACACAGTCATCGTCGCCACCACTCGAACACGGGTTCCCTCGAGCGTGATGAAGTTTTTGTTCCCAAAATTAAGTCAGGAATTCATTGGTTTTCCAAGTATCTCAACAATCCACCAGGCCGAGTTCTCCTACTCACCTTCCAGCTTACTCTAGGCTGGCCTTTATATTTAATGTTCAATATCTCGGGGAGACATTATGACCGGTTTGCATGCCACTATGACCCCCATAGTCCAATTTACTCGGATAGGGAACGTGCTCAAATCCTCATTTCTGATGCTGGTGTTCTTGCTGTAACTTATGGGCTTTACCGTCTCATGGCAGCCAAAGGACTCGCTTGGGTATTCAGTGTTTATGGTGGTCCATTGCTCGTGGTGAATGGATTCCTCGTATTGATTACATATTTGCAGCATACGCATCCGGCCTTGCCTCACTATGACTCGTCCGAGTGGGATTGGTTAAGGGGAGCTTTAGCAACAGTCGACAGAGACTACGGAATTCTGAACAAAGTATTCCACAACATAACTGATACTCATATATCACACCATTTATTTTCAACCATGCCACATTATCATGCAACGGAGGCAACAAAGGCAATCAAGCCAATATTAGGGAATTACTATCAATTCGACGGGACGCCAATTTTTAAGGCGATGTGGAGAGAAGCAAGGGAATGTATTTATGTTGAGCGAGATGAAGGTGACCAGAACAAAGGCATCTTCTGGTACAATAACAAGCTTTAGATTTTGATGAAGGAAACCGGCATAAAGCAGGAAGCGAACTTGAACTTCTGGATTGTTGTTAGTCGAGATTGAGCTTTCCTTTCTTGGTTAATTTAGGTTGGTTTGATTGCTTTGTTCTGCGCAATTAATTTTATTCTAGTTTGAAGTTTTTTTTTTCTTTTTTTCTTTTTTGATTGTTGGTTGTTGAAGGATCAAATGAGTCAAGATTAATTTCAGTATTTGCATTACATTCTCTTAAAGAGTTCGAAACTGGTTGCAGCCTCGGTTTTGTTCTATTCTTTATATTGTTCTACAATAAACAAACACTTCATATCTTTGTCGCTTGCTTGTGAATTACAGAGACTTGTATGAGTAGAACTTGCTTACCATGTTTGCTTGTGAAATGCAAAGACTCGAATGAGCAAAACTCTGTCGTGTCATTTGGTTTTGGGCTCTGCTTGTCGGACGGCTTTGAGCAGCAAATTTATACAAGACCTTGCTTGTGTCATTGCTGTTGCTTTTGCTTTTCTTATGCTCGATATTTTATAGAAGTGAAGACTTGCTTTTGCTTTGCTCGTCGATCTTATTCACTTAAGTTTTGCAAATCTAGGCATTTTCCTTGAGTAGTATTTGTAATTTCTTGATTAAAAATGAGTCAAGTTGTGCACTGCTCGTGATAAATAAAATTGGACGTTATCATACTACTACTTAAATTAGTGTTAAGCACTACTCGTACTAAATAACATTACTCTTTAAAAAATAACTTTATTATATATAAAAAAAAAAAAGCAAAGCCGAATGTGCTCTTAATCTTTAGTTTGAAAAACTTTCTTGTTGAGGAACTTGAAAACTTTGTGGGCTTACAAGAGCGTCTCAGAAGACTAGCAACAAACCACAAGTTCGAGTTGTCTAATCAAATCGGGGCTATTTATCATGGTTCATATTATTTTCCTTTTTACTTTTAATTTAAGCGTCAAACAATCTTTGTTACTTATCTATTTTGTAGCTATTCGTGTAAAAAGAAAGAAGATTTGATTATGGAAATTTATCTTTAGTGCTTATAAAATCTAAATAGTAAAATAGATTAATTTTGATAGAAGCCCTATCTTTTAACTAATATTTTGATAAACAATAAAACAAAATTTACAGTTTGTCCAATAACTGGACCGAATTTTAGTTCGATTCTCACGTTTTTGTGAGATCGAAATTTTACAACATTGCCTTTAACTAAAAGTGATGATATTTGTATTAGAAAATGTTGACTAATAAAAAATTTAAATAAATTTTCAATTATATAAAATAAACCAAAAGAAAAATGACAAAATTGTGCACGTTAGAAGAGCACACCACGTTGCCACGTGGCATTACGCAAACGTGTAGAGCCAATCACTCGTGGGGCTTATGTGTGCCGGCCCAGCCGGCACACGAGGCCCGTGTGTGGAATTTAGGATGACGTAAGAGAAGATCCGTTGGGCCTAATGGGCTTTAGACTGAGCCTGAGGGATTTTATGATGATACAGATCTCTGACATCCACGTGAGGATCCGACGGTTATTATTTTTTTGCAGGTATGGATCTCTATTATGTACCGTACAATACAATATCCGAGTAATAAACAGATACTTTTGCCGGCCATCATGCGCTCCACGCTTTTTGCTCTTCCGAATATCAAAACAAATTTTTAATTTTAATCATGTTTAAATAATTTTATATATTTACAAAACATTGTCATAAACAGCTCATTCAATTGTCCTCCTAATTTAATCATAAAAGCAATTTCCTCGAGACACATCCATATAAAATTGTTTCGTCATGGTAAATTGAGACGAGAGTTTAAAAAATTTTAAATCGAACTCATAAAATAAAATTTTCATATAAAAAGTTTGTGTTTCAATTTTTTTTTTTCTATACTAAAAAAAAAAAAAAGGAAATTCTTGAGCCAAGGGAGACTCCAGCACAGAAAAGCCCTCCGATATCCGCACCTAGTTTGTGTAGATGGAGCTAAAATTTAGATACTCGAAATTTACTATTGAAGGCAAACTATGTTTTACAAACCCTTCCTCCATGAAAGCCAACTCTAAAAAAAAACAAATTCATACAAAAATAATTAATATTATAAAAGAAAATATCTGAAAAGATTTTTAATTACAAAGATGTTATTCACATACATATTTGGTTAACTAAACTGAACATAATAAAATAAACATTTAACACATTTTGTAATATGCTGGTCGTCTTTAATTAATCATTCAATCACATCATATCTTATTCATCATATCTTATTTGTCAAGTGAACGACACCACACCATACTTCATTATGAAAGATGAAGAAAAAAACTACAATCGTGTCTTGTATATTGTCCACTTGTATCCCGACCTGTAAATCGTAATATTGTAAACAATATTTTAGAAATTTATGGAAAAAGAATTTATAGAGTAAAGTACTAAGTGAAAGTAGCATATTAATATGTTGTTGCTGGGATTCTGATAGCTCCATTAGTAAGTACAAACAGTACAACCGGCTATGGAATGGAATTTCACATTAAGGATAAATACATACATACAAATATCAAATGAATTACATATATATACAGCCACATCACATTATTTATTTGTATTATTTGAGAAGGGCAGGCCCTATTTTACAAATATTATTTATTTATAAGAATATTTTTCAGAAACCCTTTTTAAAAAAAAAAAAAATCTGCTGGGAAATTAGAGACCAAATGTTGGAGCTTGTTTGATTTCACTTAAATTTTTATTAAAAAAAGAAGTCAAAGTTAAAATTAATTTTAACAATTAATTTTAACAACTCATTTTTTTGGATTTACGTGATTTTTATAAAAAATCGATTTTAATCAAAACGAAACAAATGACTTTGAAATGAACATCGTTTAAGAAGTAATCACGTGACTTTGTCTTGGTCATGATAGCTCTTACAACAAGATGCAGTATGTCATTTTATGTAAAATTGATCAAATAAGAAAAAGAAATTATATAGACGAGTACGATCTCATATCGCACACTAAATATGCATTCAAGGTTATTGTCTTGGTCATGGTCATGGTCATATATAAAGAGACAAGCAACCTCACATGCAAACTCCAAACCAAGAAAAAGAAATTGACAACTGCCTGTGCAGTCTTAGGATTATTTCTAAATCAAATACTTGTAAAGAGAATTAGAATTGGAAATGTAACTGAGCCACTCTTTTGCCTTATTTTGGATATATAAAAAAGGAAATTGCAAAGAATTTTATGAGATCATGCACGCTAATTGTTTGTTATTAGTTTCTAGCCCGTGTTTAGTTTTGGACATAATTTAGTGTCCGACTCGGACTACATTCTCGAACAACCCAACTCGCTCATCAGCAATTTGTGATTCAACATGTGTTTGAAGCAATAAGGCTCTCACCCACTCTAGAGCCCCTTTCCTAAAGGCTTGTGCTCAACCCACCGTTGAGGACACTTCTCGAATCAAACCTAGAAAGTAAATTATTTTTTCCCCCTAAATGGACAAGTTGGCCACTACGGTTCTTTAGAAGGGACTACAATGTCACATCTTTATCGATAACCTCTAATTAAGTTAAAACTTAAAAGACTTTATTAGTATGTTGCGTAAGCTCGATTATAGAATATATTAAAATCTAGTTCACTGTAGTGTCTCGTCTTATCGCACATTTTAATAGACACAATATGTTCATATATATTAAATATGATTATGACAAGGGGAATTGGGGACCATTGAGTTGTTTACTTTATTGACTCCTTCTCTCTCCAATATGTCAAAGTAGGGTTCATCTAATCCTTGCCTCAGTAGACAGCTTAATCGTTTTCTATTTAAAGTTTTCTCTACTGTCATATGAGTAAAAAAAATTTTTTTGGCCTTTTCTTCACCTATATATAATCCATTATCTCTTTTAATCTTAAACAAATATTCTCCCTCTCTCTCTCTAAATTCTCCTCCCTAACTATCTGTATTTCTTAAGCTTGAAGCAAAATATGGAGGGGATGCTGCAAAAACAAAACTGTGTTATAAACAAAGCACCATCAGCAGCACTAGGAATGCACAGGAATTCCCAAAAAATATCGAAAATCAAGCCGAAAATTCGTGTAATTCACATATTTGCACCAGAGATTATCAAGACAGATGCTGCAAACTTCAGAGAATTAGTCCAAAGACTCACTGGAAAACCCACAGAGAATATCAGATCATGCTCCAAGAAAAATAGTCCAAGAAATGTACAAGATCCAAGAATTTTGGCCAAGAAAATGGAACTGGCTATGAAAACTGGATTTCAGGGTTCAGGGTTTAAAGAGAGAATTAAGGGTGAAGAAGAGATATGGAGAAATGCGAATACAGGCGCCGGTTTCTTGGGTGGTTTTTCAGAATTTGATGGTTTCATGCAAGAGATTAATCAGTTTCCATTAGTGCTTCCTTTTGAAGGTTCTTCTCAGATTGATCAACTTGAAAATGGTGTTCTTTGAAGTGTTATTTGATTGATATTCATTCTAATTCCATGTTTATGAGTTCTTAAGATTAGCTAATTAATTGTCTTTTTCTTATTCCAAAATTATTTCCAACTTGTGCTGTAAATAGGAAAGACTAATTGATATATATGTTTCTGTTTTCCCTTTTTCATTTATTTTATCAAGAAAATTTAGATATGCTCCATTTGGATGTTTTTGAAGCGACTGAACTAATAATGTTTTATTTTATCCCAAACTTTTTCACTTGGGACTTTGCAAATGTTTTTTGTTTCCATCTTTTGTTGGATTACCACATGTCTCTCTCTCTCTCTCTCTCTCTCTCTCCCCTCCCCCCTCTCCCCCCTCCCCTTTTAAAACTCGACCCAATTATCAATACTTATACGATCATGAAGCACCCGAGTTTTGGGATATTGGTTGAACCGATGGGTCATGAGATCTTGCAGTCGGTTTTTGACCGGTTCTCTTGCATTTTGGTCCAAAAGAGTTGTCCACATGAGTTAGCGTCCAGTTCCCTATCTCCAAGTTCAACCAGTCGGTCTGGTCCGAGTTTAAAAATTATGATGTGGCCGTGTGGGTTTATTACACACACAAGACACGGATTTAAAAATTATGATGTGGGTTTATTACACACAAAAGAGACATGCAACATTTAATAATTAAATCTTAGTTAACGTCAATCCTTTCCTTACCAACAAAATATATGTAGTTTCGGGGGAAGGGGTAGGAATTTACAAAGCCTATATGCAGTTGATTAAATATTTTTCTTTTCTTGCAAGATTTGCATTATGTTCACAACAAGTAATCCTCCATAATTAACCAATTTAATTGACTGATTAATTAAGCCAAAACCACAATTTCTCACAACATTTCTGCCATTTCTCTATTAGTCCATCATCCTGCGAATGAATGCTTGAAAACCATCTAAATAAGGAAATGTATCGTTGAACCTCGTTCAATATGATATCTAGCAGACAAAGTTAAATCTTACCGTCATCGATCCCAAAAACCCTTGCACATGTCAAACGTACGATAAGATATATATATATATATATAATCTCCATGTGATGGGAATATTGCATATATAAGTTAAATAAATTAATTTGTATTCAATGTCTAACCCGCTTAAACTTTTATATGAGGTGGTCAATATATGTTAAATTTGTTGCAAATTGAATTGTAGTATGGGTAATAACATGGAGAAACGAGGACTCGATTCTATTTTTCGAATTTTTATATTCTTCTTCTTGCAACGGAAGTACGAGTTATTTGCTCAAACTTATTTAATTACTCATGCATGAATTTTATCTCCATTAGCGTGTTCAAATGAACGATGTAAAGTAATACGAAATTACCAAAAGAGAAAGCGGAAAAATGAAAGCTAAAATATGAATGGACCAAAGGAGAAAATGGCATAAAGAACACTAAATATGAAGGGACTAAAGGAGAAAAAGGAAGAAAAGAGGGGGGGATATGGTATGATCTCGGCAGCGTAATGCACGCATACTTGATGCACCGTATGATGTGTGTCAAGGATAAAAATCTCATGTTATTCAATAATGAAAACACTCATTTTTTTTTTCAATTCGATATTTCTATCTATGATTTATCATTCATCAACGTCAATAACATTCATCAGCACCTAAGATGGCAAAGCCATAAAAGGGTGATGTTTAAACGAGGAAAGATTTATGGTGGATACTAAGTACCTAGAGACATGTAAGGTCGTCATAATCGACGAAATGCTTCGACGAGTTGAAAATAAGCATAGATCTAGAGATTCTTGGGTAGGACAACTTTTCAATCTACTAATAAATCCTTGGGCAGGTAAGAGACAACCTGACAAATTGAAACATCTTAGTAGCTAGAGAAAAAGAAAGCAAAAGTGATTCTCGTAGTAGTAGCAAGCGAAATAGAAACAACTGAAATCGTGATAAGGGGGTTGTGGGAGAGCAATACAAACGTCGTGTTGCTAGGCGAAGCAACATGAATACTGTACCATAAATAATAAAAGTCTGGCAGCCGAAAACATCACTAGCTTACGCTCTGACAAGAGTAGTATGGGACATGTGAAATCCCAAATCAGCAAGGACCATTGATAAATGTATTTTATACACTTATCTAGTGTCTATTCATTATACAAATTCTAGTACTTTGCTCGAGTATCTACTAATTTTCAAAATGGTTTTATAACTTATGAACAAACTCGAGTTTAGAGAACACATTGGCAAATAAATGAGCAAATAAAGGGCATTGAACACCGTAAAAAGTGACAAGGTGAAATACCATGATAAGATTCAGTAGTTTCTACAAGCATATAATATATCTGTGGCGGCTCGCGGCCGTAAGAAGTGTCCCAGAAACTTGATTTTACACTGCTTCTATATTGTGGTCGTGAGGCATTTTTTGCGTCCGCGAATCACTTGTTTTTTGAGTTCAATTGCACCTTAAAAACTAGATTTTCCAAGGGTTATTTAGGCATATTTTGCAGTTTTTTATGATCTAAACGCTTCTCCTATATATACTGTTGGCGGATTTCTGTGTAAAGTGACTTCAAATATTGCAGAAACAAGAATCGAATGAAATTGGATGAAAAGCAAGTCGAGGCAAGTGTTGAACACTTTGTCCTTAAGTGAAATTTGCCCCACAATGGTGCCTACGGTTTATGGCAATCGACTCCCAAGATACCATGACTTCCGCTTGTGTTTGTAGCACTTCCAAACACAAGCACAACGAACCAAAATTGGTTTTGTATTCCAACGGATGAAAGTGAAATGAAAACCAGAATTTTGTGCAACTAAATGCAATAAACTTGGTTCAAAAGATGAAATATATAAATGGATTATTTTGCATATCAGTTCTCTGTCAAAAAGAATGTCCAGAGGTCCTAAATATAGCAGATGATCGGTTGAAAACGAAATGGTGTGGAGCAATTCGTGCAACACTTCAAAAGGACATGTCTGTTCGTGTAAACCTATGCGATCGCATAGTGCATTTTTGAAAACAGAACTTAATCCAGTTTCATCATGCGATCGCATGAAAGGACCAAAAACATTCTGCTTAAAATTTAAGCAAGTTGCGATCGTAGTGTAAAATAACCATGCGATCGCATGGTCAAACTTTGACCCGATTTTGTCATATTCTGTAATTTCTCATTCATTCGATAATGGTTTCGAGATGCCAAATGTACTCTTCACTACATGCAGAGAAATTTGAATTTTCTTTCCGGGGCGTTGCCCCCGAGCCTCCACGAGGGGCGCTGCCCCCTTGACCCCCGCGACCTGATCGGGCAGGTCGATCCCCATTTCGACGTCCTGAAGCGACGAAGTGGCAAACTAATTTGCCTAAATAGATTAGGTCGGATTTTGTATATTTTGGCCAAGTTGACACGAAGTCACATTAGTTGTTTTTTAAACGCTTAGTCAATTTCTCGACAAATTAAACCAATTTCCAATATAGACAACATGTATTAATTATTAAGGGGAGTTGGAAAACATTACCACAACACATACAAATGCACATTGTCTCATATAGGATTTGAAGGAAAAGGAGAAGGAGAAAAACTTGAAGATTCAAAGTAAAGTTAGAAGATTCATCTTTAATTCCTCTTTTGACAAGTGATGTTGTTAAACATTTTATGCTTGTACTTGATAAATATGTTCGACTAAATTCATAGCTAGGACAAATAACGTAGCATAATTTTAATAGTTTAATTTAGTCATATCATATAATCTTAATTCAACTAAAGTCATACTTAATTATTAAAAGACCAATATGCCCTCCAATTGTAAAAACAAATATTTAAACACGTAAAACCAACAAAATCATTTCAATGCCCATTTACAAACTCCTTCATTTACTTTTAACAATTTTCAGATTCTTCTCACCATCTTTCGCATACAAACAATTCGAAGTCGATATTTCAATGGCGAAGATATTGTTTTATTTTTATTTTTAATAAAGTAACCATTTTCGGTTAAAAATAATCATTCAAATATGAGATATTGTTCAAATTGAAACAATGGTTAATGAATGGAGTTTGGATGAACCGATTTTGAGTTAGGGTTTTATGTTAGATCATGTAAAATGCTTGATACTGTTTCAATAGATGTGTTTCAATATATGATACTGTTTCTAATGATAGTGAAATTTGCTGATTTTTTTCTCTGTTTTTAATGATAGTGAGCAGTTATTCTTTCTTCATCTTGGCATTGCTCTGAAGTATGTGTTTGCTTGCTTTTAAGGGACTCAGATATCTTGGAAGAGCTTTAATTTGTAGCATTAATCCGTGATACTGTTTTAGAGGATTTGTGATACTGTTTTGAAAAAAAAATTAAAGATTGTTAAACCTATGATTCTTGTAGTGAACTTTTATGATTCTTGTAGTGATAATGAAGAACTAGGATCTGATCAATCAAGAACTCGGAGTGTTAATGAAAAAGGATCAAGTTCAAAGGATGTTCAACAAGAGAAAGATGAATGGTGGCTTCAATAAAGATATATTTATCCGTGATACTGTTTTAGAGGATTTGTGATACTGTTTTGAAAAAAAAAATTAAAGATTGTCATTTTAAGCTAAAGAGACGACTTCAAATGGCTAAAATCCATCTTATGCAGTAGCAAAGCTACTGGTCTTGACCGTCTCGTCGAGACCATTCCGAAAACATATTATAATAAAAATTCGAGCACGCGTGCAAAATTCTATGATCATTTCTATTGTGATATCTTTGTTTTTGTGATAATCGCTTTTACATAATACAAGATCAAACAACACACATGACTATGATATCATACTTTTATCTTTGATCATTGTTTAATTAGTCATATGTTTTGTTTGATACTTTATTATGTAAAAACAAGATCATAGATTAAAACATGGATTAAAACAAATATCAATTTATATGAATGCATATTACCTAAACAAAACATTATCATGGATTAAAACTAAGACATTCAAACAGATTATCACTTATTCAAACCTTGCCATAATTAAACAATATCAAAGATCACATAGAAATATCACATGATAAAAAAACAAGATCATGGATTAAAAACAAGATCAAAATATACTAATTACCTAAACAAAACAAAGATCATGGATTAAAACAATATCATAGATTAAAACTAAGACATTCAAACAATATCACAGGTTCAAACATTGCCATAATCAAACAAGATCACGAGATTAAAACACTATCATGGATTAAAACAAGATCAAAATATACTAATTACGAAACAAAAACAAAGATCATGGATTAAAACAAGATCATAGATTAAAACTAAGACATTCAAACAATATCACGGGTTCAAAGATTGCCATAATTAAACAAAGATCAAAGATCACATATATATATTCAAACAAGAGATCGCGAGTAATTAAAAAAGATTATCATGGATTAAAACATGTTTCAAATGATAGTGAAATATTATGACAAAGTTTCAATCTATTAAACCTTGCTATAATTAAACAAGTATCACAGATTAAAACTAAGGCATTAAAACGAAGATCATGGATTAAAACTAAGAAATTCAAATATTAGATGATGGAACATTCAAGCTCCTATTTAAATTAATGCACATTACCTAAACAAAACTTGGTTACGGTTTCGGACATTCAATTTATATTAATGCACATTACCTAAACAAAACATTATCATGGATTAAAAGTAAGACATTCAAACAAGATTATAGGATTAAAAGCAGTATTATGGATTAAAACAATATCAAAAGATCTTTGTTTTATCTATAATCTTGTGAATTGGTATACTTATATCATGTTTTTATCTCGTGATAATCTTTGTTTTATTATGATAATGTTTCAACCTATGATCTTGTATTAAAAAAGATCATTACTTCAACCATTAAAATATCTTGTGCTTAGTTTTATGATACTATTTTAGGCATGTGATAATTGTTTTATTTAGATAATGTGAATTGGTATACTTATATCATATTTTTATTTGTGATCATGTTTTAATATATGATAATGTTATTGAGTGCAAGTAGTATCAATGGTCTTATAATACTAATGGAGTATTTTAAGAACAGTTTAATTACTCAAACTTGAGATCAATGGACTTGAACAACATATTTTCATGTATACTTGTTTTTAGAGGATGTATGATACTTTTTGACAATAAAATTAAAGATTGTCATTTTAAGCTAAAGAGATGACTTCAAACGGGTAAAATCTATCGTGACGTAGTGGCAAATGAACCGGTCTTGACTGTTTCGTCGAGACAATTTCGAAAACATATTATAATAAAAATTTCGAGCACGTATGCGAATTCTATGCCATTTCTATTATGATAATATTTTGTGATCTTGTTTTGGTATGTGTGATCTTGCTTTTGACAAGAAAAATAAAGATTGACATTTTAAGTTAAAGAGGCGACTTCAAATGGCTAAAATCCATCTTATCACGCAAGCGAAGCGGACCGGTCTGGACCGACCTCGTCGAGACCATTCCGAAAACATATTATAATAAAAATTCGAGCACGCGTGCGAATTCTATGATCATTTCTATTGTGATCTTGTTTTACATAATACAAATCAATCTACACTACGATTATGGTATTGAATCAACATATTTCACTTCTCTTTATTTTTCCCAATTCAATCAAATGGTGGAGCATTATCACCTATCTTTGTTCTATATCTTCATTCTTTTTCACATACAATTCAATTCTTTTCAAAATCCAATTACTAACCAAACCACTTGTGTATGTGAAGCAAGTGAATGTGTACAATCCATTGTTGCCCCCTCCTTTCAATATCCACCACCATGCGTGAGACCGTAATTAAATATTGAATGAATGTAATTTTGAACTTCTATTTCCTTGTTTGCAATTAAAAATTGGAATTCAACGTAACAAAGTATTCCAACTAATTGATTCACGAAGAAACACCGAAAACCGTAATGCATGAAACACCGAAAACGTAATACGGTGAAACACCGTAATGCCGTAAACCGTAACCAAGTTTTTTATGGTAGACCCGAACTTCACCATGGGCGAATCACCTTGATCACCTTCGTCAGACTCATACCCAAACCTCACGCCATCAAATTCGTGCCCCACGCCAAAAAAAAGCACCTAAATTGCGACTTACCTAGGTTCAAGATCTAAATCGCCGTCGTGACCTCTTCCACCGAACGCAACCACCAGACGACCACCGATCAACTTGCCCATGCCCAAATGATTGATGGAGGTTTGTAGATGTAGAAGAAGACGTCAATGTTTTTGTAGGGTAATTTTGGAATTAATTTAAAATATTGCTTAAAATATGACTTAATTACAATTTTGAAAAATGTCTTGACCTAATTTGAAACAAGTCATGTACAAGTGACTTATAGGCAATTTTCCTTTAATTTATACATTAGATCTTTCTTTTTAATTTATATTTTTGGATTTTGTCATTATAATATATTTTTAATGCTTTTGTTTTTGTTTGTTGAATTTAATATCTTTAAAAGCCTAATAAAATTTTTTCTGATTTTTGAACCACAATGAAACTGAGAAGATTTATGAGTTTAGACAAAAAAAAAATTAAAAAAAAAAAAAAAAAAAAGCCCTTAAATGTAGACTGGAGATTGAGATGGTTTGTATGATCATGTGAGAATTTCTTATTGTTTAATATATTTTTATTCATTGTTATTCAAATAGGGATATTGTAAGTTGATGTTTAAAAATAATTTTGATCTTATTCAAGAAAACAGTCAAATAAATTAGAACAATTCAATCAATCGCATGAACATATGTTTTTGAAGTATAAAAAGTGAAATTGAACCAAGTAAACTACAGTAATATCAAAAAGTCATAATATCTCAAGTTCATTGATTCCAACCAATACTTACTTTTAATTGTATTTTTAGTAATTTTAGTACAACACAGACAAATCCATTTTTATTTTTATATAGTCAGTTAATATTAAGTTTAATCAATATTTAGTAGCATAGACTCGTGATATCAATATTTTATTCATCATTATATTACTTGCCGTAATATCGTACACCTGCGATTCTCAAGAACAGCTACCTTGCAAGGCTAAGTACTCTATGGTGATTGATAACACTAATTGGCAAATAAAGATTTGAACTACTTTCATTAACATGGTTTCTAATCTTGTCAGATAGAATTTAAAGACTAAATATAGCATCAAAATTCAGACGAGTAGTTGAATTTCAAGATTGATATTCTCAAATGAACCACACTGTCTTGTCTTGTCTTGCCTTGCAGGAGCATATCAAAGGTAAAATCCTGTACCACCTACATATAAAAATAATGATAAGATAAACAACGTAAAGGAGCTTTGGAATATTATTGCAAAAGATATTAACTATATCCTACCCCAAATTGACAATATCAACCCGCTCTCACTTGTCCATCTATGATGTTTTGCAGTGACGTGTTTAACAATGACAACCAAATATATATATTAATATTGGATATAGCAAGCAAGTGAAAATTAATTAAACCAATAAACAAAAACCAAGTTTTTAGGCCAACAATTAAGATAAACATTGACTTAGAGACAACCTTAAGTCCACGTTAAAAACATATTTTATTGACGAGTCGCAATTAATTAAGGATTCTTGGGCACAAAGGATTATCTAAAATCTAATGTAATAAATTTTTATAAGAAATGCAATATATACTATCATGAATTGTGAAAGTCAATAGAACTGTGCCCTCCACTCTGGTCCCAGGGCACTAAGGGTCTTCTATTTTTGCCATTCAACATACGTCTTTTATTGAATTCACTCTAACACAATAGTACCCATCTTGAAAACATCTATTGCCAAAGTCATTCAATGGAGATTACAGAAGATCTGAATCTTTCACTAAGTAACGATGAAACCAATAAAAATAGAGAAAAATGATTTTGTGTAACGATCCTAATTATATTCAAATTATGTCTGTTTTTCAGAAATTAAATGACAAAAATTAATTTTCCATTTGGTTTAAGATTCTCTTTGTTTATCATCCAGATTGAAATGACATGATATGCATGAACCTAATTGTAAGAGAATATTATTGCCGGAATAGCAATAAAGAAGTCAATGCATTCCGGTGAGGAATGGGGGCAAAGCTTTGAGATGCGGTGGTGCGTAAGTCTAGCCATCACATCAGCAGCCCAACTCAAATCCAGTATAGCACGTTTCAGTCAAGTGGATTCACTGATGATCAATCATATTATGAAGCAGGAGATTTTCTACTTAATAAAAACAATTATGAACAAGATATTCGTAAAAACAAGTTCACGAGGGGGACATTTATTCAAATCTAATCTTCAATAATACACAAAATTTAATCTTCAACAGTACACACGTGCGAAATAAAATGCTGATGAAGTGATGATCAATCATATTTATAAAGCTGGAGATTTTCTACATCCAAAAACAAATGTGAACAGTATTCGCACGCAATAACGTGAAAAAAGGGATTCATACCAACTCCAGTAACAACCCTTACTAGTTGTTATTCACATCAACCACTTCTCCTCAGTCACTATAACTTGCAATTACAAAAATGGAAACTTTTACCAATTCTTTTGATGACCAATGAGTTTTACTTGGTAAAAGAGAAAAAAAATAAAAAATAGGAAATTTTAAGCAGTCCTTTTCCCATAATCCGGGCAGGTGGGGAGGGGGTGAAGTAATTTTATTCAGAATTTACAATGTGAATCAGACATATGGAAAACTTACAGTTTCTTTGTTGTATAAATAAGATCTTCAACTATCATAATCTGTTACGGGTTCAATCATGGGAGATGGAGCTGGATCCAATCTCGTAAGGACTTCAGGTACTCCAGCAGTATCTCTTGTAATCTGCATTTCGAGCACCAAATATATGAAATATGATGAGATTACATGAATCCGTCTTGTCCAGTAAAAGTATATCACAACACGAACAGATGTATTAAAAGTATGTTTGGTTAAGCTTATAAGTAAATCAGATTAACGTTTAAGTAAATTTTGTTTCCAAACCTGTTCAACACCTGAAGTAAAAGATTTACTTATTTTCATAGTAACACTTACTTTACTATCAAAATAAATCTAAGTTCACAGTTAAAATCATGATGTCAAACAACCAGCAATGCCTAAAGGGACTGCACAGACTCGTTTGGAGAGTCTAAGCAATGCGGAACAAAAAATGTTTTTTCTAAATACCATTTCCTTTAACAACAGAAACCAGCACAAAATTTGTAGCTGCATATGGTCATATAAAAACCAAAGTGATTATAACTAAGCATAGAGTATATATGCTAGGTTTTTAAAAAAAATTGAAAGTATGATGTCAATAAAATTTGATTACACGTTCAGGGGTAAGAAATACTGTTAGTCACTTGTTCGTCACCGAAGTATATTTTGTTCTAAAGTGATCGTTGAAAAGTTCACCTTTTGTTTCAATTTGGTCATTTAGTTAAAATCCATATCTGTTAGAAAATATAACAAAATGTTGACGCGAAGGACTTCCATGTTAATGCCACGTCAAATTGTCAACTTTCATTCAGCTGCCGGCAATAAACTCAATATATTAGTATACTACAAAAAGAAAGGAAAAGAAATGATGTGTCCATAAAATGGTGGAATGTGGCTTCAGGACATTGAAGATGGCCTAAACATTCCAAAGAGCAATGATTCCTTTAGAGCTAAAAACGAAGGGAACCCCACAAGCATGTGATGGATTTTGGTTCATGACACAAACAACAGCTCAAAACACAAACCGAAAAGAGGAAAAAAAGAAAGGACCAGATAAAACTTCTGTCGGAACCTGATATATTTAAGTTGAAAGGACAAATGATAATCAATTCAAGACAAAGAGACATCAATACTGGAAAAAGTTATAATTATTTAAGGCCATGTAAAGATATTTACTATGTGTTATAGAAGTGTTCGACATATTTCCAAAATTAGGACTCGAATTTATAAATATGGGTGAAGTTACAGCAATTTACAGATACACTGCCTTCTAACTTTCTAAATTCCTTAAACTGCATTAAGCAATGCTTTTATAATCCCACTGGTTTCCATAAAAATATAACAAAATGATAGATTTCTTTACAAATAATAACAAAGACTTACTAGGATCTCATCGTCGAGATAAGAAATCATAAAAAGCCTGTAGAAGGTCCCACCTGAAGTCATAAAAATGCAACTAACATAAGCCGCAGAGGCTAGTAGACAAACATAAGAATAAAAAGTATAGAATTTACAATTTCAAGACCATAGATCACTAGGAGCTATAACATCAGGAAAACAGACTAAATTCCGGACCACAAAAGCCAAAAGCGGTATCTTATGGACTGTGTGGATCCTAATTAAGTCGCCCTAGTTTCCTGTGCTATATAAAGGAATCTGCAGAGTGCCATGTTTCTGTAAGATGCATGAAGAAAAAAAACCTTGTAATTTCCATCTTCAGTTTAGTGAAAAATCTGCAGCAGCAAATAAACGCAACTTGGGTGAACCATTATAAATTTGTGTTTCTGTTTTTCATTTTGTTCAGGATTGCCATTAGGGCTTAATTTCTAATATAATCTTGAAAATAGACACAAAACAGTTCTTCTATATAAAAGCTAAATCATCCAAACACATATAAGCATTGAACAAAAACCCCACCCCACCACCCGAAACAATCTCTCAACCACAAAGAAGAAAAAAGTTGACCACAGAAAAAAGATAGCATCAACTTATAGTCACATAGATGTAGAACATTATGAAAAATAAATAAAAATTGCAAATAAATGAATAATTCCTAAGTTATCCATTCAATTTAATAGCTGAAGAGAGAGTGATAAAAATTGATGCAAAAACAGTTAAGTTGATAGCCAGAGGAATAAGAGAAAAATTGCTTTTCTTGCACAACTTGGCATTTTCCATGCAGCATGATGATAAAGCAATTTGTGCATGATGATAAAAATTAAGATATGGATACTTGGCCACATCCTTAGTATTGTGTTTACTCGAACAGAGATGTTCTGAGTACCTGATTGCTAGTAAAAGAAAGAAGAAATAACTGGACAAATGCAATCAAAAGAAGCCAAAGTGGTCTTGCTTGCAGGCAAGAGAAGGAAAAATACTCTATAATGATTCATTAGCAATAGAAGTAGTGAATAAGATTCATAGTTTATGGCTTGATTCTTCAATTATAAATACAAAGGCAAATGTGGAATCCCTTGAAAATAACAGTTAATATTGCAAAGTTAAATGTAAATGAGAAACCTTGAACTACTCAGGTTCAGATTATGTTATGTCAGCTCAAAATATTAGTAAGAAACTATGTTATTCCAGCTCTTTGGTCACACGAGGCACCTACATTGACATGACACGATACAGCAAGGCACAGGGATATATCTGAACCTTTTGAAATGGATACAAGTTCCGTTGACTAAGGAACAACTACAAATTATTAACAAAGTGACAAGACGTGTATCATCGCAATATGTTCTTCTATTTATTTCCTACACAAGCTTAGTTTTGTAATTATATTTAATGATGTGGCCAAGTATCCATATCTTAAGCGAATACGATATGCTTAGTCTTACACCCTTACATGACGCTTGCCTGGGACTGAGCAACATGGAAAAGAAATTTAGTCAGTAATGCAAGAAAAAATTAACTCATGCTCTATAATTATAATATAAACTAACTTCTACTGGAAGATACAAATGTGATTTTTACTTGCAAGCATAAATAGTGGTTCTAAAGGTAGTCTAAGATCCTTACCAAGAGGGACCTTGAATCCAGCTGCCACAGCATCCCTAATGGAATCAGGAAGTTGCTGTAGTGTGCTAGCTGCCTGACCGAAAGTGCCTCTTAGCTGTGCAGGTATGGTTTCTTCGTTGATCTTTGGAGATTTGAGTATTCCTTCAATGTACTCCTCCTTCATTCGAAGTGGTCCCTCAACAGATAACTTGGTCAAGAGAATAGCCTTGCTTTCTATCTGCATTTCACCAGGGATACTCGATATCATACATATAAAGACGGTGCCTACATTTTGCAGTTTTGCCTTAAATATCATTCGACAATTGAAACACTCAGAGGTTCAAAACAAAGGTAGATTAGATACACTTGCATATACTGTAATATGAAAATGATTGGGTAGTGAAAGTACCATAGCCGTTGGCTGATTTACGGAAGGCAACTCACATATGAAAGTGTAATATAAAAGCAATGAGCATATTACCGAGTTGAAGAATTTAACATTTGCTTCAATATTAACATATCCATCCTTGATCACCACACCCAATTTTGATAAACTTGCCAATGCGGGAGGAAATCTCCTGCAAAAACACGATGTTTCTACATCACTATCTTTCTATCAAGACTACATCCCCAAAAATTTCATGGTAGGCTTATAACCAAATTCACAATTATTGTATTGAGTACTCTTACAACAATAAACTACAGATTTTGGAGATAATATAGGTTTGTTTTGTCAAGACCAATATTTATTTTTGGAGTCCTATTTCATCATATACCGGATGTGATATGTGGATCCAATCACGATCCAATAATAAGAACAAGACTTTACATGCATCTCATCAAGATAGCTATAAAATGCTATGAAGATGGCATTATGTTAATTTCAAAATGGAGGGTTGGGAAATATGAAGCATTCTTTGTTACTTTTTCTACTTCATCATTTGTTTCATTTGTTGTTAATCTTTGCTAAAAGATCATTTCTGAACATCCTCCAAAATAAGTTCTAGTACTTATAAACAAAAAAGACAAATGAAATAATCAGAAAGTACCGTATGAACAAATAAATAAATATTTCTTATTCATATTAGTTTGTGGCGACTAACCAACTAATTCTCAACAACACTTACTCAAACACAAACCGAGCAGCAAAGAACCCAGGGCTTCCTGATCCAAACCACTCGAAATTCCATCGGCCATCCAGATAAGGAGACCTAAATAGCCGGAAACACAAAATGGACACCTCATTGATAAGCTGCTATACACTGATCGCATGTTTGGTGATATAGATTGGACAATATTGGATAGTATTAGGAAAGAAAAAGAAAGTAAACTCTTGTCTACTGTCCAGTCCTATGTAATATTACATTCAAACTAGACATCTTACGTTGTTGGTCGAGGTGTTGGATTGAGTCGCTCGAGGCTAACTATGCTCTCATTCACATCGATACACTGCATATCTGTTGTTTTCCCTGTGACTAAAGCCTCAAATCCCCCAGCATCTTTGAACTAAAAATACATTCATTCATTCATTAGTAATGTAATTTACAAGTACTTAGTGTGATAAACTTCATAACTCAATCATTAAGATGTATATAAAATGTGAAGCCAAATATGTTTCCTCTTTGTAAATATAGGACTTGGAATGAACTAGTATGGCTTAGGAAAATAATGTTTCAAAGCAAAATTCCTACTTTTGAGCTTCAACAGTTAAAACGCAGGCGTCTACAGACATGTGTACATGCATACGACTCTCTGATGCGAAAGAGTCGATGACAGCAAATTTGTAATACAAAAGTAAATCGTAGAGATTCAGAAAGAAATATCAACAATAAAAAGATAGCAGATATTATTGCAACGTGAAGCTCGAGTTTTATAAACCGCAATCTCATAAACAAATATATTAACATGAATTTATTTAAAAAATAAACTTTAAGAAAATTACAAACAAGAATAACTATACAACCTCAGGAATAAGGAATTCTTTCTAACACAAAAATAAAACAAGCCAATTTTTTACTTTAATTTGAAACTTTAAGTCTTGAAGAAATCAGACAACCATGATCAAACATGCACAAAGAAAGTGACTAATATCAATTTCAAAAAACAAAAAAACAAAACTTCAAGCAAATTATAGGCACAAAAGATAAGTATGAACCAGGAATTTGGCACCAAAAAATAAAATAAAATCCAGAACGAAGACCTATCTATTTCTTTTCAAAAACTAAATAAAATTGTGAAACATGATTAATGACAAAAATAATTCAAATTTTTTAAAAAATGAAACTTACAGCAAGAAGCAAAGATTCTTTAGCAGAGAGTCTTTCCATTTCCTTTGCATAAGCAGCTGAAGACCCTTGAACTGCCTGCTGAACCATTGCTCGTACCATTATTTTCTTTCCATTTATGTGATTATTAATTTTTCCATTTTCAAGAAACAATATGGGCAGGGAAAATTTAGAAGAGTGTGAATGCTGTGTAGGGGAGATTACTGGGCTTCGAATAGAAATTGAAAAAGCCATCGAAATGGAATAGTGTGTTTCAAGTTAAGAAATTGCTGAAAATTATTATTGACAAAATGGAGCGAAAATTTTCTGGTGTACACAAGTGTAAAGAGTGTGTGGTCAGTTGTGGACATAGCCAGGGGCAATTTGCCAATTGGTATATTCTAATTTTTGGCATTAAATATTTCAATTATTAATATAATATATCGCTTTTTTGCTGTAAGATATAAGACGATGGATTAAGGCAATGAATAAATTTTGAAAATAATTGGTGGAAGAAGATGATCGATTGAGAGATAGATTGAAGAGGTGAACAGATTTTGGAGATCATCGATTGAGGGAGATGATTGATTTTGAAGTTGTTAGTAAATTTTGGAAGATATGAAAGCATATTGACATACGAATATTAAAGTCTTTTTTTTAACGAAGAAAACTCTCTACAATCGTGATTATTTAGCACAAAATAATTCTAAAAATATTGTTAAAAGAATTATAGGAATAAGGATTTTATTTTTCTTTTAACATGAATGGTCAGACAACTTTTAAGCATGATAGTTGCAAGGAGTTCTTAATTACTTTATGTTACGACTGGGAATCTGGGATCTTATAAATACTATAATAATTGTCTAATTTCAATTAATTTTTCAATTGGTCTTCACCTTAACTTTCGTTTTGCTTCCGCATACAACTTCCAATCTAGTATTAATAAGGTTTTAGGTTTTTATGTAACATGAACAAGTCATAATACATGAATACTATAATCAAATTAATACTTCTTCCGATTAAAACTTCAAATAGAAAAGGGAATGATCTAATATTCTTAGTAGGCCATGAATAAAAAGTGCCCACCGGACACTTGTCCAATGGGCATTGAAAGAGAGTTTTAGCCTATGGACATTAGATTATTCTCCCAAATAAAAATGGGTTCTTCTAATAAGAGAGAAAATCCCGAAAGCCAAGCTCTCCCACCGTGTCGTAAGCCTCGATCGATCGGTGGATTGTAAATCGAAAGGATGTGCTTGACGAGTGGCGGGGACTTGAGAGAGAGCCAACGCGCCAACTCCCGCGATAAACTCCACAATATTTCAAAAAAAATCCCATCCATACGAGAATCGAACCTGCGTTGTCGAAGGATTTCTCTCAACGTCACCTCATGTCTTATCAACTCACCTATGGGGAAGAGCAGAAAATGGGTTCTTTAAACTATCCAAAAAAAGAAAAAACGACCAAGATAGAATATTAAACAATATTAACAGGAGAGATATGAATCAATCTTGCCAAAAGCGTTTGGAACATTCTAGGGAGATGTGAAATTTTGTCCCAATTTTCAAAGTGCTTATGTATAATATCGTAAAGATAATGTTCTAATAAATTATTTTTAAACATATTGAATATTTTTTTTGTAGAATAATTAGAGAGTTTTTATCCACCTTACTTTTAAACTATCTTCGTTCTTTATTTTAAGAAGGTAGAACTATTAAAGAAGCCAATAAGTCCCATTTGTAAATTAGAGCTTAAAACCGATATATTTTAATCAAAGTGATAACGAGTTGAAATGAGCTTTTTATGAACAAAATTATAAAACTACACAAATATCCTTTCCAAACACAAACATAAAATAGTTTGTAGTGATAATTTTGCTACATACTTGATTTTCTATTAAAATTCTACAATTACTTTTAACATTTTAAACTCCAAAAATAAAAATGTAACAAATGTAATATACATTTTTTATAAGAAAAGCGTAATAAATGTTAACAACAAGTTGTTATAAAAAATAAAACAAGATTTTTAAAATTAAAAAAGTTAAATAGTATTTTCTAAATTATTTTATATTTTAAATACTATAATAATTGTCTAATTTCAATTAATTTTTCAATTGGTCTTCACCTTAACTTTCGTTTTGCTTCCGCATACAACTTCCAATCTAGTATTAATAAGGTTTTAGGTTTTTATGTAACATGAACAAGTCATAATACATGAATACTATAATCAAATTAATACTTCTTTCCAATTAAAACTTCAAATAGAAAAGGAATTATCTAATATTCTTGACCAAATGATAAAAAGTGTGCTCATTTGAACATCATTCAATAGGCATTGGAGGAGTTTTTGGCTGGACATTAGAACATTAGATTATTCTCCAAATAAAAATGGGTTCTTCCGATAAAGAGAAAATCTCGAAAGTGCCAAGCCTCCCACCGTGTCGAGCCTCGATCGACGGGTTGTAAATCGAGGAATGTGCACGAGTGACAGGGATCTGAGGGAGAGAGCCAACATGTCAACTCCCAGGACAAACCCTCGCAATATTCCAATAAAAATCTGTCCCACACGAAAATCAAACCTGCGTTGTCGAATAATTTCTCTCAACGTCACTTTAAGTCTAACTAACTCACCTATGGGGACAAAAAATGGGTTCTTTAAACTATAAAAAAAAATATATATATAAACGACCAAGATAAAATATTAAACAATATTAACAGGAGAGATATGAATCAATCTTGCCAAAAGCGTTTGGAACATTCTAGGGAGATGTGAAATTTTGTCCCAATTTTCAAAGTGCTTATGTATAATGAGTAGTGATCATCACCCCCAGGGCAGGTGATGTTCTATGTATAATATCGTAAAGATAATGTTCTAATAAATTATTTTTAAACAAATTGAATATTTTTTTTGTAGAATAATTAGAGAGTTTTTATCCACCTTACTTTTAAACTATCTTCGTTCTTTATTTTAAGAAGGTAGAACTATTAAAGAAGCCAAGAAGTCCCATTTGTAAATTAGAGCGAAAACTGATATATTTTAATCAAAGTGATAACGAGTTGAAATGAGCTTTTTTACAAACAAAATTATAAAACTACACAAATATCCTTTCCAAACACAAACATAAAATAATTTGTAGTGATAATTTTGCTACATACTTGATTTTCTATTAAAATTCTACAATTACTTTTAACATTTTAAACTCCAAAAATAAAAATGTAACAAATGTAATATACATTTTTTTATAAGAAGCGTAACAAATGTTAACAACAAGTGTTACAAAAATAAAACAGTATTTTTAAAATTAAAAAAAGTTAAATAGTATTTTCTAAATTATTTTATATTTTATGGTGTAGATGAAAATTTCATACTCTATAGTTTCTATTATTGTTTACTATTTCATATCAAATTTTAACGATTTGACTGGTTGATGAAATAATAGTATAGTACGGAAATTGTAATAGTCTTGACTTATTCACTTATTTTTAGTAAAGTAATAGTCTCAGATTTTTTACCATACGAGAATCGAAAGGAGTATTACTATCTACGAATTCTAGGTGCCTCTAATACATATCAAATTCTTGAATAATATTGAACATTTGATTGTTCAACCTTGGAAGTAAAATGATTCTTGAATAATATTGAACATTTGATTTTTCAACTTTGGAAGTAAAATGATCGTCTCTTTTGATGGGACGAAATTAATCTCATGCTCTCAATTGGGGCTCATGCTGCTTTTCCAATTGGGTTGGGACTCCTTATACAGGGTCCAACAAGCCGTTCCCATGTTTTCAATTAGGGTTCCTTATGCAAGTATAGCAAACCGCTAATATTGTTATATTACATTTATGTTTTATAATATTATTTTCTCTCTAAATGTAGAAAATAATTTGTCTTTAGCATAATTTGTCTTTGTCTTGTTAGATATATCAAATCGAGTGGTGATAATAAAATCGTATTCGATTCAATGCACACATAACACGTGTGTAAATGATGAGGTAACACAATTTATCAAATGCACACAGATAACCCGAAATCTGGGTTGGGCTAGTCCTATAAAAAATTGATGAAGTAAAAAACAGGCCAATTTGGCCTGGTACATCTAATCATTTGCCACCTCTACAACACATGCCCATGTAAGGGGTGCATCCAAAATTCAAATTAACGATCCATACTTGCATGTATCAACGGTTTAGCCATTTCATACAATACAATTTACCTTCATTTCCTTCAACTATCTTTAACTTTTTATTGCGAATTAACCGTGATAATTTGTTTATGAATGCACACTTGACATAAAATTACGGAAGAAGTTTATACTTAGGCTTCTAAATGTTTCTTTTCACGCATTGGTCAATAAACACATTGTTCAACACTCTTTACATTTCGTAAAGAAAGATAAATTATAATTTAAAAAAAAAATATTATTATTATTAATACATATGGTACCAAAAGATGGTTTTGCCATCACAGGATATTATTCATGATACTTCCTAAAATAAAATCCTAGATAGAATTAATTGAAATGTTAAAGGTGACCTAGGGTTCATATCAATATGCTCCAGTCAATCTCTAATTTAGGGCAAGCTTATCACATAAAGATTTATATGCTGCATTGCAGATCTTGAATTTTTCTGCTGCAACCACCTGTGTAATTCACCAACTTGTTACTTGTGCCCAATGAATTGCAACTTTTAAGCTTACATATAGAAATTGTAATCACAAGCATCAAACGAAATACCTTAGAAGAACCCTGGTGGCGATCTGGATGCCATTTTAATGCACATGCTCGATATCTGAAAATGAAATATCATAAACCAGTCTAGTAAACAAAAGAAACCCCTCCTCTCCTCCTCCGGATTCAAATATGGAAAAATTGCACTATGAGTCCCCAACATAATGTCCCATTAGCGAGTAGGTCCTGAGCGATTCATTATAGTTGGACAATCTATCCCCAATGGTGGAAACGGTAATCTTCGATAAATTTACATGCAGCCCCCACGTGACGGGAACATGCCTTGCTTCAAAATTTTGGGCACCAATCCCACTTGGAAAGCAAAATGTAGCTTTATAAAGTTGCACATACAAGGGGTCCCATGACTATTTAATGATGATTTGGACGGTATCCATCATTGGAGAATGATTATGCAACTATAATGAAACATTACGGTCCAACTTGCTTCTTTTTAGAGGTTTGAGGGCCAACTTACTACTGAGTGCAATTTTCTCAATAAAAATTTCACATTAGGGAATATAAAAACTTACGCATTTTTAACGTCTTCCAGGTTTAAAGGACCTGATGCATTCAACCCTAGGGCCAACCTATGAGAAATCATATCTGCCTCTGATCTCTGGGCATCTGATCTCTGGGACTCTGTTGAGGAATGGGAATCATATTCCTCATGAAACCAATGTCTCGAATAGTTCCTGTATCCTGGCTCTTGAGACCAATAGAAGTATTCGTTTCCACCAAACGTAGTACGAAAAATGGTCTCAAATTCAATATCCTCATCTTCAAAATGTCCTGAAAAGATTAAATATTTCAAGAACTACTCCAAGGAAAAAAGATCACAAGCTCCAAAGAGATTGAAAAACAATTGAAGAATGTCTCACAAGAGAGAATCATACACAGTAGTAAGCCAATAGTGCATATTTGGCAAGCAGTACTACTAGATACGACTAGACAATATAATGAATAAGATTTTAATTTCTTTTTCTTCGTTCATATTGTCCATTACTATCCAATCCTCCCTACCAAATATGCTAATAATATCTTGACTGGTTTTACCAAACTGGCCTTAACTACACTCCTCCAAAAGCCACCAAAAAAGGGTTTTCCACTACATATACAAGAGACTGAAAATTTTCAGACCTTTACTGGCACTTAATTATACAACAAGTAGGATACTTACTTGTTCCTCTATTTCTCAAATTGCCTCTTTTGAATCCGTCAGCCCTGAAATGAGGTCTGAACCATGAATATCCTTGACTTGAAGATTGATCATGCTCCTCGTCACTGTCAGACTGCCAGCTCTGGTAGAAAATGAACATCAGAAAAGTTATGAGCAATTTGAAACAAAGTCAAGAGAATTAAAACTAGCAAAGCGGAAGTCCCTGATTGATTATCAACAAGGTCCGAAAGACTTTGTAGCAAACTAACAAGGTAATACTTAAGATCTTTATTTTTGTGAGGTGTGAATATGACTAACAAGGTCCAAAAGGTTCATTATCAAACTGCAAAACATAATAAGGCGGTTGCTGGATTTCACACCCAAAATGGTTGATTAGAATCACTAACAAGGTAATACTTAATATCTTTAATCACTAACAAGGTAATACTTAATATCTTTCTTTTTGTGGATAAGCAACGTATGGTTATTCAACAACCATAATAGGTATGCCTTAGAATAGCATTTCAACCATAATAGGTATCACTAGCGAGGTAGTTAGGGCCATGCGGACTAATTGCTCTGACATTCCAGTTTTTTGAAATGAATCTTCGGACCTTCTGAAACAGATGGGCCTTCCCTTCTCCCAGACTGGGACTTACTCGGATAGCGAACAGGAATGAGCATTCGACTTTGGTGGGGTCTACCTGTCCTATTCCAATTCTTAAGGAACTAGGTGATATGTACAGCTACCAGAAAACATTACATCCCTAATGGGGCATCACAAGTCTGTACTATAGTTGTGAAATTTGGTAAACTTGCAATTCAGATTTCTAAATTGATTATCCTAGTCACTCTTATCTATTGCTTCCCCTTTTGCCTTTATAAGGCAAAAGGTTGAACTGAAAATGTAGTCATAAAAGAGTAACCTTTTATATCAAGATTGGTAGGAATATATTTACATATTTGTAGTTTGCACAAGAATAATGCTCATATTGTCCGCAAAATCCATTAGCACCATCCCTCCACAGCACCTCATGTAGAGAAGAAACGAATGTACAAAAATAAGATACAAAATATTCAACTGATATTATAACCTGAAATAGGTGCTCTGCAAATTCACTGGCATTGCGCAGTAAGGTTTGTTTCCTGAACCTTTTCGAATACAGGTTAAACCTCTGCAGATAAATGTTGCAAGAAGCATAAGGTTTTATTGCCCACCAATGAAAGAAAATAAATATTAGAATAAGACATGTTGTCAAACATGTAAAATTTTATGGTAGCTTTATCGCAGCATACGGTTTTATTGCCCACCAATGGAAGTGAAATGCCAGGAGAAGAAGATAACAATATATGCTACACACTTTCATGAAACCAACTACCAAATGTATAAGTATAACAAGAAACCACTAGAGCCTTTAAAAGACCATTGCTAATGTAGTACAAATGGGGATGCATCTTGCTTATTAAATTATTTCTTTAGTGTTTACAATCAATGTATTGAAGCACATTTTTCTTTTCCTTCTCTTTTCATAATCTTCCCAATGCTCATTCTCTACGTCAATGGCAAGATTTCTTTTTCTTTCTCTTTACCCGTGTGATTTCCTTTTCCTCTATCCATCATCCTAGACCAAATGAAGTTACTTGATATCAAGAGTGCAACCAATCTTTGTTAAACACCAAAAACTCCAAAACTCAAACAAGGTTTACAATTGTCTCCCCAATGTAATCATAGATACTTCACATCATTTTTATGTTCTCTCTTTCTCAGGGTTAAAGCAATAATTAAAAGAAGAAAAAGTAAAACTCACTCTTGATGAATCCCTGAAAGCACCTCCCTGCAAAACAAAGAGAATAAATGTTATTCAACTTTGCAACAAACCCAATTTGATTCTGTTAAGAAAAAAGAACATAAAGCTCAAGTGATAATCTCATGCATCCACATCAATGCAATTTACTATTTAGTTGTGCCTGTGCACCAACACAGTATGTAGGATAATTTTAAAAAATATCTAGATTTACTCTCAGTTTTAAACATTATTTAGATATCGGAGGTGGATCCCATTAATTTTCAGCAAAAAGCTCAAATCATTACCAGTATAAATCCGTATTCTTGTTCCATAGAATTCACTCAAAGAATGAACTTTATTGAACTAGAAAACAAATATTAATTTAATCCAAAAAACAAACACATAAAGGAGTAATCATACTACAAGTGCCACATAACATTTGTTTTTCTTTTTTCCCTCTGCAACAACAGACCATACTATACTAATTAAACCCAAAAGAAGGTAAAAAGGAAAGAAAAAATTCACGAATTTCTCAGTGTTTCAAGAAAACATAGTGGGTGTCTATTTTTTTCACCATGAAGCTGAAATCTTTAACAATATACATTCATTTTCATATTCCACAAAATCCATTCAACAGAACGACCCACAAACATATACATATACGAACATGTTTGGTATGCTACTGAGCATGACCGACAATATAATAAACAAAATTTTAACTTTACTGTCACCTTACCAATCCTTGCTACCAAACATGCTACAAAAAGCATACTAATTAAGAAAAATAAGCTAAAATCATGCCATCACGTTCCGTAGCGTTGTATCCAGTACTGAATATCAAACATATGTAAAGCCGGGAAAGAGGACTAACTGAATTCCAATGGGTGCGTCTTCGGCGCTCTACGACCGAGGTGGAATGAAAGAGAGACACTTTAAGCCGAAAAGGATTGTGCTGAGAGTTGATTATCGCTGACACCCTGCTAGCCCTATTCATTTCGCCAATTCATTCATGTAGAAGAAATAAATTACAATGAATTTGCATTACTCTCCTTTTCTAAAACACCTTTTTTCTTCGTTGATGGCGGATTGGGGTTGAGGGGGAAGACTCTAAAGTCTAGAGTAAAAGGCGACGGAGAATTGAAATGTGGGTCAACTCGGTAAACTCGTCGGAGAAAAATGAATGGGCCTTTGTTCGTACAGATTTTTGGGCTTTTGGGTTTTTGGATAGAAATGGACTTTGCTCAATTATTGGACTTTATGGAATTCAAGATCTTGTTAAAGAAAATTTACTTGAATAGCACTAAAATTCGATAAATTATTTAACACTCAATACTATTATAAATTTTCTGTTGTAGTACCGGTTTGGATGTACTTTCCTCTTTGTCTTATATCAAATGGAAGAGACAAATGTCACATTGTCCATTAGTGAAATGTTTTTTTTTTTTTTCAACTTCTTGTTTAAATGAAAAATTCATTATTAAATTTTCTTAATATTTTGTTTTTGAACATAGAATAGCATGGACGATGATCAAGTATCTTACTCGATTGATATCTTTATTTCAAAAAATTTCAGAAAACATGTATTCTCTTTCAATTTGATTTTAAAATTAATTTTTGTCACCAAATAACATTATTACAAAACAAAACAAAAAAATGCATTTTAGAATTGTTGGTGAATAATCACAACAAAAGATGCCTCTAGGCCAACATTAGCTTATCCTTGAGACAAATATTGTACAAGAACTTGCTAGAAATTTTTGAATCATTGAAAAGTTTTTAAAATGATTTACTTTTCCCATAAATAGTAAAATGTTTTTGAAAAACTCTAATTTATACATATTTTTTAAATTGGTTCTTTATATGTACATTTGTCCTCAAAGCAGAAACTAATGCAAAAGCCAGCCAGCTATCCCCATTTAATGCGATGCTATATTAGGGACCACACATTATGATTCAACCCACAAAACCAACGGCCACGATCTTCAAACGAATGAATTTGAATGAATTTGAGGTCCATTTAAGCTGAACTGCAGTGACGCTCAATTTTATTTCCCGTTTTAGAGAAAACAAAATTAGAGGCTTTTGAAAGAGAGAAATTCTGTTACCTAAAGAAAAAGAGAGAGACCCATTTTCAAGAAGGCCTCAAAGGTACAAAAACTTGTTTAAATTTTGGGTTTTCTCTCATTTTCATCGTAACGATTTGATTTTTATCTCCATTTTGAAGAGAAGATTGAATCTTGTAATGTGGGTTTTTCTCTTTATTTAATTTTGATTTTCTTGACTATTGTTAAGATTTCTCTTTTTTTTTTTTTTTTCTCTGTTTATTGTTGGGATCTATGTTTTTACTCTTTTAATGGATCTTGATCCAATGATCTGCAAATGGGTATTTAAATTATCAACTATTATAAATAATTATTGATTTGTGTATTTATATGTATTTGGGATCTTATCAGAAATTGTTTTGGAAATTTTTCTTGAAACTATAATTATTTAGAGTGGGATTTGCCTATGTTGATTGATCTATAATGTATATGCATTTGATTTGAATTACTGTTCTAATCATAATTAGAAATGCTAATTAACCAATTACAGTACATCTTGAAATCAGAACACCTACGGGGCGATTAAGCCAATGTGCTTTATCCTTTGAAAGCAATTTGTTTGAACCATAATCTTTGATTGCAAAAAGATTTGGCATATTTTGATCATTTTTTATTTTACTATGTTTGAGTTTTTTATCTGTCTATCCTATTTACGTTTCTGAAATTCATGTGTCATTTCTTTGTAAAGATACTATTATCGAAATTTAGCAGTGCAAACTTTTAATGGGAACACAATGCTGGAAGTCTTGTGGTCAACTCCAAATTTGTTGGGAACAATACTTAATTAGTTGTTGTTGTGGTAGTATTGCAATCTTTAAATCACTTTTGTATTGAAAATCTTGTGCATCAATTGGCTCAATAGATTTGCGTATATGCTTTTTCAGACGGATTTTCCGTTGTCAGGGTTTGTCATTCATACAATTAATCCTCGTATCTATTTGCTTTGGTGCCAAAATGCATAATTTGAATTTGAGAATAAAATTTTTCAAAATGTTTCATCTGACAAGTCATCATTGAGTGCCATAATTTTAGATTTGATCAATTTTTTACCAAATGTTGAGCTTTGCTCTTGCCACTGGTGTGACACTGGATGCAGAGTTTTGTGTTTACTGCTATGAATCAACTTTTCTCCTCATTTAAACTGACCTTTTTTCCACATAGAGTGCATTAAGAGATGGCGGAAGGTGAGGATATTCAGCCTCTTGTGTGTGACAATGGAACAGGAATGGTTAAGGTAACCATCTAACGTCTATTCTGATACTTGCAATGATGAATTAATTTGAGTGCTAGGATACATCAAGAAATGCAATAGAATTTTGCATTAGTTTGTTATTATTGTTTGATCTCAAAATTTTCAGGCTGGCTTTGCTGGAGATGATGCTCCAAGGGCCGTCTTCCCCAGCATCGTGGGACGTCCTCGACACACTGGTGTAATGGTTGGGATGGGCCAAAAGGACGCCTATGTTGGAGATGAGGCTCAATCAAAGAGAGGTATTTTGACATTGAAGTACCCAATTGAGCATGGAATTGTCAGCAATTGGGACGATATGGAGAAAATTTGGCATCATACATTCTACAACGAACTTCGTGTGGCTCCAGAAGAGCATCCAATTCTATTGACTGAAGCTCCTCTCAATCCCAAGGCCAATCGTGAAAAAATGACTCAAATCATGTTTGAGACCTTTAACGCCCCTGCCATGTATGTTGCCATCCAGGCTGTTCTTTCCCTATATGCCAGTGGACGTACAACAGGTAAGGAAATGCAATCAATCCTCTATACACCAATGCATGAGATCTCCTTCCCTTCTTTTTTCGGGAGGTTAAAATTGTCAATTGGATCAATACATGTAATAGATATCATACACTGTTTTTTCAGCATTCCTATTAAGCGCACACACGGCGTGTTTGGTATAATGGAAAAGATTTTAGTTTTTTTTTCTTAATACAATCAAGTACTGTCTAGGCAACTGCACTAAACATGCTAACAGTGACTAAGTTACAGTAAAATGGCAAAAGTCATTTTCCAATTGCATAATAATACCCTTTCAACCCCATTCTTCAAAAGTTCATTCCTCCCCCCTGAAAATAGTCTCATTGGAAAAATATGTCGAAATGAATATGCACTTCGAGCACATAGCGGAGTGCTGTGTTTTTTTATTGTTGATAGTTTATGAACTTCAGTACACTAACTCCATGTGCCAAACAAATCCCTCATTTTGTTTGTCCATTACACTATTAGTTCCAATGTAGTACTGTGTTAGAGAAATGACTAAGGATATATTGTTGGATTGCTCATTATCACGACCGTAAGGAGTTTTTTAAGCTACTGGAAGAAAAAAGTACTTAAACGTCTGTGTGTCACTACATCTTCAATTTCTCTCTCATAAAACTATCTCTTCCAAAATTTGTTGAGCGCTTTAAACCATCTCCCTTATTTGATTATTTCCAAAATTTGCTCATCTCCTCAATCCATCTCTCTCAATCGATCATCTCCAAAATCTGTTCACCGCCTTCATCCATCATCATAATAGTGTTCAGGCTCTTGCACTAATCATTATATGTATTATATCCATGTACTATCAACTGCAATCAGTCCCAGAAGCCAACAAATGAAACTTACTGTTGATATGACACAAATTTCCCAACCAACTTCCCTAATATTTAAAGCCTAAAAAATAATACAACTTCTCTAAAATCTGCTATAGTATATCTCTATTTGCAGAAACCTAACTTTTTTGTTGTAATTTTTAGGAATTGTTCTCGACTCTGGGGATGGTGTAAGCCACACAGTCCCTATCTATGAAGGTTATGCCCTTCCGCACGCAATCCTGCGTCTGGATCTGGCGGGGCGTGACCTCACTGATAACCTCATGAAGATACTGACTGAGCGAGGCTACTCTTTCACCACATCAGCAGAGCGTGAAATAGTAAGGGACATAAAAGAGAAGCTAGCCTACATTGCTCTTGATTACGAACAAGAACTGGAAACAGCAAAGACGAGCTCATCTGTGGAGAAGAACTATGAACTGCCTGATGGGCAGGTAATCACTATTGGTGCTGAGCGATTCCGGTGTCCGGAAGTCCTCTTCCAACCATCGATGATTGGGATGGAAGCTGCTGGAATACACGAAACAACTTACAATTCTATCATGAAGTGTGATGTTGATATTAGGAAGGATTTGTATGGTAACATTGTCCTCAGTGGTGGTTCGACAATGTTCGCGGGTATTGCTGATAGGATGAGCAAGGAAATTACGGCATTAGCTCCAAGCAGCATGAAGATCAAGGTGGTTGCTCCACCGGAGAGGAAGTACAGTGTGTGGATTGGAGGTTCCATTCTGGCCTCTCTCAGTACATTCCAACAGGTATTTATCCTATAAATTACAGCAATCTACAATAAAGAGGTAATGGGTAAAGATTATGCAATTGAGTCACGTATGTTGTTGGTAAATTTTGATCTTTCTCTTAGTCCTATCTAATACTTCAATAATTTCTCACGAGATGTCCTTGTTTCTCTGGGTGCAGATGTGGATAGCAAAGGCAGAGTACGACGAGTCTGGGCCGTCGATTGTTCACAGGAAATGCTTCTAAAATAATGCATGCTGAAGACATATTATTTAGAAGATCTATACAAACAAACCGTATTATGAAGAAGGCTCATCGTCAGATGATTGCTGAAAATGCTGCTTCTCATTTGCATTTCCTTCTTATTTTCTTGATCTTGTTCTTTTCTCTGGAAATCCTTTTTGTGATTTGGAAAAAGGACATGGAAACAAGACGATCCTGCCAATTTTTCAATTTTTTATATTGCTTTGTAGAAATGCGTTTTAATAGTTCATCATGATTTGAGTATTGAATAAAGGGCTCCTCTCACTTCTGCTTTTGTACCATTTGTTTGTTCATTAGATAGTTTGTTTCATACCATAGATCATTCAAGGACAGGAGGATTTTTGTGTGCGCACCAGCAACAAATTAGTTGAGCTCCTTGTGTACACACCGCACACAGTACATACACACGTTTGTGTAAGTGCAGCAAGAGCAGGAAGCTACTGATGGTGTAGCAAAGAACATTGTAAATATAATAAGTTTATACAGTCGAATCCAAATTTATTCGGAAGAAGACTTGTTAATAACAAAATTGATGTAAGGACGTATTGATCTTTATAAGTTCATTTGAATAAAATTCTTCAGTTGGAGGGGAAAATATCGAAATTCGCTGAGCAGTTCAATAAATCGTGCAGGCTTCAGTTAGCAGTTTGTGCATTTCCATCTTGCAGGAGGATAAGATTGGATGGTCCAACAGTATGCAGAAATGCTCGTACTGAAAGCTCAGATACAGATACCTTCTTTTCCAACATTTTGTGGTCTACGAAAATGACAACAATGGTAATGTCATCGTGAAAGTATCTCCAACTTCCCTTATCGATCTAAGTAAGATCATTATAACTCATCTCTCTCTTCCTAGCTACTCCTGTCAAAGCTGATTTAACAAGTCTTCTAGTTATGCCCTAAAATTTCAGGAACAAAATATGGGTAAAGGGATCGAAAATTTTAAATAAAAAACTATGTAAGATGCAGACTAGTTAAGTTACAAGAATAAATGGGTTACTGTTAACAATCTCAGCAGCCTCCTGATTTGTCAAGTGTCCCCAAAGCCCATCATATGCAAAAATAAGAAATAGTAAAACTCTTGTGCATATAGATGGATCAGCTCTTACCACTGGTTGATGAAGAGGTTGATGATATTGAAGAATTTGTACGTGGGAGTGTATGACAATTGATGTCTTTATACATAAGTCAATATCTGATGTCCTAATTGTGTGTCCTTTTGACTGTCCCACCAATATAAAATGTATAAATTATCAAATAAATTGTTCTATTCGACAGCAAAGGAACACATAATTGGGATATCAAATATAGACTCCTATATACATATTTTCAATCAGTACCATGTTTTAATTACCTTAAATAGACCACAATTTTCTTGGAGTATGTCTAATTTGAGTTTTAAATTTCATGTGACAAATCTGCCTTAATTGTTATTGAAACAGTAAGCTACTTCTATTTTTATGTTACGAGGGTAGAGAAGAACTCTCTCCCAGGTGCCCAATATGCATAAGAACCCTTAGAATATATTTCTTGAGGCATTAAAATCATTTTTCACAATTGAGTAACTCTATCGTAGATGCTTAAAGAGCCTCCTCAAGTCGTCATATCCGCAACGAATGTCTCCAAGAAGGGCATATGTTATGATATAATCGTTACAAGTACTTGAATGAAAATGACTTATAATGATATAAAAATGTCTTGTAAAGAGAGAGTGATAAACTTAGATAAATCTAAGAAGCAACTCGTTCACAAATATTATTAAAATTGAAAGTAATCAAATTTCATAATATTATGTGACTCTAGTTTAGGAATTGTACAAATGATTAGTTTTATCTCTTACTGCTGTACGGGTTAGGAGAAATTAAAACTGATAATTTTTTTTTTTTAATTCCTTATATATTTAAAGAGTTGAAATAACGTGTTTGATCAGTCCACTAAAATGGACACGCATGTCCATTTCTATTACGTAGGCTTATGCAAATGAAATGATTTGATTGCAATAAAACTGAAGTTAAATGATCTGATTGTATCAAATTGAAATTGAGTGACATAATTGCAACGATGGTGAAAGTTGAGTGACCACCAGTGTAATTAACCAGGATAGATGCTTATGCAAAATGGCTAGCAAAAACGAATCTTTCTATAGAATGTATCAAAGTTCAACTCATCAAGTGAGGGGGAAGAATCACTAAACTTGTTGGGCTAATTGCCTGTCATGTGTATTTTATACTCCCTCTTGTCCATATCAAACTAGCATACCGCTTCTGCATGGTGGGATCCGATCGTAAGATCTATGAGAATGGATCATTAATATTTGAATTCCTTTATTTTTTATGGAATCTTGATGGGCGAGGAAGACGATCTGAATTGCAGTGGTTATGATTTTAGGATAGAGATAATGAGTAGAGTAAGCACAAGATCGTTTGAGAGAGAGTGGAGACGTATGAAAAAGAGTGGAGACGTAGAGACACACGGACGTATATATATTTTTTTTTTCTTCAAGTAGCAGAGAAAACTCATTACGGTTATTATGATTTAGTTATGTTCCTTTAAAGACTACGAGTATAGGAGGTATTTTCATTAAACAGCTCGAGAAGAAATAACTATGTGGACCATTTTATACTATGATGCTTTCATTCATTATCTACTCCATTATGACGATGTGGCTGTGGATGAAGTAACGTCACCTGCTGATGAATGACATACGTGCCAGAAAAAGACAGTGAAAACGAATAATATCTAAAATACTTACTAGAGACGTTTGATATTGAAGGATTTAGAATGTTGATTATGAGATACGAACATAATATGCAGGAAGAAAAATTGCACGACTTACGTCACAATGCCCTTAAAGTTTACACATAGGTGGGATAGATTCAAAAGTAAAAAATAATGTTTGTCCAATTATACTTGTGAACTTGAAAGCACAAACTATGAAAACAAAATTGTAACGTGCATTTTGATTATCGTTTTCGTGCACCAAAAGCCAAGCACAATGGGGATATTTCATTTGAAACAACCTTATTATAACTAACATGATACTATGATCAATACAAGGTTTTTCAGAAATTGTTATTGAATTCAGACATTTTGTGCACTCTTATTGGTTCATTAGACATTTGGGAAAACTGCAAATGGTACGTGAAAGAGATAAAGTTCTCTTGAATTGTAGAAACATAACAACAAATAAGTTTTTTTCCAATAAATTTGAGGTCGACTATATTGTATCAAGATTACGAAATATACACAATTCCATAATCAAAGCTGAGTTTCACTATATAAAAATAGATTAATTGATAAATGTAGAATAAAGAATTTAACTACTGTTCGTTCTCCTCTTATATAAACATTCACTACACAATGTTTCTCAACTCTATTTCCTAGAGAGAACTTGATTAAGAGTTATATTTTTATTTCAGTCGAAGAAAAGAATTGCTTATCTTGACAATGATACCTAATACACGTCATTTATTAGACGTTTGTGCTGGTTGTAATACTTCTCCATCCAAACTCTCGAAGCCCCTTCAACTGTTCTACGCCACGTCTGTTCATGCACACCAACAAGAAAATAGAAAGTTTCGAATGAGATTTTATTGTTCATGCATCACAGAGTCGGAAAGAGGCAGCAGATCATTTACGCGATTTCTTCCTTTATAGTTCAATCCTTTCTAAAAATTTAGTTTCCCAAAATTTTGCATCTCAATCCAATTTCATCTAACCTTTAACTAGAAAGGATGTTCATCAATTAATATGGCAAGCAGAAAATTTCTAGATTGGATTTATTAACAATAATAATTCTAAAGTTTGGATCTTATTTGACAAAGTGATAAATTTCCAGGACTCTGCAATCTCCTTGTAAAAAGTATTAATCTGATCTCCATTTCCCTCATTTTTGAACTCAAATTTTGTGGCTAATAATGGGTTGTTTCTTATAATTAAACTAAATTAACACAACAAAAAACCTGTCATCCTGTTCAGTTCATTGCTAGACGTACAGAATCTAAATTATCTGAATCCTAGATTTCAAGTTCTGTCCGAAGCAAGAATGAAAACCAAGAAACACCAATTATAAAGTCATATAATTAAGCAATCCCATATTAGCTAGCATTTTCTAAACAATAAATCTCACCTTCTCAATTGTGCCTATAATGGACCGGTTCTTGAACTCCCTAGGTCTGATTTTGGTCTTCCCTATCCCGAACCTTCTAATCAACGCCGCGGGTCTCCGGGAAGTAGCCGGAGGTAGAAGTGACTTTCTCTCACCTTGACCATTACCACCTCCATTAATGGCTGCTTGACTCCTTTTTACGCGTTTCGCCAATCGAAACTCTTTCTTAGCTAAGGATTTGTCATTTGATTCAGATCCCACTTCAGCAAACTTCTTCAGGAGTTCATCTGATGATGCTTTCGTCACGTGCTGAACTTTTGCTGTATTAGGATTAGTATTTTCCATTGTAGAGTGGGAAAGAACTTTGGGAAAAGTGGAGCAATTTCAGTACTTTTTAGAGAGAGAGAGAGAGAGTATGAATTCTTGCAAGAATGAGATTTTTATGTAGAGGGAAATTTGAGTTGTCCTAGGTTGTGTGAAAAATGGACCGTTAGGGAGTGGGTGTGGGTGATGTTTGATTTGAGTAATATTAGGAAGTGGGATATAGCCGTTGGTAATGATGTAACGAAAGTTATATAAGTTGCAGCTCCACCCATGTTCTTTGCTGACAATAATGCAATAAGCAAGGTTATTGGCTGCCTGTTTCCTGGATTTTAATACTATTTGGTTTTATCAATTAATGGATAATTAATATTTTCAAGACTTTTTCCCCCATATCTCACTCTTGGGCTTGAATGGAGGTGTTGACTGACACATGCCAAGTCTAGGCCAGACATGGCCCGGATTTGATGGCGAGTTGTAGTAGACGATCTGATATATTTTAATACCTCTAATCTTGATATAATATGATTAATCGGACTAAATTATTTAGTATCTAAATATTCCATCCAACACTTCAAATATTATATTACAGTTCGAACAAGAATTTTGATTAAACTCATGCATTTAACCCAATTTGAAAATTTTCCTTATTTTGTCGAATTTGGCATTTTGTTGCTAGGTTGAGCTCCACCACTTGGTTTGATGGGTACATCCATGAACCTTTCCTGAAATTGGACCAAGCTATTACTTTCACTTCAAGAACTTTGCTAAGTTGTCATTGTACAAGTACCAACATCATCCGCTCAGTATCTCATGGCACAACTTGAGCTTTTTGACCTTAGCAACTCTCTTTGGTAAGGTTGGTGCTGTGAGCTCGAAATCAAGTCTTTGTCGACCTTTTATCGGGCTTTAGATTTGTGTTTGGACTTCAACTTGATCGACTTGCAACTTTTCTATGCCACATAGACTTGGTGTATCGATCCCAAGGTGCACGTGGTTATTTTGTGTATAGCTAGCAAACATCAAATTCATCCTAACAACTTCAAATTGGAGGATTCATTGTAATACATGGAAGAATCAAAGTACTTGTTTTCACTCAATCGAAATTATACATCAAATCCAAACAAATAGCAAATCCAAGAAAATTCCCAATTGGGATTATTGGAATGCTGATTAAAAAATTGAAATGCAATATTATTGTTGATCCTAAAATTTTGTTTGAAGCTGATCCACAATACTCTTATCCACTTGAAATGCCTTGGCAAGGATATCACTGCCAATATCTGGCTTGGGACCGAAAACTGCATTGGCAATGGTTATCACACCTGGATTTTGACTGCTCAAAGCAGCAATGGCGACTGCATTTCCATATCCAACATTACGTTGGTAGTGAATGAACCCGACAGGGAAAACAAACACATCACCTTTTTGAGAACCTTAGTTATGTGGCGATTCTCCAGGTTTGAAGTAACGAATCCAACTTGGAGAGAACCTTCAAGGACTGTTAAAATTTCTGTGGCTCGGGGGTGAGAATGAGGAGGATTGATTCCCCATGGTGCATAATCAATACGAACCATTGAGATACCGAGAGTGTTGAGTCCTGGTAATTGTGTTGCAGTAACTGGAGTGACCCTGGATCCAACAGGGTTTGTTGTGTTACCCGATAAATGTAGTCCGCTGAAGGAGAAATCATTGGCTTGAACAAGCATAGGGTTCTTGCAGACTAGGCCATTTACTCTTACTGAAAAAATGCAAAACATGTTACACTTTAAGCCATAATCTCTTAGGAATGTGCAATCGAGGCATAAAATTGTAATAAAGAGAATCAAGAAATGCCATTGATCTATGAGACTGACTCATTGACTTATTGCATGAACCATTTTATTCAGAAAGCAAAGCTCGAAAACCAATGAATGCTTGCATATACATTTATACCTGAGCTAGTAGGATCAGCAACGCAGAAATCTTGCAATGGTTTAGGCTCAAATGCAAAGGCAAGACAGCAGAAACCGAGAGCTACAATAACAAATAAAGCAACTTGTGTAGCCATTTTAGACGAATTAATCAAAAGAAAAGCAATGGAGAACCGGGCTATCAATGCAAGAAAAAGATGTAAAGTAGTGATGAATTAATCTTGCTGGTGCAGAGCCACTAATTTATATAGTCTCTTCACACTATATTCTTGCATCTTTATTTTAAATTGCCGTCCTAGCAATATAATCTTTAATCTTCCTAATGATGCAAAAAGCTTTAAAGCTTTGATTTACTAAGAAATGGTCAAAGAGGTCTTGCTGCCACCAAATGGAGAAATGAATAATAAAAACAACTTTCTTGATTTGATTGATGAAATTATCTTTGCAGGCTATAGCGGTTGGTAAATATTGTGGATAAAAAGTGGTTGTGTAATATGGGTAGAAATGAAAATTATATTTCAGAATTTTAAGATATGTTCGCTATCACCATATCTAGAAATTGAATATTTCAGAATGAATGTTCGCAAGTAAAATGAGCAGCTTATTAGGAAAAGCACCTCCAAAAGCTTTGTCACATATAGTGCTTGATTGGTACGACTTTTTATAGATTATAAGCGGTGGTGTTAATTAAATGTGTAGATCCTATTGAATGTATATATAAAAATAATGTTTGATTAACTTAAAAGTGATTATAAGTAATGACAAACATACAGTTAAATGATAATATTTAAATAGAAATTGTATTGGTCGTCACTTGACTTACATGTTTATTATATGTTGGTCATTTAATTTTAATTTGTTTCATTTTAATACTCAATTTATATTTTTGTTTCAATTTGATGCATAACTCGACCTTTGGCTTTGTCTGATGTTAACTTAATAGATTTTGTCAATAAGAAAAACCCAAATGAGAAAATTAAGAACTTTGAATTTTCCGTTGTTGCCACGTCTTAAGAACTTAAATTAGTTGATATTTTAACGTCAACAAGCATCAAATTATGCATATTGCTTGAGATTAGCCATTAGTTTTGATGATAGTTACGGATAGAATAGTCATATATAAATAAATATTGGGCGATCAAATTGAAATCAACCAAGGCTAGGTGAGCTCTAGCAAAATTTTCTATTTTCCTTACGGATATAAGATATTTTATTACAGAATGGACAAAGTAGCATGATGGGGATGTAGCTCAAATGGTAGAGCGCTCGCTTTGCATGCGAGAGGCACGGGGTTCGATCCCCCGCATCTCCACTTTTTCCCTTTTCTTTTCTGTTAATATCCAAATTCTGATTCTAAAGTCTAATCCTAAAGTCAAGATCTTTATTGGCCTAGACATGATGAAGAGCTATTAGGGTTTAGAAATATCTCTCAAATTTCAACTATATCAATTATCACACGAACAATTTAACGAAAATAATAATTAATTTTTTCCTGTTAATTCTTTGTTTCCTAAACCCTGTCCACGCACACACGCAGTCAAGATTTATTTGGAATTTCAAAAATTTGTCATTTGTTGGTGAAAAAGAGAATCCGGTTTCTGTATCAGTTCCATGGACGATCAATCGAGATTTCCTGACATAAAGAAGCAAAACGCGTCGTTTAGTTATCACAGGCTGGAATCCGAGTCCCCGCGATCATTCGCCGGCGATTATGGTTTCGGAGAGAGCACTGATCGGCGATTCGCATACTCCCGACAGGCCTCATTCCGTCAGTCGACCTCCACTGCTGAGCCTCATACTCCAATATCGATAAACCCGTCAAATGGTTATTTTTTTAACAACTCTGCTGAGGATAAATTGTTGTCGAAGGATTTGGATGAAAAGTTCTCCATCATTTCGTTGATTTTTGGAGGGTTGAGGTCGGGAAACAAGCAAATGAGACGACTTCTTGTCTTGATTTCACTCAATGTCGCGTATTCTACGGTTGAGTTGTGTATTGGCCTCTTCACTGGCCGAGTGGGTATGTAAATTTAAATTTATTTAATGGTTGTTTACTTTTTGTATTATTAGGCATAAAACACTTTCATGAATTGGTTAAAGGGTATATGTTATCGAATCTACAACTTATCCACACTGGTTCAGAGGGGGGGGGAAAACGAAAAATTAAATGGTATCTGTTGGGTGTGTTTCTCTCCAAAAAGCTTGAACTTGTGTTACTATTTAGACTGCCAAATCAAGCAATTTCACCGTGAGTTTATAGGGGTCATATTTCTATTGATTTGTTCTTTCATGTGCCTTCTATAAGCGTATATTCTTTGGTTTCAGGTCTTGTGTCTGATGCATTTCATTTGACATTTGGCTGCGGGCTCTTGACTTTTTCGTTGTTTGCAATGGCTGCTTCTCGACAAAAGCCTGATTCTATATACACATATGGGTGAGATTCTTTAGGGAGATATGCATAACTTACTTAAAGACTCCTTAATAGAATTCGATTTAATGGTTTGAGCTTCCCAATAAATTATCTTGGTCCTGTAACATCTAGTCACTGCCTTTCTCTATGATTCCATTGGGTGAATCTTGTGGGTAGTAGTGTCTTTTCATATTAATATGCGTGATTAGCATATTTTCTTGTCATGGATAATACTTCCTTTACCTTGTAACTATATATTCAGGTGATGTTCAGTTGCGTTCCTTCAATTATTAGTGTATTGAACAAATAATTATTTAAAGCTGAATAATTTGGTAATAACACGTGCTCAAATTCTGTATTCTCCACCAGGTACAAAAGGCTAGAGGTTTTGTCTGCATTTACCAATGCTGTAAGTACTTTACATTTATGCACAATTATTGATTACTAAATCCTTTTATTTCCCCCTCGGTGATTGGCAGGGCTTGCATAAAAGCAGTAACGAATTTACTTGTCAGAAAAAGTTCAGAATCTATTATCATTATACAATTTTATCCTTCTCAAGGGTTTTATATTTCTGTTGTATACAAAATATATATGATATTCTGAATTTCGTACTCTCCCTCTGTCTTGCTCCCACCCCTTATTTATCTCAAATGCATCTTCAGCTAACGCAGCGATATTTTATGTGCTCTGCTTGTGTAGACAGCTGTTTCTTTTGTTTATGTCATTCTCCTTAGCTGTGGAAGCACTCCATGCATTCATACAGGATGAGTCTGAGCACAAGTAAGTTGGTAGAATGCAGTTCATTTACCAATTTTTTCTGTATGGCAGATTCTGAAATCAAATGCTCCTGGAGTGTTTGGTGGTTTGATTTGGTAGGCTCTTATGCTACTTATCATTCTATCAGAAGTAGGAACTATGCAACAACAGCTGTACATTTTTAGGCATTAAACAATAAAGTCTTTAGAGTTTGATGATTGGTGAAATTAAATCAACTAAAGAAAGCCTTATCCCAGATCAACAGCTCCCACACTACCGGCCATTTTCTCTTTGTCCTCTCTCATGTTCCTACCAAAAGTCCATACTCTTCTTGCAAAAAGAGAGAAAACAACTCGTTTCTTTGCTGCAAAATGAAAAGAAAGAAAAAAACCATCTCCGACCAAAAATCCTGTGTTTTCTTGCCACGAGTTTCCATAACTGGGACACTCAGTAACACGGAAGATCAGCTTTTTTTCTGTTCTTTTCTTTGATCAGTTTTTCGGGGGGTTTGAATTTATCGGGGGTTTCAAACACGCAGAATATGCATATACTTTCATGCGGTCAGATTTGGGTTTTGAAGTAATTAATTGTTGGAGAATTTGAGCTTCAAATTGACAAGTTAATGGAATATTGATTAATATATTAGAAAATTCTAGGACTTTCAAAATAGTGGTTGGTCGGGTAATTTGGGATAATTTTCAAATTTTCTTCTGTTTTAACAATATGATCAGGTTTTACTTCATGTTTTTATGTGTTTGCAACCAAACAAAGAAATGAAAATGATCATTCTGCCTACCTTAAGGGCGTAGAGAGGTGACAAGAAGAAAGGAGAAGGATCTACAGGAAATTCAATAGGAAATATTAGAACATTTTCCCTATGTTAATTAGGCAGGAAGTGGAGCAGGAATTATGCTGTATCATAATTTAATTATCTACACTTTGCTCTTAGGTTTGTAAAATGAGCTAATCTGAACATTCATTAATTGACCTTATTCTGTACCCAATTTTAGGCATTACCTGATCATCTCAGCTGTCACGAATTTGTTGGTAAATCTCATCGGTGTTTGGTTCTTCAGAAGCTATGCTCGAATTAATCTGGGTGAGTCTCTTGGTTATTTACTTATTTTTGACTTGATCTTTCCAATCTTCTTTCTTTGAATCCTTGCGTGACATTAAGTTGATAAATCATCAGTTTGTGAACTTCTGACTTGCATTCACCTACCTGTCTCTAGTAGAATACCAAAATTGGATAAATGATTTAATTTAGACATGGTCTGCAACAAGAAGTCCTTAACTTGGATCACCTACATGAGTCAAGCCAATAGCCATAGATAATTGATGTGCTTGTTGTGTTAATAACCTGGGGGTTGAAAGTCCATTTCATTGTCTTGACCTACGAATACATTGAATGAAGAATGTCATATTCTTCTTATAATCATCAATTTTTTTTTTTCCAAATGGAATCATACTATGATCACACGTGAATATAAAAAAGAAAGAAAAGGTAGAGACTGTGCTCTGGGACTTGCTCAAATTTTTTTTTACCACCAGTGTCTTTGTGCTTGCTTTGAGTGACTATTTCCTACTTTTCTTTGCTTTCTTTTCATTCTTAAATTAGTAGATTTAAATGTAGTATAAATGAGTCAAGAATGGTGGAAACTGGAATGGCTGTTGCTTATGTAATAAGCTTGGTTAACCCCATTCCCACATTATGCTTTGTTGCGCGTAATAACAAATTTGATGTGAACATGGTGATTTCTTCTGGGCAATACCTCTCCTCTCTCACACTTTCAGGCATGGTCGTGTATTATATAATATAGTGCTGACATAGCTCCTGCATATTGGTTATACTTGTGGGTTTTGCCTTTTGCTAATAAGATCTGAGGATTGGGCTGGGCAGTGCCTGTGTGTGTGTGTGTGTGTGTGTGTGTGTGTGTGTCTGTTCCTCTACTTTTTCGTGTCCTTAATTTTTTTTCTTGCAGTTTACAGGAAAGCTGAAGATATGAACTACCACTCAGTTTGCCTACATGTTCTTGCTGATTCCATTCGCAGGTATGAGATGCATCATTTATGACTGAATGTATGTCCTGTGGAGTATATATATGAAGGGTTAAAATTCATTGGCAGGACTTATAGCAAAATTTCAACTAGGCCCTTTTTTTTTTTTTTTTTTTTTTTTTGGGGGGGTCAAACCCTAGTTAGTGGAGATTTGGTTTTAAAAAAGTTTTTGAGTGAAAATGTGATGTGAAAAGATGATAAAAGTTGTTGGTTCCTATATGTGGTTGAAAATGAGTTTAGGAAAAAATTGGTTTATTTTAAACCCAACCAAACATGCACTTATTATTTGTTTCAACATCAGTCACTCTGTCCGTTCCTGTTGGTAACCCCTAATGGCAAAATGACGTCACAGTCTACGTGGAAGTTGGGTGACTTGATTGAAATTTGAAACCACAAAAAGGTTTAGTGACTCAATTGGCAGTTTGCTATAAGTTCAGTGACTACTTTTGAATTTGCCCCATAATATAGATATTATATTTGTGTTCATAAATCTTAAGGTGTCGTATATCATTTGTTTCTCAGTGCAGGTTTGATCCTAGCGTCCTGGTTGCTGAGCCTCGGGTAATTTGAGTCACTCATTGAAGATATAATTTCAGATAAAGTTTATGTCCAATCCATGAAATCGTGACAGTCATATCAAATATCTTTCCTGCAGGGTTAACAATGCCGAAGTCTTGTGTTTGGGTCTAGTTTCAGTCACAGTTTTTATGCTTGTCATACCGCTCTTTAAAACCACTGGTGGCGTCTTGCTCCAGATGGCACCACCCAGCATTTCTTCTTCAGCCTTGAACAAATGTTGGAGACAGGTCAGATTCTTGGATTTCTCCAACAGATGAAGTAATTAAATTAGACTTTACTTGTGGACCAAACTAATATTTGATACAAGTAATTAAAAAACTTTAGGATAACTTGTGATTTAGCAAAAATATTGCTCTATCCCAAAAAAAAAAAAAAAAAAATACACAAAATGGATCAGGGATGAGAAAAAAGCCTCCTGCAGAGATCCACTTTCAATAAAATTTCTTTCACCTGTGTGAAATAGTTGGGATTGTCGATGTAAGGTGTTGAGTTGTTTTAAGTTGGTCAGTAAATATCAGATGTTCTGTGTGATTCCACATAGCAACTTATTGTTAAGTGTTCTCATCTTATGCATAGGTTAGTTCCCGTGAAGACATTTCAGAAGTTTCTCAAGCTCGTTTTTGGGAGTTGGTGCCAGGTCACGTCATTGGATCAATTTCATTACAGGTACATGATTGATCTATTTGTGTAAATGGCCTCCGACCATACCAATGACAGAAAAGTATGGTCTAATATTGCCGTGCACTCTTTGGATAACATGTGCAGGTGAAGAAGGGAATGGATGATCGCCCGATACTCCAATACGTCCACGGTTTGTACCATGATCTTGGAGTGAAGGATCTGACTGTTGAAACTGATCAGGCCTGAGCTTCATTTTGTTATCGTGTGTTGAGGAAGTGTATTGTCAAGTGTCCGGAGTCTAAAGAATGTTAAGTAGAAAGGAACATACATATAATTCCAGATAAATGGATTATGGCTCAGATTTTGTTATTTTTTTGTAGGCGTTATATTACAAAGGAAAATTGGTATATTCCGGCTTTTTGTAGCCATTTTTATAATTTTAAATACAATTGTTCTTCTGGTAAGTTCTGAATTATTATAATATATTTCAATACAGGAATTTCGCTATTGAGTCAGTCTGAGTGTATGCAGGCATCGAATGCTAATGGGTAACAGAAATATATGAAAGCTTAAAAATGTTTATTCACGATGTATTCGACATGATGAAGGAACTGTCAGTTGTTTCGTATACTTTGGCATGGTTGTATTTGGAATGCAGTAGTGGATGATACTACATATGTGATACTCCAAAAAACTCTGGATCTTAATGCCTAGAAATGCCTAGAAAGTGCATCTCTTTCTTTACCTTTCTTACTTTATCGATAGTTATTACCCATTAAAAAGTTTGGTTCAGTCCATGAGGCCAGTTTAAAATTTGGATCCATGCGAAAGAACTAGATCATGATCTCGTGGGACTAATATAGTACGTCACAATTTATGAAAGAGATGAGAATCCCTGTTAGGGAGATGATTAAAAGCTCTCTCTTATTTTAAGTTATTAATGAGATTTTTCTCTATTTTTGAACCTATCGCAGCTAGTTCAAGCTTATGAACAAGCTTGGGCATCCTGTGGGGAAGGCATCAAACACAAGGTGCCAAAATGAAGTTTTAATTGTTTTTTTTTTCTTTAATCATGTCTAATTCAGATTATCAAACATGTTGCGTGTCTTTGTGACATTAATGTGCATGACTGTTTGATCAAATCATATTACATGGAATCACATATCTAACCGATGTAAAATGTATCTGATTTTCAATACTTATATTTTATATTAATTATACATGATATTTGTAGAATTTACATCAAAATGATCACGAGTTGTCTCAGTTTTAACTACAATAAATAAATAAATAAATAAATAATAATTGCTTTAGGAATACAAACAACAATTTCAAGAATGCAGAAGCTCAGATGTAAGTACTTTGATTTGAAATCAGAATCATGCTTCAGCTGATAAGGCTGCAAAATCAAGCAGCCAAAACACAGTTTACCCAAAATCTAATGTCTCTGTAACTCTTCTTTAAGGAGAAACATTAAAGTACAAGGATCAGAACATGGAATGCAGGATCATGTCAAGGTGCCAAATGGCTAAGATTGAATGATGCCATCATCTGTGCAAGTTCCTGAGCCATTTGCATCTCTAGCTGCATCTGCATCAGTTCAGAACGAGCCGCTTCCGGAGTCAACCAGGTCTGCTGTGGCTGATTCCCACACGCCCCCGTGGAGGTATTTGGATTAAACGCTGCTGGGATTTGAGTATCCGGTTCATCATCCTGATAAAGTCCTGGTTTCACCTCAGAAGTCGCACAATAGGTATGCACCCTGAAATCACACTCCCCACTAGAACAAATATAGGACCAGTTTTTAGAACTCAACTGTTTTGTGCATATTTTGCAATACTGATCCAGATTTCCTACCTGCTCTCCCATGTTAAAATTGATTATAAGCTCGTGCTGATGAGCTTTGTGGTTTACATTTGGTGGCAAATACGTGCAATGTACATGAAGATCGACTTCACATAGAGGACAACAATAGGAGAAGGCATTTCCGGGTGCACCACATCCATTGCACAAAAATGAGCCACTGCAGTAGGTTGGGCTCGGTACGAGGACAAGAGGGTGCAACGAGTGGGACGGATGTTTAACGTAGCGATTTGCATTCCCACAGTGCTCGTGGATGAAGAAGTTGCACTTCCAACAAGCATATATCGAATCATTGCATATCATTTGACATCCATGGCATCGAAATTGTTGCCCTGCCTGAACCCTGTAGAGATTCAAAGGATGCTCATGGCTGAAATGCTTGTATTCCATTTTTGTTTTCCCCTTCTCCCTCCTCCTCTATATACACCTATTTACGTGTACGTACATAAACCTATATACGTGTACGTACACAACTAAGGCAGCAGTTGACTGATTCAAGATGTCAATATGGTGGGCCTAAAATAATCATGCTACTAGTCTTTGGGCAAGTGGAAGGTTGAATACTATAATACCTTCTTCTGAATACAATTTAAATATGTCTCGTCTCTAACAGTTTAAACTTTTAAATAAAGTATTGGAGAAGGCAAAAGATACAGATTTCTATCTCGCAATCACTCGTTTATGAAAATTGTACACGTATTGGTAGGAGCGTGTAATAAATTTTTACTAAATTATGTCCGATAACTTAAAATTTTTAGACAATATACTTTTTCAAAGTCAAGATTAAAATACACGTTGATGTTTGATCGTCATAAAGAAAATTTGATTGATGTATTGACCTATACTTATGGAGTGAGAAACAAAGGATGGGTTGTATTTGTATATTCTTCTTGATTTAATGCAGAAAAATTGGGCATTGACTTCAGGAAACTTCTCAGAAATTAGATCAGCCTCCATGTACATTGACTTTGTAGATAGGCATATAACCAAGTCAACTATTACCATTTCTTTTTTATCATATATACACAAGTGGTTGCTGCCAGCCTTTCAAATGCTTTTCTATTATATGTGCAAGGAAGAACTAATGACATTATTTGACCACTGCATTAGAAGCTAGTCTTACAAGAGATGGATAGATTATTCCTTGTGGGAGGCTGCTATAATGTGGTACTTCAAATGAGCGATAAAGTGTGAACAAAGTCCAATTAAACATCAATAGATAGTAGGTTTATAAAAAAAATCGGACTACTCCACTAAACGGTTAATTTTTAAGATATAACTTTAATTCAATAATGAACGTGTACAATAAAATTACGAGGTAATCAAGATATTTACAAATTCAAGCTGGGTATTTCTTTTGGGCTTGGACTTTTGGTCTTTCTTTTGGTTTTGGCTCTTTTGGGCTTCTCATTTTACTTATTTAATTTATTTTTTTTAAATTTTCAATTGGGGTTGGGGTTTAAAGGATAACTCGAAATCCGACCAAACTCAACAAGCAATATTTTTACGAAAATCGAAAACCGATGAGTTCAAAAAATTGACCCAGACTAATCGGTATGATCGGTTTGATTGGTTAGGACAGTCCAAATGCCCACCCCTAATTGAGACCAGCCTCGTACTGAAATCAAAACAAACCGTGCTACCAGTGCTTGGACCAGAATTTGCATAATGAAATGGGCTTCTTGATACCCTTTACCAAGAGCCTGTTTTAATTGAAAGTTTCGGCCCAAATAAAGAGCCCAATGTCATCTCATTCTCCCCGGTCTCCGGTTGGTCCAGGTCCACTCTTTCTGCGGGCCTACTAAACCCAACCGGTAATTTACCAAACTTCTCCTTTGTGATTGCAAAATATTTACCAAACCCAACCGGATTCTCATTCCTGCCCACTTCTTCCGCCGCCGATCAAGCCCTTGTAGACACCGGAGCCGCCACTCAATTTCTCCGGCAATGGGTTTTCTTTTCGTCCTCTGTCCTTTCTCCATTTCCCCCAACCCTGCTCACCACCATTCTCCTAATGAGCCTCGTGTGACTGTTGAACCTCCCATTTTCCGTTCTCACCACCTTCCCAAAAGGAGGAGGGTGGCTGCCTCGCTCCGATGGGTAAACTCATTCACAGGGAAATGCACCACCCTATGTCCGATCACACACCCAACCTCTCATACGTGAATAGAACAGTGGTCTCCATTTGCAATTCATCAATGAGAATTTTCGTAAACTGTCGTCACCGGTCCCTCCAAATCCACTGCCTCCTCCACCACTCCAATAGGCTATTACTTAAAGAAAGAAAGAAATTAAATGAAATGCTGTAGGTGAAAAGGGCATGTATCATTTTGATTCGTTCACTGTAAGTTTCAAAATATACAATGTCTAGTTGACCATTCCATATTTTTTCTCCTTTCTTTCTCTTCTTTCTTTTTAATTTTGAACGATCAGGCCCAGACTCCTACGGGAGGCAGCAGTGGGGAATTTTCCGCAATGGGCGAAAGCCTGACGGAACAATGCCGCGTGGAGGTTGAAGGCCCATGTCGTGAACTTCTTTTCCCGGAGAATAAGCATCGGCTAACTCTGTTCCAGAGGCTGCAGAATACGAGAGGATACTGGCGTTATTCGGAATGATTGGGCATAAAGTGTATACGTAGGTGGTTTTTTAAGTCCGCCGTCAAATCCTAGGATCAACCACCGACAGGCGGTAGAAATCGTCTGAGTACGGTGAGGGGGAAGGAATTTCCGGTGGAGCGGTGAAATGTGTGAGAGATAAAAAAGAACACCATGGGCGAACTAATTCATATTCACAACATTGGCAATATATCTGAACAAGTATCCAATACATACAAATTCATGAAGCGATTTACGCGGATAAAAATAGCTAAAGCAACTAATTCACAACAAATCTAGTTATTTGTAGGTTCAGAACTTGCAAGTCAATTTTATTTAGATTCTAACGGATTGAAAGAGGATACGGACAAAAAAGTTGTGCTGTTAGTGGAATGAGGAATTCAATGCAGATTTTGCAGATTTTGCAAGTTTCCATTGAACAACTATCAACTATACAATATTCGAAAATGGAATAAATCACATAGATAAAAGAATAAGTTGGACTCAAGAGTAAGACCCAGCAAGTAGGTCCATGTCTAACTTGTGTTTTGATTTGGCCCTTTTATGTCTCAGCTCCTCCTAAATCAATTGTAGAGACTCTCTCTCTCTCTCTCTCTCTCTCTCTCTCTACCTAATACTAGTTGTGCAGATATTTTAGTCGAGATACTTGAAGGAAAGTGCGGTAGTGTTACAAACATGAAACACTCCATTCATTCCATAATCAAATGGGTGACTGTCATGGTAAATGATAGTAAACCCTCATACAGTTGTGTCTTACATTGTGGGCACTACTAAGGTATGTTGTGTGACAATTAAGAACGGGTGAAATAGGACATTAGGAGAAAAATACCTTGAATTTTGAATTTGGATTCTTATTTTGGGATGTTGCATTGCGGGAGGTTGCAATAAAAATGGGATGCATGGAGTATAAAAGTTTGAAGCCACCGTTGGTCAAAACATTCTAGCTGCTATTACATTTGTACTAATTCTTCTATCTTCTGTTGGAGGAAACTTGGTTGTGAAGAGTTGTAGGAATGTCTGCATTCTTTGATATTAAAAAAAGAGAATGCATTCAATATTTACAATTAAGTGTGTGACATGATGCCCATCCACATGCTAACTTGTTATATAAAGGTTGGAACAATGAAAGGCAACATTTCCTATCATCTTTGTAGGGGTTTTCCTTTCATGAGAAGTAGATAATAGAGAAAATCAATCAACAGAGAACAAACCAGTGGGCATGAACATAGTAACCATCAAAACCATTTTTCAGGCACCAGTTCCTAAAATTAAATATTACGTGCTTAATGCCAGCCAGTAATTCTTAGTGGTTGTGGGCATCGAATACCAGATTGTTCCTGTTATCTCATGTATTATTATTCTTTATATCATTTTGAAATCTGCCTAGTTTGGTTTCTTATTGTTGATATATGTACTGTTTTTGACAGGTTGGTGCAGATGATAAGTTAGTTCTAGACAAAATCATTGATTCTTTGACTTCACTTGCTAACCCAAATGAGAATCATGAATTATAAGGCAGTAAAAATAATGCGATATCTCTGAAGGTTGGTAGATTCAAAGAGAGCAAGGTAGAGATGGAATATGACACAAAGAAAAAAGCTTTTGTCCTCATTTTAGGTCTTTGGTTGGGTATCGCCACCGGTGCGAAATTCGACATCAATAGGTAGCGATTCATCACAAGAATGGTTAAAATCATTCAGTACAGGCGATCTTGACGAGAAGGCTTGTGTTCAAGTTATTGTTTCTTCTCTTTTTTTGAAACATGCAGAAGAGGTATGTTTGACATATTTACTTACTTGGTATTGTCCTTTGTCTGCCTTCTGTTTAAAACGGCGAAGAAGAAAAGAGTAAAAAGAAATTCTTTAACCTCTCATTACTTTCAGTTCAGCTTATTGCATGGCAACAACAGGGCTATAATTGCTTTAGTATATTATTCTTTGTGATTAATTCATCTTCTCATCGAACAGTTACAATTCTATCTTGTAATGAAATTTTCATATTCTTTGAGATTTTCACCAATCCAACATGAGTTGTAGTGCCTCCTTTTCACATTGAAGGAATCTAATTTCACAATACTGGAATGCAGGTAGTTGAAAGTATTCCAAATGCATCAGCTATTCAACTTGATATTATGAATCACGGAAGTCTTCATAATTACATTTCACAGGTAATCTTATGCACCTCTTATTTACATTGGAGAAAAATGTTTGATAGCAAAATCCGTCAATAAGTCTAGCTATTGAATCAGGATGCTGGGATAAGTGTCAGCATCCAGTGAACCTTGAACATCAAGATGCTGTTACTATGACAACTGGTGCTTGTTGTTCTAAAAACATATTAAGACTTGTACTTAAATGTTGATTTTGTCTTTTCCCACATAGAGAAATATGTTATATAAATTCCAGCGGATTGGCTTTTTTGGACTTTTATATAGCTTTATGGCCCTTTAATTAGCTTTCCTGGCACTATTCACCATGCAGGTTGATATTGTCATCAGTTTACTGCCTCCTAGTTGCCACAGTATTGTAGCAGGTGCATGCATTCAGGTATAGATATTACTCGTTTTTACTTATATAGCCCTGTTTGGTGTAGATAAAAATTATATTTTTAGGAGATTTTGATAAAAGTTGATGAAATTGTGTGGTTAAAATGGGTCCTATAGAATGTGTGGTTAAAAATGAGTTTGAGAAAAAATGAGTTTTAGAAAATAGGGGTGAAACATGCTCACAATAAACTTTGTTTGGCCATATAAGGATCAGACCATGATTTTATGAAACATAAAATTTAAAATTAATTGCTGTTATGATCTAGGCTCTGTGGAGCAGTTATTAGAATAAGACTTTGATACGTCGAATCCACCCTGACCCCTCTAGTAAATAGGCCATTCAGAGAAACTGTGCACAACCACAATCCACACCAAAAATATGTCGCCAGACCTGCCTATAATAAATGGCCGGAATAAGCATAATCTGATTCTTAGGTTATATTGTTCTCATCATTTAACATAATTATCATTTGCCTCTTAATTGGGATTAGCACATCCTATACTATGCGAGTTCCAAATCAATAAATCAATGTCATATTGTAGCAAGTTCCTATGAAGTCGAAGTCCAAGGTGAAAGCATACCTGAATTTGTAGGCTAATGGGTTGTTTGCTGCTTCAGGAGACCACCACATTAAGAAATGAAAGACTTTATCCTTCCCCCTCGTACATGGGCATGATTAATCATCTTCATTGTCATCATGTGGTCTGAAATGTAAAATCAGTACAATTAATAAAATTTGAATGGTGGCACGTCCGCAACTATGACATCACCCTTGTCAGCTGTGCTAGAGTATGCCTTATTCATACCTTCATTTCTCCAAATTTTACATTATTAACGGTGCTAATTAAATGTTTTACATAATTTTCAATATTTTGCTCATATCAAATATCGATTTTATGTCTATGCACATGTTGATCATATGAACCATTAATAACTCTTAGTTACAACACACAAGATCCTTTAACTGACAGCATTCTCACTTTCACTTGCACGTAGTTGAAAACAAATACCGAATATTAATTCCATCAAATTCCATGGTCTTTAATTTCTATCTTTCTTTTGTTTCTACATTGTCAAAGTTGCATTCAACACTTTGTTTTACACTTGCGTACAGTCATATGTTTCAAGTGCATCTCTATTGAACTCTAGTTTAACAGAAAGCATTGCATTGATCAGACAGCATAAATGTCACATGCAATAAACACTATCATCATCTAAAAGGGCAAGTGAATTGGGAGCTTAAGACTGATATATAACTTAAAGTTTTGATATACATTTTGGTGGAATTTAAAGTCTGTCCTACTATAAGGCCTCTAAACTCCTCCCTCGGGACACTGTTGCATTGCCCATGGGGACGGGGTAGCCCAACTACCATAGGTCCTTGGTTCGACCTCCTAATGAGAATTTAGGTTTTTTGGATGCTGCATGATGAGAAGATACCTACAAGATTAAAAAGACAAGTTCTAGAGAATAATTATTAGACAAGCTATACTTCATAGAATTGAGTACAGTGCTACTAAGGGACATAATATTTATAAAACGAATGTAGCAGAAACAAAGATGTTAAGATAAATGTTACTGGAAGGGATTAAATAAGAAATGAGGATGTGCGCCAATGAATGGAGGTGAATTTTTTTTTTTTTAAAAAGAAGCCTAGGAAAAATATATAAGAGGTTCTTGTGTTGAATTACTTGATTGAGTTCTGAAGAAACATAGAACCCTGGATGGTGATGAAATTCTCTTTTTTAAAAATGTTTGATGACTCGACGAACTTATCATCAAGATATCTTTTAGGAGATCTCAAAATTTGACAATAGACAAACTTGATATCTTTAACTCCAAAATAACACGTTCCTCGTGGAAGCTTCCTTTTCATAAAGGTATGAGTAGCATATAAACATAATAGTACATATCCATGAATAAAACCAACATAATAGTACATATCCATGGATAAAACCTTCGCTTGAAACAAAATTCACATAAAACTAAATAGACAAAAACAATTTAATAAATAGGACACAATCATGTAAAAAATTCATAGTAATAAGCACATGATCTTAAGAAGATACTTTGGAAAGTACATGTTGAGAAGAATAAACATGGTTCTCAATATATTTCAGAAAGTAGTCATATATGGAGAAAAAATTTGTATAAAGATTAAAATATTTCAGGATTAGGATTACCTATTCCCGGGTCCAAGCCCATCTCACAAAGAATTGTAACACCAGAACTTTTGGCCATTTCATCAAGCTTGGACGTGGAATCATCAACGTAGCTAGCTGTGACGAGATGTTTCTTAAGCTGCATAGGAGGCGTGATGTTACATGTTTCAAAATGAGTAAACAAGATATCTGGAAATAAATAAGTAACAAGACCAGGCATTGGAGTTTGGATTCAAGAACAAACTTATTTGTACGTTGGATAGATGAGTACCTAAATCCATTTGTACATGTTACCCATTACCATCATTGTTTGTTAACATATCATAATCCTGATAGTGGATGAATCACAAAAAACACTTGTAGAAATCATCCAATCAAGGTATGAGAGTTTGGCTTTGCAATTGTTATATCATAGGGCAAAAAGACTTCGACGTTCCTTGTCATTTTCGAAGATAATCACAGATTCATAATACTCCTGGAACATGATTAAATCAGATATGTGATCACCACTAGCAAACTAATGACAAAGACTAAAACTATAGGAGGATGGTACATTAAAGATTCAATGGAAAAAGTTTTTATAGCTGAAACCATCCAGGAATAATCTGCTTTCTCTTGAACACATTTCTTAATAATTATTGCTCAAGTCAAAAGAAGCGCACCCTAACTTTCATATTTAACTTGTTATTTTCTATTCCCTGGCAAGGAGTAAACAACCTTCATCTTCACAATCTACTTATTTCATATTTAACTTATTATTTTCTATTCCTTGGCAAGGAGTAAACAACTTTCATCTTCATAATCTACTTATTTTCTACCAGTTCAACACATTTTAGTCGATAATGTTAAACTATTTTATTCCACTATATGATGTTAAATGATTATTCTAAGCCCCTTGGCAATATAAAGACTGAATCAAAAAATTAGAGATTGTGAATCATATTATCTCAATTTCATTCAGTTGGAGTCCAATGTGAGGGCTAATGGCTATCTGGTGGGCGGAATCCAAAGAACTTACGAGATACCATGGAGAAGTTGTACATGTTGGTGGTGAGTTGTCAATAATCATAATGCTACTCTTCTGTTTCTGATCAATGAAATAATCAATCTATTTATTTGATTTTGAGTGTGGTGCATTGATAATCATTGTATCAGTTTGTCTGTGCATGTGTGTATATACACATTATGCCCCATCTAATATTTATCACCCACAGTTCCATTTTTCTTTATACTTTTAAGTCGTAAGTATTTTAAGCGATTTATTCTGAGCAGTATTCTATGTGCCTGATCAGAGTCACTTCAATAATTTACATTGCATGTCATAAGATTAGTTATGTCCTTGAAATACTCCTAAATACTCCTTTGTTCCATGGTAATTCTTACAGTATTTTTAGCACTAGCTAGAGTTACCTCCAGCCAGCTTGTAGATGGTGATATAAAACTTTGGTCCTGGCTTATGTATCACATACCAAGATAATCTTCCTTGGCTTCTTTATATATTATTTATTTATGATATAATCCACACTTGCAGGGGAGGACCTTTATGATTCAGCTAAAAGGCTTCGGCTAGCAGATTTCCCGGCTTTTGCATTGGAATGTCTTCCAAATCGAGACTCCTTAGTTTATGGTGACCTATATGGAATAGGAAATAAAGCGTCAACCATCTTTCGTGGAACCCTACGATACGAAGGTAAGATATTTTTGGTCTATGTTTCGTCACCTTTAGACTAAGTTAATGGTTATCGACTAGATGCTTTTGGGTTGTCCTCAAGCAGAAGGGCACCAAATAAGGTAATTTTATGTTTCAAATTAGACCTCAAATGTCCAGATTGTTGCTAACCAGAAAAAGAGAACTTGAAGCAGATAATTTTTTATTCATGAGTTTTCCTTATGATTACTTACACGAATGTTGTGGATTTAAATGTCCTGCAGGTTTTGGCAGTATAATGGGAACACTGGAAAGGATTGGTTTCTTTAGCACTGAGGTCATCCCTATCCTTGAGGATCAGAGAAGACCCACATAGGCACATATAGAACTTTTTTACTTTCACTTCTTAATATTTGTAAGGGAAACTTGGATGAATCTACAGTGGGGGGAAAAAGACATAACGGAAGGCATTGTTTCCCTTGGCCTTTGCAAAAAAACAGAAACTGCAGTAAAGACAGCCAAAACTATTTTGTAAGTTTTCATGATGTTATTCCGAAGCTGTCAACAGAAACATAGAATGACTAGCTCTTAATGTTATATAATATTTTCATGTGGCATATCCGTTACGATGCTTTTGGGCTGATCAAGCCGTTGTATGATCTTTTGAAATATTGAAAGATTAGCTCTTAATAGTGCCGATATATTGTAATCCCTACTTTGCGCTGTAGATGGTGAATCCACTCCTATGATGTTGGGGGTGATCAGGCCACTTATATGTTCTTCTTGAATCTTTTTGGTTATGGTATTTCATTCGAAGAAAGTTTCTCGTCAAATCGTGTCCTTGAAATCTTGTTTTATCTTTCATTAGATTTTTAGGATTTCATGAGGAGTCAGAAATTCCAAAATCCTGTCGAAGTGCATTTGACGTTACCTGCCTCCACATGGAAGAAAGGTTGACATATTCTGGGACCGAGCAGGTGATTTCTAAATTTTAACTTGCTAAACCAATTGATAACAATTTATTGTTCTCTTGGAGGATGATTGATACGATTCTGTCCACAGGACATGGTGACTGTTGGCTGTTGCACCAGGAAGTAGAAGTGGAATTCCCAAATGGCCTACCTACTGAAAACCACAGAGCAACTCTATTGGAATGTGGAAAGACCAAGGATGGAAAGACTACCCCAGCAATGGACTACCCCAGCAATGGCTCTTACTGTTGGGATCCCTGCAGCCATTAGAGCTATGGTATTTACTTGTTTTGATTCTCTCTCATATTGTTCTCTTGGAGGATGATTGATATGATTCTGTCCACAGGACATGGTGCTGTTGGCTGTTGCACCAGGAAGTAGAAGTGGATTTCCCAAATGGCCTACCTACTAAAAACCACAGAGCAACTCTATTGGAATGTGGAAAGACCAAGGATGGAAAGACTACCCCAGCAATGGCTCTTACTGTTGGGATCCCTGCAGCCATTGGAGCTATGGTATTTACTTGTTTTGATTCTCTCTCATTTAATACATCACAACATGGAAATTATTGGTGGAATGACATTATGTATTTCTATCTGAACAGCTCTTGCTCTGGAAAAAGATCCAAACAAAGGGTATCTTAAGGCCCATTGATCCTGAAATTTATGTGCCAGGTATGCCCTGTTTGGCTTTCTTTTTCCATTGTGGTGTTTGTTCTTATGGTAGTTGACCATTTCCCATGAAAACCACTCCATACAAAATGCTTGTTTTCACTAAAGTTTAGCTTTTCAAGTGTTTGGTTACATAGATTTAGATTCATGACCCTTGTTATACATGCTCTTTCCTATTTGAGATGGTCAATATGATCCAATTTTTCAATGGAAAAATGAGACTATGGAAACCACATTATACCTCAACTATCCTTCTATTACACTATTCGTCACCTCTATTAGAAATTCGTAGACCTTCTCCTGATTGACTTGGTCTGGAATCTGATTCAATGCAAGGTCCTTTTTCTACTTTTGTGTACGCATAGACACACAGTGATTAATAATGTGCATAGGAGAAGTTGTGCACACATTTGGGAGAGAGAGTTTGTGGAGAGATTTGAATCTACCCGTTAGGCTAAGAAACCAATCATGCAAGCACATTTGGTTTTCGAAAAAAGTTTATCAATAAAATGACTGCCACTTTACGAGTTAGTGCATGCATAAATCAAATATTCACCATTTGATGAATAGTTTGAATATATTGACGGAACCGACAAGCTTTAGCAAGGCATTCGTGAGGCAGTTCCCAACGTGCCGTGCAGACCTCATCCTACACACCATTTACCATGAATGCAACAATATCATAGATTCAATTTCCCTCGGAACGATTTGGTTGAGAGAGAATCAAATATATTGTTTCCATAGAGAGTTCAGCCATTCCAGTTCTTGTTTAGCTTGGCAATAAGTTGACCTTTTAACATAGCATTGAGTTTGTTCGTTTATACTGTCGAATCATACCCGATGCTTTGTCCCCAAACATGCATATAATGGATGCCGTAGTATATGATTTATAGTTGATTTTGTCTTTATACTGTTAGCACATCATAAACTCCCCTGAAGTTTATTAAAATTAGTTATTTTGTGTGAACGCAGTGCTGGATATTTTGGAGGCTTATGACCTAAAGTTACTGGAGAATATGGATTAATTCAGAAATGTGCAATCTTACGCGTCCATCGTATTTTTAGCTGGTTCATTCTTTGTAAATTATGAACACTTGAGTCTGTTATCAGCACCAGTCCAATTCGGATCATAATAATGTATTTCGTGCCATGAATCAAGGAACATGGGATATTTCCAATAAAAACAGCTGCTCTGGCTGACAATTCTGAAAACTGGCTCTATATTATCATTTATCATGGCTTGCTAAAAGTTGTAACGGGAGAAACATTTGAAATGTAAGCAAATATTTACACAATTACACTAAAAAATGGTGAAGAGTTGAAAAATACTGCATTCCTCAAAATAGGAGAAAAATGCCTCACATGCTTTAAAGAAATTGAAAATTACGGTGCATGCTAAACTCACATAAATTTCTTGCACAAGCAATCCTTCACAACAAAAATTAGCAGGTTTTTATCCCTACACTACATACCTACCTTTGATGGGCTTATGGAGGAGGAACTAGAGAAAGGATCCCTTGCTCCGTAGTTTCGAGGTCGTCCAAGACCAGAATGGAAAGAATTCTGACTCTTTTCAGGTCAAACGATTGATTGGTGTCTGCAGCCATCACCAAAGGAACGAAGGCTAGCTCACTGCCCTCTTAAGTTAAGAATGAATTGACACCGCACCCTAACCCTCTGGTCACTTCACTTGCAACTTGTAAGTCTAAAAAATTAAAAGGAAAACGATGAATATGTCTCTTTCATTTTAGAATGTGTTTTAAATTTTTCACAAACATTGACAGAGTTGCATGAGTCAAAAATTGAAGAACGGGATTCTTTAGTAGTTAAAACTCGGTTGTCGAGCACAGTGTTTAAGGGCAAGGACCTCGATTATAACTTTGAAACGCATATCCATCTTCGATGTTGCTCTTGAGCCGCTAGTACCAGTCTTCCAACAGTATTGGCACAAAAAATTGGTCATCCATAACAAAAAAATCATCAAAATTTCCTCATGAATTTGTTCACGATGTTTAGAACTCCATGCAAAAAGTTTCATGTTCTTGGATGAAAAGTCTCTACCTCCTCAATTTTTTTTAAAAAAATAATATTTTTACACAAATAACGTATGTTTTACTTTCTTCTTTTCATTAAAATCAATATTTTAGAATTTATATCCATTTATAATTTAAAAGTTGTTGGTGAATGTGTGGATAAAAGTGGATTTTAAGTTGTGGGTCCTATGACATGTGTGGATAAAAATTATATTTGACCTTATGAAATTATAATTTAATCAACCCCAAAATGTGCTAAGACAACTTAGTTGAAACAAATTGGTGATCCGTATGAAATTTTGCTCAAAATATGGTAACCAATAGTTTTTTTTTACCCTTTTAACTTATTTTAATCAGATTATAAAAAGAAATCAAAATACTGTTTCAAATATTTGAAATTGATATATATACATACATATACATACATACATATATACATATGTACATATATATTAATAAAAATATCCGTTACAAAGGAACCCAAATCATCCAGAAATCAAAGGCGGGAAAGGAGCAACGGTAATTTTTTTATTTTATAAATACCCACACAGATTGCCATTAGAGATCACTGCTCTTTCTCCGCCGCTGCAGAATTCATCCAGGAAATCAAGGGCGCCAAAGTAGCAACGGTAAATTTTTTTTTATAGAGATGACTGCACCTTCTCCTCCGCCGCAAAGAATTGATCAAGGCGTGCAATGGACGAGTTATACTCACAGTTACTGGCCGTCGGAAATAAAACGATGCCAAACTTCTCCACCGGCCTTTCTCCACCGCTGAGTTCATTCTGCACCGCCGGTAGACGAGTTATATTCTTGTGAGTAATTCAACAAAGAGGTCAGTTGCTTCTATCCGTTAGTTTTATAATTGTGCCATTTCATGTTTTCTTTCAATTTCTATCTGATTTTAGGGTTGCCAAACCCATATCAATTTTCTTTGAATTGTGTATTTTCTTGATTTTCTTTTCATAAGTTTTTGGAATTATTTGGTTCTTGATTTTCTTTTCATTATTCGTTCGGGGTTGCAAGACCACCCGTATCAATTTTCTTGCAATTTTGTGTGGGTTCTTGATGTTCCTTTCCAGATAATACGCTAAAATCGTTAGCCTTTTCTATTTTTCGAGATTATATTTTCTCGATACGCTAAGATTGTTTGGAATTATTGTAGAATCTTGCAGGTTTGCTTCATCATTTTCGCATTTCTCTTTTGGTTTTTTTATTTTTCCTCTATTCTTGATAATATATCGACATTGTATACATGAATGGTTGGATATCCATTTATCTTATCTTGATTCTGGATTTTATTGTTGCTGAACATAATATGTTTATCTTTTTCAGTTTTGAGTAGTTTCTTTATTTTTTTAATCAAATTCCTATGTGGTTCTTGCTTTGATTGTTAGATGCATTAGAATGTTTTGAGTTTTATACATGGTTCTATTTGAATTGTGCATTAGAATGTATGATTCCTATGTATGATTTTGATTTTACGTTACCTCTGGTTTTGTTTGTTTTAGTTCTTGATTTTATTTTTATGATTTTGATTTTGATTCCTTAGATTCTTTTCTTTTTTTTTTTTTCTTTTTATAATTGTTGATTGTAACGAGGGATTAATAGTTTTCTTGTGTCTTTTGTTGTCCGTGGATTTAATTTGGTTGCATTTACTTTGTAATTGCTTATCATTGTAATTTTTGTTTTCGAATGCTTTGAATTAATATACAAATAACTTCGTATACTTTGGATTGTTGCCTATTTTGAATTTCTCTATGTTGTTGAGTTTTGTTATGTACTAGTGATTTAAGTGGATATAATTTCGTTTTAGTATTGATTTATATGGTTTTGTTTTGGTTTGCTTGAATCAATTGATATTTTATACTTTGTTATTGTTGCCCATTTGAATTTTTCTATGTTGTTGAGTTTGTTGTGTTTTCCATAGATTTAACTTGGTTTCATTACTAAGTGATGGTTTATTTAGATGATTCATTGTGGTTTTTGTTTTCTAGCATTTTGAATCAATAAGCAAATAAACATTTTATATTGTGAGTTGACCATTTTGAGTTTCTTTAGTGTTGTAAGTTGTGATTTATTTAGGTTGTCCGGTGATTACTTAGTTATTGTTCATTTTGATGATTAATTCATTGTGGATCTTTTTTTCAATGTATTTGGTTAGCTACTTGGCTTTTGTTGAATCAATATACAAATAATCGTTTCTACTTTGGATTGTTGTCCATTTTGAGTTTATATACATTTTTGAGTTGTGTTTTGTTGCCCCGTGAATTTAACTTGGTTGTATTTGCATAGTGATTGTTCAATTTGATGATCAATTTGTAGTAGATTTTGTTTTTCAATGTATGGCTAGCTTTTTGATAATATATACAAATTTCCTTCTACACTTTGGATTCTTGCTCATTTTGATTTCTTTATATTGTTTAGTTGTGTTGTGTTGCTCATAGGTTCAATTTCGTTCCATTTACATACATATTGTTTATTTTGATTATTGATTTATTGTGGATTTTTTTTTTTTTTTTTTTTTTTTGTTTTTTTTTTTTTGAATAATTCTAGTTTTGTTTTCCCATACTTTGTTTACATTAGAATAAATTTCATTTTCTGTTATTTGAATTCTATTTTGATATTATTACTCTGTTTGAAAATGAAATTTCTATTGTTATTTTTGTGATTATTATTGTTGCGGGGGAAAGAAAATCTATTGCAATTTTGTCATCGTATTTTTCCAATGTAAATTTTTCTTAATAGAGATTATCAGTAGAAATGGTGATTTTTTGATCGTCAACACTTGATCAGGTTAGTAATTAATACTTAATTATAACATTTTTGAGCTTGTTGTATTGTTACAACTTATTTTTTTCATGTAGATTTTAGAGTTATAAAACCCTATAGAATGTATTGTGTGTACTTCAATTTAGAGTTTTTATTTTTTAATTTTGCACTTTGATGTCTTGATTAGTTAAGTTAATTAATTTTATGAATCACATCTTTATAAGTTAATTCTTTTTGTTTTACTTCTTGTGTGTGAAGCAAGTGTCATTTTTTTTTGGAATATTGTCAATATGCGTGGCTTTGATATACTTGGAGTATTTGGAGCATATTCTTCCTCAAGCACAAAAAAAGAATTCTTCCTCATCGAAATCGTGAGTTAGAAAAGAATTGCAAATGTCATTTTTTTCTTAGAATAATGATAGTATGTGTGTGTTGTTTGATGCACTTCAATTACTTATATAATTACTTATATGGTGTTTGTGTTTGTTTTCAGAGTTACAACTAGGATTGGGATTTCTTTTTGTTTCAACAATTACTTATTTCAAGATACTTATTACACAATGAAAAGTCGTCATTCTCCGAAAGTGGAAAATATGGATGCTCGCATGCAATTAAGGATTGATTTATCAGGTACACATTCTTTTAATCTTTCTTTTCCTTTTCAATCTTCATATGTTTGTGTAAATTTCTGAAGGCATATATGTTTGTTCTAGTTTTCATATATGCTAGTGTTTTAAGAAAAATTCTCCTATTATAAAATTTTAAAAACACATTATTTTTATTTATAATCTATATTTCAATTTTTCATTTGAAAACAATATTTTTACTCGAGAATCATATGTGCTACCAAATGTTATTTCATCATTTTCATTAAAGTCAATATTTTACACTCATTTTATAATTTTTTTTTTAAGAAAAATACTTTACTTTCATATAAAATTAATTTTTCATTGAAAAACAACATTTTTACATGAGATAACATTGTGTAATATGTTACTTCCTTATTTTCATTAAAATCAATATTTTACAATTTATCTCTTTTTATATATTTTTTTTAAAAAAATATATTTTTTATTTAAATTTAATATTTGATTTTTCATTTACAAACAATATTTTTACATGTTACTAGGACATTTCATGAAAACCAATATTTAAAAATTTATCTCATCTTTTGATTTTTAAAAATACACTACTTTCATTTAAAATCAATATTTTAATTTTTCATTCAAAAATAAAATTTTACATTGATTGTTTATATTACTTCTTCATTTTCATTAAAGTTAATATTTTAATATAAAAATTTCCTTTTATAATTTTTTTAAAAATTACATTATTTTCGTTTAAAATTCAAATTTAAATTTTCATTTGAAAACAACATATTTACACACCATATATGTATACTTCTCCATTTTCGTTAATATTTTACAATTCATCTCATTTTATAATTTTTTAAAAATACATTATTTTCATTTAAAATCTATATTTAAAATTTTCATTTTAAAACATTTTTACAATATGTTGATTCTTCATTTTCATTAAAATCAATATTTTAGATTTTATCTCCTCTTATAATTTTTTAAAAATACATGTTACTTCATTATTTTCATTAAAATCAATATTTTTTTTAAAATACATTACTTTAATTTAAAATCAATGTTTTAATATTTCATTTGAAAACATCATATGACCCAACCCGATCATATACCTTCATCATTTTCATTAAATCAACACTCTACAATTTATCTCATTCTATAATTTTTTTAAAAATATATTATTTTCATTTAATATCAATATTTTTAATTTTCATTTGAAAACAATATTTTTACACGGATGGGTAACATATGTATTTCCATATGATACTTCCTAATTTTTATTAAAATTAAAATTTTATAATTTATCATATTTCTAAAAATACATCATTTTCTTTCAAACTCAATTTTTTATTTGAAAACAACATTTTACACAAGTATTATATGTGTTACCATATATCTTCCTCATTTTCAATAATATTATTTTCATCCACAAATCAATATATTTTTAAAAAATATATTATAATTTCAATTTATTTTTAAAAATATATTATTTTCATCCACAAATCAATATATTTCATATTTTCATTTGAAAATAACACTCGAATAACACTTACTTTTATTTTTATTAATATTTTTCAATTTATTTATTTTAAAAAAATAAATTATTTTAATCTAAAATCAATATTTCAAATTTTCATTTCAAAACAATATTTTCATCATTTTCATTAAAGTCAATATATTACACTCATTTTATTTTTTTTTTTAAAAAAACAATTTACTTTCATTTAAAATTAATTTTTCATTTGAAAACAACATTTTTACACGAATAACTATGTGTAATATGTTATTTCTTTATTTTCATTAAAATCAATATTTTACAATTTATCTCCTTTTATATTGTTTTTTAAAAATACATTTTTTATTTATATTTAATTTTTAATTTTTCATTTACAAACAATATTTTTACATTTTACTAGGACATTTTCATGAAAACCAATATTTAAAAATTTATCTCATCTTTTGATTTTTAAAAATACATTACTTTCATTTAAAATCAATATTTTAATTTTTCATTCGAAAATAAAATTTTACATCGATAACATATGTTACTTCTTCATTTTCATTAAAGTTAATATTTTAATATAAACATTTCCTTTTTTAATTTTTTTTATTTTTAAAAAAATTACATTATTTTCGCTTAAAATTCAAATTTTAATTTTAATTTGAAAACAACATATTTACACACCATATATATTATACTTTTCCATTTTCATTAATATTTTACCATTCATCTCATTTTATAATTTTATAAAAAATACATTATTTTTATTTAAAATCTATATTTAAAACTTTCATTTAAAACATTTTTACAATATGCAACATTCTTCATTTTCATTAAAATCAATATTTTAGAATTTATCTCTTCTTATAATTTTTCTAAAAATACATGTTACTTCCTTATTTTCATTAAAATCAAAAAAAATTTAAAAATACATTACTTTAATTTAAAATCAATGTTTTAATATTTCATTTGAAAACATCATATGATTGACCGACGCGGTCATATGCCTTCATCATTTTCATTAATCATTTTCATTAAATCAACACTCTACAATTTAACTCATTCTATAATTTTTTTAAAAATATATTATTTTCATTTAATATCAATATTTTTTAATTTTTATTTGAAAACAATATTTTTTACGGATAGGTAACATATGTATTATACCATATGATACTTCCTAATTTTTATTAAAATTAATATTTTATAATTTATCTTATTTTATCATATTTCTAAAAATACATCATTTTCTTTCAAACTCAATTTTTTATTTGAAAACAACATTTTACACGAGTATTATATGTGTTACCATATATCTTCCTCATTTCATTAATATATTACTATTTATTTCATTTATTAATTTCTTAAAAATATATTATTTTCATCTACAAATCAATATATTTCATATTTTCATTTGAAAATAACACTCTTACTTGAGTAAGATATGTTACTTCTTTATTTTTATTAATATTTTTCAATTTATTTATTTTTAAAAAAAATTATTTTAATTTAAAATTAATATTTAAAATTTTCATTTCAAAACAATATTTTCATCATTTTCATTAAAGTCAATTTTTACACTCATTTTATAATTTTAAAAAAAAAATACTTTACTTTCATTTAAAATTAATTTTTCATTTGAAAAGTAATATGTTACTTCCTTATTTCCATTAAAATCAATATTTTTCAATTTATCTCCATTAAATATATTTTTTTAAAATTTATCTCCTTTTTATATTTTTTAAATTTAATATTTAATATTTCATTTACAAACAATATTTTTACATGTTACTCATTTTCATTAAACCAATATTTAAGAATTTATCTCATCTTTTGATTTTTTAAAATATATTACTTTCATTTAAAATCAATATTTTAATTTTTCATTCGAAAATAAAATTTTACATCGATAACATATGTTACTTCATTTTCATTAAAGTTAATATTTTAATATAAACATTCCCTTTTATAATTTTATTTTCGTTTAAAATTCAAATTTTCATTTGAAAACAAATACACACCATATGTATGTTATACTTTCCTATTTTCGTTAATATTTTACCATTCATCTCATTTTATAAATTTTTTAAAAATATATTATTTTCATTTAAAATCTATATTTAAATTTATAATATGTGATTCTTCATTTTCATTAAAATCAATATTTTTTAAAATTACATGTTACTTCCTTATTTTCTAAAAATCAATATTTTTTAAAAATACATTACTTTAATTTAAAATCAATGTTTTAATATTTCATTTGAAAACATCATATGAGACCCGGTCTATACCTTCATCATTTTTATTAAATCAACAGTCTACAATTTATCTCATTCTATAATTTTTTTTAAAATATATTATTTTCATTTAATATCAATATTTATTAATTTTCATTTGAAAACGATATTTTTACACGGGTGGGTATGTCCATATGATACTTCCTAATTTCAATTAAAATTAATATTTTACAATTTATCATATTTTATCATATTTCTAAAAATACATCATTTTCATTCAAACTCAATTTTTTATTTGAAAACAACATTTTACACGAGTATTATATGTGTTACCATATCTTCCTCATTTTCATTAATATATTACTATTTATTTCATTTTATAATTTTTTTAAAATATATTATTTCCATCCACAAATCAATATATTTCATATTTTCATTTGAAATAACACTCTTAATCGAGTAACATATGTTACTTCTTTATTTTTATTAATATTTTTCAATTTATCTATTTAAAAAAATAATTTTTTTTATTAATTTAAAATCAATATTTCAAATTTTCATTTCAAAACAATATTTTTACCTGGATTATATGTGCTACCAAATGTAATTCATCATTTTCATTAAAGTCAATATTTTACACTCATTTTATGATTTTTTTTTTTAAAAAAACACTTTACTTTCACTTAAAATTAATTTTTCATTTTAAAAATAACATTTTTTACGGATAATATTGTGTAATATATTACTTCCTTATTTCTATTAAAATCAATATTTTACAATTTATTCCTTTTTATATTTTTTTTTAAAAATACATTTTTATTTATATTTAATATTTAATTTTTCATTTACAAACAATATTTTTATATGTTACTTCCTCATTTTTATTAAAACCAATATTTAAAAATTTATCGCATCTTTTGATTTTTAAAAATACATTATTTTCATCAAAATTTTACATCGATAACATATGTTACTTCTTCATTTTCATTAAAGTTAATATTTTAATATAAACATTTCCTTAATTACATTATTTTCGTTTAAAATTCAAATTTAAATTTTCATTTGAAAGCAACATATTTACACACCATATATAACTACTTCTCCATTTTCGTTAATATTTTACAATTCATCTCATTTTTATACTTTTTTAAAAAATACATTATTTTTATTTTCAATCTATATTTAAAATTTTCATTTTAAAATATTTTTACAATATCACATTCTTCATTTTCATTAAAATCAATATTTTAAAATTTATCTCCTCTTATAATTTTTCTAAAAATAATGTTACTTCCTTATTTTCATTAAAATCAATATTTTTAAAAATAAATTGCTTTAATTTAAAATCAATGTTTTTAATATTTCATTTGAAAACATCATATGACCCGACCTACAATTTTCATTAATCATTTTCATTAAATCAACACTCTACAATTTGTCTCATTCTATAATTTTTGTAATTCTATAATTTTTATATAAAATATATTATTTTCATTTTTATAATTTTTTTTGTACTTCTTTATTTTTATTAATATTTTTCAACTTATCTATTTTTAGAAATTAAATTATTTTAATTTAAAAGCAATATTTCAAATTTTCATTTCAAAACAATATTTTTACACATATAGTATATATCGTATGTAATACTTCCTCATTTTCATTAACTGAAATATTTTAAAATTCTTATATTTTGTTTTAGAAAATTCATTACTCTCATTTAAAATCTTCTTTTAAAAAGATATTTTTACACGGGTAATAAAATACATATTCTTTATCATTATTAATAATGTATTTTATAATATATCTTCTTTTATAATTTCTTAAAAAATATATTATTTTCATTTAAAATCAAATTTTTTAAATTTTACTTGAAAATTACATTTTCATACGGAAAAAAACATGTTACTTCCTAATTTTTATTATTATATTACAATTTATTTTATTTTATAATTTTTTAAAATTCATTAATTTCATCTAAACTAAATATTTCAATTTTTCATTTACAAAGAGTTAACATATGTTAGAATTTATCTCCTCTTATAATTTTTTTATAAAAATATACATTACTTTCATTTCAAATAAATATTTCAACTTTTCATTTTAAAATAATATTTTTTTACGGATAACATATATGTGTGGGTAATATGTTCATACTTTACTTCCTCATTTTCATTAATATTTTACAATTAATTTTATTTTATATATTTTTGAAAAATATATTATTTTAACTTAAAATTAATATTTCAGTTTTTCATTTACAAGCAACATATTTACAAAGGTAACATATATGTGTGTTACCATATTTTACTCACTCGCTTTTATAAATCAAAATTTTACAATTCATCTTTTTCATTTACAAGCAACATTTTCATTTACAATACTTTATTTTCATTTAAAATCAGATTTGTTTATTTTTTCATTTACAAACAACATTTTATACGAGGTTTCATATGTTATTTCCTATTTTTTATTAAAATAAATATTTTAGGATTTATCTCATTTTTTTAATTTCTTAAAAAATAAATTATTTTTATTTAAAGTCAATATTTCAAATTTTCATTTTGAATTACACTTGAAAAATCAATCTTTAGAATTGATCTCTTCTTTTAAATCAATATGCCAACATTTCATTTAAAATTTTCTATGTCACTTCCTCATCAAATGTTGCTTCTTTATTTTCATTAAAATCAATATTTTAGAATTTATCTCCTCTTTTAATTTTTTTAAAAATACATTATCTCCTTTTAATAATTTTTAAAAAAAATTACATTACTTTCATTTAAAATTAATACTTCAATATTTCATTTAAAACAATATTTTTACACGGGTAACATATGTGTGGTACCTTCTTCATTTTCATTAAAATCATACTTTACAATTTATTTTTTCTATAATTTTTTAATAATATATTATTTTCATTTAAGATATTTAAATTTTCAATAGAAAACAACATATTACACATATTATATGTACTTCATCATTTTCATTAATATTTTACAATTTTATCTTAATTTATAATTTTTATTTATAATCTATATTTAAAATTTCTTTTTAAAATATTTTTAGAAGGATAACATATGTGTAACCATGTGTTATCATAATAATCAATATTTAAAATTTATGTCATCTTATTACTTTTTCTAAAAATATATATTTTACTTCCTCGTTTTCATTAAAATCAATACTTTACAAATGATCTATTTCTATAATTTTTTTTAAAAACATATTATTTTCATTTAAAATCAATATTTTATAATTTTCTTTTGAAAAGAACATTTCTACACGTGTAAAATATATGTTAATACTTATGTTACTTCCTCATTTTCTAATATATTTTACAATTTTATCTGATTTTATAATTTTTCATAAAATACATTATTTTTATTTAAATTCTATATTTGAAATTTTCATTTTATAATATTTTTACAAAGTTAGCATATGTATTATCTTACGTTGCTTTCTCATTTTCATTAAATTAATATTTTAGAATTTATCTAATCATATAATTTTTAGAATTTATCTCCTCAAAAAACGTGTTACAAATATTTCAAATATACATACATATATAATGATAACCCAAGAATAACTAACCAAGAGGGGTGAATTGGTTTTCTCAAACTTTTTCGAAAAATATTCTTAAAAATGAAATTTAAGAAATAAAATTGATTCACTCAAACATAAGCACAATATAAGTAAATAAAGAGAAGAGAGAGTGCAAAGCGATTTTTATGGAGGTTCGATCCAACCAATGATCTACGTCCCCGTTACCAAGCTCTCCAACACGAGCACGGCCTTTCCACTACTTTGATTGACTTATGGTGCAATCCAAACCCTTACAATGTATCCGGTGACTTACAAACAAAGAGCACCGATCCTTATACAATATTGAGCTTTTCACGGGACCTCAATATGACCCAAATATATGAAGAAATTGATTTGAGTATTTCTCTCTAGATGAATGATAGATACAAGTTTAGTTCTAAGAGAGACTAACACTTTAATGAATAGCAATGAATAAGGAAAGCTCAAGTGTTAGATGAAAAACTTTGTTGAGAAAGATGAATCAAAGGTTTGATTTAATCAAACAAAGTTTTTCAATATGAGATATTGAAGATATAAATACAATGAAGCTTTGGATGAAGTTTTTCAATATGATTCTCTCTATAAATGCTCTTGTAAGTGTTGTTGAATGATAATAAATGAAGTGGTATTTATAGAGATGAATTTTCGTCAATTCTGTCAGACGGATGACCCAAACGGATGACCAAGCGGTCGACCGTTTACTTAGTCGAAACTAAGCCGTTGGGCGAAAAAAAATCGAACGGACACTTTTGGAGAAGGACGACCAACCCGGTCGACCGGTTCATCCAAGCAGTCGACCGTTTGAACTCTGTTCAAACGGATGACCAAAAGCGGTTGACCGTTTGCAGTTTTAAAAACTTGATTTTTGACTTTGATAAAAGTATTTTATGCAATGATAATGACATATATTTTGTGCAAAAAAAAATTTTGAGCTTTCATTTATTTAATTGCTAAGGATTAAAGAGTTAATACCTTTACAATTTTATCTAAAAAATCTATTCTTCAATCTTGATCTTCAAATCTTGAATTTCGGCGGATCTTGAGATGCTTGAACTCTTGAATTGATTTTGACTTTGAACTTGTCATTGTATGAGAGTTCGATTTGTAGCGCTTTGAATTTTGCTTGAAAATAAAATGTTAGAAAACATAACCAATTTGTTTGTAATAATCAAAACATTAAGGTTTAAAGTTAACCATAGGTCAACAATTTCCCCCTTTTTGATTATGACAAACAATGTGAGAATATATGATAATAATATACAATAAAACATATATATTCCCCCTTTATTTTTCAAGTAAACATGATTTCAAGTAAAGCATATATATTCATTTGATTTGCCAATTTTATTACATGATATCGATTCCATTTAATCCATCACATTACATATTTCATGCCAAGTTTATCAAATCACGTATTCATGCCAAATTCATCACATTACGTATTTCATATATTTGATCACCTATTTATTTTCCCCCTTTTGGCATAAACAAAAAGGCAAAAGATAAAACATTAAGGTTTAAACGAAATAACATATGCCAATCATTGATAAACTTAAAATTGAAAAACAAGCATAATTTCATAAAATAAAGATAGAACATAGACTTCGTGTCAAAAAAAAACATAGCTACAAAAAAACAAAAGTAATAAATAGACTAAGGCTCGGGCGGTGTGGAGGAAGCACGGCGGCATCGAGGCGGGAGTGAAGATCATGAAGCAGCGATGTCGTCATATCTCTGCAACCGAGTCTTTGGAGAGTCCCCATGGTATGGTGCGGGCCCTCGATCAAGTAGTAAGAGAGTCGATCCGGCCGTTAAGAAGATTAAACCGGTCCTCGTTGAGGCCGGAGGTGGAGGACGACGGCCTTTGAGATGATCGGGGTCGTCGTGTGAGGCGAGCATCTTGGCATTGCCACCTTCGTCCATTTCTTCCTCATCCTCAAATGGCAAAGTCGAGGGGCCGGACTCATCGTCAAATCCTTGGATTTTGCCACCCATTGCCCATTTTCCTTGACGATTTTCATACGACGAAGGGTAAGAATATTTATGGTGTCGGTGGGTTTGGGAAGAGTGGCAACAGCGTTCACGGTAAGGAAACTTCAAAATGTTGAAAGATCTTAGTGAGAAACATTCAGTAGGGAAGTCCCCTTAGGCCTAGTGCCGCTAAGGACGGATGACATGTGTTGGATCATTATGTATGGAAAATCAAGTTTCGCCCACGGAGGATAGAGTCGAGAAGAAAGACATCATAGTGATTAACCTCATCTAAGTGGCCTTTACGAGGAACAATAATATGTGCGATGATGTTATGGAGGACACGACACGGAAGAGTGAGTTGGTTCGTGCGAAGACGTCACGGCGACCTCAAATTGCTTGCGGTGACACGACAACAAGCCTCGATTGGGTCGTAATCTTGAGTATGAGGAATTGTTTTTGTGGTGTACATGCGAATACCTCCTTCCTCAAGATGAAGGATTGATCGAATTAAGTCCTTAGTGATGTTTATTTGTTTATTTCGAACTAAACAAGAAATTTTCGACCTTGGAGAGGAAGACATATCTTTATAGAAATCTTTGACAAGGGAAGGGTAAACTTTGTCATTCAATGTGAGAATACTAACCCAACCCATACCGTGAAAAGATCTTCTATATGAAAGGAAGGGCGTCAAAAGTAAAGAGGCAAGGTCTACGTTCTTACCAATGAGGACGGGACATTTGGCAATCCAATTTCAGGAGAATCCTCTTCTTGAGATGATGGAGTAGGTAGTCTTTCCCTCCTAGGACGTTTGGCCGCCATTTTCTGTCGAGGCATGGTGTGGAAAAGCGGATTTGGAGCCTAGGTTTTAGAGATCGTCCGTTTGGGTGGAATGGGTAGAATTTATGGACAAAAATTGGGGATCTTTCGATTTTTGGTGTAAAAGATGTGGGTTTTGTGATTTTGAGTGTAAAATTGAAAGATTTTAGGAGGATTGGTGAAATGGAAGAGATTGGGATTGAAAACCGAAGGTTCGCGAAGTTGGAATGAAGAAATTTGAAAAATTCCAACTTAAAAACCTGAATTCGGGCCGATACGGACGGACCGGAACATTCAAAGCGGTCGACCGTTTTGATCTAATTTTGAAGTTCAAAATCTCTGTTCGAGACGGACGAGAAGACGGATGAAATCTGGTCGTCCGTTTATATTAGGCGGACGTCCGTTTAATTTAAGCGGTTGACCGTTTAAACTTTTAATTTTGCAAAAGTTTACGGAAAGACGGATGATCAAGCGGTTTGAACAATTGTTCATCCGTTTGACATGAAACGGACGTCCGTTTTGATAAGCGGTCGTCCGTTTGGACTAGTTTGTAAAAATTTTTAAAAACAATACTGATTTGATCCGTTGACAAATGATTTTACAACATTTTGTCATATAAAATGCAATCAATCATAGGAAACATAAAGATTTAGTCACAAATTTCACATTCATCAATTATACCTAAACTTCGTCGAATGTAAGAAAATCTTTCGAGTGCTAAAGGTTTTGTGAGAATATCGGCCAATTGTTTTTCGGTGTTTACAAACTCCAAAGATATATCTCCCTTTTGTGCATGGTCTCGTAAAAGTGATGTCTAATTTCAATGTGTTTGATGCGAGAATGCAAAGCGGGATTTTTAGATAAGTTGATCGCACTTGTATTATCACACATAATAGGAACTTTTTCAAATAAAATGTGATAATCATTTAGAGTTTGCTTCATCCATAGGATTTGAGCACAACAACTAGCGGCGGAGATATATTCGGCCGGGCGGTTGACAAAACAACGGAATTTTGTTTCTTACTAAACCATGAAACTAAAGCAAAGCCTAAAAAATGGCACGTTCCACTAGTACTTTTACGATCAATTGTGCAACCGCCCAATCGGCATCCGAAAAGCTAAGTAAATCAAAATGAGTTTCTTTGGGATACCAAAGACCTAAAGATCTAGTTCCACTAAGATAACGGAAAATGCGTTTTACGGCACTAAGATGGGAATTTTAGGATTAGATTGATATCTAGCACATAAGCATACACTAAACATAATATCGGGTCTACTAGCGGTTAAATAAAGAAGGATCCGATCATACCTCGATATTTTGTTACATCAACGGAAGTACCTTGCTCGTCTTTATCTAGTTTGATTGATGAGCTCATTGGAGTGTTCATTGGCTTCAACTCTTCCATTTCAAACTTTTGAGCATATCCAAGATATACTTAGTTTGACTAATGAATATTCCATCATTGGATTGTTTGATTTGGAGACCAAGAAAGAACTTGAGTTCTCCCATCATACTCATCTCAAATTCCCTACTCATGCACTTAGAAAATTCTTCACATAGGGAAATGTTAGTAGCACCAAAAATAATATCATCAACATAAATTTGAACAACTATCATATCATTCTTTTGGTTTTTATAAATAATGTTGTATCCGCTTTACCCATTAAAAATCATTTGATAAGAGAAATTTACTCAATCTCTCATACCATGCTCTAGGAGCTTGTTTTAAACCATAAAGGGCTTTTCTAAGTTTGAAAACTTTGTCCGGATACTTGTGATTTTTAAAACCGGGTGGTTGCTCAACAAAAACTTCTTCTTGAATGACTCCATTCAAAATGCACTTTGACATCCATTTGAAAGAGAGTAAAATTCTTATGACATGCAAAAGCAAGAAGCATACTGAATTGACTCTAATCTAGCAACGGGGCAAAAGTTTCTTGAAATCGATACCTTCTTCTTGATTGTAACCTTGAGCCACTAATCTAGCTTTGTTACGCACAATTATGCCATTTTCATCTCTTTTGTTTGAAAAACCCATTTTGTGCCAATTACGGTTTGTGAATTTGGTCTAGCAACTAAATCCCAAACATGATTTCTTTCAAATTGATTTAGTTCTTCTTGCATAGCTAGAATCCAAAATTCATCAAACTCGGCTTCTTTAAAATTCTTTGGCTCGATTTGTGAAAGAAAAGCACAATTGTTATGAAAATTTCTAGAAGAATTTCTTGTACTTACCCTTTTGATGGATCACCAATGATGAGATCTTTTGGATGAGAAGGACAAACCTCCATTCTTTTGGTAATGAAGTGTTGAGATCTTCATGAGGTTCTTCTTCATTTTGTTGCATAGTTGTTTCCTCCTCATGTTGAATTTCAATGTTATTTGGATTCCCTTTGTCTTGATTTTGAACGCTTAGTTGCTCAAATGGGATTTCCAAATCTTCATCATCAATGACTTTTTCTTGCTCAATTGAGTTAGTTTCATCAAAAACAACATGCATGGATTCTTCAACTACTAAAGTTCTTTTGTTGAAAACTCTAAAAGCTTTGCTAGTAGATGAATACCCAAGAAAGATTCCAATATCGGATTTTGGATCAAATTTTCCCAAGTTTTCTTTTTTGTGTTTAAAATAAAGCACTTGCAACCAAAAACTTTAAAATATCCAATATTGGGAATTCTATTTTCCAAAGCTCATATGGAGTTTTGGTTTTCTTTCGACTTACCAAAACTCGATTTAAGATATAACATGAAGTGTTTACGGACTTCGGCCCAAAAGTATTTTGGTAAATTGTTTTCATTCAACATGGTGAGAGCCATTTCTTGCAATGTTCGATTCTTCCTTTCTACTACACCATTTTGTTGAGGAGTTCTAGGAGCCGAGAAATTATGTTCATATCCATTGGATTTGCAAAAATTATCAAAGGCTATATTTTCAAATTCTCCACCATGATCACTCCTAATTTTGGTAATGGTGTATCCTTTTTCATTTTGGACTCTTTTGCAAAAATGTTTAAATGCATTTAAGGCTTCATCTTTTAAATTCAAGAAAATGACCCAAGTATATCTTGAAAAATCATCAACAATAACAAATGCATAATGTTTTCCACTTAAACTAGCTGTTCTAGACGGTCCAAATAAGTCCATGTGGAGAAGTTGTAAAGGTCTTGAAGTAGAAGAGTGTTGTTTAAGTTTGAAAGAACTCTTTACTTGTTTTCCAAATTGACAAGCATCACAAATTTTATCTTTTCAAACTTTATATTTGGCAATCCTTTTACAAAAGTTGTTTTGGAGATTTTTGAAAGTAAGTCCATGCTAACATGACCTAATCTCCTATGCCATAACCAAGAATCATCCTTTATACTTGAAAGACATTTTATTTCCTTTTCAAGTTCAAATTCAATAGATATGATGTAAACATCTTTACTTGGCTCCCCATGAACAATACCTTTTAGATATAGCATCCTCAATGAGGCAATTGGAAGAATCAAATTTAATGAGGTAACCTTTATCACATAATTGACTTATGCTAAGCAAGTTATGTTTGAGGTTATCAACTAATAAAACATTTTCAATAGATGGAGAAGAACGATTACCAATATTTCCAATGCCTATGATTTTTCCTTTGGCATTGTCTCCAAAAGTCACATGACCTCCATCTTTTCTTTTGAAATTTGATAGCAAAGATCGATCTCCGTCATGTGTTTGAACACCCACTATCCAAGAACCAATTGCTCTTGACTTTTGTGGTACCTACAAAAATAATTTTAATTTTTGATTTTTGGTACCCACATAAGTTTGGGTCCTTGATAGTTAGAGCTTGTGGATTCTTTTATCCACTTGTGTTTCCTTTCAAAGAATAATTTCTTTTAGTTAAGCAATTATAAGCAACATGACCATCTTTCTTGCAAAAACTACATGTGATATTTTGTTGAGAAAAATTGGATGATTTTACAAAAATGGTTTCAAGGGATTTTTGTTTCAAGAGAGGTTTATATCCAATTCCCCCTTTGTTAAATACACATTTTTGCTCACCAAGCATTAATTCAAAATTTTTCTTTCCTTGGGTAAATTTGTGAACAATGCTTGTTAAATCAACCACTTTTTCTTTCAATAAAACATTTTCTTTAATTAAGGACTTATGATCATCTTTCTCTTTTTCAAAAGTCTTTTGAGCAATAAAAAGCTTCTTGACTACATTTTTCAACAAAGTGTGTTTATTGTTAAGAATGGAGTATTTTGACATAAGTTTCTCAAACTCTTCAAGAATTTCATCATAAGAAGAAGATAAGTCAATGTAAGAGTCATTGTTGTTTGTACTTACCTCATCCTCAATGGCCATGAAGCACATATTAGCAATTTCTTCTTGAATTTCATCTTCTTCTTGATCATCTTCATCACTATCATCCCATGTAGCTTGAAGTGCTTTCTTTTGATGAACTTCTTCTTGTTTGGACATTCGGTCCTCTTGTGACGGGTTTGTCGCTAATCGTAACATATGATCTTTTTATTCTTTTCTTCACTTTTGTCTTCTTTCTTTTGAAATCGCCTATTGTTTCGAAATCCTCTCCATTTCTTGACAAGAAGAACTAAGTCATCAAGTTCTTCATCACTCATGTTTGTATTGGAGGATCCTTCATCATTTGTTGATTTCAAAGCAATTTGCTTCTTGGGAAGCTCCTTCATCTCTTCTTTGCTTCTCCTCGTTTTCTCCTTTGTTTCGGCATTGTTGAGCTCATACGTCATCAATGTTCCATATAGCTCCTCCAATGGATAGGTGTTGATATCTTTTGTATTCTCTATCAACATCCTCAAGGAGTTCAATCTTCCGATAAAGACCTAAGCATTTTGCTCACAAGTTCACCGTTAGTAAACTTTCGATCAAAGCCCTTAAGGCCATTAATAATATCGGTGAAACGAGTAATCATATCAACAATAGGTTCATCTTGTTTCATAAAGAAATTTTCAAAATCTTTTGTCAAAAGATTTATTTTGGTTCTTTAACCTTGTTGGTACCTAAGTGAGTTATCTCTAATGCATGCCAAATATCATATCACGGAATCACATGTGCTATCTGATTAAACTCATTTTTGTCTAAAGCACAATAAAGTAAAATTTTGGCTCTAGCATTCAAAGACAACTTTCTTTTATCTTCTTCATCATATTCCTCTCTAGGCTTAGAAGTAGTTTGGTCCGGTTTATCATCAATTTTGATAATTTTGTAGGCACATATGGACCAAACTCAATGACTTCCCAAATGTTATAATCAATTGATTGAATATAGATCATCATTCTAGTTTTCCAATAATTGTAGTGGGAGCCATTAAAGAAAGGAGGACGATTTGTAGAATGACCCTCAAGGTTTTGAAAATTTTGGTTAGCCATTACTCAAGATTGTGAAATCAAAGAAAATGAGCACCAAGCTCGATACCAATTGATAACCCAAGAATAACTAACCAAGAGGGGGTGAATTGGTTTTCTCAAACTTTTTGAAAAATATTCTTAAAATGAAATTTAAGAAATAAAAATTGATTCACTCAAATATAAGCACAATATAAGTAAATAAAAGAGAAGAGAGAGTGCAACGATTTTTATGGAGGTTCGATCCAACCAATGATCTCGTCCCCGTTACCAAGCTCTCCAACACGAGCACGGCCTTTCCACTACTTTGATTGACTTATGGTGCAATCCAAACCCTTACAATGTATCCGGTGACTTACAAACAAGGAGCACCGATCCTTATACAATATTGAGCTTTTCACGGGACCTCAATATGACCCAAATATATGAAGAAATTGATTTGAGTATTTCTCTCTAGATGAATGATAGATACAAGTTTAGTTCTAAGAGAGACTAACACTTTAATGAATAGCAATGAATAAGGAAAGCTCAAGTGTTAGATGAAAACTTTGTTGAGAAAGATGAATCAAAGGTTTGATTTAATCAAACAAAGTTTTCAATATGAGATATTGAAGATATAAATACAATGAAGCTTTGGATGAAGTTTTTCAATATGATTCTCTCTATAAATGCTCTTGTAAGTGTTGTTGAATGATAATAAATGAAGTGGTATTTATAGAGATGAATTTTTCGTCAATTTCATCCAGACGGATGACCCAAACGGATGACCAAACGGTCGACCGTTTACTTAGTCGAAACTAGCCGTTGGAACTGAAAAAAAAAAATCGAACGGACACTTTTTGAGAAGGACGACCAACCGGTCGACCGGTTCATCCAACGGTCGACCGTTTGAACTCTCTTCAACGGATGACCAAAAGCAGTTGACCGTTTCTGCAGCTTTTTAAAACTTGATTTTGACTTTGATAAAAGTATTTTATGCAATGATAATGACATATATTTTGTGCAAAAAAATTTTGAGCTTTCATTTATTTAATTGCTAAGGATTAAAGAGTTAATACCTTTACAATTTTATCTAAAAAATCTATTCTTCAATCTTGATCTTCAAATCTTGAATTTCGGCGGATCTTGAGATGCTTGAACTCTTGAATTGATTTTGACTTTGAACTTGTCATTGTATGAGAGTTCGATTTGTAGCGCTTTGAATTTTGCTTGAAAATAAAATGTTAGAAAACATAACCAATTTGTTTGTAATAATCAAAACATTAAGGTTTAAAGTTAACCATAGGTCAACATATAATACATATGTGCATATATATTTGAGAAAGCAAGTCCAAATCATCCAGAAAATCAAAGACGCCAAGGTAGCAACGGTAATTTTTTTTTTTTACAAATACCCTTAGAGATTGCCATTAGAGATGAGTCCTTCTCCTCCGCCGCATAGAGTTCAGTATGGGCCGCATTGGACGAGTTATACACTGCTGAATTCATTCTACACCGCCGGTAGACAAAGAGTTCAGTTAGGTCAGTTGCTTCTATCTGTTTGTATTATAATTGTGCCATTTCATGTTTTCTTTCAATTTCTTTAGCCAAATTTTAAAATTATTGTATGATGCGATAATTTTTCCAGATTTTGTTTACTTCGTCTGTGCATTATTTTTCTTGGAATTGTGTGGGTAAGAGTTTGGAATTATTCGTTGAATTGTGCATGTTCTTGATTTTCTTTTCATAAGTTCTTGGAATTATGTGGTTCTTGTTTTTCTTTTTATTATTCGCTCGGGGTTGCGAAACCCATATCAATTTTCTTGGAATTTTGTGTGGGTTCTTGATGTTCCTTTCAAGATAATACGCTAAGATTGTTTGGAATTATTGTTGAATCTTGCAGGCTTGCTTATTTTGTGATTGTTTATCATTGTGATTGTTGTTTTCGAATGCTTTGAATTAATATACAAATCACCTCCCTCTTATACTTTAAATTGTTGCCCACTTTGAGTTTTTCTATGTTGTTGAGTTTTGTAGTGGTGCTAGTGGATTTAATTTGATTGCATTTTGATTATTGATTCATTGTTGTTTTGTTTTCCAATGTGTATGGTTTGGTTTGCTTTGAATCAATAAACAAATGCTATTTTATACTTTGTTATTGTTGCCCATTTGAATTTTTCTATATTGTTGAGTTCGTTGTACTTCCCATAGATTTAACTTGGTTTCATTTTCTAAGTGGTGGTTTATTTTGATGATTGATTCATAGTGGTTTTTGTTTTCTAGTATTTTGAATCACTATGCAAATAACCTTTTATTCTTTTGATGTTCGACCATTTTTGTTTCTTTATATTGTTGAGTTGAGATGTGTTGATTAGTGTTGCCCGTTGATTTATTTTTGTTGCATTTACTTAGTGAGTGTTCATTTTGATGATTAATTCATTGTGGGTCTTGTTTTCTAATATATTTGGTTATCTACTTGGCTTTTGTTGAATCAATATACAAATAATCGTTATCTACTTGGCTTGTTGATTTACTTGGTTCATTTACTTGGCTTGTTGATTTATTATCAATTGGTTGTAGATTTTTTACATAGTGATTGTTCAATTTGATTATCAATTTTATAGTAGATATTTTGATTTTTTCATATGTATACATAGGTTGGCAATTTGATTATTTTGATGATATATACAAATTTCGCCTTTTTTATAAATTTTGGATTCTTGCTCATTTTGATTTTCTTTATATTGTTTAGTTGTAATGTATTGCTTGTAGGTTCAATTTCGTTCCATTTACACACAGATTGTTCATTTTGATTATTGATTCATTGTGGATTTGATTTGATTTGATTTTTATTTTTTATTTTTTGATTTGATTAATTCTAGTTTTGTTTTCCTATACTTTGTTTACATTAGAATAAATTTCATTATCTGTTATTTGAATTCATATATTTCTATTGTTATTTTTATGATTATTATTGTTGCGGGGGAAAAAATCCATTGCAATCGTCGTATTAATATCTTTTTTTTTCATGTAAATTTTAGAGTTATAAAACCTTATAGAGTGTATTATGTTTAAGTCAATTTTGAGTTTTTATTTTTTAAGTTTTGCACTTTATTTTTGATTTTTTTGTGAAATCATGCGTGACTTTGTTTTATGAGCACTAATTCTTTGTTTTCATCCCGTGAGTTTATACTTGTTTGAGGTTGAAAAACATGACAAAATGATATGAAAAATTAGATTGTTTTGAAAAAATTATGAATATTTTGCAATTACTCTTATTTTGGCAAGTGAATCGGAAGGAAGAAATGTTTAATGCAACAACTACATCTTTCTTCGATCTCTTTCTATGGTTTGCATCAACCACGTCTTCAATAATAAGCTGAGTATATTTGAAAAAAAAAAAAAAAACTTGAGCTATAAGATGATGTTATCAAATAAATAATAACATTGCATATGCCTCATGCTTCTATTTCTAATTTATGAAGCGCTAGTTATGCGAGTGTGTTGCTTGATGCATTTCAATTACTTATGTGGTGTTTATGTTTGTTTTGAGTTAAACCAAGATTGGGATTTATTTTTGTTTCAACAACAACTTGTTTCAAGATACATATAATGAAAAGTTGCCATTCTCCAAAGTGAAAATGATGGACGCGCAGGTTAATAAGGATTAATTTATCAGGTGCACATTCCTTTAATCTTTTTTTCCTTTTTAGTCTTTTACGTGTTGTGAAAATTTCTAAAGCTGAAACCCGAAGCCCTATATGTTCTAATGTTTATATGGTATATGCTAGTGTTTTTTTTAAAAAAAAAAAAAAAAAAATCTCCTTTATAAAATTTTAAAAAACACATTATTTTCATTTTTCATTTAAAAATAATATTTTTACCCGATAATCATATGTGATACCATATGTTATTTTATCATTTTCATTAAAATTAATATTTTTACAATTTATCTCATTTTATAATTTAAAAAAAACAATTTACTATCTTTTAAAATTAATTTTTTATTTGAAAACAACATTTTTACACGGATAACATTGTGTAATATGTTACTTCCTTATTTTCATTAAAATCAATATTTTAACATTTATTACTTTCATTATTTTCAATATACATAATTTAAAAAAAAAATATTTTAAAAATACTTTATTATTTTTTTAAAAAATACATTATTTTCATTTAAAATCAAAATTTTCAAATTTTTACTTGAAAACTACATTTTTACACGGATAAAATATGTTATCATATGTTACTTCCTAATTTTTATTAATATTTTACAATTTATCTCATTTTATAATTTTTTTTCAAAATATATTAATTTCATCTAAACTCAATATTTCAATATTTCATTTAAAAACAAAAAAATATACAAATGTAACATATGGTACTTCTTTATTTTCATTAAAATTAATATTTTAGAATTTATCTTCTCTTACAATTCTATTTTTTTTAAATACATTAATTTTCATTTCAAAGCAATATTTCAACTTTTCAGTTGAAAAAAATATTTTTACATAGGTAAGATATGTGTTATATGTTATTATACTTTACTTCTTCATTTTTATTAATATTTTACAACTAATTTCATTTTATATATATTTTAAAAATACATTATTTTAACTTAAAATCAATATTTCAACTTTTCATTTAAAAACAATATTTTTACAATGGTAAAATATGTGTTTGTTACCATATTTTACTTACTCATTTTTATTAAAATCAATATTTTACAATTCATCTCCTTTTATATATATTTTTTATAAAATACATTATTTTTATTTAAAATCAATGTTTAATTTTTTATTTACAAACAATATTTTTACACGAGGTTCTATATGTTACTTCCTCATTTTCTTTAAAATAAGTATTTTTAGGATTTATCACTTTTTATAATTTTTTAATAATACATTATTTTTATTTAAAATCAATATTTCAAATTTTCATTTAAAAATATACTTGTACACGAGTATAACATATGTGCTTACTATTAATTCCTCATTTTCATGAAAATCAATCTTTTAGAATTAATCTCATCTTTTAGTTGTGAAAAATACATTACTTTCATTTAAAATCAATACGTCAATATTTCATTTAAAAATAAAATTTTACATCGGTAACATATGTTACTTTTTCATTTTCATTAAAATTAATATTTTAATGTATACCTCGCTTATAATTTTTTTTTAAATTAAATTATTTCATTTAAAATCAAATTTTCAAATTTTTCGTTTGAAAACAACATATATAAAATATGTGTGGTAATATATGTTATTATATGTCACTTTCTCATTTTCATAAATATTTTATAATTTATCTCAATTTATCATTTTTCAAAAAATACATTATTTTTATTTAAAATCTATTTTTAAAATTTTTGTTTTAAAATATTTTTACAAGGGTGATATGTGTTATTATATGTTGCTTCTTTATTTTCATTAAAATCAATATTTTAGAATTTATTTCCTCTTATAATTTTTCTAAAAATGCATTATGTCCTTTTGATAATTTTTTTTTTTTAAGATTACATTACTTTCATTTAAAATCAATATTTCAATATTTCATTTGAAACAATATTTTTATACGGGTAACGTATTTGTCACCATATACCTTATTTGTTTTTATTAAAATCAATACTTTACAATATACTTTCTTTCTATATTTTTTTTAAAATATATTATTTTCATTTAAGATCAATATTTTAAAATTTTTGATTGAAAACAACATATTTACACGTGTAAAATATACTTCCTCATTTTCATTAATATTTTATAATAAAAATACATTATTTTTATTTAATATCTTTGAAAAATACATTACTTTCATTTAAAATCAATATGTCAATATTTCATTTAAAAATAAAATTTTACATCGGTAACATATGTTACTTCTTCATGTATACCTCCATTTATAATTTTTTTTAAATTAAAATTATTTTCATTTAAAATCAAATTTTCAAATTTTCGTTTGAAAACAACATATATAAAAAATATGTGTGGTAATATATGTTACTATATGTCACTTTCTCATTTTCATAAATATTTTATAATCTATCTCAAATTATCATTTTCAAAAATACATTATTTTTATTTAAAATCTATTTTAAAATTTTTGTTTTAAAATATTTTTACAAGGGTGATATGTGTTATTATATGTTGCTTCTTTATTTTCATTAAAATCAATATTTTAGAATTTATTTCCTCTTATAATTTTTCTAAAAATGCATTATGTCCTTTTGATAATTTTTTTTTTTTGTAAGATTACACTACTTTCATTTAAAATTAATATTTCAATATTTCATTTGAAACAATATTTTTATACGGGCAACGTATTTGTCACCATATACCTTATTCGTTTTTATTAAAATCAATACTTTACAATATACTTCTTTCTATAATTTTTTTAAAATATATTATTTTTATTTAAGATCAATATTTTAAAATTTTCGATTGAAAACAACATATTTACACGCGTAAAATATGTGTGGTAATAAAACCATATGTTACTTACTCATTTTCATTAATATTTTATAATAAAAATACAATATTTTTTTTGTAATCTATGAAAAATACATTACTTTCATTTAAAATCAATATGTCAATATTTCATTTTTGAAAACAACATTTTTATACGGATAACATATGTGTCACCATATATACCTTCTTCGTTTTTATTAAAATCAATACTTTATAAATTACCTCTTTCTATAAGATTTTTAAAAACACATTATTTTCATTTAAAATCAATATTTTATAATTTTCATTTGAAAACAACATTTTTACACGTGTAAAATATGTGTGGTAATATATGTTAGCTTATGTAACTTCTTCATTTTCATTAATATTTTACAATTTTATCTGATTTTATAATTATTCATAAAATACATTATTTTCATTTTAAAATATTTTTACAAAGTTAGCATATGTATTTTACCATATGTTGTTTCCTTGTTTTTATTAAAATCAATATTTTAGAATTTATATCTCCTCATACAATTTTTCTAAAAATACATATGTTACAATTATTTGTTTAAAATCAATATTCTACAATTTATCTCCTCTTATAATTTTTTTTAAAAATACATTAACAATATTTTTACACGGGTAATATATGTATTACGAGCTCGGATCTCATGTCTCAAATACATGTCCCATTAAATTGTCTCCCAATGAAAACTTTACACATTAACAATAATAACAAGTGTGAATGTATTAAATGTTGTTCATAATAATCCATCATCTATTTATTTGATGAGATGTGTAATGTTTTCATTAGAGGAACGACTATTGAGACATGTATGTAGGACAACAGATTTGGACTCGTGTATTACTATATGTGTTATTAAATGATACTTCTTCATTTTCATTAAAATCAATATATTACAATTTATTTCTTTCTATGATTTTTTTTAAAAAAAAAATATATTACCTTCATTTAAACTCAAATTTTCAATTTTTCATTTACAAACAACATTTCTACATGAATAATATATGTGTTACCATATGTATCTTCCTCGTTTTCATTAATATTTTTCAATTTATCTCATTTTATAAATTTTTAAACATATATTATAATTTTTTCATTTACAAGGGATTATAATATATGTGTTGCTGTATATCACTTCCTTATTTTCACTAATATTTTAAAACTTATCTCATTTTATAAATTTTTAAAATATACATTATTTTTAAATCATATTTTTAGGCAATATTCTTCCTCATTTTCACTAATATTTTATGATCTCTCATTTTTTAATTTTTTAAAAGATTCATTAATTTTTTATTTAAAATCAATATTTCAAATTTACATTTGAAACCAACATTTTTACCGCACAATATGTTAATTTCTCATTATCATTAAAATTAATATTTTATAATATATATTCTTTTATAATTTTACAAAAAAAAAAAACCATTATTTTTATTTAAAAAACATTTTTATACGGTTAAAATATGTGTTACTCGCATTTTCATTAATATTTTACAATTTATCGTATTTTATAATTATTTTAAAAAATTAGTTAGTTTTGTTTAAAATTAATTTTTCAATTTTTATTTGAAAATAACATTTTACTTTGTGTTACCATATTTTCTTCTTCGTGATCATTAATATTTTACAATTTATCTCCTTTTATTTTAATTTGAAATTCATTTTTCATTCAAAAATATTATTTTTACACTGGTAGTAGATGTGTTACCAAATAAACATTCTTTATTTACAATTTATCTCATTTTATAATTTTTAATAACTACATTATTTTTATTTAAAATCTATATTTTAAATTTTCATTTGAAACCAACATTTTTACGAGGGTAAAATACATTTGGTAATATGTGATACCATATTATTTTCTCATTTCATTAATATTTTACAATTTATCTCGTTTAATAATTTTTTAGAAGATACATTATTTTCCTTTAAAATCATTATTTCATTTTTTTTTTACTTGAAAACAACTTTACACTAGTAATATATTACAATTTATCTCATTTTATATTTATTTTAAAATACATTATTTTCACTTAAGATCAATATTTCAAATTTTCATTTAAAAATAATATTTTTACAATGGTAACCTCATATTCATTAAAATCAATATTTTACAATTTATTCCATTATATATATATATTTTTTACAAGATATCTTATTTTTATTTAAAATCAATATTTAACTTTTAGTTAAAAAACAACATTTTACACGAGTAACATGTGGTTCATTAAGATAAATATTTTAGAATTTATCTCATTTTATAATTATTTAAAAATGCATTATTTTCATTTAAACTCCATATTTCAATTTTTTTTTTTAAACATCACTTTTACATGAGTAACATATGTGAAAATCAATATTTTAGAATTTACCTCATCTTTTAATTTTTAAAGATACACTACTTTTATTTGAAATCAATATTCAATTTTTGTCTATAAATAACTTTTTTTTGCGCGGCACACCAATGCCTCCACATCTTCTACTAAAAATACCCCAAAATACGATGAGAGCAAATTGGGATAAGAATGCTTTTGTGATGATGGATTACCTCATGCCTCGTGAACAATCTCAAAGTGTTTAGAAATGTGGATACCCAACAATTTTCAATTTAATAGGAAAAAATACACTCTATTTATCATATCTCCTCTATTCATCAAATTTCATCTGTTCAAATCGAATTCTCAAATTCATCTTATTCTTCATATGCTGTTATTTTATAGCCCACAATTGCATTGCTTCATGCTATTAAATTGAAATTCTGACTCTACAGTCAAATCTTATCACGTGTAAGTAGTGTTTTCGAAAATACCACATGTTGGAAATACCTTAAGGCACGATTTATCCGCTACTTAACGCGGTTACTTCACAGTGCATTGTTGACCACAATAGAACAAAGAAAATCGTGAATCCTGCAACACCCGCATAATCTCTCTCTCTCACCAATTTTTAATTTTTTTCCCAGAAAAATATCGAAGGTTTAGGGTCTTGTTATTATTTATCTATACTGCATCTAAAAGGTTTTAAAAGTGAGAAACATTTTGAGACTATAAAATTTTGTTTATTATATTATATTTTAAATTTACCTAATTAAATTAATATTATATTCATTCATGAAACGTCTCTTGTCCTCTCAAAATTACCTTCAATGATCTTACATTAAATTTTTAACAATTTATTAAATATACAATTAAAATTTTAAACATTTAAAATTATGGTTTATTACTTTATATTGCTAATTTTATGGGGTTTTTTTTTTTACTAAATGAGAACGTAATAGTTATTTTTAGGAGAGATTTAAGACTATGGTTGAAAATTTTATAATGTTTGACAATTCGGTATTTTTATTTATACTACATCTAAAAGGCCATAAAATGGAGAAATATTTTTTGACTATTATATTTTTACAAAAAAAAATTAAAATTCATTTTCACTCTTAATGTTCAATAATGTACAATTATCTTATAATATTTTATTTATTATATTACGTTTTATGTATTCATTTATGAAACGTCTCTTACCCTCCCAAAACCACCTTCAATGATCATACATTAATTTTTTAATAATTTATTGAATGTACAATTTAAATTTTTAAACATTTAAAATTGTGATTTATTCTTTTTGATTGTTAATTTTATGTTTTTTTTTTTTTTTTTTTTTTGCTAAATGAGATCGTAATAATTATTTATAGGAGGGATTTGGGATTGTGGTTGAAATTTAATGATGTTTGACAATTAGGTATTTTTAAAAACCGCAAATAGCAACCAAAAGTTCTTAGTGTTCTTATTTTTTTTCTCTTTCTCTCTGTTGATAATAAAATAGGGTAAATTGCATTATTATGTCTCAAACGTTTAATTTCATTATAACATATCTCGATATTTAATTCTTGACATCCATCACCTCAACCTTTTATATAATTAGCAAGCTAATGTCCATTGTGACCAAAATACCCTTCAACCTTTTATATAATTTACAACCTTTTATGCTATTTGATGTCATATTAAAATATTTTACAACATTTGCATTTGTTTATTGATATAATATTTGATTGTGAAATATTGTAAATTTATAGGTCACAATAACTGTATTATTATTAGCCAGTCTAAATAAATGTATTATCCAGTAGAAATAAAATTTTATTCTATATATTATTGTTATCAATAAATTTTGTATTTTCAATATTAAATATTGGAAACACTTATTAAATTTTAAATATAATGTGTTTAAGGTAAAATTTCATGTTTACAAAAAATGATTTTTTGTTACCTACATTACATTATTAATTATACAATCTATCACAACGATAACTTGAAAATGATTAAAATACAATATTATAAATACACCACGTGCAATGCACGAACCAAGAACTAATATTTTGAAAATACTCGAGCGGGATTGGAATTATATAATTTTAAAAAAAAAATCAAATATTTATAAATTGTGTTCTGTTAAATAAACACTATAATTCATTACCATAATATATTTATGGACTAAAATTAACTCTTTTATTAAAAATTAATCAGATTGGAATCACATTATTGTAATGAATTATGGTGTTTAAATATTTATAATATGGCAATATTTCACAATCAAATATTATATCAATAAACAAATGCAAATGTTATGAAATATTTTAATATGGCATCAAATAGCATAATAGGTTGTAAATTATATAAAAGGTTGAGGAGAATTTTGGTCACAAAGGGCATTAGCTGCTAATTATTTAAAAGGTTGAGGTGATGGATGTCAAGAATTAAATATTGAGGATACAAGTGCAAATGAAGTCAAAAGTTGGAGACACTAGCTGCAATTTACCCAATAAAATATTATGACTCTTTCTTCATATTTTGTCTAAATTATTGGTATTCTTTATGAATCAAAAAGCTTTTGGAATGTTAGTCATCTTTCGTATTTCTATATCAATATTGGTAGACCTATATGAAATATCGCAATGTTAAATTAATGCTCCTCTTTATAGAAGTTTTGTCCTCAAAATTACATGTACTTAAAATCAGTATATAAATTTCTTCTATTTTCCTTGAATTAATAACTCGACGAAAAAGTATTAACAATCAACTAAATGTAGATAATCATGTCTAAAGGGAATAAAAATAAATACAGTATTTTCTCAAACTCCAATAATCCAGATATTACAAAGAAATAAAACCATCAAAAATATATGTAATTATCATACAAAAAATTCTCAAGATTTTATATTTAATTCATGTTATATAGTGTCAATTCTAAAAAAAGTAAAATAAAGTAAACTTTTCTTATTAGATTCATACAATAAATCACATTTAACTATTAAAAGCATTGGGAAATTGGCATAAATGGTCCCTGATCTATCCATTTAGGTGCTCAATTGGAACTATTAAAAAATCGATCATTTAAGTGTGCAAATGGTCTATCTCACTTTTTTGTCTTTATTAGTGGGGGTAAAATTATCAAATTACATTTTTCTTGCTTTCTTTCTTTCAATTGGTGCAAATGGTCTCCAACATTGGTTTTAATTAAAGAAATTTGCAATTAGATTCTCAACCTTTGCAAAAAGTGAAAATGGGTCCGATACTTTAAATTTTTTAAAAAAAATTAAAAAAAACTAAAAAATTTTGGACGGTAAATATTTTTTTTGACCCAACCCATTTATCTACCACCCCCTCCACCCCACACTGGAAATGGGGGAAATTTCTTCCGATTTCTGCGGCCGAAACCAAGGAGTCACGTCGGCGATCGGGGGGGAAAAATTCACCCCCATCTTGATCTGGTTGACTTACGATGGGGGGTGACGTGGAGATGAAGATGGTTGACTTTTTTTTTTAAATAGAAAAATAAATTAAAATCTAAAATTGGGTGACCCAATAGTCATGTGGCTCAAAATCGGGCTAGGTGGGCCCGAGTAAATATGAGGCAAGTATAAAATCGGGTTGGGTCGAGCATAATTAAAAAAAATTTATTTGTGACAAATTTATTTTTCTTTTTATGTTGTAATGATAAAAATTAAAGTCTAAATTTAAAATAATATGATTACTTAATAATAATCAAACATTTTGTTAATAATTATGAGTTTAAATTTTAGTTATTTTATAATAGTTCGTAAAAGATACAAAATAATTTAATATATTATCAATTTGTTAGTTTCTTTTAATTTTTAATAAAAAAAAATTAAAGTATCGGACTAATTTTCACTTTTTGCAAAGATTAGGAATCTAATTATAGATTTCTTTAATTAAAACAAAAATTAGGGACCATTTGCGCCAATTGAAAGAAAGAAAGAAAATGTAATTTGACAATTTTACCACACTAATAAAGATAAAAAAAAAATGAGAGGGACCATTTGCGCACCTAAATGATAGGTTTTTAACGGATTTTTAACATAATCCATCAAAAGGATCAATTAGGGACCGCACTAATGTGATCGTTAGGGACCATTTGCGCCAATTTTCCAAAAAGCATTTGAAAAAGTAAAAGTTTTACGGGTTAAACAACATACATTAATTCATAATTAACTTGATAATGAGCATTAAAAATGATATCCTGCATATATACCAAAATGTCAATGAGAGATAGGGATAGGGATACAATGGGACGGGTCGAAACCGCCCGCCGCCCCGCCCCGCCCCCTAACCAACCCAAGAAATTTTACCTCGCCCAACCCCACAACCCGCGAATTCGTAGGGCAAGTCGAGGTGGGGCAACCCCTTTGACTCGCTAATCCACTACCTAAATTTTTTTTTGTTTTGTTTTTGTAAAAGCGAAAAAATAATTAAAATAAAAGAAATAAATTTTTTAAAAATATTTGTAACAAACAAAACAAAAATACAATATTGTGATTGTGGTGTAAAGATTTATAGTTTATAACTTCAACCCGAATTTGATTCTTCTTTAGTTCATTTTTAACAAAAATTTAATTTGTATTCTATGTTATGATTTTACGAAAAAAATATTGATGGGGTTACTGGCGGGGCGGGGCAGAAAATCCTGCCCCTATACATGCCCCTATTACTCGAATAAGCGGGGTGGGCATGGCGGGGGTGGCGGATTTTCTTGTCATTCTTAATGAGAGATGATTTATGGATTCATTTTTAAGTTTGTCTGTGGCATAATTATCTGGTAGGCAATCTGCAAATACTCAATAATTTGGTATACTCAGTCATATTAATAAGAATTGTACCAACTTGCACGAACTATTCACCATTATATCTCTTGACTTTACTTTAATATGCTGCTCGAATGAGAGATCTAATGTAAATTAGCTCTTTATGTCAATGTTTATCCATTTGGATTCATATTAATAATAAAAATCTTACTTTAGCAAATAGTGAATTGAATTATCAAATACCTATTTTTTGAAAAACGATGGGATGCATAGACTATTATCTACTTTGCCATGTATAGAAGTTTTTAATATATATTGGATATTATAAAATAATCTATTATATATTTAAATAGAACGTGTACATAAATTGAGAAGCATCCATTATAACAATATAGAACAATTACCTGAATTGTCTTATGCACATCAATGACTACGTGAAGATCATATGTTGTCTTCACCATTTGTGTTTAAAACAATATCACCTAAAACTACAACAAACAAGAACAAACCCTCACATATTTCTTATAATTATAAATATTTAAAGTTTAATAATATTACTGAATAAATCAGAGTAGTTTATGTATTTAAATTGATAACACTAATACCTTTAAGCCTTCTTCCAAGCTCGGGACCACGAAACGATTTAGAGGATGTCCTATTACCTTGATCAAAACTCGACTTAAAAATCAATGGCAATCCAAGCCTAGAAGTTATAAAAATTTAAAACGCTATTAATCTAAATAATTTTATTTCCTATTTAAGTTGAATGATAGTAGGCCAAAAATAACATGTCCACCTATTTAATTTAAGTTTAACATAATTTTCTATTTAATTTCTTCATTTTTCTCTTTAATAAGGGGTCTATAGTGTCCACCCATATTAAATGATTTATCTTAATATATTTAAAAATTAATTCATTTACTTTCGAATACTAATGTGACTTTTTTGTTGATGGGTTGATGACTTAAGATCAAAATTAATTAGAGAAACTTGAATCAACGTCTCATATTTGAATTTTTTGCAAGAATAGTGGAGTGGATTACAAGTTGTCGGAGGAGGGAAAAGGAAATAGGCAAATCCAAAAATATACTTCTTCCTCAATTTTTAAGATATATGTTGCAATTTTTTTTTTCAATTTTTTTTTTGATTTAGTAAAAATAAAATTTACCTAAAGAAAGTATAAAATTAAAAAGAAAGTATAAGATACATATCAACTATGACTTGGTATGTCTACCATTCTCTCATACTAAAATTAGTAATTATTAATTTTATTTTTCATAAAATACAGTCATAAAGACATCATCAATTTCATAAGATTTAATATCAAGGGTTTGTCAATCATCGAAGCTCAAATCACCAAAAAGTATTAATTTGGTTCAAGTTACTGTTGATATTATCACAATATAAAACTCATATCGATTGTAATTGTACTTCTATGAATGTAAATAAAATATCGACATTATTTATTATAATGTCGAACTATACAAACACATCATGTTATCAAAAAACCTTCAAATGAAGCAATCTTAAACTTCAAATTAGGCCTAAAATAAGTTAAGTATATTGTTGGTGGAAAGTAAATGACTATTTATCTTATAACTGATCAAATCGTTGTCACAATTCGAAATAAATATCAAAATCCAGTAATTAAATGTAATAAATGGTGATTTAGCCGTTTCAATTTTTAAAGACTAACTGTGGTTAAAAATATTAATTTGGAAATTTAATTATAATATCAACTGAAGGTCAATTTAGGAAATATAAAATACCAATGAAGACATATTCGTCCAAAAATATTTTTTCCTTTTCTAGACTTTTAGATATAGTACTAGCACGTGGTTTTACAATAATTTTGTTAATTTTTAATATTTTCAAAATTTCTATTTTTTAATTATTAATAGTTAAAATGTTAAAGATTGCAATAAAGATAGAACAATATCAAAAATAACTTTGGACTCAATATATATCAATGCTTTGTTAAGTATCACGTAACAATATTTCTTGGTAATGGATGCAAAAGTTCTCATGTTGCTTGTGATATATGTACCACCTCATCCAAAAATTAGGCTTAAGTTGTACATTTATTATTTAAATATAGACTTCAATACATCTACCTATTCATTGTTTCATCAAATGATTCGTACATATATAATTTTTTGTGAATGGATAACAAGAGACATGAACTTAAAACCCATTTCATAAATAGGTAGCAAATGAACTTAGATTCAGCATCTCTATCTACTCAGATACCATGTTAAGCGTGTACAAAACTAATTTAAATATATAAGTTTGCCTTCTCCTTAAACTTGAACTTTCCAAATGATGTAGTTCAAAGGTGATTACTTTATTCTAAATTTCACAAAACAAAAAGCTTTAACAAATGCATTTTTCCAAATCGCCACCCTCGTAGTAACGAATTAATTAATAGAATGAACTTGGCTTGTGCACTATGAGTTATGATTCTATTAAATTTTACATTTTTTTTTGTTGTATTCAAAATTTCATATTCTCTTAGCACCTTGAGCTAAAACAATTCACAAAAGAAGTTTAATTAGTATAAGCTACAAAAATGTTGTGTAACTTCCTTCTAATAAAAGAAAATTAAGACACTCATATCAACCTTTTCGCTGGATAAAACATAATTATACACAATAAAATTGCATGCATATCATATAGCAGTCATAAAATTGAAGAAGCACGAATTAAGTCTACACTTAGCAAAATATCATCCTCAATTTTCTCTCCTTTGTCTCTAACTTTGGCCGAAGTAAATATCCGAGTCCGGCATCTAGAATTCATCAAAACGTTCATCAATTCTCTAATTTTCAAAGAGAGCCATAAACTTGATATAATGATGAAAATTTATAAAACCCAAAATGAGAATTAAAACTAACACTCAAATCAACACAAATGTTCAAACAAGTATAAGAAATTAACAAAAACAGTGCTTAAATAACCAAACAACTACCTCTAACAGTCATTTCGCAAACCTTAGAAATAATGACATTCAATAGCAACCCTCAAATATATTTAGAACGTCTGTCCAGAACAACCATCGAAAAAGAGCAAAGTGGCGCTAACAGTTAAGCAGGTGGATTCGCAGAAATAGCTTCTATTTGGAGAAAAATAAAAACAAGATTTGATTGTGTACCCAAAATAATCAACGGATCTGCAAATTTTAAGACAATTTTTCAAAAGACATGACTGAAATCGAAAGAAAGACGATAAAAAAGGCGAAACATTGGGGGGATATGGTATTGGAAAAAATGTGCTATTGGAAAAAAATTGAAAAAAATAAAAAAGAAAAGATACGGCGTCGTTTCAATCCATCAAGGAAAATAATAATAATAGTATTTGGACACGCATTCTTAAGAATAGTGCCCACAATAAGTTCCTCTTTTAATATATAGGGATAGAAAGTTGAGCACGTAGAAGAGTGGTCAAGTACTAATGTTTCAAGTGTTATCAAAATGGCAGGTTTTGCTCAATAACTATGATAGAAAAAAACATCCACTACTTGCAAACCACCTCAACTACATCTATATGTATAATAAATTTTTAGTACTTCTATGTTTCTTAAACATTATAGAAAGAGATAGTTTATATAAACAATTATGATAAAAAATGATTTTAGGGTTATTGACGAAGAAGGTTGTATGCTAAATTTTAATGGATAAGGTGTTTATTAATCTGCATAGGATTCAATGTTCAAATTTCCATTGCTACCATGCACATATTCAATTTCTTGCAAGTACCAAAACTCAAAATCATACTATCAAATTCATCTTGAACTCGCAACTATATACAAATCTATTCATTCAAAATTAGGACCAGTAGGTAGGTCCATATCTAGTGGGACTTGTGTGCTGATGTGGCACTTCTATGCTCCAGCTGTGCCAAAATTGCTTGCAGACTCTCTCTCTCTCTCTCTCTCTCTCTCTCTCTCACAATATCTCATTCCACAAACCCCAAAGAATCCCGGACCCCTTTTTGGTTTTCAGTGAAAAGAAAAAATGAAAAGAATCCCCGCACTCACATTCTCTGCTGTGTGCCTCAATTTTCCATTCAATTCTTAAAAGATCAGTCTTTTTCTCAAGGTCTCTCTCTGTCTCTCTCTGTGTCTATCTAAATTTATCTGTTGTAAACATGGTGTAAAGTTTGAGTCTTTATGCTTTGGGCTAATTAGAAGTGGAACCCTAGGTGGGTCTTGTTCTGGTTGTGGAGGATTGTGGGTTATGATTTTGTTGTGTTTAGATTATTGCAAATGAAGTTTGGTTACGATCTGAGTGACCTTATCGACTCTTTTTTACCTTCTCAGTATTAAAGTTAAGGATTTTGATATAGTTTGATGATTCACCTGAAAGGATTTTTTATTTTTTATTGTTTTATTTGTTTTATTTTTGTTCCTCTTCAGTTGACCAGAAATGATTTGTGGTGTTAATTTGTTTTGACAGATGAAGTTTGGATTTTTATTCACCCAAGTATAAAAGTTATCAAGGGTTTTGATTTTCTGGCCAGATTAAGCTTATTTTGAATTCATTTACCAGAGGGAAATTTGGGTTTTGGATTTCTTGACTGAATAAAATTAGGGTTTTGATCAGTTCTGCGTTATGCATGAGTTTTCACTTTGTTCAAAGTAAAATTCAGGTTTCAAAGCAATTTGTTGAGGAGACATGGGAGATTTCTTTTGTTGAACATAAATTGGACAGTTGAGGCCTGTCAATTTTTGGTTGAGCTGAAAAGAAATTGTGGTGTTTGCTTTTGAGGACTTTGTCAATTTCCAATGGCCGATGAAAACCCGGCAATGAATCTTGATCTCAATTTGGGACCTGTTGATACTTTGGGTGACAATGGTGACACTGGCTCAGGATCTTATTCTAACACGGCTATGAACTTGGAGGATTGGTTAGATGGTCCTGTTCCTATATTCACGGAAGCTGTCAGGCAGAGGGGTCATCGATGGCGTTCATTATGGAGGCAAGTTCCAATTCCTCCTGAAACTAGAAACCTTGCGTTAGAATTGATTGGTGGGGGTGAATTACAGACTGGTGAGGGTAGCGTTACTGCTGAGGAAAGACCTTTTGAGGTAGCCAAAACATGTGAGAATGGCAATGGTTATTTGGAAGATGAGGCTCGTAAAAAGAAGGAAGATGGCCAAAAGAATACTGGTGACGAAGGAAGTTTTTTTGATTGCAATATATGCTTGGACTTGGCGAAGGACCCTGTGTTGACTTGCTGTGGTCACTTGTTTTGCTGGCCTTGTCTTTACAGGTGGTTACATGTTCACTCTGATGCAAAGGAATGTCCTGTTTGTAAAGGAGAGGTGACGATAAAAAATGTGACCCCAATTTATGGTCGGGGTAATAATTCACGGGAGCCAGTTCAGGACCCTAGTCTGAAGATTCCTGTTAGGCCCCAAGCACGGCGAGTTGAGAGCTGGAGGCAGACAATTCAAAGGGCTGCCTTTACTATTCCAATGGAGGAAATGTTCCGTCGTCTCGGTAATACATTTGATTTGAGTCGGGAGTTGATCCAGGTTCAGTCTCGAAACTCTGATGGTCCTCGTGAATCACCTGAGAGAAGTAACTCCTTGCTCAACAGAATTCTGACGTCTAGAGGAATGCGTAGAGAACAGAGCCCGCCAATGCCATCTGATGATGTGATTGACTTGACAGAAAGCAGTCCGAGGAACCATGAGGCTAGGGAAAACAGTCGACGTTCGTCACGTTTACTTCGCAGATCAAGTTCACACCGAGCTGCTTCTTTATCTAACCTTACATTTGCATTGAGCTCGCCTGAAAGACTAGTAGTTGAATCCTATTTCCGTACCAATTCTGTAGAAAGAAATCAGGAACTGCCCCCTCCAGTTGATGATAGGGATTCTATGTCAAGCATTGCTGCTGCTATACACTCTGAGAGTCAGACAGTAGATAATGCCATTGAAATTGACTCCAGAGTGTCCCTTTCTACTTCATCTTCCAGAAGAAGAAATGAGGCTTCAAGAATTTCAGACATAGATAGTGGAGATTCACGTGCACCTAGGAGGAGAAGACTAAACTGATTTGGATCTTCGTATTTGCTGTCAGATTTCATAGTTTATTCATATTTTAATATTTCTGAGCACCATACAGATCAAATACCTTATATTCGCCGTTTGTTCCAGCGAAAATTTGCAGTTGCTATAGCTGGAAGTTTCCATGAGGTATCAAAGAACCTTCAAAATTTTGCTGCTTAGAGTTTATAGTCTAAAATCTTGTTTCCCTTTTTGGTCTTTGGTTTCAATTTATATGAGAAATCAAAATCTGTGATGGAACAACCAAGACCACTAATTGCATCTGTAAATGACCATGCAAACTTTAACTACATCTGTACATGCTTTTCAATACCCTCGATGATCCTTGAAACATCATGTGGTATATGTAATTAAATTGGCATAGAAGAACTGCAATATGTAATAAACCTATGGTAACTATTTTACTTGCCTTGGCATATTCTCGTTTTCTGTTTAATTTGGTTAGCTTATTTTGAACATGTTTTTCATGTGAATACATGTATGTGGCTGTTTTCACATAGCGGAACCGTATGGTTGCGTGCATTTATGTTTTCCTAGTATTATTGTTTACAGACTTTTTCTTGAAACTTGGATTCTGTTTATAAGAATAGTTCTTGGTTTGTCATTCAGGTTAGTTGAATAAAATCACTAGGAAAGGTGTTATCAAATCAAAACTTTAAATGTTTTTGTCAGTTAGCTAAATTCCAGTTGCTTGTTTTCTATTCCTGCTTCTTTATTCAATACTATAGAAATCCATTGATGTCGACCAACTTAAATATTCTCTTAATGCCATTGATTACATTAATTTCTTTTTCTAACTAAAATTTGTAATTAAGATGAGGCGGTATGCCAATATCACATTTTCTTGCTCTGTTCACACATATCTTCCTTCTTTTGTTTAGTGAGTTGTATATTAGACACATAACATAATTGCCCCACATGAGATAAGCAGGTAATTGGCTTCTGCAGGAGAATAGGTTAAATTGCCTTTGTCTTTCCAAATTTCTCTGGGTTTCGAGTGTTCTGACCTTCATTAAACTTATCGAGTGTTTCTATTCTTGCTATTCTTGCATATATATGTCTGCTACAGCTTCCTAAGCCTTATATATACAGCTGGATGAGCTATACAGTTGTGCTGATTCTATTCCAAAAATCTCTAAACTTGTTATGCTGCTGAATTAAGCAACTTTATTGTTAATTTATCTCCTATTGGTGATATATGATGCATCTCATGGAAGTTTAGTTCACTTAAAGTTTACATTCTGTCATGAGCATGGCTCATTAAGAACACTAGCAATTTTTTGTCTCTTAATCATGTTTGATATTGTTCATTCCTTGTTGAGGCTTTAACTGTATGATAGGAGAAAATTTCAGGTTATGGTATGAGTATTGAATCTACTGATGGATATTTGGTACATTTGGAAGTATTTTGTTTTGAAATAAATAGCTTGAATAATAAAGCGCTTCAATGTGAATTACATGCATTGGTGCTGCTATGGCTGAATTTAATCTAAATGTCTTGAAAAGTTGAATGTGGTTTTTTGTGCACTAGTATTTATTGCTACAGTACCAACTGATTTAGATTCACGAGAATATTGAACTAACACGAGGACTGACTATATCTTTGGAGGTCTTTGTTATATAACGATAGTCATTATTATACATTGTCGCATTAAAATTGTTTCCTTTAAACCGTGTATTCCATTGTGAGTGACATTAAACCAGCTTGTATTGCTGTTGTTTAATGTAAGAGGTGTTCTTTCTAGAGTAGCATTTTTGTCTTTGATCCGTTTGATGTTTTTCTTTAGTTGCACCCCTGACCACCCCAAAAGAAAGTATGTGTAACTAACTCCATGTCTTATTTTTACCAGAATTTACCAGAACAAAATCTTGTTTACACACGGAAACTTGATTTAGGTTCAGCATCAGAAAATGTGTGTTTTTAGTGTGTTATTTCGACTCCCTTTGTTATGTTTCCAGGCATGATGTTTCATCAGTCTTCATTTGCATGGAAAACTATACTTTGTTATGCATGGAAATCTATTCTTTGTTATGATGTTTCATCGGTCTTCATTTTGCAATGCAATTTATTCGTCGTTCCTTTCCTCAGGGACTCTGGTATACACCTTTTATAGAGATGGGCATTTCCTATCGTATTTCATGGTGACAAACCTTCACTTAAATGGAATGTTATGAACGTAAAACTACTCTAATAGGAAAGATTGTCGAGAAGGTGAACTCTTCCAAGTTCTGCTAGGGACACTCAAGGGATGCGCCCATGGGATAGCATCTACCTCGATTGTGTGTATGATATGAAGTACAATATTAGGCTTTAGGCAGTGTAATGAATAAGATTTACAATTTTTTTTTTTTGTTCTTTAATACTGTTTAGTGCTACCTAAACATTTTAAAACTTTCTTATGCACAGAGTGCTAAAATTTTTGGCTTCTTTAAGGCTAAAGATTTGTTCTCTTTTCTCCATTTCAACTGGTGCTTGTTTGAAGATTCTGGACTTCTTGGGCAACTGAGGCTTCATCTTCATATAAAAAATCATGCTCAATATGGATCGATTTTTCAAGTTCAATTACATATCATAACTAGAATGTGTAGATTATATATTCAACTTAGAAAATAAAATATAATGATCATTTTCTTCTTCATTTCTCAGCCCCCACAAGTGCACAAATTTTATAGTTACGATTGATGCTGACAAGGTGGAGCTCTTCCCCCAACATGGGATTATACAAGATGATGTCTTACGTTGTTTAAAATCTAAGAGCAACTAAACTCTTGCGGCTATTCTTTAGTGTTTCTTGTATTTAGCCTAGGGCAGCCCTCCCTCCATCCTTGCACGGAATGGGGACGGGTTGGTGACAAGGATGTTATAACGAAGAGGGCAAGCAAGAAGATGGTTTTTTTTTTCCCTTTTATATCCTTCTTTTTGTATTTTTTCCCCCTCTCCAAAATAGGGCTCCAAACCTTGTGAACTGCTGGATTTTGAGGAGATCCTACATGGTCTATGTTTATTAAATTGTATGCACATTAATTGGGTTCTTTTTTCCCCAAATAAATTTGATTATTAGCTCTCAAAATAGACTGGTCCTTTACCAGCTACAGCAGCATGACTAGTGGTGGCTATAGTATTGATAAATTTTATATAACGTATGATCCACATTATATGCTCTGTTTTAGTTTGTCATAGAAAGTAATTGGGCTTTTATTGCACGCCCAAATTAATTAGACGTTTCTTGTTTTAGTCATTATGTAACTGCGCTATATAGAGGTGCAAATTGGGTTGGTATTTTTTGAAGTGACGTGTCGTTTTCAATGCTCGTCTGAATAAAAACATTTTTTTTTAAATGGTGAGATAATATTTTGTAACCATACGATGTACAAGTATAAATTGTACAGATTTTTTTCAATGGCCGGAAGAATTTCCAACTATAATGCCTCCCTGGACGGGCGGCGTGCTCCCAACACGTGGGAATAGTGCTAAAAGGCCGAGTGATCCGGCGTCTTTATCTAAATGACCATTGACTCATTGCAAGCAAATTATCAAATATATTCCTGCTTTTTCTTTCTTGCTTATTTAATTTCAAACGATTTCAAATTCACTCTGCTACTTATACGTTGCCAAAAAAAAGATGATTTTAAATTTCACTATTTTACAAATAAATTAAAATATCAATAATCTCAAAATAAGTTTAAACAAGTGTAGGAAATTCCATTTCATTGCAAAATGTGTGGTTATTTTCTTTTTTTAAGTTATGGTAGAAATTGTATATTTTAGGATATAAATAATGAAAATATGTATACATTTGAGTATAAATTATGATTTTTGCTTTAAACTTGTGTAAATTTGCATTCATTTAAAATGGATTAATTGAAAAACTAGTTTAATATGTGTAAACTACCTTAACCAACCATGGGTCGATTAGGTCGATGAAGGTCAGTTAAGTTGGTTACTAACGAAAATATTTAAATATTTTCTTAATAAAAAATGTATTAACAACTTAAATTTTATAAATTAGACTCTTTTTAATTCTTGATGTTAGACACGGTCTTTTAGCCAACGCAGCCCCACTATAACACGGTATGCACTTTTTCTTCATAGTTTACTGATCTAACTACTTGCAAACACAGTGGTGCTCTATTTGGATAAGAATACAGGGAATGTAGATTATCGGGAATAAAATTAATTTTTGGATTGTAAATTTTTTTTAGCTAGGAATCTCCTTTAAAAATTTTTTTTTTTGACTCCACCTCTAATATTTGTGCGTTTACACACAGTTGACAGTTCATCTATGATGAGTTGAGGACCTATTCTGCTTAATTTGCTTAGGTGTTTAGACTTGTCTTTGGTCCCTTAATTAGTCGACTGTAATGATGGTTAACATTGGAGATTGCAAGAATGATGGCAATTATTATGAGAAGTAGGGAAAAAGATGACTTATAACCCAAGTTACCTTTTGTCAAAAATCCTAATCATTACCAAGAAAATTAACCCTTGTTATATATTAAGTATTATTATCATATAATAGAATTTCCTTAAATCATGTCAAAAGTTTGGGGATATAAAGTTGATTTTATCATAGTTTTGTGCTAGCACAATGTCCCTTCCATGAATTGCCCCATCCAACTCCATCTCCGGGCCTTGTGTAAGTTTTGGTAGTAATTAAAAATAATATTTAATAAAATAAGTAACTTAAAAATAAATTTTACTTACTTTTAACACATTCGTCTTCACTATAGAATTCTCAGAGGAAGAAATTCACTTTACATTGCATAGAAACGTAGGAAAATTGTTAAATGGTTGGATGACTCGACAAATTTTTATAAATGACCGTTGACCAATTTTGGCATGCAAATTACTAAATATAACCATACCTTTTCTTCTCCGCTTATTATATTTCAAATAATTTCAAATTCATCTGTTGCTGTCTGCTTGAAAAAGAGATTTCCAAGTTATAATCTAACATATTTCAAAGTTAGAATCCAACTCATTTCATCTATGTAAGAAATATCATTTTAAGGTAGAAATTCATCTGTATACATCATGAATATCTTGAAAATATGTATACATCATGAAATTATGAATTTTATGGTATAAATCATGAAAATGTGTATATATTTGAGTATGAATTATGATTTTTGCTTTAAATTTTTATAAATATGAGTTCATTTTAAATAAGTTAATTGAAAAATTAATTTAAAATGCGTAAATTCGCCTTAACAAGCTTCTAGCCTATTAAGAGACCACAGGTCATGTTAATTTTGACCTTAGTACGCCTGTGGTTTGTTAACAGATTTTATTAAATGAAAATATTTAAATCTTACGCCTGTGGTTTGTTAACAGATTTTATTAAATGAAAATATTTAAATCTTTTTTACGTAAGAGAGGCATTTTTAACTTAAATAATATAAGTTAAACATTTTTCTAATTTGACTTGTTTAACACGGCCTTTTTGCCAACACGACCCGTGGAAACAAGAAAAATCACGATCTTATAGTGTTTTTTTAAAGTTTTGAACAATTTTGATTTTCTTCCTTGGACACATGGGATCATTGTATAGAAGCACACTAGAAAATTGTATCATTATACGATGCATATAATCTGGGTTTTTGTCCCTTTCTTTGCCAGCAACAAACAGCATCCCAGGCACTTAAAAGTGCAAGGCATGCATGTGATCATGATTTTAACCATACTAAATCATCACATTACATATACTCACTCTAATTAAAACTAAAATATAAAACGAAGACCTAATCAAATATTATAAAAATTAAGAAAAAATTGGAAAATTATGTACATAACTCGAAATCCTTGCGTCAAGCTAAGTTAAGAAACAAGCTATGCTTGTTGAACGTATGAAACTTAATTATAGTATTCACTTTTCTACTCAAGTACAGATCAATCTTTATGGTAAGTCGACTGGGGAGCAGTAGTCTCCATTGCATTAATATTTTTTCCCTACATAAAGCATTCTATGACGAACCTCTTTAGTAGAGGGAGAAAGACGTGGGTTCTTATTTATTGTAATTATTTTTGTCATAATAACAGTGGCTAAATTACATTGAGAGTAAACCATTTTAAATTTGAATATTCTTTACTTATTTTTAATTTTCATATAATATTATATTACTTTCAATTGTACAAAATTAGGCTTTTCATCCATGACAATGCCAAGTTCAACAATTCATTTTTGTTGTAATCCGTTAGCTTTTTGAATAAAATTAAAGAATATTTTATCTCACAAAACATCTCGTCTTGAATTATTCGTCTCAAATTTGAAAAGTTCGATCTATGATTACGAATCTAAATTCGATCAAACCAAATGAATCGAGCTCTTGCTATTCATATACTATAATTTCTAGTTGTCAATTCAAATGGGACACAAGAACATGCATATGATGACAATCACAATAATGGTAATAATAATGATTTAGATTAGGGAGAAAAGCATGACAAATGAATAATCATAATAAGGAAACAAACTATCCTAGAAATTTATGGGGTTTTTATGAGAAGCTGTCTTTTCTAGACATCTTTACCCATCATAACATAATATTATTTAATATTTTAATCACATGCTTTTTAGCATATATTTTCAGTGTGACTTCACACCATGTTATGGAATTTTCTCCAAATTTATTCATATATCTAGAGTATATAGTTCAAAGTATTGAACTAGAGTCGATCATTCTATCTATTTTTGATAATAGAATTCTCATCTTTTATAATGTTTTTAATATAAATGTTAAGTCGTGACTTTGGATCGAACTTAATTTTTCACTAAAGATCCATTTGATAACTTTCAATTTTATAGAAAATGATAATATTCGAGTAATTCAATTCCTACTTTGATTGTTTGATACAAAAGTGGAAATAGAGTTCGAATTTTAAGGTATTATCACTTTAAACTTGTTTTTAACAAATTTTATAAAAAATAAATTCTTATAAAAAAGAGTGATTTTATTTTCTAACTTATAAAAATTTTCAATTTTTTTTATCTTTGTCAATAAACGAAGTCTAACTTTAATTTGGTGAAAGGGACTCCACTTTTTCTTGAAAACTCAATGAGAATTGACTAAATAATTATAAATAAATAAATAAATTAAAGACAAAAGTACAATGATCTTATACATAAAAAATAAAAATCTCATGGTGGCAGAATGAGATAGAGTCATAATTACAGAATTTGACTATCCAGGCCCTATATACTATAGGGGCTTCAGGGATATAACTGGGCCTATTCTTCTGACCCGAATCTCCCTTAGTCAGCTCAAGATCCATCTTCCAAAAATCCAATCAAAAAATACAAATATTCTGATTTGATGTGACCCCAAATAATCACTTTGTGATGAGATTTTACAAGTCAATGCCAATTTCAGTACAACAAAACTAAATATGAATTAAAAACATATTATATATGTAATTTTTCAATGAATAATATACCAAATTTTAAGGACCAAATATTGTAATAAATATAAAGTGTATGTTAGTGGGAAAGATTGTTAAAGGAGAAAGATTTTACTCTGCCTATCTTTTTTTAAACTTTACCACATAAGTATAGATAGCAGCATTAATTATAAAAAATCTTATCCAACGACGCTAATAAAGATTCCTTCTAATGATGAAACATAAAAAAAATAGACTTCGTCTTCGTCTAGAAATGTGTCTAAATTTAAATGAACTTCTAGTCGGAATCTAAATTTAAATAGACTTCTAAACAGAGTAAATCAGCAAATGTAAATTCATCTCAGTATTTTATTAAAAAAAAGTCAGACGAGGAAAATAAAAATTGAAAATCTGTCAATTTTTAAAAAAAATAATGTCACATAAGCGATAACATTAGTTTTAGACGAAACTCATTAAAGATGAATATATAATTTGATCCTATATTCAATAGATGTAGTGTTACATAGACTAGAAGTCCGTCTATTTTATCTGTCACGTATACTATAATAGACGGGAAATGCATTGAGATGATCTTAGAATTAAAAGAATAAAAAGAGCATAAAAGCTTTATCAAATCTCTATTCAGATTTTGATTAATTACATCATATACCACTAAATTTTATACTCCATTTCATTTGTACGGTTGAACTTTAATTCATTTTATTTATACCACTAAACTTTAAAATTACTTTCAATTGAACCACTTCATTAAATAGTCGTTCATTGTTTGACAAAAATTTTGATGTGACAGTTACGAGTAGTTAATTGGCTGATGTATCTCGTCGGGTATAAAAGTATTGTCCACATGTATGAAGTTAAAAAAAAAAATATGCTTATGATGTTAAATTCGTGTTTGAAAATGCATTTTTGTATCAACCATTTTTGACAACCTTTGGACCCAAAGTCATTTAATTGATGTCAAAAATGTATTTTCATTTTAAACTTCATACACGTGGACAATACTTTCATACGTTGTGAGATACATAAAACCAATTAAGTTCATAATCGGTAGAGTATAAAATTCGATAGATAAACAATAAACAGTTGGTTAACAAAGTTTAATTGAAACTAATTTTAAAGTTTGATAGTATAAATAAAACGAATTAAAATTCGATAATATAATTTAATACGTTGTCTTACATCTTATATGCAAAAATAGTGAAATAATTATTAATTAATATAATCTATTTATAAACTTAATGTTATTATATTTTCTCCTACTGAGAGAGAGAGAGAGAGAGAGAGAGAGATTAAAAACAAAATGGATGGAAGCATTGAGAGAAAAGGACAAGACATCATGGATGAAAAACCATTCAATCAGCTTATAATTATTATTTCATTTTTGTTGTTGGTATATAATTATTAATTAAGTAGGGCCACATATATAAAAATATCTGGGTTACAAATTATTGCTGCCATTGATTCTATAGAAGAATAATTTATCAACAAAATTAAAGGTTGAGGGCTTATTTGCGAATAAATTAAAATTGAAGGGAATTCAAATTTATTTTATTGTTCTCTTTATTGTTTTCAACCTGTTTTCAATTTTCAATTTTGTAAAACAGTCAAAACTAGTTTACTATGTTATTTTTGAAAATTCATTTTCGAAAACAAGATTAAAGGAGGTGTTCTCGATTTAGATTTGAATAGATTTTAAAAATCAATGTAAATATTGGTGTCCCTAATTGATTTTAATGGATTCAATTGAAATTGAGGTGTTCTCAACTTAGATTTAAATAGATTCTTTAGAAATTTAGATGTCCTCAATTACTAGTAGATTTCTAAAGATTTCATTAATTAGAATATTTAAACAGATTTGCATGGATTTCGAGCTCATAAATATAAATACCAAATTTTTTAGAAATTCGATCCCCACCCCTCAAAATTTCAATCAAACTCTTCTTACGCATCTCTCTCTCTCTCTCTCTCTCTCTCTCTCCTCAATTTGTGCCACAAGTTTTTATAGTAAACTCTTGTTTTTTGTTTTCAATTTATATTAGCATGGAAATTTATTGAATTTTTTATTTTTTTTATTTTATTTTGTACAATTGTAAACATCGTTTTTGAAATTTCATTCTTGATGCTCCATAACTATTTATTGAATCAAACAATTGAGCTGAAAAATATAAATAATTTATTGGTAAATATTAATTAGATAATTAGTATAATACGATATGGGCAATTAGGTATTGGACTATAAAATCAATATAGCACTAAAAATTCCTTTTTGAATTTGGATGGATTGAATTATTTTTTAAGCCATAAAATAACTTTTTATACAAGATAGTTAAACAACTGATTTTGGAAGAGAATGAATCCTATCTATCATCTAGTTTCAGATATAAAAGAGAAAATTTTATTAAAAAAAAAAAAGGACAAGTAGAAAGAAAGTAAAAAATTAAACTTTATTTCAATTTTTTTTTTATCAAGAACATTGCTCTTTAATCAAATTTTTTTATTCAAAAGCTGGGGAAATTGATAATAGTAATATTAAACCTCTCAAACAATGGATCTAATTGCGCTTTGAGCTTAGAGACGACGAATGACCTATTTATTAGTTTATTCCCTAGGAGCTTAGCTGACACAGTTGTTGGATTGGTGTACCTTCAAATCCATCGGATCATTCACCTCTTTGACTAAAAAGTACTTATTTATATTTCAAGAATTTTTCTCTTTCCAAAATTCTATTCAAAATATTTGTTTATGTAGGACAATCACTTGGACTATTTAGAATAAATTTTTCTTTTTTTAAATTACTATTTTTAATAAAAGACCACAAAATTCATGAAAATTTTTAGAAATCCACAAGAATATATTAAAATTTATAATATAGAATTTTGTTGAAATTTTATAAATTTTGTGGAATTCTATTCAAATTCATGAAATCCATTCAAATTCATAAATATTAACAAATCTTTTAAAATCTGAGTTTATGACACTCTTCTAAATTTATAACACAAAACTCAAAACATGTTTTCGTCGTTTTGAGTGTTTTCAATAAAAAAACAGAGAACACTCAAAACAAGGAAAACAAAATTTATTTAAATATATATAAAAAAAACTTCTAAAAATGTAAAATTATAAAAAAAAACTAAAAAATTCTAAAAAATAATATTCTAAAAATAAAAATAAAAATTGTATAAAAAAAATATAATTCTAAAAATAAAATAAATAAAAATAAAATATAAAATTCTAAAAAGTAAAAACAAAAAAAAAAAAAAAAATTAAAACAAAATTAATTAAATAAAATTCTTAATTCTTAAAAAAAAAAAAAAAATTTTAAAATTCTAAAAAATAAAAAAAAATTTAATTAAAATGTATATAAATAAAATTTAAAAAATATAAAATTCTTATAAAGTAAAAATTCTAAAAAAATTTAAAATGATATATAACAATTTCTCAAAATTTCAAAACATAACGTATTTTCCAGTTTTCTATTTTCTGAAATAGTTTTCAAAATGACAAACCAAACGTGTTTTCAACAATCTTAAAATAAACTCTCAAAACAGAAAATTAAAAATGAATTCAAAACTCAAAACTGAAAACTGAAAACTGAAACGCAAAGAGAACAATCCATTAACTGGCGGAGCTGAGGGGTCATGGGGAGACCTGGAACCCCCAACTTTGGGACAATTTTTTTTTATTTGTTTATTTTTAAATTTATTATTATGCAATTTAATAACAGGAAATTTTGACGCAATATGAATTTAATGGAAGGCAATTAGATCCATTGATCCAATATCAATTTAATGAAAGGCAATTGGACCTATTGATCTAATAAAATTAATAATACAAAATTACAAATGATTAGCGACTCCATCGGACCACCACTCTCCCAAATTTTTAAACTCTATTCATAAATTTTACTATAAAATCTTTAATTGCTATTTGCAAAAACCCTTGCACTAAGTTAGCAACTCCACCGAACCACCATGCACCAACCACCGGACCGAACTACTAGCAGTTAATGGGTTTGTTTATTTGTTTGTGTATAGTGTATAAATAAAATAATTTATATTTTTAGTTATTCTATCGACTATACAATTATACTTTTTTTTATTGAGTGTGGTTTGGTTTCTCAACAAATCAATATTGTGAATTCAGTAATTTGTGACTAACACTGTTTTTCCTACTGCTACGGTAGAGATGAAATATTCTACAGTGAATTATGTCAAAAATTGATTACGTAATCGAATACATAGATAATAAATGATTAAATGATAGCTTGATTGTATATATCGATAAATATATATTTAACAAAAATGAATATAAAGCAATTATACAACGTTATCAAAGAATGAGAATTCGTAAAGAACACTTGTAATAAGGTATCAAAAAAATGAGGAGTGATATCCTGCTCCCAGTAGGCAATTGTTATGTTGCCCACATCCAATGTATCACTTGCACATTGGATGAATTGTTTACATAAGTAAATATCATATCTACAATTCATCAAATGTACAAATGCCACATTGGATGTGGACAATATAACAATTGCCCACTAGGGCAAGAGATAACTTCTATCAAAAAAATTCCATCACTGTTATAATGTTTCAAATTTTTTTGCATGTTAATTTGAGGACCCTCCAACTTAAAATGTAGCTCTATAAAAATTAATAATAAAAGCAATGTGTTTAATTTGACCAAATTTAATAGGATATATATAAATATTTACACTAAACATTAAAAATATTAATACCTTAATGACCTTTTAAATCCTCCTAGAAAAATTACCCTTAATAAATCCATCAACCGTGCTAACTAACAAGTAAATAAATAGATTGCATGCAATATATTAGACAAACAAAAGACACCATCCCCTATTTTTGGCCTCCTTTTATGGCCAAGAATCCATGAAAATTATTAATTTGAAGACGATATTTGATTGGGATTGTAACTCTCTAGTAATTGATGGCTCAAAATGTGACTTTTTTTAATAGCTAATTAGCTACTAGTTTTGTACCAAGAAAAACGTAATAATCAACTAGTTAGTACCGTAATTAGGCAGATTTCATTAATTTGAACAGAAAAAATTTAAATAAAAAGGCTAGTGCATAGAATTCCCCCTCAATGCAAGGTAATATTTGTGCCATATTTTCTACTCATTTAATCCCTTCATAGTTTCATTACTCAGTATTCTTCTCTTTCCTATTTTTTCCCGTCACCGACACACTATAGCATAAAGTTCAAATTACAGTTATCATCCCTAAAATTCATACATTTTGTTTTTAACTTTTGTTTTTTAGTATTATTGTCTCTATTTTTATGTATTAGTGTTGATCCTTGGTGATTGTTTTATTCAAAAAAAATATTAAAATTGTGTGAAAAATCAAGTTATCCTCAAATTTAGAGCATGTTCGGAAGAGTTTTTTCTCCAAAAAATTTATTTTTTTTTTTTCTGATTTTTGACTTTTCAACATTTTTTACACTAGAAAAAAAGTTGAAAAGTCAAAAATAACTAAAAAATCTCATTTTTTTCAAAAAAAACTCTACCGAACAAGTTTTTAAAAGACACAAAAGAATAATACAAGAAAAGGAAAAAAGTGAAATATAATCATTATTCAATTAAACAAGTGAAGTAATTGATGGCTTGACCAAAATCATTACCACTCTTCTTCAAACCTTATCATTGTCAAAATGGTGATTAGGGAATGTAAAAAAATGGGTAGTTGGTTGGCTAGACTTTTCTATGCCCATCTTCATTCTTACATCCCCACCCCCCCTACCCTGTCTCTCTCTCTCCATATACATATATACATGTATATATATTTCTCTCTCTTGCTTATCATACTTATCATTAAAGCCTGCATGAGTTCAATTATTGCAATGATCCCAAAAGCATGACATATCTGACCCGGTCACCTCCTCTAGATGAGTATTTTAATTAGGACTTTATTTAATAGCCACCCCCCACGCGTGTGGGACCACATACTCATGAATTTATTCAATGCCACACATTTAATTGTATCAATTTCTAATACAAATAATATTCAAATAAAGTATTATAAGGTCCATAAGTAGACAAATTGTTTTATGGGATACTCGATTGTGGTTTTATGATGTTATAGAGGTTGATTTGTCTTGAGATTTTGTTTTTCAATTATGGAAAATTCATATTTGAAATACTAGTCTATTATAAAGTTCTATTTACTACCCATCTTTTTTGAATTTGCTATTCTCACTGATTACATCATAAATTTGATGAAAAAAATATATTATCACATGTTATGTAATCGTAACTTATTTAAAATTTAATTTTAATGTGCACACTCAAGTGCAAATTGATTCATCAAATTCTTACTAAATAGACGGTTTTTTTTATAAATGTTGGGGACCTACTTGCACTTATAATTTGTTTGACTATGCTTAAATTATAATTTAAATTAATAAAATATATTTTTTATTTATGTATTTTATAGAACCTACACTACTTATTTAATATCCACATATTTCATATGATCCACAACTTATAAACATTTAAAAAGTAATTTTAATAATACTAAACATACACTTAGTTTCTTTAATGGGCTATGATATTGAAGCAAATCTAGTTATATAATTTTTGTCAATTATATACACTTTTAATTTCAAAATAAAATAAATAAATTATGTAATTAATATTTACTTTATTATCAGTATACCTAATTAAAATTAACACATTGTGAATACTCTTATTAGCAAGGGTGTGATTAATTAGTTAATTAATACATCTAGAAATTAACAAATGAACCATCACACTCATTATCCTAAAAAATATTTTCTTGAAATACTAAATTGTGGTCAGCTTGTCTGCTTAATTAGAAACATGTGGTTGGAACAAATTGTGGTCAAATTTAATATTAATCCGACCAAACTTTCCAAGTGCCTTTTTTTTTTTTTTAATTTAATCATGCAATCTTTTGTTCCAAAAGAGTGTGCCTTTTGTTTAGACCAAACTTTGGCCAGTCAGCATAATCTGATGGGCAGAAGTAGCCAGAAGCCGTCTGATCAGAGTCATTTCATGTCAATTAATTAATTTCTTCGAGTTTGATGCCCATATACAGATATTTAATTGCCTTCCTTTGACCCAAAAAAAGGAAAATTTATTTGCTCAAAATATCTAGCCTTCTACTTTATTTAATTTTTGGATTAAATTAGACAAGTTAATTTAGTTTTAAAATCATATCAATTGATCAAGAATCCCATAACTATTTGGATCGAAAGTAAGTTAATAATTTTTTAATTATTATTTAAAAAATAAAAAACAAACGTAATAAATACAATACAAAATAGATTATAAATTTATAATTAAAACAGTTTTGTATCAATTATTCTAATAATTGAGTACTATACTTTATTATTATTATTATTATTATTATTATTATTGTATCACATAATTTAGTAAAATTATGTTTAGCACTCTCTTCCTTCAAATCTTTTAGTTTGTAAAATCTATTGCTTACAAGAAATAATGATTTTCTCATCTAATAATTAATTATCTAATCATAGTTCATAATGTGTTGGGTCTACTTGGGGCATCATATTATTCCAATTATGCAATCAAATCTTAATAAAGTCATCTCCATATTCCACTCTTTAGAGGTGTATTGCCCATTATTCATTGTCACAACAATTAATTTAAATTGCATAGGGTAATAAGTGATGCCTTATAGATAGGAGAAAAAAAGGGTTCTGGTTGTAACTTATAATTGTAATTTATAGCCCAAAATTTTTAATATCCATTCATTAATTTGGACTCATAGGATTAATGCTATAGTTAGTTTTGTTAATAATCTTACTCTTGGTATGAAACGATAAGAATAAACTCCCACATTGTTTAAATATAAAAACAATAGTCAATTTATAAGTGTTTTTACTATTTTTTTAAGAAAGTCGACATATGACATTAGGATGTAAAAAGTTCAAATGAACAATTCGGTCTATCTAAAATCTTAAATAGGCGTTCGAGTTTGATAAATGTATTTTAGATGAATCACTTTGTCCAATACTCAATATGAATATATAAGAAAAATTTTATTCGCTTCAAATTGACTAATGTATTTAACTTTATTTACCTTCTACATTAGTACGTACCAATGTTAAGATGAAGGATTACGAGCTAAACAAAATTAATTTATTTACTCAAAATATTAAATAGGCCTTCAACATAAAACCTTTATACATGAAATTTTCTCTTACACTCGATTTAATATTTATTTTTAAATTTTCTAAATATAAAATTATAGTGCAGTTATCATTTAATTGAAGAAGAGATCTGCCAAACCTAAAATATAGACATAACTATAACTTGGCCTATTTTTTCAGAGTATTATACACTTAAACAATAATAGTATACCAACTTTCATCATTCGTAGCCCTCAAATTGTGATGTACTAGACATATATAATTACTTTCAAAAATTCAATTCTCTCTCTCTCTCTCTCTCTCTCACACACACACACACACACACACAAGATATATATGTATATATGTATATTTTTATATGGATTCTAGTGTGTTTTGCAAAATCTTTGATTTTAGGGACAATCTTTGACAAAACTAGGTTAGGCTATGAGATTAGCCTGTCTATCTGCTTAGCAGATGCTACAGGACTCGAGATTGGATACTATACAACCCTTGTTCTTTTAATTAAATTTCTTGAGCCCCTTCAATCAAGAATCAATTCTCTTTTTCTTTTCTGGTTTTTTTCTCCTCAGTGAAACTAAAAATCTCTCATGGAGTTGGGTTTGAGTTTGGGTGACACACCAAAGAGATTCACTTTTCTTAGCAAGTCACAGAAAATTGCTGGTGAAGAAGATCTAGGGTTTTGCATGGCTTTAGGAATGAACGGTGAAGATGAAATCAGGAAGAAAGAAACAAGAAATGATGGTGAAAGAAAGGGGTCTTCATCAGATCTACCCCTCCAGCTTGATCTTCTGCCTTTCTCTCATGTTCCACGCAGTCAAACTTCATCAAATCTTCGTTTCCCTTGGCTCACCCAAAACTGTAATGCCTTTTTTTTTTTTCACTCCCAGAATGAGTTTGAGATTTCTATTTACAGTTACTAACATCTCTTTGCATGATAATGTTCTTCTTTATACATGTTCTTATTTGAATCACTCCGTCTAAAAGCTTGAATGATTATAGAAAGAATATTTGAATTTAGTCATCGTCTTTTGCGTGCGTGCAGACTATATTTAATTTTACATGGAAGGACTAATGGGTACATAATTTTCATGAGCCGGCTGGACTTAAACTCGTGACCTCTACGTTCTCTCATATCTTGTTGAATCGTCTAGTCCAAAAGTTTAACTTTTAGACAGTTCTTGTATTATGTTCATAGGCTTTAATCTTTCATATTGTTTGATTCTGCAACAGTGGCTACTGAAACGGGAAATGGGTTAGAGAGGACTTTAGGGGTGGAGGAAGCTGAAGATGGTGCAGCACTGTCATCTCCAAATAGCACAGTTTCATCATTTCCGATGGATTTTTCAATTTATACAAGAGGCAAAAGAGATGCAAACGAAGGTGAGGCAGACAGAGGAGGGGCTTCTTCAAGGGCAAGTGATGATGAAGAAAATGGTATGGCCAGAAAAAAACTTAGACTCACAAAAGATCAATCTGCTTTTCTTGAAGAGAGCTTCAAAGAACACAACACCCTCAACCCTGTAAGTCATATCTCTGTCTGTGCTTTTGTTTGATTTGATGGGACAACTAATAAATTTTGTTATCAAAATGACTGTTCAATAATTTTGTCTTCATATTCGTTTGATGCTGTTGAAACGCTAGTCTAAAAGTTTAAGTTGAGTCATAGAGATGGAATCACCTAAAGCATAGACGGTTAAAAATGGAGACATTTATTTACATTTAGTCATGATTTTTTGCTTATAGTGTAATTCAAATGATATGCAGAAACAAAAGCTTGCTCTTGCAAAGCAGTTGAATCTCCGTCCACGCCAAGTTGAAGTATGGTTCCAAAACAGAAGAGCTAGGTATAATTTTAATTTACTTTTTGAATAATAGAAGTTTGATTTTATTTATTCAGAAAATAATTGCAAGCTTTTTTGACAGTTTAATGAAGCAATTATTTGATGCATTTATGATTTGCAGAACAAAGTTGAAGCAGACAGAAGTAGATTGTGAGTATTTAAAGAGATGCTGTGAGAAATTGACAGATGAAAATAGAAGGTTGCAAAAGGAGATTCAAGAATTAAGAGCTTTAAAGGCTTCACAACCTTTTTACATGCAGCAACCTGCCACAACTCTCACAATGTGCCCTTCTTGTGAGCGCGTGGCCACCTCCACCACCACCACCGCTGCCACTGCCACCGCAACCGTCCCTGCACCCACCGCTAATTCTGGACTCTCTCTCGCTAAACCTAAATTAATTTCATTTTTGCATGCGCAACAGGCTACTTCTTGAACCTACTTGAGCTCATTCGACAGTCGCGGAGGACTATTTACGACCCAACTTCTTTGCCTATGTACATAAACTTGGATTTTTTACCATATTATTTTCTTTTCTAATGATTTTTTTTATTGTAGAATGGCTTGCTGTCTGCTGATGAATTTTGTGGGACGATGTTTGAGAGAGTACTAAATAGTTTAACAGAGAATGTACACGAGGTTTTGATTAGATAATTAAACGTTTTGTACTGCTATTAATTTTATTGAGACAGATCAATTGCCACTTTCTGATTTTACATCAATTCATATTTTCTCCTAATGAAGGATTAATTGACAGTCCTCGTTGTTATTGTTCATGTCGACGTCCTTAATTTGTTTCAAGAAGATACTAACAAAAATTTCATATCGACTAGGTATGAAACTGGTTTTGGTTTCATAAGAAAATTGGGCAACCTCTTGAATCTGAAATCTTAACAGGTGGTATGGGTCAAATTTTTTACTAATTAGTCATATGAACGTACAAGTCTCTAAACGCAACCTCTTGAATCTGAAATCTTAACAGTTGGTATGGGTCAAACATTTTACTAATTAGTCATGTGAACGTACAAGATGAGTTTCTGAACATGCGTTGAAAATTTAAGCAAAGGTGCTGAGTCTCAAGTTGGATCATGATAGCTTAAAAAATTTGTAGTTGGCTCTCAAGATAGTAGCCCTAGATAGAGAAAGAGGTGGACGTTGATAAAACATGCGATTCTTTTTAATTTGCGGAAGACGGATAGAAAAATTATTGTTTGAGAACGTTTAAACTTTAAATGATATGGCACTACATTCGTGCATTTTGGGTGGCAAGCCCCATTGGAGTATTTAACACACTACATTTGCATTGGAGACCTTATAAGAAGATGTAGTCTTTGTCAAGACAATGCCTTATCATGTTGATTGTTGTCCTAGATTGGTTTAATTTGCCAAATTACTAGGAATGGATTGGCCTCGTCTTCTGACCTTGTTTCAACATAGGCTCGACCTCTTTCTTCTAGTCTCAACTTAGTTATATGAGTCGTTTTTGTCTTTTAATCTTATGCTCGACCACTTTCTTCTAGTAATAATTAATTCACACGGCGAACTACACCATTAATTTTTAGCAATGACTTTAGTTGACATTTGTTTCAATTTTACTTGTTAGTATCCAAGGAAATCATCAAAAAAAAAATCATCAAAAAAGTCAAATGATTATTAGAAATATATGTGTTTATCATCATTACTTTTTACGCGTTATTGAAATTAAGTGTGGTTGACTTAATTACTAGCTGTTGATGTGGCCATCTCTTGTTCAATCAAATTAACAATTTTTATTTTATTTTTAATAAACAAATATATTTTGACTCTATAAATTTTTTTTGTCATTCAACTCGACGAACCACATAGTTAACAAAAAAGTAATTAATTAGATTTTGTACAGGCGTAGGCGTAGCCCACAAAAAGTGGTGCTAAAAATGAGAGTTCAAAACAAAAAAGAATAGTGCTGATATCAATATTCCAACTTTTATTCGGGCCATTTCACGTTGGTCTTTTTCTTAAGGTTTAATCAGGCCCATCGCTATTTCTAGGCCTGATTAAAGAAAAACCCGTGTTTTATAAAGGTTGGTGCCAATGGAACTCTCAATCTCAAGTCAATGGTAACTTTACTTAGTGGCCCGTTTGATATAGTTTATAAATTAATTTATTTGACAAAAAATAATTTATTTGACTAAAAAATTTGTCTTCGCACCATAATATTGTTAACTATTTTGGTCAAATAAACTATTTTTAGTTGAAAAATTGATTTATAATCTATATCAAACAAACCCTTATTAATATATCATTCCATAAGTTTTAATATTTTATACATAGTAGTATTAGATGTGTTTTTCTTTTTTAACATTGTTGAGTATAATATTCTTAAAAGAAAAGATGAGATCGGTTGATTTTAATGCTTAGTGCTTATTTCTTGATAATCAAGAAGTGGGATTACAAGGACAGCATAACTTAAGATTAGATATCTTCAAGAAAATAAGGCAAATAAAAAGCCGTAATCTAACTATATATTTAGGATTTGGCACAAATGTTCTCTAATCTTTGTCCTCAGTGTATATATAAATGGTCTTTAATATTTATTTTATGGCACATAAGTGTTCCTAACTTATGTATTTTTTTGCACAATTGATTATTATTTGATAAAAAGACAAATATGCCATTAATTTTAATTAGAGAGAGTTGTATTTGAATTTCTAAGCTTTGCAAAAATGTGCAAATACGTACAATATATTTATTAAATAATATTTAATTTTGCATACTATATATATCTTTATGGCCATGTCAATTAAATTTTTTATAGGAGAAAAATATAAAATTGTAGTTATTAAGTATATGTAATTGATATGTGATATAAAAAACTTGAATAAAAATTATGTTAAATAAATAAAAAAATGACATATATAATTTTATGAAATTGAACAAATCTTATTATATTTTTATTTAACATAAAAATACTAATAAAAATTAATTTACACATTACGTTTTGTTTATTTTTAAATGATAAATTAAAATATAAAGAATACAACTGAATATCTAATATTTGTAGTTAATAAACGATGATCTCAATTAAATAAAAAAAAATTGAGTTTCAAGTTTGTAACAGTTTTTTTATAACGATAAATTAAAATTTTAATTTTTAAATAATGTAATTACTTAATAATAATAAAAATTATTAGACATGTTTATTAGTAATTACGAACTTAAATTTTAGTTATTTTATAATAATTCGTAAAATATACAAAACAATTTAGTATATTATCAATTTGGTCAATAAAGTATTAATTAAAAAAATCTCGATAGTTTTCTTTAACATTTTATAAAAAATAAAAATATATGACCTATTTGTACTTTTTGCAAAGATTAACAACTCAATTACAATTTTCACTTATTAAAATTAAGAATATATTAGTATTTTTATCAAATAAAGACGAATTATTCACCCAAACACATAGGTTAAAAATTTTTATATTAAAAAACAAATGTCCAAAACTATTTGCGCCAAAAGAATGATGTTTTTGCCTTGTTGCCTTATTTCCACTAAATATAGCAATAAACAAATGGCTAATTTCATTAACGATCACTTAAGTTCAATAATTGAAGCACTAGTCACTTAATTACATAATTTTTTCATAAATGATCACTCCATTAAGTTTCTAATTTGAAAAAGTGATATGACATACAATACACATTTATTTATTGCATAGTAGTCTATATACTTTATATAATATTCACTTTAGTCTCTATATTTTTAATTATCTTTTAGGTAAGTCTTTCAAAAACTGTATCTTAAGTCTTTAATTTTTTTTAATCTTTACACTTTGGTCCCTAAATTTTTCATTAGCATTCAGTTAAGTCCTCAAAAATTGTATATTAGGTCTTTTAACTTTATATATTTTCAAATTTTGGTCCCTAAAATCCTTGATTTTAGTGGCCAAAATAAGTACAATTTTAGTGATCAAAATAAGTTAAATTCTTGACTTTATACTCGAATTTTCACCTAAACAAACAAAATAACATAATTAAATAATAACTACTTGACAAAACTCACAATTGTCCACTTCTAGTGATCAAAATAAGTACAAAACCTGCATTTATCACTTGGAGTTGTCCATGAAATATATTTTTATCTATTTTTGTCAACTCTAAATGATAAGTGCTAGTTTTACACTTATTTTGACCAATAAAAGTTGACATTTGTGAGTTTTATCAAGTAGTTCATTTTTTAATTATGTTATTTTGTTCGTTTAGGTGAAAATTCGAGTGTAAAGTCAGTGATTTAATTGAAAGTGCACTTATTTTGACCCAAATTGCACTTATTTTGGCCGCTAAAATCAAATATTTGAGAGACCAAAGTTTGAAGATGTAAAAAATTAATGAACTCAAGATGTAATTTTTGAAAGACTTAATCGAGAGATAATTGAAATTTTGGGACCAAAGCGTAAAGATATAAAAAGAATAAGGACCTAAGACGCAATTTTTAAGACTTACCTAAAAGATAATTAAAAATATAAGGACTAAAGTGAATATTATATAAAATACATGAACTACCATACAATAAATAAATATCTATTGTATACCACATCATCCTTTCAAGTTAGAAATTTTAAAGAGTGGTCGTTTGTGAAATGATTATATATTTTAGTGATCAGAGCTGTAACTTTTGAATTTTTGTAATTATTTTAAAATTTTAATGTAACTTTAGTGATCCTTAATGTAATTAACCCATAAACAATACTTAAGACAAAAATTGATTCGAATAATCTTTAGTCAATTGATTGAATAGAGGACTTAATTTTTTTTCTTGTAGGCGGTCGTGGTTGCGACTTGCAAGATCTAATTTTAATTAACAATTAATTAACCTGGTCGTGGATCAATTGACACATGTCCAGGCATCCCATCCCATGTGAAGGAAGAAGAAAATGGCTTTAAATTTATTTTTTTTAGGGATTTTGGTGCAAATGGTCCCTAACCTTTACCCTTAGTATGTAATTGGTCTCTAACGTTTATTTTTTGATAAACAAGTCCCTAATCTATGTATTTTGGTGCAAAACCAGTCTTTTTGACAAATATGCCCTTTGTTTTAATTAGAAAAATTGTATGTAGATTCCTAATAATTACAAAATATGCAAATAGGTTCAATACTTTTATTTTTTATAAAAATAATTAAAGAAAACTAATAATGTTTTTTTGAAATTAACACTTTAATAATAAACATGTCAAATAAAATTATTATTTTTATTATTAAGTAATTATATTATTTAAAGAGGGAGAAATCATTGTGAAAAATTATTTTTCTCCCTCTTTACTTATAAAATTAAGTTAAATAAATAACAAAATGACCTATATAATTTTATGATATTGAACTAATCTTATTACATTTTTATTTAACATAAAAATACTAATAAAAATTAATTTACATATTATGTGTTTTATTTTTGAACGAAAATAAAACGATAAATTACAATATGAAGAATATAGTTGGATTTCTAATATTTGTAGTTAATAAACATATAATTCAATTAAATAAAAATATTTAAACATCAAGTTTGTGACAAATTTTTTTTTTTATACAACAATAAAATAAAATTTTAAATTTTAAATTTTAAATAATATAATTACTTAATAATAAAAATAATAATTTTATTTGACTAATTTATTACTAAAGTGTTAATTCTAAAAAAAAACTCATTAGTTTTCTTTAATTTTTTATAAAAAATAAAAGTATTGGACATATTTGCACATTTTGTAATGATTAAGAATTTACATACAATTTCTTCTAATTAAAACTAAGGGTATATTTGTCTTTTTCATCTCATAAGGACTAATTTGGCACCAAAACACATAGATTAGGGATTTATTTGTCAAAAAATAAACGTTAGGGACCAATTTTATACAAAGAGTAAATGTTAGAGACCATTTGCGCCAAAATCTATTTTTTATTATATTCTTATTTTTAACATTTTATTAATTAGTATATATTGTCTTTAGTGACGATTTTTATTCAAAAATTTCTTCAAAAAAATAAAAATATATATTTGTTTATCATATCTTTTAAATAAATTAAAAAACAATAAGTACATAATTACGATTAAATTGTCTTTTATTTTAAAGTTCGTTGGTAGAATTAGACGAAGACTCTTATTAAAGACAAAATATGCTAATGAATAGAAAATTAAAAATATAAATATGATAATAAATAAAGATTAAAGATTTTTAATGAAATAAAAAATGGGGTGCATTTAAATTCAAAGGTTGACAGTGAAGTCCCTTTTCTTCTCTCCTTCACATGGGATGCTTGGACATGTGTCAATTGATCTAAGTTAGGTAATTGTTAATTCAAATTAGAGCTTGCAAGTTGCAACCACGACCCACCTGCAAGAAACAATTAAGTCCTCTTTTCAACTAATTTACACTATATTATATGATTTTATTTTATATCAATTTGAGTTGATAACAAGAATACGATAAAAATACATATATACATGTTAAATAAATTTATTTCTTCTCAAACAATTTAAATTTTTAACTGATAAAATAAAAAACTAAACTATTTACAAAGCGTTTTTATGCGTTAGCCTTTCAATAAGAAAAAGAATCGAGTACGAATAAGATGTAACGTGTTACTAACAATTTAAACTTTTAATTAACGTTGTCAAATATGATAAAATGAAAACTAAGACTAATTAACTGAGAAAAAAAAAATTATGATATTCTATTGATAAGCTTGAGAAAAGAATAATGATAAATATTCAACGGATCCGACAAAGATATATTATGAACCGACAATGGACAAGAGTACTTTAAGCGAATATTTTATTCTTAATAAATAAAACATATAATTAACAACTCCAGTCGATACAGCTTAAGAATAATTAACAACATGTTATAAGAACAAATTTCGATAATTTCAATGTCAAATAATTTATGTACTACTATATTTAGAAATTGAATCTTCTCCAGGTTGTTTCTGTCTCTATATACTAAAAGAAAAAAACTATATTACATGTTTGGTACACGATACAGTACAATAAATAAGATTTTAATTTCTTTTTTTAATTGATACTGTCCGATATTATCTAATCTATCGTATCAAACATGTCAATAATGTACCTCTTTCTGCATGTGCAAATACCTATGTTCTTTTTTGTTGATGCTTCTGGTTATGATTTACTCAAAAGTTCAGCATACAGGATTTCATTCCAAGCATCAGGCACGCCGGGGAGACACCAATGGCTGCAATCTTGGACTCTCAATAGCAATTTCTTTTCTTCGCTCGACAATTTTTGTTTCCTATATATCGACGGGTGGCCATCCTTTCGATAATCAGTCATTCTCGTGATATTGAGATACGTCACCGGAGTTTTCATTCCTTTGAACACTCTTTCTAAAACTGTCATCTTGGGGGGATACTGAGTGAGATAGGTCTCATTCTTGATCGGCTCAGCTTCGTGATCACACTGTCCACCAGAATTCCACTGTCCGCCACTGTGAAAATAAATAGAAAAATTGTTCCAAATATTTAAATAAATATATCTGAGTTTAATGTGTAGACGAAGATGAAATCAAAGATTCTTAAAAGCGCCCAAAAAATATTGGCTATTATTGAATGCAGAATTTCGAGTTAGCTTCAATGCTGAAGGGAAAATAAGCCTTTTTCCCTATAGGTGCATTCCTCATTCCTCATCGAGGTTGACCTCGCATGAACCGAGTCAACAACCCGGTGAAGACAAGGATATTCATCCTTCTTTTCAATGCTGAAGAACAGGAATTATAATTACCGAGTTGTCCATTCAAATGGCAATGCCGAACAAAATTTGAAGAAAAGTACTCTCAAGCCATTGATAATTTTTTAATAACTCTGCATTTTGTTACCTGAAATGAGCTTTGGAATAACCCCTGAAAAAAACAAGCGTCTTCCTGGAATTTACATTGGCATCAACCCATCTACCCCATGTTGTTAAGGCTTTCCTAAATGCTTCAAGGACATTCAATTCACTGTACACATGGCTGCCTTCTTGATAATAGTCCTTCCTGAAATGTTCAATATTGTTTAGAATACACTAAAAATGCCCATCGACTACAAAATTGCTTAATCATAATAGACTGATTAGGCATGCTCAAAGTCAGAATAATTTTTACCCTTTGGAAGTTTTATCATGAGTCCACCAATGTCCCGTGTTGAAGACTATGATGTCTGCATTTTTATAATTATCAGCAGATCTCCCAATTATATCCAGTCGAAGTGTTTCCTTTTTCGTCCCATTTTTGTCTGTGACTACCCATTCTTGAACCAAGAAAGGAGATACAAAGAACTCCACTGTGGATTTATAGTCCTAAGAATGAGAACAATCCGATGACAGAAAGACACAGAAGTTGAGATATAGGCGATGATAAAATCTCATACGGACGAAACAAGAATTAATTCAACAACTTACTTCAAATACAAAGGAATAAGAAGCTTCTGACCGAAAATGGTGCCTGCCAAATTCTTCGTAAACTTTACTTTTATCTTTTACAGAGTTCTTCAGAATGCAAACAAGAGATTCCCACATGTTCCTATTGAGAGAATCGCCAACAAATACTAATCGCTTTCCTCTCAATAATTCCAGCATATGACTTGCATTCAACCTGGATATTTACAGTTCAATATAATCAATTTGTCCCGAACACACCGTTTGTTCCATGACACGGGCATTAATAGCACGAATGATAAAAATTGTCAACGTCTTTGCAATGGTACAACAATACAAAGAAATAGACACAAACTTGGCTAATCAACCACTTAAAGCAGAATTGTTATCAACATTGAGCATAACTTGAAAACAGCTTTAGAACAACTTTAAGCCCTGAAAATCCTCAATGATGCTCACACCAATTAATGGATATGGAACTGAAGAAGAAGTTAAAATCTTAAAATGTTGCTCAATAAATTGTTCGGTCGAGGGAAACCTAATCATACTATACATTCAGTTGTATACTAGAAATTCTACACATACATGTATTAAGTTGCCCTAATTATGTAGGGCGGCGAATACTTACGCGGTCGAACGACTACAAATGTCTGTTCGCTCGGGTGTGTTTTTACTTTCGGGTGTGTTTTTACTTTCGATTTGCTAACTATTGCTCGACCTAACTCAAGCCAATCGGACAACTTCGTGCCGGTTCAGTTACGACAAACACAATTTCAACTTGATGAACAAAGAATTCAATAACTACAAAATTGGAAAACTTTATTGAATATACCTTGGGAGGGTGCAACCCTTTGGCTTCCATCTAAGTTGGTGATAGCCATTATCAGGCCTACCATTTTGAAAACAGTTGAATTGCTCATCAATCAATGAACAAGAACCAGGCTTGTACAATGGATAAGAATCATCTCTCACCCAATTCCCATCAAACAGATCACAATTTCTCAATGATTTGATCAATTCCTTACTCCCCTGTTTGGACGAAACACTGGAATGAGTAGCATTGTTCTTCTCTTTCATCAAAGAAGAAGTGATATTCTTGGCCATACCATTCTCTGCAGTTCTGTCATCTCCATTTCCAGCAACACTTTTCACTCCAGAATCAGATTTTTTCGATGAATTCGCAGTCTGATTCGCGGTCACAGGAGATTTTGCGACACCAATTGAGCTATGATTCGCCTTCAACTCTTCAGTCTTGTCATTTAACTGTTTATTTTGAGTCTGATTCTTGAAAACTGAAGACCCTTTATTCAATTCAGAAGAAGACTTGGATGGTGAAGTACTATTGACAATCTGTTTTGCAGGAGGCTCCTTGGGCAAAACTGTACTATTATTCTTTTTCGAAACTTTACCTTTATCGTTTAATTCTTGATTTTGGGTCTGATTTTTGGCAACTGGGGGTTGTATATTCAAACCTGGAGGTTCAAAATTGGTGTTTTTAGATCCAGTTCCAGAATTGTGGACTTGTGTTGAGGAATTTGGGAAAAAATAAGAGAAAAAGTTAGAAAACTGAGATCTATAAGAATCATCAGAGAAAATTGATGATTTTGAAGAGCTTGAACTTGCAGTAGAAGTGAAAATGTTAGTGAACCATGGGGAAGAAGAGTTTGAAGAGGGAGTGAAAGCAAGAAAAATGGTGAAGCCAATAAAAACAAATGCAAAGCCATATACAGCGGTTCTTTTGGTTTTGTGGAGTGAGAAGTGGCTTTTGAAGTCTGATATCAAGGTTCTACCATTAATGGGTGCATATTTTGTTACATCTGCCATATGGGTAGTGAAGTTTTGCAGTTATTTTGAAAATTCCAGAAATATGTGAGAATGTGTGTGAAAAAGAGAGAGAAGCAGATTAGGGATTACACGGAGAAAGCAACAAAAGAGATGATAGTGGAGAGAGGAGAGAGAGAAGCAGAATATGAATTACACAGAGAAAGCAAGAAAAGAGATGATAGTGGAGAGAGAGAGAGAGTTTAACTAAAACACTGATTTTCTAGTGAGAGAAAAAGAATAGGAATTACACAAGGAATGCAAGACAAGAGAGAGGAAATTGGGATGCAATGGCCAATGAGATAAGTTTTAACTGTTTTAAGTGATCACTAAGTGCGGCATGAGAGTCCAATAAATTTAAATGAGCATATAGATTTTATATAGATTTGTTGAAAATGAGTAAGAAGGACAAAATTATTAATCATTATATAAAGATTAATAATTTGTTTAGATAAATTTAAATTAATTAAATTGATTAAATATATTATTTATTTATATATTTTGTAATACTCACTTATTATTTATACTTTTAATAAAATTCACAATTTATAATTAATTAAAAAATAATTTTAATATTATTTAACATGAACTTAAACTAGTTGTCAAGTTGATTTTTTAAGTGGAAATCGGCCCATAAAAGAAGAGAACGTGTGCGTCGGTGAGAGAGAGTGTTTACATGAATATTAGTTTAGTTCAAAGTAAAATGGTTCGCTTAACGCTGTTTTTGGGTGGGTCGGCAATTGCTAGCATGCCGCCAACGTCACGGGAGTTTGAGAACAATATGCTGCTGATTCACCACGTATACACGTCTCAAAGTGTGTGACCCGAAATGTTTGGCCGTTTTCATGTTATTATGTTCTTCTGCTTGTCTTTGTCTTGTAGAATTTTACAAAAGCGTAATTATATTCATACCATGATTTTTATTATTTTACACTATATTTTAATTGCACTGTAAGTCTTTCAATCTTTAACATTTAGACACTTATGTCTGTAATATTTTTTATCGCATTTTTATCATTAATTTTCAATTAATTTTTACATCTCGTCTCTGATGACGATTGTTATCCAAATATTTTGCTAGTGTGCATTGAAATGAGAAAAAAAAAATTTATTAAATTTTTGAATTCGTTATTTGTTTTGTTTATTTAAAAGGTAAATAACACAAAACGTCCCTACCTATTAAGTAATTGTGCAAAACGTCCCTACCTTCTAAATTTTGGCAATTTTACCCTTACCCACTTTGGATTTCTTGTGTAAAAGGTCCTTCATTCAAAAATCACCCATTAACATAGGGGTAAATTAGTCCAACCATTTTTTTACATATATATTACTTCTTTTAAAATTGGGGGCTTCTCATGCAATTTCCAAAATTGCACCAAGCAGCCCCCGTCCCCAAATCTGAAAAAGTGAAACCGGTGGAAACCATTGGGCGCCCACGCTTTTGGTATAACAACAATGCGATCATTCATTAGGCTAGCCCAAGAGGATGCGATTGAAGAAGAATAATCTCGCTTCAAAATTGCAAACCAGCCATTTAGAACTTCTAATTTCAGTAGGAGGTCCCTCGTCCAAAATCACAAACGCATCATGCCTGTGGGTTTCAACCCTAGCCGCCGCCGCCATGAGAGCAGGGAGATGGCGCCGCGATCACATGCCGACGATCCTCGCGCGTGCGGTGAATCTCCGTCATTGCAGAAGAACCTCACATCGCAGCTGTCATAGTGCGACGCGACGCTACCACCACCGCAGCGCCATCTCCCAAGAGCTGCGAGTTCACCTTCTCCGACGATGGTAACATCAATCCATGATCCAACATCAACCAACAACCACAAAATCCGACCACAAGACATAAAATTGAAATCCCAAAAATGAAATCAACATCTGATTGCATAAATTGAAAAACCCATATTTCTTAAAGAAAAGGTATATACATACATAATCTTGAAATCATATATTCATGAACGAACACAGTAACAATTTCATAAATGGTTTGAATCCATAATTTCAATTAAAACCTTATTGCCAACATTACTAACCCGAAATGTTCAAAACATTGATAAACCGTTGAGTTGAGTAGCATATATTCACGTGTACTCTTACATTTTTCATCATAATTGCTTAAAAAATGTAAAATATATTCAGATTGTTGTTATACCAAAAGCGTGGCGCCAATGGTTTCCAATGGTTTCGACTTTTCAAATTTGGGGACGGAGCTCTTGGTGCAATTTTGGAAATTGCATGGAAGCCCCCAATTTTAAAAAAAGTAATATATATGTGAAAAAAGTGGTTGGACTAATTTACCCTATGTTAATGGGTGATTTTGGGTGAAGGACCTTTTATAAGAAATCCAAAGAGGTAAGGATAAAATTGTCAAAATTTAGAAGGTAGGGACGTTTTGCACAACGACTTCAATAGGTAGGACGTTTTTTTGTGCTATTTACCCTTATTTAAAAATACAAGAGACATGCAAATCTTTTTCGTCATTCTAGTTAATTTTTTCACGTAAATCATCATCAAAAGACAATATTAAGACATACAAATTAATAAAATGATGATAAAAATATGATTAAAAAAATTAATGAAATAAATGCAAAAATGAGTATTAATTAAAGATTTTTATTGAAATTAAAATATAATGTAATTAATAAATAGTATGGTGTAAATATAATTACTTTTACAAAATTCCTCAAAACATATTTTTCTCAATAAAAGAACCTTGAAACAATAATGACCATTTAATCCTATTGAATTGGTTCACAAAAAGAAGAAAATTGAAAATTGATGGATTAAAGTCATTTGCGCGTGGACCCATTGGGTTCAATATATACGATCAACAACTCAATAGTTTGAAAATTATGGTAAACAAACTAGGCGAATATTCCTTGTCTAGCAAATGTTTAAAGAGAATATTGTGCTAATAAGGACTATATATATGTGTTCAACTGTCGAGATTAATATTGTTCTATATCATTCTATTCGACTTGTAATTACATGTATTTGTTGGTAACATAAAAGTTTGGGTCACCAGTTTGGGTCGGTGCGCCTCCAATTGAATTCAAAATGACGACACGTATTTAAAAAGTCTAGCCGTGATTTAATCATGGCCGGGTCAACTAAGCCTACAAAATTTGAATGTGAACTCGGCTCACTCGTTAGCCCAGAATCGAGCCCATGTAGGCCATGATTCTGCCAGCTTGAATAAAAAAAATTATTATTTTTAAATTATTAAAAAAATTTACTAACTTATGTTACTAAAAAAAATTTGTTTACATTTTATAGCAAAAAAAGTGTTAAAAATGGGGCAACACACTTGCACACAATTATTTTATTTTTTATTTTTACTAAGTATTTTATTTTTTATTTTCTTATTGGATGCGTCCTTGCATCTGCGAATGTGACGGCATTGCCGGAAGCTTGTCACATCAATCAACGGCTATGCAAAAAAAAAATTGTTTTTAATTTTTAATTAAACGAACCGCTGGCTCGTTAGATGCTAAATTACCAAACCCAATGATTGACTTTCTAACGGCCCATGAACCGAGCGTTCAATTCACCGGCCGCCACTGAAGTTGCGGGCCTCCACGGATGGGCCGATGTTATTTCTGGTTGGCCGTCCGTCTTGACACTCATATTAGAGGGAGAAGTCCCCGATTTGCCATGACTTTAACTTTTGTTAATTAACAAATATTTGGATTTAAATTTATCCAAACTCTAAAGGTCTTTTGGGCATCTATATACTGAGGGACGTACGTGCTAAATTAGAAGGTTTGAGACTTGGTGATACATTTTTTATTATTTTAAATAAAAATCTATAAATAAAATTAAATAAAAAATTTTGGATTTAATTGCTATTTAAAAAAATTTAGAGACCCCAACTTTTCCTATTTTAATTTATTTAAAATAGGGAAAAGAACCATTTATAACTATATGTGCAAATTAATAAAATGATAGGGACAATATATATGTGAATAAAATTGAATAATGATAATATTGTTGTAAAGTTGAAAGAATAGAAATTGTGAATATAATTTATTCTAAAATATAACGATAATTTTTTTTAAATATTATGTAATATTATACAGTTTGCTCGCGCCACAAAATATGTAGGACTATGAAATCGTACAATATCACTTGTTTTTAACGAAATTATAAGGTATTATTGTAATTAGATGTCGAAACGCCACTAAAAAAAAAAAAAAGGTAATTTTATTGACATTAGTCTGCCGACTGAATAGTTCCAAGCGGCGAAAAGGTCCGAAAAGACAAATTAGATTGACATATGAAATATATATACACACATTTAGACCTGTCATGCATATTGCTAAATTCTAGCCTGTCAAGTGTCATGTGATCCCCCTACCCCATTTGGATGTTTTTTTTTTTTTTTTTCAATTTCAAATTTCAAATCAATATTCGAAGAGCAATTATTTTAGACCGATACAAAATCAATAGAAAGATTAACAAGTTATGCCTAAATTTGATTCTTATTTAAAAATACAAGAGACATGCAAATCTTTTACGTCATTCTAGTTAATTTTTAGATGTAAATCATCATCAAAGACAATATTAAAACAAACAAATTAATAAGATGATGATAAAAATATGATTAACAAAATTAATGATATAAATGCAAAAATGAGTATTAATTAAAGATTTTTATTGAATTAAAATATAGTGTAATTAATAAATAGTATGGTGTAAATATAATTACTTTTACAAAATTCCTCAAAACATATTTTTCTCAATAAAAGAACCTTGAAACAATAATGACCATTTAATCCTATTGAAATGGTTCACAACAAGAAGAAAATTGAAAATTGATGGATTAATGTCATTTGCGCGTGGACCCATTGGGTTCAATATATACGATCAACAACTCAATAGTTTGAAAATTATGGTAAACAAACTAGGCGAATATTCCCTTGTCTAGCAAATGTTTAAAGAGAATATTGTGCTAATAAGGACTATATATATGTGTTCAACTGTCAAGATAATATTGTTCTATATCATTCTATTCGACTTGTAATTACATGTATTTGTTGGTAGATGAAATATTCTCAACATAAAAGTTCGGGTCACCAGTTGGGTCGGCCTGCCTTCAATTGAATTCGTTGACGACACGTATTTAAAAAAGTCTAGCTCATGACAGTGCGGCCGGGTCAATCCGACCCACAAAATTTGAATGTGAACTCAGCTCACTCGTTGGCCCAGAATCGAGCCCATGTTAGCCACGATTACGCAAAATAATAATAAAAATTATTATTTTAAATTATTAAAAAAATTACTAACTTATGTTACTCAAAAATTTTGTTTACGTTTTATAGCAAAAAAGTGTTAAAAATGGGGCAACACACTTGCACACAATTATTTTATTTTTATTTTTACTAATTTTTTTATTTTTTATTTTTTCTTATTGGCTGCCCTACTACTCTGCGGTGACGAGCCGCTACTGGAAGCTTGTCACATCAATCAACGGCTATGCAAAAAAAAAAAAATTGTTTTTTATTTTTAATTAAACGAAGCACTGGCTCTTTAGACGCTTAAGTTGCCAAACCCAGCCGATTCGGGCTTTAACGGCCCATGAACCGACATTCGATTCACGGGTCACCGGCAGATTATGGGCCTCCACGGATGGGCCGACGTGGGCCTGGTTGGCCCGCCCATCTTGACACCCATATTAGAGGAGAGAAGTCCCCCGATTTGCCATGACTTTAACTTTTTGTTAATTAACAAATATTTGGATGAAATTTATCTAAACTCTAAAGGTCTTTTGGACATTTATATATTGAGGGACGTACGTGCTAAATTAGAAGGTTTGAGGCTTGGTGATACATTTTTATTATTTTAAGTAAAAATCTATAAATAAAATTAAATAAAAAATTTCGAATTTAATTGCAATTTAAAAAAATTTAGAGACCCCAACTTTTCCTATTTTAATTTATTTTTCCTATTTTAATTTATTTAAAATAGGGAAAAGGACCATTTATGACCATATGTGCAAATTAATAAAATGATAGAGACGATATATATGTGAATAAAATTGAATAATGATAATATTGTTGTAAAGTTGAAAGAATATAAATTGTGAATATAATTTATTCTAAAATATAACTATAATTTTTTTTTAAATATTATGTAATATTATACAGTTTGCTCGCGCCACAAAATATGGACGACTATGAAATCGAACAATATCACTTGTTTTTAACGAAATTATAAAGTATTATTGTAATTAGATGTCGAAACGCCACTAAAAAAAAGGTAATTTTATTGACATTAGTCTGCCGACTGAATAGTTCCAAGCGGCGAAAAAGGTCCGAAAAAGACAAATTAGATTGAAATATGAAATATTATACACACACATTTAGACCTGTCATGCATATTGCTAAATTCTAGCCTGTCAAGTGTCATGTGATCCCCCCTACCCCATTTGGATGTTTTTTTTTTTCTTCAATTTCAAATTTCAAATCAATATTCGAAGAGCAATTATTTTAGACCGATACAAAATCAATAGAAAGATTAACAAGTTATGCCTAAATTTGATTGAAAATAGCTTTTCTAAAGTTGGAACCTCTCACATCAATGCATTGAGTGGAAACATGAAGAACTCCAATTCAATTTTAGTCCAACACACACGTCAGCATATTTGGTTTTTTTTTTTTTAATACAAGTTTTTCATTTAATTCTCAAAATATGTAACTAATTATTTAATTTGGATATATTAAAATTTTATTTTATTTTGAAACTTATTCATTTTATAACCTTTCCAACTTAGCCAAACATGTAACTATTTTATTTATTTACACGATATTGCAACAAGTAGTGTAATGATGAATTAAGCATCGTTACATCAAAGATTGTGTTACCAATTATCGAAATCGATAATGGTTTTCGTTTAACTATTAACTAAAAATTTATTTAAACAATGAACAACTATGATTTGAAAAAAATAAGATGAAACAAAGTGTAAGGATTCTATGAATCCACCATAGCTTATTCAGTTTAAATTCACTTGTCACACATTGACGAAATTTCATGTCGACGATCAAATCTCTCAAATTTACTTGATAATCTATCTCGAGCAAAATCTAATATACTTTAAAGTACGAAATCACTAGATCTCTATATAAAATTCAACACAATAAAGTGCATTAAACTACAAAGAAATTCAATCACAAGACTAACAAACAATAAAAGCATATATCTACCTTCTATTTTATAGGCAAGCAAATCACCTATCGATCTCAAAGCAACCACACAAACCATTCATAGATTGGCCAAAGATATAAACCTACAACGATTCAACAATAAAGACTCAATAAAACTCAATTTCAATGTAAAAAAACTTAGTAATTACAATTAAACTATCAAAAACTAGGTTTCTGTTGGCGGATTTTGTGTAAAGTGACTCCAAAGTGCAGAAAATCGAAAATGGATGAAATGAGAGTCGAGGAAAATGTTGAACACTTTGTCCTTAGGTTGAATTTACCTTGCAACGGTGCTTACGATAATATCAATCAACTCCCAAGATACAAAACTTCTACTTGTATGTGAAGCACTTTAAATTACAAGCACAACGAACCAAAATTGGTTTTGTACTCCAAAAGATGAAAGAAATGGAAAACCAGAAATTATGCAACTAATGCAATAGATTTTTGGTTCAAAATATAAATATATGAGTCTTTAAAAAGTTTACATATCAGTTCTCTCTGTCAAAAAGGACGTCCAAAGTAGCCTTTTTAACGTTGATGAACAGTTGAACACGAAATGGTGTGGAGTCAAATTGTACAACACTTCAAAAGGCGTATGTCTTGTGCACAGAAACCTATGTGATCGCAAAGTGCATTTTTGAAAACAGAACTTAATCTAGTTTAACCATGCGATCTCATGGCTTTATCTCATGCGATTGCATGGTAGGACCAAAAAACGTTGTGCTTAAAAATTCAGTCAGTTGCGATCGCAAGGTAAAATACCCATGCGATCGCATGGTCAAAACTTAACCCAAATTTTGTCATTTTCCGTAATTTCTTATTTATTCAATATTGGTTTCGAGATACCAAATATACTTTTCAACACATGCAGAGAAATTTGAAGTCTCTTTCGAGGCGTTGCCCCCTCGACCCCTACTAGTTTTTCGAAGCGGCGAAGTGGCAAACTATTTTGCCTAAACGGATTGGGTCGGGTTTGTATATTTTGGCCAAGTTGACACGAAGTCACTTATTCAATTTCTCTAATTCTTTAAACCAATTTCCAACAGTTCCATCGTTTCATCCTAACAATGAAAATTAGTTACACATTGTTTTGGCAAAACAAAAATATAAAATTAAGTTCATCACTGGGTTTTGAGAATAAAAATAAGAAAATCAAAGAACAATGACGAATCCCATAGCTTGAACTCCAAAAAACGACCACAGACTTCTTCTTCTTCTTCTTCCTTTAATATCCTCAGGTGTGGTGCACGAAAGATCTCTTCATTGCTCTAGTCCTTGTTAATTAGTAACTTCTCAATTATACAAGAAGTTAGAATATGTGTTTTCTCTCAAATTGTCAACCCCTTTTAAGTCTCTAAGTTGGTATTTATAGGTTGTCGACTCTACCTTGCAATTCGTGCCAAAAGATTCCAATTTTATCTTTAAAAACCTCCAATTTGAGTCTAATCATAATTCAGCACGTTTCAGAGTTGCATTCGCAACTCAGATTTTCCTTCAGAATGTTGCACTTGCAATTTTATGCACAATTGTTGATTTTAAAAAGTGGAACTCGCAACTTTTTTTTGCCTTAAACAGTGTCCCTGCGTCTTAGTTCAACTGGGTCGTTTCCATCTTCCTATCTTGCTCATGTCAACATCCCTTTGACTCACCATATTTTGCACTCTTCGTTCAAACTTCGTCCCAAAACCATTGTCTATCCTACAGAGCAAAGTACGGTAAAAATCAACACAATCCTGAGAAAAAGGGTAAAAAATGCATAAGATTAAAAGCCCAAATAAATATAAAAATTAGACTCATCACAAGTTGTCATTAGTCGCACTCTTATGTAGTTTTAAAGTTAAATGTGATATTTTGTCTCAATTATTGTAGTCAAGTGACGAGACATAAGTGCCAAAATTAAGGTTTATTAGCAGCAATTCATTGGCATAATTGGTGATACAGTCTTGGGCAAATCTAGGTAGCATGCTATGTTTAGTAGCTAGAATTATTAAATAAACCTAATTTATTCATTCTATTTTGTCTTTTAACAAATACATTAATTCTTTAATTCCGGTTCGTAACAGGATTTGTGATGGCGATATCTTCTTAACAAGAATTTCCATTTAATTTTATGGGTCCATTCGTCAATTTATTTTAATTTTTTCTGAATGGAAATCATTTCAATAATTTTGAGTCAACTATATTCAGATTATATTAAATTGTACTACTGCAAATTTAAGATATGACATAATTTAGAGCATATTTGGTATCATTTTTTTTATTTATTTTTCCCTCAAACTCATTTTGAACTACATATTTTAGGGAATTCTGAATTTCTTTCGAATATATGAATTGTGCTAAAGATTCAAAACCAATTTTCATCTTAATGAAGAAAAAAAAAATACTTACAACTTTTATCAATTTTTCAATCTCACGTTTCAATAACTTTTTTCAAAATCTCTTAAAAAATTATTTTTAAACTACACCAAGTAGACACTAAGAAAAACTAAAACTATGTGAATTCCATATTTTTTTAGCTCTTATTAAACATATTTTTTATTTACAAATTTTTCTTAAAACTCACAATTTACTATATTAACTTATTATTCACACATTTCATATTATTCATAATTTATAATAACTTGAAAAATAATTTAAGTACCAAATTTAGACTTATCTAAAATTATTACAATAGAGGATTGGTTTGGGGAGATTAGAAAGTATTCTCGCCACGCCAATGAATGATAACAAATCTATACAAAATGAAAGTGCATCTTTCTATTAAGCCGTAGTCACAAAACAAAGGGCGGAGCTACAAATACACTTTAAAATTATTAATCTAATTCAACACTATGCACAACATGTTAAGCTCAAGAAAACTTTATCATACAGCTTTCAACAAAGTAAACAATCAACTAAAACTAAAAAGAGTCGCGAAACAAAATTAGTATTAACATTGTATTTCCATTTAAATCATGCTTCAGCGAATTGGAGGTAAAAGATTTTATAATTTCAGGTGAGCATTAGATTTATGGGGACGTTACATTTAAGGAAATTATCACTGTTTTTAAAATTAAAGGCTCATGGTTTCCAATCGGGTTTCAGCCAGATTTGGGGATTCGGGTCTCATTATGCAATTTGAAATTGTAATGTGTTCTCAATTTTAAAAAGCAAGTGAATATATATACAAAAAGCTGACTAATTTACCCTGGGTTAATGGTCGATTTTGACTCAGCAGATACTACAAGAAGAAATCCAAAGAGGTATGGTGAAATGCCAAAATTTTGAAGGTGCTGACAAGCGGCGCAGTGAACTAAAAGAGGTATGCGAAATGCCAAAATTGGGCCGTGAGGACGCTTTTCCACAATACCTCAGCCGAGCAGTGACGCCAGTGTTATTTACCCCTAAAATTATTACAGCTAATAGAGTACTTATTAGGAGTTTCTCCGATCCTTTTTCTAGGTTGCTCCATTGCTTTGTAGGGTCCCATTATTGATGTTTCTCTCACTTCGCCAACCTCCATATTTCACCATCTTTATTCAAAGAGAACGCAAAACCAACTTCGAGTTCAATTCATTCAATTAAATTTTATGTTGACAAAAAAATTTCAATTTAATATCAAACAAGTGTCAAGTCAAATATCTCCATCGTTCAAGTCGATTAAAATCGATCATTACAAGCATGCGATACGGCGCCCAGGCCTTGCCGCGACTTCTCATCATCACTTGCACCTCGCAAGCGTGACTTTTTAGCATTAATATATATTTTAATTAAAAGCACTTACGCATAAGCTCAGCCCTAGTTACGCCTAAGCGCGCACTTTTTAGCTTAAAAATAAATAATATGTTAAAATAATATAAAAAAATAAGAAAACGCTTTTCACGCCGCTCATATTCATCACGCCTAAGCCTCGCTTGTTTCAAAAAGCTTAAACTGATTTACCGCTAAATACGCTTACGCTTTTTAATTTCGATTAAACTAATTTTAGTTTTAAAATACCAAAAGAAAAAGAAAAAAGGAAATAGAGAGAGGGAGAGAATATACAAGTCAAAATGATCAAATGGCTTATTTGCACAAATGGTCCTTGACTTTGCACTCCTCATCATGGTCGGTGACTCCATCTTTTCATTTTTTGGCGCTTAGCCCTATTTCAAATGTTTTTACAAAGAATGGTCCTTTTCATCATTTTCCATCCAAACTCGCTGTTGAAGCTGATTGTAAAATTTTTATTTAAAGCAAAATGAAATTTGCGTTAGTGCCCAATCTTAGAAAGTATTGAAAGTTCCATAACTTTCTAAAAACTAAATACATATGCACCTCAAACCTTTTTGACAATTTAACCCCAACTTAAATAAATTAAAAATAACTCATAAATATTTTCAAAAATACAAATAAGTCCTAAATTTTTATTTTTTTACAGATTTACACTTAAAATAAAGAAAAAGGTAATATCAAGCCCCAAAATTTTTAATTGTTTCACCAGACATTTGAAATCAAGGCTGATTAAAATCGATTTTTAGTAAAATTGTTAAAATGTGTGGTTTAAAAGTTATGTAGACCATAAAATGTGTGTGGTTACCAATATTGTTGACTTTGATCTTAGCTTTTATAAAATCAAAATCGAAACAAACGAGCTGTTAGAGTCTCATGCATTTTCGCCAACGGTTAATTGACTCGAACTGAATGGGCTCTATCAAAAATATTTTGACCCAACACCCACCCACACCCACACCCACACCCACACCCACACCCAAGTTCTCCTGTCCCAACAAAGGGAGACTTTTCCCTTTGCTTCCGCACCCGCTTAAACAAGTGGGGGGAATTCGCCGGCAGCCAAAACAAGGGGGAAAAATTCTCCTCGCGAAAACTGTGGAGGCCTCAGTCTGCTGGAACAACTGGTTTCACGACACGGAACTTTGTTTTGATCATGTTCAAACCCTTGGTTTCATGACTCCCTGGGATTTTTCCCTTTGTCGCCGGATTTGTTGGCATAATCACCCCTCCCCCGATTCGTAGGGGCGGGTATGAAGATTTTTCTTTTTTTTAATTATTTAAAAAAATTTAAATTTATGTTGATGGTCCATTAGCCCACGACTAATTAACCCGTTGGACAAAATCGTAGAGGACTCTAATACGTTTGTTTTCAATTTTGATTTTATAAAAGCAAGATCAAAGTCAACAATAATGTTAACCACACATTTTATGGTCCTACAACTTTTAAACCACACATTTCAACAACTTTTAGTAAAAATCTAATTTTAATCAAACACAATTTAAATGTCATTTTGGTGAACAAAATTAAAATTTTGGGACTTGATGACACACTTTTTCTTATTTTAAGTGTAAATCTTTAAAAAATAAAAAGATTTAGGATTTATTTGTATTTTGAAAATATTTATGAGTTATTTTAATTTATTTAAGTTGGGGTTAAATTGTCAAAAGGTTTGGGGTCATATGTGTTGGTTTTAGAAAGTTATGAAACTTTTCAATACTTTCTAAAAGATTAGGGACTTTTGCTGCAAATTTTTATTTACTTTTTAAATAAAAATTTTCACCGTCAATTTTAACAGGGATTTGGATGGAAAATGATGAAAAGGACCATTCTGCCAAAAATATTTGAAATAGGGTAAACTGCAAAATGAAAAGATAGGTCCTCAACTCGTAAGTGCAAAAGTCAGGACCATTTGATGCAAATAAATTCGATTTTAAAATTAAAGGTTCCATGGTTTCCAATCGGTTTGACTTTTCGGATTTGGGGACGGGTGCGCTATGCAATTTTGGAAATTGTATGGGAAGCCCCAATTTTAAAAAAAGTAATATATATGTGAAAAAGTGGTTGGACTAATTTACCTAAGTTAATGGTCGATTTTTTGAATTTGCGGGACATTTCTTGCAGGAAATCAAAGTGAGGTAAGGGTGAAAATGCCAAAATTTTGAAGGTAAGGACGTTTTTGCAGGAAATCCAAGAGGGTAAGGGTGAAAATGCCAAAATTTTGAAGGTAGGGACGTTTTCCACAATACCTCGATAGATAGGGACGTTTTGTCTTTATTTACCCTAAAATTATTACAATAATAGAGTATAGGTTGCTCCATTGCTTTTGTAGGGTCCCATTATTGAGAAGCTTCTCTCACTTCAAGCACCTCCATATTTCACCATCTTTATTTATCTAAAGAGAATCGCACAAAACTAAATTTCGAGTTCTTAATTCATCTAATTAAATTTTATGTTGACAAAAAAATTTCTAATTTAATATCAAACAAGTGTCAAGTCAAACATTCCATCGTTCAAGTCAATTAAAACTAGTGTTCTAAAAAACACGCATATGAAGCGTCTAGACGCGAAGCGTGACCTCCACGCCTCACTTAGACCCTAAGTGCGTGTTTTTTTGACAAGTATATTTTTAACTAAAAAGCACGCGCCTAAGCTCGCCTAGTCACGCATAAACGCGCACTTTTTAGTTAAAAATATATAATATTTAAAATAATATAAAAAATAAGAAAACGTTTTTTCACGCTTCGTTCATATCTCATCATGCCTAAGCCTCGCTTAGGCCCAAAAAGTTTGAAACTTGATTTCCACGCTTAGCCATGCTTTACGTTTTTTAGAATTTTGATTAAAACTAATTTTTAGTTTTAAAATAATTAAAAAGAAAAAAAAAAAAAAAAGGGAAAATAGAGAGAGGAGAGAAATATACAAGTCAAATGATCAAAATGGCTTATTTGCACAAATGGTCCTTGACTTTTGCACCATCTGCTGGGTTGAGGACCTATCTTTTCATTTTGGCGGTTTAGCCCCTATTTCAAATGTTTTGGCAAACAATGGTCCTTTTCATCATTTTCCATCCAAATCCCTGTTAAAGTTGACGGTAGAAAATTTTTATTTAAAAGTAAATGAAAATTTGCAGCAAAAGTTCTAATCTTTTAGAAAGTATTGAAAGTTCCATAACTTTCTAAAACTAACACATATATGACCCCAAACCTTTTGACAATTTAACCCCCAACTTAAATAAATTAAAAATAACTCATAAATATTTTCAAAAATACAAATAAGTCCTAAATCTTTTTATTTTTTTACAGATTTACACTTAAAATAAGGAAAAGTGTGTCATCAAGCCCCAAAATTTTTAATTTTGTTCACCAAAATGACATTTAAATTGTGTTTGATTAAAATCAGATTTTTTAGTAAAAATTGTTGAAATGTGTGGTTTAAAAGTTGTGAGACCATAAAATGTGTGGTTAACATTATTGTTGACTTTGATCTTAGCTTTTATAAAATCAAAATTGAAAACAAACGAAACATTAGAGTCTCTGATTTTGTCCAACGGGTTAATTGGATGAAACCGAAATGGCCCATCAAAAATATTTTGACCCAAATCACCCACCCACACCCACACCCACACCCACACCCACACCCAAGTTCTCTCTGGTCCCAACAAAGGGAGAATTTTCCCCCTTGCTTCCCATGACCGCTGGCTGAAACAAGGGGGGAATTCACGATCTTAGGAAACAAGGGAAAATTCCCCCCTCCTTTCCGCGAAAACCGAGGAGCTCCACGGGTTCGCGAAACAAACTGGTTTTGCGATTACGAAACTGAGGGAGCTCCCGAGTTCATGATCGCGAAACCGGGGTCCCCGGTTTCGCGACCTGGGGATTTCTTCCTCTGTCGCCGGATTTCTTCGCATGACAATCACCCTCCCCGATTTGGTAGGGGTGGGGTGGGGTGGGGAAGATTTTTCTTTTTTTAATTATTTAAAAAAATTTAAATTTATGTTGGATGGTCCATTAGCCCACGACAATTAACTTGGTTGGACAAAATCTAGTAGAAACTCTAATGTACTGTTTGTTTTCAATTTTGAATCAAAGTCAACAATAATGTTAACCACACATTTTATGGTCCTACAACTTTTAAACCACACATTTCAACAACTTTTAGTAAAAATCTAATTTTAATCAAACACAATTTAAATGTCATTTTGGTGAACAAAATTAAAAATTTTGGGACTTGATGACACACTTTTTCTTATTTTAAGTGTAAATCTTTAAAAAAATAAAAAGATTTAGGATTTATTTGTATTTTTGAAAATATTTATGAGTTATTTTAATTTATTTAAGTTGGGTTAAATTGTCAAAAAGGTTTGGGGTCATATGTGTTGGTTTTAGAAAGTTATGAAACTTTTCAATACTTTCTAAAAGATTAGGGACTTTTGCTGCAAATTTTTATTTACTTTTTAAATAAAAAATTTTCTACCGTCAATTTTAACAGGGATTTGGATGGAAAATGATGAAAAGGACCATTGCTGCCAAAAATATTTGAAATAGGGGCTAAACTGTCAAAAATGAAAAGATAGGTCCTCAACCTGCAGTAAGTGCAAAAGTCAGGGACCATTTGTGCAAATAAGCCGATCAAAATCAATGAAATTGAAATTGAATGAAAAAAAGAAAAAAAAAAATTTGTTTAGTCAAATCAGCACGAAGATGGAGTATTTTTAAAATACAAATTTAGGAAAGAGAAATATAAATAAAAACTAGTAACCAAAAATATAGAAGATCTTTACTATATTTCGCGTGCCATTATTATGCGCTTAGGTTATATTTTTCGTCAACGTATCTTATGCATAGTTAGATACAATAGAAACATGTAAAAATTGAGTGACGTGCAATGAGATATACTCGAAACAAAATATCTAGAACGACAAAAGTACTAAAGATAATTGATACAGTATTTCCCCAACAAAAATCTTATCCTATTTTCATTGCCCATTTGTTCCTCTTGAAGCAAAGAAAAAGAAAGAAATGTCTATATTATTACCAAATTCACACATTCTATGCAGATCAGAAATCCATCAAAGAGATCAACAGTTGTTGAGCAGTACTGGAAATGGCTTAAAATCATATGGGTTTGGATTTGATAGAACTAAAAGTGATCTGTGCAAGAAATTTGCTAAGAAAGACTTCATCAAAGCATATGCTTTCTGGCCAGATTTATCAAGACCTACTTCTGTTGAAATGGATCCAATTCAAGATTGTGAGCAATTGGATAAAGCTTTGGATAGAGCTAAAGATCTTTCACAACCCATTGTTATTGATTGGTCTCTATTTCTATTTCTATTCCATTCTTTTCTTTACTAATCACATAGTTCTTGATTTGATGTGAATATTTTCAAATGAATGACAGGATGGCTAATTGGTGCCGGAAATGCATCTATTTGAAGCCAAAATTGGAGAAATTGGCTGCTGAGTTTGATACCAAGTAAGTTGCTTAAAATGCCTACCAGTTGATTGTCAAAATTTCTTATTTATATTTTAATGGCGAAATATAAACTTAACATGATAGGCTCAAATTTTATTGGGTGGATGTCAATAATGTTCCTCAGGCATTGGTAAAGCGTGGAAACATCTCTGTACGTATAAGTTTTTATTTATTGAATTATTTGTATTATAATATTTGTTTAATTCCATATTTGGCTACTAAGAAATTTTCAACTCTTCTTGTTCAGAAAATGCCAACAATTCAGGTGAGTTTAACCCCTTCGAGTATTGATTTAATTTAAAGTAATTTTGATTAAATTTGTGTGTTTTATTTTGCATTTGCAGCTATGGAAAGATGGTGAAATGAAAGCAGAAGTGATTGGAGGGCACAAAGCATGGCTTGTAATGGAAGAAGTCAGAGAAATGATCAAAAAGTTTGTATAAATTTTGAAACAGTCTTTATATCAAAGGTATATCAAGTGTGTACGAGATTGTTGTACAGTATTAAACAATCGTTTGAAGAAAAAAAAAATGTTTAGTTTATCTTTTGTCGGATAAAATATTGTCCATTAATACGTCCAATATAATGTAATAGGTTTGGCAATGAATTGGAGTAGAAGTAAGCATGGTACAAAAGAAAAGAAAAAATTGGTGAAAAGGAAAGTAAAAAGTATGTCGTCGCCTGAGAGATTCGAACTCTCGCGGGGAAACCCCATGTACTTAGCAGGCACACGCCTTAACCACTCGGCCAAAGCGACGCGTTGGCATTTCTGGTACTTTTAATTATTTTATCCGCTAATTAAAGCGTGAGTGCTAACATCCCAGCCGGAGGTGAAAAAAGAAAAACAAATGAAAATGAAAACCATTATTTAGTTCCACACGGACCTATCAATATTTCTATTTAAGTTTCGGTAGTTATAAACCATTTGAAACTAAATCAAACTACTTATTTTTAGAATTTATGGTGTGTTTGATTGGATTCTATGGAAAAAAAAAATTTCATGTAAGAAGAGAAAAAAAATCACTAAATTGATGAGAAAACATTTTTCACATTTTGATCAAATTCATGCTTTAAATGGTTGTACTTTAAAATTCATTTTCATTTTCCACCTTCAATCAAACAGTCAGAAGATAAAAAACATTTTCCTCTGATATAACATTATTTTTCATGAATGTAACATTTTTCATGAAAAATTGGTCAATCAAACATACCATTATTTTCATATTGTCATAGAAACAAATTTACCTTGTGTTTTAAGTGTTAATGAAGTTTTTGAAGATTTTATATAATACGTTTAAAATTAATTGCATAAAACGCGGAACACTTCCTTCTAAGAAATATGCGAAATTTATAGAGTTCAAAGAAATGAGGGGAAAAATTATAAGGACTAAATAGTTTGATATGATCCTTCTTCACATTTCATATTCATGTTTGAAAGTTTTGTTTTTATGTCGCTACATAAGATTTGTTTGAAACCAAATGAACACAAAAACTAATGTCAAATGACTTGATATGATTTAGAATTTTGTTGAATCACTTCAAACGTTACATCAAAATTGACCACGTTTAGACCCATGGTCACTCTGTCCAAACTTGGTCGAACCGTACACTGATTAAACAATTTTTTTCTAAATATACGCAACCATTTATTCTTCTATAATTTGATCCAAGTGATAAATTACACATAACCACCCCAACCTTCGTCTACAAGAAGTATCAATAACCAGAATTCAAGTATCCATACATTGATAGGTTCCGAACATGTTATATCTACCCAGAAGAACCATGATTCAGGAATGAATAAGAAGTAAATGGCTCTTAAATAAGCCAGTTCACAATGTTGAACACTTGAATGCACAAAAGAATGGAGAAACCCTCCTGAAATGAAAATCCTATTGACAAAATATAACGACAAAATCTACTCTCTACACGCAATTCTCATTGAAGGTTAAGCTTCTCGTGAAGGTCATTGAGAAATGGAGTACAAATAAGCCATAAAACTACAATGTAAACTCTGCTCAAACACACGGATCACAGAAAGCTTAAAACAAGAACATATATAAAAAGAAATTCCTGTTTAACGTCGCCATGGAAAAATGGAAGCACATTTCATCTACTATTTCCTCATCGATGATAGTCATGAAAGACCAGAAGAACAAAAATGACAAGGAACAGCATTAACCTCACTGTAACAGTTGGCTTATAAAAAAAATTGGCTTAAATTTCAAGGTATTGAGAGCTTTTTCTTTTGGCTGAATTCAGATGGCAAGTTAATTACTCTGACATTTTCTTAGGAGAAAGAATCAGAAGCAGTCTTTTGGTTTCTAAAAACCAATCAATAGCACAAGTTTGGCATTTAGGGAGGAGATTTGCAGAGACAACCTTATACGCCAAAAAATACATCAAAGCATTTAACTGCCTCCAAAGACCACTTTGGCACAGGCGGCAACACCTAGTACTGTCGTGCTTCATCAGGAGCCCAGAGCCATTTTGGCACAGATTAACGGTTTGCATAATTCCCAATAACTATAACATGTAGGGATATTCACACAATCTAGCACAGACAATCTATCAAAACACAGCAAACATCTCTTTCATTTTAATCAAATTTCATTAACTGACAAGAATCGGAAAGACCACATAACTATGGTCTTGCTTGCAATATTGTCAAAGAAAATCCATGATTTATACTCATAAAGATCATGTAACTAAATTCAAAACTTGAGAACTTTTGGACTAAGAAAAATCATATTCCAAAACCAAAACTGCCCGGATCTTGTGGAAAATAAGATCGCGCCATCCCCTCTCAGTATTTTCGACAACAGTAGCATTTCCATATCTGCATCATCCAACAATCAACATCAGAGCTCTTCATTGTCTATACAATTTAACAACCAAATAAATATGTGACCAATCGAACCAACCTGTCTTCCTCTGGTACGTCAGTGTGTGAGAGATGGACTACTGTCACCCCAGATTCAGGCTCATCGAAACTAAGCCGCACCTGCACCATCAAGCATCAACTAGATTAACCAATTCAAACATAGAAAAACTAAGCAGAAATGCATATTCAGGTAACCATAACCATATTTCACATGGATTCGACTATTGTCTATTCAGACTGACAGCTAATCAATAATAACTCCGCAGCCATACCATATAATGTATTAATTGAGAATATAATCGGTGTAAAGAGATTATATCCCTTCACAAGATGGTTGACATAAACTCCACATAACCTTAGCTCTACGTAGACATAACATATATGGATCCAGCTTTCCATAAGAAAGAGACAAATTTACCATTTATCACTGGCTGCTCATCATTCACCTTAATATTCACAATTTCACATACAAATTCCCCAATGCAATGTTAAGTTTACAGTTCATTATAAATAGATAAGATTAGAAACTTTTAAAGTATCACATACCGTGGACACTATGCCATCAGGCCAGCTCCCAAACCGCCACTTCTGAACAATCAACTTGCCTTCCTGTAGCTCGACATTGGTTCCCGTAACAGAGCCGTCAAAAATACTGAATTCCCCTCCGACCTCCTTAATTATCCGCGCATTGCTTTGTGTAAACCCCTTCCACCTATTCTCATCCATCAATATCTCATACAAATCCCTCGCCCGACAGCTAAACTTCTCGCTCATTGTTATCGTCTTAAACCCTTCCTTCCGCTTTTCCTTTCTAGTGCTCGTACTGCTCACAGAATTATTGTCCACAGTTTTATTACTATTACTAGCGGTGGGCTTCTTAGGGGCGACTTTCTTAACCTCCAAATCATCCTTTGCAGGCCCGCCTTTCGCCATTGCATCAACATACTCCCTAATTTTCTCGAACACAAACGGCTTACCCTTCGCGACAAATGCTTCTTTCAATCGTTTCCCAATCGGCCCATCGTCCTTAATCGAAATCTTAATCTCCGGATCCTCCCCGGCATTCTCATCCGAAATATATGGCACTTCAACAGATCCCTCAGTACGTAGTACAGAGTTTCCATCAGAATCCTTTGCATCGGCCTCATAAGAAAGAACCAAATGGAGCTCGTATCCAGGAATAACTTTACCCTTTCTGACATTGACATAGGCTTCACCCTCAAGCTTTGCAAGCTCTTTGATACAGATATAGAAATTTCCCTCGCCATTGAGGATGGGTTTGTTGCAAAGAAGGTTTGTTAGGTAAGTTTTCGACCATTCAAGGCAGTCCGTCTCCGCCCAGTGCCAGTTGTGGACATTGGCGCCGTCGGGACGGTCCTCCACGATCCACCGCTTGTCTCCCTCTCCCAATCGTGCCATTTTTGTGGGATTTAGACTCTCTCTCTCTCTCTCTCTCTGTGTACGGCAATAGAGGGATTTGTGTGAATTTAAGAAAGAGGAAGTCTGGAGGGTTCGAAAAGAAGAAGGATCGAGAGACAGGGAGTGGAAAATATAAATTATTTCGGAAGATAAAAGAGGATATAATTTTAGAAGGGTCTAGAAGGTGTGTAAACTTCTAAATAATTAATTATTAATTTCTCATTTTAAAATATATTAATTCTACCCTTTCGTCGCATTCATCTTATTACAACATTACCTCTTCACACCATTGCTCTCATTTTGCGGATTAACAACATCTTTGGTTGCTAAAGTCATAAAATCCAACTCCTATGCATTGTGTCCAACTCCCTTTCAAACCACCGCTAACCTTATTAAGCGAGATGCATAATTTATGGATTGATATTATCGTGCATTCTATATATTGTTCGAACATTTCATGACTTTTATGTCCATATATTTTGGATTGATACTTTGCATTATCTATTTTGGATTTGAGTATTTGTGAAAAATGATTTGATAATTATTAAAATTTGGAAAGGAGTGAAACACTAGATTATTAGCAAAATGAACTAAATTAGGAAATTTCCTTGTAAAGAATGTTCCAATACAAGACTTAACTCCCCTAGCTCAAGACATTGAGTATACAATTATATGACTCTGCAATATTGAATGGTAATGAAAGATACTAATAATTTAATATCTTATCTTATCCAATACTACAATAAATAAGCAAAATTATAAATTTTGAGTTGTGTTCTCAAATGAACATTTAAAATAATTTGGAACAACATAATAATGATTGAATTTTTTTATACAATTTTACAAATATTTCTTACGAGTTCTCATACTTTGTTTTATTTATACAATATACAATACTCAAATAAACAAACCACTCGTACTATTGTTTGACCCTGATTCTACATCAATATGTGAGTGTTCTTCTAAACATATGATTTAGACTACTAATGTTCAATATCTAAAATAAGCCCACAAAAAAAACAAACATTGAACTCTTATTGTTCACGTTGCTTTTTACAAAATTATCTTCCAAATACAAGAAAACCTAGTTCACAAATGAAATTAATCACCCAAACTCAAAAAGGGGGAAAATTAAACATGATATTCATTCACAAACAAAGTGCTATTATTAATTTTTATTTATCAAAAAAAACATGTTTTCAGTATTCATTTTATCTTGAAAAATTTGTTAGTGGAAGTGATGAGCATGAAATTTGTCTCATGCTTCATAGTCTTGATTTTTACGATACCCTAACAATTGAAGATTTTATCATAAAATTTAGAGATTGGATTTAAAAATTTGGAAAAAATTAATATATGGTGATTTGAAGAAAATTTTGTAGATATTGAAATATTATAATCTAACTTTTGCTTTATTTAGTATAGAAAACAATGAGGAGAAATGTGAAATTCAGATTTCACATGGGTGGACTTGCACCGGAATTGAGAAATGAGAATTTAATCATCCGTAATTTTTATTTTTAATTTTATTAAGCCAATAGGTCTAATTAATTAAATTGATTTTAGTTAATCACCTTTTGATATTGGACCAAAGTTTGAGTCATTAAGTCCAATTACCTTTCATTAAATTGATATTGGACCAAAGTTGTCTACTATTAAATTGTATATTAATAAATTGAGAGGAAAAAAAATTCACCAAAAAGTTTGAGGCCACCACCACCACCACCAAAACCAAATGTTTCCTTCTTAGTAGTTTATAAGTTAGTGATCTCTCCCACTTCCACACAGGTGGGAGGAGATCTCCAATCTTCACTGACACACCTCTCCATTGTGGGAATCGACGGATAGGTCGACAGGTGGGTGGATTCGTGTTCAATTTTTGTGGGTTGGGTTGACCCAGCCCGCAACCCACTATGGCGCGAATTTTTTCTAATGCGGCCCGTCACTAGGTTTCATCGAAGGCGGGCCAGGTGATCCGGATTGACACCTCTAAAAATTTTGACCCGATGGTTTGTTAGAAATTTTGACCCAGCAATTTATTTGAAACTTCTTTTGTTTTTAGAATATTGAATTTTTCTCTTCTTTTTTATTTTAGGGTAAATAAAAGTTATGTAGGAGTAATATTAGATTAGAGATAGAACTCGTCGAAGATTAATTTTAGACTTGATCTTCTATCTATTAGACATCAATATTATGTATATTGTAAGCCACGTAGACTACAAGCATTGGAGATATTCTTATATTTGCTCGATTTTGAGTACTATTCACAAAGCCTTTCTAGGGAGAAGTGTTGCAGTATATCTTTCTTGAAATACGAATATAAACCATCGGTCGAGCTCATGTGGGTAATTAATTCAATCAGTTTTGGCCCGTATGAATAAAAATTAATTTTTTTTTTTTTGAGATTACTAAAAAAATTAGTTACCTATAGTAATTATAAAAAAAAAAAATTCTATATATAGCAACAAATGTGTTAAATTACTAAATAACAATATATAAGAAATGATAAATTCACATTTGTTAATTTTTAATTCAATTTCTATTTTTTTTATATATATAAAAGACTAAAATATCACGATCTAATTACATCTTTATCTCAATCTAATATTACTCCTACATGATTTATATAAAAATTTACTCTCAAAATAAAAAATAAATAAAATAAAAAGAAGTAGTGAAAAATGGCCCAATGTTCTGAAAAACAAAAGAAGTTTCAAATAAATTGCTGGGTCAAAATTTCTAACAAACCATCTTAACCTAGATAGAGTTCTAGAAATGTCGTTTTTTTCTTTTTTTACATCATCATGACAAAATCCCTGTCAAACAGCATTTGGCAATATTTTATAGCAGTCCACGCTACCATTGGAGATGCTCTGAAGTTCTATTGAGAGATACCAAATTATGATACATTGCCCAACCAAAAACCACCTAAAAAAAGGTGGAGAAAAAACTATAATTTCAAAATAATGGCAAATAATTTATTGAACGAAGCGACAGTCCTTTCAAGGCAAGATTGCTGTTTAGCATTGAAGAACAAATATTGAGTTGTTATAGAGAAAACAAAGGGGAATTTTGATAAAATGAAACAATAGTCATGTCTCTCTATAACAACCATTGTTAACAAGATACTGGAGAAATGGCAATAGTGCAATCACCAATCACTTCTTATCCTTTACCAATACAGAAATGTGTTACAGATATACAAGCTCAAGACTCAGCCTTGAAAACCAAAAGAAAATGAACACGCTTAGGACATGTTTGGTACATAATATTAGACAGACTCAATAGTACAATGAATAAGATTTTTACTTCATCCTTTTTTAATAGTATTGAGTACTCTCTAATTCATCATACCAGACATGCCATTATAGACAAGCCAAAACAATTTGAGTAAACTAATCTAAGGCACAATAACTTGACAATACCTTCAGCTCAATCTTTTGATAACCGAGCAAAGTGCATCTTCAAGTTGCAAAACCTCCTTCCTGGAAGGAATGCTAGTAAATGTAAGAGGGATGGAACAAAAAATAAAGAGTTCTTCTAATTGAAACTGTCAAAGGTAGTAAGAAATAAAACAATATCATACTTTACCTTGAAGGAAACACCATACAATTGCTAAGCCGTGGTGTAAGGTAGCACAAGACAATGCTGCATGTAATGAAATGTCAAAACATTTTGTTTAAGTGAAAGGCTACAAGAACAGCTTCTATCATGTGTTGGGTCTCAACCGGCTGTAAAATTCAGTGAAATCAAGTCGAAACATAAGGAACTTCAAATCAATACGCTGTTGTACAGGTAATTGAGAAATAAACCCCTCAGAAACCGATGAATATTCCTTTGAAATTGCATCTATATCTTGTCCCATATTCTGAAGGAAATCCCCAGCATATTTTGTTAGGTCCTTCCTGCCTTCGCCAAGCCACGACGCAGGTTCTAAAGATCTCTTATTTGACCGCCTCAGTAATTTGGCTTTATCCTTAGAAGGGAGAGAAGAGTCTGTGGCTCTGCATTTGATCACGGATAGAAGAGTAAAATATAAAAATCGTCATTTTAGGTTGTGGGTAATTTTACTACATAAAGTAAAGGATGATAACAAGATAAATCAATACCTTGATTGCAACTCATTAATGCCTTCATACAATCGATCTGCATGACTTATGAAGCGTAATATGAGGTCAAATATAAGAAAAAGAGCGTTCTTAAGGTTTTGGGACCGTCCTCCAAGGAGAGACTTCTCGACAATTGAATGGAGATACTTCTCGTGTGCTCCAAGCAGGTCATCAAGATCTTTAGCTACTTCCATTTCCATTGAAAAATTAGACCATGACACCTCCAAGACTTCGAACATGATATAATACTGCAAATTGGAAACAAAATGATTCATCTCATCCCAAAGAACTTGGCACTTCCTTGATGTCAATATCAACTGCAGCTGAACAGCATGTGGCAACTTGGAGGAAAATCGAGAAGTGACACGGTTTGGTTTCATTGTTTTCCAAGCACCAATCAATGCATGCTCTACCCTTCTAAGCTTCCAGAGAAAGTTGAAGATTCTTAGATACCTTTCCATTACGGATTCAGTAAACACTGTATTTAGTGGAACTCTTGGATCATATTCCAATGAGAATACATCCCAGCCTCTATCCCCAGTGTTATGTGGCATCATTTTCAATCTCAACCTATCTAGTACATCAGGATCATCATATTGAGCATTCGATGATCTAATTGCACTTTCCAATAATCCCGCAAGCTTGAATGAGCTAATAGAGTTGGCAGGCTCAGACAGCTCCGGACCAACAATATCCATTAGATATTGAACAAAATCACCTTGACCAAGTAGTAAATATTGCTTGATTGCTAGGCAATGTTCCTTGAACTTGTACTGTTGGTACATAACATCCAACAAATGCTTATCTATCCTTTTCGCAGCTTCAGTGACCAAGGACTCAAGTGCATCAGTTTCACCATACCCAAGACCCCCTCTCCTAGTTGTGGTCCCGGCTGCAACTGCTGCTTCTGTTGCTGCAGCAGCCCAACCACGATCCTCGCAACATACTCTAAGGAAATTGATTGACTTCCCAGTCCTTAGGATGAGCTGAGCAAGAGAATGAGAGATAAAAGAAGGAAGCATGACAGAATTGAGTTGGTAACCCTCCCTCCAGAGAGACTCTGCTTTCACTGGTTGACTCAAAACAAAGAATTCAGAGAAAATGTCTTCAAGCTCCCCTTCAAGAACCCAACTCCGCACCATCTCAAAAAGCGGGGAACACACCCGGCGAAGTAACCTCTTCATGAAATCACTAACAAGTGGATCGCCATGCTGCGCGTGAATGTGGATTGCACCGGCCATAGCACCACCTTTTAAGACCTTACAACTATCAGCCAAAACCGCCATTAGCCTCATCTTCACCATTGGTTCAGCAAACCAAACCGATAATCTCCTTAATGAAAGATAATTCCCAGAACTTGCATTTTCTGAAACCAACGGAATAGGATTCATCGCCTGCGCTTCAAGCACGGCCAACAACTTGTAATATTCTGACAACTCATCTTGTAAAGCAGCACAAAATGCCTGCCCAACAGTACCAACATCCTCGGATGGAAATCGATCCATACTTTCCATGATATACCCCTTAACCTTCTTAAACAACCATCCAAGCTCACAGAGCTTCTGAACCATAACCCTAGTAGCCCTAGGCACCTTAATCAATTCTATCAACACGTATCCATCTACCTTCTCGTCAAATTTAACATATTTCCCATCAATCCCTTGACATGCATACAGCACATCCCTCACCAAGACCTCCTCCGAAACATCATTCTCTTCCTTTACTAAATCTGCGAATTCCCTGTATGCCATATCACGAATATTCTCGGGGTCCTTTGCTACCATCAATACTGCTCCATTCCATCCCTTCTCCAAATTGTCCCTTCCCCCAAAACTTCTCGAATTATCTCCCAAGCCCCTCAAAGTCCTCTTATTTTCACTCAGACCCCACAAATTATCAGAATTGTCACTTAAAATTCCATCACCCCATTTCTTCTCCAATTTCGGAAAATTAATCGAGCCTGGAGAATTATCATTAAATCCCCTTAAATTCTTAATATTTTCAGTCAAGCCTCTCAAATCAACGAATTTCTCATTAAAGACCCCATCACCCAAATTCTTATTCAATTTACTAAAACCTCCAGAAGTATCTCTCATTTCACTATTATCAGCAAATGCGGGCAACCCACCAGCCAATACAGAGTTCAAAAACCCATTAGAGATTCGATTCTGGTGGAGGCTTTTCTGGGATTTCCTATCCTCCGAGATGGTCTTGAGTAAATAAAGAACGGCCCACTTATTCTTAGCGCTCCCGGGACCGGTTCTGGACGCGAATTTCGAGTAAAGGTCGGCGAAAGTGAGGGCTTCGGAGGACTTACCTGCGCTAGCGAGGCGGCGCTTGATGGACTCCGCCATGGCAGTCTCGTCGGCGGAGATCGAAGGGGTCATGCGGCTGGAGAGGATACGAATCGAATACTTGAGGGCTTGATTATAGTGGTGCTGCTGAGTAGCAACTGCAGAAGAAGAGTGCAAACTAGGGTTCGAAGTTGTGGGGATTGAGTGTGGAGAGCTATAGTGTAAGCGGTGGACTAGTTCTTTAACCAGATCGAGGACCCTTTGGTCGTCGTCCTCCATTGTCGATTTGGGAGGTTCAGCAGAGAGAAAGACTGTTGAGGGTTTTTTTTTCTCCCCTTTTTTGGATATATTTTGATTTTGAGTTTAATATGGGCGGGGAAGGAATAATTAAGAATGTGACTGAAAATACATTTTACCAAAACATTGGTAACCAGTTAATTGTCGTTTTCTTCTTCTTCTTCTTCTTCTTCCTTTTTTTCCCCCTAAATAATTGATGCTTTTATAACATTTGCATGAATGTTACATTGTACCTTTGGAATTTGGTTAATATAAAGTTAGTTTCTTAAATTTTTGTTTTCTGAAGTTTGATTGATATAACCAAGTTGAAATTGAGTGTCTTCTTTTATAATTTGAAGATGAGTGATAGATTAGGGTTTATATATTTGAGAAATCATAACTTATAGGTAGCGTATGTTTGATAGTGTTAAATTTATTTTTCAAGTGTTTATAAATTGTAGGTGAATATTACGAAATATGTAAATAAAAAATATGTTTATCTATTTTAACTAGCTTAAATTATAATTTAAACTTTTTCACAAACATCGACTTATAAGACAAGTTCGACCAAGCAGCCAAAAAAAGGCACTATTCCTAGATTATACTGTTCATATTTTTTTTATTTTCTTTTTCTTTTTTTTCTTTTCCTTACTAACGTAGAAAAAGTTTATGCAGATCAAGTTGCTCTTAAGATCTCTTTGAGATGCAGATTGATATAATTAAATTGGGAAAATTACCTATAAGTCCCTTCCACATGACTTATTCCAAATTAGTTCAAAATATTTTTTAAAATTGTGATTAAGTCATACTTTCAACAATATTTTAAATTAATTCCAAAATCACCCATTTATCTATTAGCGACTTCTTCCACCACCACAAATCGTCTCCACTTCCAACAACTTCCGGCGAGTTCCTCCAAAATTGCAGATTTTTTTCCTCGTAGATTTCTGCATATTCTTTTTATGCTTATCTGTCTTTCCATGGGTCGATCAAGGGGAACTCGTAGTCTCCTAGAATTTTTCGGATCGAGAGTTATTGGGTTTTGTTAGAACCGCCGTCGCCGCCAGTGGAGACGGTGGAGCTCGTGGTGCAATAATTTTAACGTAAATGGACATTAATTGAAAAAAACAAGAAAAAGAAGTAACAGCGGCAATGAAGAAGAGAAGTGGAGTTGAGTGATGTCTATGAGTGGATTGTAAAGTAATGATAAGTGGAGTAGAGTGGCCATGATTTGTTCTGTAAATAATTTAATTTGATAAATTTTTGTAGAGTGGCCATGATTTGTTGCTGTAAATAGCAACTTGAATTTCTTTTTTTGGATGATTTGTTTAATGAATTTCTATAGAATAATCGTGATTTGTTGATGTAAATAGCAGCTTATATTTCAGTAGGAATGATACTGTATTATAGAAAATTATATTAGTCGTGGCCATGATTTTGTTGCTGTAAACACCAGCTTGATACTGTATATAAAAAACAACTTGATAGTTTATTGTAGAATAGCAGCTTGATATTGTGTTAAGTTGGCCATTAGATTATTCTTTGTGTTGTTGATCATATGTATTGATTGATACCGTATAATAGAAAACAGTATCACAGAAAATCATAACAGAAATGACATAGAATTCGTATACGTGCTTGAAATTTTTATTATAATATGTTTTCGGAATCGTCTCGACGAGCCGATCAAAATCATTAGCTTTGCTAATGTGTACGATGAATTTTAGTCATTTGAAATCGTCTCTTTAACTTAAAATAGCAATCTTTAATTTTTTTTTGTCTAAACAGTATCATAGATAAATATATCTTAACATATTAGTATCATACATGAAAGTATCAGAAACTACAACCCAATAAAATAACATTTCATAAATTAAAAACATTATTGTAATAAAACAGTATCAAATATAAAAGTATGGTATAAGTATATCATATCACTTTATCTAGATAAAACAGTATCATAGATATAACTAAGTAGATATATTTTAATGCTTGAAATAAAAATATTGTTCTTAAAATGATTTATTAGTAGTACAAGACTATTGATACTATATGCATTCAATAACAATATCATAAATTGAAACAATATTATAGGTTGCAACATTATCATAATAAAACAGTATCAAAGATAATTCATTAAAATATAAATAAAATGGTATCATAATAAAACAGTATTGTACAAAACAGTATCATACTAAAACAGTATCACTGAATTAGCATTTATTTGCAATTGCAGGGATAAATTGGTCTTTTAGTTTTAAAATATGACTTTAATTGAATTAAGTTTTGACCATATGATTTTAGAGCCCATAAGTACAACAATAGTGACCGGCCTTGAATTTATCCAATTAAATTCCTTTTAGAAAAAATTGTCAATAAGTCATCTCCACATGACTTGTTTCAAATTAGGTCAATTTTTTTTTTAAAATTGTGATTAAGTCATACTTTACATCACTATTTTAAATTAATTTCAAAATCACAATTTTTAACCATATTTTTCATTGGCACAATCTTCTAACTCCATAAACCTCTTCCACCTCCGGCGACAACCTCCTACACCTCCGACGACCTCCGGCGAGTGTATTTATAATCTGTATGTATTTATTTTAAAACTACTGTTTAAATATTTTATATTTTTATTCATTTAATTAAACAAACTCAAAATCTCATCCTACCTATTAGACTATCACCATCTATATTCACCTCATCGCTAACCATAATTTCTAGAACCCACCTACCACAACACTATCCCAAACCCGTGTGTTACACTTACGTGAGTGGTAGTGGGTGGATTTGACTGGTGGTGGCGGTGCTTGGGTGTTTGGAAAGGTGGTTGTGGTGTTGACGGCGTAACTGTCCTAGATATATATTGGAGAACAATTGGTATCCTGGATATTTGCTAGTAAAGAGAAAGCACAACAAGGTAAGGAAATTATTCAGTTACATAAGCATCCTGGACATTGCAAAGAGAGAATTAAAAGAGAGCATGATGTCCCCCAAAGTTATGACTTTGTGCTGAGGAAGTGGCAAGAAGTTCTCATTGTTAAAAGAGAGTATGATATTTGATACTGTATTATAGAAAAACAATATCACAGAAAATATTGTTAGTCATGTGTGTTGTTTGATATTGTATTATAGAAAACAGTATTACAGATATTGTTTGATACTGTTTTAATCCATGATATTGTTTGAATCTATGTGGAATGAGTTTTATTTATGATACCGTGCTTTTATCTTTGATACTGTTTAATTATAGTAATGTTTGAACCTGTGATACTGTTTGAATGTCTTAGTTTTGTCTATGATACCGTTTTAATCCATGATAATGTTTTGTTTAGGTAATGTGCATTAATATAATTTGATATTGTTTTAATCCATGATACTGTTTTAATCCTATGATACTGTTTTATTTAGGTAATGTGCATTAGTATATTTTGATACTGTTTTAATCTATGATACTGTTTTAATCCTATGATATTGTTTGAATGTCTTAGTTTTAATCCACGATAATATTTTATTTATGTAATGTGCATTAGTATATTTTGATAATGTTTTAATCAATGATACTGTTTTAATCCTATGATACTGTTTGAATGTCTTAGTTTTAATCCATGATACTGTTTTATTTAGGTAATGTGCATTAGTATATTTTGATACTGTTTTAATCTATGATCTTTGTTTTATTCCATGATCTTTGTTTGAATCTATGTAGAATGAGTTTTATTTATGATCTCGTGTTTTTATCTTTGACTTTGTTTAATTATGGCAAAGTTTGAACATGTGATCTCGTTTGAATGTCTTAGTTTTGTCTATGATACTGTTTTATTTAGGTAATATGCATTAGTATATTTTGATACTGTTTTAATCTATGATACTGTTTTAATCTTATGATACTGTTTGAATGTCTTAGTTTTAATCAATGATAATATTTTATTTATGTAATGTGCATTAGTATATTTTGATAATGTTTTAATCAATGATACTGTTTTAATCATATAATATTGTTTGAATGTATTAGTTTTAATCCATGATACTGTTTTATTTAGGTAATGTGCATTAGTATATTTTGATACTGTTTTAATCTATGATGCTGTTTTATTCCATGATACTGTTTGAATCTATGTAGAATGAGTTTTATTTATGATACTGTGTTTTTATTTTTGATACTGTTTAATTATGGCAAAGTTTGAACCTGTGATACTGTTTGAATGTCTTAGTTTTGTCTATGATACTGTTTAAATCTATGATATTGTTTTATTTAGGTAATGTGCATTAGTAATTTTGATACTGTTTTAATCTATATTTTAATCCATGATAGTGTTTTGCATAATACAGTATCAAACAAAATACATGACTAATTAAACAGCATCAGAGATAAAAGTATGGTATCATAGTCATGTGTGTTGTTTGATATTGTATTATGCAAAATAGTATCACAAAAAACAGTATCACAATAGAAATGAACATAGCATTCGCACACGTACTCAAAATTTTTATTATAATATGTTTTCAAAATGGTCTCAATGAGATGGTCAAGACCAGTAACTTTGCCACTGCGTATGATGGATTTTACCCGTTTAAAGTCGTCTCTTTAGCTTAAAATGGAAATATTTAATTTTTTTTGTCAAAACAGAATCATAAATCCTCTAAAACAGTATCACGAATAAATGTATCTTTATTGAAGCCACCCTTCATCTTTCTCTTGTTGAACATCTTTTGAACTTGATCCTTTTTCATTTACATTCTCAGTTCTTGATTGATCAGAAACTTGTACTTGACTACTCATAACACCAAAACCTTCTGAATAGTCACCACAAAACTGATGTTTGAATGTATTTTATGCAGAAAACATGGTTATATCGAAAACTCCAATATGGTCATATCGAAAATTCCAAGGTTTTAAGTTGATTCATGAATCTCAAGGTAAACCATGAATTAGATATTGTTGAAATTTCAACTTGTTAGAGAAATCTGTCGAAGCTATGAACATGTTTGAGATTCAATTATGACATAGATTTACATTGGATAGATACGTATAAATATATAGGGTATTTAATGGTAGACGAATTAATCAGTAGAGAATAAACAAGAGAATAATATTGTTCTTAATAGTACAAAATTATAAGTTTAACAGTATTACAAAAAAACAGTATCACAACAAAACAGTATTACAATTAGCGTTTTTTACAATTAAGGGTATGTTGGTTTTTTAGCTATAAAATATGACTTTAATTGAATTAAATTTTAAACATATGACTTTAGAATCCATAAGTGTTAAAAGAGTGACCAACCTTGAATTTATCCTTCCTTTTAAACCAAACCCGTATTCTTACACTACGAGAGTTAGACTATCCTATGGGCTTAAATCTTATTTTTGGTTGGCCTAAAAAGTTCAGCTCAAGAGTTGTTTGAGGGCTTGTCCTCTTGGCCCAGTTGGATCTATTTCCCAATTGAAAGAAGCAAAAGAAGATTTTTATTACAGGAAAAAAAATTATAACAGAATTTTATACAAATATTATAAATAGAAGATCAAAATTTACAAGTTAATCAAAATAGCTCCAACATTTGCAAATGAAACAAAGGTACCAAAATATTGAATTATATACGACATAATGATTAAAAAAATGAAAGAAAAGTCTATTAAATAGTGATTGCGAAGTTTCAAATCCCAGCCAGAGATAACATCAAATACCTCTATCCTTCATTCAGTGTATAGAAGGAAAGTGCAAAACTTTTGGTCTATCAATTTACATATTTCGTACTTTCGAATTATTAACTAGTCAAGTACACGTGCAAGGCACGTATTGTATTTTAATTAAGTATTTAATAGTGTAGTTATTTTTAGTGAGTTTCTTAATTATTTTTTACTTATAAAAGACTAAGTAAAACATATATTAAAACTTATTGAAAAAAATACGTATAATTTAAGTGATAGACGATATAGCCTCAATTGATATTTAACACGAATGTTCTTCATTTTTAGATGATGTAATTCATGGTGTGTAGTTTACTAACATAATTGATTAATATAAATCCTAGAACTGAATACTTCAATTATGATCTCACAATATTATTTTACTGGTTTGAAGTTTAAACTTATTCAATATTTCTTCTCATTATAACCCGACTTTGTAAATTATTTCAATTTAATTTTATTCATTCTAATGTATCAAACATTAAAAAAAAGTTTAAATCACACGAGTGTCATGAGATATGTATAAGATTTCTTGTGAACTTACAGTAATAAGTAGTAAAAGTTCTTATTATAGATTAGCATAAGTTGTTAATTAGTGATTTTATTTTCTTGGCTTATTGGACATGGTTGTACTCATGGATATATTTTCTTTCTCTACTATTGTAACTTTCTATCTTGAGAATAGTATTCTGTCTTTTTCTTGCATAGTGCAAGATTTTGTGCTTGTAGATAAATCTTCTTGGACTTAATTGTAATTTGATTCAGTAATCGTCAGAAAAAATGAACTAAAACTATGTATTTCTTGTAATCTTGATCATTGTGTTGCTAACTTAATATAAATAATTAATTGAAGGAAAATTGTTTCAATTACAAATGATTTTGAAGTTCAAAGTGGGGTTGTTTGGTATATGTTACTATGTTTTGGCCTAAGAGGCCAAATCTAGAGCCTAATATATATATGTGTGTGTAACTGAATTTTGTTTCAAATGGTTTAAATTATTAGGCATTTGGATAGCTTCTTCAAAAATTGATTGGGTATAACAAATAATAAACATATCTGCAAAAAAATTCGGCAATTTTTCGAATAACATGATTATAGTCGGAAGGAAGACGAACAAGACGACCAAAGGAAGAAAAGAAAAATAAAAAAACGTTGGAAAAAAAATTAGGGCAGAAAAGAAATAGAGAAAAGTAAAAAAAAAAAAAAAAAGGAATAATAGCTTAGCACGCATTCCTATGAATAATGACTACATTCTATTCACTCTTTTAATATACAGGGATTAATTCTATGATTTTACATTGTAATAAAAATTTTAAAAATAGCAACTTATAATAGTACATCCATGCGAATAGAAGTGGCGGGGGGGAAGGGGGGTTCCTAGGGAAGACCTGGACAAGGATAAAAATGTATTTTTCTTAATGTTAACTTATAATACTACTTTTGAATCTTCATGTTATTAATACAAGGATAGAAATGTATTTTTCTTAATGTTAACTCTTCAAATTTTTACAAGGCTAAAAATGTATTTTTCTTAATAAAAATTTTACATTGACTTTTACTGTAGATGAATAGTGGATCTTGCCGAAAGCTGAAATCTTTTTCCTAATATCAATTTATTTGGGTTTCTTCTTCTTCTTCTTCTTCTTTTTTTTTGTTTTTTAATTTTTAAATATATAATTTAACTTTTACCTAATATCAATTTAATGGATGACAATTGGATCAATTGAAACTTGTTTGGTATAATTTATAAATTAGTTTCTTTGACCAAAATAGTTTATTTAACAAATAATGATAAAAAATGTCAAGCTACGAAGGAAATTTTTTTGGTCAAATAAATTATTTTTTATCAAATCAGCCATTTTGGTCAAATAAACTAGTTTACAAATTAGACCAAACTGGCTCTTAATGTAAGGCAATTAGACTTATTGACCTAATAAAATTAATAATACAAATTTATAAATAATTGGTCCATTCCTCAAATAATAATACAAAATTAATAAAAGTACTTTGCTTGTTAATAAATATCGTGTTTAAATAATAATTGTATATAATACTATTAAAAGGATTTAAATTTGTGTCCATCGACTACGTAGATTAATTTTAGATAAAATAGATATAACTTTTATTTTTGTACAATGACTTCTTGTAAGTTTTTTAAAAACTATAATTTATAAAAAAAATATTAGATTCTCATAAAATGGGTTCGATGAATTGTGGTTTTGAAAAAAAAAAAAAATTTAGAAGTACGAACTCCTGCAAGACAGTTCCCCCTCCCCTGCCCCACTCTTATTTAAGACCCCTCAACTTCAAAAGTCTGACTCCGCTGATAGTACCTTACATTTTTTCAATGAAGAAATTTATCACATTTGTATGTACTGAACAATATAATATGTTCAATATTGTTGACTGAATTTTGGAGAAATTAGAGTAATAGCAGTTCAAAAATGAAAATTAGTGTGGACAACATTAAATGCTAAAGTGTGCTATCAATGATTTTGGTCATTGATGTATGTAAGCAGGAGCCATATTTCTATGTTCAAACGCTTCTGGAAAATCATACGTTTTTTCTTATCCCGTAGTTGTTGGTTTCTCTTTGTTACGTGTGAAAAGAGGATAGACGGTATATTTGATCACAAAATTTTGTCACGATCACTCGACAAATAGTGCATAGGCTTGATAGAGTGTGATTGGTTGTGCCCGATTACTACGAATTGACGTATATGACTCAGATTAAATTTTGCGGAAAGTTGAGTGATCCAATATGTATTTCAATTAGGGTGCTGAATATAGAAATAGTTGAAGGACTTGAACCAAAAAATGGCTAGAGTCCTCTTAAGTGGACCAACTAGGATAAATATATAATACATTATGTGTTTTTTATTATGAATAAATTATTCCAACTGATTAATTATTAGTAATCTTACCACTAGAGTAGGAAAGCTACCAAACATTAGTACTCAAATAACACTTCATCATCCCATTATTTATATAAAAATTGTTGTTTTCAATTGAGATAAATTTTAAATTCATTTCAAAACAATAGAATACGTGTATACGAGCATATTTGACTAGTATTAAACCATTTGATTCCTCTTGATTTTTGTCATCAAATTCACCTTCCGCTTTCCTACGAAATTTGTCCTGAAGAATTGATAAATAATTATATTTTTATTTATTTATAATCTTCAAATTCTCGTCAAGAAAATATTGAGAATTATTACTGATAAGTAATATTTACTTTAGAAGTATAAAATAAATTAGATCAGATTCTTTGTATAAGTAGGTTTGGTTCACAAGCACGACTCATATTCACTCGACGTGCAAACGGGCTCATTATTTTTTATATTTTTTGGGTTTTTTAATTAATTTTATGAAAAGTGTTAAATAATTATACTTAAGTCACCTTTTGAAATTTATATGGATGCCAATAGTGAATTGAATTTACCTACCATATAAAATAATATATCATTTATTTAGAAAAATCAGGAAACATTTCCAAGTAATGTGAAAAAGAACAAGGAAAAATTGCACAATTGATTCTCAACCTATCCTGTAATAGCAAGATGGTTCTCAACATTTAAAATAATCAAATTGATACTCAATATTTTATACGATTGCACAATCAGTTATCTTAAGTCAAAAATTGTCAAATATCTATGTTGAATCATGACACGAAATTGGCATGTCTAGATGTAGATTTTGCTACTCAACGATAATAAAAAATTTAAAATCATTATTTGTAATAGAAAATTCAATAAATACTAGTGAATAAATGCAAAAACAGAGAGTATTTAGTATTTACTTCCCCTTCTGGAAAGTAAACGTCAACAGACAAAAAAATGTAGTATTGAATTGAACATTCAAACTTTGCGTGCAGGATAACAACAATTAAAACACCAATCGCTCCTCCCCATAACCAATGCTAACTATTTCAAAACGTTTACTTTGAAATTTAAATAATAAAAAAAGGGTCTTGCATGGTCGTCATCAGTATAGACAAGAATCCCTCTTTCTGCAATTTCTTTGAACCCGGGTAATACGCGTTGATTCTGCAAATTATTTGTTTTTACCTTAGTTTTTAAATGGGATATGTGTGTGTATGGTTTTGGTCTTTTTCTTGATTTTGAACATAAAGTTTTAATCTTCATCTTCAAATTGTCATTTAAAGGTTAATAAGGACAGTGTCGTTGAAAATCTCAAGTAAGGATCTCTGTTTTTTTTCTTGATTTGATAATAAAGAAGAGGAAATTTAACCTCTTCTTCAGTTTCATCACTGCAAAAGGACAATGTGGTTTAAAATCTCAAGTGGGCATCTCGTTTTTATCTTTTTTCCTAAATGTGTGTTTGTGTGTGTGTATTTTAATTTTTTTTAATTTCTACTGATGGAAAAGTTTATCTTTTTTGGGAAAATGAGATGGCTTTGTTTTTATATCTGTTTTTCTCTTCCTATGGGTTTTGATTGGTCTAATGATTGCTATATTGCTAAATGATGTTCTTTTATAATCTATTGAGAATGGTTGATTGGTATCTTACTTATTTTTGAGTCTTTTTGGCTTATTTTTTGACCCCTTTTGAAGATCATTGAAATGGACGATTATACTGTAAAAAATGAAAGGAATTTTATTTAAAATGTCATTGTCCAAAATTTTGATTCTTCCTTTATAGTGATTAGTAGATAATGATTGGAAGTTAGTGGAAAATCAATTCCAAAAATGTCTGTTTTGCTTAATATATTTGAAAATAGAGAATATTAGGTTGAAAGATGGTGGAGGGATCAGCACTGAAAATTGTTATTGTTGTGCTATAACTTCGTTAAAGCTATCTTAATGTACTAGGTGATTAATTTATTTTTGTAGCATGGTTTTTCTTTATAATGATATATAATTGTTGTATAGATTTACATGCAATATGTTCTTCAGGTTTGAGTAAAATCGGATTTTTGTTGTGTTGGAAAATGTTGATTAGCTGGCTTTTTAACTTCTCTTTTCTACTTGTTTATGCAAATTTTTGGACTCAAATTCTGGATTTCCATGTTTGTGAAAGGTCTGGCTTTGATAGACTATCATTTCTCTTTTTTGTCGACGAAAGGGTAAAATGAAGTTCATGGATGATGTGAAAGCTTTAAGTTAATGAAATATGTTATGTGGTACAGGGTTATGTATACAAATCAAAATAATTAGTCTGAGAATTGGATAATGTTATGCAAGTAACAAACCTATATTCCTGAAAAGGAAAGGTTGTTATGCATTTGAATTTTTATAGATTGTTGGTGAGAGAATCTGATTTCATCTAAAAGTTTTCTTTATAATTCTACCTAACTCCCTCACTGAAAGGGGAAAAGGGTAAGAAAAGAAAGCGTGTTGGTGTCAATCAAGATGTTTGGAGCAATGAAATAATAATACACTTATGGAGTGTTTGGTAGGGAGAATTGGATAGCACTCGACAATATGCTGTAAGGAAAAAAAAGAAGTTAAAATAATGTTTATTGTACTGTCCAATACTATGTGGTACTCTGTGACAAAAATGCACTTAAGGATCTACCGCAATTAATTAGTGGTCTCATTTTTCTTATTTTCGTCCTGTCCACCACAGCTTATTCTGTCAATCTAGAATCTCTATAAGTTATATTTTGCCCTGGTGATTTCCTTATGTTTTCATTTTGCATCCTTGTTTGCAGTCTGTATGCATCTTTGCTGAGCACTGAGCAAGTCAGCTTATGTTGTTGGATTTAGTCATTGAGCTAGTACTATTCTTGGGACTGTGGGTTAAAAATGGCACCTGGAGGTAGTTTTTGTAAAGAGGTGATTGAATCACGAACCAAATTCATGAATTATGAAATATCTATGCCCAAGGCAGATAAAAGTAGTACTCCGGCTAAAACCACTGCTGGTACGGGTGAAAAACATGGCATGCCTTCAAGAAATGGCGTGCATGACCTTCTTGAGTGTCCTGGGTGCACAAGTTTAATGTATCCTCCTATTCACCAGGTTATTTCTTGAACTCTTTGACTGAACTAAAGTTTGATTTTTCTAGCTGGTGACAAGTAGAAATTTCTGTATATTATGAAGGAAACTTGAACCTTGCATGGAACAATTGAAACTACCAGGTTTTTCTTAAAAGCTCTGTATTAACTTTATTTCGTGCTACCGAATCACTTGTGGATGACTTGAAGTGGTGTGCCACCATTAGCTTCTTTTTCTTTTCAGAAATTCTTTTTTATGTTGGTGACAAATTTTCTTCTTCTCACTATGAATATCTCTTGCTTGTGATTGTTTCAAATCACATTGGTGGCATTTTATTCACTTTCCAGAAATCATTTATCTAGACTACAGATGACGTAACTCACAAACTTCCTACTGAGTGACCAATTTTATAGTTCAAGTATTCCTCATATAAGCTAATCCTTAGTGAACCTCATTTATTTGTCTATTTGAAGCATTTTGGCTAAGCTTAAAAGTAAATTTTCGAGTATTTATTGGTTTCTGAACATGTTTGGATAGGTTACTTTTCTTTATACACCAAGCTAGGAGTTGCTTTCAAAATAAATAATTTATTTTCAACTTTGACCAACAATAAAGATCTTTTCTTTTTAAACTTACTGATGTACTTATAGTAGGTATTTTCAACTCAACCAAACATGCACTCATTTTCAGATTTGTTTTGGCATCATATTTGCTCATCATAGAATAGCTTTGTTAGTTGAATTCCTAATGGTAAATATCTTACACTTATTTACCTTTTTATTGCATATGCTTCTACCTGCCAATTGTGAAGTGGTAAAGCACAATAATTCAATATTTGGATATTATAGTCACAATTTCCTTAAATATAGATCATAAATCGCATCTAATATCGTTGATTTGATTTCATTGTATCTTGCAGTGTCCAAATGGTCACACATTATGTACAAACTGCAAAAGACGGCATAACTGTTGTCCGACTTGCTTATATGAACTTGGGAACATAAGGTGTTTGGCTTTGGAGAAAGTGGCCGAGTCATTGGAACTTCCTTGCAGATATCAAAGTCTTGGATGTGACGATATATTTCCATACTACAGCAAGCTTAAACACGAACAACATTGTCGATTTCGGCCTTATAATTGTCCATATGCAAGTTGTGAATGCTCTGTAACAGGCGACATTCCGGCGCTTGTTACTCATCTTAAGGAGGACCACATGGTGGACATGCACGATGGATGCACCTTCAACCATCGATATGTCAAATCAAATCCACATGAAGTCGAAAATGCTATGTGGATGCTAACTGTAAGTTGATTTTATGCTGTGATAGAGGTAAAATAGTTTCGTTAAATTAGCTAATAGCGGAGAAATGGGCATGATCATCTTGCAGCATAATGATGAAACGTGCCCTCTAGGTTACCCAAATTGGTATCTTGAGAATATGTGCATGTTTGGTACGTAGTACTAGATCGTAAAGACATTATAGGAAACAAAATTTTAACTTATTTTCGTCTTTATTACTGGCCACTGCTTTTTTAATCTACCATACCAAACAGGATGTATGTTCATAACTAAGCTGTTTGGTATTCAATTCATGTGCTTGGACTTCCATTTTGTCACAGAGCGCAAGTCCACGAAAGCCAATTTCTGTAATTGATTTCATTCAACTTCGATGTTGATCATTTCACAGATTCTCATGATAACAGGAATTTACCAGAGAAGTTAATAGTCAAAATTCTATATTCTTGTTCAAAGAACATTTAAACTTCTGTGATTCAGTGACGAACTTTCAAGTTGCATTCTGAGTCTTGCCTCATGCAGGTATTCAACTGTTTCGGAAGACAGTTCTGTTTGCACTTTGAGGCCTTTTCACTTGGTATGGCACCAGTCTACATGGCCTTCCTTCGTTTTATGGGCGAAGACAACGAGGCAAAAAAGTTCAACTACACTTTGGAAGTCAGTGCTTTTGGACGTAAACTAGCATGGCAAGGAGTTCCAAGAAGCATACGTGATAGTCATAGGAAAGTTCGTGAAAGTCAAGATGGACTCATAATTCCCAAGAGTTTGGCTCTCTTCTTCTCAGGCGGGGATAGGCAAGAACTTAAGTTGAGGATTACAGGCCGTATATGGAAAGTGTAAACTCAAAGATGGTATGATTTGATCTATTGTAAAGTTTGTCAAAAATCTGCACACATTTATGGATTTCACTCGGCTGAAGATAAGTTAGCGGTATTATAATATGATTAAGTTTGAGCATATACTATCTTTTTTTGTGATAGCTCTTGAGGATACTGAAACAGATTACCATTATTCAATTCATATTTTACTTCTAATGCTAAAAGATGCATTTATGTTTATATTGTGGCTGTATTTTGTTGGATCAAATCATTGGTTTCACTGTTAAGTTGTTGCCATACAAACAGAATCTTCGATATGCATTGCTTGAATCTTCTGTGACAGAAATATTATATAGTCCAGTATCATCATATACCATCTCAAAATTGACTATTTGTCCCTCTCTTAGCACAACGTCCCACCTATTTGACTAAGTTCTCAAGGCCGAGCCCAAGCCACGACTTATGCCAAGTCTACACAGAAACATAATGTATCATCAAAACACTCGTGGGGCTGAGGACTCCCTTTGGGATTTGGGAATCCTCTTCAGAATACATTGTCGGCTCGACAAGGTAATATTGTCACAAAGACCGATGGAGAGAACGGTGGACCTACTCCCGGAAGAACATTCCCTTCCACAGATTGTCTCTCGAGGCCTAGGTGATTGTTGCCCTCAAGGAAAATGGACAATTGCCCTACGCGCGCTCGACTCGGCAAGAGTTCACGGTTCCATCAATTGAAAGCTGTGTCAATATTACCAATTTTGGCATCAACAAAACTAATAATTAATTAGTGAAGACCCAAAATAAGAAGGTTCCATCAATGATTAATGGGACTGTTAATGAAAATTAAGATGGAATAATTGTTTCTTCAATAAATTATGAGTCGTGCAAAATGAAGGCAGGCACGTAGGATTGGCAATTTGTGTTAGTTTTAGCGGTTAAAAGACTTGCATGCGACATTTCCGTGAAACACAAAAGCCATTTGCCTTATTCCCAAATAAGCAGCAAGAAAGAAGAGAGAGGAGACAGAGAAGAAAACCTCCATTTTCTTCCTCCTTTTTCTGGGCAACATCTTTATCTCTGTCTCCCAACAGGTTCACTTTCTAATCCTTTTTTCAATGTTTCTTAATGGGTTAATGTTAATGTTCTTGAATAATCGTGCTTCGTTTAAATATGAAAATAATAATCAGCACGGTGTCTTGGAACCCCAAGACTCGATGATATATTTTTCTTTCTCCGTTCTTATTTTTCTGATAGTGTTTTTGTTTAATTGTTTGATATTTATCTACATGTTTATGGGTAATTAAATTGTAGTGGATGTGGATTTTTACAAACAAATTTTGAGTATACCTGATTGCATGTTCAATTTGTTTAATTAATGTACATTGGCTACATAAGATGCATAAAGGTGAAAATCCCAATTTAAGAGAGTTATAAAAGAGACGAAACAAGCAACATACACAAATTTTTTGCTCTCAACGTGAGAATTACATCAAATTTTGCCGCGAACACTAACAATGATAATCTCAAGCCAGCCTCCACACAGAAAACGCCCTCCCTAAAAGTCATTTGTATACTGTAGGAATATTAAGGCAACATAATGGGTGTATGAATTATTTAATATACCCCTGAACTTAAAATATATTTAAAAATATGTTCGTGCTCGAGTGAATAAGTGTGCAGTATCATTAGACTCCAGCAGTCCAACAAAATGTTATTGCAAATTGTTCATTTTTTCCTTGAATTTATATTACGAGCTTAGAGCTTTTCTTTTTTCGATGTTAATACATCTTGGATGACCATCTTCATGTGACTTTGTTAATATTTAATGTTCAATGCTGCAGGAATTTGCTCTAAAACAAATTGTTTATTTTGTACATTAATCGTGTGTGGTTTGCATAACCCCTTTAAGATTGCCGTGCCTTCAAAATTGAACAATGTTGTGCTGTGGAGGTGCAGAAGAGGAAAATTACAGTGGTCCACCAGCAAACCAATATACCGCCCAGCCTAGAGCGGGTAATCCATATGGTGGCGGCACCGGTGGCTGTATGTTCTCCTTATTTCAATTTCTTATAGTAAAATTTTGTCGGCAATACCCTAAATAGTTCACTTTTCGATGTAGTTTAAGCATTTTCCGTATTCCAGTTTACCATGTAGTTAACCAAATGCTAGAGCTATTTCTTGCTTTGCATTGTGATAAACTGCTATAGCATGTTTGGCAACATGAGGAAAAGAAGTTAAAAATGTTTCCACTATATTGTCGAGTATGATCCAATATTGTGTGTCAAACATGAACCTAATGTATTTGAGCATGTGTATTTATGTGGCGAAAGTCGAGACCTTCTGAAAACAATGTCTGATCAATCGTCTGCAGTTGCCCCCTTTACCGAAAGTTGACACTAGAAAGCTTCTTACTTTTATTAGGGCTTTTGACATTGACATGATAATGTATTGCTTTGATGTATTTCAGGCAGTGAAAGGGGAGAACCTAGGCTTTCTGGTGCTATAAGAAGTGGAGCTCCTCAGAAAGTTCTACCTATTGAGACACCGGCATTGTCATTAGACGAGCTAAATAGGTTGACAAGTAATTTCGGTACAAAAGCTCTTATTGGAGAGGGCTCTTATGGCCGGGTTTTTTTTGCAAAGTTAAGCAATGGCCAATCAGCAGCAATAAAAAAGCTGGATACCAGTCCTTCACCGGAGCCAGATTCCGACTTTGCAGCCCAGGTGAAGCATTTCAAATTTTCATTTTTACTTCTTTAGGGAGGACACAGCGTTTTAAGGAAAGAAAGGTTTTTACTTATATGATGCCAGTGTCCATACAGTTATCAATGGTTTCTCGGCTCAAGAATGAACATTTCGTGGGTTTGCTTGGGTATTGTCTCGAATCAAATAACCAAATCTTGGCATATGAGTATGCAACAATGGGTTCTTTACACGATGTCTTACACGGTATGTAGGTACATTATAATACAGAACATTGAGGTAATGATGAAGCGCCATTGTATGAGTATTCGCCACTTTCTGTTGTAGGTCGGAAAGGGGTGCAAGGGGCTGAACCTGGCCCAGTTCTCACATGGCATCAAAGAGTTAAGGTTGCTTATGGTGCAGCAAAAGGTCTTGAATTTTTACACGAAAAATGTCATCCCTCGATTGTTCATCGTGATGTCAGATCTAGCAATGTTCTACTCTTTGATGATTTTCTAGCCAAAATAGCTGATTTCAGCTTGACCAATCAGTCTTCTGATACCGCAGCTAGGCTGCATTCTACCAGAGTGTTGGGGACATTCGGCTACCATGCTCCGGAGTAAGTTTTGATATTTCCTCCTCGTATGTGGCCGTGTTCAGAATCTATATAACTGGTTTGCTTAGCATTAATAAAAAGTATCATTCTTCAGGTATGCCATGACTGGTCAGATAACTCAAAAAAGTGACGTTTACAGTTTTGGTGTTGTTCTTTTAGAACTTCTAACAGGACGAAAGCCGGTAGACCACACAATGCCCAAAGGCCAACAGAGTCTAGTAACCTGGGTCGGTATTTGTTTATTTCTATTTGGTTTAATTTGTTGTCTTAATCATTTAATTCGCCTTCTTCTTGCTGCAGGCAACTCCAAGATTGAGTGAAGATAAAGTGAAGCAGTGTGTGGATCCCAAACTGAATAATGATTATCCGCCAAAGGCTATTGCAAAGGTAACGTTTTACGCTTTTTTGTTTTAACTTTTTATCATCAGACAATAACTTCAATGGCATCACTGATTGTTGTCAGTATGTCTAATACAGATTTTAGTTATCTTCTCAGTAATTGAAGTCGAAAACTATATCTAGCTTAATCCTCACTTTTTTCGTATCGTTAACATAACAGTCATTGGTTCATGAACTAGCAGATGGCAGCCGTTGCAGCACTTTGTGTACAATATGAAGCAGACTTCCGGCCAAACATGACAATCGTTGTTAAGGCTTTACAGCCCCTTCTTAACTCAAAACCAGCTGGTCCAGACTCTCAGGCATAGCACATACCACGATAAAATCAGTCGAGCAAAATGTATGTGTACCATCATGTATTCTTGATTGAACCTACACTGGAAATAGGCATTACTGCAGTTTGTAGTAGCATTGTCTACTCAGTGCTATCCAGTGGTGGACCGGGTTCATTGGCACCGACAATGGATTTAACACTGAATTAAATTTGCAACTTTTTCCAATCAAGCACCTCGCAAGATTGCTAGACTCTTTCCTATATTCATCTGCTTATAGGATGAATTGCTAACTTTATCCAGGATATATTCTGTATACACTACCAGACTTGACTTGAACATACTATGAAAAAGATTCTAATCTATTTTTCACCTTTAGTACTGTTGTCGGCTGTCACGTACAGTACAGTCCTTACCGGAGATTATAACTTTAATACCTTAATCAGACAATTTTAACCATGTTAATAGGCCTAGATAGTATATACCGTCAAATGTGAACTTCTTTCACTTGTTTTATATGGTCAAATATTGTCAAATCCACCTTACCAAACACATCATACTCGTCTCAAACCCAGTCCAAGATACTATTTTTGTACCAATCAAGCATTTTGGCCCGCTTTGAATCTTTGTATAGATTCAAATTCCTTGTACTCCCCCCCTCATCCTTCCTTCGTTGAGTTGGAGGTCAGCTATCTGCCATACCAAAAGAACCATGGAAACAAAAAAGATAAAAGAAACATGGCTATAGTACACACACCGAACATCAATCTTGCCCCACAGCCAAGGGGGAAAATGCAAAAGAGAGGACCAATGTTTGATCAAGGCGTATCTTCATTAGAAGTAAAGGAAGAGTCAGAGTCAGGAAAAACTTGTATTCTTTTTCTTTTCTGTTTTCCCAGTAATCCAAAAGAAATAAAATACTGCAACACGGCTAACCACCATTACAGCAGGGAAAATTCGTATTTCTAGTGTATAAAATGCCTGATCATGTTGCACAGTGGATATCACTAAATTATATTTCTTTTGAAGGAAAAACGGGACGAAATTAAATAAATATCACCATAAGTTTTTCTATGAGACAAAGGTGGCATGATACAAAGGAGCTAAAATCTAAAGATCCCACTAGGGATACACCTAGGAAATGAACAGGGAAGAATGATTCGACATTCTTACAATCACTTTTCTTTATGCTTGAATAGTTTCAGCAACTGTTTTTAAAATTCTTCTTCAGGCCAGACCTGCAGGAAACAAAATAATATGCACACATCATTTCTTTTACGGTACTTAGACGATATAGGTTAGGAAGAATTACCTAGACTCGAACTATTTCAAGAGACTAACTTAACAAAGCCCAGTTGAAATGATTAAACAAGAATCTACGTAGACCACAGGTGTCACAGTTCTATGAAATTTGTAGCAAATTTTACCAAATCGTTAAAATGACTTAAATCAGTTTTTTCAATTGGACCAGTTAAAATATTCAAACCTAAATTAATGATATGATTTCTGACTGCCGACTATGCTTGTCTAGATAATTTAAGAAACAAAGAGAGTATGATGTGTCTATTTTTACTTCAAGAAATAATTAAAATTGAAAAGCATTTCCCTTAATTAAGGGTTTGTTTGATATCAATTAAAAAATTTGTAGAAAAAACTGAAGTCAAAGTCAACAATTAATTTTAACTACACATTTCATGGGACTCACAACTTTTTACAACTTTTCAACCATACATTTCATCAACTCCCTTTGCATAAACCAAAAAGCTCTCTCTTCCCACTGGCTGCTATGTTTTAACAATAGTCTATATAATCACTCTCATGTAGATCCTCAATTCAACCTCTTCAACACATTCATCTGGGAATTGGGGATGTACTGAGTACTAAAAAATTCAATAGTACTTCTTGTGCAATGTTTAATGACACAGAAAATTGCTTACCTGGTGTCATCGTCTAATTCTAGGTTTGCAGCGGAATTCAGCTAAGAGTGCTATATGGTCTGATGACCACTCTGGAGAAGGAAGAGCCGTATCTTTTCGCAAGCTATCCTCATCCAAGAGCTCCAACAGTGACTCTACAGTTAAGGAGTCCGCTGAAAGCACAAATCAAATTTATCTCTTAATATAAAATAATTCCAACAATGCAAATAAGCTATTTACAAAATTACAAGTAAAAAACATTAAGCATAAAAATAAATATCAACTTGTTGCAAACAAGCTGAAATAAAATGTGACCAGCACAAAACATCAAACAGATACCTGAGTAGAATATGTAATCGTGAGTACTAATAAAATCTCTGGTGCAGTTCGTAAATAGGGGTTCATTTGTCCCAGGATCCATTTTCCTTCTCTGCTCTAGACCAAGACCAACTCCAACTCTCGCAAAGGATGAGTACGCACTTACCTTTAGATTAGAAAGTCACAACCAGAAACGTTAAGAAACTTCATGACTCACATATTTTAGACAAACAAGTAGATAGAAGCATCTAAAAAACTTATTAGGATGATACCAGTGGCAGCTGATGTGTCAGTTTGTTAACAGGCCGAAGAATTTGAAGTGGGTCTACTGCTAAATCTGGATGCATTGGATCAACTTTCCCCATGGCAAGGAGGGCATGAGGAGCACTGCATTTTAGTTCAAATGATTAGCATCCAGCAATTTGAGCTAAGGTGGATGTTCTACACATAGAAACTATACATGTCTCAATATATGACCATATAGTTAAATTGAAAGCCGACAAACCTTCCAGGAACTGAATTGAAATCTCCACACACCAACATTGGGATGTCTGCACTTGTAGCAATCTTTTCCAATCCTTTCAACAGTGTGTGAACCTAATATGCACAACAAAGATGATAGCAACGTAGAAAGTGTAACTGAGGTCAACAGATTACAGAGATAATGATATCAGCTGACAGACCTGCCAAAGCTTGACATCCTTCAAATCTTGATGCACATTAACATGCGTGTTTGCCTGCATTCAGAAAATCAAGAAAGATGGTGATTTCCAACAAGAACCATTCGATGTTGTAGGTATAGTGATGAAACTGAATGGGGTGGGGGGGATAAAACAAGATTTTACACGTTGACAATCACCAAGAACAAGTTATAAATGAATATTGGGATAAATAATCTCTATTCATCATTGGATTATCAACTTTAAAATGGTACACTCTAGAAAGACTAACCCCCCACCCTGGAGAATAAAAGGGATAGAATTAATTAAGTAACAAACTAGTTTTACACGGATTTCTAGATACACTTATGCTCCTTTTTCACAAAAATCAAAATATTCAAATCCCAGTCTTGATTCCAGTAGTCTCAGTGCAATTAAGAAAGTTGCATCTTGATGCTCAGAAAAGTACCGGGCAAAATCTTGAGTGTGTCAAAGTAGCATCAAATCCAATTTTCAGCCATATTGTGTTATATGAACTTGTCTTACACCTCAATTAAAATGGTCTGTCTGCCACTCCCTCTCTCTTGTAGGCAATATTACCACGACAATACTTCAATTTTTTTTTTTTTTTTCATTTGGGATGAGAGGGTTAGCTGAATTCACATGATATAGTGTTTTTTATATATACAATAGGAAAGCCAATAAAATTACCCAAAAAACAAAAATTCTGTATATACCAAGTCGACAAAAATTTCTCAGAAATACACCCCAAATAAAAATAAAAAATCTCACAAGGTTCTCCATTTCCACATGTCGATATTGGATGGAAAGGATATGCTCACATTCGTTTAAAGTGATATCTCTGTTCTATCTCAGCATCTCTGCAATAGAGAATATCCCGATCTTTGAATAACCTACTCAGCCGTTGATAAATTTGGGAAATCAAACTCACATTCGACCATTTCTAAGATCATATAGGATGTAGCATAAATCTCTACTAAGCGTTTCCACAGGGTAGAACCTCAGTGGATTATGTGGCTGATTTCCCCCTTATGCAATTTTGCTATAGTAGCCACTCAGAACAAACCTTTCTTATAGAGATAAACACGCCATCTTTTAGGGCCGTTCCAAAAGAGAATCAAGTACTTCTAACTTTCCAAAAATCTTTTTCCTTCTCTATGGGATAGGGATGGGGAGAGCTCTTCTATTTTGCTTCATGGTTCTCTTGATTAGCCCTTTTTTGTTCAAACTGAAACTTCCATCTGTGCAGAATGATTTCCTAAATGAAGTGGCCCCAGAGTTCTTAATTCTACCTTTCAGAGTTCCCAGCCATGACAAGAGCTAATGTAGTGTCAGAAACCCACAGCAGTAGACCGAACAAAAGGTGAATCAATACTTGCTTTCTTCATGTGGAAAGGTAAATGTTGAGAAGAACTAATAACGCATATATACAGTCCAGCATCTCTCATTCTTAAATTTTCTTAGAGTGGGAGGAGTCAGTCATAGTCAAGGTCTACTATTTGGAGTGCTATCTCACTAGAATGGTTACCAATGCTAAAAATTCAGAACCAGCACAAATTAAAGCAGCATAATGGAACAAAAGCCGCTAATCACCAACAAATATGATAGGCCACCGACTGAATTAAACGAGTGCAGAATCAGAAAGCTATGGACAAATGTTGGCAGTCACATTAATAATTATTTAATATAATGGCAGTAACATTTAAAGTGAATTTCTTACCACACAAACAAGCTGCCTCTTTCCCGGATTATCAACACCCTGGTTACTGAACTTGGCTTCTAGCACTACGATTAGTGCAACATTATCCTATATGAAAGAAGAGAGAGCTCAACAACAAAATTCACAGCTTTTTGGAGACTAAGCGAAATTAATGAGCCAAATTATGGTACAGATTCAGGTCAAACCAAAATAAAAAATCAGTCATTGCAATACCTTAACCAATCGATTTAGGGCACTTTTCTTCTGGGCAGTTGGAACCACAGCATCAGTCAGAGATTGTGCGGCTTTGTTAAACTCAACCTACACACAGGCATGCCTTTGATTAAAATAACAATAAAGGAGTTAATAGCATGATAGATATGGTCCACTTTGTCACCTCATATTTCTTGACATGTGAAAATCTATCTCGGCGGAAGAAAGTAGCACAACCATCGATAGTGTTGATATTTCCACTGAAAACCTGCATACAACAATAGCATCATAAATGACAGAAAGATTTTAGTCCAAGTCAGTAGATGCTTTAACCAACCTCTGCTGTTTTCCTTTTAAACAAGGCTTGATAGCCATATTTATCCAGCTCAGGTGCAAAAAATTCTTCAAAATGATCGCTTTGAACCTGAAATAGAAAAGATACAATAAAAAAATGCTATATCAGCATTTACGGCACATCTACCGCATTAATCATTTTGGACATGTAACACAGAAGCAGGAATACACTATAACACTAATACTAACAGGCATTCAGAAGTGTACAAATCTCACTTCCAAAGGCTAACCAACTTGGAGGAGAGGTTGTTATTGTAGAGAAGAATACAACTTGAAACACATGAGAAGATGGGACAAGCAGATCTATAGAAATATATCTGGAAATATTTATTCAATTAGAGTTTAAGCAAAGACTTACCCAAAAATATTTGTTTTATCACTCCAATCTACCTTTAACAACTGTGAAAGTGTTATTTTAATTTTTGTACGAGAAATATCCATAGATACCTAGTCCATTAGCAAATATATTCATCACTTTCACAGAGAAATGAACCTCAAAGAAATTGGCATTTGACCAGAATAACATACATCGTGTATTTAACATTCCAAATCAAGTGGATATTTTAACATTTGGTGCCACTTTGTTATTAGTTCAACTTCACCCAAAATGGCCAAAATGCTTAACCAAAGATGAGGGTATTAAACTGCTCCATTTTCAGTCAAAAAGTATTGCATTTCATTTTTCACAATTCTTATTTCCTCCAATATTTCTGCTACATTCCACCTACCATACTAACAAAATTTAAATACCGTTTCCAGTCAATAACTAAAGCTTTAGAAAGCATGAGCAATTTCTAATGCAATTGTACCTCTTGAAGACAAATAATATCCGCACGGTAGCCAACTATTTCACGCAACAGATTTTGCCTGCGGTAAGGCCAAGAAAGTGCCCAAGAGGGGCAATAGCTGTATAATTCATTTGTAGCATATGCATCAGATAAAATGTTGTATGAGAGCACAGTAAAAGTCCCTGCAGATGAAATGCGGCCATCCAAATCTAAATGCCCGGGAACATCAACTCCACTCACTGAAATCAGGCGCCGAGGACTGGGAGATGGAGCTGGAATTACACGGGACGTTAATATGGAGTTAGCATGTCCCACAGGTGATTTTGTTTCTGCATCTACCACAACACACTCAAACTTAAGGACATGTCCAATATCATCAGCTGTTGGTGTGTATGTCTTGGAACGGCCGACTTCAAACCATGTTTCACCACCACTCCTCTGAGTAACTGTTGGAGGATACAGAGGTGTGGCACCATTTGTCAAGCTGGAGCTTGATTGAGACCCAGACAAGCTCATATTAACCACACCAGATCCTGTACTACCTGTACTGTTGAAACGACCAAAAACTTCTTCCTCCTCATTTCCATTTTCATTTCCAGCACTAGCAGCACGCTCGTGTAAAACACGATGATGTTGCCATGCATCTGAAAAACATTTAGGAGAACAATGGTAACTCTTAGCAACAGGTATTTTGGCCTTCAAACATCCAAGGCACTGTAATGTAGCTTGCTCGGATGGGTGGACACTACAGATTGCAACTTTTTTATCACTTTGTATACGGTACCTGAAAGAAACAATTTATTTGGCAGAACCAATTTAACGTTACACAGTCTAGCACCCAGCTGGACTCCAATGATAAAAAAGATGCAAGTCTAACAAATAAAAAGTCACATATACCGTTAAAAAAGCTCAAAAATCCCAACCAAAAGAAGCATGTTTGAGATCAAAGTTCCTCTGAATGCCAATTATGTGCATGATACAAAGTCAAGACACGTGTCTCTAAAACTTAATGAAATTAAGCATCCCCATGCCAGAGTAAGTTCACAAATGAGTACAATAACAACAAATCATCCATAGTAATCTCGATCATGAAGCATTGAATAAAACAACAATAGAAAATTACAGTAGTTTTTCTGTGTGATTTTCTATAGACACTTTAATAACAAATCATAAAACCATATTTCAAAGAATTAGCCTTGAGATAACTATTTACAAGCCCTATAGCTTTAGAGCTAAACATGCATAAACAAACTAATATAACACTAACAAAAACCCTAATATCCAAATAGGTCACATCTTATATAAAAATTAATTCTTGGAAAGTAACTATTGAAAGCTAACCATTTATATCTCAAGAAGTGGCCGTCCACGGGATTGGACTCGGTAACATCATCAGTCGTAACGGGCTTGTCAGGGCGTCTCAATAGAACATACGGTGTCAGCTCACACCCAACAATAGGAATATCGGACGGAAGATGCACTCGCAGCACAGTCAGCATTTTCCAGAAAGCTCTTGCGAATTCAATGCTCCCCACACTACTCCTACCTCAGTTCCAAACTCTAATCCTAAACCACAGAAAGCAAAAATCGACGATTGGAGCACCAATTGCTGGAGGACACGTGGCGGATCCGCCATCACCTGACTCCGGCGCTTATCGCCAGCCTTGTGCTCTTTCTGTTTAAATCAAAACCCACTAAAATTAAGAACTTTAGGAAGGAAATTAATCAAGGAAAAGGAAAAAAAAAAATTGAAGATCGAGATATATAGAGAGTGAAAATGAGGGGAAAATCGAAATGTGAAAAAATCGTAATTTAGAGGGAATTGATTAATCGATGGGTATACATATATGGTTGCATGTAGTTGTAGAGAGAGAGTGTGTAGTTTCTAGAAAGAGAAAGTGAAGAGGGGATCGATTGATTGGTGAATTAGGGTTTTTCACAGCCGAAGAGAGGGAGGGGGTCGGAGTCGGCTCAACATTTTAATTGGAAGGGGATGTGTCTGTGTGTGTAAAAATAAAATCATTATAATTCTGTGTGTGTCTGTCTATAATCCATAAATATACACAATCTCATCAGGGTCGTCAACATTTTGTAAGTGTAGTCCCCAACTTACCACTTATTGCACTTATTTCTCCAATTTTTTAAAACTGTAACACCCACGTCCCACACTAACGAAAAAGTTTATTTAGAGTGTGTTTGTTTTCACTTTTAATTTTGTTAAAAAGTTAAAGTCAAAGTCAACAATTAATTTTAACCACACATTTCATGATCCCACAACTTTTCAACCACACATACTGTTACAAAAAAATCTGATTTTAATCAAAATTTAATACACCCTTAAACGTTAAATGGTCACGTAACACTCATGCGATGTTGAACTTGTCCAAAAAAATATTTTTTTAAAAATAACCAAACGGCAATCATCTTCATATAATATATCTCATTGCTTCAACCTATGCATCACTATGTGAGTTTCACAAAGTTATTTAACGTTTAAGTAATTTTTTTTTTTTGATTGGGATCATGAGGTTGAAGACATACGAGGAGCATGAAAATATTTTCAACTTTTGGTGCACAATCCTGTTACCAAGCATGATATAAACCCATTTGATCAGATGATAGAAGCCCAAATAAACTTGGGAAATTGGTGCAAATGGTACCTAACTATGTCAATAGTGCACAAATAATCTCTAATCTTTCATTTTTGATAAAGTAATCCATGATCTATCTGTGCACAATTGATCTTTATTTAATAACAAAATAAAAATACCTTTAATTTTAATTTAAAAAATTACAATCAAATTTCTAATATTTGTAAAATGTGCAAATAAGTCCGATACATTTATTAAACAATATTTAATTCAGCATATTAAATATATCATTATAGTCGTGTCAAATATATTTTAAATAAGAGAAAAATATTAAATTATTTCGCTTTAGGTATGTGAAATTGTTATGTGAAATAAAAAACTTAAATAAAAATAAAAGGTTAATTACACTAATGGTCCCTACTCTTTCAGATTTATAACGATTTCATCTCTCATTCTTTTTTTTAGCAGATATCATCTACATTCTTTTATTTATTCTCACATATGGTCCCAAATCACTATTTTTCACTATTTTAACAATTTTACCCCTTAACTTAAATAAATTAAAATTATAAGAAAAAAAATACAATAAAAATATTGCAATTGGGCCCTTAACCTTTTTAAATATACAAATAAATCATAAACAATTTTATTTTATTCAAATAAATGTTCTTTCCCAACTCAAAAATAATCGTACGTCCACTTTAATGAAAAAATCAATACAAAAAGCTGGAGAAAAAAAATCAAGAAAAAATAAGGCCTAATGAAGAAACCCATTTTCTTCAAAACAAAAGCACAATCAGATTCCATTGGATCTAAATCAAAAGCAAGAAACCCACATGCTAAAATTTCTTTATGCTATCAAATTTTAACCTCATTTTTATAAGAACATACTCAAAACCATGACATAAACTTGTACTGTACCCCACCCCCCACCCCCACCCCACCAACCACCCAGAAAGACACACAGAGACTATAGCGACATAGTGAGTGTATGTAAATACATAGAACTATCAAATACTTACCGCCATTGTTATGAATACAGAGCTGACAAGTATGAAAAACTGGCAAGAGCCACAGAGAGAAAGCATCCATGAAAATGGTTTTAACAGGTGTCTAGTGGCAGTATTATTTTAGTACTCTTCTATTTTCCAAGAACCCGATAAATGCGGTTTGGGGTGGGGGGAGGAACAAGAAATGATGGGGTGGGAAAAAATGATTCATTTTGAGTTGGAGAACAACACTTATTTGAATAAAATAAAATTGTTTAAGATTTATTTGTAATTTTAAAAAGGTTAAGGGCCCAATTGCAATGCTTTCATAGTATTTTTTTCTATTATTTTAATTTATTTAAATCAATGAGTAAAATTATCATATAATTGTCTTGTGGACCATCTGTGAGAATAAATAGAAGAATGGGGATGATATTTGCTAAAAAAAAAGAATGGAGATGAAATCGTTACAAACATGAAAGAATGGAGACCATTAGTGTAATTAACCCTAAATTAAAATATAAAGAATACAATTTGAACTCTAATATAATATTTGTAGTTAATAAACAAATAGCTAAATGAAATAATAATATTTGATTATTAAGTTTGAGGCCAAAAAAAAAATTATGTTGTGATGATAAAATTTAAATTTAAATTTTACTGATTACTTAATAATAATAAAATAATATTAATTAACACGTTTATTAATAATTATGAGTTTAAATTTTAGTTATTTTATAATAGTTCGTAAAATATACAAAATAATTTAGTATATTATCAATTTGTTATTTTATTTTAATTTTTTTTTAAAAAAATAAAAGTATCGGACCCATTTGTATTTTTTACAAAGGTTAATAATTCATTTGAAATTTTTTCTAAATAAAAATAAGGGTATATTTATCTTTTTTAAATTGTGCACCTAAATAGATATGTTAGAGATTAATTTACCAAAAATGTAATGTTAGGGACCATTTGAACAATAAGAACAAAGATGAGGGACCATTTACGCCAATTTCTTAATAAACTTTGCTAGCTTCATGTAGAGCATGTGTACCTAATCCTAATCCTAAAAAAGAACTAATCCTTATTTAGCTAAAACGCATTTTCAAACAACGCCTAATATTAATTTTTTTAAAACAGGTGTACACTTACTTTTAAAAAGGTAATATTTCGTACTAAAATTTAAAAAAAAACTAGTAACATTAAAGAAAAGCGGAACACATTTAAGGAGAAAACTTACTTAAATAACTTTTAAAACTTGATATATATTTGGATAAACAAAAATATTACTTTGAATAAAATAACTCGTAAGTCACACAAATGTAACTTTACTACTTGTCAATGTGTACAATGTAGACAATTTATGGAAAGCAATTCCACCTTATGTTACAATCTTGAAAGGTCGGAAAACTTCAAAATACAAATTTATGAATGCAACTTTTACCGTAAGAGAATTTATTTATCCGTCCATAATCCCCGCGTTTCATTTTCTTCCATTGAAATGGAGTAGGATTAGAAGGAGATGAAAATCTGAGTGTTGAAGAGAATAAACTAGTTAGGAGAACGTGATGAATAGACAGAAAGAATTATCAAGAAAAAGATAGTTGCTGATATTGTCTTCATTCTCAACTCCATATTCATAATCTCTGCACCCGACTCCAAAATCCCAAGTATTCTCTTTAGAAGAATTGTACAAGCACCTCCATTGTTTATGGAAGAAGATACACTAAGAGACTAGACGGTGTTAAAATAGAACGAAATTTGTTTGTAGACGTGACGATGAACTAAACAAACATTCGTACAAGCAACCGAGAAGTAACCGAGGCATTTGAAGTTGGAAGTGAGAAATAGAACTGGTGGAAGAGTATATAAAAAGATGATATGACATCCAAAGTATCTATCACAAACTAATTAACCTATCGAATACTTCTAACTTCTTTATTTCAGCACAAAGTTCTTTTACTCCTGGTATCATTTCTCTGTTTTTCCAATTCTCTCATTGTAGAATGATAAGCGTTTATATATAAGTTTGGATTTAAGCTGAAAACTCCTAAATAGAAAATTATTAATCCAAAAATCTTATAATTTTCATTTGCATTCAGTATCAACTGCCATAAAACACCTTCAAGGAAATTAAAGTACAAAATGCAACAAACTTTACTTGGTAAAATGTAACTATTTAGTAACAAATTTAATTCGACTGACAAGAAACATAATGTTCGGAAGCTATCCATTCAACTCTCATCACGTCTCCTATGGTCACACTCGTTAAACTCATACTTAATTGGTAACATAACATAATTAGTCAAGCTGGCGTAGCAGGTTGAATTAAGGCACACAGGCAACTCTCATTTGCTGCTTGTATTCAAGGGTCATGCATCAGAGTAACGAGGCTTGTGCTTTTAGAATTCCACAGATCCAAATTAGATAGAAGCTTTAATGATACGGAAACCACCACTCAAGATGACTATCCTTCATCAAAATTCAAGTCGCAACATTTTGAGCAAATATAGATGAAATTCTTGAAAAATAATTTTTTAGAATCCAAAAACAATTCAGGAAAGACGAACACAGCAGCATGATTAACAAATACAGTAAAAACTGATTCTGATATACGAAACTCCAGAGGAAGCATAGAAATTAAGGCTCAGTGCCAAACCAGAAACGGCAGTGATGGGTGAATCTCTCATCAAAATTGACCAAATAGTTCACACATTAACCATCAATAGTAACACAGGTAGCCAAAATATAACACACATTGAATCGCCAAAATATGTTAAGGAAACTTAACATATGCAAAAGACGATTGAATCGCCAAATGAATTGTTGGTCACTAAATAATCTTGAAACACACATTGCTGCTAGAAAACAGAGCGTGGGAGAAAGTGGCACCCAATCACACAAACAAGCATATCCCATTATTTAATTGAACTATTAAAATTCATCCATGCAAAATTTTGCCAAAACAGAATCCTCTACTTGTATTGTAGAACAAAATCTCAATAAAGTGCATTGACAAGTGCAAAAAACAAAATTAGCTAATTCAGTCTTGAACAGTTCACTTCAGATCAAAACAACCAGAGAAGTACAATGATAAATGACAGACTAATTTAATAACCACCCTTGAGATCGTTAACCACATCATACGGAATAGGAGTAACAGTCTCCAAAGTTGCACCTTCAACCATGAATCCAGGTTTGGGTCCCTTTGGCTGCCTCTTGGTACTAATCACTTCACCTCTTGCCTTAGCCTCTGCCTTAAGTTTGTCGTTCGTCTTGATCCTTTGCTGAATTTCCTCATGACACCTCGATGGCTGCACATGCTCCACTCGTACATGGATCCTCTTTCTTATGATTCTGTTGCCTACCTGCATCATGTATACGCTACACATTTAAAGGCACAACAATGTAGCAATTGAGGGCTAAACAAATCTGAGAAACGAGTATTAAGCATGCTAGCACGCAAAAATAAACATTAAAGCTTTATTGGGTACAATAGAATGGACTACACATTGATATAAACATGACTAGTTTTTTTATTAATTCTACAACATACCAAACAAGCCGTAAAGGAATGAATATGAAAGCAGAAAGAATCTAAATCATTAAAAATAAACTTCATGACAAAATTGCACAAGTTATACTCTGGTAATGAAAGAGCTTCAATTCTACTCTCATCTGAAAGAAGGTCCCTGGGCACATTAAGGTTGAACTTCAAACATAAGGTAATCAAACCAAATTTGTGTTCCCCTCTATGTTTTTTGTTACAAGCAACATAAATATCCCACATTCGTCTAGCATACTTTTTAAGGGAGTTAACTAGCTGATAATTTTGTGAGGCTGCTTGAACTTTTCCGATCATACTAAACAGTGAATGCATCAATTGTCACACAGCAAATTAAAGCTTGTATATATGGCTCAAAATTCACACATGATCAGCATTTTCACATTCCTCCCCTCTCGTTTTATGTTTAAAAATAGTTAGCAAACTTCCATGCTACACAAATTCACTACTTCATGAAAAAATCCAACATCGAATCAAGAGGCAACAATTAGATACAAAGGTATATTAATATTCGTACATATATCCATAAATTACCATCGCAAATACAAAAAAATAAATAAATAAATTTCCAAGTGAGAAGGGAGTTCGTTCTCAGATCAAATTAAAATAACAGGGTAAAAGTAAAAGGCAATACACCACAAATTAACAAAGATACCACATATGGAATTGAGATATTAAATAGAAATACGAGATGCGTTAGGGTTTATCTTTTGAACCTGCTTGTTGACTTCGACGCCGATGGCACGTTTGGTTACATTCCATACGCGTCCAGTGCGGCCATGGTAGAATTTGTGCGGCATGCCTTTGTGGATCGACCCGTTCACCTTGACATCCACATAGTCCCCGATCTTGTAGGTACGGAGGTAGATCGAGAGCGGGGTAGGTCCCTTCTTCCTGAACGGCCTAGCAAATAAATCCCTAGTGCGTGATCTCAAACCATGTCCCGCCGGCATTTTTGCTGGTTTTAGCTACCTCCGTGCTTGTGTCACGAGATGAAATGAAACCCTGATGGGAGGAGGGGCGTTTATATGGGAGATGGGTATTAGGGTTTTAAACGGGAATGGGCCATTTTTAATTTTATTGGGCCTATCAATTCAGTTTTATGTGCTCATTTGGGCCTGAAAATAGCTGGGCTTTTGGATCCTCTAGCACATCTGGACTAAAAATGATATAATCACATTTACGGACAGATCTCCTCTCCACTGTGGAAAGAGATCAGGTTCGATCACATTTACATTGTCCAAATGTACCCTTAGAAAATATTCATCGTTGGGCCCAAAAATTAGTACACTGTTGGGCCCATAAAAATTGCTAGAAAAAAAAACATCAAAATGATTTATTGTGCAAATTGGGCCCAAGCCCAAACTACCAAAAATGACCCAACCCGGCCGAAACTTGGTCAGGTCGGGTTAAAACCCGTTGGTGGTTTGGGTTAGGTTTGTTTCTTGCCAAACCAATTTTTAGGTTGGGTTTTGGTTTGGCTCAAAACCGAACCGACTCGATCCGACCCGACCCATGCCCAACTCTAATTTATATATGTTAAACTGGTTTTCAATATGGTAAATTCAGGGCCAGACATTGTTGTTGCACTTATGGGTTCTAAGTCATGGCTAAAACTTAATTCAAAAAAAAGTCACATTTGAGAGCTAAAAAACCATCATACTCCTAAAAAAATTTAGAAAGTGCTAATTCAATGATACTGTTCTATTATGATACTATTTTCTATTATTTGTTTTTGTATGATACTATTTTTACTTTTTATGATCTTGTTTTATTATAATATTGTTTATATATGACGGACTTTCCCTACGGGCCTTTCGCCGAGGGCTATTAGTCTTGTGGTTAGCTTCGTCTTGTCTTTTCATTGGAGGTTGGACTCAAGCGGATTTCTTCGGCGTCCCCCGTGATTGAATTCCACTTAAGTTCCCCTTACGGGAGGAGGTCAAGGGTTCGAATCGGCGGGACGCTAAAGAAATCCAGCTTTGAGCCCAACCTCGAAAGAGACAAGACGTAAGCTAACGGCAAGATTTTAATAGCCCCCGGGCGAAAGGCCCGTAGGGAAAGTCCGTGGTCGTCTCAGTTTCATTTAAATAATATGCATTCGGTATATTTATACCATATTTTTATCTTTGATACTCTTTTATTATGATAATATTTCAACCAATGATATTGTTATTGAATACAAACAGTATCGATGATCTTGTAATGCTAATGGAACATTTTAAGAACAGTATCATTACTTCAATCATTAAAACATCTTGTACTTAGTTTTATATATGATACTGTTTTTATCTAGATAATGTGTTATATATGATATTGTAACATTACTTTAACCATTAAAAATATCTTGTACTTGGTTTTATGTATGATACTGTTTTGACTATTTTTTATCTTTGATACTATTTTATTATGATAATGTTTCAACCTATGATACTGTTTCAATCTATGATAAAGTTATTGAATGCAAACAATATCATTGGTCTTGTACTACTAATCAAGCATTTTAAGAACAATATCATTACTTCAACCAATATTTTTGGGTTAAGTTCTGGTTGGGCTCAAAACCGACCCGACCCGACTCTAATTTACATATGTTAAACTGGTTTTTCAATATGGTAAATTCATGGTCGGTCACTGTTGTTGCACTTATGGACTCTAAAGTCATATGACCAAAACTTAATTCAATTAAAGTCACATTTTAGCGCTAAAAGACTAACATACTCCCAAAATTTTCAAAAAAGCGATAATCCAATGATACTGTTTTATTATGATACTTTTTTTGTGTGATATTGTTTTATTATAATACAGTTTTATCTATGATACTATTTTATTTAGATAATGTGTATTTGGTATATTTATACTATGCTTTTATCTTTGATACTATTTTATTATGATAATATTTCAACATATGATATTGTTATTGAATACAAACAATATCAATTATCTTGTACTACTAATGGGGCATTTTAAGAACAATATCATTACTTCAACCAATAAACATCTTGAACTTTGTTTTATATATGATACTGTTTTATTTAGATAATGTGCTATATATGATATTGTATCATTACTTCAACCATTAAAAATATTTTGTACTTGATTTTATATATGATATTATTTTATCTTTAATATTGTTTTATCATGATAATGTTTCAACATATGATAATGTTTCAATTTATGATAATGTTATTAAATACAAATAGTATCAATAGTCTTGTACTACTAATCGAACATTTCAAGAACAATATCATTACTTCAACTAGTAAAACATCTCTACTTAGTTGTATATATGATACTATTTTATCAATAATACTTATACCATACTTTTATTTTTTACACTGTTTTATTACGATAATGTTTCAATATATGATATAGTTATTTTATTGAATTGTAATTTGTGCATGTGATACTGTTTCATTAAGATACTTTTCATGTATGATACTGATATACTAAGATACATTTATCTATGATACTGTTAAAACATGAAAACTAAATATTGTCATTTTAAGCTAAGGAAACGACTTCAAATGGTTAAAATTCATCATCAACAATAGTAAAACAACCAGTCTTGACCGAATCGTCGAGATGATTCCAAAAACATATTATAATAGAAATTCTGAGCATATGTGCGAATTCTACGCCCGTTTCTATTATGATACTATTTTTTGTAATACAGTATCAAACAGTGCACATGACTAACAATACAAAGAATAATCTAATGTCCAACTTTCATCAGAGCATGCCCTCGTCAAACTTTTTCATTACTACAAAAATTCAAGTTGTCATTTACAACAACAAATCATGGCAACTCTACATAAATTCATCAAACAAATATTCCTTAATGTTTTCTATAATACAGTACCATCCATACAAAAACTCAAGCTTCTATTTTATAGCAACAAATCATTGTCAATCTACAGAAATTCATCAAATTAAACTATTTACAACAACAAATCATGGCCACTCTACTACATTTATCATTATTTTACAATCCACTCATGGACATCACCCCACTCCACTTCTATTATTCATTTCCGTCATTGCCTCTTTTTCTTGTTTGTTCAAGTAATGCCACTTTACACTCTTTAAATTTTACATTTACAGTTGCAAAATGTTGTTGTCAAATTTTATGTTACTCACTTGCAGTCTTATTATTCCCAAATCGGGTGTCTTCGCTTGGTATCAACTATGGTCAAATTACTAACAACATCAATGATTTTGGATTCACTGGTGAAATCTATCGGTGCCACTAGGTCAAGCTTTACGAAAGGAATCCAAGCTACATATCAGTTGTCGGAAGCCCAACAATCTTTGCTTTCGATCGCGGCGGAAGAGGTTTTTGCGGTGAAAGAAGGGCGCCACATAGAACGTATAAGAAGCACATTTGGAGGAGGAAGAGATTTGTGGAAGTGGAAGAAGGCTGCTACCACGCTGTAGAAGAAGTACTCGCTGGAGGTGGATGAGATTTGTGGAGGTGGAAGTAGACGATGAAAAATATATATCACATGAGTAATTTTGGGATTATTTTGTAATATTACTGAAGAGTATGAATTAATCACAATTTAAAAAAATATTTTGATCTAATTTGGAACAAGTCACATGTAGGTGACTTGTAGACAATTTCCCCTTTTCAATAAACCCACATCAAATGGACTTTAAATTTAAAATAATTTAAAGCAAAAATCACAATTCATTGTCAAATGCATACATATTTTCAGGATTTATATCATAAAACGTACAATTTATATCATAAATTTTAAAAAAAAAAATAACCACATTTTGCAAAAATTTAAACGAGTTAGATTCTAACATTGAAATATGATTTATTACATTTGTTTATGCTTGTTTTGATATTAAAATAAGATATTAATTTCTTTGTAAAATAGTAAAATTTGAAATCTTCTATTTTTTGACAATATCGTATAAGTAACAGAGATAAATTTGAAAGCATTTAAAATAAAATAAGCAAATCAAAGATATATTCAATAATCTACTTATAAAATAGTATTCACATAAATTAGTTGAGTCATCCAATCATTTTTCACAATTCTCAGTTAGTAAATATTGGGACACCGACCATTCCTCACTATCTCCACATGGTAAATATTGGTTCTGGATCAAATCAACCTAATTTTGACCCGTAAGACAAATGGGCTGGTTCAACTGTGCTTGATTTCGATCCACTTGTTTTAACGTATCCAAAGTCCCAACATAAACCAACAATCCCTTTTTGGAAATATACACGGGCTTATTTACACAAATGGTCCTTGACTTTTGTACTTATTGGAGGTTGAGGACCTATCGTTTCATTTTTGACAGTTTGGCTCTTATTTTAAATATTTTTGGCAGCAATGGTCCTTTTCATCAATTTCCGTTCAAATCCTGTGAAAGTTGACGGTGGAAAATTTTTATTTAAAAAGTAAAGAAAATTTGCAGAAAAAAGTCCCTAATCTTTTAGAAAGTGTTGAAAAGTCCTATAACTTTCTAATTGTAACACATATGACCCCAAATCTTTTTGACAATTTAACCCCCAACTTAAATAAATTAAAAATAACTTATAAACCTTTTCAAAAATACAAATAAGTTCTAAATATTTTTTTTTTTACAGATTTACACTTAAAATAATAAAAAGTGTGTCATCAAGTCCCAAAATTTTTAATTTTATTCACTAAAATGACATTTAAATTGTGTTTGATTAAAATCAGATTTTTTAGTAAAAGTTGTTGAAATGTGTGGTTGAAAATTGTGGGATCATGAAATGTGTGGTTAACATTAATTGTTGACTTTGACCTTAGCTTTTTATTAAAATCAAAATTGAAAACAAACGGGCTGTTAGAGTCTCTACAGATTTTGTCAAGTGGTCCATTAATTAACAAAAAAATTATAACCATAATCAAAATTTGACCAATTTAAAATTTTAATTGGTAGAGCTGGCAAATAGGTCAGATGAACTGGCCCAACCCAAAATTGGACGAACCATATAAAATTGAATTTGGACTAGTCCTGATCTAATTTTATATGAGCTGGTGAATTTTGGTTTTTTTTAATTATAAGTAATTATTTTTAAAAATAAGTTAAAAAAATGGGTGGCCCATTGGTCCAAAAGTTGTTCAACAAATACCTAAATTTCATGTAAAATTGGGTGGGACTAGTCCATCCATTTTTTATGTGGTTAAATCAATTTTAGGGGGCGGGTTCATCCGCCTATTTGCCACTCTACCAATTAAAATTTTAAATTGGTCAAATTTTGATTATGGGTATAATTTTTTGTTAATTAATGACCACCTGGACAAAATCTGTAGACTCTAACAAATCTCGTTTGTTTTCAATTTTGATATTAATAAAAAGCTAAGGTCAAAGTCAACAATTAATGTTAACCACATATTTCAACAACTTTTACTAAAAATTTGATTTTAATCAAACACAATTTAAATGTCATTTTAGTGAATAAAATTAAAAATTTTGAGACTTGATGACACACTTTTTATTATTTTAAGTGTAAATCTGTAAAAAAATAAAAAGATTTAGAACTTATTTGTATTTTTGAAAAGGTTTATGAGTTATTTTTAATTTATTTAAGTTGGAGGTTAAATTGTCAAAAAAGTTTGGAGTCATATGTGTTACAATTAGAAAGTTATGGGACTTTTCAACACTTTCTAAAAGATTAGGGACTTTTGCTGCAAATTTTCCTTTACTTTTTAAATAAAAAATTTTCCACTGTCAACTTTCACATGGATTTGGACGGATAAAAAGGACTATTGCTGCCAAAAATATTTGAAATAGGGGTCAAATTATCAAAAATAAAACGACAGGTCTTCAACCTGCAGTAAATGTAAAAGTCAGGGACCATTTGTGCAAATAAGCCAATATACACGAATCTGCCAACAACATTGAAATTGCAAATATTATTTATTATTTTGATGCCATTTCTTATTTCCTTAAGTTACATGCCGTTTGATTTCAAATTAAATATTTGATAAAAACATTGAAGTTAAAATAATAATTAATTTAATCACACATTCCATAAAATTCAAAATTTTTAAATGCTTTTCAACTTTACATTTTATCAACTTTTTTCAATTTTTACAAAAAAATTCTGATTTTAATCAAAATCAAACATACTCTAAAATATGTTTGGCTGATGTTTAGTTTGGTGTTGTTGTACTTTTAAAAGAATGGGTTCTCACATGCGATGAAAAAATTAATTGTAGAACGATTCAAATAAATGTTTGGTAAACTATCGTTTTAAAATTACTGTATATTTCAAAATCAGCATTTAAGCGTTTGGTAAACAAAAGTAATTTATTGATGTGATTGTATAAAATTACTAAAATGAACATTGATTATAACAACATCTATTGTATTATTATTATTATTATTATTATTATTATTATTATTATTATTATCAGTAAAATTTATTTGTACTTTTATAACAATATATAATATTATCAAATATTTTTTCAAGACAACGTATTCACTATAATTATGATAAAATAAAAAATATAAATATCTATTAAAACTCAAAATTTATAAAAATTATAAAATAAAAGTATGGTCATACTGTACAAAAATTAATTAAATTTAAATTTAAATTATTCGTAGAAATGTATTATAATTAGAATACTAATAAATTTAGGACATAAAAAGAATTACTTTAATTAATTAAGGTCAAAATTTATATTTTATATTTTTAATATTAGATAGGTGGAAAAGTAAAAAGCAGAATCTGAAAAGCTACCATTTTGCTACTTTTTATCTGCTATCAGATTATACATGTTCTTTTATAATCACTTTTTCTAATCTTATCAAACGCTTAAAACAATTTTTGATTATTTGACAATCAGAAGTTGAGCACCAAAATCAATCTCAAACGGACTCTAAGTCTAAAAGAAAATTAAATTACATTTAAATAACTTTTAGTTCCCAAACATATTTGATTTATATTTTTTCTTACTTTCAAGTAAAAAATTATTTTTAAAAATTTATCATTATCTTATTGTTAAAATAAGTAACTTACTTATTTCTAAACTTACATCAATTAAAAGATTATTTACCTTAAAACTTATTCTTTTTTACCTATAAGTAAACCTACTTAAAAGTAAGCTTTTTAATCTTACCCAAACATGCTCTTAACATATATAGAGGAAAACAATTGCCAATTATGGAGAAATTGGAAATATCTTCTATTATTTTTATGTTAATTCCTTTTTTATTAGTTTAATCACCAAATTACGTGAAATACGAAATCTGCAAGAAAAAAAATGCTCATTTCTTTCGTGCGCCATGATGGAATTTCAAAAAAAATACAAAATATAGGCTTCTTCTTTCATCAATATTCAATTTTTTTTTCTCTTTATTAGACTATTAAATTAAATTTTTCTTAATTTGATAACTATTTAATTCTTTGATTTTTTAAATTTTGACCAGTTTGACTAGTTGAAATTATAAGTTAAGAACATGTTTGAGAGAGTTTTTTTTTTAAAACCAATTTTCTCAAACTCGTTTTCAACCACAAACTTTTATCAACTTTTCAACCACATATTTTATCAACTTTAAAAAAAAAATACTTTTAAAACCTACTAAACATACACTAAACAATATTCCAAAACTAACAGTCCTCCAATATTAGGACTCTGGAGCATTTATCAATACACACGAGGAAAAGTTACTTTAGAATTACTTTATGTATTTATATTAAAAGTAATTCTTATTATATTGTCAAAATAAATTACTTACTTTATGTATTTATATTAAAAGTAATTCTTATTATATTGTCAAAATAAATTACTTATTTGAATTTTAATTAATTATAAATTGTGTATTTTAAAAATTTACTTTTATTTACTTGCAAGTAAACGTTTAACACTCCATAATTTTTTTCCATGTTCCAAAAGAAGGGAAAGAAAATGACATGTCATCATGTACATGCATTAATTATTGTCTGCAGAGTTTGGTGTCCTTAAAAGTACACATCATCACTGTTGTCCTAGAATTCAATCAATACTTCATCCTCAGAATTGCCCTTTCGATGTCTCCGATAACATAAAGTGAATGATGAGATCTAAATGGTAAAATTCAGTTTTCCTATTGTAGTATACCAGAATTTTAAGGTTGCTGTTAAATATTAGAGCCAGGAGGGAAAAGTCTCACTAGTCTCCTCCACCTAACTACATACCTAGCTGATAATTGGTTGATTGTACTTGGACTCATCCAATCAGAGACTCAATGTGTAATCAAACATTATCTTCGCTTTAACTAAAATGACATGAATATGTGACTAGGTCAATCCGTTAAACAATTTCAAAAGACAAAAGAATGGTCACCGAAAATCTCACTAAAGTGAAGTAGTAAAATAATGAGTATGCTCGAATCACATGCCCCGCTAAAAAAAAATTATGATTCACAAAACAGGAATTATCCCTGATATTTAAGTTATTCATTCTCTAGTATACAATCATTTGCCTTAAACATCATATACTAGTAAATGCTTTACAAAATGTATACAACTTATATCCATGTGATATAAAATGCTAACTTGATTATCATATGTTAGTCTTCATTATATTATGTTTCACTGCTACGGTTATTGATTGTAAATTTTTAATATCTATACATACATACATTTGGTGTTCCATGTTTGTATACAATTCTCCATATGTATTATAAATTTATACGGATCTATTGAGGTGACTAGCTTTTAACATCTATTTGGTACAACTAATTCTTAGGTTCACTAATAATAGTAAAAGGGTGTCACATGATTGGCACTTTGTCATCCGAAAGCTAGGTTTCTGTCAAAATTTTCAACAAATAATTTGTTTCGTCTTTTCCCGGGAAAGTAAAATTTGTTCTCTTCTTGATGATTAAGAAAAATGATTAGGCTAATTACTTCTTTTGCTGTGTTATCATGCGAAGATTATTGATTATATTTGCCTATAAGTTAATAAGGATTCAAATTTTGATTAATTGAAAGAGAAGATCTTTTATCTTACCGCAAGTCTTCCTACATATCTTTGTAATGGAGCTTTCATGACGATCTTAACTAAAAAATGTTTGTCTGGAATAAATTATTCATATTATTCAGTACTATTCCAAAGTCAAAATTAATACCACGTAGAGACAAAGATCGAAAATTCAAGAAATTATCGTATTTAATTTGTGGTTCTAATACAAATTTTTTCATGAGATCATATACTTGAAATTATGATCTGAATGGGGTCCCCAAAGACACTAACCCGAGTGCTGCAAGTGGTGACCATTGTATCATCATTTTAGTTTGTTTCAACAAGTGGACTTAAACATGCCACCTTTGTTCGATGATGAGCCTCGATTTGTGTCAAGAGGACTTCCCACTTCAAATATTCTTAAAAGTGGATGTTCCACAACATTTAAAGTTTGATAGTTACATATGCATGCAATTAACAAAAAATCTGTCCCCGTCCCCCATTTTCATCTATCAAATTCTGAAGAAAAGCTAGCTGTTCTTTACCTGCAACTAGCCCAGAAATATCAGAAATCCATTATATATTGGATTAACTTAATTAGATTTGATTATGGAAGAAAAATGTTATGGGGTCGAACACTGTTTAATTGTCTAATATCCCAATACATTCTCTAAGAACGCGAAAAAAGGAAGAAGATTATTTAGAACTTCATAAGATTGCAGATGGACTGAAAATGAACAATTTGTGAAGAGTCAAGTTGCACCAGCCAGAAACTTCTTGATATAACATCAGAACCATACTAATTAAAGACGATTTCATTTACATGCTAACTGATACTTTTGAATTAAGAAACAGATCGGTTATATATTAATTATAAAAAATTCCTCAGTCGAATAAAAATCATAACCTGCCTCAGACAATGTTATATGGTGTTCCTGAAGGAATGTTAAAGGTGTAAATCCAAACTTACATGATCTTGCATGCTTGGCTTTGATTCATACCCGAACCTGCTTTGAGAATCAGAGCCGCCGATTGATGATAGCTTCGAATCGTGGTTAGAAAGCAACGGCAGCTGATGAGTTGATGAATGGTCGCGTCTAAAGGCGTTGGAAGTATGGACGGATGGGATTCGCCATAAGGCCAAGGGACTACCATTAATAGGTGGTCGAGAGTAACTAGATCCATACTGACCATAAAACCCGTTATTTGTGCTACTGTTATAAGAACTGCTGCTGTTGTAATTGGTCCATGAATTATAAGCAGGTGCTGGGGCTGAACCAAGGGGATAATTCATTAGACCGTAGAGGTGAGAGTGATCAGATACAGCACTGTGCACCATAGCAGATTGAAGGTGCAGCCTTTTAGCTTGTTGACGCTCTCTCTTGTGTGCATTTTGATGACCTCCAAGGGCTTGTGAAGTAGGGAAGTTTCTGCAACAGTAATGGCATTCGAATTTTCGGCTGCTTTCGCCATTATTGTCACTGTCTTTGGTCTCTTCACGAGTATTAGTATCGGGAAATAGCTCGGGTTCTTCATGAGGATCGGTAGGAATGGAGTCACCTCCTCCAAATTCTTTACCAAATAGCCTAATGGCCTTTTCTTTAACGGGTGCTGGACGAATGAATGGCAACTGAGAGAACGATTCGACGTTCATGAAGTCTAGAGTTTCTCTCTGATCTGTCTTCTCCATGAAATTAGTGACCACCCTTTTGGAGAATGAGAGAGGAAGTGCAGTGAGGTTAAGGGAAATAATAGAAATGTTGAGAGAGGGAGAAGAAGTCTTGTATATGGGTTATTTTTGAGAAGAAGGGGGTATGGTGGGACCTATATAATTGACCTCGAATAAGGCCTAACAAGGCACCACATTTTATTGTTCATGAATGAGAATATATGACTTTTGGCTTACACTTCCATGTTTATACATAATATTGTAATTATATCTGATTCAGATCTTGTTTGATAAGCTTTTTAGTAAATTTTGATAATAAGTTGATGAAATGTGTAATTGAAAAATTAATAGAAATTGTGGATTTTATGAAACTTTTTGTTAAAATTAATTCTTGACTTTTGATCACAGCTTTTTAGTAAATTAAAATATGAACCAAACAATTACTTATTCTTTTGAGTCTTTTAAAATAGCGAATGCTAAGCTCTTTGAAGACTAGTTTTCTCTTTTTTATTTTTGTGTTCTTATGAATAAATTGAAAAATACAATCTGAATGGGACATGAAAGGTTTTGATTCGTTTGTTCCGTAAGGAATAACTTCACATCATATTGCAACACGGACATTCGGCATATTAGCGGATCTATTTATACATTTTTAAAAGCCATTGTACTAGAGATGTTTTTATATGAGGGCATAGTTAACTATTTTACCAAATTGATTAGACTTTGAAGAAATTTTACTTACTATAATTGCATTATAATATAATTGATTCAATAATGGTTTATATATTGTCCTATAATAATTATCACTATTGACAATCATATTAATTATACAATGCCATCACATGAAATTAATTGGTTGTTGAAGATATGTACTAATCTTTTAAAGAGAGAATGTGATCTTTCTTAGCCGTTTAGGAAATGATATCAATGATAAATCGATGCGGTTGTATGTAATAAAACTCGGATTAATTGTGTATCTAACATGATTGAACTGATAGTATTCTATTTAGGATGAGGTTGGGCAGACTTGTACCTCTTGCTCTTGTCCCTCTAATTAAATCTTCCTCTTCCTTTTTTGGGTTATGTTAATTGCATGAAGTTTACATGATAAATGTGTATTAATCAATGGAATTAATAAGAGGGATATGATTGAGTCGAAATGGTGGGGGGGTCTCCTCCAGTACGTACTCCAAGAGTTTGGACCATATTCTAGACTTCTAGTACTTGTTGCTGCTTCTTAACATCTCTCTCTCTCTCTCTCTCTCTCTCTCACACATATATAGATATATGTATGTATGCACGTCTGTATGTATGTATGCATGTATGTATGTATACATATAGCTAGCTACCTTGCTGCATGTAATTAGTGTTTGCTGGTGGTCCTGGAAATGTTAAGAGGGATTACATGAATTTCCTTGAATTCTTACCTTGGTATACATTTGAAATTTTGACAGTACTGTTAATTTCCTTAATTGTAACTGTAATACAATATATACAATTTATAGCATAATAATATATATGCTTTCACCAAAGACTAGCTCATTTTGGTGGTATTATGGAATTTATTCTTCTTCATTTAGAAATTGATGCAGCAATTAATCTGCCTGCATGTGATTGCCTGGTTAAATCAAGACTCTAATTGTAAGCTATTGTTTTGTAAGAATAAAATTTTAATTCCATCTTTCTTCCTTAGTCAGAGTACAATGTATCAAACATGCCACTTTATATATATAGTAAAATTTGGTGGTTGTTTGATGTAAGACTACTCGCAGTCTAATTAATTATTGGTAATTTTTGTTTCAAATTATTAGGTTTTTCTGCAATACAAGTCTTCGTTTTACATGTCACAATTATCAATCTCTAATGCATAGAATAATGCTCTTTATTATTGAATCTTTGTATTCACCACTGCACAGTCGAACCAATATATCAATCTGCACACAAAATTCAGCCACACATACAGATTTATCAGAAATTAAATACTTAAATGGCATCTTCATTATTCAGGGAACATATCTCATGTCAACATTAATTTCCAACTTTATTTTCACCACTTTCAAGGATTAAATTGTTGGAATTGATTGAATTTTATCGGATTTAATCATTAAATTTATTTAATGATGTGGGTCATTACAATTAATTTTGGGTGAATTGCAAAATTCTAATAAAAAGTACGTAATTTGTGAATTAGTATGATAAATTGACACATTCATTTAAAATTTAATTTAAACCATCATATCACATAAAAATATGAAATTGTGCGATCTAAGGGCTCATATTAATTAGACCAAATAATACACTTATTCATGAAGAGGCACACACTAATTCAAAAAGATATTTCAAAACCTATCCCTAAATTCATTTTTTCACACCAAATCAATTATGAATTAATTGATTTTAAATCCTCTCTTTCTCTCAAAAATTCTACTTAAATAATTTCTTAAGTTTTTTCAAAAGATCGTTGTTTCTTCTATTCGAGAAGAGTGTAGTCATTCTTTGGTTCGACCGGCAATATTGGTATGGTGCAGTACCGATTTTAGAAAAAGTGCTGTATCTTGAGAGATAGACGTCATTTCATCATGTTAGCACCTTTGCGGGGGACGAAATCTGTTTTAAGGAGATTTGTTGTGGCATACCTTGCTTCATCTCGTTTCTATATTTTTGTTCATATTTTGTTGGATTGTTGTCGTCAATTTTACCAACATAAATTGTTATGGATTAAACGAATAATCAATATTACTAGTGAGAGCAATTCATAATGTGAAACAAGAAAAACGAAGTAAAAAAGACACAATTTTAAGTTAATTTACTTTCAATGCGAGAGCTATGTCCACTTAGTGCCATTGCACTAAGAAAATTGCAATATGTTGTGGATTCTACAATAACACAGAAAGTAGGATCGCTCTAATGTCCTTTTATAAGAGGAAAATATATATTAAGTCGAACGCGTCGCCAATTTAATGATGTACACATAATGAGTCTCTGTTCACAACAGTTTGCTGAATTGTTGCATGCTTGACTCGTTGTGCAATTAATCTCACACACTCTCAACTGCTTATTCTGCATCTAATAAGTTAATTATGATAATTCTACCTTTAATTATTTGCCATATTTGAAGACAAGTCACTATCTACCTTTGTTTCTCTCTCTTCTTGGGATTTTATGATACATATAATCATTTCTTAGTTTTGTGTTTTAATGGAAGTGCCCCTTTGATAGACAGCACCCTTTCATTAAAGTGGGACCATTTTCCATTGAACATGCCTTAAAAATCCACATCAAAACAACCCTCCACTCATGCAAAACCCTTCTTTGCCATTAAAGTCTTATTCACAGGAGTAGATGCAGTCGAGGGGACCATATTTAATTATGTAAGTGTATATATATATGGGGGGAGAGGGGGTTAATTTAATTGGACCAAACAAGTTGTGCCTTCATAAAGTAGAAAATTACCTGATGTAAACCTTTTGTCAGTGCTTATTTTCCTTTGCTCCATGATATGTTATGGCAACATCCTATGCCACGTCTCATGACTATGACTATATTGTTTTATGGTGATCCCGTAAATTCTTTTTTCACTTAATCTTTATAGATCGATGCAGTACAATAAATATTTCGAGGAAACCTAGCCTCCCATCAAAAGAAAGAAGAACAAATAGGCAATTGTTAATTCTTAAACTTAAATCTTTTACTTTGACATGTTGACTTGGTCTTATTTCTCGTCTTGCCAAATGCTGGACTATATAAAATTTCTTGTTTTAATTGTAGTGTCAGTTTAGATTAAATATTATGGACATAAACAAACATAATTCTTAAATCTAAATCTTTTACTTTGACATGTTGACTTGGTCTTATTTCTCGTCTTGCCAAATGCTGGACTATATAAAATTTCTTGTTTTAATTGTAGTGTCAGTTTAGATTAAATATTATGGACATAAACAAACATAATTCTTAAATCTAAATCTTTTACTTTGACATGTTGACTTGGTCTTATTTCTCGTCTTGCAAAAACTTGTTTTAACTGTAGTGTGAGTTTAGATTAAATATTATGAGCAGAAACAAACATAATCTAAGGAAATCATTGAGATTTCAATTTATCTCTAGTATGTGGATATAAAAAAAAAAATGTGTATTTTGAACTGTCACCATCCTAGTGAACCCTAATTCTCTTTAAGTGGTGTTTAAATTTTGTTTAAATGTGGATGGGTTGCTGTCTTGTTGTTCCTGGAATCTCTATCAGAAATGAACTCCTGTCTTGGGGACCTCTTCACCTGTGCCCACCACCCCAATTTGCATCTTGGATTAAATTATATATCAAATTACAATTTTTACATTGTATGCAAGTGGAGGGCATGTGAGCTGAGTTTGTAGATTACAAACAATTGACAGAAAGAAACAATATTGTTCTATGTATATTTCTTCCAACATCATATCCTTTAGAAAATCTAAAGACACTGATGTTCCACCGACGATTCTGCTTAAATTCAATGAATTAGGTTTCACAAACTGAAAATGTACCTTCAACATTAATTAATTTTATCTATTAATACATTGAACCCCATCTAACTGCAACTACTAAACCATAAAATTAATTAATTAATGAACAAAAAGATTAATAAAAAATTGAAATTTTCTAATTAATCACAATATGCACCTTTTTTTCACCCTTAATTTTAAGTAAGAACAAGAAAGAGACATGGGATATTAAGTGGTTAATGCAACATCTGATAAAGAGGCCTTTAGTGGTCCAAATTAAGCTTCATTTACAGACAACAATGACATTGATTGATGATGCCTATGCATCAAGCTTTTAAAGCAGTCCGAAAGTTGTTCAATTCGAAAAAGGTCAATTACAATATACAAATAAAATTAGTGATTGATTGATTCCATTCTACCCAACAAATTATCTAGATAATTCGTAAATATCTAGACTGACTAATTGTACTTATGTACCACCTGCAACAATACATTTTTCTTGATTGTAAATGTACCACGGAGCCTTTGGTTGATATTGTATTTTCGAGATTGAATTTCATTTATTTTAATAAACTTCGTAATTATAAGTAAGTTGATTTTTTTATTTATGGGCTTGGCTTAACAAAAGCTAATTAATTTGGCTGTGAAAACTTAAATTATAATTTAAACTGGTTGTATCTACATATTTTGTACTATAATTTACTATCTACTTATTATCCACATATTCAACATAACCTAGAATTTATAAGCACTTAAAAATAATTTCAGCACTACCAAACATGCGTTAAAATAAATTGAAGAAAAGGTATTTAATCATTAATATTTAATTCCATAGTTAACAAGAACGAAAAAAAAAAAAAATCAATCATTGATGTAGTGTTAAAAACAGCTTAAGTCACCAAACTCATAATATTGTCAAATTCTTTTTTTTTTTTTTTTCATTTTGAATTAGTCAGTATCTCTTATTTTTGTTTTTCTTTTAATCACCCTGTCTACTTTCATCTCTTGAATAAATAGAATTGTTAGCATGTATAACAGAAATGGTGATGTTAATTAAAAGTCCATTAATATTTGTCATCCATATTGACAAATTTCTTATTTTTTTTACAAAATCAAGCATGTACGAAGAACGAATTTTTAAAAGTGTAAGTGTTTTTTTAACAATTTAGACAATAAGATCAATACATTAAAGAACTTTTTAAACTACGTCATCCTTTTTCTTTCGAAAGACAGAGGTAGAGAGAGGTGCCCTAATTGAAATAAAAATGAATTTTCAATGACAAATTAAAAAAAAAAAAAATAAAGAATCATGACTAAAAAAAAAAAAAAAAACCATAAATTGAGTAAAGAATATCGTTTTGAACCCCCAATAATACATATATTCAAAGTGTTGACATTTATTGTGAGTGATAGTGATGTAGTTAGATAGCCCCATTCATATTCACATGTAATTTGACACATCCTTTGAAAGATGAATTAAATGTGTGGGCTCTCATGTTATTTTCTCCACTTGCATTGCTTTCTTTGCATCCACATTCTTGTTTTCTGTTCTTATTTGTCAAAGTATGTAACTATCTAATCAAAGTTTTTTTTTTTTTTTTTTTGGTACATATATTCCAAACATTAAATTGCCTTTTTGAACCTACATGTTAAAAACTAACATGTGATGAGTTGAGACTTGAGAGTTGTGATGTCTGAAAATCGTGCCCACTATAATTATGTCTATATATCTTATAAGAAATTGTAAAATAATTTTGTGGACAAAAAAAAAAAAACAATTCAAATTGATTACACGGGAAAGATATTTCTTACAAAATGTGGTTGAAAAAATAAATTACATTGTGTCCCACTTTTCACAAATGGAAGCCCTTTCTTCTCTAGGGAAATTAAATTACTTATAATTTATTTTATTCCACAAAACGTAGGTAATCTAGACAAAAATGTTAAGGAAATTAACGGGTTTATTTTTTGTTATTCCCTCTAGGGATATAATTTTATAATTAAGAGATTTAGTGCTTGTTTGATGTATATTAAAATCTGCTAAAAAGTTGTGGTAAAAAATTATTAACTAATTTTAATCAAATATATTATTGAAACTACACTTTTTATTAATTTTTCGACTAAATATTTCATTAATTTTTGAAAATTTACTAAAAAGTTCTCTCAATTAAGCTTTTAATGATTATGCAAAATGTGAAGGGGGTTTAATTAATATAGGTCACAATTATCTCACTCTTCCTAATTGAGAAATATTAATTTTTCATTAACTTTCTAGGAAATTGCACCACTGGTCTCTAATCTAATGTCATAGTAACAAGTTGGTCCTCTAATTGTTCCTTAATTCTTCTAGTTATAATTGTACAATTAATTCCTAATGATGAGCATGTACAAATCTCTGTTAAACTGTCACGTGATCTTTGTCCAACTTTATTAAACTAGGTTTTGCATCAGTGTTCAAAATTTTGAAGCACATGGTATGTTTTTTTTTTTTTTTTTAATGAAAAGTACAAAGTGATTAATATTATAAAGACTATTTGTGCAATTATAATAAAATGTTGGGATCGACGAGTTTAAAAGGCAGGATCTAGGCGGGAAGCTTGAGGAAGAAGTCCCGCATGTGGGGAAGGTGTGAAAAAGACAATCAACTATATGTATGTTTGATAAAATATTTTGTAGATTATAAGTAGTGAGTCCTGCAAAATGTGTAGATAAAAAATCAATAAAAGTTGTGTGTCGTACGAAATATATAGATAGAAATGATGTTTGATCAATTTATAAGTATTTATAAATACTAACAAACATGCTCTATATTTTTAATCGCCTAATACGGGTTTAGGCTGCAAAAGATGAGCCTATAGACAGTAAAAGACTGGTTTAAGTGCCAAAAGGTGCACACCTTTTTATTTGTATTATTTTTTGATTATTTTGTCTATTTTTTTAAAGGTTATTTAAACTAATTAAATAAAAATAATAATAATTTATTAAAATAATTATTAATATTATTAAAAATAAAATAAAAACATAAAGTTTAAAGAGAGTATAAATTTGAGCAACCCCACATATGTACATAGAGATGACCACATTAAATATACATATGATACTGGTGACCACATATACATACAGTTGAACAAAGAAAAAAGAGAAGAAAAGTTGAAGTCCATGAAATATAATTGGTGGGGCTTTGGTACTTTCATCTACATAAACACTGCTTTTGGCATTATTAAGTGGTCCCAAAAACAACTTATAAATGTCCTTGCTGCATTTTTATCTTCTGTTGCTCTACTTCCTCCACACATATGCTTTTTTCAATTTTTATTTTATTTTATTTTTTATTTTGTGTTTCTTCTTCAAGTAACAAAAGTAGGGACCCTATTGGGCAGAGACTATTGAAAAGCTTGCAGATGTTGAGTAATTGAAATTAGGTGAATCAAGTACATGAATAATAACTAACTAATTATGGTAACCCTACTGCCTTTTTAATTGGTTGAACTACATAAGAAAATATGTGAAAAATGAGAATTTGTGTAATTTACTAATTTGACATTTGGCTTACAATGTTACCTGAAGTAACTTAACTTGGATGGTTTGTATTTGGTGCTATAAAAAATCTTACTTGAATTATATGAGGTCCGGTCACGTGATTTTGATCAAATATTATTTTTAAAATTCGAAAAACTCTAACTCTTATGGTGTATAAGTTTAAAGAGGACTAATATGTAACAATATTTTCTTGTTCCCAAGCTTTTCTTATTTAATCATACATATGGTCTATCACGTCAAACGTGTCATAAATACATAATTTTTTCTTTCTATAAACTATTTCAAGTTTACATTTTATTTTATGTTGTCTATGCAATAAGATGTAACAAAGTTTTATATTGAGTGTCAACATACGAAGATCTTTTTCTTTAGAAGTCAAAGATTACTTTTGTTACACCTTTTGGGTAACATGTTCAAATTATACATAACGTTTAGCCTTAGTTGCCAATTTAGCTTTAACAAGGACTGATCACGTAGCAATAATTGGAAAATGCCTAAAGTTCATCCGGACTGCCTCATAAAACAGTCCGATAAACATACTGGAGTGCTAAGCGAAGTCTGGACTAAACGTGACTGATTGGTGGGACAACTTTAATGATGCTCTATTAACCTGTCAGTGACAAATAGTGTAAAAAGAAGGTAGTGATTGTCTGTAAACACAAAATCAGACGCATAAGATACAAGTCAATCACACACGTGTAAGAACTAGAATCCCTTAGACCACCTAAACCTCAACTATAAATAAAAAAAAAGCTATATGAAGAAGGTAAGCTTTTCTAGTTTAATCTTAGAATTCGAGATATATAACTTCCTTTTAGTTAACATACTTTAGATATTGTCTTTAAGTAAAACCAGTTCGAGCGAAGCATGAATTCTAATTTGAGAGTCGGAATGCATGCGACAGCTCTATGCTAGTTGACAATCTTGCATAAATTGTGCAGGATAAGGATGTTTGAAGCAGGAAATCCCGACTTAGGGATGATCTGGAATCCAACCAGGATTTAGGGTCAACAGTACTTGTTGCAGGCCCACTAACGAGGGTCAGATTCAGGGTCTTCGTGCCCCCCTGATAATTTCTTAGTGTGCTCTACCCATCTTTTACGGTCTATTTCTTCGGGTGTTAACCTAAAGTTAACCCTACGTGTCCTAAGGCTGGCGTGCTCATTATCTTCAGAGCCTACCACTCTAGAAGCTACTTCTACCCCTTTTCCATTCCCTTGCCTTAGGCTACTCTCTCATCCTCTCTCTATCTGCTTTTGCACGTCTGCTGCCTCTTCTGCAGTTAAGTTCGCCATCACAAAATTGGTCTTTTCTGCTTCGTTGTCAGAATCACTCAAATTAATTACTCCAAAACATTGTTCAATTCATTTTTTCCTAAGCATTCTAAAATAGTTGGCGTTAAAAGCTATTTTAGAGATAGAGCAGACAACCCTAATGGGCTTAGCCATGACCACTATCTCCCCCGAAGCAATCCTCACAACTTCTTTCAAATCACTACAACCAATGTCACTCATCTTGTGGTGGTGGGAATTTGTACTTCATTTGTAATGAAAGAAATGGATAAAAATTAAAATACAGAAAAATACAAGAAAGCATAACTAAACAAATGTATTGCGCAAAGTAGGGGTATACCTTTTTGAAGTAGGATAAGTGCATGTTGATGATTTCCTTCTAGAAATTGATGAAATCGCTTGGGTGGATGGCTGGAATTTGAGGATGAGGAAATGTGTTACATTAGCTGAAGAAATGCTCTCTTTTGGCTCAAGAAAAATCTGAAATCTCAATGAACATACTTAGATTTCAAAATACGTGAAAAGGTTAAGCTTGAAATACTATAGGCCCTTTATAAGAGATTGCAGTCCATCTCCATTGCCCATTCTTTTACCCAAGTGATCTAGGCACTCCACTCTTCCAATCTGGATCGTTAAAGATAAAAAGCGGGAACTTGCAATAATAACCAATAACTCAGATTTGCCAGTGCATTGCACGCGCGCGTGTAACAACGTCAGTTTGAAACTCATTAAATGGCGCAGCCTTCATCATTACTTTCCCACGCCTAGACTATCATTGCAAGACTTTTTTTTTTATCTTGGGAATACGCAATGTTCTGCCAACCCATAACTCACCAAACCATCCAACAGTTACCTCTAAACGAACCTGATTGTAGTCCTACCAAGTGTATTAGATTCAAGCGTTTGTCTAAACTATTGAATCCGGAGAGAATCACATCGGTATCACACAATGTTCCAGACTTACCGAAGTGACAACGATTATTCATCGGTCCGAATCTGGTTAAGAGTAGAAGGGTCAGATACTTCGCTATAGAACTTATTAAGCCCATGGACTTACATAAATGATTATGTCCAGCGTTTAGGGGACTAATTTTATGCCTTTTGGGTAATGTGTTCAAATTACACGACGTGTAGCCTTAGTTGCCAACTCAGCTCCAAACCACGTAGCGACACTTGGAAAATGCCTTAAGTTTATCCGAACTGCCATATAAAACAGTCCAATAAACATACCGGAGCGCTAAGTGAAGTTTGGACTAAACATGACTGATTGATAGGACAACTGTAATGATACTCTATGACCTGTCAAAGGCAAAGAGTGTAAAAAAGAGGAAGTGATTGCCTGTAAACACAAAATCAGACACATAAAAGATCGACGACATTGACTACTTGAAAGACACAAGTCTATCACACACGTGTAAGAACTAAAATCACTTAGACCACCTAAACCTCAACTATAAATGAGAAGAAAAGCTACATGAAGAAGGTAAGTTTTTCTGGTTTAATCTTAGAATTCAATATATACAACTTCCTTTTAGTTAACATACTTTAGATATTGTCTTTAAGTTAAAACTAGTCCGAGCAAAGCATGAATTCTAACTTGAGCGTTGAGTGCATGCAACAGTCACACTGACTGCCTATGCTAGCTGACAATCTTGCGTAAATTGTGTAGGATAAGGACGTTTGAAGTAGGGAATCCCGACTTAGTGATGATCTGGAATCCAACTAGGATTTAGGGTCAACAACTTCTACCTTCGAAGAACAACTAGTTTATTAAATTGCGATTTTTGTGTTGCAATCGTAATGGTGCATTGTCGGGGATTTGTTCCTCGAATGAAACTTGGAATCTTTCTAGTTCACTGATGAAGATGCTTATAATTTTGTAGCATATGATAAGACTTACAAAACTATGATTTTTCAAACTAGCAATAGATTAGAGATTGATGGTTTGAATCGAATATGTGTATGAGTCTTTTGCTGATTAAAACAATTATATGCCATGTGTTGATTATGTTGGTTTATTGGGTTCAATCTATTATTGTTTTTTTGTTTTGCTGCTTTTTTATCTTTTTGTTTATTTTTAAGACGAAGGCAAATTTATCATTTTATACCATTTAACGGCCAAATTAGACGAAAAGGACAAATGATGCCACTTTTTGAAAGGTTGGAGATGAAATGCGCCAAATAAAAGGTAAGGATATGTCTGCTAATTTCTTCAAAAGTTGGAAGCAAAATGCCTAAATTTCCTTATTTGTAAATATAGTCGCTGTCCATTAAACGGTCTGGGCCGAATGAAGTAGACATGTGAAACACTGTTGGAAAGATTGAAATGAAAGCCCAGGTTTGCTAACCTGAGAGTCCCAAATCTGGCTTTTCCAAAGGCCTAGCCCATCTAACACTAATCAACATCGTTGAATGATACAACAGGTGAAGAATTTGCAGTTCTTGAAAATCTGTAAGCTCAACTGTCAAACATACAAAAATCTGTACAATTCTTTCTGTTTTCTGTAATTTATTCTCGAAAAATGATCCAATTTTAAGGTAATCTCATCTTTTCCCCTCCGTTCTTATAAAAAATGTTGTAATCCCTAATTTATTCGTCTGTTTACTTTGTTAATTATAGATATCTATATATATTTAATTTTGTTTATTGGTAATGTTTACTGGATTACATCATATAGGTGTGCGATTTTTTATTATGAAGGAGAAGAATAGTGCTACTGCATCGGTATTCAAGCGTATCTTGGTGAATTGTTCAGCTCAGGTTCGTTGTTTTCAAATTTATTGGTTATTTATTTTTAGTTATAAAATACTATTATACAATGTGATCATTATGCAAGTACTCAATTTTGTTGACGGAACAGGATAAAATCACATCATATCACGATGTATTGAGATATGTCATGCTTGAAAGGAAAAAAAAGTGGTATGTCAATAAATTAATTGGTAAAATGTTGGAAATTGAAATCTATGTAGATAAAAAGGGCTAGGTGTGTTATAAGAAGGATAGGCTGCTTCATGATTCGGGTTGATTTGCTTAAGTGAAGACACCAGCAGTCGGGTGAGATCATAGTTTGTTTTAATCATTTGCCCGTTAGGTGGCTTTACTTTGCAGTCATGGTAAATATATTGTCAAGTTGGCATGAAATGGTGACTTGAGTGGGCAGAGCATCTAGTGTTTCCAAATTGCCATACCGCCTGAGGTGTTTTGTTGCCAGATTGTGGTTTAGTTGTGATTTGGTCATGACTGTGAGCAAATATCTGTCAGTGTTATCGGCCTCAACATTCGATTTACCATATTTGAAAAATCGTATTCCGATTAAAATTTAATTTATTTTTTTTTAAATGAGGTACCTAATCTTGTAAAATATTGAAAGCGTTTGATTGTGAACATCAATTTTCTTTTTAAAATTTGTTTATTAGAATTTCACATTGAATAACTAATGGAAAAAAAAATTTTTTAAAGGAAAGTCTTCTTATATAAATTTTCCTGATGATTTCAAGTTATGAAATATTGTTAGTTTTCTTTTTTTCGACCCGTTATAGAAAGAAAACTAGGCTTTTTTTATTTTTTTTTTTTGTCTTTGGATTTTATTTATGTTTCTTATGAACCTAAATTCATAAAATGATTATAAAATTTATTTTGTTTTTTAATAAGTTTGGTTTTTTTGCTTTAATAATTAATTTTTTCTGCTTGGAATTATTTCTATTTTTTTTTAAATTTGTTTGGTTTCAAATTGTATTTTTTAGAATTTTAACCTCTGTTTAATCAAAGGTTTTTCTTAGGTTTTGAATCTTGGGATTTTTTATTTACCTTTGTTCCCTATTAAAGAATGAAAAGCTTATTAGTTTTTTTTATATTCCGGAACCAGACTAACAACTTTTTATATAAAATTTTAAATAATTTTTCGTTTTAGTTGTTCAATATTTGTTGAATTGATTTTTGAACCCGTCGGATTTATACAAAAAGTAAAACATCTGTTATTAAACCCAAGACGAAAGAGTAATAAATAGTTAAAAAAATATTGAAAGGGGCAGATATAAATTGGATAAATGCCATCATTCTTTTTTCTGAGGTTTGTTTTTCTCGTTTTTACAAATTTTTTTTTGTTAATTTTGCTAATTTCGGACTTTACGATTTTACAATTTTTTGTTTGGTAAGCTTTAAAAAATTTTTTTTTTGATTTTTTTTTTTTTTTTTTCTTTGAAAATAAGGCATTTAGGGATGATGTTCAAAGTTTTAATAACTTTAGGTTATAGTTTAAAAAAAATTTTCCAAAATAGGCATAAAATTTTTCAAACTAGCAATAGATTAGAGATTGATGGTTTGAATCGAATATATGTATGAGTCTTTTCTTTGATTAAAACAATTATATGCCATGTGTTGATTATGTTGGTTTATTGGGTTCAATCTATTATTGTTTTTTTTTGTTTTTGCTTTTTTATCTTTTGTTTATTTTTTTAAGGCGAAGGCAAATTTATCATTTTATACCATTTAACGGCCAAATTAGACGAAAAGGACAAATGGTGCCACTTTTTGAAAGGTCGGAGATGAAATGCGCCAAATAAAAGATAAGGATATGTCTGCTAATTTCTTCAAAAGTTGGAAGCAAAATGCCTAAATTTCCTTATTTGTAAATATAGTCGCTGTCCATTTAACGGTCTGGGCCGAATGAAGTAGACATGTGAAACACTGTTGGAAAGGTTGAAATGAAAGCCCAGGTTTGCTAACCTGAGAGTCCCAAATCTGGCTTTTCCAAAGGCCTAGCCCATCTAACACTAATCAACATCGTTGAATGATACAACAGGTGAAGAATTTGCAGTTCTTGAAAATCTGTAAGCTCAACTGTCAAACATACAAAAATCTGTACAATTCTTTCTGTTTTCTGTAATTTATTCTCGAAAAATGATCCAATTTTAAGGTAATCTCATCTTTTCCCCCTCCGTTCTTATAAAAAATGTTGTAATCCCTAATTTATTCGTCTGTTTACTTTGTTAATTATAGATATCTATATATATTTAATTTTGTTTATTGGTAATGTTTACTGGATTACATCATATAGGTGTGCGATTTTTTTATTATGAAGGAGAAGAATAGTGCTACTGCATCGGTATTCAAGCGTATCTTGGTGAATTGTTCAGCTCAGGTTCGTTGTTTTTCAAATTATTGGATTTTATTGTTAGTTATAAAATACTATTATACAATGTGATCATTATGCAAGTACTCAATTTTGTTGACCGGAACAGGATAAAATCACATCATATCACGATGTATTGAGATATGTCATGCTTGAAAGGGAAAAAAAGTGGTATGTCAATAAATTAATTGGTAAAATGTTGGAAATTGAAATCTATGTAGATAAAAGGGCTAGGTGTGTTATAAGAAGGATAGGCTGCTTCATGATTCGGGTTGATTTGCTTAAGTGAAGACACCAGCAGTCGGGTGAGATCATAGTTTGTTTTAATCATTTGCCCGTTAGGTGGCTTTACTTTGCAGTCATGGTAAATATATTGTCAAGTTGGCATGAAATGGTGACTTGAGTGGGCAGAGCATCTAGTGTTTCCAAATTGCCATACCGTCTGAGGTGTTTTGTTGCCAGATTGTGGTTTAGTTGTGATTTGGTCATGACTGTGAGCAAATATCTGTCAGTGTTATCGGCCTCAACATTCGATTTTGGAGGAATAAAAGATACGCCTTGTTAGGCTGAATGGGAAAATGATGTCCAAGTCTACAGCTTGGGGCAATTTCTCCTAATGTTTGTGTCAAAGGAGTTTTATTGTCAGACATTAACACCATTGTACTGCCTAGTGGCGGAGCCTGACATGTTTCATTGTGGGAGAAAAAACAAGTTGAATTTTTTTTTGAAACAACATAACGAAAATATTTCAAAACATTATTTTGAAAACATTGTATAGTTTTTTACCCGTGCACCAAAAACCGTGGGTTGAGACTTGAGAAATGAGAAGAGGGGTGGTTGGTGGCTTAAAATTTGTGGCTGGCGTTGGCACCGACAGTCCGAGTATTGGGGAAACGTTAGATTTTGGTGAAATTGGCAAAGCCCTAGGTATTGGAGAGGAATGGGAAAATAAATGATGATTTGGGCCTTTAAGGGAATATTCGTGCACTAAGCTAAAAGAGGGTAAGAATGAAAATTAAATTGGGAGAAGAAAAAAAAATCACTGTGGGATCAGTGGCCCCCACATGACCCCATGTGGCTCCGCTACTCGTACTGCCCTTGGCATTTGAGCGAACTTTGAAGGGAGGACGAACAAGTGTATGAGCACAACGCTCCCCATTTCCAAGCAAGAGCTATATTTCCTGGGATGCCTGTTTTGCAAGAAAGCAATCAGTACCATCAATGACAGACTGTTAATTTAGTCTGTTCCAAGCCTTTTCATTCCTTCCTGGAATGCTCTCAATTTTATGTTGTTGTATGCTTTCCAGGAGTTCATGGAAATTCTGAAAGTGTCTATATATCATTTGCATTGCATTGCATTGATTTACTTCATATTGGGCGACACTATAAACAGACCCAACAAATGCCTTTATCTCTTCTCTAGCTCAGTCATTTATGACTCATCATTCTAAATCTTTGAGATTTGCCCCATAAATCTTTATAACACTTTGGATCATGTTGCGTACATGCACTTCAAACTGAATTCATCTATAACTATCTGAACATTAAGCTCATTACAAAAGTTAAAAGCAACTAGAAATAGATCTGCAGAAGCTTTATAAAGTTATGTTGTAGATACATAAGCACGCTTGTATCTGATTATGGCTTGCATATGGATAAGTAAACAGCCTGCTTGCTTGGACTTGCACACAAACACCCACACAACAGAGAGTCAGGGGTGGCTTTACTGTTTGGTAGGTAGGTGGGAAGAGTGGTAGTTGTTCCTCAATATATATTCAGTTTTGACTTAAGAAAATTAAGTTGTGATATCATGTTGGATTAGAAAAATGAATACAAACATAGCGTGGGTATACTAGTAAAGATTGGTTGACTCCAGTTATACCTTTTTTATATGTTCAGTTGATTTCTTAATGGTCTACAACATTTTAGCTCAGGGATACTATTGTAAAAATTTTGTGGTTTTTTTGCAGGCCAAACAATATGGTAGCTGTGTTGCAGCAAGGGTTCCAGAAGTTGAACTAGACATGTGTTTAAAAGAATTCCTTGTCTTAAAGAATTGCATGCGGAATGTGGTATGACCAACTTAATTACATAAGTGATTGTTTATTGGGATGCATGCCCTCAACTTTTATTATCCCACATGCAGCTCCAAGGAAAGGTTTGAGTTCAAGGAAATTCATCAGTTTGGCAGTAAAACACTCCAGGCATCATTGGTAGAGCTTATATTTCCACAATTATTGAAGTATTTGAAATCGAGAGTTTGTTTGCAATGTTACTCATGAATCTGTCATATTTAGCACTTTATGTCTGATTCTTTCTTTCTCCCCATCTTCATTGTTACTGCAGCTTAGACTTAGTTTAAACACATCCTACCGAATTTTAGTTGAATAGCTGAAGACAGGAACACGTTGGCATGTCTGGAAAAGCATCTGCTTCTAACCATCCTGGTTTTAGTGTATCCGACGCTCTGTCACATGTTTATATTCAATATCCACCTTTAAGGTGCACACTCGCTGGAACGAGAAGTTTCTTATACGATGATGGGAATAAACTACTACTTGGACTGACATCTGATCGGGTAATTACATTACAGCAGTGTGGATATGATAACAGCTGTTGACTGTCTGAAAAGTATAGGTTTTTCACTACCTCTTTTCACCTAAATTCTGTGGTTCTCATCTTTTGTAGGTTTTCTCATGGAAGACTGCTCCATATAATCCTCATGTTGCTCCATCCTCTGATCCACTATGCGAAGGCCCTGTGCTGTCTATTCGATATTCTTTAGATTTAAAGCTCTTGGCTGTCCAACGATCTAATTATGAGGTTCAGATCTGGAACAAACAAACAGGAGATACCATTAGTCAGACGTGCAGGTCTGAATCAGAAAGTATTCTGGGATTCTTTTGGACAGATTGTCCAACCTGTGATATTGTATTTGTTAAAACCAGGTAACCACTCAATGTTTGTTGTCTCGAATTTTTTTGTTGATCCATATGATTAGTTTACTTCATCGAGTATTCAAATCCCAACGAAGATATGCAAAGATATGGTCATTAGAATTCAGTTATTAGGTGTAGTAGAGATAATAGAGGTAACGGAGACACTTGTAAGGGCTTCAATACTAGAATTTGTATTTAAATGGATATTGTTGAAGACAAGATTTAAGTGATTATATGTGGCCCTTCATGATAGCTTAAGCTTTTAGATGAGATGATTAACATGGTATCACATTTAAGCAAAAGTCTGAGTTCAACTCTTGCAAACACCCATTTATGAAAATTGTTCATGGAGACCTTTGATTAAAAAACGAATCTGGTCTTCATTTGAGGTGGTTTGTTGAAGACAGATTTAATGAATACATGTAGCCCCTCTCTAATAGCTTAAGCTTTTAGACGAGATGGAAGTGAACTGAAACAATTCCAGAGTATCTGCTGACATGATATTTGTCCCTCGTGGAGAGAGTGCTTGTAAAAACTCTTATTTGTAAACTTTGCTTCTGAGAACTCTAGTTGTATTATGATTTTATTTGCTTTCTCTAAAATTGGAGATGACTACAGCGGTCTGGACTTCTACTCTTACAATCCCGAGTTAAAATCACTCCATTTGGTTGAGACAAAGAAATTGAACGTAAGTTGGTACATCTACACGCATGAAAGCAGGCTGGTGCTTCTTGCTTCAGGCATGCAGTGCAAGAGTTTCACAGGTTATCAGGTATAGCAACTCACCTAATTCTAGAGCCAAACTTTTCTGTTCTACCTTTGTTTTTAGATAAATCAAACATTTTATCGGTGTCGTAGTGATAGCAGTCTTAGTTATGTGTTGAAGGATGTTAATATTAGAGTTTGTCCTAATGCCATAATTTGGCATCATGAAATATTGTAATAGAACCTTAACAGCTGATGAGTGAATACATCTGTTATGGGAAGTGAAAACAGAGAAATAAAATATTTTCTTGCTTGTTAACAGAGAAAGGCCGGATGAGAGAAAGTCTGATTCTACCTTCACAGCTTCCATTTATTATTTATAGTTCTAGAAAATCATCTTGCTTTGTTACCCTTCATCTGGAATTGTGGCTAATGTTCTCTTACTTTGCCATAAAGGATTTAAGTGGAAATAATTACAGTAACTTTGTATATCGGTTTGTCATGGTTATGACTTATGACTCTTTCCATTCTTTCTGTTTAGCTTTCATCCGCTGGAATCATCCGCCTGCCTAGGTTTGAGATTACAATGGCAAAATCTGAGGCAAACAATAAGCCTATCCTTGCTGCTGAAGATGTCCATATTATCACAGCGTAAGTTATTTTTTCTTTGTAATTTTCGTCTTGTTTCATTTGTTAGAGTTTGAGGTTGCCATATAGTCATATTATCTCATGTTGATTCACAGGTATGGTAGAATTTATTGCTTGCAATTTGATAGAGTTGCAATGCTACTTCACTCACATAGGTTTTACCGAGATGCTGTTGTACAACAGGTACGTACTTGGAGAAATACCCAGTTCAGTGATAAGCTAAATATTCTCTTACCACTTAATGAGCTGAAAAGCGCTTGGAATCGATTTGAATTAATCATAAAACATTTTGAGCAATTATCGATGCTTTTGTGGTTCTTTCTTTTCAAACATATAGTGTTAATCAATAGGTGATTTTCTGTGTATGGGTGCTTTTGTTATTTTGGCCTTTTAAACTTGCAATAAGCTAGTTTCAACAACTCTCATTTTGTTACACTTCTTCCTGGCATCCATGTGTTCGTATTGGTGGATCTCAGTAAATTTATATGACTTGACAGTTTCTCCTCAAGACTTATTCTTCATCTTCTTCATTTTTTGTAATAAAGATCTTTTGGATTTTCAGGGTTCTTTGCCAATCTACTCTAACAAGATTGCTGTTAGTGTGGTTGATAACATTTTACTTGTTCATCAAGTGGATGCGAAAGTTGTCATTATATATGATATGTTTGCAGAATCGCGAACACCTATATCTGCTCCACTTCCTCTATTGCTGAGAGGTTTCTCTAGAGCTTCAGAGTCAAAAGAGTTGAGTGATCCTGAAATAATCATCTATGGAGATGACTGGTCTTTTCTTGTTCCTGATCTTATATGTGATGTTGCTAATGGGTTTTTGTGGAAGATTCATTTGGATCTGGAGGCAAGTTCTCGCATCATCTGATTGCATTGTGTTTTTTAATATATCTGTTATTCTTGCTGTGAATCTGCCCATTTTTGCAGGCTATTTCTGCCAGTAGCTCTGACACGCCATCAGTCCTTGAATTCTTGCAAAGAAGGAAATTGGAAGCAAATAAGGTAGCATAGCCATTTGAATCTATTTCAAGATCGCGGTACAGCTGCTATCTTGTTCATTGCTTCTTTAGACGCATTTGAATGTGTTCATGTGTAATGTTGATTGACCCCTATCTGGGGAAACCCTGAAGGAAGCCTGTTCATCATGTGTAATGAAGCCAGTAAATGTAGTAGCCATTTTATGTCGCGATATTTGAGTATCATCAATTGAGTAATTGAAAATGTAATTTACTTTGTAAAGTATCAAGTTGAACATAATTTTTATGTTACCACACGGATCTTTTCTTCAAGGATATGTTTAGGATACATCTAGTTCTTCCAAATGTTAATCAGACATTTTGGTTGCTTCAGGCTAAACAGTTGTGCTTGGCAATTGCTCGCACTCTTATTTTGGAACGAAGATCTCTCCCCCTGGTTGCCAGGGCAATAGATGTTTTAATTACAACCTACTCACAAGCAATCAAAACAGGCAGTTATCAGAAGAGAACAAATACCGAAGACGCTTCACCTTCTGGTGTTTCTAATTTAAAAAGCCCCAATACTGAAGTGGATGAATCCAGCAGAGTAGATGCATCTGGAATCAAACAGGAATCTGCTCGTGGCATTGAGAATGAATCTTCAAACAGATCTACAATATCAGCTTCAGTCTCTGATGTAAGCGTGAGCTTTGAAACTAAGAAAATAACTTCTCATAATCTTGATTCATCGAGTGGTAAAACTGAGGGAGGATACACGGTGGAGCCTGAAGCATCTGGTGCTCAAGTTGATGCATCAATTGTGCAATCTCAAATTCTTGGATCTGGTAGCAATGCATTAAATGCTAATGCTTCTGAGCAGCTGGAGTCCCAAGTGAGTTCAGCCACAATTTCACCAGCAGATTTGTACAGATTTGTGTTTGCAGCCATTGAGGAAGAGATGGCAGGAGATTCATCTTACTTGGTTTCTATCATTGTTGAGTTCCTTCGCAGGTACTTTCTTTTAGAAGTCCTGAAAATATTTTTGACTGATTAGTCTGTATTGTTTTGAGGATTTAAAGTTACTTCTTTATGCATGTAGACATGTTGGCCATGCTTAAATTGTTTGCCATATGAGGTAGTGGCTGTAGTGAAGCCATTTTATATCAACGTTCCATCAGGAATTCTTTTAACTCTGCCACGAAATTTTTATTTTGGCTTTTGGGAGATGTGTTAAGATAAGCGGTGGCCTGAGTATCATCATCATTTTAAATAAGATCAACAATAATTTTTTCTTGTTTTCGTTTATCAGCTGGAATTTTAGTTTTTCTTGTTATGTTCTCTTATGTTTTTCTTTTCTTTATCTCCATTGTTGCAGTGCTAGCTTGGAAAAATTAAAGGTGGATCCGAATATTTATGTCTTGATAGTACAACTACTAGCTCGGGAGGAACGTTATGAGGAACTTGGACTGTTTGTCCTAAATAAGGTCGCATTTATGCGTGTTTAAATAGTTACTGAAATCTGCCATTTTTACAATGGGATTTGAATTAAGGTTCTGCTCTGATTTAAAATGAAGACTAAAAACTAGACTTCTTGTTGTAGATTATCGATCCCTCAAAAGAAGTAGCATTGCAACTGATGGAGTCAGGCCATCAGAATGTTCAAACACGCAAATTGGGACTGGATATGCTAAGAGAGCTCTCATTGCATCACGACTATGTGTTGCTGCTTGTTCAAGATAAATATTATCTTGAAGCTTTACGCTATGCAAGGAAGAACAAGGTAAATTTTGATTATGCCCCAACAGTTTTATGTGTGAACTATATGTCAATAGTTTCTATCGTCATGGTCATGTGCTTTATTTATTCTCTAGTGTCCTCTTTACCATGGGTTGGGAGAGTATCAGGTAAAGTTAATTATAGACGTTTGCACGTGTAAAATCGAATTATAAGAATGCAAATCATGGAATTTCTATTGAAGAGCATGTTTGTCGAAGCTTGAAGAGTTCACTTATAAGTAAGTAAGTAAAAAGTAAGTTACTTTTTATTTATCAAAATTGAAAATCAATAATTTATTTTGACAATAAGGTAGAAGTTCTTTGAAAAGAAGAAACTTCTTTAGTAAAAAGTAATTTATCCAAACATTGGCACCCAAAAGAGTAACCCTCTAATTATTTATAAGCTTAGCAAAATACGTCACATTCATACACAATGGATTTAGCTGAAGATTGACATGGATGATGGTCGGTAGATTTAATTATGAAGATATTTTGACAATAAGGTAAAAAGTTACTTTCTAAAGAAGAAACTTCTTTACTAAAAAGTAATTTATCCAAACATTGGCACCCAAAAGAGTAACCCTTTACTTATTTATAAGCTTAGCAAAATACGTCTCTTTCATACACAATGGATTTAGCTGAAGATTGACATGGATGATGGTCGGTAGATTTAATTATGAAGATATAAGATACACACGTAGTTGCATATTATGTAATATGCATTAGATCATTAGTTTTATTATGGTGGTTCTCTCTCTCTCCAAATCTGGGAAGTGGAAGAGATGAAAAGGAATGTTAACAGAATGTGATTTTTGTTATTGCTTGTATCGTGATCAACTTTTTTAGGTCTTTATAGGAAAACTTGGTTGGATTTCAGGTCAACACTGTCCGGCCTTCATTGTTTCTTGAAGCGGCTCATGCTTCTAATGATTCACAACACCTAGCTGCTGTTTTAAGATTCTTTTCCGATTTTATTCCCGGCTTTAAGAACACTTCAGATCACCACACATACTGTCGCATTGTTGCTGACATGAATTCATCAATCGCCACCTGAGATGTCTGTACAAGAATGATTTCAACACTCGGAATCCCGATCCTTGAAACATTCGGTTCCTTGTTCTTGAAGTGCTTTGTGCCAGTAAGGCTTACTCTACTATTGTACTTAGATATTAGATAATTCTGCTAAAATTTATGTATTTATTCGTTTTCTCGTTTTCTATTTTCTGTTCAACTAAACATTGTAGTGAATTTTGTTTTAGTACGTGGCTTTAAACTAATTAATGATTTAATTCTCATGAAACCATAATATACCTCGAAGAATAGTATAGTAAATTTTACTTGTAAAACTGATTTAAAAGCGCATGGAAGGAACAATTAACAGAATCTTAGCCATGCAATCTTAGCAGAGGTTATGACTTTTAATATTCGACGTTAACATTAAAAGGCCATCCCACCGATTAAGCTTGGAAACATTTAGAGGTGTAATTAACTAGTATACAGTTTTTCTTAGCGGTGAAATCCAATTATAAATGATTTTAATGGATTGAGGAGTTGAGAAGAATGAGAAAGAGAGAGAATTTTGTTTGAGGGAATTTGATTTTGATGAATATGGAGAATAATATGGAGAAATGGAGGAATTGAGAGTGATATATGGATTTTGGTTTGAGAGGATGAGAGGCGTAATGATGGACGAAGAAAAATTTTTTTTTTTTTTTTTTTTGTAGTGGAGTAAATCTCCCTACGGTCGGTGATTAATTAATTTAGAGTTTCAAATACTTTATTCATAGTTATCAAATTGGAATAGCATACCCTGACGGTTAGTCTGGTTTATCGTGTTTTCAGTCGAACATACTAGTTTGATACATATTTAATAACTATTTAAGTGACTACTTTTAATGATTTTTGTAAATTCTTTATAATTACAAAACGTATTCATAATTTTTTATAGATTTTTATTAACTTCCATTTTAAAATACTTTCATAAACTTTCACTAAAAAAATTCTTGTACATAATCATCAAAATATCACAATATAAACTCAAAGCAATTGAAATAATTGAAGTTATATCATGATAAAAAGAAATTTTAATTTTAGTCGTTGATTGTTTTGGCAGATTTCAAGGTTTTGGCGCTACACATACAATGAAACCAGTGTTAAATTAGTTGTAGAACATAAAAAATTTACAACTAATGACGTAGTCGTTAAAGTTTATCTCCAACTAGTTCAACATACAATTTTTTGTGACACACTATTTACGACAAAATAATTATTCTAGTCATTAATAAACATTTATAACGACTATATTTATCTGATCGTTAAAAAATTCGTTGTTAATTCTAATTTTTTGGAGCTTTAAAAACTTATCTTGAATATACACAAATATTTTTAATTTTATAAAAAAATTTAGAAGTCTATATTGTATACAGTAATTTGGAGTGTTGAGAGTCTTGAGACTTTGGACTGCAAACAATCATTGCCATATTAATAGTTTTTTTGCACAAATGGCTTTGACTTTTGCACTTATTATGGGTTGAAGATCTATCGTTTTATTTTTGACAGTTTTTAAACCCTTTTTCAAATATTTGGTCGATTGGTCATTTCATCCATTTTTTCCATCCAATTTGACTTTGGAAAATTTTGGATTTAAAAAGTAAAGAAAATTTGCATCAAAAGTCCCTAATCTTTCAAAAGTGTCGAAAAGTTCCCAAACCTTCTAATCCTAACACATATGACTCTAAATCTTTTTGACAATTTTACCCCGAACTTAAATAAATTAAAAATAACTCTTAAACCTTTTCAAAAATACAAATAAGTCCTAAATATTTTTTTTTTACATATTTACACTTAAAATAATAAAAAATATATCATCAAGTCCCAAAACTTTTAATTTTGTTCACCAAAATGACATTTAAAATGTGTTTGATTAAAATCAGATTTTTTGGTAAAAGTTGTTGAAATGTGTGGTTGAAAAGTTGTGGGACCATAAAATGTGTGGTTAAAATTAATTGTTGACTTTGACTTTAGCTTTTCAGCAAAATCAAAATTGAAAACAACGAGCTTCTAGAGAGTCTCTGATTTTGTCCAGGTGATCCGTTAATTAACAAAAAATTATACCCATGATCAAAATTTGACCAATTTAAAATTTTAATTTATTTTTCATACCAATTCAAAATTTTGTTAATTTGTCACAAGTTGGTCACTCTTTCTTACTTTATGCATGGGTCGAACAATAATTAAATTGGTATGAAAAATAAATAAATAAATTTTAATTTTAATTTTAATTTTTCATACCAACTATTAAATAATAATTTTAAAAAAAAGTTCTTCACAATACCCTCACCCTCACCATTACTCTCACCTTCACCTTTTTTTTTTTTTTTTTTTTTAATTGGTATGAAAATAAATTGAAATTTTAAATTAGTCAAATTTTGATCATAGGTATAATTTTTGTTACTTAATGACTACCTGGACAAAATCATGTAGAGACTTTAAGAGTCCGTTTGTTTTCAATTTTGATTTTACTAAAAGTTAAAGTCAAAATCAACAATTAATTTTAACCACACATTTTATGGTTCCACAACTTCTCAACCACACATTTCAATAACTTTTATCAAAAAATCTGATTTTAATCAAATATATTTTAAATATCATTTTGGTGAACAAAATTAAAAATTTTGGGACTTGATGACACATTTTTTATTATTTTAAGTGTAAATCTGTAAAAAATAAAAATATTTAGGACTTATTTGTATTTTTAAAAAAGTTTAGGAGTTATCTTTAATTTATTTAAGTTGGGAGTAAAATTGTCAAAAAGATTTGGGGTCATATATGTTAGGATTAGAAGGTTATGAGATTTTTCGACACTTTTAAAAAGATTAAGGACATTTGCTGCAAATTTTCCTTTACTTTTGAAATCAAGAATTTTCCAACGGAAAAATGGATGGAAATTGATGAAAATGATCATTGTTGTCAAAAATATTTGAAATAGGGGCTAAACTGTCAAAAATGAAACGGTAGATCCTCAACCTGCAGTAAATACAAAAGTCAAGGACTATTTGTACAAAAAAGCCCCATATTAATCTAGTAATATAAATGTAGTAATTGTTCTGAGTTATGAAAAAATAATGATTAAAAAAATGTATCATAACTTCTCATCTGTTTTAGTACTTGTTTTGTAAACTTTTTTTAAGATTATTATAAATAATGAATCTTATTATAAAATGTGTAGGTAAAAAATATATTTAACAAATATAATTTAAATTTAGACAAACAAAGTATTAGGTAGGATAACCCTTTACGTTCCTTACACCATCAGCCACGTCACGAATTGGGATGAGTTTGATAGTGTGAAACTTGTATACACGTGGATTAGTGAAATTACACATGTTCATCTCAGTTGTTACAAGTAGTTTGTATTTATTGTTAGTTTTGTAATTGTACGGCAACTAACAATGTTACCAACTTCCAACTTTTGTTTGTCACATAATGTGAATACTTCTTAAATTACACCCAACACCTCTATGTTTCTACGGTTTTCTCTTTAACATTCTTATAAATGTATTTTGTACAAATAACTATACTGTCTTCAGACATTATTTCAATTTCATCCCAAAACATATTATTTTAATTAAAAAATATATGATAGATTCAATGGGATTACGTATTCACCAGTAACCACTATGAATACATGAAATGAAATATCGAGCATTCATTGCCCTCTTGCAATTATATACAATTCATATTGACTACTAGGGACCTACATTCACAATAAACTATCAAAGATATATTAACTATTAAACTTTGACATCAATCTTCTTGTTTTTTAGCGGCTATATAATTCAAATCGACTATCATAGGACACATTACTATAGTAACCACCTCGAATGCATTTATTATAATGCGTTGACATCTATCGTCATACTTTCTAGCAGTTATACAATTTAAATTGACTACTAGAAATCACCACAAATACATAACTATTGAGAGTTGGCGTCTTTTATGCTTTCTAGCATTTATTTATACAGCTCAAATCGTCCATCACATAAGCTCATTCACCATTATTTGCCACTAATACATTAACTATCGAGTATTAACGTCGATATTTATGCTTTTTAGCAACTACATAATTCAAATCCGCTATTGTGGGAACACATTCACTATTGACCACCACGAATACATTTAGTTGTGGGTGGTATTGACATTGACAAACAATCTAGATGAATCAGTACCTATAAAGAATTAAAGATTGCTCGAGTTTTTGAAAAGGGGAAATGGCTAACCATATATAAATACGAATTCGTTTAGGTAATTAATAATTTCATTATCTACTTAAATTGACTATATCACTAATCAAAGGAAATGAAGAAACAATTATGGATATGGCCAAGGAAGTTGTACTAATAAAACAAATTAAGAACAACTAAAAGGAACAGTACTTTGCTTTTCTACTAATGAAAAGCATACAAAACACACATAATAAAAAAAAAAAAAAAATTACATTTCAAGAGAATATATATTTCTCTTTTATTTAGCTATATATTTCTATTATGATATAGTTGATACATATATAAAGATGATTACACACACAAGACACATCTAGAGCTTCAGTGTCAAATCCAGCTTCTCTGGCTCAACTTCATAGCCACCACCATTGCATGCCATAGCTTCTGCATGGGTTCCGACTTTGTCTGCAAGGCTAAGTTCCATGGGTGGGAAGGAATTAAGTTCAAATGGGGAAAAAGTTGGCTTTTTTCTTATAATGAACATGGGATTATAATAAGGACTATTAAAATAATTGGCTTTATGAGCAGAAGAAACTGGTTTTGGCTTAATTGTCCTCAATGGAGCCAGCTTTTTTTGAGGTGACGAACAAGTGTCTCCAGAAGGTGGTTGTGGCTTAATCATCAATGGAACCAGTTTCTTTTGAGAAACACGCATATTGAGCAGTCGATATTTAATTGATGATTCAGAATCTTTCAGGGTTTTCACAGATCGAATAAATGGCCGTTTACGGTGTCCAATCGGATCCCTCACGAACAATTTCTTCTCACGTATGCGTTCGAGACGGTGAGCATTTTGATGACCTCCCATGGCCTGTGCAGAATAAAACCTCTTGAAGCAGAATGTGCAAGTATATTCATATACCCTCACAATTTTGGTTGACTTGTTCCTCTCATTTTTCTCCACAGGACTCAAATTTGCTTCATTTTTTCCTCCTTCAACAACAACACCTTTTCCTTTGATGGCCATGGAAGAAGATATCTGGAGAGAGAGAGAGAGAAGCAAGAGGCTGGAGTGAGATCTGAGAAAAAGGCTACGCACATACTTATAGCAAAAATTTTGGCTTTTTTCATTGTGTCATAAAAATGTTGCTTTCTGGTGAAAATGACATTGTGATGGAAAAGCAGCAGTAAAAGGAAGAAAACTGAGTTGGGAAGATGATGAAAGAGATGAGTTTGCTCAAATCTGCATGTCGAATAGGTTTGTGTGAATGAGACACGTATTTGAGATCCTTGCAACTTTTGTGACAGATTATGCAAAATGCAGTCGGTCCAATAAGGCCTTGTTTCTATTTACCAGCTAGTTAATTGTATGATAGAATAGATTTTATCTTTTTTATAGTGTTTAAAGTGAATTAGTAGATAAAAATAATGTTTGATTGTATTTAGATGGACGTAAGTAACATGGGGCTCGAAGTTGTAAGCATTAAATTGCGAAGGTGTTCGGCTTCCAGTTAAGGCAAAGATATGTACGTTGAAAGTAATTGTAGATGCTATTGCAACGAACCTTCGATATATATACATATATATTTTTCCATCATTTGGTTAACGTTGATTATCTGCAAGCAAAACAGACAAAATTGAAAGTTGGAACTATGAAATAATTTCTTTAGCCAAAAATTAGCGTCAATAACACGTACTTCAAAAGTATAACTAGAATACTGTGTATTCTATCGACTTGACTTTTCACAAGTAACATAGTGCGTACAATTTGCACCATTCGGTTAGTGTCGAACTCTGATAACAAATTGACGAGTGGCACGTGCTTCAATGCTACACTTGGAATAGAATATCTATTATGTCGACTTGACTTTTCAAAACTAAGAGAGCATATATATGCAATTAATTATTACTGAAGACTCGAGACGTTATAGATAATTATATTTTTTCTATTTTTTTATTGTTTACATTGCATGGATAAATTCTGCAAGACTTGGTATCAAAACTTTAAGATTAAAAAAAACCAAGTATCACCATGCAGGTTGTGTTAGTTATTAATACTCAAATAAATAAGAAGAAAATGCAACTAAAGATAAACTTGAACAATCTAACAAATTGGGAGAGAGAAAAAAAATTTTACTTTAAATTATGAGTGCCCTTGTCATGCTCGTTGTCATCATGCATCGTGTGAAATATTTTTTTAGCTCATAATCGCTCTCTATGGTAGAATACGTCAATGTGGGTCAAATCTTATTCAAACTTTTATATGTGCACATACACATCTCAAAGATCTCTTATAGTAAAGATATAAGAATTTGCAATTGTTCTAAGTGTGCGTGTCTATATCTTAAATCAATGAAGACCAAACATTTTTGCGATTTATTAGCTAATTTTCATTTTTCATATTGATCACATATGTTGAATACAACCATTGAATATATTTCATCCCACATGTCTAATCTTTTCGTTGATCATGCTTCGCTTTATTGGTTTTGCTAATCGATCTAATTTCTTTAACAATATTCACACATTAGTTACGTCGTGATATATTAGTCAAAAAGATGATTTATTAGAAAATGATAGAACTCCATGTACTAACTCATCCATAACACTTGGTAGTTGCCTACGACCACTTTTAACTATTTGATTTTTTTAAGGTAGTTTATAGTGTCATGAACTCATGATTGATTTGTGCTTTTTCTAAGTCACCAAAAATGAAAAAAATAATAGAAATTGTTTTATAGTGGGCTGATGCCTTTCCTGTTAAATTGTCTTAACCGTTCTGACGCCTCATCTATTAATTGGCCCAATACCTCCCTTGTAGGGCGTGATTGAGAGTTTTTCTTCCAATCGATTTTCAATGGTAGTATTTATGATAGGTGCTTGTTAATTTTATGAGGTACTAGTTTAGATTGTTTAAAAACTATTCAACATTGGTGTAGTATAATTTAAAATGTATTTCTCAACTTCCTAAATCGATAATTTTTTATCATTTTTCAAATTATCTTTTAATTTTATCTTTTCTAAAATATTTATTTATCAACCTCTAAATCGATGATTTTTGGCCATTTTTAAACTTCTAATTTTATCTTCTCTAAAATAATTATTTTAAATCTTCCCTAAACTTAAAATACATACTTCATCTTTATGTTCTCTCCAAAGCTCTCCAAGTTTACCTTATTTTCTCCAAACAATAATTTTTTTATGTGCTATTGAATTATTTTTTTAAATTTTTTACAGTTGATCAACATATATTTACATTTAAATTTTTACATACTTCATATTTTTTACACTTACATTTTTTAGTATATGGTTGTATACATTATTTTTTTCTTTTACAAAACTTTTACAATCGCTAGATAATAAACTCACAAGCATGTATTTGACTATTTTAAAAAAGTAATTATATTCACACTACAAAATTTATTAGTTACACCACATTTTAATTACATTTAAGATCCTCAATCTTTGTTCATTGTAACACTTATGTTATCAACTTTTCTTTGTCGCTTTTTTAATTCTTATCTTCCATTAATTAACACATCTCGTCTTTAATAAAAGTTCACATCCAAAAAGTTCGTTTGTAAGGAGTAAAACGACTTATTTGCCCATCATTAAAAAAAAAAAGAATAAATACAAGAGTGCAACAATTTTTTTCTTTATCTCATTTCAAAGTACGCAAAATAGAATATTTTAACAAAAATTATTATCAATGACAAGATGGGCTAATTAATTGAAATGTTAAAGATAAGAATTTAATGAAAAAAAAGTTAAAGACATAAGTATTACAATAGAAAAAGGTTTGAGGACTTTAAATTAAATTAAAATGTAGTGTAACAAACAAAAACTATGGTGACAATATAATCACCCATTTTAAAAACCACTACCAAAACAACTCAAAACCAAACCCTCGTAAATGTCCGAAAGGACCAAAACCACTATTTTAAAAACCCTTTATTTAAAACTATTGCAATTTGAAATCTAAAAAATAAAACGAGTGTATATTCATTTTAATATGGGAATTGTGGAAAATGAAAAAGATCTCAAAAGTATTTGTTGCAATGTAAGAAATTTTTTGGAGTATAACTTTGTTTCAGGTAAAATCCCATCTTAATTAAATATTGATTATTAACCAACAAAGAGTTTTGACACAAGATCTTAATCGTATCAAAACCTAAAATACTCAAAAGAGCTACTTGCAATGACATGTTAAGAATAAAATTTCACATCGACTAACCAACATATAAAGATTTAAACTACTCTTTAGATAAAATTGAGTATTTAGGATAGAATTCCAAATCCTAACAAACTTTGTATATTGAAGTTGTTGCATTGATATCACGCATCACCCCGTTCAAAACGTCAAATGCAATGAACTTTGGCGTGAGGTGTCATAAAGCAGTGTTCCTATTTTAGATAGAGCACAGAAGAGGTATGTTTGTTATGTTGGATTAGATGGAAGTCGTGACTCTATATCTAACTGTATCCTGTCCATAAAGTAGTGTACGTCTTACACATTTTAGGCTCTGCATGATCTAGAACAGCAACGTGAACTTGGCACTTTGGACTTTTTTCATGGGACGTTCAATTTAGCAGAGGCCAAGTTTCAGTTCAACGATACCAGATAAGCAAACTCTGTTTAGCATAGTGGCATAAAGACAGCACAAAATAAACACCATCTAGGACACAGGCAGAATGATCGAAGGGCTACCAGTAACTTAAGTAAGAACGGCATGTAAAAAACCACCATCAGATCGAAATCAAATTCAGATCTCCACATGTCGTTCAAGAAAACATGCGCACCAGAAGTGACAAAGAGCGACACCTTAAGTGAAACCGCCTCTGGTTGCATCACATAAGGAACTTTTTAGCCAACAAACATCAGTAATGACTAATGAAGCACTATCACATTGGTAGAACAAAAATATAACTGAATCTAATGCTGTGAAGATCAACATACAAGACTCCTGAAAGTGTTTACTCCCATTTCACCCAAGTCCAGTGCAATCTTCTATTAAATGTAACTTGTGCTATAAAATGGCCGGTTTGTGACGTACATAGAATGACAATGATATGAAATATATTGTTCTACACCTTGCAGTAATTTACCTTGACATGTCTTGATCAAATATTCAGATCTTAATCAATCACAGGGATAACAAAAGAATGCCAAACTACCATAACCGAACAATAAATAGATGGGAACCATCGCATCATTGTGTCCACATGAAACATAACAATTTATCACAATCGATATTGCATAACACAGACTAAGCGGAGAATAAATTTTGCCTGTTCCAGCCCGAATTGAGACATGCACAATAACTTTCTTATTCATCTATTACGGGGAATGTTTAGTGTGATGGACTACATAATATACCTCCCAACATTGATTGGAAACCTAAAGTTGGTCAAGTTTCTAAACAAACAAATGAACTTGAATTATTTGGACTAAAAGAAAGAAAGAAAGAAAAAGCATAGTTACGACGACAAAATATCAACCTCAACCACTACCGTGCCCCGTCTATTGGAATGACATGGGAGACTTATCCATTCCCTCATTGGTGGCATCGTATTCTACTCAAAGAGACTAGAAAATGTCATACTAATCTCTAAAGCAGTAAGGTTTAACTCATTCTCTTAACACAAATTTATGGAGAAGATCTACAACAGACTTAGATGGGCAAAAGACAGGATGTATTTTAAACGCATAAGCGATAAGCTTAGACGTTAGAACAAAACATTTTCAAAAGCACGTAGAGAGAATGTATAGCAAAGAGAAAGGAGAAAGGAAACTAGAGTTAGAGCGTGTTTCATTGTGCTTAAAATCGTAATTTACTTTCCAGAAAATTAACTTTTAAACACAGCCAGACATGTTCTTAATAGCAAAACATTGCAGACCATAAAAGGCATACATTAATTAAGTCATGCCGTACATAATGTCCCAAAACGAACTCGAGAGTTATATACAGTTAAGAGTGCAATATCCCTTAATTGGACTCCAGAACATGCCTGAACTTGTAATTCTAAAAACCCAATAAACACCAGATAGTGCATAACATTAATTATTTAGGAATTACGAGTAGATCCAATAGGTAATCCTCGGCTTACATTGTAATCATTAGAAAGTAGCCTTAATTAGTTATTTTAAAAACATTACAATAGTAACTTCCCACAAACGATCAATTATTCAAGATTAGATTCCTAATATCACCTCCATAATTTTGATATGAAATCTCATAGATAACCTACACATTACTCCACTAATTTCATATATAGAAATAGATTATGCTTTACTCCACAAATTGAAAATATGAAAAATAGACTATGTTGTCATTCTTGAAATCGTAGACAAATTCGAACTAATTCCAGACCTTGCTTAAAAATTTCATAATTGATTCACACAATTCAAGAACTTAAACACAAATTCATAAATTGTTCCTTGGGTTAAAAACAACACAAAATCAAACTATAACAAAGATTGTATCAATAATTAAAAATTCCACAAGTAACAATAGCTGAAAATAATTATTCATCATTCCCACAATCGAATTTTCTAAGTCTCCGATCCAAACATAAATTAAACAAAACCCAACAAATATCAGTACCGATAAGGGGCAAATCAATTGGATTTGGGATCCGGCATGGGGAAGAGCCCGGCGCCTGCGGCTCCACGTGGCGGCGAGAAGCCCAAGAACTTCTGAAGATTAGTCCTTATACTAATCGAGCACAAAAAGTACAAAAACGCCATCGAACAATCCGTCATATCGTCCCCCGACAATCCCCTGTGGCTCATCTTCTGCACCAACTTTATGGGCACAAATGGAATTTTCGCCACAGCCTTTCCCTCAAAAAGACTATTAAGTAAACCAAAAACCATGAACAAAACAAGGGCAACTACTCCACCAGACTTGAATTTGAACATGGAGAGGTCTCGACTCGATTCCTTTAAGGATGATTCCACCCGGTCGATTTTCTTGGTTTTGGATTTCTTGATAATTGTGGCAGTATTGGGATCGGTGGTTTTCATTGTCTCGAGTTTCTTGGAGGCCTTGTCGATGGTGGATTTGAGGGACTTGTAGGAAGAAGTGCGGTAGATTAAGAGCCAGGAAATGGCTTCACACACTATGGCTGTGCAGATTGAGATTCCGACAACTGTTAAGCTATCGGAGTATTTCATGTTTGAGACTAATGTTGATGACATTCTCTCGCTCTCGCTCTCGCTCTCGCTCGCTCGCTCGCTCTCTCTCTCTCTCTCTCGCTCTCTGTGGGTATGTGTGCGCGTCAAGAGAGAGACCAATTAATAACAATTTCAATTAGAGCCCAATTAACTATCAAATCATATTTGGATCGAAATAACTAACCTATTAATAACTTAAAATATAATTATTAATTTAATAACTCGTATCTTAAATGCAAAAACTAAACTATTGAAATAAAAATTTATATATATATATTATTTGTTCAAAAAAAGTCAATCAAATTTATAATACTTTGTCAAAATTTTATTGTTTAAAAAATAGTACTTAAACTTTCACTTGAAATAACTATTAATAATACTAAAATAATATTATAATACGTTCAATCTAATCTTATTTAATCCAAATTTACTCAATAATATTTTTATACGAAATGTTCCTTGAATAAGGGTACACAAAATTTAAATTCATATCACTTTCACTAGTTCTACAAAGTGTAATTTGAGGAAAAAGTATAACTCAATACTAAAAACTTGTAGCCACAACCCAATGCAATTCTTATTAAATTGACCAATTTTTAGAAAATGTTTCCATAGCTATAGCACAAACATTCACAGTCGACCATATCTATTTACAACATCTCCCGAAACCAAGAGTATGCACTTCCAAACTTGAATCCAATTTCTTGAGGTTGACTTTCGAGTCGGGTCAATTCTGCTTTAGTGTCCATCGCCTATGCTTGGATAGGCTCTACAGTACCTCTCACGTTTTACCCCAACCTTGGACGATAATGTTCTAAATTTAGACCACTATGTGCAATAATAATAATAATAATAATGTTCTTATATAAATTAAAGAAAAAAAAATAATTAAATTGCAATAAAGACAAAAGGGTGCAGTAGAAAAATACTTAATATTTTATTGTCCATTTCTTTAACTTTTTAAAAGACAGGATGTATCGTTTTACTAGTCAATACCATTTAAGGAAGTTTGTGTAATTCACTAACAAAGGGACTGGACGGGGCCTGTTATAACAAATAAAAATAGAAAATATACAGAAATAGCAATCAAATGTGGCAAATGGTGAAACTACTGTCCTTTCTGCACTTTTATTTTATATTTTTCGCATCATTTGGGAAAAATGTCACTTCCACGTTGCCCTAACCAATGTTCATTTATTTTGCAGTTGATGTTCAATGAAAAACCAAAATTTAGTTGATTTCCTTGCTTAAAATATCACAATGCGACTTTGAACGATGTATTGTACGTGTCAATATCATATTGTCGCATGCATTATAAATGCGTAATAGTTTTGTAAAAACACTTTTATCAATTATAGAGAGTATCACGATAAATACGTGTCATGTGTCACGAATTTTTCGACAATAATTTAACCAGAAATCTTATCATTATAAATGAAACATTGTGCCAAGATATTTCTCATTGGCCAAATAATAACTATGAACTGCATGATTACCATATTATGATAACAATTTTTTTGAGACTCAAGTCATGCTCAAAAATAAAATCTTAAGGTTTGTTCGATAGAGTTTTTTTTAGGAAAAAATGAGTTTTTTTTGTTACTTTTTGACTTTTCAAATTTTTTGTAATCTAAAAAAATTTGAAAAAGTCAAAATCAAAAGCAAAAAAAATAGATTTTTTGAGGAAAAAACTTGATTTTATAAAAATTGTTTATAAAAATTTTGGATGTCTTGCATTTAGTCCAAAGCTGTCTATTCAAAGTTGTCAATAGAAATTTGAAAAACATTAAAATGTAAAACAGTGTCGATGAGGTGTCCACAAAACCCATTTGTTTGTAGCCTAATTATTGATTATGGCCAATCATATTTTCATTTAGAAAAGAAAATGAAGAAAAAACAGTGGGACATTTTTTGTCGCTTGTTTACAATTTCCACAACTTAGGGCCCGTTTGGAAATGAACCATCCCAAATTGTTTATGCGTTTGATAAATTTTAAAAACTTGATTCTATAAGAATTTGTATCATCTGACAGCGATATTTTGGTAAGCAACAAAAAAAAAAATGGATATTACACCCACTTCTTACAAATATTAAAATAATTCTAAATCTAACAACTTAACTTATTTATTCAAAAAAATACTACATAATTAATATTATATTAAATAATAAATTAATAAATTAAGATTAAATAAGCATTTTTACGTGAATTCACTCAAATTTGTTTTTGAGACAACTTAACTTATTTATTCAAAAAATACTACATAATTAATATTATATTAAATAATAAATTAATAAATTAAGATTAAATAAGCATTTTCACGTGAATTCACTCAAATTTGTTTTGAGTCCTTGATTATTTGTACAATAAATCCTTCATCTTTATAAAATTTTCACTTTAGTCCCTATACTTCGTCTTTCATTTCAATTTCATCCTTTTTATTTGCAACTCAAGTCCTTCAACTTTTAAATTTATACAAGTTGGTCCCCATATTTATACTTTTATATCAATTTAGTCATTTGTATCACTATTTGATATAGATGTTACAAATGATATTTTATATCATTGAATATGTTACGTATTATATTATGTTATTTTACACATCACATATTACGTGAATTGGTATTTTGTATCTTCGATGTTACGTATGTTACAAATGATGAAATCAATAGTTTTATTTGTTAAATTTAACATTGTGTTTCATATCTATATCATACTATAATGAACTTATTGAAGTTTAGAGTTGATTTTGCGGTTATAATGAGTTGTAACAATTTACATTTAAGTATCGCAATACATTACAAATGTTACAAATCATATGTGTATCACTATTTGATACAAATGTTACAAATAATATTTTGTATCATTTGAATATGTTATGATTATATTATGTTATTTTACACAATACATATTACATGAATTAATATTTTGTATTATTGATATTTTATATTTCAATTTGTAATATGATTGTTACAAAATATCATTTGTAACATTTGTATCAAACATTGATACACAATATCATTTGTAACATATGTATTAAATAGTGATACTATAAAGGACTAAATTGATATAAAAGTATAAATATGAGGACCAACTTGTACAAATTTAAAAGTTGAAGAACTTGGGTTGCAAATAAAAAGGAAGAAATTGAAATGAAAGAGGAAGTATAGAGACTAAAGTGAAAATTTTATAAAGATGAAGGACTTATTGTGTAAATAATAAAGGACTTAAATGCAAATTTAAGTGAATTCACGTGGAAATATATATATTTTGTGGTATAGATTTTATTTTAATTTATTATTTTATTAATTAATATAATTTTAAGAATGTAATATTTTTAGAATAAATTTGTTAAGTTGATAAAATTAGAATTATTTTTAAAAAATGGTTTATTTATGAAAAAATCCCACAAAAAAATTAAGACTAGACAAAAACTGACCCAAACTGGTCAACTCGTCCAACCCAACCCAATCGGGTGGGATCGATTTTTACCCTAAATTGGATTTGGTTGGATTTTGAAAATCTATTTTTTGTCGGGTTGGATTGTTGGTTACCTCATAAAAACCAATCCAACCCAACTCAACCCAACCCGATTATTAAAAAATATTTTAAAAAATTAAAAATTAATTAAATTCGGTCAAAGTGTATCAAATTTCTAATTTTAATATAATATACATTAGCCCAATTTGAAATGGGTTCAAATTTTTAAAAAAATTCTCAACAAAATTAACAAGGGAAATTTTCAGCAATAAGCCAAATTATGTAACATTTTATACAAATACTGTTACATTGTTTTTATTACATAAATACTGGGTAATTATTCATTTATTATTTTATTCCAAAACTAATTAATGTGATTAATAACTGCCACTTTTAAACCCACGTTACCATATAAATTAGGAATCTAAATTTGGATAAAAATCATAATGAGTCCTAATCTTTTAAACCTCTCTCATCCATTAAAAAAAATACATTCATCTCCAGAAACTGCAATCCGTCTCTCTGCATCTCCAGTCCGGCTATAACACAAACAATTCCGGTAAGTTTCAGCCGAAGATGCTGTTCTTTTCCTTTCCTTAATTCTGACATGTTAAACATATAATTTGTATGTGTTACCATCCCCATTTTCCTTCTTTCTGGGTCAAGAGATTGGATTTCAATGTTATCATTTCCGCCTCACTATTGATGTTACAACTTCCATTGGCCATTTTCAACATATCAGATAAAAACAATGTTACAAATATTTTCTTCATTCTGAGATGTTAAAATGATGCGATCACGCAGAGTATAAATGCGTTTCAATATACCAATGGATGGAACATATAACTGTTAGATAGCATCTATTAATATGAGGCACTCACTTTCAATTAATCTGTTACTAATATATTGCAAGTGTTGCTACAAATATGTCTAACGGTGCATCCATTGCTAATTTGTTGCAATCGTTGTTACAAATAATGATACAGATTATATGTTACAAAATCTGTTTCATGGGGTGTTACAAGTTCTGTTTCATGGGGTGTTACAAAATCTGTTTCATGGGGTGTTACAAAATCGGCTTCATGGGCTATGTAATTAATCTGTAGCAATTGATGTTACAAAATCTACTTCATGGGGTGTAACAAAATCTGTTACATGAGCTATGTAATTAATCTGTTGCAATTGATGTTACAAAATCTGTTACATGTGTGGTTACAAAATCTGTTTCATGGGCTATGAAATTAATCTATTGCATATGTTACAATATTAATTTGTTACACGAGGTGTTACAAAATCTTTTCAAGGACTTTGTTATTAATCATTGCAATCATTGCCGAAAAAGTCAGTAACATTGCATCCGTTAAAAATAGGTTGCAAACTTTGATTGTTATAAGATGCATCATCTATGTTACTAATTGTGTTTATTCTCATGATATTAATGATATGGATACCATAAATATTTTTATCAATTGCAATGGAGAAAGCACAGGTATACTTGTTCCAACTTGTTGTACTTATATGGAACTCGTTCATTTGATAACATCCGTATTGAAGCTTGACAACCGTAGAATTGCAATATCCATACAATATGAAGTAGTTGGGTGCCTGTCTTCTATGAACATAACTAATGACAACACATTGAAGTTCTATTTGGAGCTTAAAAGAAAGGATCAGAATCTAGCGAGTTACCCACTGCAAATTGATGTTACATCTTCGTTGGATACCATACCTTCAATATACACTTTGGATATATCAGGTGATCATGACATGGAAGGACTAGAGCAACAAAACATAAATCATCATTCAATAACTAGGTACTCAAGTAACAGCTTGTGCTATGTAGATACATTTGCTTCAAGTGTATGTGAAACAATCCCAAATTTGCCAGAGATTGAAATTCAGGATGATGACATTGTTATTGGGTACCCCGACTTAAACAGCATTTCAGCAGGGAGGGTTTTTAGGGACAAGGATTTGTTAAAGAAGACTATATCCCTATATGCTATTGAAAACAATTTTCAGTATAAGGTGTACAGATCGGACAAAGAAGAATATGTCCTCAAATGTCTCGATGATAATTGCTTGTGGCATTTTCGGGCTTCTAAACTGTGCAACGCTGATTTATTCAAAATACGATATATTAGAAATGGACATAGCTGCTCAATGGATTACATTATGGGCGATCATAGACAGGCAACAAGTTCCCTCTTGGCAGATTGCATTAAACACAAGTATATGGATGCTAAAACTATCTACACTCCTAGAGACATCATCAACGATGCTTCAAAGACTTACGGTGTGACATTGAGTTATGGGAAGGCTTGGAGGGCGCGTGAATCAGCATTGGAGAAAATAGTTGGAGAGCCAGAAGACTCGTACAACAAGCTCCAAAGTTTTTTATACATGTTGAGTTTAAAAAATCCAGGGACAGTAACACAGACTAAGACGAATGCAGAAAATCAATTTGAATATATGTTCATGGCATTGGGAGCATCTATCCAAGGTTGGAAACATTGCAAACCAGTAGTCGTTATCGATGCAACATTTTTAACTGGGCGTTACGGTGGAACACTTTTCACCGCTTGTACACAGGATGCAAACTACAATATATTTGTTCTCGCATTCGGGATAGGTGATGCCGAGAACGACAACGCATGGGAATGGTTCCTAATGAATTTCAGGGAAGCTTACGGAGAAGCGGGATGAAATGTGCATTATATCGATGATATAAAAGCATAGAAAATGCAATTGATCAAGTGTACCCAAACATTATGCATGGGTTTTGTTCTTACCATTTGTTGCAAAACCCGAAAAGGCGATTTGGAAAGGTAGCAAAACACATTACAAAGCCATTTAATGTTGCTTTGCTCGAGCCTACACAATTTTCGAATTTGAGTACCAAATGAAACAATTAGACAATGTCCATGGTGAAATCCGACCATATCTCGGTAAGAACACTTCTATCTTATTATTATAAGCATATATATGTGTGTCAAAAATTTTAATCTAATATGTCATTTCTTATATAGGAAGAAAAAGTGGGATTCTATAGGTGGTCAAGAGCACATTCGCCAATCAACCTAAGATTCTACAATGACTTCTAATATTGTTGAGTCACCAACGTCATATAAAGTCGTTGAAGAATTATCCAATCGTGACATTGCTAGAATGTTTGAGGAACATCTTGCAAGGATCGGTTGTACAAAAATCGTAATAAGGCACATTCCACCTTCACTAGATTGGCAACAAAAAATGAGAATATGTTAAGGGCAAACTCAAAAGATGCACTAAAATTGAAGGTAATGTTTTCTTTCCTTTGAGACATCTGTTTTGTAACTTTTTTTTTTTTTCCCTATTTAAATTGCAAACTTTTTTCCATTAAACAGGTATCAGGTTCAAGTGACGTTCTATATTAAGTTAGCGATGAGAACGCACAACATTCAGTCGACATGGATAAATGCTATTGCACATGTAACAGGTTCCAGATTGACGGGATACCATGCAAACATGCTTTGTCAGTTATTAGCAAATACGGAATGCCAACATATAAATATTGTTCTTCCTACCACACCAAAGAAGCTTATATTGCAAAGATATGATGGCAACATTGTACCACTTCGGTGAACGGACCAATTGGATAGTGCCAAAAAATGTAGAGGAAGTTGTTATTGTAGCACCCAATCCATCTCGAAAACCTGGAAGACCTAAAGAAAAGAGGTATAGGTCTGCAGGAGAACGGAGTTATGTGACAAAATGTAAGAGATGTGGACGACACGGCCACAATAAAAGGACATGCAATCATCCAATAGGAATGCTGAATCATTCAACAAAGAAGGGGTGATTCAATATACTACATATGCAATTGGCGCAATTATACTCAAACTTGGTTTATGACTTCTTTTACAATATTTTATATCAAATTTTCAGGTTTAATTTAATAAATTACACTTCTATGATGTTGATTCTTTTCAATTTCGCAATGGTCGGCTCTGCTAATTTCAGTATTCAAATGCCTTCTTTACATTTTAATTGAAAATTCTAAAAAGTGACGCAATCAATGGATAATCCTAAAGGTTCAAAAAGAGTGATTAACTCATAGATGTTAAAATCTGGTAATTACCGTCTGGGAGGCAAATCTGATTGTGAAATAAACCAGATGTTAAAATCTGGTAATTACCGTCTGGAAGGCATATCATGTAATATTTTCAATAATGGTACCTAGGTTCCTGTTGATATTTTCATAAACCAAATGAAACCATGATATGTTTATGGTAATCACAGCATTGTGAAATAATACTGATTCAAAACTATGAACAATGTAATATAAGCAAGTTAAAAAGACAGAATTAATCTGCTCTTTTTAAGAAATAACCCCATTACATTAAAAACCATACAGCTTATAGCCAAATCTGCAATTAAGAAAAAACAAACATGCTAAAAAAAGACATTTTATCATCGGCATAACATTGTTAATACCCAAAAAATGACAACACATCAGTATGTTAGACAAAAAATATGCTAATCTAATTGAAACGATCTAAATAAGCTATCTAACTATTTGCAAAACAACGAAAGCAAAAAAAACAGAAACCATAAAACCAACTAGGGTCTAAGTTAATCATATTCATCTCTATTCTAGCAAAACATGCACAACACTTGGTTATTTCTTTTAGTTTGCCTTTCTTGCTTTCCTTTCTCTCCTCGAAATGAAGTCAGGATCGGATTCGTAGCCCTCGTTAATCTTGTGCACACCATGCTTATATAGTTGCGATGCCAGGTACGTCCTCTCACTTGTAGCATCAAATGGATTTGGGATGCTTTGCATATTATCATTCATAAAGAACTCCGCATACTTTATCACAAACACGCCACAGTCGGTCCTTCAAACATTACAAACCAAATTTGATAAATAATATGGTTAACTACTTAGATGAAAAATATTGAAAGAAGTATAACACCTTCTATTAAACACTAACCCGTTATTCTGTTGAGGAATGTCATGAACAATGTTAACAACTAGAGGTTCAATACGTTGTATACCATCCACATTCATAGGTTGCCAGGCATCAATATTGGCCATCAAGTGAGGGATAACAAAAGCAAGCGGTTGAACGTCGCAATGACTTCCCTGCCTCTAATCGTATCCAAGCATGAGTTGTAAACATTAATACACCTATTTCGAATATCCATGTGCCCAAGAATCCAATGTGCACGAACACCCATCCTTATGGGCATCAAAACATGATCAACCTCCGCCCAAGGTGTGTTACAATGCATGTATTCCCCCAATGGATATTCTAATAGAGATACTTGTCTAGCAAGAGCACTAGAATTCTCAACTACAGCTGGATAAATTCCCCTAACCATGCTACCAAAAAATGAGTCAGTTGTAGTAACCTTCATTGTAATGTCCTTGTTGAATGTGGCCATCTTTCTAAGATAGTAAAAACATATATCTACATGCTGTAAAAAAAAATAAATGGCTTCACTTACGAATCTCATCCAGATTCTGTGAAATTACATGCTAAAAACATATATATAGCTTCCTGACAAAATATAGTTAAAAACTTACCGTGTCTCTAAGTGATTCGGCCGAATCGCGAAGCTCGTAAAACCATGTCTTATCACTGACTTCAAATGGTCCAAACACAAATGGAGGATTGATTTTGATCTTCCGTAGCAAAAATTTCCTCTTTCTGCACAATAGTTTCAAATGTTAAATATAAGCGTGCAACTAAAACATTATTTATAAAATCAATGATATAATATTACATATTGTCAGGTCTGTAACCATCATAGAACCAATCTTCAAATGAACGAACATCCTCGATGAAGGGCTGAACCAATCCCAATTTAAATGCACATGCTTCAAATTGGAAACTCGATGTAGACTCTTTTACGGGTTGCCTCCCATCAAGGTAAGGTGACTTGGTTAAAATACCAGGTTTTCTTTGCCTCTTCAATGGTATTTCCGTTGCAGTCTCATCAATAAGAAGATCTGTGCCCTCACTTTCAACCTTTTTGATAACATTGTAAGGAAACAAAAGACAATGTTATCAAAATTAATATTTATAATGGAAACATATTGGAGAATGAAAGAAAACAAAAATTGATATTATACCTCAATAGTGTCCGAGATTTTCGACTTCTCAGCACTCTTAAGAATCTCCTCTACCTTTTCCATCACATCATCTGTGTAGAACTTATCATCAAGAAGGTCAGAAAAATGCTGTTGTTCTTCAAGTCCAGAACTAATGCCGGTTTTGAGAGATTTATAAATAACCATTTGTCCTGGAGTAGCATCATTACACTTTCCATCAAGTTTTGCCTTCAACTCTTCAAGAAAGGCACTGATCTTTTCTTCAACAGATCTTTGTATGGCCCTGACTTCAAATTTCAAGTCAATTTGCTGAGAAATTATTTGATCTTGCCGCAACCGTATATCACTCATTATCTTGTGCAATTTTTCAGTAGACGAGTTCCATTCATCCTATTGACAAGACCATAACAATTAATATGGAACTTCAAGAATATAAACAAAAAATACACAACACTAAATCATATATAAATCTAACTAGAACAAATCTTACCTCTCTCTGATTAGAAGTGGAATTGTTGGCTTTCTTTGATTCATAAGATGCCCGAACTGGATCAGGGTTCAAAGTTTTCGACAATCTAACTGGAGGATCAACAAAATCATCATCATCAACATCTTCATTGTTCGGAGCAGCCCTATTGTTTTGAAATAGTCCAGCCAGGTATGGGGCACGTCTCTCCTCTTCATCCGGATCAATTACACGTATCTCCAGCTGCATATTTGCAAGGAAAAGTAACATGTTATGACATTCACAAGAATAAAATAAGTTAAACAAATCATAAATTATTTAACAAATACAATCCTTGATCATTAACAATGTATAAAAAGTATTAACTGAATTAACTTACATCAGCCAAATCAAAGTTTAGTTTCTCAAGTTGAGAGGCGGTGACACGTGTAGCAGAATTTGTCCGATTTAATATACGAGGCCGTTGTAGTCTATCCTTTTTGCATATCTTCCCATCTATCGATGGCAACGACTCATAAATCCGAGATTGAAACGCCAACGGAAATCCATATAGCCTATACGTGAAAATTTCCTTCTTCGTCGCGTCTCGTCAAATGTACGCCTCGTCATCGCAATTTTCGAGATAATCAAGGTGTTTTTGAACAAATCCTTCCCCCACGCATATGTCCCAATATCCTCAGACTCAATGAGGCTAAAGGTGGCATCATTTACTTGTTTCTTGTACGGAGTGGTGAAGAGAAACGAAGTTATAAGGTAAAGCATTCCAATTTTCACCACGTCTTCATCACCAAGTCTCGGGCATACTCATAAAACATCCTCAACATCTTTTCTCAGATATACATTTCGGATGATGAAATATCTTTGCCTCAATACCGGCCTCCCTGTTTTCATTTTTGATGATCGTCAACACCAATGCACTTCAAACCAAGAATAACACAAAACTCCTCAATCGAGAATCTCAACAGCTTTTCCCGATATTTTAAACCACATTTCATCCTTCTTTGGTCACGCCTAACCTCCATCAATAACATCTTATGTATCAACGGTGTTGAAGATGTAACTCCTTAAGATCAAGGAAGTTCCCAAAACAAGATATACCAAAGAACCCTTTTCGTGCCTCACCATCCCTCATTGCTCAAATTTAGAATTACATCCGGTGGCGCAGATACCATTATCCTCGATCCAAGCCTTTCATTTGGGTGTATAATATAATCCCATTCCTGAAATTATATGTTAAATAGATTAGATAATGTAAAAAACTGTTTCAGTTTATGAATACATTGCACATTTACAGGAAGCATGAGTACATTGCATATTTATGAAAACATTGCACAGTTTATGAATACATTGCACATTCTCAGTTTGTGACATCACCGCAACAAATGATTTTGGCATACATTGCATTAGTCGCTATGAAATCATAATGAATCTAAATTTGGATAAAAATCATAATGAGTCCTAATCTTTTATGAAAACATTGCACGCTTTATGAATACATTGCACATTCTCGGTTTGTAACATCACCGCAACAAATGATTTTCGCATACATCGCATTAGTCGCTATGAATACATTGCATCATTAAAGTAGCGCACGATTTCACCAAATAGAAATTAGACACAATCAATAACATGCCATTACTTGAATAACCAATCTTAATATATATGAGTAATCATAATCAACGCAGTTCAACAACCAGCAGGACAAACAAAAATGACATCATTCTTCAAACATATTGCAACAGATTACAATGTCAATTCAACATTTCATCAAAGATCATTGTAATGCCTGTTTTCAACCTTCAATGAACATATTATAACATCAACTGCAACATATGATTTGTCTCTGTTTCTGATTTTGAAACATACGTTGCAAACTCTATTTTCACCCAACCTTGACTCACGCATGTATTTTACTGATATACTACATACATTTAAACGAACAATATAAGGTTTAAATTAGATAAAAAACAGGAATATTATATATCTTACATATTAAATTTCCCAATTTCTACTCGCTATAGTTAAGATAAAATTACCTGCGCCTCATAGACCTGTGGATTTTTAATCTTGCCGGAACTACCACTCTGGCCAACATTGTCGAACATAGGTTTGTCTATTTTTTCATTTTTATGCATTCCTTTCAAAGAACCCGAACCCAATCGTCTGTGACCGGCTTCATCATGTGGATTTTTGTTTTTCTCAAAGATTGAACCTTTGGTCGGCGTGGGCGTGTCAAGGAAAATCACTTTCTGCTTGGAATGAAATGGAGGCTTCTTCACAATGTCAGGCGAATCCTTCTTTGTCGCCGATCGAGTCAGTCTGCGTGTAGGAGTATCCATGTTGGAATTCTTCTCCGGCGCCTACTATATCTTCAGGTTGGGGGTTAGGGTTTTACATGGGGATATGGTGATAGAACCCTATTGATTATAGAGATAGAATATGGCGTACAAATCAGTGATGTGGGTGTCTTGGAGATGTATATGGAAGATGACTATGGCATTATCAAACTCCCGGTTTTCTCTCTCCCTCAGTCTGCGATTTTAAAGGAGCAGTATATCGTGTTTCCTTATTTAAATGATATACTGTTAAAATATATATATATATATATATATATATATATATATTACCCAGTACTTTTAAAATAAAAACACAAAAAGGTAATTTTGAAAATAATTAGTATTCACATAGTACTAGATGTAATTTCCTCAAAAATTGTCCTAGCGTGAATTAGGCCCAAGCTCAAACCGACCCAAGCTTGGTCGGTTTGGTCGGGTTTCAACTCTTGGTTGAGTTGGTTTTGTTTCATTTTTTGTCAAATCGAATATGTTGGGTTGCCCCACCCCCACCCCCACTCCCACCCCACCCCACCCCCCCACCCCACCCCAATTTTGACCTTAATTAATTAAAGTAATTACTTTTATGTTACAAATTTATTAATATTCTAATTATAATGCAGTTCTACAAATAATTTAAATTTAAATTTAATTGATTTTTGTACAATATTAGTATGCTTTTGTTTTTAATGTTTTAAAATTTCAAGATTTAATAGATATATATTATTTTTATTTTAAAATAATTATGATAAATGCATTGTCTTGAAATAATATTTTATAATATTGCATATTATTATAGAAGTAAAAATAAATTTTACAATACTACTCATGATAATAATAATAATATAAAATAATATTATTATAATCAATGTCCATTTTAGTAATTTTATACACTCACAACAATAAATCATTTTTGTTACCAAACACTTAGATACCGATTTTGAAACATACAACAATTATGAAACAAGATTTTATCAAATACTTATCTCGATTCTTTTCACAACTGATTATATATACGGTACAGTAAAAATTGATTATCTTAAAAGCATAACAATACCAAACCAAACATTAATAAAAATAATATTTATTGGAAGAGGCAATTTAATGAAAAAGTTACTATATACGTATTATAAAATGTGAGAGATCGTAATGATTATTATTTGAATTATGCAACACTTTCATTTGAAAATAAGAAAATCAAATTTAAAATAATAATAAATAGATTGAAATATTCAATTTAAAAGGTTTCAATTTGTGAGAATGGAGAAATAAACTTATTTAACCTCCGGTTGGAAAGTTGGCTAAACCAATTAATTAATAAACAAATTAGAAAGAGTAATTGATATAGAAAGCCTTGTCTCATTCTTGATATTTACAATTAGTGCATTTAAACATCTTTTTAAGTGTCAAACATACTAATTATTGACAAAACAAAAATATTATCCTAATAAAAAAATGGCAATTCATTTTTAGACCACAATTTTGGTAACAAGACCGTGGGTCATTTTATGAATTTTTTTTTTCTTTTCTTTCACCACATTTTATCTAAAGAATTAAATTTAGTACATATGAATACATCATACAAGTCGGCTCAATTTTCTTACGTAAAATTTTGATATAATATCAACAACTAGATTCGAATGCATACTTAAAATTTGAAAGGTAGAATTAAAAAAAGAAGATTAATGATGAATATCTTTAGTAATAGTTGGTTGTTTGACTTGTCAATCCCTCTTTGAACTATATGCTGACCTTAATTTTGAAATTAAGGGCCAAGTTGGTTTGGCCAAGCAATTAGCCTATGATTGTGCTTTTTAATCTATTACGCCAATCTACGTGTTGTTGAATTTCAAATACGTTTGCAGTTGTGATAATTGTAAATATTGAGTTGAAAACAATTATAAAAAAGGATATGAAGTTACATTAGTAGATATTTAAAGACCAAAAAAAAAAAAAAAAAAAAAATAACAAACCTTTAGCAATAAAAAGGAAATATTACTATTTACAAAATGTTAGCCGCAGGTCACATGTGGTCAAGTGGATTAGTGTTAATAATAACGGTGGTCCTTGACACAGGGATACGGTTTGGGAATTGGGAAAGAGCTGTATGGGCTGAGTAGATCATACTTCATAGGTTAATCCCATTATTTTTTGAACAATTTTTTATTCGACTATCAATATTTTAATTATTAAAATAAATGTTAAATAGTAGATTCAAATATTTATTTACACTGCACCTTACCCAAAATATCACCTTTAAATAGTAAAAGAAAAATTGCACTGTTGGACACAACCTATTGATACAATAGCAAGTTGGTGTTCAACCTGCGAAACTCAGCAATTTGGTTCTCAGCCTTAAAATTGGTGCACTATTAGTCCCATTGAACATCTTCCGTTATTTTCTATAAATCATCGCGTCATCCACACATGATCATTTATCGTGGGAAATTTGGCGCAAATGGTCTCTAAATTTTTCTTTAGTGCAAAATGATCTTTAACATTTATTTTGGCATAGAAAAACCAAAAATATGTATTTTCGTGTGCAATTGGTATTCATTTGATGAAAAAGACAAATATGCCATTAGTTTTAATTAGAAAAAATTATAATTGAATTCCTAATCTTTACAAAATGTGCAAATATGTCTAGTACATTTATTAAATAATATTTAATTTAACATATTAAATATATCACTACTGTCGTGTCAATTAAATTTTTCATAAGAGAAAAATATAAAATTATTGCGCTTTAAATATATGTAATTCCTATGTGATTTGAAAAATTTTAATAAAAATTAAGTTAAATAAATAACAAAATGGTATATATAATTTTATGACATTAAACCAATCTTATTATATTTTTTTAACATAAAAATACTAATAAAAATTAATTTACACATTATGTATTTTTAAACGATAATTTAAAATATGAAAAATATAATTGGAGCTCTATTATTTGTAGTGAATAAATGAATAATTCAATTTAATAAAAATATTTGAGCATCGAGTTTGTGACAAAATTATTTTTCTTTGGCAATGTTAAAATTATTTTTTAATTGTCTATTAATTGTAAATAATAAGTGGATAGTAAGTTGTGTATTCTACAAAATATGTGAATAAAAAGTATGTTTAACCAACTTAAATTATAATTTAAACTTAGGTAAACATACTCTAAATATCGATAGCTCTGACATCTAAAGAATTTTATATTAGATCAAATCAGATTTGAAAATTTAGATTGTTTCAACACGAATTGATCTCAATGTAAGCATAAAATCACTTTCATATATATAGTACAAGTTCAATTTTCAGACAACCAAATATAAATTGATCTTATGAAGCAATCCAATTCCAAATTACCAAGTAACAACTTAAATTAAAATCCCTTGTGCCCGCCACCCATTGAAACGACAATTTTGGTTAATTTCGTATCATACTAGAAATTTGAAGTTGTTGAGTCGTCATAGGTGCATATGGTGGTAATCGTGGTATCGTTTGTTGTTCACCGGTTTTAAAACTTAGGAGACAACTTTACTCTTTTTCTTAGGTTGAAAACAAAGTTGCTACCATGTCGATAGGCTGAGGACCGATCGTACAATTTTCCAAATGGTAAAATTAAACTGTTTAACCTCCTTTCCATTTTCACCTAGCGCCAGCACGTCGGTTAATCTCTCCTCCCCCATCACCCTTTGGCTTCTCTCTCTGCTCAAATATATATACACAAATATATATACAGCACATCAACGAAAACCCCTTCTCCTCCCTCAACCCTTTTCTTCATATTTTCGATCTCTCCCAATCAAAATTAACCATCAGATTCGCAATCCATTTCCGACAATTACCGGATGCACTTACGTATGCATCGTTATATATATAGTTTCATTTATTTATGTAAGATTTGATTACCTGAAATGCGTATAATTTTTCGATCTATGAAATACGGATAATCGATGGTTGTTTGTGTTTAATCTGGGTATAGATAAATTGGATTTGTGAAAAATTTATATGTTTTCAATTAGAATCGGACGAGTCAAGATTGAAGGCGAATTTTGGAGATGAGGATTGAATTAATGAGGAACTGAATATAAGGGAGAAAATGCCAGGGATAGCGGAGAGAAATTATAATTACAGGGATAACAATAATACCAATTATCAGAATCCATCGGTGGGGAATGGGACGATGTCGTTTCACGCCTCCAATGGATCGTTCATTTCAACTGGCAACGGGAATGGGTTCTGGTCGAAGCATCGTGCCGATATCAGCTACAATCAGCTCCAGAAGGTACATATATGTATTTACGATTCAGTTCAATTTATTTATTTATTTTTGCTTAATAATACACAATAGAGTTATCTTCTCCTGGGCAGTCTTTTGATTGGATATTTTGAATTCGAGTAGGATCTTATAGTTTGGATGATTGAGTAATTGAGTTTTTTTTATATGTAAGTTCACTGGGAGTGACTTTTCTTACAATGGTTTAGATCCACAATAGGCTTTAATTGCCTTTTTATTCAATATATGTAGAATCAGTAATGGGTTGCTGCGGTTTGTTTCTGCTTTTTTGTTTTTTGAATTCTTAAATGAATAAGTTATTGAATTAATGCTTATTTGCTAAAAACTGGCTGTCCTATTAATTTGGTGGATAAGAATTTGGAATTCAAATATAATTTGAGGGTTATATGCAGACTACAAAATGTTGCAATCATTGTTGAGAAATTTGTTCGCTTATGAATCTGATAGACAAGCACTTGGTATCTCACCTAATGTCCACTTGGACGGTAAAGTGTGCACATAGTTAACACAATTAAAATATGTTTTCTTTTCTTTGACTATGGGTTTAGCACAATGCTTCCCTTTGCAATTATAATCTTTTGACCGTATGCTATCAGTATATAGCATTGAATGGAGTGTGATATTTGTTCAGATTGTGGAACTGGCAATCTATTTAAGACCAGTAACCGAATTGAGTAATGATTAGTTTATTATTGGGTGTGCTCTAAATTGGACTGTTTTGGTTCTATTGTAGTTTTGGAGTGAGCTGACACCACTAGCTCGACAGGAGCTCCTAAGGATCGACAAGCAGACACTCTTTGAGCAAGCTCGTAAGAACATGTACTGCTCTAGATGTAATGGGTTGCTGCTCGAAGGTTTCTTGCAGATTGTCATGTATGGAAAGTCTCTACTGCAGCAGGAGGAAGCAGGTGACTATTACAGTGTAAGAGCGACAAAAAATCAAAATGATGGTGACTTGGGTATGACAAATGGGAACCAAGATGCTGTTCAAGATCCATCTGTCTATCCATGGGGAGGTCTAACTACTACCAGGGATGGGACACTCACACTTTTGGATTGTTATCTTTATTCAAAGTCTTTGAAGGGACTCCAAAATGTAAACCTTATTTTTGTATATTGATTGTTTATTCCACTTTTCCCCCCCACTTGGGCCACTTACAGTAGCTAGCTTGGTTTTGATTTAAATCAGGTGTTTGATAGTGCACGTGCAAGGGAGAGGGAACGTGAGTTGCTTTATCCTGATGCATGTGGAGGAGGTGGTCGAGGATGGTTAAGCCAAGGAATGGCGGGCTATAGCAGAGGGCATGGAACAAGAGAAACATGTGCTCTTCATACAGCCAGATTATCTGTTGACACATTGGTGGATTTCTGGTCGGCACTTGGCGAAGAGACTCATCAATCTCTTCTAAGAATGAAGGAAGAGGATTTCATGGAAAGGCTCATGTACAGGTGTGCCCTATCCCTCAAGAATGTTCAATGCCGGTGGTTGGGAGAAGTCAAACATTTAACTGTGTAAAAAATAGCCAAAGGGCAAAATCCTGATAGCTAGATGGATGGCCAATTTTATGACTATAAAAAATAATGATTCTTTCTAATTTGTTTAGGAAAATTTTGGTATGGGTTGAGTTATGCCGTTTCATTAATGGGATTTCTTGCATGAAATGATTAGCAACATATGTTAGCAGTTATGATGGTTACATCTACAGAATTGTTTAGTTTTTGTGAATTAGCTACAAGGAACAAAATCTGTTGATTTCTAGAGCTATTGTTAACATGTACAATGTGCAAAGATCAAAATTTCCATTTAAGAAGTTAAGAGAACCCCAACATCTAGAATTGGTATCAAGTGTTCTAATAACAAATAGAGTTCCTATATTTCCCAGGGTTCTCATGATCACAAACCTACCCTTTTATTTGAAATACTCTTTTGTAATGGGTTGTGTGCTGATTTGAATATTCAATTGCCTGTTGCAGGTTCGATAGCAAGAGGTTTTGTAGAGATTGCAGAAGAAATGTTATACGTGAGTTCAAGGAGCTCAAGGAGCTAAAGCGCGTGCGAAGGGAACCACGTTGCACAAGTTGGTTTTGTGTAGCAGATACAACCTTCCAATATGAGGTGTGTATTGATGGGTTTCAGTGCTAAGACACACACACACACACACACACACATCTAATCAAGCACGGATGCTTTCTGAATTAAGTAGAATTTTTTTTTTTTCCATTTTCAACTTTAGACATTTAGATCTTAAATTATACAAACCACCTTTAGGATCCATTAATTCACATGTAATGGCATTGCATCTTGTGATTTACTCCTAAAATTGCTAAAAGTATGACACATTTTATTATATCAAGCGCAGGTCTCTCATGACACAGTTCAAGCAGATTGGCACCAAACATTTTTAGACACGTTTGGGACTTATCATCACTTTGAATGGGCACTAGGATCTGGGGAAGGAAAATCTGATATCTTGGAATTTGAAAATGTTGGCTTAAGCGGAAGAGTTCAAGTGAGCGGTCTAGATCTTAGTGGTTTGAATGCGTGCTACATCACTCTACGGGCTTGGAAAATAGACGGGCGCTGCACTGAACTTTCCGTGAAAGCTCATGCTTTGAGGGGGCAACAATGTGTACATTGCAGGCTTGTGGTTGGTGATGGTTATGTTACCATCACCAAAGGTGAAAGCATCAGAACGTTCTTTGAACATGCCGAGGAGGCTGAGGAAGAAGAGGTAGTAAAATAATTTAGGGGCTTAACCAATACTTTTGGTAGTCAAGAATTTTCCTGCATCCTTTGCAAGACAGACCTAGTTCTGCATCCCTCAATTCACCTTTTCCTTTCACTATCTTTCTTGGTGTTATATATATTTCAATGTTATTTTCAGGATGATGATTCTGTGGACAAGGATGGAAACGAGCTTGATGGTGAATGCTCCCGTCCCCAGAAACACGCTAAGAGTCCTGAACTTGCTCGAGAATTTCTTCTAGATGCAGCTACTATAATTTTCAAGGAACAGGCACGTTTGTCCTCTCTTTTGCTTCTCATTTGTTATCTTTGAATTCACATGGAATATAGCTGATAGATGTCCTACCTTATGAACTTATTTAGGTTCTTGTTTTTGTACCTTTTTTGATGGAATATTGGTGGAATGATACCCAAGGAGTTAGGATTCCATGTTTGTCCAACTTAAAAGTCAATTTGAATGACAGTTGCTCCGGATGCTTTGTAATGATTTTTGATGGTTGAGCTGTTAAATGCTGGACAGAGCCATAATTGTTTCTTGATGTGTGTACCTTGTCCAACTAAGTCTTAAAAAATATGGCTACTTCATTTTTATCGTCAACAGAAATGTTCATATTGGATCTTCTACTGCTACAAAGTTATTTCAGAGAGGCATTAATGAAATAACATTTTGGGTTAACGCGCATGCGTCTTCAAATTTTTGAAGATTGATGTAGCTTTCTCATTATTCAAATGCATCTCGTGCATTCTAGAGTAAAAATAGAGTAAGTGACTCCAAAGTACCCATTTTGAGTTAAATGCTTACCCCGTTTGGGATTGATTTTAGAGCCCAAACAATCAGAAGTTGTTTTAGGTGTTTGTCAAACTTAAGAAAAAAAATGATTATAGAAGAATATGTAGCATCTGGCAGTAGATTTTGAGAAGCACGTTTTTAGCTTCTCCAATTTTAACTGTAATTAACTAAATTAATTCATTTTCTACTATATGGACTATGCATTTATTTTGTACTTTTATAAATTTTGAGATTTAATATATATTAATTTTCTTAGTTTTTAAAATATTTGATACTATTAAATAATGTTATAAAAGTAATAATAATTTTTTTTACCAATAATAATAACACAAAATGACATCATTTTAATCAATATTCTTTTTGGTAAATATATAGAGATAGAACAATAAATTATTTTTGTTTAGCAAACGCTAAAATGCTGATTTTGAAACATATAACAATTCTGAAATAAAAGTTTATCAAACACTTAACTCATTCTTCCGGCAGCTAATTATTTCTTCAGCACAGCAAAACCTGGTTTTCTTAAAACTACAACAATACCAACCAAATCTTAATGTACTATCCTGGTTATAGTTTTCATTAGCATGTACATTTGTGTATTTAAATGTTTTCTAACTAGTCAGGAGATGCTTTTCAGGTAGAAAAGGCTTTTAGGGAAGGAACCGCCCGGCAAAATGCACACAGCACTTTTGTATGTCTTGCTATAAAATTGCTGGAAGAACGTGTACACGTTGCATGCAAGGAAATTATTACTTTAGAAAAGCAGGTAATGAACCTTCAATATTGTAGATCACCAATCTCATCTTCATTTTTAATGTTTATCTCTGATTTTCCTTTGAATTGTAATTCAACAGATGAAACTTCTTGAAGAAGAAGAAAAGGAAAAGCGTGAGGAAGAAGAACGCAAGGAACGCAGGAGAACAAAAGAAAGGGAAAAAAAGCTTCGAAGAAAGGAAAGATTAAGAGAAAAGGAGAACAGGGAGAAAAAAATTGCTGAATCAAACCAAGATTCTGTGGTCTCAGATGTTACGAAGGAGGAATCACCACTGAATCTTGACAACAATGAAAATGTCATCAGCAAGAGAAACTCTCTTGGTGAAACAGTTGAAGCTGTCCCATCCAGTCCTTTGTCCCCCGATATTCAAGATGACCAACTTTTGGACGAGTATATTTATTCAGATATGCAAAACTACTCTGAAGACAGTCCTGAAGGGGAATATGTCAATATAAAAGATTGGAACAGTTCAGTCCCATATGATCATATCAAATATTCTCGTAGGAAGCCAAAGTTTTGGAAAGATTTCCAACACGATTTAAACTTGAAATGGTCTGATAGGAGAAAGGCTGCTGCTGTTTCAGAGAGTGGAGGTATGATTAGCAAATATGAATCAAGATTTCAGGGTGATAATTTTAAATCTTCAAGGAGTATATATGGCTCAAGTAAGCAATTGAGAAATAATGCTGCAAAGTCCAACACTAGAAGTAGTGGCTCCAAATTCAGTGAGAAGTTCCAGTGTAGTTACAATAGGATAGGTGACAGATACGATTCCCATGCTTGCAGCTGTAACTATCACTATGATTACAGAGCAAGGTCGGAGAGAGCAGGCCGTGAGCCTAAGTATGTGAACAAGACGGATTCAACATCAGATATATCAAAGCCATACTGTCACGGGAACAAGTATAATCAGATTGAGTGCACACGTGAGATCAACGAACGACCTAAAAGCAAAATTATTGCTGGAAACATTGCATCTAATACCAGGAAAGTTTGGGAACCAATGGATTCGCACAAGAAATACATCCGAAGCAACTCAGATTCTGATGTTACTTTGAGATCTACTCTGAAGGCTGAAGCTAGTGAATCTGATCAGCTTCCTTTATCATCGGGTGCCACTAGTTCTGACGAGTTGATAGATATTTCAGTTCAAGTCAATCATGAGGATAAGCATGTACAAAAATTAACAAAGCCGGGTATTGAAACTACTAGAAATGAACAAAATGGATTACATGAAATGGCAAAGTCCACGCAATACTCAGAGGAGGTAGCAGATGAAAACGGCGAATTATGTCCTACGACAAGCTCTTCTAACTCAGATAACTGCTCCTCCTGCCTCAGTGAGGGAGACAGCAATTCATCTTCAAACCCCCAAAATTTGGAATCATCATCCAACTCGGATTCAGAAGATACCAGCCAAAACTCAGAGGGAAGAGAAACTTCGCATTGCCTTGAAAATCGCTTCACTGAGTGTGATGGAGTTGTGGTAGAGAGAATGCAGAGCACAGATGGGGGGGAAGATGATAGGAGCCAGACACAATGTGCAGGAACCAACTCTTCGGAAAATTTGCCCACAAAAGCAGCTCCAGATTGTGATATTGGGAGAGCAAATATCAGTGTAGGTGACCAACGGCAAAGTTTGCTTCCACCATTTCACAACCAAAGCATGCACTTTCCGATGTTCCAAGCTGCTACAATGGGTTACTACCAACAGAGTCCAGTGTCTTGGTCTGCAGTTTCTGCGAATGGATTGATGCCCTTCCCCCACCCCAGCCACTATTTATTTGCTAGCCCTTTCGGGTATGGTCTGAATGGAAACACACAGTACATGCAGTATGGGTCCTTACAGCATCTGCGCCCTCCAGTGCTTAACCCTGCTCATCTGCCCGTTTTTCAGCCAGCTGCCCCAGTTGGTGGCATTTGTTCAAATGAGCGTCCCAAGATTTCCAATCTAGGTGGACTCAAAGCACACAACAAATCTGATTTGCAGAAGGCTACTCCAACTGTGCAGGATCGGATAGAAACACCAACAGCTGTGGAAACTGAGCAACATGGGAAGTCTGACAAACCTGACATAGAGAATACAGGTTTCTCTCTTTTCCATTTTGGCGGCCCTGTAGCTCTTTCAACTGGATTTAAATCAGATCCTGTCTGTTTAAAAGAAGGGATTACGGGGGATATTTCTTCAAATTTATCAGCAGACAACCCTGAGAGCGATCATTCCTGCAACAAGAAAGATTCCATTGAAGAATACAACTTGTTTGCGGCAAGTAATGGGATAAAATTTTCGTTCTTCTGATATAGTTTGAGGTATGATGTGGCTGTTTCTGATTTTCTTCTTGCCGAGTGATAGAAGCTTTGAGTACTTTTGCGCCCAATAATCCTTCCGTGAGAAAAAAAAAAATTACGTGCTTTTATAGTCTACTTGATTGCTTTTTTTTTTTTTCGTTTTTTTTGGTGGCCTTACTTGTTTGAGAAATTTCACGACATATGATTAATGAGATGAGCTTCTTTGAATTCCTTGTTTGCATGATGTTACTTTATGAATTCTGCACATAACCCATTCATTGTCGGGGTGCCTGCGTGACCTAAACATGATATCAATATCTATATTGTTGAATTCTTTGATCATGGTATTGATTATAGTGAATGTTAAAAAGGGACATCGTCTGTTACGATGTGGCAGATGCATCTCTTTTTATAATTTGTGGTCTGTTACCCAACTTTGGTCTGTTACGATGTGGCAGATGCATCTCTTTTTATAATTTGTGGTCAGTTACCCAACTTTGATTTGCTAGCAAATGTGGTTACTTCGTTTAACATAATATATACTGACGTTAAAACCAACGGAAGGCTAACATGTATGTACTGTGTCCATGTCCCACAACAATTTAATTGATTTCTTCGGCATTCTTCAAAATTGCTTTCAAAAGAGTGTAAAAAAAAATTTTCAATTCAATTGAAGATGAACTTTGAGAATGTTTGGAAAGAAGTGATTCTTATAGGTCATAGTTTCATCTTTAAGCCATTGAAGCATTGGAAGAAGTTGGATCTCGAATTTGAAGCTCTGCATGTCAAAAGTGCTGTATGAACGAGCAATCTACTTTTAACGTCTACTAAGAGTAAATGTTACTTTTAAAATTGGCTTGTAAACGGATGGTGCTTAATTTGTTATAAATCCACAAACCAAACATTAGCTTAGCAGTGTGGGATGTAATTAAGGTGATTGAATTTCTGCACACTCATCAAAACCAACACCCATAGTTTCTCTCCTAGCCAACTGTAGACACGGGAAGAAGTTGGGTCTCGAATTCTAGCTTCACAGAACTAGAAAGGAATGTGTCCAAAGGGGCCATGGCTCAAAACATCAAAAGTGCAGTCCAAACTCCAAACAGACCGCCTGTCTAAAACAATTTAAAATTAGCTTGTGAGAGAATAATATTCAATTGATTATAAATCCACAAACAAAGTATGTGTTTAACAACGTGGAATACGATTAAGATTATTTATATCTAACATTTGTATTTCTAATTTAATTATTTTACGGAGTTTTGTATTGAAAATAGCTCTCTACATATCACTTTATCTGTAAGATGAAATTTTTTAAAAAAATGACGGCAGATTTCATCACAAGACAGTAATTTGAAATCCAATTTATGGCCATCAAGAGTCCATCTTCAAAAGAATAATATAGTCCCAACAAATAAAATGTTGAACAATTTTTTTTTTTTAAAATTCATGCATCGAATCTACTAAAAGAGAATAATGAAAGCACCAAATGTCGATGACAAATTTCGTCCTATTCTTTACAAAGACGCATGCTCCATGTTGGAGTTGCCAAGAAAGAAAATAAAGTTCTTATTTTTGTTATTAAGAGTAATTTAATAAAAAACATTATAAGATTACAAAAGACAAAATTTAAAATTTAGATAAAATCCAAAAATTCCCTTCATCTTCCTATGTAATTGTTTGTATCTTCTTCTTCTTGTTATACTCGATATGATGGTGTTTTTTATTTTATTTTTTCGCTCCATTCACCATTTCACCTCCTCTTTATTTATTATTTTTTTTGTTTTTGTTTTTTGACTTTTTATTTTGGTCAAATAAACAACGCGTGCGTGGAATTTTCTGTGTCAGGTATAAATCCAACGAAGTTTCTTCATAATTTATTTATTTAAGCCCCACTCTTTAAGAATCTCACAATTAAAATTTGTGAAACACAGAATTATTACAAATAAAAAATAAAAAAGAAAGAGAAACTAGAGGAGTCCAAGTCCAATTTCATAGATTTCAACAATTCAATTTTGGATCTTTGGAAAATTTCAGCTGTCTTCTTCTTCTTCAACGGCCCTCTTTCTCAGAGAAACACAGAGAGAGAGAGAGTGAGAGAGGGAAAATAAGAGAAAAATCATAAAGAGGAACAAGAATTAGAATAAATATATGGAAAGCATACCGGGTTGGCAAGTAATTTTTCTAGGTGGAATAGCAACATGGATTGTGTTTTCTTCAATTCTCAATGTGACCCAGAAACTCAGATCTCTTACACAACCATGGGTCTCTCACTATGTAATGTCTGGCACTTCAATTGTTCTCAAGATCCAGGTTTGAATATGTGGGCTTTGTTTATCTGAAGAATATGTATTGAAAGATGGATTTTTATGGGGTTTTTGGAATAATTTTGATTTTATTTTTTGGGTCCTGCAGAAATATGAGCATAGATATTTGGATGCGTTCTTTTCTGGGTTGTCTTGTGTAGTTTCCGTGCCTTTCTACACTGCCTTTCTTCCTTTGCTCTTCTGGGTTTGTTCTCTATCACCCCTTCTCAGATTTACATTTGTGTTTGCCTATGTGTTTCTCATATTGACTGCGATAGATCTATTAAAATTATTTATTGAGGGAATTAATCATTAATGTTGTTTTTCTTGGGTTTATATTGTAGAGTGGGCATTGCAAATTGGCTAGGCAGATGACTCTTTTAATGGCCTTTTGTGATTATATGGGAAATTGTATAAAGGTACTCTCTTTCTCCCTATTTTAATAATCACATGTATAATTATCCACTTCCATGCATAATTCCACGCCTATTGATTTCAATCCTATTCTGCAATTTTGTTTTGACCATGTTTTATAGGATGTGGTATCAGCACCCAGACCAAGTTCACCACCTGTTAGGAGAATAACAGCCACGAAAGATGAGGAAGATAATGCAATGGAATACGGATTACCTTCTTCGCATACTCTTAATACTGTCTGCTTATCAGGGTATGGAGATTCTCTCGTGTTTGTTTCTTGTAGCTTTTTATGCTTTTGCTTGAACTTGGATGGAACTAGCTAAACAATCGTAAGGCATTCGAGATGCACTTACACAGTGGCTTTACGTCGTGCCTCCTTGAGGGTGTACATGAAATACTTTCACAAAAACCACTGACTTATTCTCAATACATTGCGTGGGTGTATAAGAACTACTTATACAATGGCCATAGATGCAGAGTTATGGTACAATTACATTTTTCGTGTGATTAATGCTGTTGTCCATGCAAAAAATGCACGCATTTCTGTGCCAATATATGGTTCTAAATGTTAAAATGCTATTACAATATTTTAGTTTTAGCAAATTTGCTATTTAGAAATCAGTACCCATATCTACTAGGATATGATTTATCTCATGTGTCAGCTTTTCAATGATTTATGTAAACTTAAATCTTGAGTTTCTTTTTGGGCAACCAGGTACTTGTTACATTACATCCTGTCCTACACTGGAAATGATGATATCAGCACAGAATTAATGGGGGTTTCCTTAGTTTGTTTGGTTGTTGGTCTTATTGGCGTGGGCAAGTTCACTTTATTCCTTATATTTTTCACTTCAATTTATTTCTCTTTATAATTCACTATTTTGCCCGTTCTGATAATTTGTTATCTTGCAGGAAGAATTTACCTGGGGATGCATAGCTTGTTGACATTATTGGTGGTCTAGCTCTTGGATTGGGGATCCTGACATTGTGGCTTTCTGTTGACAAATACATAGATGATTTCGTAGTTTCAGGACAAAAGGGTAAGGATGCATGGCCTGTGCAGCATTTCATCTTTGACTCGCAATGTTGCTGTCTTTATTTTAACTAATGTCATGTCATTGGTGCTTGTGCATACTCTAGAAAAGTGGCAGAGTGGTTTCCTTAATTGATAAAACCATAATATTCTTTGAATTTAATCGTAAGTGTAACTTATTAATGTCTGATATTGGCAAACTAATGATTTGTGATAAATTAAACAAAGTCTTACCAAGTAAATGTGTAACTACCTATTGGCAGAGCTTGACGTGCTAAAAAGTAAATGCGTAGTTACCTATTAGGTAATAGGTAACTTTTAATTTCTCTTAAATTTCTCTTACATGACCAATGTTTCCTTATTCTGCTGAAAATAATTGGCCATTACCTTGTTATAACCGGTAGTTATAAAGACTTATTTTTGTTATCTCATATAATTTGAAGCCCCTCTTCTGCCATCCTGACTGTCTAACGACATCACACTTACATATGCATTTCTCAGTTGAACATGCATAAGTTATATACTATATTATCTCTCAGTTTAACTATCATAGGTATCTGGTTAACCTTCCAATGAATGTGTGTACTTATCTTTTTCCAAATTAGTTTAAAATTTTTACATAGGCAGCAATGGGAAGCAACCATGTCCATGAATGTATATTATTTTTGTTGCTGATTTATCTTAGAATTCTATTTCTACTCTTCCTATAATGTTGATATGTTATCTCTTAAGTGATTTTGCTTTCTATTTGCAATGGGAAGCAACCATGTCCATGAATGTATATTATTTTTGTTCCTGATTTATCTTAGAATTCTATTTCTAATCTTCCTATAATATTGATATGTTATCTTAAGTGATTTTGCTTTCTATTTTACTAAACATAGCTAGTCTTACAGCCTGTAAAATCTTCCTTCAATATCATACAGTATGCCTATTGAATTATATTCTTACACATGTTCTGAGTATTCTGATCCGCTTGGTTCCAGCACATCACAGAATACTGATGAACTTCCAAGCCGTCTGAAAAATGTCCTTTTCATATAGTCCAAAGCAAAAAGTGTCAGTTGCATTGGTCAATATCAGTTGAAGTTTGTGATGTTAGCCTAATGAATTGAATCTACTCTAGTTTCAGCATAAAAAAATGCATTTAGGAGTATTAAAGTAGTACTTAAATACCAAAGATTTGAAACTTTTGGTTTTTGAACTTTATGGAAATAGTAAAAGTAAGTTAAAAAGAAAATTATGATACAATTCAAGGTTTTATTGAAGAACATGGTGACATGGTATAATCATGTCCAGAGTGGTAGTTTTATTAGTTGGGTGTGTCCTTTGGTACTTGGTGTGCTTTGCCTTTATTGATTATAATCATTAAGCATTTGAGGTGTCTTTGATGCCTCCATATCCTTCTGTTGCAGTTGCGTCGTTCTGGGCTACACTTAGCTTCTTGTTACTTTTCGCTTACCCTACACCAGAGCTTCCAACTCCAAGTTTCGAGTATCACACAGCCTTCAATGGTGTTGCCTTGGGCATTGTAAGCATATTTTTGCAGTTTTTTTATTTTGAATGTGTTTTCAATTTTCAAGTTAGTCGTTTGTGTTAGCAGCAATAATGTTGCCACTACAGAGAGAATTAATTTGTACTTGAATGTATTGCACTTTCTGATCATTATTCTCTCATTATAGCTTTAAGATATGCGAGTTTCATGACTTGAAGTAACTTTTTCCAGGTAATTGGGATACAGCAAACATACCACCAGTTTCACCACGAAAATGTTGCACGCTTATTGACCCCTCAACTTAGGCTTCATGCTTTTGTGGGTAGAATGCTTGTGGGAATCCCAACAATACTTCTTGTGAAGTTCTGTAGCAAGGCGCTCGCCAAATGGATTCTTCCCATTCTCGCTTACACTTTGGGAATCCCAGTAAGATCAACTAGCTATATACCAGCATTAAATGGTGCTGGTAAAAAGTCGGATATAAAGCAATCCGGCTATGTCCAAAAACTGTTCTTTTTCTCGAGGCAGACCTCGTTTGATGTTGACACAGGCATAAGGCTCCTTCAGTATGCTGGTCTTGCCTGGGCTACAGTAGATCTCGTTCCTTCTCTATTCTCTCACCTGGGCATGTGATGCTTGGCCAGTGTTTTCTATTTTTTTGGTAATAGAATATCTTTTATGTTTGACAAATATTTTTTTTTTTTCTCTCTTTTCTGTTTTGCCGTGTTCAGCTTTGGGGATTGCCATGTTGGGCAGTATTAAATAGAAGATTACCTATTTTTGTAGCTCGACTGTTTATAATCATTTCCTAATTTTGATGTGTAATAAGTGTTTATAAATGAAGATAGTAGACTTTGGGCAGATGAGCAAATTTTTACTATTGTTTCGAGTCCCTTGGATTTGAGCAGCAAGGTTCGAGGAAAGAATTTACATTTGATCATAACATTGAGCTGAATTCATGAAGTTTTTTGACAAGCATGCATCCTAAGTTTTCTCCAAGTTCCATGTTGAACCAAGAAAACTCAGGCATATCATAGACGTACATTGAAATGATATTACATCGGGGATAGATAGGTAAGTCTTCTTTTTTATCTAATCTTATAGGAAATTACAGTAGTTAGGAAGAAAAAAAGGAAGCAGTTCTTTTACAGTTGGCTGCAGAAATTAATAGAAATTCTTTCAGCGGAAGCCACTATAGTTTCGCAATCATCTACGCTTTGTCACATGCCTCCTTAATCCTGGAATGTGGACATTAGAGATGTAATCTTTCCAATCTATGTTCTCAACATCAAACCCGAACTGATGTCTTTCCTCCTTGGACATGTATCCCATCAGTCTTTTTGTGTTGCTATTGTCAAACCTGGCAGTATTTGTTATACATTATAGATATATTTCGTATGCTGGATTGGACGATACTCAACAGGATTTAGAAAGAAAAATAAGGTACACAAAAGTCTAAAATCTTAATCATACCTTCCACCGTAGAAAGTGTATGGTTCATAAATATTAGCCAAGTATTTTGCTTGTTCAACCGATTTCCTGCAGATACTTTCGAGCTTCTGGGACAACTTCCCATCAAGGTTAGCCAAAGCTCCTAGCCCACTTCGTTTAAGTGCCTCTCTCCAAAGGTGAGATGAAAAATCTTCCATAGAGCTAAAAAGCTTCATTGCTGGAACACGAATTGGCGACCCTGTTGAGTCGGTGAATGGCGAGGAGTTGAAGTGTTCGTGGAGCAATCTTGCCAGGTCCTTGAAAACTAATGGGTTCACGACAGAGGAAGCAATTTGATAGATATTGCTTTCAGATTTTCCAGCTGCCCCGTGCTTTGCCATGGCTGCCAATGTCGCATTGACCACCATATCAGCTGGAACCTAAAGCAAGCTATTTGTTAATAGATTATGTGCTATATTCTATATAAATAAATGCACTCTTCTTGGTATAATTTGTGGCCTTATATAAGAGGTTCGTTTCTTAATTTTAAAGGATTGTGATTTACTTTCTTTCAAGTATTTTTCTTCTTCAGAAAGTTATCGTGAGATCCAAGTGAGACCAGATGACGAGGAGACTAAAGATCACTGGTTTATGAAGTTGAGTAAAGCTACTTACTACATCAAGGACTCCGTTGGGATCTACCAGAAATCCGGTAAGTTGCCCTTTTCCATAGTATAGAATAATTGGATCCATCATCCTGGAGAGGAAAGACTCTTCTTAATATCAAAGTTCATCATCTTAATCCATGTTGTTCTTTAATACTATTCATTTAAACTTGTCATAAAATTACCTGTTCCCTTCCATCCATCCAGGGAATGGCTCTTTGTATGTGCTTTCAATAACACTTGGTCTAATTATAACTACTGGTATGTCGCCTCTCATATTATCAATCATCATTTCTCCCATAGCCTTTGTAAATACATAGGTATCTTGCCACCCGAATTTGTTTGCCCTGATAAAAATCACCAGTTTCAGAGAAGTGAAAATACAGTCACTTACATGGAAAATGGGATGTTGCAAAAAATTTGATTACAAGGAAAAAGAACAATAGATAGAAAATTTTCACAATGGCTAGGTTGTGCGCGTAGCTAGTACAACTTAGGGCTATCTTAGCAGCCAAAAACAAACTGAAGAATTCAAATTTGAATAATTTATTACCTCTCTAAACCGAGTTCTTTCATTTTCTGGACGAGTACATTATCTTCGACAGCCTGTTTTGATTCCAAAACTAACTTGAGTTCATCCTCAACTTGCAACATCGGGAGGGATCTTTGTTGGTTTCCTAAAAGAAGACTCTCCATTGCTATACTATCTCCTAAGCAGAAGGGCTTCTCCATCACTCGTCCCTGTCGTTGTCCATTGACATATGCTGCATGCAATAAAACAAAACTTCTCCAAAATGTTCTTCAATCAACAAGATTGTGATTTTCTCAGACAAGTCTCTGTGCACGAGTCAATTTCTTTTTATAGATTTTGAAAAAATTCAGGTTTCTACTCCAAATTATTTTAGTATTTGGCAAGAAATATACATAAACGCAAAACAAATATACATTTACTTGCCTGTGGATACTTGTAGGAAGAGTTTAAGTTTCTTGCACTGTTTTGCAAAGCTCATGAGACGGGTAGGTCCACCGGTGTTTATATCAAGGGCAACATCATACCTGAAACTCAATTAGATCTTCATTAAGAAATTTACTTATTTTCAAATTTTTGTTTAAGATTTAACTTATAATTGAAAATTTTCGTTAACCTTTCATCAAAAGTTGTATTAGCTGCTGAATTTATGATTATGTCAACCTCCTTTCCCATCATATCAGCTTTATCTCCATCAAATCCAAGATTAAATTCAGAGACATTTCCAAGAACGGGGACCAACTTGCTTAACATGAAAGCTTGATAAGATTTTCCATAGATTTCTTTCAGACACTTGAAAAGTTCTGCATTGATGATCTATGTATATATAACACAATAATAATTAATAATCAATAAAATAAGCTCAAAATATTTAAATTTAACCAAAGATAATATTCATACTTCATTTTTTAATCTCTCCATTGCAGCTTCATTGTTTTTTGCCTTAATCAAGACAAATATATTACGAACATCAGGTGCTGTCCGCAGTATCTTCTCAATAAGAACTGGAATTTATTCGTCAAGAAACAAAAAAACTAAACATAAATTAAGGGACAAGGATGTTTACCCGTGCTTAAAAGCTGTTTTCTTGGAATTATGTCTCAACATACTTCTAAGAAAAGCAATTTTTAAGCATGGCCCGAAGAAAAAACTGGAAAATGACTTACCTTTTCCTAAGAAACCAGTTGCACCAGTAATGAGAAGGGATTTTCCTCTAAGAAACTTAACAATGCCAATACCATTATCATGATCATCATGCCTGTCCACAAGAGTAGATGAACTGCCGCCATAGGATACCAGATCCTTTACAGCAAGGTCTGCAGCAGCCTGGCTATGCCCATTTGGGGATAAAACTGCATGGCCTGAATCCATTAAGCCCCTTCCATGATCTGTGCTAATCACCGTTGATTTTTCAATCAAAACAGAAGACATCCCACTAGATTTTAATGCATGATGACCACCACCACCACCACCTTGGTGGCAATACACCATTTTCTGCTTGTTCTTCAATAATTGCTTATTTTTATCAGACACTTTTACAACCCTTTTTGATGCTACAGAGATGGAATTCAGAGACAGAGCATCCATTATTGCAGACGACGGAAACGAAAAGATAAAGAAATGCAAAACAACCTAATGCTTTGAGGTGAAAAATTAGCTAGTTTTTTAAATTTTTGATACAAAGAAAGAAAAAGCAATTAAGAAATAAGTAGTTTGTATAAGATATGAGTTTGGTTTGATTTAAGAGGGAGGAAAAGAGTGAGAGGGTGAATAAAAAGATTGTTGGATTGAGGTTTTTAAGGTTGTAGGAGATGAGAATTAGGAGAATAACAAAAAGGCTCTCTTTTTGCCACCCTGCACTCACTTACTTGCCAACGGCTAAATTGGCGAAACCCTTATCATCTTTCTTTAATTTATATCAATATTTTTATTTTTATTTTCTTTTCTTTTTGAGCAAAGTCGAACTTGAATTAATTTGGAAAGTAGCAATGAAACGAAGAATAAGGTCTTTGCTACAAACTCACCGGCTATTCAGATTTATTTTTCATTTTATATATACATTAAATTATTAACAATTCAAAATTATACTACAAGAAAGGGTGGGTGTGAGAATCTTGGAATTTCAAATTGATGGAGTTAGCACGTGACAATATAAATGATGTAATACATTACTACCTTAATTTATGCTAAATCAAGAAGGGGCGTTCTTTAAACATTAAACAACTCAAGAAATTATGTTGGGACAATTGTTTATGTTGAAAGTTTTATGACAATAGAATGCTGTAACTAGTTGATAAATGAATCAATCTCCAAGATAGAGCTTCTTTTCTATTGAATATTTGTGTCATTTTGAAAGCTGGATTATAAATTAATTATTTAATAATTTAATCTTTATGTTTAACTATTTACAAAATGAAAAGGCATTTCTTAGATATGTTATGTCCTGTTGACAACAAGAAAAGTACACAAATAAACTACAAGATGAGTTTGGATGCTCGGAATCTAGTATTGATAATGTGAACATTTTTTTGGTGTTGAAATAAGTATTTGTTTGGTTAATACAAGATGGGCTTCTTCTTTTTTAGTCTTACTGTCCAAATAAGCCCCTAAACAACTACTTGTAATGTTGTCCAACACGCTATTAGTATTAAGAGATCAAGGCTCGTATGTATTCGTCTTTGTCTGTAAGTTTGAAGTTTGATCAATAGAGAATATTCAACTAATCAAATAGGAATCAATTTGTAAGTTAGCATTTCTACTTCTAAATTCTCGCTAAAGAAAACTTTCTTTAAACAAGTAGTAATAATTAATATTTGAATTAGAAAACGTTCTTTTAAACAAGTAATAATTTAGCAGAAACCTACGTCAAAACGAGAATGAGAAAAGTTGTTCAAAAGACTGAATTTCAAATGTGTAAACAAGACAATTATTAGAAATAAATATTTATATTAATAATCTATTGTCTACAGACTATAGGCATATGTTTAGATTAGAAGAACATCAAATAAGCGTTTGTAGTCCAACGGTTAGGATAATTGCCTTCCAAGCAATAGACCCGGGTTCGACTCCCGGCAAACGCATTTTTAAACATTTCCAAGTAGAAATGCTCATACAGTATGTTCTCCATCTTTCCTTCTTTTTTTTTTCCTTTAAACTGCCAAGTCTGTAACAACCCCAGTTAAAATTACCTAGTGCTACGCACCATTAGCAAAGTTTTGTGCCAAAAAAAAAAAAATTGGAAAAACAATCAAAATTTCAGGTTTCATGCAAGAGATAGAAAATACGTGCTAAAAAAGAAAAGAAAGGAATATACGATACAATTTTTCTTCTATTCTTTTTCAGTGATGACTAAACTGATGGTTCTTTGTTTTTCTTTTCTTTTCCAATAAAAACTACAGTCATAAATTTAATCATTTGACAAACATCTAGGACAATTGCACAAAAAACCAAATCCTTCGTACAAGAAGGCTTGTCGAGCCTTGTGATTCATACTTGCATCAATATAGCATATCCGCAACTCTTCCCCTGCAAAATCATGCGATGAGAACTTAAAATATCAATTCAAAATCCCACAAACTATTAACAAATTAAGTGCACCAAACACATTAATGCTGAAGCTAATACAACTTATTGATATATCCTAAAGTGATTTCAAGAAGAAACAAGACACCTTAAAACAACACGTCCTAAGTATTGCTTATACTAACATGACTGTGTTAGTCCACTGAAAGCCATTTACGGAACTAACTTGTGTTCAAATTTCTAATAATTATTGATTACAAGATAATTAACGAATAACCCTGTAGATAATATCAGCAAAACGCCTTTTCTGCTGTAAACTTAAAGAAGACTACAGCATTCAGCATTTTCTCTCTTGTAAACATCACAGCGGAAACTCTAGACATAGCAATGTTATAAGTGTGGACTGAAATAGACCTGTTTCAATGTCACGGAGAGCCTTTATTCTTGCATCCGCATTTTCCACCCACAAAATATGTGCATTTGGATCTGAAATGAAACAATTATATCACACATTAATATTTTTGCTGCCCCAAATGCAACAATTTAACATTGGCTACACCTTGCACTGTAGGCACTAAATTTTCTAACTGGAATTTTTCTGCACCATTCTAATGTGCAACATTGCTGGAACTTTGCAGTCACAGTACTCATTATTTGGTTATGATTGGCACATCGGTCACTGCTCTAATTTCCTTAACAAACAGGTCTCCAAACTCATTATATCCATAGAAAATGGGTCCCGTCTGACGTTATCCCTCCAAAACAGGCACTAAATCCGGTGAAAAGACGATTTTTCCCTCACACTTATATCACCTTGTTTTGCTTTGAGTTTCGAGAATTCACTTCTATCTAGATACCAAAATGGTGTCTATGTCTAGATAGTAGAATTCAATTGCATACCTTCCGATTATGTTAAAGCACATGGGACAATTATGAATTATCTTCTATTTGGAGAAAAGGCGGAGGAAAGACTTAGCCCTTCCCCTTCCCCTTCCCCTTCCCCCCTTTTTTCCCTCCCGGTTTGGAATTGATTTTAGAGCTCAACTTCTGATTATCAAACAATGCACATTTTAGGTGTTTTTAAATTTAAAAAAAAAAAAAAAAAAAAAAATTGATTACAAAGAAACTCTACCATTTGAAAGCAGATTTTGAAAACCACCAAAATAGTAGCAATTTCTCACATTCTGCTTTTAGCTTTTCCAATTATCCATAATTAAAATGTCAATTTTAACCTATTGAATAAAATTAATTTATTTCGTGTTGTCAATTTGTCAGTATTGTATATTTATTAGTATTCTACAATAATAAAGTCTCATCCATCATTCACGTTAAAAAAAACATTCTACCATTTTTTTCTTTTTTCTTGGTCATTAACATATCAAATATATTTTCTAATTTACAAATTTTGAAATTTAATAGATATTAATTTTTTTACTTTAAAAATACTATGGTGAATATATTATCTTAATATATATTTAACAATACTACAATAACAATAAACATAATGAGATCAATATAATCAATGTCCATTTTAGTGATTTTATACAAGCATAACAACAAAACACTTTTTTACTAAACACTCAAATGCTTATTTGGAAACGTACAACAATTTTGAAACAAAACTTCACCAAACACTTAAATTGATTTTTCTAGCAGTTGATTTTTTCTTCAACACATCTAAACTTGATTTTCTTAAAATCACAGCAATACCAAAACTAGCCTAAAGCTGTAGTGTGACCCCAAGGATTTATTGGTTATTGATTCTGCACATCAATTCTGGAGGTGAGGGTTTGGGAGGGGAGACGGGATCTAAACTTGATTTTTTTAAAATCACAGCAATACCAAAACTAGCCTAAAGTTGTTGTGTGACCCCGAGGATTTATTAGTTATTGATTCTGCACATCAATTCTGGAGGGGAGGGAGGGGGTTGGACTATGGGAGGGGGTTTTCTCTCTTTTGAAAAAGAATTTTTTTATTTTTTTTAGTTGAACATGAAACCTGTCTTTTCACCAGACTTAATGCTTGATGTGGCCAGACAAATTCACAATGGAGCCTTTATTAGGTGTTCCTATGGCTATCAAATAAACATTGAGCAGTGAGCTTGCTGTGAAATGAGAGATCTTACCACAATCATGATTGTAGAAGGATGGAAGCATATAAACAGCATTGCCTACAGCAATTTCTGCTTCTACTGATGCTGCTGCTGAGGAAAGTAAATCTTCATATGATCCTCCAGCCAATTCAACACGGAAGGCATTGATGCGCATCCGAGCCAAAACACCAGTATACCATTCCTTAGTCAGAACTAGCAAGTCAAAGATACAGGCTCAACGAAACTCTAGGAATTTTCAGTTTGAGAAAACCATAGAATTGAATAAATAAAGTATGCCAAGCATCAAGAAATCTGGGGGAAAAACGTGACTTTAATGCTAGCTAATCTTGATGGGCTTCTACGGCACAAGGATACAAGCCATCTGCTGCCCTTTAATATCTGTTTCCTGAAAAGTGCTTCTTAGCAGGCAAAATTCCTTTTCCACCTGAAAACCAATAGAAGAAAAATAAACTGATATATTTATCATTAATTTCAGCTTAGAATACACATGATTGCTTGTACGTCTCTTTAACTGAAATTTTTTCAAATATACAAGTAGATGATTTAGAATCTAACATTCGATGTATTTCTGTGTTGAAGAGGACAATTTTCTTTTGCATACAGAATTTCCTTTGAAGATTTGTTCAGGGCACTGTAACTTTTTTCCTCATTATAATTATGCAGGAGGACGACCAGGTTATTAGGGCCTCTACTAATTTAAAGTGCAAAACATAAGGTCTTCTGAGAGGAAATGGAGATGCTTACCAGTGAAACCATTTCAGATGTTAAAGTTGCTGGTTGAAGTATGTCAAGACAATCAGCAGAGACGACCCCAGATATAACCTGACAAGCAAACCGCTTGACCAGAAGAGGATATTTTAGGCCCTGCATTCTTCAGATATAATAGCTTTTACGAGTTTGACAATTTATCTTTTCTCTAAGGCTTTGTTCATTTGTCTAGAATCCATGCAAAAAATCATGTAGGAGTGCACAAAATTCTCATGAATTATATAGTACAGGTGTTTGGTAGTTGAATTTTATTGAGCTCTTATAACATGAATGGAGGGAGATAATCTAAGGAATTATTCATCTAATGATTAAGCAAATAAAATCAAATTCTTATATATCAAAATTGTGAGAGTGCAAAATTTGCGAGAATTCAATCTTTCTCGACATAATATATCTACACATGTTCGGTATAGATCTGATTTATATTTATGGAAAAAAAAACTTGAAAAGATTTAGATACTTAGATGATAAATGAAAAGAGGAACCAAGAATAAATACATTTTTACAGGTGATAACGATAAGTCCATTTTCCAAACAAAGTAGTGAATCAATATACATAAATTTTTATATAATGTGATTTCTCTCATGGTATATGGAAACTTGAAACGAGATATGAGAATCCACATTTTCTAATCTTGAGAAAGAATTTTACTAAAAGGTTTAGCATAAATGCACTTTCTTGCATTAGGCAAAAAAGAGCTTGCAGGTGCAGGTGCAGGTGCAGGAAATGACTAAAAGGATTTCCTGTTTTCCCCTTCAGCAATCTGGCCCTTTCTCTGTCCTTTTCTTTTCTTTATATCATTCTTTCTGTTGGGATCTTTCAATTCAACTTACAAAGTATTTCTGTTTTGATTATAACATGGAAAATTCTTTAGAGCTTGTTCCTGAATCATGAATAGAAGGAAAAGCACAATAGTAGAAGTTATGATTATTTCCTTTTCAGGACTGAGGTGATCAGAACTCATTTTCAGAATACACATAAAATTTCTCTCCATAAAACTCAGAAGGATCAACTCCAGCAGTCACTCACCTGAGCTACACTTAGCTCCACACCTACCTCTAACCAATAAGACTAGCCTGTTGCAAGATGATATATTGGTGGAATGTAGTTACCCATACATAGCAACAAATTATAAGTAGACCGCCCAGAAAGAAAATGTGAATAAAGATTGGCATATAACTAGATGTTTAAGAAACATAAAATATGGTAAATATGTAGTGTCATCAACAAGAATGCAATGAAAGGCCAATAGTTCTGTACCGACAGTATTCATCAAATCTTGACCAATCTGCTTTCTTCTCAATCTCATAAAAGTTCTGAAGATGCCATTTAAAGAAAGCAAAGCATGAGTGGACAAAGTCAATATGGAAATGAAAAGTAAAATAAGATATAATTTTGCTACATGTAAAACAATTATTTTACATGGTTAATCTGGACCTAGATTCCAATCCCAGAATGTAGCTAAAGTAAGAAAGATACGGATAAAAGCCAAAGTTGTTCCCTTTACTAACAAGTAAGTTCGTCTCTGTTTATACTTTTCTCAGATAAAAGTTCAAATTTTTTATCTCTTTACTTTAACTAGAAACAATAAAGTTTGAAAGTATAAGTTACAATTCAAAACTGATAAACAGGGTCAGTTTCTAATAAAAATATGAATGTAGCATCTCATTTTGACATGTGTTCAACTAAAATAAAAGATAGTAATTTTTCACACCCCTGCATAAAATTTTGAAACCCAAAAAAAAAATATCTTTGTTCGGAATCTTGCTTTGTATAGTGTATTATATGGTTTGTTATCAACTTTTAGAATATAACGTTATAATCATGTTTCTGGTGCACATTAAATATGTATTTTAGTTGAAAACGTGACAATATGTGAATTTCCATAAACCCATTAAACCACTTCTTTCAGAAGCTCAATTTCAAACACATTGTGGTCTTCCATTTAGCATCATTTACACAACACGCCAGAGGCTACACAGAAAAGTTTCATCTAGTGAGTCCAAGTCTCCAAGCAAAACATAGAATACTGAATTTATTCCAAAAGAAAAACTACCAGAAACCAAAGATGCTAATTCTCTCGGGAGCCCATTTTCAAAACACTTTGGTAGTCATATTTTAATTCTCATAATTTATATGATATATCAAACCCACAAACATATTATAATCAAGAAGCACATAAAGACAAAAAGATATATTCATATAAACATAAAAATCAAAGCTAAAGAACTATTAATTTGTTTATTAACTAGAAGGTGATTGTATGCACCTTGGACTGGTCTTTACAGTGTTCGCTGCAAAAGGCCACAGTTCGATGAGCTTCAGAGTGAGTTTTGTCGTCTGGGAGCTTTCTGAGGCAGAAATAGCAGACATTGTGAAGTGAAGAGAAAGAAGGGTGAGCAACGATGGGTTTAGCGGTGTGAATGAGTTCACCAATGCCGATTCTCCGAGTCGCGAAAACTGCTCGGCCTACGTACTCGGTGAGACCTACTCGGATTGGAGGCGGCGAAGGCCGACTCGGTTGTGACTCGGTGGTGGCGATGGAAAAGAAAGTTAAGATTATTGGAGATTTTTTGAATTGGGAAACCCAACGACTATAGCGGAATAGAGATGACATTTTGATTGTGTTGCGATTTTTGGAACCAATAGATGGGTTTAAAGCAGTGTTCTAAACATAAAAATTTGTTTTTATTTTTAATATTATTTTAATTATTCTATTATTATTCAAATAATAAATCAAAATAATCCATACTATTATATGAAAAAGGGTCATATAAAAATCATCCAAATTGGTGACAAAAATGGGTAAATTTGTGGGTGCCACATACCACAAAGTCAAATAAATAATATGTTAATTAGACTTACAATTTTTCCTATCAAGAAACTCTTAGTCACATACACCAAAATATAAAAACACACCAATTTATAGCCAAACATGTTTAATTCTTGACCTAAATTTCATTCTTTTTCAAATTTGTAGAGATCATGATCTCTTCCTTTCAAGAAAAATAAGGGAGGTTTCGTTCACCTTTAATTTTATTTCCCTTAAAATTAAGTTCTTTTATTTTCTTTACTTTTGGAAATTGATATAGCAAAATTTGACAATTTTGAGACAATATCTCAATTTTTTTAAAAATGATTAAGAGTAGGCGTTATTTGTGTGACAGTGACCCATGGTGGTAGAAGATGTGTAGGCTAGTGGTGGTGGTTAGAGGTGGCTGTTGCAATTTGCATAGAGGGTGCAAGTAGTGTGGCAATGTATACTCAAAGCTATGCTATCTGCAGATACAACACACCAAAGAAGAAACATTGCAAATTTATGTTATAGCCATGGAAAAGGACTATCATCGCTTCATCAACCACTTGAGTGCATATACACACCCAATACAGAGCCAAGCATCTAAATCTAGGTCAAACATAAAATCATTAATGATCATTCATTATACAAACTGTTATGTATGTAATGGTGATCTCCAATCTAGATTTTCTTGGGGATAGTCTTTTTGCATTTCTTCTGGAGGAATAAATGAGTCAATAGAAAGGCCAGGGACATTAACTGCTAAATCATCGATTGTGTATGTCTCCTCCATCCGTGTGATCGCCGGCCCTTCTTTCAAATTGTCTCCGAATCGTGTGATGATAACGTTGGATTGACCTGAATGAGCAATCATCATGCCCTCTAAACTCCGATAGTCCTCGACTTTTGTACCCATTGAGGTTTCCCAGTAGGTGGGGCGTGACCCTGGTGACTGAATTCTGGTTAAGTATGAGTCCTCTAAATACACCAGCAATCCACTTCTTTGACTGAAGTAACCAAACAGAACGTGCTTGATCATCTCTGCTGTGTTGTCACTACGTTCGACTAGGTCAGTATGATCAGCTGATAATTTTAACACAAAGCAATCAAGGCCGGACATCCGCTTTTCTCCCATGTATTGTGCTGTAGAGAATACAGCTGATATAGTCACCGGATCTAATCCCTACACATTGAGGTGATTATAAGGCCATGAAACAAGATTCATTTCAAGAAAATCTGTTCAAACATTGCACCTTTATTGTAAAACGTAGTAGTGCCAACTGATTCAAGTTAATTCTAATGTTCAGATTATATGTTTCCCGAGCAACTAAGCAATTGCTTTTCTCAACAATCATATAGCTAAAGAAATGTGCGACTATCGAAAGACTTTTTACCAAAAAGAATTAATAGAGGTTGGTCATTTATACCAGCAATGAAAATGATGTATGGTCTCCTAGAAATGAGAATGACAGAAGGAAAATACTACTAGAAAAAGATAGAATTCTGTAACTGATTTACTATAAACAGATTTCGAACATCCGGGAAATTAAACTCGTGGATTCGATCGATTACTTGCCTGAATTGCACGTCGAAGAGGGCGGACACCTCCTTTAGCAGCATGAGTACCTAGCCAAGGGGTGTGCCTCCAAGCCACATTGCCATCACTACCAGCTGCAACTTTATGACCACCAACAACTAGTTCAATTAACCACTTATTAGGTACCATTTGCCACATCACAAAGCAACCCTTTTGTGACATGCCATTAGGCCTACCGGGCTCGCTGGTCGACCCAAGCTCATCCACCATCACCATAGTAACTTTTCCAGTGGCATACATGTTCTTTATGACTCCCTCTAGCTTCCGGCAGCCGGTTGCCGCCGTGAAGTGTTGTATTATGTATTGTGCCGAGGAAGATACCTGAGTAAGAAAGCCATTCAAATAATCTCTATTCAAAGTGCAGCAATTAGTAACTAAGGTTTGTAAATTACATTTTATAGTAGTGAAAACTAACACGTGCTTCTCCAGTGTCCAGACCAAACACCCCAAACTAGTAATATAATTCTATATAGCAAGATTCAATATATTATCACAGCATGGTCCGACATCCACGGGTTGAACTAGCCATTGAACAAATATATTTATTAGATAATAATAATATTTTTTTCTGAACACACGATGTGATAAAGACTTTCAGGTTCAAGATTTCTTGTATATTTTAAGGTAGTTCGTGATGTTTATTTGTACAAGAATGGTGCATTTAATTTCATGATGCAAACCATACATATAATATGCTTTATTACTGAGATATTGAATTCACATAACCAAAAAATTTAAGTAATTAAACATAAATATCACTATTAATGCTGAACAACATGGTTCTAAAAAGTAAAAGTAAACCTAAAAAAACAGCACAACTTGTGTCTGTCTTTTGGAAAGGAACATATGCTGATAACTTTAGATCCTTGAAAATGCGAAATAGAAAACACAAGGGCAAAAACCTTTAGATTCTGATCTGAAAAACCCAGCTGGGCTTTTGTTCTTGAATTGATGTGTAAGAAAATAAGTAGAGAGAGAAAAAAAACACTTACTTCACTAACGGACTGTTTTGGATGGACAGAAACAGGAAAAAGAGGGCAACCCAGAACACTTAAAAGAATCTTGAGGTCAGATTTCTTGTTGAAGAGAAGAGGGAAATGGTTCTTGAGCCAGTTTCTCCATGTTTGTGCTTTCTTTGAGCAATTTGTAGCTGAATCTTCTTCGTTTAAGGGCTCTTCTGATAATGGTGCAAGACGATTCATCATCTCATCAGCCTATAACTTTTTTTTTTTTACCTTCACTTTTTCTTTTTTTTTTTTTTTTAATGCTCAAAGGAGCAAAGATGGGAAGGGAGACTTATCATATGGAACACTACTTGTAGAGAAAAAGACAGTTTGAGTTCTTAAAGTTGAGCATCTGAGGTTACTTACTTTGTGCACGTGCAATTAATGCGCGTCTCCGCTTTACTTAGTGGAAAGTGGAAACTAAATTTTATTAATATAGCTTTTCCATTACTAATTTCATGGTTTTGGAAAGTGTGATCAAAGACTTCTTGTTTGTCTCATGGACTCCAACAGATCATGGGGCCATGGTATGTGTGATATATGGATTACATGCATCCGTGCAGATATTAAATTACGAAATATTTAATTTTCAACGTGCATCATAATATGCTTGTTGGTCTTTTTAATCAAAAGTATGATGAATACATAGAATTTTTAGGGGAATTGGCGCAAATAATCAGTAACTTTTTTAATTAAAAAAATGTAATTAAATTTTTAAATTTTGCAAAATATGCAAATAGATTCTGTACATTTATTAAATAATATTTAATTTAGCATATTAAATATATCATTATAGTCGTGTTAATTAAATTTTTCATAAAAGAAAAATATAAAATTATTGCAGTTTATATATATGTAATTGTTATGTGATGTGAAAAGTTTGAATAAAAATTAAGTTAAATAAATAATAAAATGACGCATATAATTTTATGACATTGAACTAATGTTATTATATTTTTTTAACATAAAAATACTAATAAAAATTAATTTACACATTGTATGTTTTTTATTTTTGAACAATAATAAAATGATAAAATAAAATATGATGAATATAATTTGAAATCTAATATTTGTAGTTAATAAACGAATAACTCAATTAAATAAAAATATTTGAATATCAAGTTTGTGAAGTTTTTTTTTTTTATCTTGTAACGATAAAATTTAAATTTAAAATTTAAATAATATGATTACTTAATAATAATAATAATAATAATAATAATAATAATAATAAATTAATTAATTAACACATTTGTTAATAATTATGACCTTAAATTTTAGTTATTTTATAATAGTTTGTAAAATATATAAAATAATTTAGTATATTATCAATTTGTTAGTTTCTTTTGATTTTTTATAAAAATATAAAAGTATATGACTCATTTACACTTTTTACAAAGATTAATAATTCAATAGAAATTTTCTCTAATTAAAAATTAGAGTATATTTGTCTTTTTCATCAAATAAGAACCAATTGCATACCAAAATACATAAGTTAAAAATTTTTGTACCAAAAAATAAAAATTAAGCACCATTTTCAAACTAAAAACAAAGGTTATAAACCATTATCAAACTAAAATAATATTGAACTCAAGATCTTTATATATAATATTGAGTTATGTGCTCAAATAGATAGAAACATCTCATGATCGCAAAATTGAAAGATTGGTTATTAAAATATCAATAATTAAAGGACAGGAGCCAACTTGCACCGTGCTATAGGTTGGAGTCCTCTATTGCCATTTTCTTTATTTTCGTTGATATTAAGTATTTATCTATTTTAATAATGTTCGACATACTTCATTAAATAAGAGATACGAGAGTTACGTTTCTTAACGGTAACATATACATAAAATATTTAAGTGTTATAATAAATTTAAAAATTGAGAACTTTAATATAATGTACAATTCTTTCTTTATTAGTTCATAAAAAGGTTTGTACGCAAAAAATAATAATAATTGGAGAATCAAAGTGATGGTACACTCTCAATTGTAACAACTTGATTTATCTTTGAGTTTAATGCTTTAATTAGTCTTTTTAATTTCATTTATTATAAAATACTTTATTGCATACCAAAGTATGCAAAAGAAAAAGAAAACTTGCTGTCCCTTCTTTTAAAACATTCGGGCATGCCATAGGGTACAATAATTACCTATCCACATTTTTAATTATTAATATCTAATACGTAATTAGTTTATTATTTTGAAAGTTAAATTATGGCAAAGGTCCCCAATTTTTGGGTTCATCTACACTTTTCTTCAATCTTTGAAAAAATAAACGGTATTTATCTAAATGAATAAATTTCATTCATTTTTTCCATTAGTCAACTCAATTGACTTGTACATTCAAAAATTAAAAAAAGAAAATTGTCATTTTAATATTTTTAATTAAAATATTCAAAAATAAAATGAAGAATTTTCAAAAAACGAAAAGAAAAGAAAAGAATTCAAATAATACGGAAAAATAAAAAGAAGATGTTACATTTGCCACACCCCACCACCGCACATCGGTGTCCCCCTTAGTTCACCAATATGCGGTGGTGTGGTGGCCGCAGTGGGTGGGTGGGTGGAATAAGATAACTACATTTTTTTTTTATTTATTCTTTTTATTTTCAATTTTTTTAATATTCTAAGTTCTAACTAAGAATACTAAAATGACAATTTTGCTATTTTTAATGATTCAATTTAATGAGAAAATGGATGGATCTCATCCATTTGGATGAATGACACTTATTTTCTAAAGATTGAGAGGACTCAATAGCCCAGGAAAAAAAAGGTTAGAGATGAAAGTAAAAATGAATCCAAGGATTGAGGACCTTTTCGTAATTTATCCATCTTTTGAATTCCTTAATTAATAAGTAGAATAAAAAATTAGAATTATGATAATAGATGTTTAGACTTTTGAAGTAGACATCGCTTAAAAATTTAATTTCTCTTCTTTTTTTTTTTAAAATTTTTTTGGTTTTCTATTTTTCTGGTCTCTTCTCTAAGATTTGGGGCCACCGGCCACGCCAGTTGGTTCTTTTTTTGACTTTTAAGGATGTCTTGCTATATGTACCAAACTATTGCAAATTAATTGACCGTTGAGTCGTTGACTCACTATTTAGATGTCAACATGCGGTATTATTTAAATATGAAAATAACAATTAACAAGTAAGAGTTTGGATTATTTTTATTAACAAAAACTTGACTTTTTAAAATAGAATATTAAGACAGAATTATTTTTATAAAAAAAATCAAAGGAACAATTTGACTCGTTTAAAATTTAAACGAACGATTAGTAGAATATCAAACTTGATATACTCAAACAAATTACCAAAGTGCGTTAAAAAGTAAAATATCATATCGCTTAAATATTGAGTTGAATATCAAATTTGGTGCCCTCAAACACATTGAATAATTCATGGAGTTGATCCATTTATTTTTCTTATAATAAATGATTTTTCTTTTCTACCTTTATATAATAGGTAATGGTAAAAATTATTTTTACGATGGATTTTTAAGTTCTTGATCTTTTTTTTCTATTTATATAATAATAAATGAATAAAATTATTTTTTATGTCTTACAAAATATATAAATAAAAATTATATATAACAAATTTAACTAACTTAAATTATAATTTATACTTAAATAAACAATCTCTAATCTTTATGACCACGTGGTTTGTTGGGTTTGTGTAAAGGAAGAGCTTTTAAGGGAGGCAACTGGCAAGGCAGCCAATCCGTCTACATCTCTCTCTCTCTCTCTCTCAGGCACACTCTCTCTACTGTGTGTAATAATGGCATTTCTGGTAGTTTGGTGCACAAATTGATTTGCAGCTGATTTCATTTACAAAATTCATTGGCCCAATCAGACATTACATTTACCCAATTTGACAATGAAACATAAATTAGTTAATAATATCGTGAGCTTCTACTCATCATAATTAATCACCATTAGCTGTTTTTTCATGTTTGGTTGGACACATGTTTGGTGGTGGACATGGAAAGATCTTAAATATATACTTTTAGTTGCAGAAATGATCCCTTAGACGAAATATGTCCAAAATGTATATTAATTTTGTGCGTAATTTTACTCACTTTTAATAGTAGGAAAAAATTTATCAATTCTAAAATAAATAATAAAAAATAAAATTTTAGAAAATAATTAAAATAAAAAAAAAAAATACAGATGATCATATAATTTTTTCAATTTTTCAACTCATTACAACTATAAATAATTAAAATAAAAATAATAAAAATAATCATATATTTTCAACTCACTACAAAAATATTCGACACAAACATGGTGAATTTAATCAACAATCCAATACTAACCAAATAATGGAAAATGGCTAGTTTATTGGGCTTCCCCTCAAATCTGCCAACATTTGGTTCTCCTTCCATGATCATCTTTAAAATTATGTTTTTTATTATTTATTTTAAAATTAAAAATTTTGTCACTACTATTAAAATAGAGTGTAAATCTTTAAAATTAAATTTACAAATATTTTGGACAAATTCCTAAAAAAAAATATTTTGGACGATTCCTCCAAAAAACTACTTATGATAAACATTGGATCAAGATCTCTCCACCAAAAGTGAAAGTTTAGGGACCATTTGAGCATGATAAACAAACGTTAAAGGTGATTTGCACCAATTTTCCTAAATAGACCCTAATGTTTGCTTTTTTTGCACAAATGTCTATAATCTATGTTTTTTTGTGCGTAATTGATCCTTATTTAATAAAAAAGACCAACGTGCCATTAATTTTAGTTATAAAAAATTACAGTTAGGTTCATAACTTTTGTAGTATGACCAAATAGGTTTGATACTTATATTTAATAATATTAATTTAACATACTAAATATATCATTATAGTCGTATCAATTAAATTTTTCATAAGAAAAAAAATATAAAATTATTGCGTTTTAAGTATATGTAATTGCTATGTAATTTGAAAAACTTGAATAAAAATTAAGATAAATAAATAACAAAATGACATATAATTTTATTACATTTAAATAAAATTACAAATTTATTTTTCTTTTTTGTTATAACATAAAATAAAATTTTAAAATTTAAATAATAAAACTAATATTTATATTTAATTTGTTTGTTAATAATTATGAACTTAAATTTTAGTTATTTCATAATAGTTAGTAAAAATATACAAAACAATTTACATATATTATTAATTTGATCAATAAAATTTTAATTCAAATTAAACATTAAAAAAAAAAAGAACTATTTAGTTTCCTTTAATATTAACCCCTCTGCACATTTTACAAAGGTTATGAACCTAATAACAAATTAATTCTTATTAAAATTAAGGACATATTGATCCTTTTTATCAAATAAGGACCAATTAAGCACCAAAACACATAAGTTAGATATATTCGTCATTTTCGTACTGAGGACAAATTTGAGAGAACCTTCTTTCAAAAAAAACGAACACTAATGCATAAATTTGAATGAACTTTTAATTGTTTTTTATTATAATTTTCTTAATTACATAAATTATCTTAATTTTGTTTATTTAAAATAAATGGTAAATTTTCACTAACAGAATTTTTAGATAGAAATCTCGAAACATTTAATTAATTAAGAAGATATTGGATCAAATATGCACTTTACTTTGTATCTTTTGAAATATGGCAACTTTTATATATTTTTTTTACCAAATGGCCTTTTTTTAAAATATTTGACTAAACTACCCTTAACAATTAATTGAAATTCTATTCTAAATCACATTTTTAAAAATCACTCTCTTTCCTAAAATCCTCAACTTCTCTCTTTCTCCCTCACACCACCCTTTTTTTTCTTTTTTCTTTTTTCTTTTTCATTCTCCTCCAACCATCCACCTGTTGGAAAATTGGAAATTTGTACCATGATTGAGCATGATTTTGTGTGGAACTCATTTTTTATTTGATAAAAACAAAAGTTGATTTGTGTTCTTAATCTCTTCCATAAGAACATCGAAATCATGTATTTACTTGTTCAAAATGATGCTTGGGTGAATAAAAATTGAAGCTCAAAGATGGAGTTGAAAATGGTTGAACGGAAAGAAAATGGTTCTATCTCACGTCGAAAAAATTGAAAAACTTGGACTAATATATATATGGTCAACCTTATTAAAAGGCGTAATCATGTGTAGCATAAAAGTTCTCTCTTGCGCGCACCCGCAAAAAGGGGCAAATCACGGACCAATTAATATCTCGAACCATTGAACTCATGTGCGAACGCGACCTGCGTACACAAATGTCAGGACCAAAATTGGCCACATAGTCAAGTCCACGTTTTGCAGTTTTTTTTTTTTTTTATTTAATTACAAAATTAAATTTCTAGCTTTTCAACCACCTTAAACTCCTGAATTTCTAAAGGCAGTTGAATGTTTATTGTTTTACTAAAAGTTTCTGTTAATGGAATAGGAGGTGAGTGGTCATTCAAGGAGCCTATAAATATGGTCAGAATTTCCATAATCAAACACACGAAAATCAGTCTTCCACTCATTCTTTTTGTTCCAAATATTCCATTCAAGTGTTCTCTTAGTGATCCAATTCTGGTAGTAGCTCAATTCGTTGTTTTAGTAACTTCGTGTTAACAATTTCTCCGTTGTATTTCAGGAAGCAAACACTAATTACCCTAAAAAATCTATGGTAGGGGAGGGAATCTGTTTTATGGAAACTGTGTTTACACAAGTCTCGGTTTACAATTTTGTGTCTACTGTTTATAAATTATTTTCTTTTATGTTATATTTTATTATAATATGTTGTTTAATACGTGATAAGTACAGTACAATTTTGTACTTATCTGGGCTCACAAAAATGGATGATTACGAGTACTCTTATTGGTTTTCAGTATAATTGTGTGTTGTTTTTGTTCATTATAGGATAATAATCAAATTCAAGTATCAATCTGACGAAAAGATGAAAAAGAGTGCAAATGGAAGGATATGGGACTTAATTGCAAAGATAAAGACACTTGAAAGGCTTAGCATGCAAATACCAAAGAGAAAACGCAAGAAATCACAAGAAACAACCATGCGATCGCATGGTTATTACTGTAACGCGATCGCGCGAGCCAAATTCAACAAAGATAACGTAAATGGGTAAAGCCATGCGATCGCGCGGGCTCGAACCATGCGATCGCAGAGGCATAATGGGCACCCGTTTTGGCAGTTTTCCGATGGGATTAGAACTCTACAACTCCAAGATAAAACAACAACTTAAACACACGTCTTAGAAGGTTGGAGAACATTATAAATAAGGCAGATAATAGCCAGAACAAAGGGAGACGAATTTTGAGAACAAGATATAAGAGGAGAATCGAAGATCAAGGCACGGGATTGAAGATTCTTCAGTCAGAGTCACGGGTTGTATTTATTTCTTTTTCTTTTTCTTTCATCGGATCATGATGAAGTCAATTATTGTCTTAATTGACGAAATCATGTCCGGCTAATTTATTTTTCTAAGATGAACGATGAAACCTCATGATTTTTAATTAATTAAAAGTTTTTCCGCTTTAGTAATTAATTGTTTTGGGTTGATTATTCTTTATGCAGTTTTTCTATTACTTTAATGCCCGATCACTATTAAAATATATTGTGATTTATATTGAAGTCGAGAGATTCAATATAGATTAAGCACGTGGTATTGAATAACATAGGGTCCAATAATAAATAGAAATTACTATTATGCTTTATGAAATCCATTTAGGTGTTCGTGAGATTTTAATGCATGTGTTTATGTTCGAAGCTTAATTAGAGGTAATTAGATTAGCATAACATATAGAATTGATTAACCATCGAGAGAGGCTTTTGATTATTTTAGGAACGCTGATTTTCAATCCAAGGTAATTATAAGCTAAAACGATTAAACGGATAATTGATTAAGAAAAGTGTTTGTGAATTCGCAAATCCTAGTGTTAGTAGATCTTGAATTCGTTCTCACTATTTTAAAGTTAATTGTTTGATAATTTAGTTTTAATTAAAATAGTATAGAATTACAAAAATCAAATTGAATCTGTGTTTATTCATATTGTTAGAATTTAGATTATAAATTAATAGGTTAAATGATATTCAAGTGTTATTCTCTAGTGGGTCGTGCATTGTGGCTCGACATTCATTGTTTTATTATTTGTCAACGATGTCGTCTACTATGGATTTAAATCGCACAAGTTTTTGGCGCATTGCGGGGACTAGTTTATTAATTACTACATTAATTGATAGTTTTATTTTAACAATTTTTATTGTTATTCATTTATTTCTTATCTTTCAAGTTTGGGAGTAGTGAAAAAATGTTTGATTTGATGATAATACTTGATATTGATTGTTAAATTATTTTTAAAAAAAATTAATTAATTAAATTGTTTGCATGTTTGTGTGATATGAATAGCCTTTTGCCGGCTAATAATGAATTTTTTAAATTTTGTTGTAATCCATGACTTGTGTTTTATTATTACGTTTGTTTAAATGTGAAGTTATTTGACCATGTCTGATGTCATGTTATGTCGGTCAGTTAAGATGATTTTAAGTTATGTTGGTGCACTTATGTTGAAAACAATAGGATACCCCAGTTTGAACCTAAGAATCATTTGTATCTCTTTTTTTTTAACACTCATTTTTAACTATATATTTTATAGAACCCATAATTTTTATCAAATTTTATTAAAAACTTTTAAAAAACAATTTTAAACTACACTTAAAAAAAACTGATTAATCTTATTTCTAATGTCAACAACTTGGAGAACTCGTAATTCAAGGCTGCTGGTATATCAGAAACACAGGGACCCAATCACCCAATTCATTCTCCAGATGATCAGTTGGGAGGCAGGGCAGCCCGCACATGCAACTCATACCAAATTTCCAATGTCATTTTTACTATTCTTTCTTTGTCAATACTTGAAAATCACAAAGAAGATTTCTGGAGTAGACCGAGCCACAGGGGAGCCGCTGACATTATCATGTGCTTGAATCATGTTGGGTGTATATTGTGTTAAGTGACTCCAAGTGTAGAAACAAGAAAATCGAATGAAAATAGATGATATGTAAAGTCGAGGCAGATGTTGAACACTTTGTTGTTAAGTCGAATTTGTCCCGCAACAGTGTATAAGGTTTATGGCAATCAACTCCCAAAATACAACGACTTCTACTTGTGTTTGTAGCACTTCAAAACACAAACACAACGAACCAGAAATAGTTTTTGTACTCCAAAGATGAATATGAAATGAAAAAACCAGAATTTTATGCAACAAATGCAAGAATTTTGGTTCAAATGATGACATATGATTTTAATGTGTTTGCATATCTTTTCTGTATTGAATAGGACGTCCATAGTGTCCTATTTAACGTAGATGAAGTATTGGGAACGAAGAGGTGTGGAGCTAAATCGTGCAACACTTCAAAATGACATGCATTTTCACGCTTAGACCCATGCGATCGCATGGTTTTAACATGTTGTGATCGCAAGATACACTTTTAAAGACATAATTTAATTCAGACTAACCATGCGATCGCATGGCTTTGTCTCCTGCGATCGCATGGTAGGACTAAAAAGCATTCTGCTTAAAAATTCATCAAGTTACGATCGCATGATAAAATACCCATGCAATCAAATGGTCAAAAATTGATCCGATTTTGTTCTATCGATCGCATGGTAGGTCGATCCCATGATAAAATACCTATCGATCACATGGTAGGTCGATCCCCGTTTCGACGCTCCAAAGCGTCGAAATGGCAAACTATTTTGCCGCGGATCAATTCATCGAAATAGTTTCACCATATATCGTGAGATTCTCTCTCCACCTTGTGGGAAAAATTATTTTGCCCACTGAACATTCTCTCCTCTAGGTGGAGGAGGTTAAATCCCTTCACCATATACTATAAAAAATAAAAGAATTTAGAAAATGCTATTTTAATTTTTATTTATTTTTTGTAACACGTGTGTGTTATATTTGTTAAATTTATTATTTAAAAATATTAAAATGTAATTGTGACATTTTAATATAAAATTAAGTATGTGACAAAATTAGCACTTAATTGATTAGATTGATGACTCATAACCGTGTCTATTTGACCCATGATTTGTTTGGGCTTCTGAGTAGAGCACCAATCAAAACATAGGCTAATTAAATCTAACATCCGAGAGCCCATTTAAGACCAAGAATTTGACGCCATACCCAGCCCATCTTAATTTCTGGGCTTTAACAACTTTCCCTATGAATTTGAAAATTGGAAGGCTTGTCAGTATTGAAGAAATTACACCCATTACTACGTATATACATTATATTCTTAAATTTACTTTTCTAACGTAAATATTCTAAAAATACTTGGTATTATTTATATATTAATATTTATTTTATATATTATAATATATAAAAAAAAAAAATACAATATATTTTCTCCATTAATTACTGCGAGAGAGAAAAAATGTGAGTCATCTTCACAAACCCTATTCAACACACCAAACCCTTGAAATCACGATCAAAATTGAAAAAATAGTGAACAGTGAACAGATCTTTATCCCAAACCCACTTCATCACAATCATCTTTTCGTGAATACACAATCCCAAAATCAGTCAATCCCCTAAATCTCTATGGTTCTCCGCCACCCATATCACTTAATCCCCTAAATCACTAGGATTCTACATCTATGTGTAATTATAACCCCTCGATTTGCAGAAATTTCAGTCGCCAGACAAGGAACCGCACATGGATGCACATATTGAAGGAAGTCACTGGCGAATAGGTGTTTACTAATCTATTGCAAAAGTTGTTTCAAAATCAGTTTGCATTATCCATGTTCCTAATCTATTGCAAACATTGTTACAAAATCAGTTTGTATTGTCTCTGTTACTAATCTGTTGCAGACGATGTTACAAAAATCTGTTTTGTTGTCTCTATTATTAATGTGTTGCAAACGTTGTTACAAAATAAGTTTGCATTGTCTTTGTTACTAATATGTTGCAGATGATGTTACAAAAATCTATTTCGTTGTCTCTGTTATTAATCTGTTGCAAACGATGTTACAAAAATCTGTTTCGGTCATAAATATGGGGATGTTATCATCGGACACGATTTTGCATGAAGAAGACGCTTTGTAGTTGGCCGAGACGAGTTGCAGTTTATTGTAATGTTGGAGAGATGTTGAAATGATTACGATTGTAAATGATGAAAGAGAGAGATGAGAGAGATTAGATGGATGAGAGAGAATATATTAATTAGTTATAAATAAAATCTTAATCAAAATAGTAAATAAGATAATTAAGGATTTTGTTACAATATTTAATCAATTAAATAATTAATTAAAAATTAGATGAAACCCAGTATTTTTTGAATAAAAAACATGTTACAGTTTTTTTATAAATAATAACATAAGATGGTTTACTTGTGAAAATTTCCCGTCAGTATTTCAGTTCGGGGCTTGACTATTCGTCTATTCATAAACGTAACAATCTGCTGACGTATAATTTACATTTTCATTAAGATTGTAAAATTTACCATGGTAAGTTTGGTCTCAAAAGTCACCCTTTATATTTCTCTAATCTTATTAGAATACATAATTTTATTTTTTATTCTGCATTGGATTTTGTCTCTTCAAAAGTCAACAATTTTCTAATGAACAATGTTATTATCATGATCCTTCAAGGCCCCTTTTTCTTTTGGGTTTCAACTAGTTTAGCGTTGAGAAATGATAACAACTTTGATGACATACATAATCGTATGTAGTTGTACTTAATTTAATGCACTAAAAAAAACGTCTTTATTATATATTGTTCACCTCTTCTAACCTAACGTGTTAAAAGATTTAAATGTAAAATGATTGACTATCATTAGTTCTAGAATAATAAACACTTACAAATAAAAATGAAAAATGCTCGAAAGCACATTAAAATTATCAACTATTATTGTTGATATGTTTATTTTTTATATTGAGTAAACCAAAAAAAATGTGAAATTTTAAGATACACGTAGTTCAATATGAAAATCAACATTGTTTAGGTTAATTATCTCATTTAGTCTACATACACATCCACTCTTATATTCAAAAACACGGTTCTAAAAACTTACATAGGCGGCGCCTATTCTCCGCTTAGCTTGAAGCTCGGTCTCGACGTCTCACGCCTCACCTTCGCTTCGTTCTTATCTAGCCATCACCTAGGTCTCATATAGATTCGAAAAGTTTGAAACTCGACTTCCACTTTTAGCAACGCTTGACGCTTTTTAGAATACTGTTCAAAAATAGAAAAGAAAAGAAAGTTGTTACATTTTTGTGAATATATTGATCATTTTTTATACAAGGCGACACAACACAAATACCCTCTAATAACCCCAATAAAAAAAAAAAAGCCAAGTCTTCTCTTATCTTAACCCAATTAATAAAAAAAAAAAAATAATCCAACTCTTCTCTTATCTTATCTTATCTCACACTCATGACAGTATATAAAAAGTCTCGATATTTATCATTTTCATTAATTAGCGGCGCAGCCAACATTAACATAAGATTAATTGAACCTTAAGCTAAGCAATAGCAAATTGCATAGGGATTAGAACAAAGTCTTTGTGCATGTAGTTTCACTTGAGTTGCAAATAATCAAACCGAAAGGTCACCACCTCTTGATGCTTAAATTTTGTCTTTTATCTTTCTTAATCACCGAAACAAGCCAATCGTATAATGTTAATTATAATATAATATGTACCACTGCCCTTAATTAATAACGAAAAGTCACATTATTATTTGTGGGTCCTCACTAAATATAATTATGTTTGTGCTAAAATAAAGAATATGTTCTTGGGATGTGTGACGAAATTAATATTGTTTTTTTAACATATAAAAAAAATAAGAATGAAGATAATACCGAGAGTAAAAGAAAACATAATCATACGTTCTTGGAATATTTGATTGAAACTAAATTCATAACATTGTCCTTTTTCGTTTGTTCGATTATTTATTTCATATTTAAGCCGCGTAAATTATATTCCTAATATGTTCTGCAAGAAATAATTTGTTAAAAAATATTAATTTTAAAATTTAATTAATCGTTTGAACTTTTTGTACTATGATCATTTAAAAAGTCACCATCATTAATAAAAATTAATTAACTTTTTATATATTAATTATAAGTGGTATATTAATTAATAAAATTACATTACGATCATTTTCGCCAATAAAAATACTTAAAATTTCTAATGCTATTATAATATTTGAGTGTATCATGTATGAGAGTTGAGAAAGAAACAATGTCAAATAGGCCAAATAATTCGATAACAATATAATGACGTGTTCATCTTCCTAATTTTCCAATAGAAATTAATTCCATGATGTGACTTTTGGCGAATTTTTGTAGTTCAAAATTCAAATTCCAAATTCCAAAAATTGCGGAGAGACCCAAGGCAATTGCAGTCACGAGCAAATGTTATTATGATATGTGATGAAATTCTATTATTCAATTCAAGTACTCCGAAAACGAGAATTTGAGAAATTACCAATTTTCAAAAGTGTTTTTTGAGATATGTACAATTTTATAATATTTGATGAATTGATTAAATATAAAAAAAATTTAAACAAAATTACTCATAGATATTTGTAATATTTATTTTCATCTTCCCACTTTCATTCTTTTTCCCTCTTACTTAAACACACTCTCTTTTCACTTCCTCCATCATTGCCGCCGCAGTCCCCAAGCTTCATTTCCCACTTTCATTTGTTAATTTTGTGGCTTGATTCTCTCATTCTTATCCCAAATTCAAATACATTATCAGATATGTCACTGATTTTTGAGCTATTTGAAAAAGTCGACCGATTAAAAAAATTGATGTAGATTACATAAAATTTAAATTTAATATACTGTATTTCTATTTTTTATCGACATATTTTATGTTGTTAGATAATTTTTATCGATTTAGTTTGTATATTAATGTATTGTATTATATATTGAGTTCAATTTACAAATTTGGTCGATCTAATTTGTTGGTATATTTTATTGTCAATGTACAGAAAATAAAATTGGTTACATTTGGTGGAAAAATGATAGAAAAATAGACCCAAAACAGAGGGCATAAAACATGTCTATTCGTTGATAAAATATATGACTTTTTTTTATCGAAGAACATCGACAAAATAGGCTCTAAATGGTGCCCATTATAATTGGTAAATGGGTGCCCATTATAATCCACTTTGTTGATAATAACGACTACCAAATGTCGATAATTGACTGTCTATAAAAATGAATGTCGACAAAAATTGAATTGTCTATCTATTTTTATTTTTGTCGATATTATCGACAAAAATTTAGTGGACATAAGAAAAAAAAATTGTTGATGTCGATAAATTTTTTTGTCGATGTCCATCAAACTTTTGATGGCCAAATATTTATTCTCAGATAAAAGTTTATTTCAGATATTTCAAACTTGTCTCTCGATTTTCTGGAACAAAAAAGTCAACTGTCGATTTCTTGTCTTTGATGCGTCGATTTTTGGACTAATAAACCGCTTGTGTTTATCAGATGATTGTCAACTATTGTTAAATCTTAACCACACAAAAAGTGGTTATTTATACAAAATAGTATATTTGATATTTTGCATCTAAAATATGATATATTTGCAAATGTTATTAAAAGTTGTCATATTTTAAATCAATTATTTACTTTTGGACACATTTCAAAATTCTCCAAAAAAAAAAAAAAAAAAATGGGATAAAAATAAAATAAGAAAAGGGTAAAAAAGTAACATCCCATACCATTACTAAATATATGGGGGTGTGGAAATTAACGCTTCAAATGCTCTCATCATATTTTTTAGCTCAACATTCATGAACGATAAATTTAAATTATAAGCCAAAACATTGAGTAAATTAATAAAAACAACAAGACAATTGATTTTAAATCCTGCATCAAGATAATATAATACATTTAGATAGATATCAAAATAGGTCGTCAATGATCAAAATTTGTACAAATATTGATTTAGTCAATATTTAAATATAGTTGATAGTTACTGTTAATGAGTAGATATGCTCGAAACATGATATGTCCCTTTTAGTTGCTTTCATTCCACTCCACCTGTTTTTAGATGATTGCATTGGGATTCTTATTCATAAAAAGGAAAAGAAAAGGAAAAGAAATCTAAATCTTTCAAAAGTTGAATATATTTTTTCTCGAATTTCCACATATAGAAAATTTTCATGTTCGGTCTAAACATTAATTGTCTCGCATCATTATAATTATCAATGTTCAGAAAATCGGACCTACCATTATCGATAGAAAAAAGCAATGGTCAAGAGTCAAAAAGGTCGAGCAAAGATTCGAACAGTCGTCGAATCTTTTCAATTAAAAAATTAAAAATTAATTCAAAACTCTAACAAAATTTCTAAAAATTAGTTATTTGTAAATAAATCAACATTTGTAGACAAAATTACTCACAAAACTTGACTTTAAATAAAGTTTTTATAAGTTTTAATCCAAAAAAATCCAGTTTTTGTTGAAAATCGGACCGGTTCAATGGGTAAAAAACCCTGTTTCCGGTCCAGTTTTTGGATACACGGTTAAAATGGAAAATCGGACCGATTTTGCAATCAGTTCTCAGTTTTTCTGGTTGAATCGGTCGGTCCGGTCCGATTTTCTAAACACTAAAAATTATATGTATATTCATTCATAAATGGTCTCTAAATCTGAATTGAACAATTACCATCTACCGCTCTGCAAACATATATAGCTATATCGTCGATAGATCGATTTTGTTATTATTAAATTATTTTTGATTATGTATAAAATTTTTATTTCTAGAATATAAGAAGATATAATCAAATGGTTTTTGTTCTTTTGCAGGGGTGAGGGCCGATGGGGTATCAATAATTTGGGTGGCCATTTTTGTCAACCCCACACTGTTAAAGCAGTCATGTCGAGGTCGCTTACAATTGGACGGCAAATTATTCTTAAATTTAAGGCCCACCCAAACAAGTTTCAATGGGCAAATTATTCTAATAAATTTATAGTTTCATTAAAAATAAAAAATAAAAGTGTTTATTCTTAAATTTAAGGTCCAGCCAAACAAGTCACTATGCAATGTCTTAATTCTTGTTATGAGTGGGACCAGGAGTAACATAATATTTTGATTGTTCAAAGATGGACACAAATTACGAATACTTGTTATTATTTAATTAAGTATGAAATAAAAAGTTAATTTATTTTTTTAATTATTTACAAATGTCAACATAATAAAGTTTGACACGAAGAGACACATGGGCTTGGCTTTTGGATAAGGAATATGTATCATGTCTTTGTTCAAAGAAGAAGAATATATTGAATAGCATCTGCATTATCTTCTTTGAGAAATAAATTAGGGACACTTTAATAAGCTCTAGGAATCAAGAATGAAGTGTGTTTTTTAAGTAGATTAATAAATGTATTTTATTAAGGAAATATTATTAATTATCATGGAGCCAATAATTCATTGGTTTATAATACTACTTTTGATACATATAAATCTCATCCTTTTATCTACTTATATTGGTGTGGTGGGTCATTGACTCATTGTTGAAGCAAAAAACATTTATTATCGAGCGTGTTTCAAAATATATATCCAATGGTTTTAATTAGTTTGAGTTTGATCTCGATAGCTTTATACAACTCAATCGAGGTCTCGGTTAGTCTTATAAATAAATAATTATCATACTACAACACGATTCATTCTTAAATTATAAGACAAAATAATAGAAACACAAGAGAAACTTGAGCTTGAACAATCCTAGTGTTTCCTTGATCAATGATTTGTGGAAATTATCTAAGAAGGGCCTATAGAACCTTCAAGTTGTAAATAAAGCAACTATCCGTGCTACTGACTCCATTTGTGATCCCCGCTCATACTTGAGAGTATTATTTAGGGTGTGTTTGATTTTGATTAAAATTGATTTTTTAGAAAAATTAATAAAAGTTGATGAAATGTGTAGTCTTAAAATTAATTGTTGATTTTAACTTTAATTTTTTAATAAAATTTTAATTAAAAACAAACAGGATCTTAATTTTTTTTTAGCTATTTATGATTACTTGTACTAATTTTATAGTCAACTCATTTAAGTCACTAAATTGACAAGTTCGTTAAAGAAGAAAAGTCAGTCCTTCCAAATGGAATGAAGATAAGGTGTTTAAGTTTTTTTATTTTATAGAAGACAAAATCGAACAAATAACAAATGGGGTTTAGGAACATTTTAAAAAGTTAAAATGGGCCCACATTTCCATTTTGGATCTGAAATGGATAAAAATAAATCTGAAAGCCTAAAGTTTATCTCTTTATCCATTACGTGCAATGGAAGAATGGCCTACAGCCTACTAAAAAACGTAGGGCCCATTTGAGCCCACCTCGGCTAAATCTTATCCACCTTTCCACGACTGTCAGTCTATGCTTTCCTCTCTCTTCCATGATCAAGCACATGACTAGTGATGCTTAAATTATAATTTCAATTAATCGATCTTAATCAATTTTAACCAAATATTAAAGTAGGTCCGGATCACCTATTTAAGTAGATTATATTTTGAACACGTTATATTTTGTGAGTATATGATTATGTTATATTTGATCTTGTAAAATTATTTTCAAGTGAATGCGAAATTATTGTCAAAAGTTGACACCTTAAAATTTGAATTACAAAAAGAAGTGGAAAATTTCTATTCCACATTGGAAGATAAAAAAATTTATGACTACTTTATATATCTATAGTTTGACAATTGAGTTTGGATCCCAAGAAGTACCAATAGTCTTTGGGTCGTGGGTTTGTGCCGGGCTCGAGTCGTGTGTCAAAACTGACATGACCCAATAGTTATGTAAACTTTTGGCATGTTATAAATTAGTTCCTCCGTTTTGCATAACATTCATTCGAAATTCTAAACTTCTGCATTCAAATACAAATACTTTTATTTCTTTTATGCATTAAAGAAGATAATACAAAACACTTTCAATTCGCTATTTCTTGTGATTTAAAGTAATGCCATCACAATAAGGGATCGTTGTACATTGGGAGACGATTGTCATTAACCCGTGAGCACCACAGCGAGACAAATTCGCCTTAAAGGCATAGAGTCGAACTCTAGTCGATCTACCATTTTTTAGTCTTTGCAAATTTCTGAATTTGTTTTTTCATCAACAAGCAAGTGTATAATATAATCTATACTATTCATATCATATTTAACTAACACAAACGGGTCAAATATATTTTTTATCCATATATTTCATAAGACATACAACTTACAACCTACTTTTTATCTACACATTCACCTACAACTTATAATATAAGTACTTAAAAAATAATTTCAACACTATCAAATATACAATAAAAGGCTAAACTACTTTATCAATCCGGACCTATAAATTGAGAATTTAGATTTGTCAAAACTAATGATACTAGGATTAATATTAGATTAATTATATCCACACCACATTGTTTGTTAACCACACTACATTCAAATTGCAATAAAAATCTCCAACTAATACTCATTTTTGCATTTATGTCATTAATTTTTTATCATTTTTTTTTCCATCCTATTAATTTGCACGTCTTTCCTTTGTCTTTGATGATGATTTCTGTCAAAAAAGCTAACAAAATGGTGTCAGAAAATTTGTGTGCCTCTCGTGTTTTCAAATGAGCAAAATAAATAACAAATAGAAAAGTTTAATAAAATATTTTTTTCTTATTTTAATGCACATTAGCAGAATATTTGAATAAAAATCGTCATCAGATACAAGATATTTTATTAATTGAAAATGAATGATAAAAATACGACGAAAAATATTAGAGATATAAATGTCTAAATATCAAAGATTAAAGGACTTTCATTACAATTAAAATATAGTGTGAATAATAAAAATCGTTGAGTGAATATAATTACCCTTACTATTAGTGTATTACACAAAAGGGCAACTAGTCGACTAATTTGAAATGTATTAGACACCCACTAATTTTTAGATATTTTAAGAAAAAAGTTATATATAAAGTAAAAAAAGATGTGATCATAGAAAAATTTATAAAAAGGAGTACGATTTTAAAAGAGTGTTTAATAAGAGGAGGTCTAATTAGTAAATAAATTGTAAATATCGCAATCAATTTTGGACTATCCTCCAATAACAATAATAATAATTATAATAATTATAATGTAGAATAAACCAACAAATTACATACACACTACTGTGATTTAACGCCCGCTAATCAAATATTTTATTTTGGGTTATTGTTTTTACTCCCTCCGTTCCAAATATATAAAAGGTGATTGGATTTTTTCACACGGATTAAGAATGTTATTGAAAAAATAAATTTTACTCAATAGTTTTATTAATTTACCCTTATTTAATGAGTATTATTTAATATACAATTTCAAGATTAAGTTAAAATGATTATAAATAAGCAAATTAAATAAGGATATTTTAGTAAAGGAACAAAAAAATACCTAAAAAAATAAACATGTTATATATTTGGGACTTTAGAAAAAAGGAAATGTAAATTTATATATATTTGGGATGATACTAGGAGAAATATATTTGATAGTATTTAAATTATATTTTAAGTTGTTTATATTATAAGTTCAGTAAATTATAAATTTTATTAAAATATGTAAAATAAAAATATGTTTAACCAATTTAACTATTTAAAATTATAACAGCAGTGGTAAACATGTACTTAAAATATCAAGAGAGAGTGCATGGTAACTAACATGGGGAATTCGCACACATAATTCGATCCTCTAAAAAACTTCCCGAAACCGGCGTTCTCTAGAAGGCTAAAACCGACGGTAATGTCTATGCAGTGAGCAACACGTGTCACCTCCATATCCTAGATAAGGGTGACATTACATTGTTTCTGCATTCATTATAAAAACTGCCCTCTCAAATATCTCCGCTACACTTTTCCATCTTCAATCAGTCTCTATTCAAAGTTATACAGTTTCTATTAGTCGAATTCATACTATGAAAGAAAAAGAGTTCACTGAATTGATCCCGCAATTACCTGAAGAACTTGCTTTGGAGTGCTTGACTCGGTTGCACTACTCAGCACACCGAGTTTCATCCCTTGTGTGCAGACGTTGGTGTGAGCTTATTCGGAGTAGGGATTTCTATTACCATCGGAAGCAAACTGGGTTTACCCGAAAAGTTGCATGCCTGGTTCAAGCAATACCAGTTCATGACTCCGACTCGAAGCCGGTGGCTCAGCCAAGGTATGGTATTTCGGTGTTTGATCCGGTGACTCGGTGTTGGGACTGGGTTGATCCGGTCCCGAAATACCCAGATGGGTTGCCTTTGTTCTGCCAAGTTGCCAGTACTGAAGGTAAGCTTATTGTGATGGGAGGATGGAACCCATCGAGTTGGGACCCGGTTAAGGACGTGTTTGTGTATGATTTCACGACTCGGAAATGGGTTCAGTGTGCTGATATGACCTCAACTCGTTCGTTCTTCGCTATGGCGGCTGTGGAAGGGAAAGTCTTGATTGCTGGAGGGCATGATGAGAACAAAAACGCTTTGAACTCAGCGATGCTCTTTGATATCAAGAAGAATGAGTGGATTGAGTTGACCCGGATGAGTGAGGAGCGGGACGAATGTGAGGGGATAATAATTGGGTCCGAATTCTGGGTGGTGAGTGGGTATGACACCGAGTCGCAAGGCGCGTTCAAAAAGAGCGCGGAGGTTTATGATCTAAGTACTGGTGAGTGGAGGCGAGTTAAGGACGCTTGGAGGGCGAGTCAGTGTCCGAGATCATGTGTTGGAGTCATTGGGGGTAAAAGTGGAAACTTGATGTGCTGGGGCGAGTCAGACTCGGCTGTACGAGTCGGGGCGTGTGGTTTTGACCTTGGAGACCGGACCCTGGTTACTGGGTCGGCTTATCAGGGTGCACCACATGGATTCTTTTTGGTGGATACGAAGGAAGGGCAAAATGGTAAACTCGGGAAAATTGATGTGCCAGTTGAATTTTCTGGTCTTGTGCAATCAGGATGCTGTGTTGAAATTTAAAAATTTCGAGTTTTATTTATTTTTATCCTTTTAATTAGGATATACGATATCTGCTACAGCACAGTATGGGTCTAGCAATATCTGTCTGGTATGTATCTCAAATTTTGTATTTTACAATATGTAACTTCTGTATATTAATTTTAGAGTAAATTACAATCTCGGTTCTTAACATTTTCAGTTTGTCTAAATTCCTTTCTATTTTAATTTTGGGTTATACATTCACACTACGATTTTTATTATGTATATTACATTTTATGTAATGAATCAAGTTTATCTCTCTAAAAGTATTTGTATTGAATATGTTAATTCAATTATTTAGTGTAGGGGTCAAATTTACTTCTCTATTCAATGTGTTATGTTAGTTAAGTGTATTTATTATGATTATATATTAACTAGTTCGCTAATTTTGAAAAAAATTAACATTTTAATTAGCTGAAGTAATATTTAAGTGTATTTATTATTATATATTAATTTTTTCCAATATCATATATTAATTAGTTGACGCGTTAATGTGTGTTTATGTGTGTGTGTATTTCCAATAGAGATGAGAGAGAGAATGTCAAAAGAGAGAAGAAGAACCTAAAATTACAACATTTAAGACTTCAACCACAATTTTTTTCACTTTTTTATTTTATTTTATTTAAATTATATGTCAGAATTGTCATAAATGACCTTTTGTGTGAATTTAATACAAAATAGAGGATGGTATATGCTATTAAAATTGAATGAGATTGAAATTTAGACAAAATGAAAATATTGGAGATTTAGAGCCTAATTTATCTTTTATTTTATTGTTGTTTCAGCTTTTTAATACATTTTTTAATAAAAATAGCAAGCTATTTTTATTTTTCTAATTGTCGTCAAATTTAAACAGAAGAAGTCCACCTTTGATTGTCAAATGAAATTAAGATTTATTTTAATTAATTAGATAATTAATGGTGGACATCTACTATTATCTAGGCTAACATTATTCTTGAAATAAATGTACGTGCTTTGTTGGAACAGAGTTATGGGAGTATGGTGAAAATTAAAGAGATTTTTAGCGCAAATGGTTCTTTGCTAACTGTTAGTTTATAATTTGTTCATAACATTTATTTTTTGACAAATAAGTTCCTAATTTATGTATTTTGGTGTAAATTTGGTTCTTATGACAAATATGTCTTTAATTTTAATTAAAAATTTATTATTTGGATTCTTAATCATTACAAAATATACAAATAGATCCAATAAATTTATTTTTTTATAAAAAATTAAAGAAAATTAATGAGTTTTTTTTTAATAACACTTTAGTAATAAACATATCAAATAAAATTATTATTTTTATTATTAAGTAATTATATTATTTAAAGAGGGAGAAATCATTGTGAGAAATCATTTTTTCTTTTACTTATAATTTTTTCCCCTCTTTACTTTAAAAATTAAGTTAAATAAATAACAAAATAATGTATATAATTTTATGACATTGAACTAATCTATTATTATATTTTTATTTAACATAAAAATACTAATAAAAATTAATTTACACATTATGTATTTTATTTTTGAACGAAAATAAAACGATAAATTAAATTAAAATATGAAGAATATAGTTGGATCTCAAATATTTGTAGTTAATAAATATATAACTCAATTAAATAAAAATAATTGAACATAAAATTTGTGACAAAGTTATTTTTTTATACAACAATAAAATAAAAGTTTAAATTTTAAATAATATAATTATTTAATAATAAAAATAATAATTTTATTTGACATATTTATTACTAAAGTGTTAATTCCAAAAAAAAATATTCATTAGTTTTCTTTAATTTTTTATAAAAAAATAAAAGTATTGGACCTATTTGCATATTTTGTAATGATTAGGAATCCACATATAATTTTTCTAATTAAAACTAAGGACATATTTATCTTTTTAATCTTATAAGGACTAATTTTGTACCAAAACACATAGGTTAGGATTTGTTTGTTAAAAAATAAACGTTGGAGACCAATTCCACACTAATCAAAAAGGTTAGGAACCATTTGTGCCAAAATCCCGAAAACTAAAGTTTATGTTTAATTTGATCTCTGTCATATTGTCCAACATTATTTCAAATATGACAAGATGTAAAGAAATTAAATAACATGTTTAATGTATTCATTTGAATTGAATAAAAAAATAAATTATGATTTCTCATTTTCATAATTTTCAAGTATGGTACACCGATTTCATGTTTCATTCTATATATTATTTTTTACAAATTTTTTATCCATTTGTAAGTACTGTCTAAAATATTCGATTTAATTACCACTCTATATCGTAATATGCATTTATAAAAAGCTTCGTAATATCCCGAGCCAAAAGAATTAGAGAGAAACTGGGAATTAGTCGAAAATCTAACCGACTTGATTGATGCGTTCATATGCGATTAGTTAGGATTGAGAATGAATGAAAGCAATGAGAGGAGCATGCAAAATAGGAAAATGTCCGTTAATAGTGTTAGAATAGTTTATAGTGTAGAACAATGATCTTGGGATAAGGGATAATTTCACCCTTGGGTGGGTGGTTAAACGATATCATTAACCACCCACCCATCGACACCTCAAAGCGGTGGGTGAAATTATCCTCGCTCCCAAAGGCAGGAGATCACCATCCGTGTAGAACAATAATCTTATAGTGTAAACTACCAGTCTACCACTGATAACATGATAACGACACGTACCTTTCCAATGGCGACCAACAGCCCGAATAACCTTCTCTGTAATTTGCAAAACTCTAATTGCTCAATAGTCAATACCACTCAACTTGCTATCTACATATTCACTTTTATAATACAATCATTAATCAATTTAAATTTAATCAAATAATTTAGCGCACTTTAATAATTGTTAAATTGGTCTCTATTTTACACACACCATATATACAAGATGAAAATTCATGTTTCTAAGTGAGGTATAATTGACATTTCTTTAAAGATAAAAATAAATTTGATAAAATTTATGTTTAGAGCTGCAAAGAGTATACTAATAGGTGTTCTAAATATTTTCCCTACTTCCAAATAACCCTACAATAATATATTTAATACATCCACCGTTAAATTAAGCAATTTATGTAGGTCATCAATTCATAAGAAAGTTTAAACAGGACCCATTTCTACATTTAAAATTTCTAAACACTAAGAATATCTCCAATGCTGGCACTGATATGAAGAGAACAAAAACAGTTCTTAAAAATTAAATTGTCCTTTTATTTTTTGTTCTTTAAATTGTCCCTCTTATTTTTTTCTCCTTCCTCTCTCTCCCTCTTTTATTTTCACTTTTAAAAAGGTGCTTGTTTTGGGCCCACTAAATTATTGTCATAAATGTAATTTGTCCGGTTTACTAGCAGAGTTACAGTCCTAGTATATTCTCAAAACTTGGTGCTGCCACACATTTAAACAAGAGACATAAACCACAACCTCAGGGTACACTAAGCACATGTTTGTATGACTTAAATTATAATTTTAACTGATAAAACATACTTTCTATCCACACATTTCATAAAATCCACTACTTACAACTGCTTTTTATCTACATATTCGCCTACAATTTATAATACAAACACTTCAAAAATAATTTTATCACTACCAAACATATGCTTAGACACTTGCAACCTTCTTGCTAAAATCAGGACTCTGTTTCCAGCGCAATTCCAACAGTGGACCGAAATCTCTGGCAAAAAATATGGTATTTCGCTAGCAATCACTACGGCAATATATAACCTCTCCAAATACAGAAACTTTGATATTGCTCCAAACAAGTGAACATACTTTTAAGACATTATCCATCATTTGAAATGAAATTACCAATTACCAGAGGATTCAACAAAACATAAACACCTCCACATCCAGGGTTAAAATCTTATTCTTCTAATACTTGAAGTCACCGCGCTTAATATAAGCCCACTAAAAATAGTACATCACGACAACATACAAGTACACACTGACCACTACGCAAAGGCAAGCCCAACATGTTACCAGCTATTACTGTACCCATCCATATTATATTGAGTAGTCATAAGGGCTCCTGCTAGTGTCCCGACTCAAGCTCCTGCTCCTGACTGAGCTTAGACTTCGGCTCCTTGAGCCATAAGGAGACCTAGAGTAAGACCTCTTTCTATACCTCACATCTCGAGGTGAAATGGACCTGTATGGATGAAACATTTTTAATCTTCTTTGATCTAAAACCAATGCTTAGATTTAATAACCAAAAGAGTTAATTATATACCTTGAGTAGCGTCTTCCCCTTGGAGATGGAGAATAGTAATCATTCCCTCGGGAGTAAGTTCGAGCATAACTTGATGAGCGGGAATATGGCCCTGCATAGCGAGGTGATCGAGAATAACCAAGTGGGGACCTTCTCTGACTGAAAGCAGCAGGATATTCAATTAGAAATGGAACTTTAGGTGCTCTTGCATTATAAGTAATTTAAAATAATGTGGCAAAGGGGAAAAAAGGTCATTTCTGCACTGCATTGAAAGTCAGCCAACAATAAGAAATTAAACATTAAAAAAATGAACCTAAGCACTTAACCTTATTCGTTCTCTAGCCCTCATCTCGGAGGGCTTCTTCCTATTTTCCTCTGCAAATACAACAGTCAACTCTCGCCCGAGAAGAATTTGCCCATCCATCTGATATTTGGCATCTTCAGCATCAGCAGGATCTACAAACTGCACAAAACCAAAGCCACGCGGCTCCCTGCATGATTTAACATGACCCGTGTGAGAAAAGTAGCTCACATCCTAAAGACATCAGTAACAACTCTTAAATATGTAGATAGCATCTCCAATGCTTATATGAAGCTACGCTAACCTGAATCGAGAAGAAACTTAGCTCATACCCATGAGAATTTAGTAAAGCAATTACATGACCGCTAACCTTGTGCAACCAAGATTAAGACTTGATATTCTTCAAGACTTCAACAATCTTCATAATAGTTTGTACTACTACCCAACTTGCTTCAATCTTCAATGTTCATTAAGATCATCTTGACCTCTTATTACTTCATTGGTATCTTCAACACTTTCAATGAAAAACCCAATTTCCAGAAAACAATTAAAGAAGATGAAAAGAAGAGGTGCAGACCAGGCAGCATAGTAAAGGGAATAACCACACGACAGTTGCCTTAACCAGTTTAAATTCAATCCATTTCAACTAACTGTGACTTCAGAGAAGAGCTTAAATAAAGAGATTACTCACCCCGTGTAGTAGTCGCGCGGGAGATAAATGTCCTTAAGAGGCCCAAATTCCCCAAATCGAGCACGAAGATCCTCAGTCCTGCAAGTATTATAATATATTAGTTTTAGATGCATAGAAGCAGTTCCAAGACATAAAAAGAAAGGGAATTGCAGACACAGTTAAGACCCAGCAGTTCTCCTTTTTTGGCTTTGTTGTCTGGTGGGTTGGAGTGCATGCAAGAGAGAGATAAGAGAGGTTCTACAACATTTCCATAGTCAAGTCAGTAAAGCCCACCTTACCCTCAATATCCATTCATATCATGAAGGCCCATCTAAAGCCTCGTAAATACCCAAGTAACGGTAAACCTAAATAATAGGGTCACCTAACAAATCAAGATAGGCAAAAGGCTTACATTCCCAAAATTCATTGATTCTAGTTCCTAGTGAAGTACTTAGTTCTCAAAATAGATAACAGAACGACACAACATTGCAAAGGAAGAAAGAGTCACAATGATGCTATGTATAAACTGGAATCGTTACAATGAGAAAATTAAGATGGCAAACAAAAGAAACATTGACTACACCAAGAGAAGACAGAGCGTCAAGACTTAATTTGGTATTTCGTTCTAAAAAAAAACACGAACAAAAACACAAGTTTCAAATTTATACTTAAAACTCTTGACATCTGAGGGGAGAAATATATAGCTTCTAACATCAAAGGTTAGTAAAAATCTGAATATTTCCCATACACTATTCCCATTGGCACATCCATAAAAAGTTGCGGAAAGCACATAAAACCAAATGATATCAACTTGACATGTAATACATTCTTGCATTTTAACCTTTTCCCCGACTGATGCCCATATTTCTCGTACATAAGTATCTTTATCATGGTAATCTCATGAACGTCACTAACATATTCATAAATGTCATTGTGCCTTTGTGATATTCTTTGAATTATGGAGGTTTTCATGTGCAAATGCACTCATGGGCGCATATTTTAGTCACAGAAGTTGATACATATAAAACCACAAACTGATAAATTAAACTCCATGAACACAGGGTTGGATGTACAAAAAATCAAAAGAAGAGTGACTAACAACACAACTTTGTACATCCAACCAGTGTGGCATGTAACATACTGGTGAACAGATTAGCGTCAAATACTCAAACATGATCCATATACCTAAAATAGCAATAGCCAAATGCAGAAAACAGGAAATAATGCTTTCTGCAGAAAAAATAATATTTTTTATATAGAAGCTATATTTCCAAGCATGGAAGTCAAGTCAAAAAACTGGGGAGGAGATATTCAATGCTTTTAAACTAATTTCAATAGCAAGAAAGCAGCTGGTAGCAAGTTGCACAACTAAAAAAAACAATAGCAATTAAAATTTGAATTAAGAAATGTTAAAACAGACCTGCAATCATGGCGAAGGTTGCGGACCAAGAGGCTAGTAGGAAGGTCTCTTGCATGACTCCTGTAGCGGCCCCTTGGGCTTGGGCTTCGAAGTCTCCTGCTGTAACGCCTTGGAGGCGAGGGACTGTAGCTGTAACCTCTACCCATTTTCTATCTACTTCCTAAATCAAACATACATGATTCAGCAAAACCTTGCAACGTATATTCCAACCAGATACCACCTTCTTTCGATGTAAAATTACATGAAACAGAAATTTAGGGTGGGCGTACAAAAATGGTGCTAAAACATATATTATTATTTTTTAGTTTACTGCAACCACAAGACATACAGATCGAAATTTCCTAAACTCAAAAAGTACCGCAAGACAGTGAAACAAAAGTTGATTTAAAGCAGTTGGATGAAACGAACAATTTACGAGAACTGAAACCTTATACCGTAGAATTTCTAAACAATAAGCAAAATCACAACAGGTCGCAATTCGATGATCACAATATTATTTATCTACCTCTATTTCGTCGATCGCATAAAACGGAATTCGTCATATCAAATCATAAGCACGAGTAGAAAAAAATCATTAGCACGAGGGTCGAAAAAATAATTTCCTCGTAAATAAGCTACAAAAATCCAAGTAAATTCAAATATACGGTATACAATATTACCTTAGAACTGGAATTCTTCGGAAATTTTCGATAAGTCACACACACCAGATGGTTTTTGCGTTCTTTCTCTCTCGAATCTCGTCCGTGTTTTATAGCTTGAAATTCTGGGGTTCTCCAGAAGCTTCTGTTTGGGTCCATTGAAGTATGGGCTTTCATATTGTGGTTCATGTACTTGTTCACGCCCATAAACTGTTTACTATTGTCTGGATCAAATAAGTTCAGAATGGGCCTTTCATAATAATAAAGTCTTAAAGGTAAATTACGCATATACACTAATCTATAAATACAAATTGAAAAAAATATGGTCAATATAATTAAATTGAAATATAACATTTGAATGATAATATAATATAAATAGAAAATTAATGAAATTTTAAAGACTTTATTTTTTTTAAATATTACTTTATTAAATTTAATTCAACTATTCCATCACAAAAAATGTTATCCCACAAAATCTTCATATTTTGAAATTTGAATTTGAAAGTCACTTAAACATAACCTTTTCACCAAACCAAATTAACAATTCACACTAACGAGAAAAGTTTCGACAACTAGAAAACATGTGCATAATTATTTCGATGTTGAATAAACATTTCTGGTATCATATTTTGTTTCTTACAATAATAACAAGATGCAACACTCACTAACAATGTAATAAAATAAAGTAATAACTTGCAGCAAAATATATTGTTTACTAAGAATAACAGTCAAATGAACCGTTCGAGAATCCACCATTGATAAATAGGCCTAATTAGTTGACAAACTTAACATTATTATTCTTGAACATGAGTCCATCTACTTATATAATAATAAAATATTATTCTCTACAAACTTTGAAATCCCTTCAAATTAAGCACATAGTCAATAAAAAAAATAAACAATTCAACAATAAAAAAAAAGATAAAATCTCACAACTACTAAGATAACATCACAACATACATAAATACACACATAAAACAATTTTCTTGTATAGGTAAACATAATTTTCGTAATAAGTGAATTAATATGAACCAATGGTCATACAGAAAATATTGACTTCCAAGAGCTAACCATTTGTAAGAACTCGCACCTATTAAAATTAAATCAAGAAAACTTTTTGAGTTTTACGAAGAATTTGCATTCTCATCGGAACAAGTCGTCGAAATAAGATTTTCGATGGAAGAAGGAGACTATTGCTTTATAATTTTATTAGAAGATGGGATAAACTAATGTATTTATCCGGGTAGATATTGGGAATGATGGAAGATTTTCTCTCTTCGGTTAATAGAAATGAGCTTGACATCTAATGACGCCAATAATATATGATTCAGTTATTTTAATGGATACATTTGTTTCAATTAATATAGTAAAATTTCTCTAAATGTAATGTCTTTCTGATTAAACAACCCTTTAATTTTGAAATTAATAAAATATTTTGAAATTTATCTCCAGTAATTATCTATAAGTTTTTGAGTCAGTATTCCTAAAATATTAAAATTCATTAGTATATTTCATTCCTGTAAATATCATAATTATCTACCCTCTTGATTGGGCTTAATTGCAATCAATTGAAATTGACACAATTACTACTAAATTAAGGGTAATCACGAATTTATCACACGATTTTGCATACTTTAATATTGGGTTAATTTTAATTACATTTGAGGACAATATACTTTTCAACAAACGATTGTGTTGAGCTCAGAGCCATGCACTACGATATCTAATACGATATAATACGCTCACATTCTAGTATGAGCGGCGATATTGTTTGACATTTTTTTTACTATATTGTTTTAATATTGTTTGATTTGATATTAATACACTTATTTATTTGACAAGTTAAATGAGTTTTTTTAATAGGATGACGTTAGGTGCTAAAAATTGAAAAGATAGAATAATATCCTCAAGAAAAAAATTGAAGATAAAAGTGAAAAAATTAGTTCCTAAAAAGTGTCTTGCATAAGTAATCAAAAATTGCATTTTTTTTTGTGCGGTGTGTGTCTTCAATATTTATCTATTTTTCTTAATTAATATATCGCGTCTTTTGCGGTGAAATTCAACCGTAGTTCTATTTTGATAATAGATTGAATCGAGAAACATATTTTGAAGATGATCGATAGAGGAGATGATTGATGGATGGTGATCGAATTGAGAAGATAGTAGATTTTGGATATAATTTGTTGAATAAGATGATTAAATAGAAGATTTTAGATTTTTGAAAAAAATAATTGAATAGTAAATTTTAAAGGAAATAAATAGTAAAAAGTAGTGATTATTTTTGTAGCGGATAAAAAATCTCACTAGTGCATGTGATAATGCAATTTTTGTTTAATAACGCAGGACAATATATTTTATTTATGTAACAACGGTTTTACTTTTTGTTGTCCGTATGTATATGGTACATACATTTTTACTATCTCCCAAGTTACAATTTACAAATTCTACCATCTACTCTGTCCACAAGTCTCATCCCAATTGGAGATGCACTCTTTTCAACTTCAAACCGAAAAATAGCACAGCAAATTACAGAAATAATTGAAAGTAGAATTCCCAAATCACAATATTGAGTTGGGTATGAATCTTCCGTTCTCTCCATGTTCCTCACTTGGAATTTCAGCCAATTCTACACATTCAGCTTCTGGATACAGTAAAATATTCATTAAGCCCACTTGCAAGGCTGGCTGCTCAGTGCTCAAAACTTTCAAGAACCCGCCTTCTTTAACTGTGCAGAATCACAAAATCTTCTCAAGAACTCTTCGAACCGCCCACCACAGGCGTCATTCTATCTGGGTATGTAAATTTTCCTCATTTTATAGCCCAAATTTTCATGCGTTTATGTTAAACCAATTAAGAATACTACGAATGAAAAGAGTATCTTTTTATGTGCTGTGGCCTTTTGTGCTAAAATATACTCGTATTGTATATGTAAAGGGAAGTTCATTGTATACCTTAAATTCATCTTGAATTCTGTGTGCACAGCTTAGTTGGCACTGAATTGGGTTTCATTAATGACTAAAAACCTTAAATCTCGATACTTTGAATTCAAGCAAACAAAATTTATTGCTTAGTGTTCCTCTTTCCCAGACAATGCCTCAGCTACATCTTCTCCTTGCAGGGGACAATGCTTAAATTTAATTAATTGGGGATATAGGTTGGAGTTAGAATAAGCATTGGATATCACTGGCTCCAATTTCTGGAAACTGTGAAAAGTAATTGGGTGTAGGAAATATACTGTTTTTCCTGCTAAAAAGAAAAAACAAAACCCAAAAACCGGCAACTTAAGAACAACATTCCTGTTTGAACAACTGAAAGAGAACATACATTTATCTGAAACCCACCCCACTGGTTTTGTTTGAATAACAGGTTAAACTCAAAGGATTCCCAGATTAACTCAACTCTGCATGCGGTATCTAATTGCCGATTTATTGCAAATTTGCCACCCTCTCCTTTACTTGAATTTGATTTGGATAAAACATAGTCATTTTTTTAAACATGGCTTAACCAAATTGCAAATATATATATTGATAGCATTTACACGAAAGATGACACTGTCAGGCCTGCTCTCAAGTTGGTGCTGCTGGATCTGATCCACTGCTGAACAAAGTTTCGCAGTTCAAAGATGCCTTCTGGAGATTTCTAAGGCCCCATACGATACGTGGAACAACGTTAGGATCTGTGTGAGTAGTAATTGTGCTCACATGCAATATCTTCTGAATTAACATGTCTTTCATCAAGCGCATTTTGGTTTTTACTGCTTACTTATTTTACTCTATGGTCATTTGACAGCTCTTTGGTGGCAAGAGCTTTAATTGAGAACCCAAATTTGATAAGATGGTCATTATTTTTGAAGGCGTTTTCTGGACTTCTTGCTCTTATATGTGGAAATGGTTATATAGTAGGCATCAATCAAATATATGATGTTGGGATTGACAAGTAAGGAACACATATACATGCAAACTTTGTTCCTTTCAATAAATATGCTGATATACATGCAGCTTATCATCACTGTCTCATCTTAAATATGTATATTATTGTGTATGTAAGAATCCCTTTACAGCCTCACTAGGAAGGTCGTCAAAAGTGTGACAATGCTTAACACCTGTTTTCTTTCTATCTTGGATACATCCCTTTCACTGTTTGCCCTGGCTTCAACTGCAGGGTAAACAAACCTTATTTACCCATAGCTGCAGGTGATCTTTCAGTACAATCTGCATGGTTCATGGTGTTACTGCTTGCTGTTATTGGCCTTTTAATTGTTGGGTTGAACTTTGGTCCTTTCATAACTGGTCTTTATTGCCTCGGTCTTTTCCTTGGTACCATCTATTCTGTTCCCCCATTTCGGATGAAGAGATATCCTGTCATAGCATTTCTCATTATAGCCACGGTATGGTTCTTTCTCCTACATTCTGCATACATTTTCTTTTGTTTCTTCTGAATAGTTCATTCCTATCAATTTATCAGGCATAGGCTACTGCAGCAAGAACAGCTTTGTGCGTAGTCTAGGGAAACCTGAGACTAAAATGATTTTTTGACCAGAAAGCAAATCAGACTGTCACTTTCAAAATGGGAAAGATTTTTGTAAAGAAAATGTAAAGATCTTTTTATGAGACCCCCCACCCCAAAAAGAAAATAAAAATTATCAAATGTTAACTCACCAGGTGCCATTAGAGCCGTCTTCGCGGTGTTATCTGCTTGGTTGAGCTAGGACTGAGTGATCCATTGATGATTTGTGACGAAGGCGTTGCATATTTAGGTGGGGGAGTTTGTAATATCTCCCTCTGCATTGGCTGAGTAGGCTTTTGATAGCTACTGCTTGATAACTTGGGGTCCACCATTTTGGGTTTGGTGGTTCAGGTTCCAACAAGTTGTCATAGCTAGTATTATAACCCTGGCCGTCTTATGCAATTCCAGACACTCTTCATTGTCATAGGCTTCTCCTTATTTATGATATTCCATATAATAATATGAATGAAATACTTTTTCAGGTGCGAGGATTTCTTCTTAATTATGGTGTGTATTATGCCACAAGAGCTGCTCTAAGTCTAACGTTTGAGTGGAGGTAAATTCATATTTAATATTCCTTATTATATATCGGATATGCTGGCATAGATGGATTCAGTTTAAGTGTTTAACTATGGTTCAACAGATTGAAGCAAGTAGAAGTTAGCTGGGATGGTTCTTGTTTTTGAGTAATCTCTAGATACAGATAACTCCAAAACAAGGTCCTTGAATACGGCAGATTTTAGTTCAAGCAGTGTAGGCTTCAAGACGCCATCTGAAACATCTAATACTCTCTTATTGTAAATTGCTTTGTGGATACTTTTCCAGTTAATTTGATCATTTCCATGCCCATGTGTTCACCTGCAGCTCGCCCGTGGCTTTTATTACAACTTTTGTAACATTATTTGCACTCGTGATTGCCATAACTAAAGATCTTCCAGATGTAGAGGGTGATCGCAAGTAAGTTTTAAACCAGAATTTCGCATGAGATGCTCTAGTTTGTTTCTTCAGCTCATTTGTCATGGTTACTGTTATAGTTTTATCTATCTTTTCCCTGCGGAAGCTTTTTATTACTGACATTTTTTTATTGCCATTACTTTTCATTTTTACTTGCGCCTTTTTAAATTTTGAATCTTAGAATGAAGCCATAACCTTTCATCAAGTGCAATCCTATCTAAAATAAGAATGCTTCTCTTATTGTTAAAATCGTCATGATTCCATGACTCTCTTATTGTTAAAATCCTCATGATTCCATGACTCGCTAGATTTCAGATATCTACTTTGGCAACAAAGCTTGGTGTGAGAAATATCGCATTTCTTGGATCTGGGCTTCTGTTGATAAATTACATTGGTTCTATACTGGTAGCGATTTACATGCCTCAGGTGATGTGCATTCTCTCCGGATCTAACTCAATCTACTTATCATTGATATTTCCCTATCTTTCCCCTTTGCAAGTTATTAATCTGAACATAGCACTTATATGTTCCATATTTCAGGCGTTCAAGAGAAGCTTGATGGTACCTGCACATCTCATCTTGGCAGTGAGTTTAATTTTCCAGGTACATCTCTTATATTTATTTCATGATGTTCGCCAGATTTCCAGCTGGATTGTAATTAGTGCTTTTTTATTTCAATGTAACTCAGTTGTCTTTATTTTCTCTTCTTCATTAAGATAATAATTACAAATTCCTGTCTGTTTTGTCTTAATGTACTTGAATTTACTAAGAATGAAGTTATAAGCATTTCTTGTTGACTTCCATCATGTTGATTCATCAATTTGATAATGTTTCATTTGATGTATCTTTGAACGTCAAACAGAGGTCTAGATTTTGGTTTCAGTGCTTTTCCTTTCCAAGCGAGAAACAGACATTTCTCCCACAATTTCGCTTGTTGAAAATATCTAATTGGCTCAGTTCAAAGACATGAAAGATTCAGATAGTTTTTAATGCCTCTCCAAGTTTGAAGTCATTATTTCTTGTATCCACAGTTTTCCATTTATCTTTTCAGAAGCAAGTCTCCAAAGCCATTCCCTAAATATAACCTACTTAGAAATCACCAACTTTCTTCTTTATGATAAACCCCGTTTTGAATTTATGCACCAGCATCCAGTCTTAATTTACAGTATTCAATAAATAAGGATATCCTCTAAAGTTGTCAATTTAGGAGCAATGAAGCTGAGTCCAAAGCCGTCTATCAAGAAGCAAAGCTGAATTCGTTGATCATTCTCTTTTTGAAGTCTTCTTTTTTTCTTTCTAACAAATATGCAAGGGGAAGCTCCCTAACTTGATCATATGACTATGTTGTATACGCTCTAACTGATTGTTTTCTGACGTTTCAGAAGTGTAGAAGGCTTCATATTGTTTTGATGTTTGTCCAGTAAAAATGAGGACTTCTTTTAACTGATTTCTACTTGATCGCTTGTTTTATCTGTTTTCTCTTCTAGACAGTAATCCTACTTCATTACATTTCTTTTGGTTGAATCCTTTGCAGACATGGTTACTGGAACGGGCAAATTATACCAAGGTGATTCTTGAGTTATTCTTTTACATTTAATTATGCATGTTTTCTTCTAACTATTTAAGTGTATGGAACTGTGTGATGTTAATAACCTTTTCACAAGTGAATCGTGTTTGTTTAAATTTGCCCTCTCTGACTCTTCTTGAGTAGTTGCCCGCCATTTGAAAAGCAAAGTTATTTTAGCAGATTCAGATGCATTTCCATTAGTAGCGTGCAATATCTTGTTGAAAGAGTTTGGCAGTGGATTCAATATAAGGGGGTCATTGCATTCGGCCTTTTTCCAGTGGGATTCACATACATCAAAAGGCCTTCAATCATTTTAAAAACCTTTGTGGTTCTTCATTTCTGTCATTCATCTGCTCACACTTTAATGCAAAACTTTCGATTGGCTAGTTTGTAATAAAACGTCATCTTATACATTTGATAATTTCAGACAATCTTCAAAACCACGTGCACAGTTTGGTTCGTGACACTTATAATTTGAAAAATATATCGAAGTCTGAAACAAGAGCCGCATTATGTTGCAACCAACATGCATTGAGAAATATGGGTTTGGGTCTTTGATATTACTGTACTGGACGAAGCTTGGAGAGTTTTGTAGTTTTATAAATGCTAATAGACTGCTAAGATTTTGTATTTTGGCATCATTTTCTCTAATTTTCAGTTTTAAGTGGAAAAATACCTTTAATGCTGGTTTGACTTTGTGTGTTTGCATTTTGCAGGATGCAATCTCCTCGTTCTATCGCTTTATATGGAATCTCTTTTACACAGAGTATATAATATTCCCTTTCATCTAGCAAGTTTATTCTACCTAGAAGTGCAGTCCCATCTATCAGAAGAACTTCCAACGGTGGCTGAGTGCTATGACTGCACGAACTCATACTAGCATAGAAGACATTGACCGTTTATATGAACTACTTGTGTGCCTGATTGAAGAGTGGAAGGACAACTATGCTGAATGTGGAGCATGTATTTTACCCCCACAAACTGGAGGGATACGGGTGGTTGTGGGCTGTATTTCTTTATAAAATCTCATTCAATTTTGTGTAAAATCAAAATATCAGAGCTTCACTAAGAGTGCTCTCGTTAATGTAATTTTAATTATTGTGATTTAATAAAGACAGATGATTGAAATGTTGTCTGTTTATTCAGAGTTTCTGCTGTATGGAGATGGAGATGAATGCACAATTTGGATAGCCCTCAATTCTGGTAGTTATGTTGCTCCATTTACTTGGGACATTTATGTTGGACTATGTGGAGCTTAATTTACACTTATTTCTTCACATTGCTATATTAGGCATACATATATATATATCAGGTCGATGTGTTGTGTGGGAACATGCAACTACAAACAATTCTTTTATTCGATTTTTTATTATCCAAAAGAATTCAGCAAAGAAGCAAGATTCTAACAAACTTTATTCATTTTCTTATTGTTACTTGCATCTACAAAAGAATTGTGCAAAAGAATTCCTAGCCTTAAAAAAATGAATCAGGAAATTTTGCTACCGTCTCCTCTTTTCTTGAGCTTTGCATCTAATTCTGATTATCTGCTGCCATCTGAGCCAGTTTTGGTAATTCTAAAGCAAATGGACTTCTACCTGTAGTTGTTTCTCTACACAAGGGAGAAGAAGTAAGACCCCCCGGAATAGGTCGAGCAGTTTTGCGAGGAGATGAAAACGTACTTCTTGGAGACAAATTTACTTCCTCTAGAACACGTAGTTGGAGCTCCGAAGGATAATCCCTAACACATCCAATCCGCGGCCCAGCTCCTGTTGTCCATTTACAGGATAACTGTTTAGCCAATTGATATGACTTCAATCCTTTATGCGAGTTTATTCTCTTAATAATTTTTTCTTTGGGAATAGGTTCTTCATATCCTTCTTGTCGATCCTCGTCAAATAAGTTTTCCTTAGAGACCGAGAATTCTGAGTCAGATAAACATTCTTCTGCTGTCTCGTATCCATCTGGACTTTCCACTGATTGAGTGCTGCAACTGTGTCCTATACATTGCTCGTCCTTGAACAACTCCAACATGTCCTCCCTTTTCGGAATTTGAATTTCGGAGATTTTTGAGCTTTGCTTTATGGACCACCTTGATAAGGATGGATTTATAATTTCTGTGTCCTTACAGTAGTGTTTGCTTGAATCTACTTTCTCTGTGTCTGCACTTTTGAAGCTATTGGCTTCACTGGATTGACAGAAATCTGGTGCTGATAAGCTATTACGAAGGCCAAAGCTAACTTCCTCGTCGCTATTTGGTGCTCTCTGTAAAAACATCATAAAGTAACTCAATAAATGTATTTTCACCTGTAACTTGAGATGCTTTTGAGTTATATGCATGTTGAAATCGTTTTAGGCTCAAGATGAAACAAATGGGTTTTCATTAGCTAAGGCAATGCATTCTCTTCCTATACCTTGTGTGCATGTTTGGTATGTAGTGTAGGACGAGTATGATAAACAATTTTTAACTTCTTTTTCTTCTTTAATATTGTACCATACATTCCACCATACCAAACAAGCCACTTTTTCACATTCATACCACAAAAGCAAGGTCTGTGATCGTACCTGAACAACACTCAGATCAACATTGTGTTGCTTCAGAAATGACATAAATTCCTCAAAGTTCTCTTCTGTTGGAAGATAGTGTCCACTGTGAGGCCAGACTGCCTATATCATACCAAAGATTAGGTTCATTTATGAGGCTCTCCCGAGTGAGCAAATTTCGAATATTTTACTCAAAGAAAAGGAAAGGAATTGCTAGGATCTGTACCTTTAGAATACCTTCTTCCACCTCTAACCTTCCAGCAGAGAGTGTGGCACCACCAGCCAAGAAACTTGAATGTTGAAACGTGCCTTTTATCTTCTGCCCAACATACAAGATCTTGGACACACTGAGAACAAAGATCCACTTGACATCTTTGGGCCCGCCCTTTGTATCAAGAAGGTGTCCACTCTGCTTGTAGATAAACTTTCCATCCTTCACAATTACTTCATATGCCTTCCTCTCTGTCTGAACCGTCAAATTGAAGTGATTTGGTTAATTCCATTACACATTATATTCTTGGCTATTTTTGTTCAAATATCTAGTGTTCTAGATACAGGCATATATAAATCTGGGGTCATGTGCATGTTCCAACTATGTTAAAAGTGTTCTAATAAACTGAATCTATAAGAATTTTAAGGTGATTATCCAAGGCTTCGGAAAGGTAGAATGAAACTCACCGGACCAAGATACTTGATGCATTGCTGTTGAAGTTTTGATCGAGGACACCTCTCGAGATTTACTTCTTTACCTTCTCCAATGTCCAACCTGCAGATCGGAGTGTTATAAAGTGTCCATTTCTAATTGACGGTGAAGATCAAAGTGGCGCAAGTTTCCAAATAAACCTTACCAATAGAAAAAAGGCTGTTTGCTGTCGCATTGGAGCCAACTAACATAATAAAATTGCAGATTGTGACCATAGCGGTGTCGAGGATCAATCTATATGAAAATACAAAAATAAAATTAATCAACAAGGGGTCATAAAAATATTTTTGCTTCAAACTTCATTAACAAGTGCAACTTACAGCCTCAAGCCAATGCTGCAAAGCAAGTTTACGTGCCTTTTCATCTTTTGACAAGCCTTTTCCCACCTGACAATGAAGACAAAGCCCTAATCATCAGAACTTCAACAGAAATGCACTAAAGAAATACACAAACTGTCACCATGATCTTAACCTTAGCAGCTCTAGTTCTTGCTCTCGACCAACGTGAAATAGCAGTTTCAGGTCTATCAATGTCAAAGAATGATATAGAACTACGCTTGAGTTCAGCAAAATCTAACAGCTTCCACCTGAATGTAATAAAAAAACATTCATAGTTTGTATGACTAATTCAGGAATATCAAAAGTAAGAGGAATCCTGAAACCACTATCCAATACATAAACCTCTTTTTTGTTTTTAGTTTACATAAAATGGTGTAAGAAACAATTTCCATTATATGTGACGAAATCACTCTTAAAAATGGATGCCAGCTTTCACACGCCATACACATTGAAATATAACAATATCAAGGAGGTGTTCTTAAAAGACGTGATTGCGTACCATCTTTGCTCAACAAGAACAGCACAATCTGCTAGTTGTCTCCGGGTTCGGAAACTTTTATATGTTTTCTGCAATTTAAGGGCAGCCTGATGTCTTTGATTACCAGACTCTGGAAATAGCTTCTCAACATTTTTCTCAGACATGCTATCGGCTGCAGGCAATTGATTAGGGACATTTCCGCTTACAAAGCTGACCGATCTGACCATTGCGTTTTCATCTGTACTGGAAGCAGGCGTCTGCAGTGAGATTTTGGCCTCAAGTTCCCTCCCATTGAAACTAAGAGACCCTTCAAGGATCATCTTTCTAGAACCTAAAGACTTCAGCGTAGTAGGTTCAGAATCTTGACCGTTGAAGCTAACAGAACGTGAAGTTCTCTCATCACTGCCTCCGAAACTTATAGATCTAACCAAATAAGACTCAAATTGACTATCCAAATCATCAAGATTGGCAAATGGACAGGAAAAAGTCACTCCCATTCCTCTTAAAATTACCGGGGGATCCGACCAGCAATCTGCACGTTATGCATATTAATAAATAAAAACAAACACTAAAAAGTCATCAAAGGAAGAAGCAAACTGAGGCATTAAACCATTTTAAACAAATTGGCAATAGAGAAAAGGATATAAAGAAAGACAAAATGAATCTTTAGCTGAAGAATGAACAGAATTACCACTATCAATATCTGTAGATTAACATGAGAATCTAACATTACACCAACAATATTTGTATACATTTATGCTTCTCTTAATTATACCATCTAATGATAGGAGCTCTAAACATATAACCCAACTCAAAAACATTCAGAGAGAGAGAATATGCCAACAAAATTATACAACTTTGAGGGTTTGTAATCACATAATAATTCTGAAACAGATTGCTAGTTTATTTGGCATAAAGCAACATTTAACAACAATGTGAATGACGCAATTAATTGAAAGAAAGTGCAAAAGTGCAAGATTTGTTTTCTTACCTCGATTAAGTGCAAATAATTTCGATACAAATGCAACTTGGATTAAAGATTTCTAAAAAAAAAAGAGTAGAAATATGTAGAAATTTTTTCTGTCTTCAAAGATAGTTGAAGATTGGCTTAAATCTCTCTGAAAATTGAAGACAGAAAAGGATAATGTAGTACGTTAGCTGCGCTGTGCTGTTTTAGCAAATGCTGAGATTGTTATATATAGGACTAGGAGAGAAGGACTGGTGGAGAGAGAGAGAGAGAGAGAGAGAGAGAGAGATTGTTCTGCTTCTAAAGGTGAGGAACTTTCGACTCAATTGCATAGACCAACTAAATTAATTGTTCTGATCTTTTGCCTACGTGTCGGCAGGAATTCTTGTCCGTATTTTATTTAATTTTCTTAAAACTTTTAAGGTGACAACTAGACACTGTTTGTACATTATTGATTGGATTTAGTTGTACACTTGTTTAGTAAACAATACATCTTATGTTATTAAAAAATTGCATTCGTGAATAATAATTTTGGTGCAAAAAGTGCATATTACTTCTCTTTAGTTTTAAATATTTATAGATTTTCTTTTGTATTTTAAATATGATATTGTCCCAAAATTAACATTTAAATGGAAATTGGACCACCAACCTAAAATTTGGACTTAGTCTTTTCTTTTTGTTATTTCACTTCATACAATTGGCTAAATAAACTTAGCCGGTCCAAAAGTCAATATATAATGTGTGTATACTTCTTTTATCATCTACATAGAATGTAAGAAAAAATGTGCTAGAGGGCCTTTGACGACCAACTTAATTAAATTAGAGAGAAGACGCATACGACTGTACTATCAATGAATTTGACAAATAATCATAATTCTTAATTTAATTTAATCTAATATTCTAGATCTATTAAAACTTTTAAAATCCTTATACCTACATTCAACCACATCCAAATAAAAGTTTTAATAAATCTACATCATTAGATTAATTGAACTTAAGAATTATGATTATTTGTCAAATACAATGGTAGATAGAATGGTCTCCATATTGTAATACCTCTTCCTTTTCTACTCTAGTCATTTTTTGTATGAGTACGGAAAATGAGTTGTTTTAGTAATTGATCGACTTGGTGAAAATATATACTCAACTAACCTTTAATAATTATAATTTGTTTAATAAATTTAGCTTATTGACAAAAATTTTATCAATAAATAAAGTAATAAAAAATAAGCACATATTTGGTAGAGTTTAAAATAAATTTTTTTTCTACACTCATTTTCAACCATATATTTTATAGAACCCATAAATTTTATCAAATTTTCAATCATACATTTCATCTTTTTTTTTTATCAAAAACTACTTTTAAACTCTACCAAACGGACACTAAACATTATTCGTCTGTAATATTATGAAGAAAAAATGAAAAGATATTTGAATTTAAATGTCGATAATATATGAAAAAATTTAAAATATAAAAAGAGTAAAATTTCTTCGATGATATCTATGGCTTTCACTAGCGACCTAAGCATTGTCGGTGGTTGCTGAAATCACTAACGACATTTTCATTGATAATCGTTGACGGATGTGTGTTGATTATTATCGAAAGTATATTTGTCAACATTTTCATTCAAATCACCGATATATTAATTTTTGTCTGGGATCATTTTCTCCATTAATTTTTTTATTATTGTTATTTTTTAAAAATGCTCCGTCGATAGTTTTGCCAATGACCCCCAAATTGTTTGAAACATCTCTGTTTACTTATTGTGTTTGAGAATTTCCGATACAAAGCGCATAACCTCTACATATACAAACACGCACCAATCACAAACAAGTCAATATAAATGCACTTTCCAACTTTCTAAGGTAAATAATTAAAGTATCATAGGAGACAATTGTTGATTTCATGCTCCAACCCATGCCAATACCTAATATGACTGCAATATGAAAATATCCAAATTCTAAACATGAATCAAATCCTACATATGAAGTTTTAAATGAGTACTTCGTCTAAAAAAACGAATGCAAAAAGGGCAAGACTGAGTTTGTTGTAAATTGTTGATGGTGCCTGGACTTGAGATTAGATAATGTAACAGTGTGAAGAAGAGGGTGAGACAAAACATAAGATTAATGGGATGGAGATTGGTGAAACTGAAAAATGGTAAAATAGCTTATTCTGGGAATTGGAAGTGAATGGTTTGGGATAAAAAAACAAATAGAAATGGGGGAAAAAGCAAATAGTGTTGGGAAGGAAGGGATAGAAGCGGTTCAACACCTAGACAAGTAAGATAGTTGTTCAAAGTCTATAAATTTTGAATAATTTCATTCCACATAGCTTACCAATACATTCTTTGAGTCGAGTTTTTCTATCTGTGACAATTACAAGTACTTAATTTGATAAATTTAATTTATTGATGAAAATCCCGACACCAATAAGTAATAAAATTAAATAAATAAATATGATCACGAAAAAGTCCGTACTCAACAAAATAACATTTAACATTGAAGTTTTTTGTCATTAATAATATATAAAAATATTTAATATATTTAATTTACTGATAGAATTTTCGACGTTAAATAAAATAATTAAAATATCACCTTTAGAAATTCTATGGGTAGTTAAATAACAATTAGAAAACAATTTAAGATAACAAACGAAATTACAATTAGTAATATTAAAAAAATATTTCAATAAATTTAATTTACCGACAAAAATATTGTCAATAAATAAAATAATTAAAATATAAACTTAAATATTAATGAAGAAAATTTCCGTCGACAATAAAATATTAAAAAAATTTAATATTATAAATAAAAGCTAAAAAAAATTCTTAAGTTAGAAATCTTAATAAAATAAATAAAAAGTGAAGAAATAGTAAATGATTTTTGGTCGACGATCAAAGACTAGAACATTGTTGGGTGATTGTTGACGACATTGTCGTCGAGAATCACTGATAGATAATGGTCGGCGATTGTTGTTGATAATTTTGTACGAATAGTAGACAAATATTAATTTTTGTCACGTACCAGAAGTGGAGTGTCCATAAATTACTAGAAATCCAAAAATGGCACTAGAACTACATATTTTTGTATTTCATCGATGACCATTTTTTTTATTTAAGTTATTTTTGAAAATACTTTGTTCAAGATTTTATCTAAAATTTCTAAGTTATTTGAACTGTCTTTGTGAAGATTAATACAAATACGGTACATGACTTCGTGGTTTTAGCCTGATTATTAAAAAATAAAATTTCAAGTTTTTAACATCTTTTTACTTTATAATATAATTATAATATTATTTAATAATCCTACTAAAATGCCATTATTATATTTTCTAGATTATTACCTCATGTCTCGATATATTCATTACCATCTTATCCTGTCTAGATATTTCCAAGATATGGCTGTCCATTTCCATTGTTTTTTTGTTTTTCAAAAAGAGATCTAAGATATGGTCAGTCAACTGCCCTGATTGTGCTTCAAAGATATGAAGTATTGAAGAATTAGGTTATCCCAAAAGATTATGGTAACATTTTATTTTCAAAGCTCTCTATCTCTTCTTGATCACAAGTTATGATTTAAGGCTAATTGATTGAGCTTGTGCTCGATAATTTTGAGCCACTCAATTGAGTATAAAAAAGCATCCAATCTTTATATTTATTATAAATAAGGCATTATTTATTTACAATAGAAAGATTAGTATTTACATAACAAGAAAATAATATTTTTCATTTCATTTTACGTCACAAAATATTGGAAAATAATTTTTTTTTTATATATATTTCAATTCATACGACCATCTAACATGATACAAATAAATTTATTGACTTGATGCGACAACTTACATAATTTTAAAAGACCAAAATGTTGGCAAGATGAGAGCTATAAAAAGACAAGTATAGATCAAATCAGTTGAAAGAAGTTTAACTTACTCATTATCTGTATGCCAATTAATTGTGATTCTCAACTTCACATTATTATTTAGAGGTTGACCTGACGCACTTTACATACTCAATCATTCATATATTATTACAAACCATGGGCGGATTTATGGGGCGGACTTTCATCCGTCCGTAAGTTAAAATCGCTTTTTTATAGTGTAAATTTTTTTTTCAAGTAATAGCGGTTTTGGGTGTGATTTTTTTTTTTTTTTTTTCAAAGAGAATCCGGCCTAAAAAATATTCAGTTTCAGCCCACGTTATTACAAACTTAATTTATTTCAAAAATTGTATGACAAAAAGAAAGAAATTACAAAATGGTACAGTAACATTTGTTGGAGTGAAGTGATGCATCTGATCCCGACGCCGCTGAATCACCGACGTTTTGTTCTATTGGAGTATTTCCGTAAAGCGCATAATATCGGGTACAAAACACAATTGGTCACTGAACTTATAGGTTATTTTCAATTTGGTAACATAACTTTAATTTTTTTTTTCAAATTAGTGATCCATATTCAAGTTTTGTTTCATGATCACTAAAGTTTAATTTATTTCAAATTAGTCACTGAACTTTAAATTTTGTGTCATATCGTTCGAGCAGTAGTCTCCATTTCAAAAGTTAATGTTAAATTTAATGTGTCAAATGAACTTATATTTTTCTATATTAAAAGGATGACTCATTTGAAAATTTCTTAAATTGATGCTAATTAAGGTAGACAATTTTCGAGTTTCAAAGATACTAACTTAATGACCAATACGAAGCAAATTTTATAGTTTGGTTATTAATGTAGAACAAATTAAAGTTCAATGCCCTATGTTAAACAAATCTTAAAATTGGACAATAAATTTAGTGACCAATTTAAAATTTGCCTATAAGTTCAGTGATCATTCAAAGTTTTTTATGAGTAATTATAAACAATTCCAAAGTCAAAAATTTAAGTGCCGTCAGACAACTGTCCATTTCATGTCCCAATTCATGCCAACAGCTAAAGAGTACGTTGTCTGTACGGACTATTAAATTTACACGCGTTGTAAGTTGCCGGTGAAACTACGAATCACTTGTTTGGATTTATTTTCAACATCGTATATGAAAGAAATCATAATTTTTTATTAACTTTTCAATCATATATTTTATCAATTTTATCAAAAACTCTTTTTAAACTACACCAAACAAACATTAATTTTTCTTATTTCTCATTTTGTCACTATTTTTAGTAGTCAAAAGAAAAAAAATGAAACCCAAACTTAACAAATTTTCATCAAACAAGATAAAAATTAGCTGAAATTGATTTTATCGATCAAATAGTCGAATATAATCGCGTATTGTTAAAATATTATTTTTCTTGACTCAAAATCTAACCGACTCCAAAGTCAACAAACATGACGACCTATATGGCTATATCTATCAACTTATGTAATCTTCTTCTAGACCTTGTGGGGCCCTCCGAGTGCATACCTAGGTGGTTGCCCTCTGTCCTTGCTCCGAGGTGCTTGTCTCTGGTCTCAATAGCACCATTTGCCCCTTGGTCTTTGGACGACCCACTTGTGTTGGAACTTCTTCCAAAAAAGGGAAAGTCGGACTAGACTTTGTCCTCAACCCAATTTCATTGGACCCTAATGTGGCATGCCAAGTTTTGAGGGCTGTCTTAAGGCCTCGTCCTGTGCTATACCTCGGGCAATCAACATAGGTCAAATGTATGCTGAAGTGGGCTTCGATATAACATCACCTTAGGGTAAGGCTCATTGGTCATGGGCCTTGCTTGCACACTTTGAGGCTCAATTTGATTGTGGCCTAGCTGTTAGAAGCTCAGCTCATCTACATCTACATAGCCGCCACATGACTTATACGTAAAGGGGACTAGGGCTCCACGTTAAGTAGAGGCGTAACAGTTCTCAAACAATTTTGGTGCATTTTCCTTTATTAGAGAGCTTTAAAAAATTTATTCTACACAAAACATATGCTATTTTTGGATGCATTTCTTTAGACAGATTAAATTATTTTTTTTTTTTGGATTGTAAATATTTCTCAGACATTTGAGTGCGAGTTATTTCTTTTGGAATCAGAGATATTCATATTCGAAAGAGGTTGTTAATAATTTTTATTTTTCAAACTGACAAAAACAAACAATTATGCAAGTTTATTACGTCCATAAAATTTTCAAGTACTTGAGCCATAAAGGTCGTCAAAGTGAGAATATATTATTAAAAACTAAATTCAAAGAAGATTCTATAATTGTTGACCAAAAAGAGTGGGGTGGCAAATATCAATTACTTAAAAGAGCTGGACAGCATTTAATGTGGAAATATATTCATGCCTTTTGCATTTAGCGTGCATGTCGTGTACTATAAAGATTCTGAGATGACCATAGATTTTACACTTAGAAGTGGACATCGCTTTTGAACAACCTTACAAAAGCACAATCACCGACTCTGTCAACTCAGCCCTGGCCTATGAAAAGTCCATCCTTTGCTCTCTCGGGTCTTGTGAAAAAAACTAAACATCAATGTTCAGCAAAATCGAAGTAGCTATCGATCCGAGTTGAAAAAAGTAAACATCCAAAAGATCAAATCGATTACAAACGAATCAAAAGTTAAAAATCGAATCAAAAATTAATCTAAAAATCTCACAAATTTTTTAAAAATAGGTTATTTGTAAATAAACAAATATTTATATATAAAATTACTCATAAAATTTGACTTTAAATAGACTTTTCATAAGTTTCAATTAAAAAATAAAAAAATAATCTCAAAATCTCAAAAACTAATGAAGAACAATCGAAGAAAAAGAAGAACAATTGGAGAAATATGAAAGAAATGAGGAAGAAATCAAAAATAAGTTATTTTGCATTAAAAAATTTCGAATTGGAAAACCATTAAAACCGGACCTGTTGGAGCCATTTTATTGGTTAAACCGCTAAAAACCCTAGTTTTGGCCTGATTTTTTTATGCTCGATTAAATTGGTAGACCTGGATCGGTTTTCGGTTTTTCGGTTGAACTAACTGGTCCGGTCCGATCCGGATCCGGTTTTCTAAAGCTAAAGACAAGAAAGAAAATGAAATATGCTTTTACATAGCAGGGAATTTGTTTGAAAAAATTAGGTCAATGTGCGAGGATGAAATGTTTTAGAAAAAATTAATTTTAATTTTGAAAAAAATAATTTAATTTTATAAAAAATTAATGTTTTTAACATATTAGGAGTAATATATAGTTCACTTCTTTATAAATTCATTGTTTATGTGTAGTCAATTTTTTTTTTTGTTCTCATTTTTTCAACAATTTTCATCAAAGTATCACAACTAATACTCAATTAATCTATTTCTTCAAACCATAAATGATTACGCACTTCATTAAAAGATAACTCTTCCACTGCGTCAAAGATCACTATTTTATGTCAGCGCAACTATTTTTGAGAACCTACCACATATAATACTATCTCAATTAGTTGGGGTCCACACTTTCGTACAACTACAATTGGATAATTGGATATTTATCTTATCTGTCTTTTTATATAACTAAATTTATAGTATTTAAAAAATAATTTCTAATACCATATTGTGGAAAATAAAAGTTTAAAATGTGCTTAAATTTTTTAAAGATTAAGTTTCATTTCAAAAAATTAACTTTTAGGAAGATGAAACTCATTATTATCCTGTTTTTGGCCAATGTGAAATTTGGTGCGCAATTTCCTAACAAGGTGAATTATTTCCTCCCTTAGAAAACGGAAGAACTGAAATTATTTTTCACCAATAAAAAACCCAAGAATTTTCAATTAATATTAATAAATAAGCCAAAAAGACCAAGGTGGTGGAATTATTTCCCACCCTTAACCTGCAAGAATGGTAATTAGTAGACTCGGTCAGGTCATTGCTTTTAGCGTAAGGAAAACTACGAGGTCTTACATCAACTGAATGAATCAGTCAAAACAATTGACTGAAAATAATGTAATTTGATTGTTCAATATTAACCCATAAGAAAATTTTAATTCAGTCTCGAACTTATTCTTTTGTTTGAAGACTAGACGCCTTTTTTGACCTTTCTATTTCTATTTGTAATTGCATATGGAATTGTAATTGCATTTGTTATTTTTGACTTTTCAAATAAATATGCAAAACTGAACAAAAATATTTTGCACTTAAAACTGCAAATCAGTATTTTGCACCTAAAACTGAAAAATCAAAATAGTTTTCGAATGTGATCAAGCTCTGCATTTGATAAAGTCTTCGAAGATGAACCGATTAGTTTTATGTTAGAGCGACCGTTTGGAATTTGCAGGCTGTTTGTTCAAGTTGTTTTTCCTCTTAAAATGTAAGAAAATAAAATTTAATAGTATTGTCGTATCTATTGATAAGTGTGTTTTATGCACTTATTCGAACATTAAAACTAAGCTTTTGTTCCGTTAGTTTGTTGATTTTACTTAATTTGTTGATTTTGTTTTCGAGTTTTGGACCGTTTATAATTAATTATAAAAGAAAAAACGGAAAGGGAAACGATTTGGCGAATGTCTAGAAAGTATAGGAATTCAATTGCACTCAATTGGAACTTGAAGGACCACATTGGAGGTTATTGAAAGATTTGAGTACTAAAGAAGCTAAAATCTAAAGTTGAGGACTAAAACGTGTAGAACAAAAACTTTAAGCTTCTCGATCGCCCAGCCTTGATATTTTCCAACAGAATCAATTTTTTTTTGCCTTTGGCGATCTCCCAGTGCAATTTTTCACCAACGAGATTTTTTGTTTTTTTCAAATTTTACTCCAACTATGAAATTTTTGGGCCACAATTTTTGAATTTTTGGGATCTTTTGGGACACTTTGAGACTACTATAATTAGGAGACATTAACTCTAAATTAGAGTTGTCAATTGTTTGGAGATTTCGAGAGGAGAAACAAGAAACGAAGATTGAAGAATCATTTGGGCAAGATTTAACGAAGAACAATGATTACATATTTTTTTTTATCCGGGTGATAAATTTTATCTTTTCTTTTGATTTTTTCTTCTTAGTATGCTAGGTTAAATTTATTTTGTGCTAGAATTAAGATAAAACTTGTACCATAATTTTTTAATTATTTGAATATAATATTTGATATTCAAACACGTTTTTAATTTTGAATAATTGATATTGATTTTTTTCATCTAAAATTAAACTTTGTTCAGTCGATATATTCGTATACCCCTTGCCTGAGCAATGAACCTAGTTCACGATAGGTGGTTTAAGATTGGGTCCCCTATCATTAGTCGTTTATAGGTATCTAAGATTCGGTATTGAATCAATCCTCAACTTTGTTCGGTCACTTCGGAAGTCATATAATATATGTATAATGATTGTATGATTTTTGTCGCTTATTTTACTATCGAGAGATTGAAAATAAGTTAAACATAGTATCAATTATCGTAGAGTTTGATAAATGATAGAGATATACTGCTATACTTTATGTGATCTTTAAGTATTCACAAATTCTAATGTATTTTTCTATATTCGCATCCGTCATAGAGATATAGTCGAGTCATATATAGGGATAAGTTTAATACAACTCAAGAGAAATTGTTAAACAAATTAGGAATATTGATCTTCATAATTAAATAGTGTTATCAAATTCAACTGTTTGTGTTAAAGAAGATTGATATAAGTGGATTCAGGATCTTAGTATGTTTTTCTTTATTAAATTTATATAATATTCCAATTCATCTCAACTTTGCATTAATTTTAGTTAATTTAGGTCTTACATTGAATAGTTAATCAAGTAGTTTGATACTTAAATCTTAGAAAATCCTTTATATTCTATAGTTTTGATTTAGGTTAAATTAATTTGAAATTGGACTAATGTACAACCTCTGTGAGTACGAAATATTTAGACTCTAAAATTTACTTTATTACTTGTGTGATCCATATACTTGTAGAATAATATTGTTAACACGTATCATCTTTGTTGATATTTAAAAGTGGTAATATTTCTATGTTAATTGTCAGTTGAATTCTTTGTAACCAATCTTAATTTAAAATATAACACGAATAAGTTTGCTTGGCCTTTCATATAAATAGTGTGGATAGTTGATGTTAAGATTAAATTTTGAAAAAGATCAAAGATCAAAATTAGCAGAGTTTTGACTCGTGAGTAATGTGTGCACACTCGGAGAATGATGTGTAGAGGATTTATATAGTTGAATGGAATGCAAATGGTAGATTAGGTAGTAGGCATGTACAAGTACAAGTTGAATAAACTCTGAAAGAAAAATTATTGATTGCTTGAATAAACAAATAATTTTATCGTCAAGCTATTGTCTTCGTGTTTAGTGAACTTTTATTTTCCATTAAATGCCACCATTAAATCGACCAACCATTAGTATGCTAAAGATAGGATCGGCGAGGTGGAATAGGTGGACACGATGACCTTATAGATTTTTGCCTCTACTAGTCAACATTGGTATGTTGTTATGTTCTTTCATGGTCGAGCACAACTTTGACCTTTAGTGATTTTCTTTTACCAAAACGTCAACTCTCATGCGCTATTTATTCTATTGCGCGACATAGTTTTAAAATGCATGTTGTAGTAGCAATCCTTGTCTAAGATGGGAGAATGCTCAATTAGACATTTTGCCCTATACTGCTATACGTATTTATGTGTGTGGTTAAGACTGACAATATCATGCTACCTTATTTTATCAGATATTAAATTGTTTGTCTTGTGAGTATAGTTATCAAATTCGACCAAGGTACTGGGTCAACGGGTCACTAGTTGAACCTATGGGTCACTAGTTCACTGGGGGATCGTTGCTTGAATAAACACATAAAGTTTTTTAAGTGTAAATATTTTTGTTACTAAGAAATTTATTTTCATGTCTGCATATTATTAATGTGCAATTTTTTATTGCAAAATGTTTAAATTTTGTTTTATAATTTTGTACAATGTAAAATTTATAATGAAATCTCTATTTTTATGTACAAACGTCGCTATTATCAGCTAATAACATTTAGGTATTAAGGAATTAGATTTATCTTAACTAAAATTTATTTCTTTATTATACAAATTAATATATTCATAAGATAATTATTTGATATTTAAAACTAGTAAGATAGTCCTGGTCGATGATTTCTAGGGCAGTTGGATTGAGACATTTTTTGAACTTTATTTATAAACTATATTATGTGTAAGGATTTGGTGAACGTTTCAGTTAACAATGCACAAAAGCTCTTCATAATGTAATGATCACAACAATAGATTTTGGTCTATATAGTGATTATTCTAAAGAGACAAAACAATTACGGATAATTGATCAATATTTTCTTTTATTTGTAAAAATTATTCACGATCATAGAAATTTTTCTATTACTAAAACAAAAAAGAATATATACGTTTGTATGTCATTACATCTTCAATTTCTCTCAAATGAAACTCTTCCACAAATGATTTTCTCTTTACTCTACTCACTGTTTCAATTCTAAAACCATAACCATGAAATTCAAATCGTCATCATCGCCTATCAAGATTCCGTAAAAATTAAAGTTGTTCAAATATCAATAATCAAATCTTATAAATCTTATGATCGAATCTTACCGCAGAGAAGCGGTATACAAGTTAAACACAAATATGCTCATAGCCAAAAATTGAAAAAGCCCACAGTCAACCAGGGAAGTCCTAAAGTATCATTATAGATGAATCAACCTCAATCGATCAGGCCGGCCCAGACCCATTACATACCCGTACCTATATTCAGATCCGAATTCAAGTCCACTTGAAGTTCAGTTACCGGTTTACAGATTTGAATCCCTCCACAATGGTATGCAATTAAAATAAAATTAGGTCAAAATTAAACAGCGCTTAAAATCGAATTCAGTATGCTATGAAATAGATTGGGTTCACTCTTATACGATCTCTGCATCTATTTCTATTTTCTCACAAACCAGAATTAAAATCGATCAGCATTTTCCTATTTCTTTACGACACCATCGGACTCTGTTTGTCCATTCTCATTCTTGGCTTTGGCGTTAGTATCGAGAGAATTCAATAAAGAAGAGTACTGAAATCAACTGTAAATGGCAACAGCAACATACCCGCCGCCGCCTCCGTATTACAAGCTCTACAAGGACTATCTACAGAACCCCAACTCCGCTCCTGAGCCACCGCTCCCAATCCGAGGCACCTATGTTCTCTACGGTGCAAATTACACTGTAATATAGCAAAAACTTAATTACTAATTTTTATTTGTACTCTTTGTATTCTTCTTTTGTATGTAAATTTCTAAATTAAAATTAGCTCTGTTATACTGGGATTTGTGAAATAGCATTCCAACATGGTGATCGTCAAAAGGGTCTTTTTAATCTTTCACTGGGGTTTTTTTTTTATTAGTTATGGGTTTGAGTTGAGGATGAGGTTGAATAAACAATGATGAAAAAAAGAAAGAAATTGGTCTGTACTAAGTGAGCAATTTTATTTGTGAAATTTTGATTATTTTGGAGATATTTATATTTTTGTCTGGATTGTCATACGTTGGAAACGTATCAATCATAATCTGGAGTAGATGGAAGCTATTTTCTCTATATATTGTTATTTATTGCTCTGGAACTAAATAAATCAATCCTCAAATTAAGAAAAATTCAGTTGCAAAAAGTTTATTTCAGTTTCTTTTGAGTTATGTCATGGATAACCTTGTTTTGAACTTTTTATGCAGACTGATGATGTGCTTCCTACTCTAGAAGAGCAGGGTGTCCGTCAATTGTACCCAAAAGGGCCAAATGTTGGTATGATTTCCATACAGATTAACTTTTGACAATATTTTTCAATGTGATGGATATTGAATAAGCCACTATACCTGTTTATTTCCATCAGAAGGCATTTCACTATCAAATTTTCAAGCAGCTTGTTGGCTTTTTGCTTTGCTGCACGTGATGGTCATTTATAACATGGAGGCTTAATAATATTTGCTTGGCTTACACATTTTTTCTCTATTGATGCTTGGAGTTTAGTAATTTGCTTGTCTTCATCTAGTGGCAAGCCCTCAAGATGCAATTGGCTTCTATATAGCTGTGGTTTTCACTATTTGTGTAGATTATCAGAAAGTTATCTCTTGTTAAACTACATAGTGTTTTCCTCACTCTTTTAAGGGCTGTCAATTTGCTAGGCACTGTTTGAGTCTTGTAATTCTTCATGGATACGCTTATGCATGTTATTGAAGGCCTCACTTTATTTACATTCCTAACCTAGCATATGCACCGTGAACAATCTGCATTGGATTATATCCAGTGCTATTTGATGTATTTAGGTCAGTAATATGAGGTACCTAGATATTATTTAATTGTGAATGAAAGATAAAGTACAACAAATTTTTATTATTTTTTTTTTTTTTTTCCCTTGTTCGAGGAATTTCAAACTGAAGCCAACCTCATGGTCAAATCTGTTTAATTATACCATAGCTTTTTGCTCTGTTCGAAAGTTGAAGCTCTAAAGTTCAAGAGTCATTTCAAAGTGTTTGCTTTTTACTTGTTAAATAGGAAAAAATGTTATCCTCAATATCTGATAATAATTTAATCTCCCCTAGATTTCAAGAAGGAGCTAAGATCACTAAACAGAGAATTGCAGCTGCATTTGTTGGAGCTTGCTGATGTTCTTGTGGAGCGGCCATCACAATATGCTAGGAGGGTAGAAGACATCTCTCTTATTTTCAAAAACTTACACCACCTTCTTAATTCTATGCGGCCACACCAGGTGAAATTTTATTGCTCTTGGCTAGAATCTTTTTAAACTTTTCTTGGAGGAACTTAGAGGTATCAGAATCAGTCTTTTTTGTCCTTTTCTATGTCAGGCCAGAGCAACACTGATCCATATCCTAGAACTTCAGATTCAACGGCGCAAACAAGCTGTGGAAGACATTAAGAGGTGTGTTTTTATTCTGCTACCACGCTTTGGAAGTTTTTGTAAACATTATCTATTAGTTTATTTAGAAATTATCTCAGACAACTTATATAGTTGGTAGCCTAGCACGATTGGAACGATACAACTAAGATCCACTATGCTTTGATCTACAAATATGTGTTTAGCACTAACTACGCTTAAACCACAATACACTTAAGATCGGTTGACTTTATTTTGCATGAAGCTGTTGCACAACTTACAGGGTGATCTCAAAAGTTTTGAGAGCATCCTAAAATTATATAGAAGTGATATCATGACAAGCTCATAAAGACTTTGATTGCCATCAAGGCAGATAGGGGAATAAGGGTTGACTTTGAAGGAGAAATGAACTCCACCCCATTTGGGCAATGTAGACTGGGGTTATGTTGACAATTTATCAAAACAAGTCAACAGTAGTTGAGAGCGCTCGACTGTTCTTGAATTCATTTTCTTGGTAATATTTTCCCCTTGATTCCATCAAGACCACTCCACTGTGACCAAGTTGCATGTAATGGGACTTAAGCTTCAGATGTAACTTGACCTCGGTCGAGACTGCTCGACTGGAGTTGAGTTGGACAAAGTTTATCCGTTTCTATCCAACTCCATCCCGTTGAGAGGCCTTGACATCTTTGACTGAGGTCAGGTTGAGCAATATTGTATGAAGTATGAACTATGAACCTTACTTCAAACGTTTTAAGTCCCTTTTTGTCCAAGTTGATCTCATTCAAGTGGTGTTGATTGGCGTCTTTGCCATGCTCCATGACAGAAGTGGTTTCTCAAACAAAGGGACCACCCAGTCGTGGTCGCTAGGGTATGGTCCTGTAACAATCCATATGCCACGGTAATTTAGGGAAGCCTCGGAGTTTAAAATTCTGCCAAAAAAACGTGATTTTAGTAGAGTGATTTTGAGCATGTGAAGTTGGTAAGATTTTATAGTATCTGATATAAGTTTCAAATTTCTGAAGTTTTTTCTATCCTTTCTATCAATTTCTTTCTTATGAACTTCTAATATTTTCCAGGTTGCAAAGTTATGTATGTACTTAACAAATAAAGAAAATTTTTAAATTTCCTTTTCTCAATAATGGTATAAATGTAAAATATATTTGATTGCAATTCTAATTGAACATAATCTGAATTTTGATTTTGTTTCCTATTTGTGGTTGGATGATATATGATAGGGTAATTTTTTTTTTTCATTTGATTTTGGGGTAATCCCACTGCAGTTGGAATCAATGCATGATTCAGAACTTGACAGAGAAATAGAATTAGAGATTAGGAGAAGAAATAGAAAGAGAAAGAGAAGGAGAAGACAGAGAAGAGGACCTAAAATTACATTGACCACCACACTGTTCTGTGGAATATGAGACACCAGAGCTTTCTTGTTTACACAATAAACATCATAACTGGAACAACTGTCTCAAGATGTGACTTGAATGAGCCTAGAGAATGTTTCTATAAGAGATGGGAGATCTGAACCTGCTATAACATGGGAAGTCCGGCTCAATTGCAGGATTTAAACTTCCAAAATTAAAGCATAGTTATATGTTCTTATAGGTGACCACAACATTCAACTCCTAGTGAATATGCTTCGGATCTGCTGATTTCTTCCCTTGCTGAAACTGGTAATATTATAAGGACGTGTCTTCCAATGATCGCTGGTATATAATAATCAAAGGTGCTTCCATGTCTGTTTGCATGTATCTAAGTGCAGGGCCAGATCAACTATTTTAGGCTTCGTCAATTTCTGTAGTATTGAAACTATCTGAACATCTCCTTGGTCCTATATTTCTATTTTCCAAGGATCATCTCTAGGACGCTTATAAGTGAATAAGTGAGGTGGCATTACTTGTCTTCACCAGATAAGAGCACCTTGACTACTTTGGACATCTGTAGATAGTTACTCTCATTTAACTTGCAAGTAGTAATCTGCGGTAACACGTAAGAGGCAACACTATTTTGGATTCTTTGAGACGAAGCATTATGTACTTCCAAACATAACTAGCAACACCACTTCCACCGAATTACAGAAAATCAACAACTTTGCTTAGGTTTCAGTTTCACAAATTGCTATTGGTTCTTTCTTTTCAGATACTATTTCTTTTGCTTTCTGAATATGAGGAGTGCTAGTTTGATGAATGATATGATAAAAGTGGAGAATGGTAAATTAATGATGGACATAGCCCTGGTGATGCACGGTGATTTTTTCAGACAGTATATTTGCCCGTGAACAGTGACAATGAACAGTCAGCTTTTCTACTTTTTGACTGTTTATGCGTGTGTTTGAAAATTATATGCATTTTCTTTACTCCTGTGCTCTTGATGCCATGTTAAGATTCCAGGTTAGGATTAGAGAAAACATAAGTGATATGACATCAAGGGTTAGGAGAATAAATTGGGCTAGCCACAATAGCTAACTTCACTAGAATTTATATAGAAGCAAAACTGATGAGAAAGTCAATTACACCCTCAAACACAGTGGAACTGGTTTATTGGCTTGTGTGCTTGGATATAATTGAAAAGTAAGTTAGAATGGTTCTCTTTAGCTGGGAATTAATACAAAAATTATATGGGACCTGTTTGTCTTGAAGATGCTTATAATGGGGGATGAACGATGTTTGATTTTCTCTATTTTCTTTGGGCCAGGGGTTGAGGGAAGAGTACCGCTCTTGATAGGATAAATTTGATATAGTATATTTTGATACATGAAGATGCTATTATCACTTGTTATGAAAATAGGCTTCATATAGATGACATTAGTTTAATGTTTCCAGATTGTTCTCTCGTGAACAGATACTGACTAATTTTACGTGTTTGTATAAGCACCCTGTTCAATACAGTGGGCTACAATTTGTTTAGTAGGTGTATTCACTGACGAGCGATTGGAAATCCCTTTTCTGCAACTCTATATTATTAGCTAATAAAACTGCAAAATGTTCTTGTTCTCATCTGAATCATCTTTTGTTGGTTCAGGAGAAGAGAAGAAGCGCAAAGACTTCTGCAGGAGGCACTTGGAACCTTGGATGGACAGTAGTGGAGTGAAATGTGGTGGTGCAACATTTGATCATGTTGCACGCATTTATTAAATCGTAACTTGTATACTGGCGCGACAGCCAAGCCAACTGTGGTGTGTAGGGGTCACCAATTTTTTTTTTTGGGTAGTCGAACTCGAATCTAAACTTAATTTTCACGTAACTAAATTAATAAATGCTGCTAGTCATATCACACATGATATTACTCTCATTGTGTTCATGTGCCTAGCACCCAGGGCGGATTTGGCGACTGATTTTTAAAATTTTTGTTTTGTTTTAAGAAAATTTGAATTCTATAATTTTGCCCCCACAAAAAATAAAAACTATATACATAGATTAATTTATGGGTTGAGCCTCTATCCTAGTGGTAAAGCTAGGCATGGCAATGGGCCGGGGCGGCCAGCCCCCTGCCTTGCCGGGGAATTTTCCCCCATACCCGTCCCATTCCCCGTTTAAAGAGGGGCGGGGTGGCTTACTCTCTGTTTAATTTTTTTTGTCTTTTTTTTTTCGCATTTTGTATTTTGTAACCGTGATTTTCATTGAGGGGAACATATGAAATTATGAATTATGAAATGGGAAATTAAAGTTAATTCTAAATGGTATGGTTAGAATTTAAAAAATAAATTGTGTATAATATGTTTACTAAACAAAATGAAAAAAATGCAAATCAATAGGTCTTGGTGTAGTGGTTAGGAATTGTGAATTAATGTTTACACTTCGGGTTCGACTCTTTCGACACTCATTTCATATAAATATTTTTTTAAAAAAAAAATAAAATTCGGAGACGAGCGAATCCTCTTTGGGGCAATTTTTCCCGTCTCGAATACCCGATTATCCGGGACGGGGAAATTGTAAACGAGGCCGGGCCCATGGTAAATTGCCATTCCTAGGTAAAGCTTACCATTTGTCTGGGCAAATTTGGATTTAAGTCCCAGCGGTAATGCTATTTTTTAATTTTCTTCTAAACAAATTGAACAATTAATTTCCAACTTTAAAAATGTTTTTAAATCTTCAATCTTTAGTTTTATTTGTATATTTCATCTTTTTATATAATTCTATAAGTTTCAACGCTAATTTTTCCATGTTTTAGAAAGATAAAATTGACAAAATTTTATGTTTAACACCGAACTTAGTCTTTTAGACCATAATGTTTCTTGGATTTTCGTTTTCAAAATTTGGAAAAATAAAACAAATTACCCTTTCCTTTTTATGTACAAATCTCCTAAAAATATGGTTGAGTTTTTTAATTTTTACTTAACTTGAACATATCTTCACTTATGGGGAATAGCTTTTTCTTTTATATTTTGTTTACTTTGTTTTCATGTGTTATGAGTAATTATGATTTTCATTTTTTTCACATTTTATTTTTCAAGTTTGATTTAATTAATTTATTTTCAAGTTTGGTTTAACCACCTATCCCACCCCACACCGTGAAACGTGGCATCAAATGAGGGGAGAAATCCTCCCACGTTCGGAAACAAGCGGGGAAAAATCCCCCCGCCCCATCGCGACAAAGGGGAGGATTTCTCCCCCTTTGTTTCGAGCCAGAAACAAGGGGGGAGAAATCCCTCCTATTCACGGTGAAATTGGGGATCGCAAGAAATTATTGCGAATTTCTTCTTGGCTTCTCAACCAGAGGGGGGGATTTCTCCCCCTTGGTCGCCGGGACCTGGTCAAGTTCTCAAATGGGGGTTGGGGGTAGAGAAGATGGTGGATTTTGTTTTTTTATTTTTATTTTTAATTATAAGTAATTATTTTAAAAAAACAAGTTAAAAATTTAAGTTGGGTTGACCCATTAGTCATGTGGCCCAAAATCGAGTTGGGTTGGCCCAACAAATACCAGGTCATGTAAAATTGGATCAGGGCTAGTTCAGCCCAAACTTTTGTGTGGCCGTCCAATTTCGGGTTGGATCAGTCCATTTGCCAGCTCTATCTCTATTGGCTACTGCTATATCGTCTACTGCTATATGTGCCACATGTCACCGTAGTGTTGTTAGTCAGCATTGTAGTCTCGCTAATTGCTATAGCGCTTCCAGACTAAAATTTCTGACTCCGTCTCTGTCTAGCACGATTATTCGATCTCATAAAGAAATCATCGTCCCAAAATGGGTTGGTTTTTACATGAAAAATGGCTGGGAGCTGTACCCAATGTTAAAATACTGGAAACAAGTGGCCATTTTACTCAGCTGACTGTTCCCCATCTTCTCTTACATGTCTAAGGATTAATTATTGAAGAGCCACAAGTAATTTATTTGTTTTCTTCCTTGTTAATGTCAAAAACGCAGTTGAAATTTTTAAACTAAAACTTTCATGTATATTCTTAGTGTTCTAAAAAATATGTCTAGACGCTTCCCAAATGCGACGTATGAAGAAAATGTCTCACTTAAGCGATAAGCTTGAATTAAGCTGTCAACTACTTGTGTAACCTCTTAGTGCGCGCTTTATTATTAAAAAATTTTTTTGTAACATGTAAAAGTCCAAAACTAAAGATACAAAATGACATAATAATATAATATTATATGGAAAAGTAAAACTAAAAAGTTATTTCCACTTCCCCAATTCCACCGTGCCTAGTGCCACCGACTTTTGAGTTTTTGCTTGTGATAAATTTAAATTGTAAGCTTGGTGAAAATTAAAAAGTGAAGACAATTTGGACTCTTCAATTAATCACCCATGGTATGTATAATAAATTGTATTGTGATATTGTATAGAAGTTACTTTTATTTGAATTTGTGATATTGTATTATAGCTTAAAATGTGTGAAATAGATTATTTATGTTTCATTATTTGTTAAGTGTTTAATAATTAATAGTAATTTATTCATGATTATTGTTTGTCATTCTAATACTATGGCCACTGCAAAATTGTTAGAATTACAAAGGCCTAACATCTTTTGGACATCTTGTGGCAGTCACACCTTAAATCTTATACTTGAAGGAATTTCTAAACTTCCTAACTTCAAGGGAGTAATTAACAAGGCAAAATCTTTCACTATTTTCATCTATGCACATCACAAGACTTTAGCATCGATGAGAAAGTTCACAAAAAATGAAATAGTTAGGTTGAGAGTCACAAGATTTGCAACCTTTTTCTTAACATTGCAAAGTTTGGTTGATATAAAACAAGAATTGAGAAATATGATAACTAGCAATGAATCTGATAACACGGAATGGTGTAGGAGCAAAAAGGAAAAAGACATTTCATATTGTTGTTCCAAACGATTCTTAGAACTCGATAGTGTTGTCTTTGGAGTATTCACTCCACTAGTGAAAGTGCTTATATTAGTTGATGGAGAAGAAAAGCCTTCAATGGGCTTTGTTTATGGAGAGCTACTAAAGACAAAAGATGACATCAAAAAGACATTGAATAGGGAGTGTCACTATATATCAATCTTAGACAATATTGATACAAAAAGCAAGTGGTCACCTGTATAGTCCACTCCATACAACGTCTTATATTTTGAATCCGTTCTATTTCTTCAAGAATTCACATATCAAAGATGATGAATTGATGACAAATAATTTGATTGTTTGTGTTGAGAAATTCTTTTCCGGTGACCAAATGCAACATCATGTGATAAATCTTTGAATTACAAAGATATGTTTAAAAAGAAGGTTCATTCGGGAAGAAAGCTAGCAACTCGTGGATGTGAAAACAATGATGCAAATTACAATCCAAGGTATTTTAACCTTATTCTCTTTTTCTTCATGTAATTAACTTATTAATTTATTATATTTTATATATGATTATATATTTAACATATTTTTTCCCTTTCATTTATATTTATTAGTGAGTTGGTGGGACTTCAATGGCAATGAAATACTAAATTTAAAGACAATGGCAAAAGATCCTTCGTTTGACTATTAGTTCATCGGATTGTGAAAGAAATTGGAGTGCCTTTGAAGTTGTAATTGCCAATTACTAATTAGGTTGTTTCATATAATGTTCTTCTATTTATATTTTATAAACACTTGTGATGCTAACATGCATGTGTTACACACACACACACACACACACACACACACACACACACACACACACACACACTAAGAAAATGAATAGACTTGACACCATAAGGATAAACAATCTTGTTTATGTCAAATTTAATGCAAGATTGATGAACAATAAGAGGAGGAAGGGCAATAAAATGGAGACTTTATTAGCAAGTGATGCTAGTAATGTAGAATCTTGGATTGTAGATGAGTGTGAGGAGGAGGAGGAGATTGATATCTTATAACCTAGAAGAGGTCTTGGAAATGCTAAAATTGAAATAATGGAGCTCGAGAAAAATGATTTTGTATTTGATGACACGGAAGACAAACTAGATGAAGAAGAAGATATCGAATTGGAATCCGATAAAGAGTTAGATAAAATTTAAACTATCTTGTCATCTTCAATATGTAATTATGATTTTGAGACTTATCTTTTGTTGAAAATTTCGAAAGTGTGTATGAAGTTAATAAAAATCTATTAAGTAAAACTTGTGCGGTTGAAAAATGAAAATTGTGAAACAAGTTTTACGTGTTTATTGATAATACAAATCCATCATATTTATAATACAAAGGAGTAAGTAGAAAAAAAGAAAGAAATAAACATAAAATATAATCTCCTAAAAATAGAAAATCTACCAAATAATATACAATCAATCAAATCTACCAAATATTCTACAATCAATCAATCCCTATAATTTTTCCATAATTACGGGATCTCCAACACTCTTCCTCAAGTTGGATCATAGATGTTAATCATGTCCAACTTGCTAATGAAATCATCAAAACTACGTCTCCGGTAGTCTTTTGGTGAAGATATCTGCCGTTGCTTTGTTGTAGGGATATATGTAATACAAATGACTCCATCTTCCACCTTTTCTTTAATAAATGTCCATCCACCTCTACATGTTTGGTTCGGTCATGTTGTCTTTGGATTAAGAGAAATGCTAATATCACGCCTAGTTGTCGCAATAAAGTTTGAGTGGATACTCTAATGTAACATGAAGTTCTTCCAAAAGTTTCTTTAGCCATAAACCTTCACAAATTCCTTGAGCTATTGTCTCAGAAATTCAAATTTCAAGAATACTTGAGCTACTACATTTTGTTTTTACTTCTCCAAGTTTCCCATTACGAAGGTACAATATCCAAGAGTCGATCTTCTATCTTCGATGAACCCACAAATGTGCATCCGTGAAGATTTCGACTCATTTATTCTCATATTTTTGAAGAATAATCTCCCCGCCTTGGGATCCCTTGATATATCCGAGATTTTTTGTACGACTTCCAGATGAGTTTCCTTTGGTGAATGCATGTGTTGCTTACCACACTAATCGCAAAACGCAATGTCAGGTCTTGTGTGTGATAGGTAGATCAACTTCTCCACTAGTCGTTGATATCTATCCTTTTCGACGGGTTTTCCAACATCCTCCAACCTTTTTCCTGTTTCAATGGGAGTGTCACTTGGTTTGCATCCTAGCATACCCGGTCTAAGATATACTTTCTTTGGGAGACACTAATGCCTCTTTTGCTACTTCCATCCCTAAGAAATATCGCATTTGTCCCGTGTCTTTGACTTCAAATTCATTGGCCATAGTTTTCTTTAATCTCACCATCTCAACTACATTATCCCTGTTAGGATAATATCATCTACATATACGATAAGGATTGTTTTCCTCCCCGACGTATGAAGAAAATGTCTCACTTAAGCGATAAGCTTGAATTAAGTCATCAACTACTTGTGTAACCTCTTAGTGCGCCGCTTTATTATTAAAAATTTTTTATAACATATAAAAGTCCAAAGCTAAAGACACAAAATGACATAACAATATAAATATTATATGGGAAAGTGTAACTAAAAAGTTACTTCCGCTTACCCAATCCCCCGGTGCTTATTGCCATCGACTTTCGAGTTTTTGCTTGTGATAAATTTAAATTGTAAGCTCGGTGAAAATTAAAAGTGAAGACAATTTGGACTCTTCAATTAATCACCCATGGTATGTATAATAAATTGTATTGTGATATTGTATAGAAGTTACTTTTATTTGAATTTGTGATATTGTATTATAGCTTAAAATGTGTGAAATAGATTATTTATGTTTCATTATTTGTTAAGTGTTTAATAATTAATAGTAATTTATTCATGATTATTGTTTGTCATTCTAATACTATGGTGATTTTGCAAAATTGTTAGAATTACAAAGGCCTAACATCTTTTGGACATCTTGTGGCGGTCACACCTTAAATCTTATACTTGAAGGAATTTCTAAACTTCCTAACTTCAAGGGAGTAATTAACAAGGCAAAATCTTTCACTATTTTCATCTATGCACATCACAAGACTTTAGCATCGATGAGAAAGTTCACAAAAATGAAATAGTTAGGTTGAGAGTCACAAGATTTGCAACCTTTTTCTTAACATTGCAAAGTTTGGTTGATATAAAACAAGAATTGAGAAATATGATAACTAGCAATGAATCGATAACACGGAATGGTGTAGGAGCAAAAAGGAAAAAGACATTTCATATTGTTGTTCCAAACGATTCTTAGAACTCGATAGTGTTGTCTTTGGAGTATTCACTCCACTAGTGAAAGTGCTTATATTAGTTGATGGAGAAGAAAAAGCCTTCAATGGGCTTTGTTTATGGAGACTACTAAAGACAAAAGATGACATCAAAAGACATTGAATAGGAGTGTCACTATATATCAATCTTAGACAATATTGATACAAAAAGCAAGGGTCACCTGTATAGTCCACTCCATACAACGTCTTATATTTTGAATCCGTTCTATTTCTTCAAGAATTCACATATCAAAGATGATGAATTGATGACAAATAATTTGATTGTTTGTGTTGAGAAATTCTTTTCAAGTGACCAAATGCAACATCATGTGATAAATACTGAATTACAAAGATATGTTTAAAAAGAAGGTTCATTCGGAAGAAAGCTAGCAACTCGTGGATGTGAAAACAATGATGCAAATTACAATCCGGGTATTTTAACCTTATTCTCTTTTTCTTCATGTAATTAACTTATTAATTTATTATATTTTATATATGATTATATATTTAACTTTTTTTTCCTTTCATTTATATTTATTAGTGAGTTGGTGGAACTTCAATGGCAATGAAATACTAAATTTAAAGACAATGGCAAAAAGATCCTTCGTTTGACTATTAGTTCATCGGATTGTGAAAGAAATTGGAGTGCCTTTGAAGTTGTAATTGCCAATTACTAATTAGGTTGTTTCATATAATGTTCTTCTATTTATATTTTATAAACACTTGTGATGCTAACATGCATGTGTTTACACACACACACACACACACACACACACACACACACACACACACACACTAAGAAAATGAATAGACTTGACACCATAAGGATAAACAATCTTGTTTATGTCAAATTTAATGCAAGATTGATGAACAATAAGAGGAGGAAGGGCAATAAAATGGAGACTTTATTAGCAAGTGATGCTAGTAATGTAGAATCTTGGATTGTAGATGAGTGTGAGGAGGAGGAGGAGATTGATATCTTATAACCTAGAAGAGGTACTGGAAATGCTAAAATTGAAATAATGGAGCTCGAGAAAAATGATTTTGTATTTGATGACACGGAAGACAAACTAGATGAAGAAGAAGATATCAATTGGAATCCGATAAAGAGTTAGATAAAATTTAAACTATACCATCATCTTCAATATGTAATTATGATTTTGAGACTTATCTTTTTGTTGAAAATTTCGAAAGTGTGTATGAAGTTAATAAAAATCTATTAAGTAAAACTTGTCTGGTTGAAAAAATGAAAAATTGTGAAACAAGTTTTCTGTGTTTATTGATAATACAAATCCATCATATTTATAATACAAAGGAGTAAGTAGAAAAAAAGAAAGAAATAAACATAAAATATAATCTCCTAAAAATAGAAAATCTACCAAATAATATACAATCAATCAAATCTACCAAATATTCTACAATCAATCAATCCCTATAATTTTTTCCATAATTACGGGATCTCCAACACTCTTCCTCAAGTTGGATCATAGATGTTAATCATGTCCAACTTGCTAATGAAATCATCAAAACTCTGTCCTGGTAGTCTTTTGGTGAAGATATCTGCCGTTTGCTTTGTTGTAGGGATATATGTAATACAAATGACTCCATCTTCCACCTTTTCTTTAATAAATGTCATCCACCTCTACATGTTTGGTTCGGTCATGTTGTAATCGGATTAAGAGAAATGCTAATATCTGCCTAGTTGTCGCAATAAAGTTTGAGTGGATACTCTAATGTAACATGAAGTTCTTCCAAAAGTTTCTTTAGCCATAAACCTTCACAAATTCCTTGAGCTATTGTCAGAAATTCAGCCTCAAGAATACTTGAGCTACTACATTTTGTTTTACTTCTCCAAGTTTCCCATTACGAAGGTACAATATCCGATAGTCGATCTTCTATCTTCGATGAACTGTCAAATCCGCATCCGTGAAGATTTCGACTCATTTATTCTCATATTTTTGAAGAATAATCTCCGCCGCTGGGATCCTTGATATATCCGAGGATTTTTCATCTGACTTCAGATGAGTTTCCTTTGGTGAATGCATGTGTTGGCTTACCACACCAACTTAGCTAAAACGCAATGTCGGTCTTGTGTGTGATAGGTAGATCAACTTCTCCACTAGTCGTTGATATCTATCCTTTTCGACGGGTTTTCCAACATCCTCCAACCTTTTCCTGTTTCAATGGGAGTGTCACTTGGTTTGCATCCTAGCATACCCGGTCTAAGATATACTTTCTTTGGGAGACACTAATGCCTCTTTGCTACTTCCATCCCTAAGAAATATCGCATTTGTCCCGGTCTTTGACTTCAAATTCATTGGCCATAGTTTTCTTTAATCTCACCATCTCAACTACATTATCCCCTGTTAGGATAATATCATCTACATATACGATAAGGATTGTTTTCCTCCCATTTGAGGTCTGGTGATAAAACATAGTATGATCAGACTGTCCCTGCTTATATCATTGACTTCTTATCACTTTTGCAAATTTGTCAAACCAAGCTCATGGAGATTGTTTGAGACCATAATTTGACTTTCTGAGTTTGCACACTTGATTTTCTTCCTCCCCTTTACAGAAGCTCAGTGGTAATAATGTCATATAGACTTCTTCATCTAGGTTGCCATTCAAAAATGCATTCTTTATATCATCCAACAAAGAGTGGAAACAACAAATAACCTCTGAGAAAAGCGAGGTCATCTCCACTATGAGTTCGAACAGAGCGAGAAAACTTGTCATTTCAACTCACCGTGGAAAAATTAGTTTTGTATTTTGAAAACTTGAAAATTGCATAATTATAGGAATTATTAAGTAAATATAGTATTATGTAATTTAGATGTTTGGTATGTATTATTTTAACTATTTAATGATTTTAAATAATTCAAAATTCAAAATAATATTTAAAAAAAAATGTTTTTTACGCTGTTTGAAGTTGGCTTCAACGCCTAATCACGCTTTACACTTTTTATAATATTGATTATTCCATTGATGTTCAATCTCTAATCCTTCGTACAAAGAAAAGTATATATGGTTTTGGATTTAACATACATTGATTAGAGTAGGTAAATATAAAATAAATCGGTCCCCACGGATATGGCGCAGTGGTAAAGTAGGAAGGTTCTCTACGGAGGATCGAAGGTTCGAATTCCCACAACAACTGGAAGGCAACATTTATTGTTGGAAGACAATATTTAATATTGGAAGGTAACAACTATGTTGGAAGGCAGTGGTGCAACATTTATTGTTGGAAGGCAATATTTAATATTGGAAGACAACAACTATATTAGAAGACAGTGGTCTACGAGAAGAAGAAAAGTCGAACGTCAAATACAAGCTACAGCCGTATAAGTCGTGACCGCATCCAAAATTACCTGGGTAGCGAACCATGGGGGAAAGCCGCCACTCTTCAGAATTAGTCAGGCGAAGCTTGAATATTTGAGTCATAAAAAAAAAAAATCGATTCTTAAATGGGGTATTTCGATGTTTCGTGTTTTACTTGTCAATAAAATAGACATTAGTATTTAATGACATGTTAGTAACTTATGTGGTGACCCTTTTGCTGAAAATATATCATCCTCAAATGTAATTAGTCATATATTAAAGTATGCAAAAGCATATGATAAATTCGTGACAAGCTAGATTAAAATTTACTAAAAATTTATAATAAAAAATTAACAATTAATTTTAATTACACATTTAATAAATTTCACAAATTTTATTAATTTTTCAATCATCGTATTTTTAATAATTTTAATCAAAACTTATTAAAAACTTTCTTAGAGCTTGTTTGGTATTCATTTTTTGTCAAAAAATACATTTTTTTCAGCCACTTTATTTGACTTTTCAAAGCAAATTTGGCTGAAATAACCAAATTGTCCTTCATTTGAAATATGTAACAATTTTGATAAAGGACAATTTGGTCATTTCAGCCACCTTTACTTTGAAAAGTCAAATAAAGTGGCTGGAGAAAATATATTTTTTGGCAAAAAATGGATACCAAACAAGCTCGTAATTTAGTGGTAATTGTGTCAATTTCAACTGATCAATTAAGCCCAAGCTAGAGGCGTCAATTATTATCATGAAAGGCCCATTCTGACCTCATTTGCTCCAGACAAACGAGAATCGAGAGAGGAAGAACGCAAAAACCATCTGCTGCATGTGACTTATCGAAAATTTCCGTCGAATACCAGTTCTAAGGTGATATTGTATACCGTATATTTGATTTTACTAGGATTTTTGTAGCTTATTTACTATAAAATTATTTTTTCGATCCTCGTGCTAATGATTTTTTCTTTTTTTGGAAACACTTGTACTTATGATTTGATATGATGAATTCCTTTTTATGCGGTTGATGAAATAGAGGTAGATTAATAATAATGTGATCATCGAATTGCGACCTGTTAAGGTTTCAGGTCTTGTAAATTGTTCGGTTCATCTAACTGCTTAAAATCAACTTTTGTTTCACTGTCTTGCGGTAATTTTTGAGTTCATGAATTTCGATCTGTATGTTTTGCTAGTTGCTAAAAGACTGGAATAATAGGAGATGACATATATCAAAAGCTTATTTTAAGATCTGTTCTTGAAATGTAATAACAATGAATGATTATCACATGGTTTTAGATAATTTAATGGCTCTGTAAATTAATTACAGTTTCACTAAATAAAAAAAAAAATTAATATATGTTTTAACAATATTTTTGTACTTCCACCCTAAATTTCTGTTTTGTGCAATTTTACATCAAAAGAAGGTGGTATTTGGTTGGAATATACATCGCAAGGATTTGCTGAATCGTGTATGTTTGATTTAGGAAGTAGATAGAAAATGGGTAGAGGTTACAGACATACAGTTACAGACCCTGGCCTCCAAGGGGTTACGGCAGGAGCAGGGGCCATATGACCAAGAAGACAACATTCCTTTAGCAGGAAAAGAGTGGGAGAATATACTTCGATTTATAAAAAATAAGGATGGTCTGTCTTTTGTTGTTACCTTTTATCTTTTGTCTCCTTCAAAGGATACTCTTGAATAATATATCATTTTACACATTTGCATGTCATTTGAACAATGTAGCATATTTTGAACCCCCTGATGAGTTGTAAGGATGTTTTTCTGGCTACAAGTTTTTGATTACTGATGACAAAAGTATATGCTAATTATGTTATTTGACCCATAAAATTTTCATCTGTTCAATTTAAAGCAGAGATGGTTATTCTTCCACCAGTGAAGCCCGAAAGATTGACTAAATTTCTCAAACCTTATGTCCTAAAGATGCACTTCACGAATAAGTATGTGAGTGCTCAAGTAATCCACACACCAACTGCAACCGTGGCCTCTGCTGCAAGCACGCAAGAGAAGACCCTGAGGTTGAGCATGGAAAAGGCAAAAGAAAATACTCGTGATGTTGCAGCTGCTGCTAAAATTGGCAAGATACTTGGAGAGCGACTACTGCTTCAGAACATACCTGCTGTTTCAGTTGCATTGAAGAGAGAACAGAAGTATCATGGTAAGGTGAAGGCAGTTATTGATTCTTTGAGAGATGCAGGGGTCAAATTCTTATGAAAATGTGATTTCTTCTGTTGAATTGGCATCTTTTGCAGCTTCCAGAACTGTTATGTTTTAGCATTGCAGTTTATGTTTCGGTTAATTTAGTGAACAATGTCCACTGTAATGTACTTCTGATAATTGGATGGAAGTGTTATTTGGAAACAGTTCATATATCTGGGTTTAGTTCCTCTGTCCCGGAAAGCAACTTTATGAAACAGAGCTGATTTATTGAGAGAAATGGCAAGGGACCTGTCAGGGAGGGCGATGTTCTAACACTGCTTGAGTTGGAGAGAGAAGCCAGGAGACGGCGTTGACGTCTTTACTTCTGGTCTCTCTATCACTCTTTGAGTTATTGGTAGTTTGATACCAGTATTTTGACGTAAGCTTTTAGGGTTCTATGCTACAAGGCTTTGATGTAAGCATGATAGGCTCTTTTTTGTTCTTTATTTTTTTTTTTGTAAGGTTTACATTTTGATTGTTTGTTTCTCGTTTTGACAATGGTATTTAAACATTGTTTGGTAGATGTTATGGTGTTACATTCCTATGATAGTGTCACATTATTATTTACTCGTGTTATTTGTTAAAGGGTTGAACTAGTTAATCATATCATGGTGTTCATCTTTTATTGCTTTCAATCATTATGTCTCCTTCACTATTGAAGGAAAAATCCATTGAACACTTACAAGTTTGCTCAGTATTCGAAAGATCCATTGAAGCCCAGACTTGGTGCAAAGTAGACACGATAAGTTTGCCCGGTATTTGAAATTTCATTTATTTCAATGACAAGGTCTTTCCTATTTTGTTATGTGAAAGGCACTGTTTGTGGTAATTGCAAAAGTAGTCAATTTATGCATTTTGCTTGCATTTACAGTAAGTTTCATGTTTTATTTGAAGTTATTTCTAACTACATTATCTCAATGATCAATTTCATCTTTATCCAACGATGAGAAACAATTGATCTGAAGAAGCAGCAATTTCATCTGTATCCAGTAAGTTTTGTAATTAGCATGCCGTGTGGTTAGATAGGCATTTCTTACAATTCTATATTACACTGTTAAATCATTAGACATCAAACCTTTGCTTTTGTGAAAAATGTTCAAGCACTCATTGTGAAGAGAATAACCTTAGAGAAAGGAATTTTACACGTTGTTGTTGTTGTTTTTTTTTAATAACTCAAGTTCCAAGCTTGACTAATTAGAAAGAGTTCGCCATCCATTAAAGTCAACCAAAAATTAGGACGCGAGCACAACTTATATACATTTAAGTCGGGACATTCGACTTCAGTTTCTTCCCCATGACCAACGCTTCCAACATAGTTGTTGTCTTCCAACATTAAATGTTGCCTTCCAGGTATCGCGGGAATTCAAACCCTCGATCCTCCATAGATCTTATAGTAGGTCTTTCATCTGTGTTTTCACTTTTCAGTGATTCATAACACGAGAAAATCATGATTCCCTTGTCTTGGCCATTGAAGAAGCGACAAGACTAGTGATTTTTTAAATGAATTTAGTTGTCTAGATTCATGGTCTTGTGCGTAAGCTAAAGAAATAAATCTGTAAATTAGGTTTGCTAAGTCTGTAAATTAATTAATAACAGAGGAATGATTTATCCAAACAAGCTTTAGGTTTGTTAAGTCTGTAAATTAATTAAATTTACAAAGGGGGATTCTGGTTTATGAATAAACGCGTAGATTTTAGAAATCAAACATAATGTATATAATTTAAAGAGATAAATCTTAAATAATATGATTTATAATAAAATAATTGTGTTGTGGTAATTAAATTAAAATATTATTTTTTATGATATGAAATAAATATTAATTAAAAAAAAGGAGATAAATAACAAATAAATAATTTAGTAGATACAAACCAAAGTTCAAAAGTACTTTTGTTTAGATTGTCAACGGTCAATTCAATTTTTACCACGTTTTGGATTGAATTTAGGAGTAAATTACAATATATGTATTTGTTTATTAGAAGCGGGGTTGTATCTTTTACCATTTTTGAGATCAATAGTTAAGATACATACTATTTTCGTGATCAATAATTAAGATCATACTTGACTATGACTTAATTATTATTGTGCAATTTTGTAGGATCCTAACGTGTGTAATTACTTTGTTTGGTTTGACCTTTCAATACCCTTCGAACAAAAGAGTTAGTATCTTGTTTGTTTAGAAAGAGCAAGCGGATTGAAAACGTATGACAGATAGTTGAAAATGAACGGTGAAAGGTTGAAAACCAAAGATAGAGACTTGAAAATGAAGGGAAGACGAATGAAATTTTAGACGTGTAGTATGTGTGTTGATTGCAATTGTCTCGTATCTAGTTATTATTATCTATAATTGAGGGCCATTTTAGTTTCTTGCTTTTACTTTGTAGTACTTGTTATGGGCCGAAAATTCTTATGTAACTTTAACTTATTAACTTCTATATTAATATTTTTAACAGTGGCCATTAATATAATGGTTAGAAACTTTAGTGATTAGTACCTCAAGAAAATTATTTCAATGATTAGTTTGAAATTTACTCAAAACTTCAGTGAGCATTGATGTAATTAACTTGGCTGATGTGGCATAATATACAACGTTGTATGTGTCCATATTTGCATTTAACAGTGCCACTTGACTCCTTGCTTGGTTACAAATGATATTCCATTTACATCTCATGTACATCTCATGTAAATGGATGGAGATTGGATCCAATGGTTGAATTTTTTTCTCTAGACTAATCCTCTTACCTATTTTCAAGGAATGTAACAATGTTGTTTTACAATATTCTAATTTCTTTGACAAACTTTTTACAATAAAAAGTATTTTATAATGTCGCCTTCTACACATTTTTGACAAATTTACCTACAACAAATAGTATTTTATAATCTACACAAATTTTACAAAACTCTTGCAATTCTCTCTACCAAATACTTTTAGATTTACTATAATAAAAGGATTAGGATCAACTTGCTATTTTTTAAAATGTGAAGGATGAAATTACTAAGGTTTAAAGTTTGAGGACCAACTTACTATTTTGACAATAGATTGAGGACCGATAGTGAAAATTCCCCCTCCTTATGAATAACTAAAACTAGGGTTTTGCGCTAACATCCTCCGTCACACTTCTTCTCGTTGTGAAGCCCTTTTCCCCTCTCTCGCTCCCCTCCTCCCTAAGGTTTATCACTTTTTAGACACATACAAGTATTATATACATGACTGCCCGAGTATTAATGTATATATAGTTGTTGCAGGTCAATTGAGGTGAAAGCAATGGCGACGGAATTGGTGACAGCCGCCGGCATCGACGACCAAGAGAAGGTCCAAGGCAGCGTTATGCTCTTTAACCAGTGGTCCTACGACGGTGTTGAGGTCTTTTAAATATTTTTTCTTACATGCCTACTTGTTTTCAATCCAGTTATTGGTGTCTGTTTTGTACAGAGTGATTCGTGTTTGATCTGTTAGTAAGTGTATTTTGTATTGCTGCAAATTTGTATTTACACATAAAATTGTTCATGCTTCTGTCTGTTATACCTGTAGAAGCGATGATTTGGGGTTGGAATTATTGTAAGCTTTGTGTATGTTGACTAATGACACTTCTTAGAAACTTGTAATGGAAACAAAATATTGGATTGATGTAGTAATTTCATTGATTAATACAGCAAGAATGATGGTAAAGGGCAATATTTTTAGTATTGCTCTTTCCAGACTACACTAAAAGTATGCTTCTGATGCAATTGGTGGCAGTGGAACACGCTGACAATAAATCACATTTGAATTAAGGTTTTGTTACCAATTTGGAGAATCAACTCTTTGCTACCAGACAATGTGCATGTTTGATTGGTGGCAGTTTTTAATTGTATTATTATATGTTGTCAATTGGTAATGAAATTGTTTTCACTTTGTACATTTATAAACAATTTAGTTATAGAAAGTGACTACTTTGTTTTGCTTTGGCAGAGATCTATCTTATCTTATTTGTCAGATAAATAGTACATGTAGATTCTGCTAATTATGGTTTATGCGTACAAAGACATGTTTATATATTTAGTCAAGGTTCCTTTTTTACTTACTATAGTAGCCTGGTACTTTTGGGGGTTCTGGTTGTGTCCACTTCACCTTCATAACCCATGATATATATGGTCTTCCAGTTTGATGGCCAATTTATATATTCTGACTCTTTTTCTAATTCAAATGAAGCAATGTTGTCAGTCTGATCGAGTTGTAATGTCTTATTCTAGGTAGTTTCAAACTACAATTTCTTGGCCAATGTTGATGTTATATTGTTTGCGGTCTCACAGATCAGTGACCTCTCTGTGGAGGACTACATCACAGCAACTGCTTCCAAGCATGCAACCTATATTCCCCACACAGCTGGAAGGTACCAAGCGAAGCGTTTTAGAAAGGCTCAGTGCCCAATTGTTGAGAGGCTAACCAACTCTCTGATGATGCACGGACGGAACAATGGGAAGAAGCTGATGGCAGTTCGCATTATTAAGCATGCTATGGAGATCATCCATTTGCTAACTGACCAAAACCCCATTCAAGTCATTGTTGATGCTGTTATCAACAGGTAGGCAAAGTATCTGCTGCTCTGTTGTTTATTCCATGTCATTGATAAAGTTTGAAAGTAAAAGCTTTCTCGATTTTTGTTACATGATATCTGAAATGGAAAGTTCTAAACTCAAAAGAGTTGTACTAGGATTTTGTAATAATCAACCGAGACATTATTGATTACGTATCCATTTCTTTGTTAGAGCTGCACTTTAACACAAACTCTCGCTCTCTTTCTCTGCTGTTTCTTCTATTACATTCGTATATAGTGGGCCAAGGGAGGATGCTACCCGTATTGGATCTGCTGGGGTGGTCAGACGACAGGCTGTTGATATTTCTCCCCTGCGACGCGTCAATCAGGCAATTTACCTTCTAACGACTGGAGCTCGTGAAAGTGCTTTCCGGAACATCAAGAGCATTGCTGAGTGCCTTGCTGATGAACTTATAAATGCTGCCAAAGGATCTTCTAACAGGTAAGAAATATGATTGCCTGCCTATTCTGTGTTATAGTTTAATGTCTTTCTGTATGTTGATCTTTTGATATTTTTTATAATTTGCAGCTATGCAATTAAAAAGAAAGATGAGATTGAGCGAGTTGCGAAGGCCAACCGTTGAGCGTGGATACCGGAAAACTCTGTTTCAGAAGACAGTTTTGTTTGGATTGCTTTTTATCTTTTATGACAGTTCTATGAAAGTTGCGACAAAACAAAATGATGTTTATTCATTAGCCATTTATGGGTTAAATTTTTTGCCTGTTTACTTCAAACTGGAGCTGCATGTCAGCTTTTTTTACTGACTTCGAATTTGAAAATCACTAGATTGTTTTTCTGATTGTGGAGGAAATCGAGTGCTACTCAAAAGATTATGACTTTAATACTCACTCCGTCCTAAATATATATGCCACCTTTCATTTTTCTCTTGTCTCAAATATATACTCTTATTTAATTTGTTTATTTATAACTATTTTTTCCAACTTAATCTTGAAATTGTACATTCATAATTTACCCATATTTATTATTCAATGCTTGGAAATTTCAAATATTTAATGGTTTCTACACATTAGGAGCTTTGGTTTCTGGTATAGACGTGGAGTCAATAAGGAGTTAAGTATTGTGTTTACTCAATTCATAGATATTTGGGAATTGAAGGTGAATTAGGAATAATTATTATTTTTAAATAATACTAGTTGAATAAGGGTAAATTAAGAAAACTATTGGTAAAATTTAATTTTTCAATAATATTTTTAATCGGTATGAAAAATTCGATCGATCGATATATTTGAGACGGAGGAGTATGATACATGCATTTCAGAAATTAGAGTCGCTTTATTTCAATTTTTAGCAGTAGGCTCATGTGAAACTAGTCACGAAATACATAAATACGTCCATTATATATGTATGTATCTACCTACAAGTACAAAAGATGTATACATGTGCATGTACACTCAAGAGTATATTTAGGATATGTTGATTGTAATTTTGCATAAGGAAAAAATAGATTTTTTTTGGGTATTTTATTAACTTTTTAAATTTTTTTGTTGTGTAAAAATGTTGAAAAGTCAAAAATTGTAGGCAAAAAAATAGATTTTTTTGAAAAAGAATGACTACTGAACATGTCCTTAGTGTTCCAAAAGGTGGGAAACGATGAGAAAAGCACTTTGCATGTAGAGTAATTCTATTTTGTTATGTTTCTTCTTCTCCTCGATTGAGATTGAGTAGGGAGAGTCAACCATTTGAGTAGGAACCTTTTGTTTTATTGATGGTAATCATGACTAAGCACATGTTTAGATATAAATTTAAATTATAATTTTAATTTGTATAAACATTTTTTTATCTACATATTTTATAAGGACCCTGAATTTTGATTTAATTTTTATCCAAACATTCACTCTTAAGAAGATTCCAATGCACTACTGTTTAATCTAATTTACGCTAATAGTAGTAAAATCCCAAGTCCAAAAAATCTAAGAGATTTGAATCTAAAATAGATGGTCAAATTATAAATTTGTCTCCAATGGGTTCCATTTAAAATTAATATTACCGCTTATGCGGCATTAAATTTTTTTAAAATTGGCAAGTCTTCAATTTATATTTTCTTTATCTGGGTTTTTTTTAATAAAATCTTTAGATTGATTTAAATTTCTTTGAGTCGCTCCATCTCTATGTGTCTATTTAGTGTTCCAAAGGTGGGAAACAATGAGAAAAGCACTTTGCATGTAGAGTAATTCTATTTTGTTATTTTTTTCTTCATGTTCTCTATTGAGATTGAGTAGGAGAGTCAACCATTTGGAGGAATTTTTTATAATTTTGACTATATATGTTTAGAGTTGTTTAAATTATAATTTAAAAATATAATATATTAATATCTTGGAGATGATCTAACTTATAATAATTTGACTATCAAACAAGTGAACTTGCATTTTTTAACTAAAATCTTAAGAGGAGTTATGTCGGGAGATTATCTAAACAAATTTAATAAGTTGACGGCCTTCACTTCAATTATTGGGTAGTTAGATTAACATCACAATTTCTATTTTTCACACTACTTTTTAATTTTACTAAAAGTTGTCAACACGTGTTTATTACCACAATTTTGTCTCTAATTTTTTTAATTACATCCTTATTTTCAACTTTCCATTAATTAGTATGCCTCGTACGTCATGACAAATTTTTTTCAAAAAGTATGTAAGACCTATTTGTCTATCATAAGTTTAACTAAGCAAACAAACAACAAATATAAAAATGCGACAAAATATTTGTCTTTTATTTTAAAATACAATAATAGAATATTTTGACAAAAATTATCTATAGACAAAATGTGTTAATTAATAGAAGATTGTGAATAAAACTACGAAAAAAAAAAAGATGTAGATATAAATTTGATAATAAACAAAGATAAAGATCTAACTGTAATAAATAAAAGTTATAGTGTGAACATAAACAATCTTCTTAACGAAAGGGACTTTTATATTCATTGTAATTCCAAATTCACCTCTATATATATATACCACGGCTAGGGTTTCTCCTCATCTGCTAATTCACCTCTCTCTCTATATATACGGCGGCTAGGGTTTCTTGTCATCTGTTAGTACCTCTGATTCAACATCTCTTTTACAACCGTCCTTTTAAGGTTCGTCTCTATTTTTCTCTCTTCTTTAAATTTCTGTTTGTATATCCATTTATCTCTATGTATATGTATATATTTAATATGCGTATCGGACCTTCGTAAGATCTTATTGTGTTTCGAAAACGATTGTTTTTTTTGTTATCCAGTTATTGCCTTCTATTTTTCACAGAAGGATCAAGATCTATTGCTCTTTGTATGTCACCGTGTTTGTTTTATGATTGTGCATTTATATATGTTCATGAAAGTGTTGATTTTGTATTCTAGGATTATTAGATTTAAGTATTTTCATTGCTTAGGTCTTGTTTCACGAGGATATATAAAGCAACGATGAAACAAGACTTAAGACAGTTTTTTTTGCAGCATTGTGATGTACAGAGTCAAATAGAAATCAACATATTAAAGTATAAATTACATTCTGATGACCTCTGTTCAATGGTTTGCTGGAACTTAAGTGCCAATCACCAAACGACTGCACTACATTGATGTTCTTAGAATAACAAAATAAAGAAGAAAAAGAAACGGAGGCATTAAAATTTGATAGAAAATATCCATTTCTAGATAGAAAGGAAAGCTAAAGATAAATCCTTACTTTCATCAACTTGATACATAGGAAGGAAATAACAAATTCCTTTTGTTAATTTGATCTTCTTTCTTTAACTTAATTACAAAGAAAATCAGTAGGGCAAAGGGAACTTTGGCAGTTAAAAAAAGTTGCATTACTCCTCTTTGTTATCTACGCGTGCTAAGCAAGAATCGCCCACTTTATCTTCCACCTTTCTTTTCTGATTCCTGTTATTTAGTAGTCCTTTTTTATAAAATAAAATAAAATTATCACTTATGTATATAAAAAATTGTTTCACGTTCAAGTAATGGAATTTTAATGAATTTAAACATGCAGAAATAGTACATGAAACAATTTCTAGCAGTAGTTACATACTTTATGAGATCCTATGTTCTCCTATTCTCCTTTGGAAATTGCCCATCCGTTTAGTGTTTCACATTTTGTTGATTGGTTATCCATTTCTCATAGATGGCCAACGAGTACCCGCTTACTCTACAGTTGCTCTGAGTATTTACAAAAATTGTCTCATATTTGTTTGTCAACTGTAATGCAGACGTGTGCCTATGAAACGTCGTTTATGATAATTTTGGTGAAGCTGTTTCGATTATGCCACATTCTTATCACTATTTCAAAAACTGCTTTTGCAGAATGGATTCACAAATCAAGCATGCGATCGTGGTGAAAATTATGGGTAGGACTGGGTCCAGAGGTCAGGTGACCCAGGTGAGAGTGAAATTTATTGATGATCAGAACCGATTCATTATGAGAAATGTCAAGGGACCTGTCAGGGAGGGTGATGTTCTCACCCTGCTCGAATCTGAGAGGGAGGCCAGGAGGCTGCGCTGATGTGTTTACTTGTCCTCTCCATGACTCGTGTTTTTGGTAGTTTGGTGTTACTATTTTGACTGTGCCTTATGGAGTTCTAGGCTACAAGGCTTTGATTTGGGCATGATAGAGTCTGTTTTGTTTTTTTATTTAACATCGATTTTGTTTCTTATGTTTGAATATGGTAGTTAAACATGGTTGAGTAATTCTTCTGCTGTTGCGTGTCTAAAGATAATTTCCTATATTTATTTTACTACTATGCATTTTGTAGAATGATTGAACTAGTTAATGCACTTCTCCTTCACCTTTTTCAATTATTTTGGCTATTTCCTCCAAATTTCCAAATATTATGCTAAATTCCTGTTGTCTGTTGGATGCGTCTTTCTAGTTGCTTGAACGGAATGAGGATTAGTGAAAGGCACAATGAATTTCCTCTTGGTCCTCTGGTGTGATACCCTTGTAGTATAGATTGTTAATATGGGGAAATCTAGTTCTAAAAGGAATTGATGAATTGTGATTTGAACCATTAGGGGTTTTGACAGCAGCTGCAATTTGGGTATTTGAGGAAGTCTTCTGTTCCATATTACTGTCAAATCTCTTTTACTAGAGCTGTATGGAGGTCTCGTTCCTAACTCGAGATACTAGTACCAGATGCTTAGCATCCTAGATGTCACAATTCCACTTGGTTCGTACAATGCACAAATCTTAGACTAGGCTGTGAACATTAATTGGCTTATGATGGTGCTGGGCTTTATTTGTGGAATTGGCTATTGCCCCAACGGCTAGAGTTGGAAGAGTTGGAACAAATCTTTTTCTAATTTATTTGTCAACGGCTAGAGTTGGAAGATGCCCTTTAGTTTTGTCTAATTGTTTGTTGCAAATGTGATCAAGGAAGCTGAAGATCACTCCGTAGGACATGCACATTAAGAAGACAATGTCAATTATATTAAATTAGAAGGTGAATGGATCCAAGCTTGAAGGGGAAATCAAAAATTTGACAGGGTACATAATACTTTGTGTTGACGTTGGAAAATAGTTTGTATTAAGTCTAAGCCAACTTAAAGATAGGTGTTGAGATCGGCTATGACCGTAATGAGTAGTAGATGGGTAAGTATATGTAGGAAGATTGGATGGAAAATGGTTTGTAAGAGTGCTTTTATTGAGCGGTTGAATGCCCCATTTATGTTCGTGGTGGGCCCAAAGTGAGTCCGAACTGAAAGCTGCAAAGATTCACTATAGGTCGGCCATATTATACTAAACTGAGGAAAGCACCATCTGATGTGGTAGATCCAGATCTGAGGCCAACACTTTGTTATGAGTATCTCCAATGCATTCAACTTGCATGATATTAATGTCTAATAAATAGATATTCAAATTTAAAATTAGTTTTCAGTGGCTACAACATAATATTATTATCTAGATGTGTTTCTATTTTTAATTTAAAAAAAAAAATCACTTCTAAATCTGTGTAGTTATGAGCATCTCCAATGCATTCAACTTCTATGAAATTAATTTCTAATAAATAGATATTGAAGTTCAAAATTAGTTTTTAATGAATTTTATCTACAACTTGATTATAACGTCTAGATGTTTTTATTTGCTTAAAATAAAATAAATCACATTTAAATTTGTGTAGGGAAGTATAAATTTCACTGATTGCCTAACATAATTTCTAATTTAGACGAAGTTTTGACAATGTTTTTTTTGTCACATCAATTTAACGCAGTGCTTGCATTGAAGAAAATATTGTTCAGTTTTTTTTATGTGGGAAATTCTTTTTCACCAATCTAGTTAAGTATTGGAGATGTTCTAAACATGGCTTTAATTAAACCAATTGGACGTGCGTGTTTGCAATATTTTTATATTAAGTTTAACACAGATTAATATTGTAAATCATTTTTTTCTAAAATTAAGGCATCCAACAAGAAACGTAAGCATGATAATAATAACTAATTAATATCAATTTGAAATAAAGAATTCACAATTTCAAATGTTGGGGCCGTTAGCTTCTTTACCTAGCCAATATATGGAATTATGGATATGAACAACATAACAAATAGGATTAAGGCAGCAGATTAAACAATAAAAAGATTCTTCCTACTTCAAAACATACTCATCTACTTCAATTATATCCATATAAAATTACAAAAATTCCAATATTAAAGTCAAAATTATAGAGCTGCCAAAACAAACCTTTTTCTACCACCCACTCTAGGCGCATTTATTTTATTTATTAAAAAAAAATGAATGAATAAAAATGTAAGTAGAAAAAGACATCCAATCTTTCATTTATTTATTTATTTATTTATTTTTTGAAGAAAACCCAATTCTGGATTCAAGAAATATTTTGGACCTTTAAATAATCTGGACAGTATGCAATAAAATAATGAAAATGATTTAATTTTAGTAATATTTTTGGCTTGGGTGATGTAAGGAATATTAGAAGGAAAGCAGCGTGCACGATAAGATATGATTTTATTTAATTCATTAAATTAACTAAGCAGTGTTTAGACGTTAGCTTTTGGATGATGTACGTGATTCCTAATTTGCCTCCAAGTGGCAAGCTTCCGTGCTTTCACGACTTTTGCTTTTAATGTTTGACCTATACATACATATTTTGTAAGTATGATTAAGACCATCTAATTTATAGAACATATGAATAAATGTGTCGATTATTGTTACATATTCATATAATATGTAAACATTTAAGATTTAGTATATATTTATAAAGGATTATGTGATTTGTACGTACAAGTTACGATTCATAAAACAAAAGCTTTATAAGAGTTCGTTTGATGTAAATTATAAATTAGTTTATTTGATCAAGAATGGTAAAAAATATCATACTATAAAAGTAAATTTTTTAGTCAAATAAACTAGTTTATAATTTACACCAAATAGAAGTTAACTTGAAAATTGAACAGGTTTGCATGCATTTTCCTGGTTGCAAATCTAAAAACAATGAACAGAACAAAAATGGTGAAAAATATGTAAGACTGTTTCAATAGAAATATTCAAGTTAAAAGTCTTTGGTTAAAAGTGATAAAAATGGCCAAGTAGAAATTGTTAAGGCAAAGAGTAGGTCTTGTTTGTCGTTAACCACTTTTTTAACCTAACCCAAACAATAGGAAATTAGGAACAGGATCATCCATTTGACCAGGTCACATATCAAATTACTTTGAAATTAACAAGCTCTTTACTGTTTAAGACTTGGTCTTAAATTAGATCAAAAAAATAACCACTACAGAATTCATCCAAAATAAGATAATATAAATTCACATTGGTGGGCCTTGGAGCAAGTCATCTTCAAAAAAATAGTTTCGCTTAATATGAAATAAGAATAAAATTCCAGCACAAGAAAACATACATAAAAAAACAAGAAAAGATATGAGCCTTAAATGTGTGTGTATATATATATAAAACCCTCATTAACAAGAAGAACAATGGTATGTTGCTAAAATTACATCAATCCTAAATTTACTATCAATTTATATAAATCAAATTTCCTTGGTTTTCCTTTTGAAGAGGAAGAACTAATGGATATTAACTTCCAACAGAAGCAGAAAGGAAGGATTCCTCCCTTGTGCAAAACAAGTAAAGTTCATGTAAGAAACAAAAGCAATGGCAATAACAAGTTTGTTGGTGTGCGACAAAGGCCTTCTGGGAGATGGGTAGCTGAGATTAAAGACACAACAAAGAAAATTAGGATGTGGCTCGGAACTTTTGAAACTGCTGAAGAAGCTGCTCGTGCCTACGATGAAGCTGCCTGCCTTCTACGCGGATCTAACACGCGCACCAATTTTGTCACTCATCATGTCTCTGCAAATTCGGCGCTTGCTTCTCGGATTACAAATCTTCTCAACAGCAAAAATATGGAAAACATGAAGCCACATCGTCATCTGCAAGTAGTAAAGCTGCAGCTACTAGTATTAATGTCACTACTGCCATTTCTATTACTAATAGTCCTACCACTACTACTCATAGTAGTGATGACTCTTCGTCATTTGCTTTGTCGTCTTCTGCTTCTTCTTATTCTGGGAAATTAGTACAAAGTAGCCATTTGTTTGACGATGTGTACAGACCTGATTTGAGCAGCTGTTCGGGTTCTTCTCAATCCGGCATGGCCATGACATGGGGTTTCGAACAAGTTCCTGATGTTCATGATCGGTTTTCATTCTTGCCAGAGAATTCTGATCAAATGGATCAGTTAACAGAATTTGATCTCATTAAAGTTGAAAGACAGATATCAGCTTCACTTTACGCTCTTAATGGTGTGCAAGAATACATGGACACCGTCTATGATCCTACTGAAGAACCTTTCTGGGATCTTCCTCCTCTATGTTCTTTGTTAACCTAATATTATCATTTTCTGTTAATTTTATCACATCTTAATTCTGCTCTACACTTGACAGCCGTATATATGTGATAATTTTATCATTTTCTGGGATCTTCCTCCTATATTTTCATGTGGGAGATATTGGTTCAAACTTTAACATAAAATCTTAAGCAAATATATTGGATTTGAAATTTCTATTCATTATTGATAATATTTTATGCATATTTGTTGATAAAATAATGTGATTGCAAGTGCACAATATCGTTAACAAGTAATAAAGTGGACTTTTTGAGTCCGGATTATCGTTCCCACGAAGACTACCTTATTTAGATACTAGTTAAATTAATCAAATCGCTAATCTATTGAGAACAAGTTAAAATCAATTGATTTTGAATATTTAAACTAGAACTTTGGATTTTTCGAAAATAATAATAAAAGAAATCAAGAATTAATAAAATATGATGGTTGAAGCGTTTGAACGAACAATTCACCTAGTTGTCATCTCTAATTCTTCCTCTCAAGATTGCGTTTCCTAAAGTTGTATTCGGTCGAATTCACAAATTTAACCTAATTTACCTCTCTCGAGTTCAAATTAGTCCTATCTAATTAAGTCAACTTAGGCGGTCGAGAATGGTCCTTAATTCGATGCATTAAATCTTCTAAGAATTCAATACAAGACCGTGACAATAACAAAAGCGTATCTCTACCTTTTATCCAATTGCAGATTTTACTACGTGGTCTAGATTAACAATTTACCTCTCGGTTCATTACAATCCACAAAAATCAATGAAATAATGGCCAATCATTCAAAGCATTAAGAAAAGTAAAATCAAATACTTAATCAATTTATAAATCAAAACTTGAGAGTCGAAATTAAAGAATTTAACTTAGGCTACATCGTTCATCCAAACATAAAATCTAGCTATTCATAACTCGGGAGAAGGAAAAGATAAAAAGAAGTGAAAACATAACCGGATCTTGAAAAGAATAGAGGAAGAGACGTTGAATGTCTTGCACCAAGGAATCTCTGTCTTCAAGCTCGAATCTTCAAGTCCGCCTTGTTCTTCGTCTCTTGGTATCTCTCTCTCTCAATATGATTTTTCACAAGAATTTCAACCACCTTGTTATGAGAGTATAAGTCCTATTTATAGGTCTCTCTAGATGACCTAAAAGATCCTCCAAATCATAAAATCGTGCACTCAAAGTTTCCAATTGCATTGGTCAAAAAGGAAACAAAATAATCGAAAATTCAGCGGCGATTTGGCACAGGCGAACGCCAGAGCCTTTAAAGCGAACGCCTGTGCAAATGTTTTGCCTCGATGGTTACTTCTTGGTGGGCGCACGCCAGCTTTAATCTGAGGCGTTCGCCCGGTTGAAATTTCTGTCAATTTGCGCTTGTAGTCCTTCAACTTTTGATTGTAGTCATTTTAGTCCTCGATTCCTTCTTATATTTCGATTCAGGTCCTCTTTATTTGCACCCCAAGTCCTTCAACTTTTGGATGTACGCAAGTTGACCCCCATCTCCAAGTTTTCAGTACACTTTCGGTCCTTTTCGCCTATTTTGCTTTGTTTTCTCCAATTCCATCCAATCTTGGGTTTTGACCTGAATTAGTTAAATCAACACACAATTAAGTAGAAAAGTACTTATGAGCACTTACAATTGTCCACTTTTGATAGTCAGATAAGTGTAAAATCACACTTATCAAATACCCCCAAACTTGAACATTTGTTAGGTCCTCGAACATAACTAATCACTTAAACAAACAAACAAATAATATTAAAACAGATAGCTTGCCAGTATTTGCCTCATGTTTTGAACAATCAAACAATTCATAACAAAACTTCTAAATCATGCTACCAAAATCAATCATTTTAACTTATCCAGATGCTCAGCGAGATATCGATTGTGTAAACATAGTCAATTCAATCACCATGAGCCTTTAAGTCGATGATATTATGCTCCCACCAATGGTCAAATATTTCTTTTTCTCGTCAGAAGAATACACACCCCAAACCGATATTCAATTTTCTCACCCGGTGTTAGCTCTAAAAGGGACTCTCAAGACACTTATTCTTTTCTTTTCAAAATTTGGTTAGGTCTAGCCAATACATTAGCTATCTAGATCGTGATGATTCTCCTTTCATTGAGTGCTTTGACCATCAAGTTTTCACTAAGTAAGTCAAACCCACTAGTAATCTATATCCCCAAGTTATGCATAAAGTGGTTCAATCTTCTTGCTTTTTTTTTTTTTTTTTTTTTTTTTTATATATATCTTATGTGCAAGACCTCACTCCCTTAAGCTTTCTAGATGACCCTTGTAGCGAGCTTTAGGTCGGTGGCTCCAGTCTGTTAAACCTTAGGGCACCGAGGTTTTGAGAACTCAATGGACTTTATCACTCGAGTCAACTAGGCTACGAAGAGAGGTATAAGATAATGCAAGTGCCAAATTTTTTTTTTTTTTTTTTTTTTTTTTTTTTTTTTTTTTTTTGGCAAGATAAGCAAAGGGATTAGACTTCTAGCATCCGGTCGATACTTAGATTCCACTTGGTATCCAAAATACACTCCACACAACTATTATTCAAACACGGAATCAACACCTATCTAAGCGACACGCCTTTGGTTTAACCACCCCCAAATTGGCTTTTCACCTGGTTAGGTAATTGAGTTGTCAATTGGTAGAAGTGGCTTTCTCAACTAAGATTCACTACTCTTTCAACGTATTCTATTCAATATACCAACCCAGAGTAGTGAAATTCATGACCATCAATCACACTTAATCATATCTTACATGGATAAGTAACATTTATAAAACAAGCACAAGTAGCATAACCTAGTCATAAGTCATGAATTGACATCGGTTTCAAATACTATCCTCATAAGCCGGCAAGGCTATCCAACATACAAAGCACGAATTTTTCAATTTTTTTTTTTTTTTTTTTTTTTTTTTTTTTAGCATACGCAAAAATAATGAAAGCAATTAAAGTCTAATTAAAGTCACCCCAAGCTAAAAATTCACATTGTCCTCAATGTCGAAAAACGTAGAGCAAAAGTAAAAACTAGAAAAGGATCAGAACTTCAGGGGGTAAATCCGGAGAGGATGCATCCATTTGGTGGGTCGGTCCACCAAGTAGAGGGTCGAAAAGAAGCAAGTTCTTTGTGAAAAGCCGGAGACAGGTCTCCGATATCGCGCGACATTCTCATCGAGAGTTTCCATACGGACCCCTATCGACTCACTTTGATCGTCGCATAGCATGGTCTTGGTAATCCAGAGTACTGTTGATTGGGACCGAGTCCTAGCGTCAGTTTGCTGCCAATCCCTCACCTGACTGGTCACATAGCGCAGGTCACCAAGCATAGCTTCCTGGTTCTGATGTATGTGTATAATCGCATTCTCAATGGCGTGAACTGCTCTACCCATCTCTGTCTGAGCCGCCATAAGTAAGGCAACCAATCAAGAAGTCGGACCCGCATTTGTCGGTGGTGGGGGAGGTGCCTCATCTTGAAAATCCTCATCTGCAATCCCGGCCCTAGCAGGGTGTGCTCTAGTACCTCCGGCTGCCAACTTGGTCTCCGAGTTCTCAACACTACGGGCATTTAATAAGGGGGCAGGGGGGTCGGCTTCCTCGATGGGGAAAATGGGAACTCCACAGGTGATCTGAGATCCGTGATAAGATAAGACAAAAAATGAATGGGCTATTTGGGAGTCCACCTCGATAGCCAATTCTTTGATGAACTCAAAGATGAGAGTCCCCAAGTCGAACTTACAGACGCTTGCTAGATGATATAATAGGACGGCCGGTGCTCATTAATTTTCGTCCTGCATGCGGTGGGGCTAACGTTGGGCCCGACAAAAATATGTAAGACGCGCAATTCCACAGTAAGGCGATCATGCATGAGCAGGGGTGTCAAAGGCCAAGCATCATCCCGACCATATAAATAACGGGCCACCAATGCCATGTCGATATGTCGTGCGGAGTGGGAGAGGTCAAGCTCGGTGCGTGTGAGGCCATAATATCCGTCGATCATAGTGGGGTGAAAGCGTATCCGCGACCTCTCACCTGAGTTACGTATGCCGGTGGGGAGACTCCAGGCATCAATGTGCGGGTTGAAATTGGCAAAAACTCCCGAACTAGAGTAGGGTATGCGGCGTGGGGAGCCGCCACCTTGTTCCATCCAGAGTCTTTGGATGACTCGTTCCAACAAATGATCGGAGAAGTCGGTCCTAGTGACTGGCGTTCCTTGTGATGAGCTTGGGTAACCACTTAGTTTTATAGCTTGATTGGATGGCCTCGGTTTGGAAGCGTGGTATAGACCCGTCATCAAAGTGGCTCGGCCACATGTCTAGTCCGGGTAGAAGGCCCGTGACTTTCCCTTTCCTTTTTCCATGCAAAGCGGTAGCTTTGCGCTTGGGTGGCATGTTGTACTGAGAGACAAAATGAAATGAAGTATGTGAGAGAGCGAAGTGGACCAAGGATTTACACAAACAAGAAAACATAGGAAAGAGTTAAAGTTTCCCGAGCCATCTTTGGACACAAGTAAAGCCCTAGCGCGGTGTGTATCATGTTCAAATTTCAAATTATAGGCGAGCGGATGTCGAGAAAAAGCGGACGAAGGGGGGACGAAAGCAGGGTAGAGGGCTGCCGTGGTGGCACTGGCGGAACCATAACGTCCATAGAGGGATTAACCAAAAGGAAGCATGATTGAAGATATCCTAAGGAAAGCATGCAATGTGGACAACCACGAGCGTAAAACAACAAAGTTCAAGTGATGGCTAGACTCGATTTCACAAGAAAGTTCTTTAAGGCATTTTAACAAACACCTTGAAGGCACCCTCTTTGTGAATGGAAATTTCGTTATTAAAGAGCATGAAATCCGCCCAAAATTGATAAACAAAAGCAAAACCAAGAACCGAAGAGCGCTAACCCCAAACTCCTCCACTTGAGCAAGAACATTCACCCAACAAAAAAAAAGCGAAGCTAAAGGGTAAAGTGAGAAGAAATACCTTGCAATGTCAATTTGGGCAATGTGAAGGATAAGAATGGAGAGTCAAGCAAGACTTGATGTAGTTAGAAGTGCAAAAGTGTGTGGGTTATGCACGGGAAGAAGAATGGAAGTGAAACGTGTGGGGAGAGAAATGGTTTGTGAGCATATGAGGAGGGGGGCGGATGGCTTGTTTAAAAATAAACGGCATTTTTTTTTTTTTTTTTTTTTTTTTTGAACCGGGCGAACGCCTGGTGTTAACCCGGGCGTTCGCCCAATGCACGTAGTTGGTCGCGGGTTCGCTGCTGACCCGGAAAAAGAGCGCCCAGGTCTATGTCTTGGGCGTTCGCCCAAACCAATGAAATATTTTTTTTTTTTTTAAATCTTGGATGCAAACGTTTGGCACGAAAGAAAATAAACAAAATAAGCGTGGCGAATTATGATAAAAGCGGGAAAGAACAACAATCCTAAAATTCTATATGCAAAATTAATACTAGAAAAGGGATAGAGAATGGGTTGCCTCCCATTTAAGCGCTCAATTTAGAGTCTTGGGCTCATTGTTTGGCGGCATTCACTCTGCATCTTGCAATGTCAATGGTGGATTTTGCCGTTGGGAAATCCTCCGCATAGTGTTTCACTCTCGGCCATTAACCTTGAAATTTCCTTTGGTTGGATGAGTCAATTCAAGCGTGCCATATGGAAAAACATGGCGATTGTGAATGGATGGGACCACTTTGATTTCGATTTTCGAGGAGCAGTTTGAGTCATGAGTTGTACAACAGAACTTGATCCCAACACGGAATACTCGGTCTTGGGATGTGTTTATCATGCGGTTCTTAGTCCTTTCTTTATAGATCATTGAGTTTTCATAGGCATCCATTCTCGAATTCATCATTGCTCGTTCAGCACGACTGACTAGTTTCTCGGCCTTGTCCAAATCCATGTTCAAGCTGTTTTAGTGCCCAATGGGCTTGTGCTCGAATTCCTTTGGTAGATGACACGCTTTTCCAAACACCAAGCGATAAGGAGACATGCCAATAGGGGTTTTGAAAGGCATGCGATGCGCTTGTAGTGCATCATCAAGCTTCTTGGACCAATCTTTTCGAGTTGAATTGATGATTAGCTCGAGGATTCGTTTCAACCATCATTGGATGTCTCCACTTGCCCACTAGTTTGTGGGTGATAAGTCGTGGCAACCCGATCTCGCACTCCATATTTGTTGAGGACCGATTTAAATAAAGCGGTTGCAAAAATGAGAACCACCATCACTTATAATAGCTCGGGGAGCTCCATATCTCGTTGAAAATATATTTCTTGATGAACCCAACCACCACCGCTGTTGCATCATTAGTTGGTAATGCTTTAGCTTCCACCCACTTGGACACATAATCAACCGCTACAATAATGTACTTGTTGGAATAGGACGGTGGAAATGGTCCCATGAAGTCTATGCCCCAAACATCAAATAATTCCACTTCAAGGATATTGTTTAACGGCATTTCGTGACGGGCGGATATGTTACCTGTTCGTTGGCATCGATCACAGGATCTACAAAAACTGTGCACATCCTTGAATAATGTGGGCCAGTAGAAACCACATTGTAAAACCTTGGCGTGGGTTTGGTAGGACCAAAATGACCCCATAAAGTGAAGAGTGTACACGTGCAAGTATCGGTTTCATTTCTTCTTCTGGAACACATCTTCTGATAATCTGATCTGGGCCTCTCCTGTATAGATACGGTTCCTCCCAAAGGTAGAATTTAGCTTCATGGACAAGTTTTTTCTTCTGCTGATAAGAAAATTCTGGTGGGAGAATTTGACTGACCAAATAATTGACTAAGTCAGCATACCACGGTGCATTCCCAATCTGCAAGATTTGTTCGTCTGAAACACTTCATTTATGTCCACATTATCGTTTCTTCTCCCTTCTCCGGTCTAGATAAATGGTCGCCACACGATTTTACGTCCCTTTTTATCACATATTTCAATGTCAAATTCTTGTAATAACAGAATCCACCGAATTAATCTGGGTTTGGCATCCTTCTTCCCAAACAAATACTTAAGAGTCGCATGGTGGGTGTAGACAAGTACCTTTGACCCAATGAGATAGGAGCGGAATTTGTCAAAGGCAAAACACTGACAAGCATCTCTTTTCGGTTGTTGCATAATTGATCCGTGCATCCGTTAATGTCCTGCTTTGGCATAGTAAATGACATGTAGATTTTTGTCCTGCGTTGTCCAAGCACCGCGCCAACCGCAAAGTCGCTAGCATCACACATAAGTTCAAATGGTAGACTCAATCCGGTGCAACAATAATAGGTGCGGTGATCGCTTTTTCCTTCAAAGTGTTAAAAGCGATGAAACATTCATCGAGAAAATTTGAGCGGCACATCTTTCTCCAACAAGTTTGCTAAGAGGTTTTGTGATTTTTGAAAAATCACGTATGAACCTCTGTAAAATCTGCATGACCAAGAAAACTTCTTACACCCTTAATCGAATTCGGTGTGGTCGCAATTTCTCAATCACCGAATTTTTCGCTTTGTCGACTTCTATTCCTTGGTGAAATTCGGTGTCCCGAGAACTATTCCTTCTTTCACCATAAAGTGACATTTCTCCCGATTGAGTACAAGATTAGTTTCCTCACACCTCTTCAACACCTTAGATAAATTTGTCAAGCAAACATCGAAAGAGTCTCCAAAAGCGAGAAATCATCCATAAACACCTCAATGTATTGCTCCACCATGTCTCGAGAATATAGCCGTCATGCATGCTGGCGAAAAGTGGCGGGCGTTACACAATCCAAAGGGCATTCTTCTAAAGGCAAAGGTCCCGTAAGGGCATGTGAAGGTGGTTTTCTCACAGTCTTACGGAGCAATGGGGATCGATTGTATCCCGAATAGCCATCCAAGCTTGATGAGTGAGAGTGCCCGGCAAGTCTTTCCAAAGATCTCGATCAATAAAAGGTAAAGGAAAATGATCTTTCCTTGTAGCATTATTCATTTTCGGTAGTCAATACACACTCTCCATCCCGTGACCCGATCGTGTCGGAATAAGCTCATTGTTGTCATTTTTCTCAGCGGTGATTCCTCCCTTTTAGGCACTACATGGATTTGGACTTACCCAAGCGTCTCGAGATTGGGTAAATTATCCCCGATCGAGTAATTTCATCACTTCATTTCGGACCACTTCTTTCAAAGTAGGATTCAATCTTCATTTGGCTCTCCATTGATGCCTTGAAATTGTCCTCCATACGGATTTTATGCATACACACGTAAGGACCGATTCCTCTAATATCTCGCAATAGTCCACCCGATAGTCGCTTTTATGTTCCTTGATGATTACGAGCAATTTTTCTTCCTCCGATTACGCCATATCATTTGCAATGATCCTTTGGAAGAGTAGTAGAAGTCCCTGAGATACGGCGTGATCGAAGGTGGTGGCAATGGTTTCAACTCAAGAGCAGGGCCCTCTCTATGGATGGTCTTGGTCTCTGTAGGTTTTCACCAAGTGGTTCAAAATATCTCGCTCTCTTGTAAGAGATCGGTGGAGATGCTTCTAGTTGCAAGGCTCGTGCTTGTATAGCGAGATGTTTCGACTTTGTTGATTCGTAACACATCATACAAATCGCGAGTTCATCGGTGGATATTCTGTTTCAAATGTTTACGCAATTAATTTGTCCACCACATCGACTTGAAAACAAGAATCTGAAGAAATTTGGATATTTCATCGCCTTAAACACATTGAATATAACTCGCTCATTGTCCAATTAGAAGAATCATTTTCCTTCACAAACATCGATCGGTAGCTCTCCTCAGTAGCTAAAAAAATGGTCTTCCAAGAATAATGGGATATCATTGTCTTCTTCCATATCAAGAATGATGAAGTCTCTTTGGAAATATGAATTTATCGACCTTTACCAATACATCCTCAATGATACCCGAGGGATGCTTGATAGATCGATCCGCTAGTTTGCAACGAGATAGTGGTTGGTCTTGCTTCTCCCAATCCTAGTTTCTGTATACGAGATAAAGGCATGAGATTAATACTTGCACCCAAATCACACAAAGCATGATCAAAATAATTTGAACCTATAGTACAAGAGGATAGTGAAACTCCTCGGATCTTTTAATTTAGGTGGAAGCTTTTTCGAAGAATTGCACCGCACTCTTCCGTCGGATAAACTGTTTCATGCTCTTCGTTTCCGTTTGTTTGAAAGAATCTCCTTCATGAACTTTGCGTAGGCTGGGCATCCGTGCTAATGCGTCAAACAAATGGGATGTTGATATGGAGTTTTCGAAAATTTCAAGAAATTTTGCAAATTGTTTGTCGAGCTTGTGCTTCGCAACCTCACGAGGAAAAGGAATCGGTGGCACATAAGCCTCGATGGGGATTGGTGTCTTGGCTTTGGATGATTCGCATCTTCTTTAGAACTTCTTCTTGTGGAGGTCTTTGAATGTTTCTCAACTATCTCATCATCGGCTACCAACTGTTTGTCCCTCTTCTCAGGTCGTTTCGCGTGAATTTACGGTAATTGTACTCCACTCCTTGTCGTGATTGCTTGCACTTGCTCTTTTGGATTTATCACAGTATTGCTAGGAAGTGTCCACGAGTTCTATCGATAGTTGTGCCACCGCCGGTGTGTCTGAGTCTCTAATTTCACGATAGGCGCTTGTTGATTTCGATAATTTGTGTCTGTCTCTCCATTAGTTTATCGGTCTTTTGCATGTCTTGTTGGAACATTTCCCCAAACTTGGTCTTCTCTCTCACGAGCATTGCGGTGATACTAATTGCTCGATTATCGACCATCCGAAATTTGGGTGTTGCTTCCGGCCGAGATTGTAGGTTTGAGTAAAGGGTTATCACTGGCGGCGTGTGTTATTACGAACAAAATTTTACTGTTCATCCGGAGATGCCAATAACATACAATCAAGTCGAGTGATTGGCCCCACGGTTTTCGCACATCATAGTGGTTTGAACCGCATTTACTCCTTGTGTTTGTGTTCTAACCAAGAGCTCCACTGTTTCGTCAATGCGGCAACTGTGCATTGGTAGTCGATGATTGTCTATTTCATGTATCCTCGCTACTTTCTTGAGTGGTTCGATCGGATGAAAACATGGTATGAGTGTTTGCAATCAGCTCATATAAATCCCAAGCTTCATTGACATTTTTATTCATAATGGACCCATTTCTTTGAGGAGTCCACTATCGATTTGGATTGAGAGGAAAGTCAGGAGTAGAAATATTGAGCACTCAAGTCCCTTTTTAATACCATGATTTGGACATTTTCCGAGCAACTCTTTGAATCATCCCAAGCTTCATGATACCGCTCTCCATCAAGTTGTTGAAAAGTCGAAATTTCCAACTTCATTTTGGCCACTTTAGCTGGTGAAAAGTATTTGTTGCAGAATTTTCTAGCCAAGTCATCCCAAGTGGCGATACTAGCATGTGGCTCGGAATCTAGCCATTCAAGAGCTCCATCTCTCAGTGTATAGGGGAATAACCGAAGTCCGATGGCATCCTCATTCACTCCTTGAAACCGAAAGTTACCGGCACATTCGTAGGAATCGAGAAAGATGAGTATTCGGGTTTTCATTAAGCTCGCCATAGAACTGCGGGTTATTCTTTGAAGAGATTAATGAGATCGGCTCTTAATTGAAAATCATTCGACAAAAAAGGGGATAGACTATGCTTGAGCGATCGTGAGGCTCTGCTGGGGTTAAGAATTGAGCCGTTGGCATATTCCCATCGTCATCTTCTTCTTCTTCATTGTGTAGTGAATTTCTTGAAATTTGCTAACTGGCCGCTTCTGCGTGCCGCTCTGCTGCTCCTTGACTTCTCCTCTTATTGGTGCATCCGCCATTAGAATTTGTTCTTGATCTCTCTGTTTTTGGTTGTGTTGTTGGCGTCTTCAAGGCGAAGGTACGTTCAATCTCGTGGATCGAAGGTCTCAAGATCGCCGCCTTGTGCACTTTGAGCATGCAACAAACACCTTTTACATAGAAAATAAAAGAGAAGAAAAGAGTATCAAGATAAAAATAAATTAACTATAAAATTAATCTAAACTAATATTAAATAAGGATAGTCCCGAGAACGCGCGCCAAAAACTTGTTGATAAAATAATGTGATTGCAAGTGCACAATATCGTTAACAAGTAATAAAGTGGACTTTTTGAGTCCAGGATTATCGCTCCCACGAAGACTACCTTATTTAGATACTAGTTAAATTAATCAAATCGCTAATCTATTGAGAACAAGTTAAAATCAATTGATTTTGAATATTTAAACTAGAACTTTGGATTTTTCGAAAATAATAATAAGCGTAAATCAAGAATTAATAAAATATGATGGTTGAAGCGTTTGACGAACGAATTCACCTAGTTGTCATCTCTAATTCTTCCTCTCAAGATTCGTTTCCTAAAGTTGTATTCGGTCGAATTCACAAATTTAACCTAATTTACCTCTCTCGAGTTCAAATTAGTCCTATCTAATTAAGTCAACTTAGGCAATCGAGAATGGTCCTTAATTCGATGCATTAAATCTTCTAAGAATTCAATACAAGACCGTGACAATAACAAAAGCGTATCTCTACCTTTTATCCAATTGCCAGATTTTACTACGTGGTCTAGATTAACAATTTACCTCTCGGTTCATTACAATCCACAAAAATCAATGAAATAATGGCCAATCATTCAAAGCATTAAGAAAAGAAGTAAAATCAAATACTTAATCAATTTATAAATCAAAACTTGAGAGTCGAAATTAAAGAATTTAACTTAGGCTACATCGTTCATCCAAACATAAAATCTAGCTATTCATAACTCGGGAGAAGGAAAAGATAAAAAGAAGTGAAAACATATAGGATCTTGAAAAGAATAGAGGAAGAGACGTTGAATGTCTTGCACCAAGGAAGGAATCTCGTCTTCAAGCTCGAATCTTCAAGTCCGCTTGTTCTTCGTCTCTTGGTATCTCTCTCTCTCAATATGATTTTTCACAAGAATTTCAACCACCTTGTTATGAGAGTATAAGTCCTATTTATAGGTCTCTCTAGATGACCTAAAAGATCCTCCAAATCATAAAAATCGTGCACTCAAAGTTTCCAATTGCATTGAGTCAAAAAGGAAACAAAATAATCGAAAATTCATGTTAGCGGTTGGCTCGGGCGAACGCCAGCCTTTTAGGGCGAACGCCTGAGCAAATGTTTTGCCTCGATGGTTACTTCTTCGGTGGGCGACGCCCAGCTTTGATCTGAAGGCGTTCGCCAGGTTGAAATTTCATGTCAATTTGCGCTTGTAGTCCTTCAACTTTTGATTGTAGTCATTTTAGTCCTCTCGATTCCTTCTTATATTTCGATTCAGTCCTCTTTTATTTGCACCCCAAGTCCTTCAACTTTTGGATGTCTCGCAAGTTGACCCCCATCTCAAGTTTTTAGTACACTTTCGGTCCTTTTCGCCTATTTTGCTTTTTGTTTTCTCCAATTCCATCCAATCTTGGGTTTTGACCTGAATTAGTTAAATCAACACACAATTAAGTAGAAAAGTACTTATGAAGACTTACAATTGTCCACTTTTGATAGTCAGATAAGTGTAAAATCACACTTATCAATATTCATGAACCCGTTAGGGTCAACCTCGTTAAACCCAAGAATTATTGGCTAATATGCTATGGAATTTTAGAGATAAATGTAAAATTGAAAAATAATATTCGTATTAATCTCGTGAAATTGCAGTTGTATAATTTTTAGGTAGAGGTGAAAGGCATAAGAAGAGGTTTTTCTTTAGATTATACCCCTTATTCATGAACTGTTCTAAGCTCGGTAGTTATAGAACTCTCTTCCCTCATCCATTTTTTTGCCACTAGTGGCAATGAAGTTCTTAGTAAATGAGAAATCAAATAAAGGGCAGGCATATAACCGGAGAGATTAAAGGTCTTCTCAATATGGATAAGTAGCTATTCCTAACATCGGAGTACGACCACTGTAGAAATTTTTTTGTTGATGTAATGAGGTCTCAATTCTTTGTCATGAAAATGTATAATATAGGTGAGTTTAATTCTCTGCACAAGAAAATGTATAGCATGGTGAGTCTTATTTTGTATCCCCCGAGGTAAGGCGACATGTCGCTCTTCGTGTACTGATTTTTCATATCAATATACTAAGATATGAGATAATGCCAAACCCCCATCTTGTATCAAGTGAGTAGGGCATAATAACCCCTCATTTGGCACGGGTGGATTCTACTTAAAAAATAAATAAATAAAGGGCAAACATTGATATTGATTTATGAGCTATTATTCTTTTGATTTAATTTATTGTTGATGATCATATTTGAAAATTTCATGCAGGTGCAAAGCCTTTCTGTTATCCCTTCAAATTTAAGCTGCTATTCAACAATTTTGAAACATTCATCAAACTAGAATTTGACCCCGTTATACATGTATCCTTTAACATTTAATCACAGTCAAATTGAGTGATTCAATGAAACTGCGTGTAATTTATGAAGAAAGTCAGAAACAACTTCGTCTTAATATTATATGAAACAGCTATATTTTATTCAAGTTCTATTTGGTGATTTCCTTTTTACTACGAATAGAAATGTGAAGTGTTGAAAATTAAAGTCCCATAAAAAATGCATAATCTCAATGTTAGTAATTCTTTCAAGAAATATGCAAAACAGTAACAAGTTCAACACGTGAATTTACAAGTCATAAAAATATTAAAATCACTTTGTCAAAAGACATGTTTCTCCTTTCTTGTAACATATAGTCATATATCAATTAACCAACCTCATAGTTTTGCTAATTTTAAGCGCTTTGCTATTACAAGTCTTGTGTATATATTATTAGTGAGACAAGGGTATGGTAATATGTTTAAAGCAATAATAATCTTCCTAACATCGAAACTCCATTATTCACACAAAATGACATTTAGTATTCCTCACCTTCATCTTCCTCTTCCTCATCGGCACCTTCCTCACCAAATTCCTCATCGTCTTTCTCGAGAGCAGCAAGATATCCTGGGTTTCTGAGAACTCCCCCTCCTCCATACCTTCACCAACATACCAGTGGACAAATGCTCGCTTAGCATACATGAGATCAAATTTGTGATCAATTCGCGAGAACACCTCAGCTACAGCAATGTTGTTGCTAATCATGCGCACGGGCAATATCACCTCCAGGTACCACACTAGGTGGCTGATAATTGATGCCATAATTGAATCCAGTAGGGCACCTGAAAATCATATACATTCTCAATCCATCGGGCACAGCACCAAAAAGAAACTAATACCAGTTGTGACTAATCACTCTTAATTTAGGTCATTTCAACTGCTTGATATAAATCAATCACAATCATCCACTAATGTACATGATGTGTCAGCATCTTATGACATAATGGAACTCTATGTAGCAATAATTTACTAGAGAGAACTCTGATATCAATATTATCCCTTCTCAAGGGTTAAGTGAGAGCTTATAATAATTCAAGCAAAAGAAAGAAAAAACCATACCAGTCGACAAACTGAATAGTTCGTTTCATTTTGATGGTAGAAACTGAAGCATTAACATCTTTGGGAACAACATCTCCACGATACATCAAACAGCGTGCCATATATTTACCGTGTCGTGGGTCACACTTGGCCATCATACTTGAAGGCTCAAACACAGCATTTGTGATCTTAGGATCAGATAACTGCTCATGGTAAGCTTTAGATGCTGAGATAACTGGTGCATAAGATGAAAGCATGAAATGGATACAGGGATAAGGCACGAGGTTGATTCGGAACTCCGTAACGTCCACATTGATGGCTCCATCAAACCTCAAGGAAGTAGTCAAAGATTAGATAATTTGAGATACTCTGCAGTTCAAATTGGTGTAAGTAGGCCTTTCAATGTCCAAGACTCTGCTACAGATATCATATATAGCTTCATTGTCCAGAAGCATCGCAGCATCTGTGTTCTAGGAGGGAGGGAGTGGACAAGACACTGTTGTAAGGCTCGACAACTGCAGTAGAAACCTGAATGGACAAAACAAACCCGTCATTTCAAAGATCATAACTGAGCCGTTGATAGAAAATTGGAGTGTCAAAATTTTCAGAATTTGTAACTGGCTCTTCACACATTCTCTAGTCAAACTTCCATAACAAATCTGCATCTCAAGAGGCGTGACATAACAAGCACGAGAAACAGAATTCAGCTATAATTAATTTGACAAGATTTTATTCCAGACTAATTACCTAAGGAGATGGATAGATTGTAAAGCCAAGTTATGATTTTTTGCCATAATCAACAGACAAGCACTCAAGAAGCAAGTAACCCAAACCAGAGCCAGTGCCACCACCATCATTTGCAATACCAACCGATGTGTCACTGAAAGCAAAGAAGAAAACTGCATTAGACAAAACGATCAAACTCTATCAAGAAGTGCAATCCAAAATGCTGTTATTTGGTTCTAAATAAAATCATACTTCTTCTGGCTAAATTCTAAATGCATTAGCATCTCCTTAATATTCAAAATTGCAAATGATCAATTGAGAGAAAAATGTATTAAATGATCGCACGACAAAGTACATCTTGTTACAACGTGATACTTTGGCAAACCAAGTGAAAGATTAGAACGACACATTACCAATTTTCAAAAAGCATCCAATAGATCTACATTAGGACGTAAAACTTGATGCATTCAAGGGGAAAAAATGTGAGTAACCTTGCAATAATTGAGATAACAAACAAAACGAGTAATAAAAATGACACAACCACTCGATCTACAATGTGCCACAAAAAGTTGAAAAATTACATAGGGAACATGCCATCGGGTTGAATGCCAGGTTGGAGGCTCCCAGCAGGCATTGCCTACCTGAATGCCCGTCAGGCCCTATGTGTACGCTTATGATCTCCCTCATTTCTCCTTCTCTCTATCGCTCTAACTTCCGCTATCTACTGTTTTTTCTTCTGAATTTGTGGATTGGATTTTGTGAATGTTCCACAGACAAATAGAAGATATAATCTTATTGCACTTGGGGCCCTTAATTTTCTAAACATTTTTAATTAGGCCCCAAACAAGATGGGAATTGAACAACACCCGTTAATTAGTAATTAAACATCACATTTTTTTTCACCACTTTTTAATTGCATAACATATCTAAAATCTCAATTTTTTACTACTTAGCAAAATTTGGTCCGTGATAATGAATTTTTGTTTAAATATTCTGTATCGCTTTTGTATTTAAAGTTTTTGTATTTATTTTAAAATATGAAGAGAAATAAGTCTATTTACACTTCTTAACAAAAATTTTAAACAAAAATCTTAATTAAAAATTCGATATACTAATTAATAAAATGTTGAAGATAAAAATATAAAAAAATTAAAAGCATAAATACAACAATTAATAAAAGTTGAGAATTTTTAGTACAATTAAGGTAACAACAAATTTTTTGGTCCGATGTGAATTGAGAAAAAGAAATATTCTGTATGTAGTGAAAGACAATTCTTCATTGCCTCCTTGGGGTTTCTCTTATTTTCTTGGTCCGGAATTAAATCATTTAGTTAACCATCATAAATATGAATTGGGTACAAAATAAATAAGTTAAAAGTGTAAGATCATCTCCAACTCTTTAAACATAAGATATTCTATGTAAATATATAGTTAAACATTTAAAATTATGCTCACTAGGTTTAGAGCATCTCCAACAAGCTCTTTAAATATAAGATACTCTTTAAATTAAAGAGTAAATTCTTACAATTATGATCTAATTGACTCTCTAATTTAATATTTTAATTTAGATAGTGAATTTGGCTAGCTAAATTTAGATAGCCAAATCCATTCTTTATTATTAAATGTATTGAAATAATTTTAATTTTTAATACTTGAAATATTAACTTTAATTAAATAGTATATACAAATTGTGAGGAAAGCATATAAAAAAAAGAAAAAGAGAGAAGTGAAAGATATTAAATGTATATTGGAAGAGAGACCGTTGTAATATTTTAAAAGAATGGTCTTTAAATTTATACATGCTTTTAAATATAGATAAAGTGTTGTAAATGTTTTTTGGTTTCCAAATTTGGAAAGTCAAATCCACTTTCTATAATTAAACGTATTTAAAGAAATTTAATTTTCAATACAAAATTAATTTAATGCACTTTAAATAAATCGGAATCTTGAAGCAAATACTTGTCAATTAATTGAATTCACTCCATTGATTGATGAATTTTATGTTTAAGGGTTTTTGTCTTCTATTATGGGCTAATCTATATATATATATATAAAAAAACAGAAGAGTCGTGAAAATTTTATTTTTCTGCGTAAATACTTTTATATTTAGAATTTTTTTTTTTTTTTTCAGTTTCCATAAGTGGATTTTTTTAATAGTATTAAATGGTCATTTTTAATACTGCATTTAATAATCGTCTGATTTTGTAGTTTTTCAATTGGAATCCCTCCATCTACCTTTTAATTTAGTTATCATTACAAAAACTAATTTAGTTTTGTTATCATTACAAAATTAATTATCCAATGCGTTTTAATTTAATTATCTATATTTAAAATATTTAATTAATTTAATTAATTAATCTTATCTTTATTTTGGTACAAAAAATGCATGAATTTTTCAATACTAATTAAGATTTAAGATATTACATTTTCAAGATTATTTTATTATAACTAATTAACTTTCATAGATAACTATAGAAATTATTTTTTGTGATTACACCTCCTGTGCATCGCACGGGTGCAACACTAGTTATATTTACAGTCCTTATTTTCATTTTTTCAGCTTTGTAATAATATAATTCTCATTTAATTTTATTCACAAATATCGTTATCATCATTCCATAAATTCGTAATGATTTTTTTTAACAATTTTGCTCATGACTTAAATAAATTAAAATAACAAAAAAAAAAAATAAAAAAATTAATTTAGCTTTGTACTTTTAATTTTGTATTGAAAATTAAAAATTTTTAAATATAAAAAATTGGTATGACTCTCTCCAAATTTAGAGAATCAATCCGGATTTCTTTTTTATAATTTTTAAAAAGTTAATTTAAAAAAACTTTTGAAATATAATTTTAAAATTGACTCCCAAAAACATCTTGCTTTTATCTACTGAAAATTGCATTCAATATCATTTTCGTGGCCTTTAATATATTACAAGAAAATGGTATTGTTAATTGTGGAAAGTGAAGACTATGTTATTTTGTTAATGCAAATAAACCAGAAGTTTTCGGAACAGCAGTTGATATATTAACAGGGTAAAAGACAAATAACCAAGATAATTTTTCGGTTATGGAATTCAAATTACATTTTACCAAAGCCTTTATTACTAGACAAGATATTATTTATAACTGTTTCCAATATTTTTACCTTCACATCAACAATAAGAATTTAAAAACCAATAATTAAAATAAAATTTAGTAAACAGCAGGAAAGTTTCGCTAATTCTTTTAAACCGTTTATCAAGCGTTTATACTCAAAAAATGTGACGTTACATTATTATTTTAATTAATAAGAAAATTTGCTTAACCAACAGTTAAACAACTTAAATTTACTGTTGCTGGTGGGTAAAACTTGGTGTAAATTCAACTCAAAGTGGGCATCAGTTTTAAAAAGCTCGAATTTTGGATCTTCACTGTTGAATCAGTCCAAAATACTTAATTCTCATCATCTGCCCAATTCAAAACTGGATTGAACCAACAAAGTGGAATAAAATTTATAAAATGAACAGCGAAGAAACAATGTATACTATAGAGACAAAGCGAAGCCAATAACAAAGAGAGATCGCTTGGTCATTTGACCGACAATCGTCAATCTACCTGGTTCTCAGAAAGCATCTTTTCATGTGCATCAAGACAACGTATAACCAGCATCTCATTTCCAATTATATTTCCCGAAAACACAAATAAAATTAAAGAACGTGTTCGATACCATCATCGATCGACCAGTCTCTAAATCCATACATACAACAATACAGGTAGTGTGTGGCGTGTGTGTGTCTAAGGCTCCTTGGAGGACCAAAGACTGACAGCAAAGAGTCCGATCAAAGAGCCCTAGTTTTGGGATCCCATGAAATAGGATCGAATTTGTTAGTGTTGGCCTCCTAACTAAGCCAGATGCGAAAATTTATTTAAAATTGCTCATATGGCTACTCAAAGAGGCACTCCGCGAAACCAATATCCCTAATATTTTGAGTGTGTGTGTGTGTGTATGTGTGATAGAGAGAGGGAGAACTAGAGAGTTTAGCAAATTGCTGCCGAAGAAGACTTTATAGAAGATATTGGGCTTTTAGGGTTTCCCTGGGGACTATGGAGCAAGATCTGAAAGCCCAGCCTAGATTCTACTGCTGTCAATCAATCTGTTAGATTAGAGGAGCCCAACCTTCGGTCCTGTCGAGATAAAAATTTTAGTAGGTTTAACATGCGGGTTTTGACTTAGTTTTAAATTAAATTAATTAAAACGGTTTGAATTTTTTTTCAAACTAAATCAAACTATTTCATTTTTCAAATTAAACTAATTTTAAAGTTCAGTTCAGTTTTAAACAACGGTTTACTTATTGATATAATAGTAATGTATTTAAAACAAATTAAAATATAAATTGGTCTAAAAGTATCAAGAGTCCCGTTCTCCTGCCCACGGTGGGCAGAAGAATTCTTGCCCACTGTCTACGTGGCAAGTCCAGTCAAATGCCACTTCAGCATAAAAAATAAAAAAACCCTTAACCCAAAAACCCCCACCCCAGCTCCGGTAATTCCCCAGCACCAAGAATCAATTTCCACCCACCGACCGCACACACCCCAACAATCATTCCCCAGCTCCGGCAATTCCCAAGACCAAGAATCATTTTCCACCGACCGCACACATCATCCTCCTCCTCCTTCCCTAAATTCCCTCTTCCCCATTTCCACACCGACAATCATTTCACCCCACCTACTCCCATTCCACGGCCCATTTCTGCGAAGAAGAAGCCGACGAAGAAGAAACACAAAAAATTAAAAATGGGGTTCTTTGGCGAGATCAGATGGGATCGTCGCACGGATCGCGAAGTCGACGAAGAAGAAACAAAAAAAAAATGGGGTTCTTTGGCGGATCCGGTGGGATCGTGCGTACGGGTAGCGCAAATCCGGTGTGATCTTCGCGGCCGAGGCACGTGGGTTGGCGTGAGTGGATCCACCAGAACTACGCGGCGGACGGTCGCGCAAATCCCACTAAACTCTTTGGTGGTTTTTGAGTTTTGTGACATGGTGGATTTTCTCAGGTGGTTTTTGAGTTTTGTGACATGGTGGATTGGAAGAGACGGCGAAGAGATGGAGGGAAGAGACGGCGAAGTCAGCGCCGGCTATTGTTGGCCGGAAATGTTGGGTTGGCTCTGCGTTGGCGATGGAGGTGGTGGTTGCCGCCGTTCACCGTGCTTGGCTGCTTGGCTGGGTAGACGAGAGAGAGATAGAGATATGGGGAGTGATTGCTGGGGTGGGTTTTTGGGTTAAGTTTTTTTTTTTTTTTCATGCTGAAGTGGCATTTGATTGGACTTGCCACGTAGGCGATGGGCTAGAATTTCCTCCGCCTTGCAGTGGGGTGAGAACAGGACTCAAAGTATCAATACAAGTTTAAACGAGAATTTTTTAAATCTAAGTGTTATGTTATATTAATATTTGTCTCAATTATTACATTACATTAATATTTGTCGTTGAATAAAATATGAATGGGGAGAAAATTGACAGAAATTAATAAATAATTGAGTCTAATAATGAACTTGTCTGTAAATGTGTAAGTAAGTAGAATTAATATTTTTTTAATTATAAAAAAGTAAAAACGGTTTGGTTTGGTTTAAATAGTTTTTTAAATATTAAAACCTAAATCAAATTATTTTCGAATAGTTTGGTTTGATTTAAAACTAAAATATTGACGGGGTCCATGTGGATCCGAACCAACGGTTTTAAACCAACGAATTCGAATAAATTTGCAGTTTTTAACGATGTTTGTGTGCCGCCCCTACAATTTAGTGATAGTTAGGGGACGTACTATTTTTATTTTAATGAATTGAAACGTATTATTCGCTATGTTTGTTTATTCTATTTAACTTCTGTGACGATTAAAATATGGTTTTAGAGCTTTCTTAAAATTTCTGTCATTGAATTTTCAGTCATTTGAAGTTTATTTTCTTTCGATTAACCATTTGAATTTTCTGCGAGTTGAAGTTTATTTGTTGAATTGAAAATTTATTTTATATCATAGAACTTTATTTGTTTTTGAAGAGACAAAATTCTTCATGTCAATTCATATGATTCTGGTTCTAATGCACTTTAGATGTGTCAATTTATACTCATTTGTGTTGCATGTTTATTTTTGGATAATTTATATTCTGTTTTCAACAAGGACACGTTAATTCAACTGTATGAGTATTATCTCAAATAAACTAGTAGAGATTTTAGCACAATAGTACTTGATGAGACAATCCAGACATGTATTATTGATATGTGCACTCATAAAAGATTTTGCAGAGTTACGAGGTTTTAGTGATTTTGCAGAAAAGTTGGAAGAAAAAAAAAAGATAAAAAGAGGTGTACTTATTAATTTATAGACTTGTAACATTGACGTTAATTCTTTTATTTTTTATTTTCTACAATAAGATTGTTAAGAATCGATTGCGTAATCGGATAAGAATTTGGTGACATATATTGAGAAATATATAGCATTTTATGGAAGGGCGATCCAACCAATGATTGTACTAATCTATTATTATCTATTAACGTTCTAAATTTTTAAAGATAATCAAATTACATCCATACAAAATATATGGTTCCACCAAAAGGTATATATAAAAAAAATTAAATTAAATTTTAAAATTTTTATATATGCATGACATTTATGAATAGAGTGATCATTGAAAATATAAAATTAAATTTATATTATCTAATGCATAAATGATAATCAAATTTTTGTCTATATATTTTGTATATGTTAAAATTTTTTATATTTTACAAATATTAAGTTTATGGTAGTATTTTGAAAATAATTGTTTGAAATTGGATAAAATTAAAAAAAAAATTGAAGAACGACAAAAACTACTAATTTAAGAGATTGAGAAATACTTTTCAAATTACAATACACACCAAGCACGCCCTAAGTCTACTGGACACCTGCCAATATTTGAGGCCCAAGCCAGGAAAGGGTAAGGATTTGGACTCTGGACTTTAATGTGGGCCACCAATCGAACAAGTTTTGTTTGTTTTAAGGCAGTTTGGTTTCAGCTTGATCAAGAACCGTAGATGAGAAATCCTAAGGCCACAGTCCATCTTCAGTTATTTTGATTGATGAGAATATAAATGGAGAGATACAAGAGGAGGAGGAGGAGGAGGAGGAAGAAATGGAGAGATAAAAAAGAGAGCCTTGTTTTCCTTCCATAGACATAGTGAACAAGGAGAGGTCGAGAAACAGGATTTTGATATAAGATAGAAGAATTCTTCACTCAAAAAATATCGATAAATAATTTTTATGTTTTGGGTTTTCTTTGTTTGAAGAAAGAAAACCTCTAACCTCTCATTTAGCTCGGAAGAAACTCTGTCATCGCAAGGTAAGTTATCGTCCTTGCCATGAAAATTCTTTGTTTTTCTCTCTTTGGTTGTATGTATTCAATTTGTAATTCCTTCATCCTCTTGATTTACAGGGTTCTTGATGATAGACTTGATCTAGAATTCTTTGTACAAACGATAGATCTTGCGGTAATTATACTGATCTGGTGTTGTGGTTGAAGAAAATTCAATCAGAGTTTCATCTTTTCGATAGTTTGTTTATACAGGATATGGAGAAGGAAGAGAACAGTAACCAGAGAATGTTGAAACCGCCGGCTGAAACAGAGTTTTTCTTGCAGTGGGGTAACAGAAAGAGGCTAAGATGTGTGAGAGTCAGAGGGACAAACCTAACAACACAAGTCTCTTCCGACCACCCTTCTTCATCTAGAATTCGCCGCAAAATTACCTCTAGGTTTCTCACGCTTTCCAACAAATCTGCAGCTTTTCCTCAACCCACCACTCGTTTCACAAGGTGCTTATAATTTTTCATTTTTCCCCCTAATATTTTATAAACTGACAACAATACAAGGTGTAATTTTATATGGGTTCGTGTTATTGCAGGAATTCTGAAACAGCAACGCTTAGATGGGATAACCTGAAGTCGTTGTCGGTGTCGCCGAAGAAGGAAGACAGATTTTATAGCACGAGGGGTTCAATAGTTGGTGGATTTGAAGAGAACGGGAAGGTTAGAGTGGATGAGGGTGCAAGGAATCAAATTGGGGATCAAGAGAATCATAATAGCAGTAAAAGTTTGGTGTGTCCGAAAGTGTGTATTAGTTTGTCAAGCAAAGAAAAAGAGGAGGATTTCATGGCTATGAAAGGCTGCAAGCTTCCTCAGAGGCCTAAGAAGAGGGCGAAAGTGATTCAAAGAACATTGCTTGTAAGTCTTCTTCTGTTTATTATTTTGATTTGAGAAAATGTTCCAAAGTAAATTGGGTTGTTGAATTGACAGTTGGTGAGTCCGGGAGCGTGGCTAAGTGACATGTCTTTGGAGAGATATGAAGTGAGGGAGAAGAAGAGTTGTAAGAAGGTATGTGTATATCGCTTATAATTATTTTCTTGAGGTGGTGGGGGGTGGTACTGTTTCTAATAGAAATTTTACTGGTTTATTTTTGGTTGCAGAGAGGAAGAGGATTGAAGGCAATGGGAAACGTGGAAAGCGATTCAGAATGAAAAAAAGTTGGGTAAAAGTTGTGTGAAAATTCTCAGTGCATTAATGGTGTTGCTTGGAGACGAGGGCAATCCAATTTAAGATGAAAAAGAAATTTGCGATTTACAAGGAATGAGTGGTGGTCTGATGTTTCTATAATAATGTTTAATGCCAATTCAGTCCGTTCATGTATAGGTGATTTGTAATTTCTTCATTAGATGTTTACATACTAGTACCTAGTGATTTATTTTTGTGTATGTTTTCAATTCAATACAAACGTGTTATGTTTTGATTGGAAAATAAATAAAGGCGAGACTGTAATTGTAGGGGGTTAATACTAACTACTATTCATTTCAATTCTTATCCTTTTTTAAATATTCAAACAACTTCAACACAGGAGACAAGAAGGCAAGCCATTGCTTTTGACTTTTCCTACTCCTACCTACTAGTTGAATTCAAAATGGAAGTAGCTCCATTATTTTTTCTTCAATCTTTGCACTATCTATGTGGTTTTTTGCAGTCATATTTGGCATACTGCAATACTTGTTCAAGGAAGGAGATAATCTCGACAACACAATACAAAGGTTTTATTGACTATTGAATCTTGCATAAAAAGTGATCGTTTGGAGGGAGCGTTCATAATTTTTACAAGGACTTCCAGTTGGACCAATCATACATCCGTTGCTACACAAAATCACACGAGTGACCTGACCTCTTTATTAGTCAAGACAAGGGAAGTTATACATAAGCTCGTTAACCTTGCCATCCTCATGACAACCACTGACGACGAAAGGGATCAAAATATCATCTAGACATCATGTTAATGAAAACGTTAAAACAATTTGATTGTAATTTGAGTGAGCACATGAAATAACATCAAACACAACTTCCATTGACAATGCACAATATCAAAGACCCAATTACAATGTATGGAAATCCAACAAAACCTAATATTATATACAGTTTCTTTCTGTATCTTAATCCTCTTTTTCTGCAAATGTTAATTTCATCTAGACAGATTGTTTCTAATAAAAGTCGCCAGTTGGGCCTTTATATACGTTGTACAATTTTTACATTAGATTTTGTTGTGCTAACCCTATCCAACTCCCACTTTGGCTCGTAGCTTGTTCTAGTCAATAGTTATCCCATGATCCATCCCTTGATAATCTAATTGGACTGTTCAACCAATCGCATTGTGATATTGGCAGAAATTCACTCACGGGCCCTTCAATATTTAAGCCCCAACTATCTTAGATGGACCTCATGGAATGGGTCCACCAACACGAGACTTTAATGTACAAGTTACTGTACATGTTGAGATGTATGATCAATTTACTATTCTATTCAACTACTTTTGTCTTTTTTATTATACATGTAAGTTCTGTTTAAGTATTGGAGGGAGAACGAAGAAATATATCCCCTTTTGTGCAGATAAAGGATAATTGAATACACAGCTGCGTTTCACTTTAAAACAAACTCACTTCTCTTATTTTCGTTATTTTCTATTTTATAATACGTTATCAAAACAAGCAGCTAAAAATCGACAATCAAATGTTATCGAAATAGTTTTTTTTTTTTTTAATTAAAGAGATTGGCAAATAATTAATTCTTTGGTTACAAAAGTGTTTAGTTGATCAACTCAGCAAAATAAATATCTTATGAATGTTATCAAAGTCCTACTATTTAATTTCTGAATTTTTTGTTTTTAGTTTGTTAGTTTATTTTACTATTACGTAAAACTTACTACCGAATTACTTTTATACTCTTTAATTGATATATAATGGTCACTATAAAGTATAAATACTTTGTGTGCCTATACTTATATAGTATACATGTTAGGATTCGTTTGGTTCGTGGATAAAACAATTTAATTGAATAATAATTATATGGCTAACAAGTTTATTATTATCCTATTTGGTTTAGGTAGGTGTAAGAATATAAAAACACTACTTTTATTTTTATCATGTTTAGCTCAACAATACTTGATAAATAATAAAATTGTTGAAATATCTAAAATACCCTTCTTGGTATAAAAGATTCAAAATAATATGAGTTACAGGAGCGGATTGGGGGGTGGGCTGCACTATGCTTAACATAACTACCTATCTTTATTTTGATAATTGCAAATTTACTGATTTGAAAAAATAAATTAAAAAAATACTAAATAAAAAATTAGAATAATTTACGAGACAATAAATGTAGCTATTATTACTCATCTATTCTATTTTAGTTTCAGCCGTTACTTTTAAAAGTGATGAGTATCATCTCTTAATCATCTCCAAAATTTGAAATTCAAACATCATATTACCAGTCGTCTTCTACATTTGCAGTTTACACAATCGCGTATCTTTGTGATTCCCATGTGTTTCAAAATATTTTGACGACAATACATTCAAAAGATCATATTATTGTCATCTGATCCATTTTCAGGTATTTATATTGATTTACAGCCTGATACCTGGTTTAATATATGAGATCAAAGTGAACAATGGTGGTGTAATTATCATTGCTACTGTATAGCATGAAAATTTTCGTAAATCTATTGTATTTTTACCGTTCATTATCGACGATATTTTTCTGATTTTGGTTACTGCTTATTGAATAATTATAAAATATCATTAAGTTATTGATTATTGATTGTAGTTATTGAATATTTGAATTTGTTGATGAGAATTGATAAATTAATATAGCAAAATGAACTATTGAGTACTCCAAATGATACTTCACACTAAATTGTAATGGTGATGATGAATGATACAAGTGTGTGCTGATATTTACAATTAATAATGTAAAAATATATGGATTAACGAATAACATAATTATACAAAATGCCTTTATAATTATAGACCATGATTTTAATATCATCAATTTCAATATTTTTCAATTGTCGAAAACGAGAATATAGAATTGTTACTGAAGTAACCTAATTTTTAATGAATTAACGTAATTTTTACTGATTGTTACTGAATTATTTCTTTCAATTGCTAGAAATTAACATAATTGTTACTGAATTAAAGTAACTAGAATCCCTCTATGTGAAAAAAAATGTTGAGAATGGTGAGACTTGAAAATTTTGGGGAAAAATGCGTTAATTACTCATATAATAAATGGTGATAAAGATCAAGTACCTAAAATATTGTAAATTAGTTATTAATTGCATTTGAATTTCAACTAGTTAAATTTGTTTGTGTGTGTGTGTGTGTGTATATTTCATTAAGTAAATGTCTAAATTATGAAAAAAAGTAGGTATGGCTCTTAATTATCCTTTTTTTCCCCCACAAATAACCACAATAAATAAAATATTTCTTAAAATACTCGTCATACTTTTTTTATTATAAAAATACTTTTTTTTTTAATTTTGTAACAGTTGTTGTTACATTTGTTATTTTAATTATAATAAACGTGTTACATTTGTTATTAATAAACATAAAGTGTTACATAAATAAAAAAATAGTATTTTTAGAATAAAAAAGTTAGATAGTATTTCTTAAATTATTTTATATTTTGTAGTATATGATGAAATTATCACTTTTTGTTAAACAATAGCTCGGTCCAAACAAAAAATATCCCACTTTTTAAGTTGACTAAATTAAAATTTAAATCATTTACACATTAAAATTCATCACATTCCAAACAAAAAAATAGCCAACTTCTTAAATGGCCAACTCCAAAATAGACAAACCCAATATGATTTATTTTTCTTTTGTCTATTTTTTTCTGTTTATTTTATAATCTATAAATTATAATTTTATATGGATTTTGATTTGTTGTTGAGTAATGAATAAATAACAATGATGTTTACTTGATTTTGAGAAATTATTTTAAATTTCAATAAGGGTGTGTTTGATTGCAAGCATTGAATTTGGGTAGAAAGATAATGAATTACATGGAATGAATTGCTAAGAACTTGTTTTCCTAGCAATTGTCAATTTAGTGCGTTTGATTGGATTAAATTTCGACTTAGAAATTGTTGTAATTTTCTATCTTTTGGTGTTTGATTGTCTTTATTTTCCATAGAAATTGTAGTTTTTTTTTCAGCTTTTGTTGTTTGATAACTACTATTTTCCAAGAAAATTATCACATTCGCCATTAAAAATTTTGGGGAGAAAAATTGAAAATTTAGTATTCGTAATTTTTAAATTATAATTTACCATTTTTTATCCACTTTTCAACCATACATTTTATATAACCCACCACTTTTACAAATTTTGAAGATATATATTGTACAGTGAAATCCTGCAAACATACAGTTCGTTGACAAGTAAGAAAAAAATGAGTAAAAGAGTATCATTCCCATGAGGACTATGATTTCTAATAACTTTTTAAATTAAATCAATTCTAACTTAATTTGAATAAACACAATAGACTAACTTAGCTTAATAAATGAAAGTTGCTTAATGATTTCAAGTAAAAATAGAAATAGACAAAATATGCTAGGAATCCGACTCCACCATTTATATTCATTTTAATCTCCGAATTCACACTTTTCAATCCAAATTATTCATAAATTGACAATAGACAATCATAAGTTATCTAATAATCTCTTTCTAGTAGAATTAGACCTGTGTTCATTTATGCTCCAAAATAATCCTATGTTGTATTTGAATACACAAAAATACTTTCAATAACAGGATTATCTTTGATTGCACCAAGTATAGGAAATTATTCCTCATTTCTATATGATTGCACCGAGTATAAGTAACAAAACGAATAGATATATGCTCGAGGTTGAGAGTCTCACAAAGGTAAAAATTTACATACTTTACAGAGTAGCAATGAGAAGATAGATTTCACAAACCGGACTTCGATCAATCATAAATCATCATAAGTTGGCAAATTGTTCACTTTGTTACAAAAGTGATGATTTGAATCATTTTTTTAATTTTGCTTTGTTTTTTTTTAACATAAAGCATTTAAATGATTAGATAATGAAAATCACTAGCAACAAGCATTTAATGATTAGATAACGAAGATCTACCCACCCCCAACAGAATACTAAATGTTCGAGGCAGCGGTGGGTAGATACTGAAACAGCCGAGCAGTTGCATCAGCCGAGCAGATAGCGCATCATGCTCCCGTCTGCGGGCTTCAGCCTCTTGGACTTGGGCTTTCCGAATTCCTTGAATCTATGCTTCGAGTTCCGCATGCGAGGTGTGCTATTCAAGAAGCTCATGAGAAATAGATGCCAATGTTGGTTCAGTAGCTGTTTCAGGGAGGTCATCGGCCATTGGACCCTTTGTGCTTTGCTCTAACTTGGGAGTCATGTGTAGTTCATAACTACGTGTCCCAATTTGGTATATCTGCATTGTATGCTTCACTCGGTGATCTCTTGGGAGAGGTCAATGCCGTGTAGTTCATAAAGCCATGTAATTAGCGATGGGAACGCCAAACATCTCCGATTGTTTTGAATATGCCAGACATTGCAGAAGATATAGTTACCGATATTGAGGGTCTTAGTCTGGAGTCAGTGACGTAGGCGTGCCTACTCCTATAGTTACCGTAAAAATATGTGTCATAGGGAAAAGGTTGGCGCTCACCATTTTGTCCAAGGTGCGTACTTGAGATAAAAGATATTTATAGTCTAAGGTGCTGCTTCCATCAGGCCAATGATCAATTCCCTGACAAATGGAGGCGACTACTTCATGGGGATTTGTAGTGGATGCTTGAAAAATGTCGGTCTCCGTGTTGTCAAGTCTGAGTAGCGGAGAATGGCCAATGAAGAGAATGGAATATATTGCCCACGCATGTAGACTTGCCGATACTTATGATGCTTGGGGTTGTCGAGGTTGTCATGGAAATTGGCGTAGAATTCTTTGACGATTTCGACATAGGCAACACGCGGAGTGGCTTCAAATGTTTCCCACCGATTCCTCACAATAACGTGACCAAGTAATTCATTTGCAAAATCCGATGTTAAAACCCTTCGTTCTGGTATAATATTTCATATGCTTGTGTCGTTTTTGTATACTAACCAAGCTTACTCCGTCTCAAATTTGGTGTCGTCATAAGTGGCCGGTTGTTTGGAAGTCTTCTTTGATGGAACCTTTCTCTTTCTTGAGCTTGGTCCTGTATCTTGCGTTGGTTTCCTTGCTCTCGACATTGTATCTAGCCAATTTCGAAGAGAAAAAAATATTGTTACAATCAAGACGAATTCACTCAGGAAAAGAGGCGTGGAAAGTGGTTTCAGCAAGGTGGACGGGGGTGGATGATGTGTGTGTAGCGTATGGTGCTCTGTAAAGAGTGGCATTGGCGTGAAAAAGCATGGATATCAATAAAGAATATGAGCAATTGTGCTAAGGAAACAAGTAAAGTGAAACTTGTGGGTGAAACAATTTATCAAACACTTGGTGGGCGTATGCTACAACTAGTGTATGAAAATAATTTGGAGAAGGCACTAAATCCAAAAAATTTCTCAATCAAACACCAAAACAACAAAAGCACAATCATTCAAAACAACAAAATTTCATTGCCCAACCTCTTCAAAGAAAGAAAAAACTAAAACCATAGCATACAAAATCTAAAACTATGAAGAAAAGTTAATCATGATACCTTGAGTGCTTGGAGAGAGGAGAAACGTGGTCTAGAAGAATGGATGGGAATGAAATTACTCCTTTCACTTGATTTCGTATGGAAGTCGTGTGATGTTTATTGGTGATGTGGGAGGAGAAGGTGAACTTGTGGGACAAAAAGAATGGGGGCAAATGAAAGACCCGTGGGGTTTTAAACCTCACGGGTGCAGTCCACTCGAGCAGACTAAGACAACCCTTTGGGGGCATTTCAGTCCGCTCGAGCGGACAAAATGCACTATTTTGTGTGTGTTTTTTTTATAAGCTATATCTACACTAAACAGAGCAGTAGGGCATATTGTGGGAGCACACCTCATAAACTATGTTTCGCGTTTGTGAAAATCTGAATGCCAATTTCTGAATGACATCCCAAAGGTCATATAATCAACTTGTGAAGCACATGCCATGCATAAATTACTATAATGTCTAATGTTACGAGTCATATATTTCTAAACAGAAACTTTCTTGTGTAGGGTAAATTGAAAAAGATAAATTCGATATGCAAAATTAACAAATTCCTTAATTGGATCTCTCTTTCATCTAGCCCATTGACAAACAAATCATCCTTCCAACATTTAAATTGTAATCCCCACAACTCAAATCCTAGATCGAGGACATCATGAAACACATAAGCTCAGAAGTGTAAAGCAAATTGCACCAGAAATGATATTCCAACACCATGATGGAGGTATAAGAAACAAAGTATTCCTTATGCATACATTGTGGATATATAAAAACTTCCATGTAGTTCTGAAATTAGTTAAGGTAATATAGGAGACATATGCGTTTACAAGAATTTTTACAGCACTTCACACTACTAAAAAGTAGAAATAACCTAGAAGTCAATCATAGGATGTTTAAAAGCCAAATATTCACATAAGAAAATGTTCCAGCACACTTGATGAACATGGTAGCAGTACATATAAAGGATTCACATTACAATGGCGGTGACCTCCAATGTTGCATTACAAACAGGATCACTGTATTCACCGTAATGTCGAAACTATGCTTGTCATTTGGACGATTCTTGGACTAGCCTTCCTACCATTGATCATACAGAGAGAGAGAGGTCAAAATGAGCTTTTAGGTGTATTCGTGTTTGACAAATATTGAGGATCCATACATTTGGACAACGTTTTTCTACCAACATACAACACAAAATATGGTAGATGTATATGACAAATATTTACGCCATACATAAAGTACAATCTACGGCAATGGAGGTAGATCATGACCAAGCTGATTAAACACCAAAGCACGCATGATTGTTGTATTCGCCAAGCTCATAAATACCTTGGCCAAATCATCGTCCGATCGAAAGGCTTTCATGACTTTCATGATGTCAACCAAGTCTAGGTCCATGGCTTCTAACTCTTCGGTAATCAACTGTCTCTTGACATGATTCAATGTATCTAGTGTTGCTTACATGTGTATAGCTTGAGCAATTATTTTTGATGACTCAGCTATTAATGATAAGGAACGATGACTGTCATCATAAGGTTGTGTGTGTTTACGCCGAACTTTGGTGGTTCCGTCTTCGGCATTTCTCTTACGTGAGAGAATTAGGCTTGGATCAATGTCCTCGTTTGGAGTGTCAAACTCGTTAACACTTTCATCTACTGAAATAGAAACTACAAAATAACCGGCTGCAAGTATAATGCAATACGAATAACATATATATTTTTTTAATATAATCGAAGTACATTGTAACGGCGAAAAATATCAAATCTCGATACTACCCGATCTCCTGTAGCAGTATCGTTTCTAAAAATAGCTTCCATTTCATCATAACAACGACATAGTTTGGTCCTCCATTTTCCAAACTCAGGTTTTTCCTACCAAAATATAGAAAATGATCATAGTTTTGCACAATAAAGTGTACGAATACAATGGAAGGACTAACTAAAGTATTATCGAGGACAAATTCTACCTTCACAAGATCATCCCAAGCAAGTGAATCAGTAGGAATTTGTCCAGTTTCAGCATCCCACCCAAAGCTGCTAATACTTAATAGCTGACTGACTTCAGCCTATTCCTTCTTCATTAGTGAAGAGAAATCGGGTTCCTCATTACAAAAATACAATTTATGTTTGTGTGTTTTTTTTGACAAATTCCAACGCAAGCAAAAACATAATAACTTCACAAAGGTAATACTAAAGCAGGTACATCATCAAAATTCAATACATAATATTCCAATAGTTGGACTGTGTACTTGAAACCTAAAATTTCAGCGCCATTATCAACAGCAAATTGAAAAATTTCAGCATCATAAATAATCAATTAATAGCACCACAATTAATCGATGAACAACAGCATGGGACAAAATTAAAATTTCTGCAGTATTTCAAAAATTTCAACAGCAAAACTAAAATTTCAGGCTTCTCAACAGCAAAACAAAAATATCAGGCTTCTCAACATTTCAAGAATTAGTTTGGCTCTCAAATTGGACTGCAGATATGTCAAAGATAATTGCTACATAAAGACACGTTTTCATCATGAAATGCAAGAACACAACATGCTTCAATTTTAAGCATGAAAAATAGAAATGCAAACGTCGTGTGGAGCCTGTATATGTTAATCATTTCTCTCGCATTTATATGTTGGATTCATCACATCTCCTCATTAGTCCAAATACCTCCAACGTATTCTCTAAATCCACCAATCCAAACACCTCCTGTAATAAAAAATCAAAAACAAAATTTCAGCAGCAATTAAACATGGAATGCTGATAAAGTGATGATGTCAATCTGGACCTCCTCCCCCCAAGTGAAATATTTTCTGGCTTTTTAATGAAAATACCATCACGTGCCTCAAAATGGGAAAACATTTTACATGGAAAAATTTGACAATCAAGCACTCTTTTAGTTGGAAAATATGAGGAAAAATGTCTTTTTCCATGTAAAAAGTAGGCTATCAAACGCAGCCTAAGTAGAAAAAGAAAAAAAAAATGTGATTAGGGTTTTATATGTTTTTTACATAACAATTTTTGTTGAGAAATACCTTATTAATAAAATAGATATAGATTGTATTATAGAAGAATTTGCAGCTGGAAAAGATCGTCGGACATAACTTTCTTTAGCTAGTTTTAGATTTTGAATATTTTTGTATGATAGACTTTTTGTAAGCTTTTTAAAGATTGTGACATATAAAAAAAAATATTAAATTCTTATAAAAATGGGCTAAATAATTGTGATTTTAGAAGAAAAAAAAATTCTCGTACATTATTTCTTAGTCATAATGGGTATTCTTTCTTAATTAATATGTTAATAAAAATATATAATTATGCTATAAAAAGAATATTAGTCAAAGTAGTCAAATATGGTAGAGTTGCACTGACAAGATCAAGAGGCAAAAATTGATTTGGAGAATGAGAGATTCCGAGATTGATTTGGAGAAGGAGAAATGCCGAAATTGATATGGAGGAGGAGAGATGAAAACAATATGTTTCCTGTGACATGAATCCAATAATATATGGGTATTTTTGTCGATTAAAAAATTTGGATAGTTTTTTATTCGGATAAATATTTTTGTCATTCTCTTTATGAGGATAAAAATTGTCCTCGTTTTTTACTTAAAATTGTTATCCAAATAACTCGGATAAAAATTTATCCGGATATTAGTTTTACGTGATAATTTCACCTTATACAATAAAATATAAAATAATTTAAAAAATACTATTTAAATTTTTTTATTCTAAAAATACTGTTTTTTATTTTTGTAACACTTGTTGTTACATTTGTTATGTTTGTTAATAACAAATGTAACACATTTATTATAATTAAAATAATAAATGTAACAATAAGTGTTACAAAAAAAAACAGTATTTTTAGAATAAAAAAAATATGACAGTATTTTAAAAAATATTTTATTTATTGTGGTTATTTCTGAAAAAACTCGTAGTTTTGCCCAAATAAGATAAAATAAAGTTTATCCATTATCTTTGTCCATTAACCGTTTACCAAATGGGTCCTTATTGTAAATCTCTTCTTTAATTTGCACTTAACTAATCACAATAGGCTGGTTATATTGCCACCACAAAATTTGTTTGCTTCATCACGTTTTCAAATATTTTTTGTAGGGTAATTATATTTACACTACACTTTTTATTATTCACACCACGTTTTAATTGCAATAAAGGTCCTCCAATATTTGATATTTAGACACTTATGTCTCTAATTTTTTTCATCGTATTTTTTTCATTAATTTTCATTTAGTTTTCACATCTTGTCTCCGATAAATTTTTTTGTCTAAATACTCTGCTAATGTGCATTAAAACGAGAGAAAATATTTTTTCAAACTTACGTATTTATTATTTATTTTAATTATGTAAAAATATTAGAGGTAAAAAAAAAAAATTATGCCCTCCTAATTAATTTTTTGGACAAAAATCATCACCAAAGACAAATATAAGACATGCAAATTAATAGGTTGATGATAAAAATTTACTAAAGAAAATTAGAGTCATGAAAGCAAAAGTGACCAATAGTTGGAGACTTTGATTGCAATTAAAATGTAGTGTACTTAACAAATAATGATGTGGTAATATAATTACCCTTTTTTGTATTTACTAAAATAGTCATAACTAAAATGACATAAATAACCTCTTATTTTCTTTCTTTAATTCCTATGTACACCACAAGTCTCCTAGTACCAATAATTTTCCTTTTCTTCTCTCTTTTCACCTGCATCTTTCAGCTTCACTTTTTTTAATCTTCCTTCTATTTGTGCTATTACAATCATCTGGATGTGGATGTAAATTAGCATTCTTGTTCCAACTAGCAATCAAGAATTTAAAAAATCAATTAAAAAACAATTTACGAAAGTTTGGAAAACAAGAACAAAAACTCAATCATTTTTTCAATAAAAATTCCTCCTACTAACAACCATATCCCATAGGTATCTCAAAGAGCTACTCAATTTTGTCTCTAATTTATTGCTAGCCCAAAAACTCAATTCTTTTTCTAATAAAAATTCCTCCTACCAACAACCATATTCCATGGGTATCTCAAAGAGCTACTCAATTTCGTCTCTAATTTATTGCTAGCCAATAATTTTGAAAGCATCATTTTTTTTTGTAAAAAAAAAAAAGAAACGAAAAATGATACAGATAATATGCAAATAAATGGATAGAATGTAAAGAGAGAAGATACCTTCAACGTCAAAGTAATCCATTATTTTTCTATGGCTTTATCAATTGAATTGCAGAAGATAGAGATACATCCATTATCTTTCCATAGGTATGGTGAATGTTAAGTGGGTGTGATTAATGGATTTGCAAAAAGACGGAAAAAGTGTGTGTGGTGTATTAATTACTTTTTCTTTTTATTACATAGGGTTATATTTGTAAAATAATTGTAGTATGTTTATTAAAAATAATTTTTAATTAATGTGAATTTATAATATGGTGGGTTAAATAAAAACGGTGGTGGTAATATATTTACCGATCGCAATATCACATGCCTTTTCTTTTCTTTTTTTGGATCGAACTCGCGTCATTTTCACTGGCAATGCAATACTGAAAGTGAAAAAGGAAGTCCATTAATTAAAATAATAAATCATTAGCTCTTCTACATCTAAAGTTTTTTTTCTTTATAAAAGGTTGCTTTATATATCTTTCTTTCCCATTTCTTTGAAACTCTAGGCACTAAATGTTAATACTTTTTCAATAATCTTCTAGAGCTTCTTGTCCACTTTAACGTACGCTTAAATATTGCCGTACTTTGAAAAATTATGATAAGAAAAATTGGGTTCAAAGTTAATCAATAAAAAAGTTCAGGGATCATCAGATCATGACAATGAACCCTTTTTAAATAAGAAAGATCAACCATGTCGTTAGCTAATCAACTCAGTGTTAAATCCACGAATAATATGAACTATGACATATAAGTAAGAATAACTCATAACCGTTAAATCTACATGAACCATGACAAACAAGACAATAATAACTTAGAACATGTTTTCTTATCTATTATAATTAGACCACAGACAACAAACCATGTAGCTAAATGTCAACTTGTCAAAATGAAGATTTAAATATGTGACGTAACAACAATAATTAATTTCCATGTAAAGAGCGTGCATTATTCAAGTTTCAAAGGCGGCACCTTGCATGTTCTATGTGCGACAAAAATAACCGACCAATGATTTGAGGGCCGTGGTGTCGATTACAAAAGGTTGAAACGTGAGAGAGAAGACAAAAAATTTAGAGAGATTGACATTATATAAATTAGACAATATTCTCTAAACAATGGTAATAGAACAAAAAGGAATTCTAACTTAACCATTGCATTCTCTTCATAAAACACACAACACACACACACACACACACACACACACACATATTTATTTGTTTAGATTAAATTTAATTATTGACTTGATTGTTAGAGCATTTTCAATATTACCTTCTATTTTGAATATCCAGTTGATGTGGCGATGAGGTGGAGGAGACAAAACTTATGTGGTAATATTTATTGTAGAATGCCGTCTAACAAAGGTCATCTAATTTTAGACATCTTGTTAGATAGACAGACAATCCTCTATCAAATTTTTTATTAAATTGTATTTATTTATCTCTCTATTTTCTCTCTCTTTCCTCTATCCACTACCTCTCTTTTTTTCTTTCTTTCTTTTCTCTCTTTTACTACATAATTTTTTTTAGAAAGTTTCAATGCTCTTAAAGTAATCTTAGTTACCATCTCCTTTCCAATGAAGGCTTGATTATTTATGATGATTACCAAGACAGGAAAAGCGAAAAATAGAGGAAAGACAATTAACATATTGAGCATTGCAAATAGTAACATTATCTGGAGGAAAGAGATGTCCTAGCATGCCAAGATTCTTGGTAAATACTAAATAGTAATGATGGAATATGGAATCTAACAGATTCCGATGTGGATTCCATCTCATGATTCTTTTTCAGCATTAGTTGTTGTCGCTTCATTTTTAATTAATGGACCAACCCATTACCCACTAACATCAAATCATTAAATTATAGTGTAGAATGCAAATTCTAAATTGATATATACTGATCTGCACCTGAAATATTTCCAATGATGATTAATCCTTTAAAATCTCGATAATTCGATTGAATAAATAATTAGAACAAATTAAAAAATAATTTCAATATTTTGATTAATATTCAAAACAAAACAACAAAACTCCCTTAACACAATATGTACGTGTATATAAAGAAAACCTAATGACTTTTAATCATATTTGCACCCTTGCTCCCTAGCTTCTTCTAAAAATAATTATTAAGTCCTAATTTAATAAATAACTAAATGAAAGTGATAAAATCAAAATCAAAAGAGAAGTCCAGACAGTTTTCCATCTTCATCATATATTTGTTAGACAAAATACATAAATAATATAATATATTTATTTATTAAATTGAAAATCAAAACATGAAATTATAAGACAACTGCAGAATTGAAACAATAAATTTAAGAGGGAATTGAATTAAGTAAATCGTGGCCTGTGTCTTAGAACATATTTGCTCATTCACCGTAAGTACTTGAAGATTAATGAGCGTCCGTGTTCGCCTCTCAGGATGCAACTGTGAAAACAGTAGCAAGCTTAGTACAAAACTTCTACTCCGACGAGTTGAATTGTTTGTTCTAAAAAGAATCCCAAGCACTGGAAGAACATGGAACAACAGACTGCAAAGAATACATGGATTTTTTGGATTGAAAATGAAAATAGCAGAATAAAATTCGTGTGTCTGACTGTGGAAAAATCGGACTTGTTATATAAGCTCCCAAATGACATTTCAATAAATATGCCAGATTCAAGTGTTACAGAATTAACACCTGAATTAACCTAGCATTTTAGAGTTAATTTGAGAAGCTGAAAGGTGTAGAATTAATTCAGCAAAAGAAATTGACAAATTAATGTCAAAACATGGACCTACTAGGGGCTAATTTCAGTTCAACAAATTGTGTACGCAGGTCGTACTCGCACATGAGTTCTATTGCCTGAAATGTTAATCGTTTCATGATTTGCACCATCCTTTTATGAGCTCGCAAGAAAGCCTATGTGCTACACTAGATTACACATTTCAAAAGTATGGGCCGTGTATATATATATATATATATATATATATATATATATATATATATATATATATATATACTAGTTAAAAAAAATGTATTTTCCAATGTGGGATAAGTCGGTTGCTTTTCCCTCAAACTAGTTTTCCAACCCCACTTTAAACTTCAATTTCTCATTAACCAAAACATCATTTTACATCATTTTGAGCAAGTAAATATATGAATTCCATATTTGCGCGAAGGAGAACACAAATCCATTTTTGTCTTCCAAAGTGAAAAAATGGATTTCACAAAAATAATGCCCAAACATCATATAACTCCACTAATTTTCCAACAATACTAATTAATCAAAATAACTAATTTCTATCCTTGGGCAATGACACTAGCTAATTTGTGAATTAATTAATTAATTAATTGCATGATCAATTGTAGCTACTTCTCTGGTCTCCTTATAAAGGAAATTAAATTATGAGTAATGCTATTCATAGTCGCTCACTATCGGTAGTTATCCTACATAACATTACTCAATTAGATGAATTATTTATAATTAATAGATATAAATACATTATTCAATTAGAGTAAATAATTCATCCAATTGAGTAATGCCACATAAGATGATTATCAGTAGTGAGTGACTATGAATAGAATTATTCTTAAAGTATAGGTGCAAGAGTAATTATTTGGTGCTATATAAGTATATGATTGCAACTTTAGGGGAAACCATTAAAATTAAGTGGGATCAGCATCACCCACTATAAATAAATAAATATATATAGTTATATATAAGGTAAAGAGGGTGGACCTAAATTAAAGGCTTTTCGAATTTGGATATGTGTTTAGTGCGCGAGAATGTGGGTTTCCTTTCTTTCTCTTTATAGGGTTTGAAATTATTTAAAACTATTCTATTCGCTTACAAGTGTTTTGCCATAGTTTGCTCTGATTTCTTGAGAGCATTGTTCCGACAGTTTAGGATAAGGAAGGACATTAATTGTGTCATCGAAATATTTTGTCTTATAATTGCACATTATGAATATGATTAATTGACCAACTACAAAAAATTTCACATAGTTGAAGAGGCAAATGTAATTCTTCTTGTTTACAAATAAATACATATATATAATATATTGGACCACCTATGGAGGAATTCTTTTCTAATCTTCATATATTTTTCCATTTTTCTATTCCATCCTCATAAATAAAGAATAAAAAGAGGAATAAAAAGTTAAATCAAGATGGAGATGGGCAATATAAAAGCCAACATCATGCACATATAGGTCAAGTCATAACGATAAAATATTTTTTGGATAATTTTCACCATCTCTTATTGGTTGATTAGTTTGGTGTCAAATTCAAGAAAATGACAACAAAAAAATCAGAATAACAAAATTTACCAGATATTAGTGAATTAAGTAACTAAACATCGGTATATCAAAAAAGACAGTATAATGCATGCTATATATACGACAAGATTAACCAACTAATGAACCGATAACCTTCATTTAATTAGAGGGTATTTTCCCATTTTTTCTTTTTCTATTCTCGTACCAAAAATAATAATAATAATAATAAAAAAAAAGAGATAATAAATTGAGCCAAGATGGGGTTATAGGCGTTAAAGGTGCATGCTTCGATATGAAGCCAAAGCCCAAAAGATAATACGTGGAGGACAACCCCACATTTCAACAATAACTTTTGATCATAATTTTGTCGTGATCTTAAGTTCTGATGTAATGCAATAATCCACGCTCCAGCCCATTTATTTTTCATCTATCTCTCTCACTCTCTCTCGTCAGTTTCAGTTACAAGTTCTTATTGAAATAAAATATTTCAAAATTCGCTCTCTTTTCGAGGTCACATATGACATATATATACCAAAACCACAATGAATCGGATCCTAAAATATTACGGAACAAAATCTCAGTTACAAATGTATCCATAGTTGTACGAGGTTTTTGCTGCACAAGGATCAAATCCAAAACCCTAGCCTTGAGCCTTGAGCCTTGAGGTGAGGGTGTATATGAATTATGTATGTATGTTTGCCGCATAAGCACCCAATAAGTTGTATCGTGGAATTGGCGTCGGATTCACGTTCCAATTCCAATTCTAGCATTTTGTGCATCCACGTCTGAATTTGTTCTATCTTTTGCTTTTGCCTCTTTTTGATACAGTGAGATTTTTAGAAGAAGCAGGTGATAGTGGAAGTTGACGGCTTGATTCCGCTGATGTTTGTAGGTAGGGACCTCATAACATAAGCATAGCATCATATTCATTTTCACATTCGTATTCGTATTCACATTCTTTCCAAGAGAAAGTAGGTAGGCACTTGTAAATCCACTAAATTTTGTACATAATACACACGTCTAATATGTATGAGGTTTTTTGGTTTAGTTTATAAACCAGATTTTTCACCAAAAATAGTTTATTTGGCCATGGTAAAAAATGTGATGTTATGAAGTCAGATTTTTTGTCAAATAAATTATTTTTGTTCAAATAAATTAGTTTATAAATTACACTAAACTAGTTTATATATATCCGTCAACTTTGGATTTTGCTGCAGAGATTCCTGAGTGAGGAACTGATTCTGATTCTATATCTTCTTTCACGCCTCTTTTAGATGTATATATAAATACAATTGGAGCCACACTCGCTTCAAGTGTAAGGGTGCGGTGATCAAATTCCTGTAGAGTTTTTTTTTTTTTTCAGTATTGAGGTAAGAGTATTTGCTTATGCTTTTGGCAATTCTTTATTTTCGGATCTGAAATTTCTTCCTTGAAAGTTTATATTCTTAATTAGTTCTTGCCCTCTCTTTCCTTGTGATAATTGCTCTTTTCATTTTCTTTAAAAATTGAATTGGAGACTTGGATATAGTTCTTCCATTGCCATACAAAATTTCGGGAGCAGGATGATTCTTTTTTTTTTTTCTTCAACTTATTCTCTACCTTTTAGTCTGAAGTAGGAACATTCTATTTTTGAACGTCTCCGTATGGGTTGGTTTTCACGTTTCACCTGTCTTGGCCCAATATTTGGGCCGAGATATTGAAGCCCGATATGACAAAGCCTGAATTGGAGGATATTTTGTGTTTGTGTTGGTCTTGGTCTCAATATTCTTTTCCTTGGAAAGAAATATTAGAGATATCTAATTATACAATTTATAATTTCTGATAAGTTTGCTAATACGTTAGTTGTGAGTTGTGTCTTAATTAATGAGTAGTAAAATATACAAACCTCGTGTCATGGAGCATTTTTTACTTTAGTAATATAGTAACAGGCTGCTTACCATGATGCAGCATAACCAAGATATAAAAGATTATTATGTCATGCCCCAAGAACAGATCTTTACCTTATACATGATGAGTCGACAACGTGTATATCTTGTATCAAGTACCAATATATAATAAGAAGATTATGGCATCAATTTATTTGTTGAAAGAGATTCAACCATAAAACAAGGAGTCAATGTGTAGAACAGAGGATAAGGTCTGGCCAGATAGGAGACAATGACCTGATTTAATAACAGTAATGAAAATATTATATTGATAAAATGCTCAAACCTCCAAATATGACCATCAAAGCATGTTCTGGAGTTTTCCCTGTGATCCTAAATATCAAGTAAAAGTTTGTCATATATATGGAAAACTAAAATCAAAGTTACTTTTGGATGAGGTTGTCTAATTATGCATGAAGTAGCTCGGAAATCCTGCTTATGTGTCTGTATGAGGATGTCCAGCTCAATATGCATGAACGAATGTAATGGTTTGGCGATCCAGCATATGTGAACAGCCTAAATTAATGATGTATTAGCCCGCGTGTATTGACTTTCCAAGGGAAAATGCGTTTTGTAAGGAAATGTTCCTTCCAATGAATAGTTAAGGTTAAGATCCTACAGGGATTACTGGATGATGACACAACATGCAATTCTTTAAGGGTATTGGTTTATTTTTAAGTTCTAAACCTCGGAAAATACTTAGTAGTTCTTATCCAGTAAGGTTAAGGTCTTAACTGTATGAGATATGTTTAAATCGCTCTTATAAATACTTGTTGCATGTTTTTTCTCTTCAGAAAATCTGTATACCATCCATATAGGTCTATGTACATATATTCGTCATTCTGTATCTCAAGTTTGAAATCTCATTTCCTTTGTGGAAGTTGTTCAGGAAGCTGTTTGAAGAATCATGAACGCGTTAGCAGCAACCAACAGAAACTTTAAGCTGGCAGCTCGTCTTCTGGGTTTGGATTCAAAGCTTCAGAAGAGTCTGCTCATTCCGTTTAGGGAAATTAAGGTTATCAACACTTCTGGAATGCTGATTGATAAAATAACGTTAAATTCATTGCCTTTATATTTTTGCTTAAAGAACCAATCATTTCCTTTATTTTTGCTGTCTGATCTTTCGATGTACTTAAATTTAGAATGTCATATCTTTCCAGTTTCTTTCCCCTCAGGCAGATGCTCGAAAGTTATTCATCATTAAAAAATTTCTCAAAATTTCCATTTTATACTTCCATACACACACTGGCCTTCTGCCCACAGTGTAACAATTTGGACTTCAAAAGCGATGATTCACTTGCTGTCCCCCTGTATTCAGTAGCATTGCTCTTCCTTTTTGTTGTAATTTACCACGATGTTCGAAATACCTAGTCGTTTAAGCTTGTTTTGAATATATCATTTTACCCTTCACATTCCATAGATTATCCTCGGTTCCATGTATTTGATCTCGCCCTAGTTAGTATGCTTTTGTTTTCACAATACATCCTTTTGTTTAATTGTGTTCCTTGCCTGCTTTGGTCAAAATCACAGGTTGAGTGTACCATACCGAAAGATGATGGCACCTTGGCATCTTATGTGGGGTTCAGGGTTCAGCATGACAATGCGAGAGGTCCAATGAAAGGAGGAATAAGATACCACCCTGAGGTTCGATAAAGTTTAAATGGATGAACACTTTAAACTGGATTAACTAAGAATTGATTTAGAGATGCAACCATTATGGTTCTGCACTCTGGATTTAGCGGACCAGTTGCTAAAGTAGATTCTGTTTTCTTCAAATTAAATTGCTAAAGTAAGCTCCTCCAGATGAAGATTCTTATATTTCTTCCTAATCTATAATGATGGTATTATGTATGTAGATCCAGTTTCTAGAATTTTTTCCCCCTTTCTTTCTAATCAAGATTCTATATGGATAACATAGGTAGACCCAGATGAGGTGAATGCTTTGGCGCAACTCATGACATGGAAGACTGCAGTAGCTAACATACCATATGGTGGAGCCAAGGGAGGGATAGGATGTAGTCCAGGGGATTTGAGCATCACTGAGCTAGAAAGACTTACTAGAGTTTTCACACAAAAGATACATGATCTGATTGGAGTCCATACAGATGTCCCAGCGCCTGACATGGGAACAAATCCACAGGTCCATGGAACATATATCTTAACCTTACCATTTGATATTCAATTAACACAGTGACATGTATCTGAATTTATTGTCAATCTTCGCTGTGCGGTTGAACAGACAATGGCTTGGATATTAGATGAGTATTCAAAATTTCATGGATATTCCCCCGCAGTAGTAACTGGAAAACCTATTGTAAGTATACGAAAAGCTCTCAAATCATACTTCAGTCAGGTTCATGAATTTTTTTATTTTTTTTATTTTTTAACATTTAATGTAATTGTATGATACATATGTTTCTCTTATAGTATCTGAAAACCTTCTTTCTTCTTCTGAAATTTCTCCTTTATGTAACTTGAAAGACCCAAATTTCTTATTTTTAGGATCTTGGTGGATCCCTTGGAAGAGATGCAGCTACTGGAAGAGGTGTCCTCTTTGCAACTGAGGCCCTGCTTGAAGAGTATGGGAAGAGCATTGCTGGGCAACGTGTTGTTGTGCAGGTACCGAAGTTAGACGATTCTTAACTCATATTTTAATTAGGCCTAGAGTTGAAATGAAATAAAATTTGATGAATCTTAATGCAACTGGAGAAGTGACCATATAGAAAAGGACATCAATTGTTTATTAAGCTCAGTTTTGACGTTCTTTTGTCTCAGGGATTTGGAAATGTTGGTTCTTGGGCTGCTCAACTCATCAGTGAGCAGGGGGGGAAGATTGTTGCGGTAAGCGATATTACAGGAGCTATAAAGAACAGCAGTGGAATTGACATACCAAGCCTACTCAACCATGTCAAAGAAAACCGTGGAGTAAAAGGATTCAGTGGTGGGGATTCTATCGATCCTAATTCAATATTGGTGGAGGATTGTGACATTCTTATCCCAGCAGCTCTTGGAGGCGTGATCAACAGGTTTTTTTTATGAGTCTTCATAGTATCAGTTTGTTGTTCATCATGTTCTCCCGAACGTTGTGGTTGTAATTTTCCAATATAGTGAAAGATTTTTCATATCTTATTGAAGGGATAATGCAAAAGATATCAAAGCCAAATTTATTATTGAAGCAGCTAATCATCCAACTGATCCTGAGGCCGATGAGGTTAGTTATAATTATAAAGTCTTTAGGAAATAGACCACAGCATAAAATAAGAGCAGCGGGCAGCATAATTAACTAGTGTTTTCCTCCACAGATTTTGTCAAAGAAGGGAGTTGTCGTCCTTCCAGACATATATGCAAATTCAGGTGGTGTTACTGTCAGTTATTTCGAGTGGGTTCAGGTATATTTTCATCTTTTTTTCCAATTTCCATACTTATCTTTTTCTTTGTAGTATCATCTTCTGCTGATATAACATTGCAACGTGTTGCATTGCAGAACATTCAAGGGTTCATGTGGGATGAGGATAAAGTGAATGCAGAGCTGAAGACGTACATGACAAAGGGTTTCAAAGATGTAAAAGAGATGTGCAAGACTCATAATTGTGATCTTCGAATGGGAGCCTTCAGCTTAGGCGTTAATCGGGTTGCCAGGGCAACACTTCTCAGAGGATGGGAAGCCTGAGAAGCTTATCAGATGTTTCATTATTAATAAAGTTTATGGCTCTCACAAAAGCCTACTACTTTTCTTGTTATTCTTATTTTCAAGAGTTTTTGTTTCTATCTTTATTTTCAGCCTATGAATTCTGCAATTTCAACTGTTGGTTGAACAAAGTCCTGGATTCTTATAATATGGAATTTTGGAGGCCTTTTTATTTAGATAAACTTTACTTGTAGCAATTATGTGTGGTGAATGTTTTATATGAATTTAATAATTATTAATATTTTAAAACTTTTATTACTAGAAATTGATTTTTCGAATCACCTTACCTGAAATACGGTTAGGCTATGAATGATAATTTGTAACATTATTAAGGGTTAATTACACTAATAGTCTACATTCTTTCAGGTTTGTAACGATTTCATCTTCATTTTTTTTTTTTAACAGATGTCATTCTCATTTTTCTATTTATCTCACATATGGTCCCCAAATCACTATTTTTCACTATTTTGACAATTTTTTGACAATCTTGCCACTTGACTTAAATATAATTAAAATGATAGAGAGAAAAATACAATGAAAATATTATTGATTAGTAGCTTTAATTTTTAAAAGTATAAATAAATCTTAAACTATTTTATTTTATACAAATAGGTGTTCTTCCCAACAAAAAAAAAAAAAATCATCTTTTTCAACCAACCTACCCACCAGACACATGCTTCATACCACAAACACAAAAAGATGAAGAAGGAATATCAACTATGCTTCAGATTAGTTCTCGTTTGACATGAAGCACAATGTATGATGCACCAAATTTGCAATCCCAGGCACAGAATTTTGCTCTTGGATTACGAGCTTAACACCTTTAAGGACTGCAGCAAGGCAGGTGGGGAATGAAACAACCACCAGTACCAATGACAATGTGGGGATCAAATTCTCGGAGAATTTTAAAGCTTTTAAATGTGGATTTCGTGATTATGTAATGGAGGATGAGAAAAATTCAAAGGGGCAGCAAGTATGACGACAAAAGGGTAGCCGGAAAATGGCACAGCACAGCCTCCATGGCTTTGGCGGTCCCAACAAAAAGAAATTGGGTTTTGGGATTCAGGGATTTGAGCGCGTCAGCTATAGCCACCGCTGGGTATATATGACCACTAGTGCCCCGAGCGGCAAATATGACCAGTAGGATGTCATTTGCGGAAGTGTAATAAACTGAGCATGCGATGAGAAGTCAGCGAGCAAAGAGAAACAATGAAGCGAGAGCTCCTTGAAAACCTCGAAGACGAGAGCGAGGGTCTAATTGATGAAGCCATGGGGATTATCCTCGGCATCACTGTATCTATGTATGTATGTATGTATACACACAAAATATCATAAATGTGTTTATATAAACACGGAGAAGAATGAATGCGTGAGAATTCTACAGAAGAATCGATGAGAAAGGAAAAAATGAGAATCTAAATAGATTTTGTAGAATGAGCCCGTGCCCGTGCCCGTGCCTGGGTGGGTGGGGGGTTGGAAAAGATTATTCATATTTTGTTGGGGAAGAATACCCAATCTGTATAAAATAAAATAGTTTAGAATTTAGTTGTACTTTTGAAAGGTTAAATACTAATTGCAACGCTTTATTGTATTTTTTTTTTTATTATTTTAATTTATTTAAGTCAAGGGGTAAAATTGTCAAAAAATTGTCAGAATAGTGAAAAATAGAGGACCATCTGCAAGAATAGATAGAAAAATGAAGATGATATCTGCTAAAAAAAGAATGGATATGAAATCGTTACAAACCGGAAAGGATAGGGACTATTAGTGTAATTAACCCAAAAATTAAAGGGTAATTAGCACAAAACGTCACTACCTTTTGAAGTCATTGTGCAAATCATCTTTACTATTGAAATTTTGACATTTTACCCTCACCTACACAATTTCTTGCACAAAACGTTATTTTCATCTATTGTCATCCAAAATCTGTCGTTAACTCACTTCTACAACATGATTCGTAAAAATGAAGGGTTTATCCACATTCCTATTTCACTTGGTGGCTTGGGCTTGTTCTTGGATCCAGCTGGTCTTTTCTAGGCCTTCTTGTCATATCTCCTCCCATTTCCATGACGTCGCCCTCTCCGCTTTCCCCAGCATTCAGGTTAGTCTCGTTCTTGCCTTCATCGCGATTTCGCTTCTGTCCCATGTTTAGGACAATGGTCTCGCTCTGCTCATCTTCAGAATTATGGCTCTAATGGTGGAATTGTTGCTGCAAATTGAAATCTCTTGTGTGGAAAGTAGGTGGGAGTGAATGACCTGTGCTGATGGTGTTACTGGATCCATATTAATTTTTCCTTTAATTCTAGTACTATTTCTTGGGTTCTTTTTTGCCTTATTTAATAAATCAAGTCACTCATAGTCTTCACCATAAAGAGAAAAACAAGTGGATTTTGGGGGTGTTACCCACCAGATTTTTCCATCTCACCACTTTCCTAAAACACTTGACGGCGTTTTACTAATATTTTTCTTGAGGGTCACAGAGTTCTTCTAGCATGGTCAGGATAGGTTTCTCTCTTGCATTCATAATTGTACTATTGAATGAGGACAAGTGAAATATGTAGGTGGACAAAATTACCCTTCATTTGTGTTACGAATCATGTTGTGAAAGTGAGTTAAGTTAACATGATTTTAGATGACAATTGACAGAAATGACGTTTTGCGCAAGAAATAGTGTAGGTGATGGTGAAAATACCAAAATTTCAAATGTAGGGACGATATGCATAATAACTTCAAAAGTTAGGGACGTTTTGTACTAATTACCCAAAATTAAAATAAAAGAGGGTTAACACACATTTTCATAGACATTAAATAAATTGAGGATAAGACACACATCATTTAAATATAGACGTTGTGTTAGACATTCTCCATTTTATTATTTTGTCATGTAAGCAATTTAAGTTCAATAATAGCACACTTTTTAGAGTAATCTCAGTTGCATTGGAGATGCTCTAATTGTTCGATAAACTAGAAGAGCAATAGTTTATATAATGTGTTTTTTAAACACTTAGAAAAATGTCAACAAATTGTTATCAAGATACTTACAAATATTGAAATATTTGTGATTTCATCAATATTTCCATAAAAAAGAAAAATAGTAATTTTACAAGACTTAGAAAAATATTAAAAAATCTTATAACTAGAAAGGCCTGTTTTGTTGTCTCTAGGATTGTTGACAAATTCTTGCTTATTAAACTTACACGTACTTGTTAGGGGTTCACCTATGTCAATCCTTAATCGATCACCAAATACAAAGTGAACACAGTTCTAATTAGAGGTGGCAAAAATGGGCTGGCCTATGGACTAGTCCAATAAAAAAAAATTAAGTAAAAATTGGGTCTATTTAGCCCGGTATAACTAACCTACTTGGTCGATTAGGCTGAAGCCGGGCTAGCCCAATTATTTTGAGTTGGCCCAGTAAAAAAAATTTGGATTCAAATTACACACCTCATTTATCTATCCAACAACCCCCAATCCCTACACCAAAAATGGAGAGGTGGGAGGAGAGAATTTCCTCACTGTTTCTGCGAAACTAGGAAGATTTTTTCCCTGGTTTCAACTAGATCAGTGGAGAAATCCGGCGACCAGGGGGAGAAATCTCCCCTCCGATTTGGTTAACTTATGTGAAGGTGGGGCGGTGGTGGGGTAGGGCTGGAAATGGTGAAAATAATTTTTTTTTTTAATATATAGTGATTGTTATGCAAAAAAAATAAAGGAAAAAATGCCTAGAAGTCACCTGCAAGTGACTTGTTTCAAACTAGGTCAAAACAATTTTTAAAATTGTCAATAAGTCATACTCTTCTACAATTTTTCATATTAATTCCAAAATTATCTATGTGATTCATATTTGCCACACACATTGCCCTTGTCATCTTGCTCCTCCCACCACCGCCATCGCCATCGCCGCCGCCATCGCTTGACTCCTTTGGAGAATGGATTTCGAAAAGACTAACAACAGAAAAAAGCATTAGCAGCATCATGATTACAGTCTAGAGTATAGAAAATTCAAGTAGGATGCTCTACGGAAAACCATATTCAAATTAATTAATAAAGTGAGTATCTCCAACATTTATCATGTAGTAAAAGAAATTTTGAATGAAAACCTGATCGTGGGCAGATGTGGAGAAAATATTGATAAAGAGATTGATGATATTGAAAAATAATTACACGTACAAGAATGTGAAGTTGCAGATGAAGTAGATGATGAAATTTCTCAACAAAAATGTTGGTGTATCAATTGAACAAGAGATCCCTACAGAAGCAAAATCAGAAGTGCTTCAAAATGTGGAAGAAGAAGTGGAACATGTACAAAATAGTGGAGAATTTTTGTACGAAACAGAGCAAGAAGAACTTAAACTGGAACAAGAACTAGAGGTAGACGATGATTAATTGATTGAAGAGGAGGTTGAATCAAATATGTCTTCATTCGAAGCTCTTTTAGATCAAGAAAATATAGAACACTTTGAAGAAGATGGTGGCACAATTCAACATGAGAAAGTAGAAAAGAACCCACCTAGCAATTCATCTTCATCTGCAAAATGAGATGAAGAAGAAAATAGTGGGTCGACAGAAGTGGAACAAGAAGAGGATTGTGAAGTAATGATAAGTGGAGTAGAGTGGCATGATTCGTTGCTGTAGGTATGATTTGTTTAATGATTTTTTATACAATTACCATGATTTGTTGCTGTAAATAGCAGCTTGAATTTCTGTAGGGATGATATTGTATTATATAAAACAGTATTATATAAAATAGTATCATTATATTAGTTATGGCTATGATTTGTATTAAGTTGGCAATTAGATTATTCTTTGTGTTGTTAGTCATGTGTATTGTTTGATATTGTATTATAGAAAACAGTATCATAACAAAAACAGGCATAAAATTCGCATACGTGCTCAGAATTTTTATTATAATATGTTTTGTAACGCTCCAGATTTTCTCAAGCCGGAAGGTCACAATGATAATCTCTAAAATATATTTGACGACTCCAAATGATATTTCTCGTGCCCGTGAATGGTTTTAAAAATATAACTTTTGTGGAAGATAACAAGCGCGCAAGAAAAAAATGATTTTTTCTTTAAGTTTCCATGGTTTTAAAAATATAACTTTTGTGGAAGATAACAAGTTTGATGCCTAGCCTTGCTGCATCGTCCTGTATTGTTCATTTTTGCGCATCGGCCTTGCATTACCATGCTTAGACGCGCCTAGGCTCAATCTGCGACCGACGCCGCCGCCACAGACACGCATTTTAGAACCTTGGTCGTGATAGGTATCGCCACAATTTATTTGGCCATCCAAACGAATTTTAAAAATTCCAAAATTTGAATTGTATATACTTGGGACTAGAGAATACAACATGGTAAAATTTTAAACCTTATCTACGTCGTTTGGTAGGTGAAAATGATAGCTAAATTTGCTTGAAAAATTGTCCCGGTTGTCTTATGGCAGCCCGCTAAAACGTTCATAATAAATTCATAGAATGGAATTTTTGAGTGATTCCAATTGATGTTATTATACCACATATAAGATTTCAATATCTACTAATTTCACTCAAAAACTCTAATCGTAGCATAAGTTATGATTTTTCAAAGTAGGAACAGTAAGCTGAAAATTTCAAAAAAATGAAACTAGACATTTCTAACTTGAAACTTTTAACGGCAAAGAAACCAACATCTCGTTTTCCATAAATATTACATAATTAAATACTAAATCAAATACTTAAAAATATCGAATTTACATCATAATTGACTCGATCATCTCGACGTCAAAACTTAAACTAAAAAAGAAAATTCCACGACATACACGCTAGCCTACGCCATTGCATCAACGCCAACCAATTCAATCTAAAAATTTATTCATTGTGGGGTGAGTATTTCATAAGAAACACTCAATAGCCATACATACTAACATATGGAAAAAATTATACGTAAACATAAATGCTCATGCTATCATTTTTAAACGTACATAGGAACACATAAATTGGTAGCCGGCACCACATAAAATTATAAGTGATTACTTTCAATCACTAACATGTTAAAGTGATTACCTTCAATCACTATCATAACGTTCTTTCATAATTAAATCTGCATGGCATTTACATACATAATAATTTTCACGGACGTCATTTAAAAATCATAACAAGAGTAGTAAGTAAAGCTACTTTGCAAAAATATGATTTTTGTTGAGTTGAACTGGTAGGTAAAAGTAAAACTTAGCCGTACTTTTTTTCAAATTACTTCCGTATCTTTGCCTTTTTGATCTCCAATTTGTAGTGTTATTCTGTGGGGTATAAGGACTGGAAAAATGAAGGAAATTCTTACTGAAAAATGGGGAACCACATAACTTAGTTGCTGAAAAAAAAAAAAAAAAAAAATTACAACGACTGGAAAAGAAGGGTGTAACAAGTGCTAAACTGAAGCAAGAATGGATGGTTGCTTGCAGGCACTGTTATGGCCGAGATTTTGGACAAAAATCGAGGGAAAACAAATGAAGAATAAAGGTTTTGTTGCTGGAATTTTGTGGATAAGAATTTGAAGTGAAAAAGTATTAACAAAAGAAAGAGCCGAATTTGTTGTTGAAATGGGTAGGAAATTGGAGTATTTTGATGATTGAAATGGAGGGAAAGAACATTAATTTAAGGGGCTGAAATATGAAGAGAAGGGTGATAAAACTAGAATTTGGGATTGCCAAAAAAATGAAAGGAGAAATGCTTAATAGAAGGGGCTGAAATACAGGTTTGCTAAGCAGTTTTGGGACAATTTCCAGCAGTTTTCATAGAGCACTTAGCTATAAATTATGTGGGTTAAAAGGTGGTGAACATAGAGAGAAGGGGGGTGATTTTTGCAGCATGGGCTAATTTAGCTGACAAAAAGTAGTTGAAAAAGGTGGTGAATGAGTGCTGAAGATGGGATGAACATGGCTAAAATGTGGGAGAGAACATGGGGAGTTTCAGCTTGAGTTTTAGGGGGGCTATTTGGGAATTAAAAATTGGCAAGGCATAATGGTCTGTTTGGGGGTGCTTTTCTTGTAGTTAGGCGGATTGGATAATGGGCTAAGTATGAGAGAATAAATGAGTCGAAAAAGATTGACACTAAGCTAAAAAAATGACCAAAAAGTGGACCGAGAATGTGGTTTTTAATTTAAATGATTGGTCCACAATTGACCCAAAATTAACTCAAGAAAAATTACTCAGGTTAAGAAATTTAATTAGTCTCGATGATTAATAAAATTTCATGTACGTCATATATAATAAAAGGCAAGTTTGTGTAAAATAATCGCAACTAAAATATTTTAAATCATACTTGAAAATTCGTAGCGACGATTGAAGATAAAATTTTATTTCCTCGAAATTAAAAGGTGAAATTTTTTCCGGGCGTTACATGTTTTCGGAATTGTCTCGACGAGCCGGTCAAAATCAGTAGCTTTGCTACCGTTGACAATGGATTTTAACTGTTTGTCGTATCATTAGCTTAAAATGACAATCTTTAATTTTTCTTATTTAAACAGTATTATAGATAAATGTATCTTAATATATCAGTATCATACATGATCTTAGTAAAACAGTATCACATACACAAATTACAACCCAATAAAATAACATTATCATAGAATGAAACATTATCGTAATAAAACAGTATCAAAGATAAAAGCATGATAACTAAGTAGAAATGTTTTACTACTTGAAATAATGAAATTATTCTTAAAATGATCCATTAGTAATACAAGACCATTGATACCGTATGCATTCAATAACAATATCATAAATTGAAACAATATCATAGGTTGAAATATTATAATAATAATAAATAAAACAGTATTATATATAAAATCAAGTACAAGATGTTTTTAATGGTTAAAGTAGTGATACTGTATCATATAAAACACTTTTTTTTAGATAAAACAGTATCATAAATATAACTAAGTATAGATGTTTTTCTGTTTGAAATAATGATATTGTTCTTAAAATGTTCTATTAGTAGTACAAGATCATTAATATTGTATATATTTAATAACAATATCATAGATTGAAACATTATTATAATAAAACAGTATAAAAAAAAGTATAAATAAAACAGTATCACTGAATTAGCAATTTTTTGTAATTGTAAGAATACGTTCGTCTTTTAACGCTAAAATGTGACTTTAATTAAATTAAATTTTAAACATATAACTTTAGAACCCATATGTACAATGGCCGGCCTTCAATTTATCCTAAAAAAAATTAAAAATTAAAAATTATACTGACCCAATAGCCGTGTAGTCCAAAAGCGAGCTAAATTAGTCCAATAAATACGAGACCGTATAAAATTGGGTCAGAATCAGCCCAGCCCAACCTAATTTTTTGTGTAACCTATCTAATTTCCAATTGGGTTGGATTATCTGGTCCATTTGCCACGTCTAATTCTAATTAACATTTAATTCCCCCAACAACGAAACAATAATATCATACTAAACAACGATGGGTTTCAACAAGTTTATTATCTATGTTAAAAAGGGTCCGGACAAATTATCACAGAATTTCAAGAATCATATTTCAGCACACTGAATTTGATGTAGGGCATGCAGTAATTTAGCAAATTTATATAAAATATTACAGTAAAATCCGAATTAGAGGAAGATAATTTTACCACAGCTCAAGTTAAAATAACTAAATTACATCAAGACAAATTCATCAATAATAACATGCATTGTTCTGTTCTGTTTGATTTGGAAGCACCCTGGATTGACAACTAAAAGAAGAAAAGCACAAAATGAAAATACAGAGTCATTCTATGATCTCCCTCTGCCCCTGAAACCTCCACCACGACTACCGCCTCGAGGACCACCTCTTCCCCTTGGAGCACCCCTTCCACGAAAGCCTCCCCCACCTCCACGTCCACCTCTCCCGCCACCTCTGCCTCCCCCACGTCCTCCACCTCTACCACCAGCATATGCTTGGCCTCTGCAAAAAATAAAAATTTAAAAAAAAAATAATGCAACAATCAAAATTCAGTTTTCAATGCTAAACAAATAGGCCAACGTAATAAAAAATCAAATAAACAACAAAAAATAGGTAAAATAGATAAATATATGGCAAAGATCAAAGCAGCCTAGAATAGTGCTCAAGGGTAATAGCTTTGGCTAGAAGGTGTTCAGAAAAAATACTAATGCATTGCTTGCAAACATACATGGACAATTAGATGTATATAGCTGCTATAAATCAGCACATTATGAAATATCGCTCTGTCCCTAGTTTGCTAGAGAATAGTGTGGAGGAGAAAAAAGGACATGGATCCTGCAATAGTATATCAGTAAATAACAACTATGTCAAGGAGATAAAAGATTGTTTTGAACTAAAACTAACGAAAGCATAATACTGCTTTCCTGCAACCGGAAACTCCAGTAGACTTCCGCTACCAAATTTAGGATGGTAGTTGTGGTATATCCGTGATACAACTAATCCAGAACCTCAAAATTAAGCAACATTAAAACATGGACAAGTCTGAGAAGATTGGGAATGCATTTGTAACCTATTTTTTTGTCATTTTATTTTAAGGATCTCTAACAGGAAATGTCAATCAGTCAATATCTCTTTTATAACTGAATCATCCACAAAATTTTCAACATCACTAATTAAGTCCAAAATGTCAAATCTTTGGATTGTATGATCAAATCCACCTCAAAAAGAGCTCGCATTTCAATTGGTGATACTAACCCAATGCCTTGCAAGATTAAGGACATGTTTGTATTAGACTCAACATTACAACGAACAAGATTTTAGTGTTTAAGATTGAAGGTTGTACTGTCTAGTGGACCATTAATTAAAGGCATGATGTGTAACACAAAGCGAATCAAAATCTTAACCTTCACCAGATAAGGACCATATTAAAATGTAAAAGCTGTTTTGCCTAAAAATTGCGTTAAAAAAAAGTAACGAGAAGGACATACTTTGGCTGCGTAAGAAATCTTGAAAGCGGCAAAAGCTTAGCCGGGTCAATATAGAACTTCTCCCCTGCTGAATACGAGGTGGCCACAATTCCTTCCATCATTTTTATCGAAAAATACTGCAACAGGGCCACCAAAATAATGAGAAATGGATGAAAATAAACTTTACACTTAAAAATAATAATAATAAAATCCAGGAAAATTAGAAATGAGCATACTCACAGATTCATTAATGGGGCCAAATATTTCATCAACTTTACCGATCTGTGTCTTGTTCTGAAGGTAAATTGGTGCGTTGAAGTATGGTATTTTTTCATTTGTGAGCTTCGTCACAGCATCTCCCTCACAAGCATTAACAAATGATGAAACCTCTGCACAAGTAATATTTACAACCATGCATCACAAAAAAGTACAAGCTTTTGTATATCTTCTTTTATATATATATATATATATATAGAGAGAGAGAGAGAGAGAGAGAGAGAGAGAGAAGGAAAGCACCTATGACTTCAGCAGGCGGACCTTCGTCACGAGGAGGGAAGCGGCCGCCGCCGCCCCCGAAGCGGCCTCCGCCTCTACCGCCACGGCCACCACCGTCTCTTCCGCCCCTGAAGCCACCGCCACCGAAGCCGCCTCGTCCCCTAGGAGGTCTCATGCTTTTTTCTAATCTAACTAATAATAATAATCAGAAGAGTTGAAGTTGGGTGGCGAGTTGGGGCTTTAGGGTTTAAGTAAAGTAGAAGAGACCAACTTCTTTTTGACCTAGTATGCCCTTCACAAGGGTTTGGACTTTGGATAAAAAAAAACATCCAAAAATGTCGTTAAGAGCCAAAGGGCCCAAAAGCCCGAGTCTAGGCTAGAGGAGGTCAAAAGTTGAGACACATGAGAAGGAGCTTTACACGAAACCCCTTAGGCCCAGATAAAAATACTACCAAGCCAGGCATTAGATGCAAAAGATGAGGCCCAAACTGAGCTCAGATAAAGGCCTAATAGAATGCATAGAGACCAATTTCCATAAACCTAAATAGGCGCAAGGGAGACTATGAAATAATAAGCCCAAGAGAAACTAACAGACCATGCAGTTTTATCTTATTATCAATTAATCAAATCTTATTATACTATAAATAGTAGAGTGATTAAAGATAATTTATTAAATTATCTCTCTTTTAACATATAGTCTATCATTTTCAAATTTCTTTTTGGGGCTATAATCATAGAAGAAAAAATCTCTATAATTTTACATTCAAAAATCATCTTCTTACCGCAAAATTTCTATTCACTGCCGATGGCTTCTACACGCAACCGTAACAAATCAAAACATAAAAACAAGAAAAGAAAATAATTCAGCCATGAAGAATAAAAAGTTTTCGAAGAAAATCACAAAAGAGGCGTTGAAAAGGAAGTTAATCGTTCCGGTTCTCATAGAGGAAAAAGTAAATTATTTATTTATTTTTATTTATGCTATGCATGTTATTTTTTTCCTTCAAGATTTGCTATTTTCCGTCCTAAAAAAGTAACAAATTTTTGGTGCAAAACATCTCTATCTTTTGAAATGATTGTGCATATCATCCTTACCTATAAAATTTGACATTTTCACCCTCAAATCCACATTTGCTCGCGCAAAACATTATTTTTGTCCATTGTCATCCAAAAAACTCCATTAAGTAGCATTCTTAACTCATGTATCACTTTGGAAATGTACTTTCGTCAAAATACCTATTTTTCATTTCTTACTATTCAAACGGATAGAAATAAACCGATACACACTAACGATGTTCTTTTCTTTGTTTTTCTTTTCGGTTTTCGGTTTTCGGTTTGGTTTTGGTTTTGCAACGTCCCTTTTGAAATAATTAGCACAAAACGTCCATACCTTTTGAAATCATTGTATACATTTTCTTGTACAAAACGTCTTTTTCCGTCTATTGTCATCCAAAAACTACCGTTAACTCTCTTCCAAAACACGATTCGCACCACAAAGGAAGGATAATTTCATCAATTTCGTCCATCCAATTTCTTATCTGGCACCAATCTGAAACTAAATACCAAATAATCAAACAAAAAGAACTCTGGGTAATCTACACCCAAATATCTAATGATTGTAATGCGGATCTTTTCTCTTATTTTCTCTTTCGTAGCAAGTGTGTGGGACCATCCTCAAAATAGTTAAAAAATTAGGAAGCCGAAAGTTAAATTGGAAATTTGGGATTTTGCATAGCACGCTTGAATCGAATGCATATAAACACTCCATTTTGTGATTGTGACTTGTAAGTTTGCAATATGGTGTTTTATATATATATTTTTATCTACATGTCCAGGTCGTTACCAGTTCGGCAGATCCTTCTGCAAACATCATATTTGATGCTGTTGTAGATGAGAGGTACAAGTACAATAGAGAGATACACGTGACCATCATTGTGACTAGTTTTACGCAATCGTTTCAGAAGACTTTTCTTTTCGACCAAAGAGGAGCAAATCTAGTTAATAAAGGAGCAGGGAGCAAAGAAAACACAAAATCACCTATCTCCCTTAAGTCATCATGTCACTCTGTTCACAAAATCATCAAAGAACAAAATGGCCAATATTTCAACAATCATAAATTATTTGGTATTTGGGTGTAGATCACCCATAGTCCTTTTGTTTGATTATTTGGTATTAGTTTCAGATTAGTGCCAAAAAAAAGTGTATGGACAAAATTACCCTTCCTTTGTAGTGCGAGTTGTGTTGTGGAAGAAGGTTAACAATTTTTTAGGATGACAATGGACGGAAAGGACGTTTTGCGAAAAAAAAAAGGTGTAGGTGATAGTGAAAATATCAAAATTTCAAAGGTATATACGATTTGCACAATGATTTCAAAAGGTAAGGACGTTTTGTGCTAATTACCCTTTTAAAAAACACCAAAAACTTGTTTACCATGTTGTTTTTAAAAATTCATTTTCGAAAATAAGGTTAAATTTATAAGACAAAACTCAAAAAAAGATTTTTGACGTTTTAGTGAAAACACAAAACAAGGAAAACAAACTTTCTTTAAATAAAAATTTATATAAACAAAAATTCTAAAAAGTGAAAATTCTAAAAAAAAAATAGAAATTCTAAGATTCTAAAAAAAAAAAATTTAAAAATTTATTTAAACAAAAATTTATATAAACAAAAATTCTAAAAATATAAAAATATAAAAAAAAAAAATTCTAAGAAATAAAATTCTAAATTCTTAAAAAAAAATTTAAAAATTATAAAAAAGTAAAAATTCTAAAAAAATTTAAAATAATCAATAAAATAATTTCTCAAAATTTCAAACAGAACATGTTTTCTAGTTTTTTATTTTCAGAAATAATTTTTCAGTATGACAAACCAAATACGTTTTGACAATCTTAAAATAGACTCTCAAAATAGAAAACTGAAAATAAATTCAAAACTCAAAACTGAAACGCAAAGAAAACATGTCTAAAATTTCTCCCATTTTTTTCTCTATTTCTCCGATGAAATCTCCCATTTTCGACCGCAAAATGTAGGTGAAATAGGATATGAATGTTCCAAGAAGAATAATCGAGCTAGAAATGACATATACGAATTGTGGTGAACGAGGCCACAACAAGATGAGATACAAATGGGCACACCACCACCACCAAATTAAGGCGTTGCATTCTAGAAATTTTTTTGTCCTTTGCCTTTTACACATTTTTTTTTTTAAGTTTTTTGTATTTCAAATCATTTTAATACGTGCTGAATAGCTTTGGGCTTTTTGTACATGTCTCTTGGTGAAAGTTTCTTTAGACATTATGTATTTGTTCAACGCACGTATGATTGTTTTGTTGGTGATAATGTATTGTTGTTTTTATTCATTGTGGTTATGCTGTTGTTTCCATTTCCTGTTGTGAATCAAATTTTAAGCATGGACATTTTATGCCAACAATACAATTACACGAGGACGTTCTTCACAACAAACAATAAAAAATAGAGATGTTATGTGCAAAAAAAACAAAAAACAACAAACAACAAACAACAAAGGTATTAAACTTTAAACGCGTAATAGGTGGGACGTTTTACACAACATCAATTATAGACCAAAATTGTACATAATAATTCGAGTTCTCTTCTCATTTTGCAAATAAAGCACTTGTTATTCACATTCATTACTGGATCTAAGCAATCCATGTATTATTTCTACAGATATTGGACACGTAGATGGGTCGCATTAGGCGAAAAAGCTACAACCTCTATTTTGCTGTACAAAGTACCCATTTCAAAACAAAATATTACTACAAAATATAATTGCACAATTTCAGATTCAGATTACTTACCCAACGACGTTTGCATGTAAAGAAGTGTCTGCCAGGATTTGCTTGCTTCCACAAAATCTTTATCTCAATTTGGATTCCGCATTTTCACAATCAATTTGCTATTATTCTTGGTGAAATATGGTATGTTTTACGTTATTTTATATATGAATAACCACTAAAAATAAAATAATTACTAAGTAGAATGATATTCCGCTTCGGTAGAGGATTTAGGGATACGTTCTTGCTTTTTGCATTTTCAAGAAATGAAATATCATAGGAACATGCACAAACCAGTGGTGGATCAATCCAATTGAATTTTAAGCTTTCTTCTCAGCCCCTGGAGTTCACCAAGTATAGGCTCAGGAAGCAAACAACAACTGCCAGTTATCTGGAGTGAATGAGAAATAAGTATGTAAACGAAAGTTTCATTCCAAAGTGGTACAAGTCGTGTTGAATAGACCACTTAACGGAGCTTTTTTTTATGGCAATTAATGAAAAGAATGTTTTGTACAAGCAAATGTAGATTTAAGGGTGAAAATGTCAAAATTTAATGGGTAATTATGATTTGCACAATCACTTCGAAAGATAATGACGGTTTGTGCCAATTACCTAAGTTCATTTCATATAAATCACGATAAATTTGAGTTATTTAGCAACTGTTGAAATTTTTTTTTTTTTTTTTTTTTTGTCATTAACAAAATAAATCAAGTTTTGATTTTGTGGGCATCTCAAAAACCTTCATATTCTGTTCAACATTGTTTTGTCATCATCTGCACGTTTTTGTCAAACCGTAGTTTCTAATTGTTTTTTAGTAAACTCTATTACCATTGAATGTATCATCAATATGATAATTGTTAGTGTTTTACTGAATGCTAATGTAATAAAATACGAGACATTTCGGTATAATGGATATATATAGATTAAACCAATTCATTATTCTTTTAAGTTTTAAACAACATATATTACCATGTTTGTTAATTTATCGTATTACGATTTATATATTGTTATCCCACACCAATAATTTACAATATTATTATTCATTCTACCATTTTGCACTGATGTGCACTGTGTAATGTTACTATGACTGAAAAATGCTATTTTGTCAAATCAAATACAATTGATGATTTAATGATAAGAATATTTTTATATGCGGCGTGAAAATTGTAAATTATGAATATGATTAAATGATATCTTGAATGTTAACAATGCATAATTTAAAGGTTCTTTAATAGTCTAGTAATATTCTTCCTATTTGGTATTTCTATAATTTTTTATTTTTGTCTAGTAAATCCCAAATTCTATGTATGTTATCTTTAAAACGATAACAAAGACTACGAAGACATAGTCATAGACGAGATGGTGAGAATTGAAATTTATCGAGATTTTGACAACCACCCGCTTATTTTTTACTTTGTTTAGGAAATAACTTTAAATGTTAAAATTGAGTGGATTATTGTGAAAATTATCTTGAGCTAGGCTAAAACATAGGATCAATTAAGAACACATTATCAAACAAAAAAAGAATGCATTTTGTGCACTTATTTGGACTTTAAAATTAATCTTTTATCCCAATATTTTATAGATTTTTTAATTAATTTAGTGTATTTTTCTTTCTATTTCAATTTTGGACCCGTTTATAAGTAAGTGGAGAAGAAAATATGAAAATAACAACAAATTGAAATATGTTTAGGAAGTACGAGGATACAATTGAGCTCAATTGAAGCTTGAAAGAACACATTGAAGATTGTTGAAAGATTTGAGAACTAAAGAAGTCAAAATCCAAAGTTGAAAGACTATAACATGCAGAACAAAATATTTAAGTTGAGCGAATGCCCAGACCTCACAAACATCCAACATAACCTATTTTTTTAGCTTGGACGAACTCCCGGTATAACCTAGTGTAAAATTTTGCCAATGGAATTTTTTTTTTTTTTTTTTTTTTTTTTTTTTGAGTTTTATATCAACTATGAAATCTTTTGGGCCACGATTTTTAGGATATTTTAGGATTTGTTGGGTATTATTAGGAAACTATATATATGAGTTTTTAGCCCAAAATTAGTGTGGGCAATTTTTGGGAGATTTCAAGAGGAAAAACAAGAAACGAATATTGAAGAATCATCCAAACAAGATTGAACGAAGAACAAGGATTATATATTTCTTCTTATCCGGGTGATGAATTTTATCTTTTCTTTTGATTTTCCTCATTTTTAGTATGTTAGGCTAGATTTATTTTGTGTTAGGATTGCAATGAAACTTATATCATGAAAACCTTTAATTTTTTGAACGTAATATTTGATATTTAAACACGTTTTTAATTTTGAACAATTGATATTGATTTCTTTTAATCTACAATTATATGCGCAATGATTGTATGATTTTTGTGGCTTGTTTTACTATTGAGATATTGAAAATAAGTTAAACATAGTATCAATTGTCGTAGAGTTCGATAGAAGATAAAGATATACTGTCATGATTTACGTGATCTTTAAGTATTCACAAATTCTAATGTATTATTGTATGTTCGCATTCGTCATAGAAATATAGTTGAGTCACATATAAGGATACATTTAATTATACTCGAGAGAGATTGTTAAACAAATTAAGAATATTTGATATTGATAATTAAATCGTGTTGTTAAATTCAACAGTTCGAGTAAAAGAGAATTGGTATAAGTAGATTCAGGATCCCAATACGCTTTTCTTTATTAAATTTATATTACATTCGTATTCATTTCTAGTTTGATAATTAAATCTTAGAAAATCCATTGAATTTTATAGTTTCGGTTAAAGCTAAGTTAATTTAAAATTAAACTAACACAATATCTATAGGTACGATATTTAGACTCTAAAATTTACTTTTTATAACTAACACAATGGTATATATAAGCGGTTTATGGTTTATTCGATTCTTTTTGGTCAAAACGATATTTAAACAAAAATTTTAAAAATAAACTGTTTTTTAATATACTCTTTTACAAATAAATCGGTTTATAATCTATACCTAATATAAATATGGCTAACAAACAGCTTTCCTCAAAATACAGCTATCAAGTTCAATGTTTCTGGACGAATATTGCAGACATTTTATTTATAAAACAAATGCCCAGAATTGGACGGAAAGAGATTAGAAATTTCTTTTCTGCAATAGTATGTACCAAACTAGCCAATTTGAAGACGTGGCGCGGTTGTTACGTGGGAATCTCCTACCTCGTCAACTGACAACTTTATCTCATAAATTTATTATTAGTGATAATACACATTAATAATAATAATATTTTAAAGTGAATAAGAATGTTATCAATTGTAAGGACAAAAAATTACTTTAAAAAATGAAGAAGGGTCTTATTAAATAAAATAGAAAAATGTGGTATCTGTTGCGCAGACTAATTAATAAATAGAAATAATTTTAATTGCTAATTAAAATGTGCAGTAAGATTATTCTGTCCTAACCAAACATCACACCATCAGACAAATTAGACAAATTTAATATTATGAAAAGAAAATTTAAATGTAAATGTAACTAATCTTAATAATTAAAGTGGTAGAGACATGATTAGGAACCAAATTGTTGAGTAAAGGGGGGGATTAGATGCATAAAAATATTAGGGGAATTTATGGTGGGAGGCCGACAATAGTGTGTGGGCGACATTGTTTTCCTTGTACGTTTGGGCCATTCGTTTATTCAAATTTTATTTTTAATCTCTTTACCTACTGCCTACTTTGGCGGTGTCCCCACTTGCCCCTACACACAAATATATATATAAACTTTTTAAATGATGTTGTTTGGATTTAATGTTGGGTGAATTGAAGTGAGTAATAGCGTCGGTGATCTGCATGCATGCGAGGAAATGAAGAGAGCCGTAGTTGGAGTTTTGGATCGCCAACATTACTATTGATTATGGAAAACCGTCGGTTGAAGTCATCAATTTGTTTTATAACTACAATACTGACAATATGATTGACATTTTCTCGTACAAATATCTTTAATTATTTCTGAAATGATGTCACTTGCCGTCTTTCTTACATTTTTCTATATTCCAACACTACTATAGTAAATTTGATGATACAAAACTACGATCCAACTCTTGTATTTCAAGTACAAAAATGTTCTAGTTTGTGCTTTTAATTAAAAAATTCTCGACGATTTAATTTATATACTTGTAAAATACATTAAAAGATCTAATTTTTATATTTAAACAGACGTAGTTGTTAAGATATATTAGGAGCTAGCTAGGATCATATATGAAAATGTTATTGAATTATTGTAACTCCAATTGCTTCTGAATTGTAGCTTTCTTTTGCCAATATAGATAAAATCTTAGCTTAGTTGTGGGCCTAATCAAACACGTTTGGTGGAGGTACCCTACTAATAACTGTGGATGAAAGACTGGTACCAGTACCATCTTTTCTTAGGTACCTCATTTATTACTCGATCGGGTCTTATCACTTAATTACTTTTTTGTCCAATTTATCATGTCCTTCACTTGTAGTCCACTGTAGAATAAAGGCATTGAATTCATAGTAATTAATGTGAATTGTGGCTTCAACTGTAAGTACGAGAACACGTACATAAGCTTGACAAGATATCTGTGTTATGCAATTACTCAGAACATCTTTGTTAATATTTATAACTATTTATAAATTGATTAAATATTTTTTTTTCCATAATTTTTATCTACACATTTTATATGACTTGTTACTTATAATTTACAAAAAAAAATTTATCAAATATATTTTTAATATGAACACGTCCAAATCAATACAGTTGAATTGGACGATACCTACTGGTCAATTAACTTCAAATTTTGTCACTCTCCAATTTAGGAGTGTGGAGTCAGTCCTGTAATGTAGATAATACTGGTAGATGTTGGTTACGTCTTAAAAAGAAGTTGAATATGATCTGAAATGCCCTTGATATTGGTGTGGGACAAGGATTTAAATCCGTGATGGATAGAAGAATAAAGGCAATATTAAATTGTTACTAGTCAATGTGAAATGTGGTTTCAACTGTCGGTACGTGAACGTACGATACCATAAACAATAAAAATTGAAACATAAAAAGTAATACCTTAGCCACAAGTCCACGAGACAACGTATCTCACAAGTAGGCCCTACATTGATTTCCATTGACCATTACTTGAGACCTTGTTATCACTTTGGGAAAACAGCAGTATTACACTAGTTAATTTTCATCCACTTTTTCTATTTATCACCCCGTATATTTTCTCATGCTATTGTTTATACCAACCTTAATTGTGTCTATCCAAATTAATAAACAGAATTGTCAACTAGACATTAACGTGTGTAAAACTAGAGGTCAAGATTCATAGTTTTCAGATTTAATTTGGACTATTCAAATTTTAAATAAAATCTGAAATTTTTAATTGGCAATAATGTGTTGGATAAAGGGCTCAGAGTCAGCAGTTTTTTATGAGAACTCGGTAGATTTTCAGTTTTTCACCGAATCAATCTCGGACTAATCTAATAGACTACGACCAAATTGATAGATATATTACATGTTTTTTGGTTGAACCGTCGGATTAATTCAAATTTTAAAATGTTGTCAAGATCGCTAACATCAAAATGCACTTGCAAAAGAGGCGAAAAGTTTCTTGAGACACCATATATTTGAGTCAAATTGTAAGACATTTTGCTTATAGTTATTAGAGATTACATGTATGTACCTCGGCTAGCCAACGATGTTGTCAAAATTGAATAGGATTGGACTAAACTAGACCTACCAATTATATGTAAAAATCGTAAAATTAAAAAGTGTTAAAAAAAAAGTAAAGAATCGGCTAATTCACTATTAAAAATTGATTTTAATTTTATATTTTAATATTACGTACTGTAAGTTCAACTTCAAATCAACTATTTAATCTGCTTACGTTTTTAAAGGGAATAATACTAATATAGCACTACTCTTTTCAAATATACTATTGAGTCCATTTTTAAAATATTGCTTCTGCAAAACGATATCTTCAGTGATGAAGTAAAATTCTTTCCAATGGTCATCCGTAACATAAAAGAATTTAAACAAGAGTAAAGTTATAAAGTTTCAAGTGACCACCAATTTAGGCTTAAATTAAAGTTGGAATCTTTATCTTTCATGATGAGTAAGTTAAATAATTTACCCGCCAAGTTGTGTTTAACCGATTAATCGGGCATAAAAAGAATGTTGGTCGACAATAATGAAGCGTGTCCCCATCTCATTCAAAAAACAACACCCCCACGCATGCATTTCTTAGCTACCGCCTACCGCCACCATTCATCAGACCTCAACTTTCCTTTATATATACATACTCCCCACTTCTTCTTCTTCTCATTCCTCCCACTATCAACTGTCATTTTTCCTTCTTCTCCTTTACTCTGTAAAATATGACGGCAGCAGTATCCACAACTTCAATGCTCCAGTTTGAGTCAAACATGGATGTTGACAAGCTGACCTACGAAATCTTCTCCATTCTTGAAAACAAGTTCCTTTTTGGGTATGAAGAAGATCCCAAGTTTTCTGTCACCAAGCAGCACCAGGTGACGCCATCACCCGCTGTTAAAAATGTTTCCGCCGGAAAAATAAGAATCCTAAGCATCGACGCCGGTGGGTCTACTGATGGCATCCTTGCAGCTAAATCTTTGGCGCATTTGGAATTGACCCTTCGTCGGAAATCCGGAAACCCGAATGCTCATATTGCAGATTTCTTCGACGTGGTCGCCGGAGCCGGTGTCGGTGGCATCCTCGCCGGTCTACTGTTTACTCGTGGGAAAGATGGTGATCCCATGTTCGGCGCAGAGCAAGCTCTTAAGTTCATCGTGGAGAATTGCCGGAAAATTTCTCAAAAATCGCCGGGTGGAGTCTTCCAGCGCGTATTCCGTCCATCAAAGGCTGAGAAGGTCCTGAAGAAAGTGTTTGGGGAGCTAACATTAAAAGATACACTAAAACCGGTTTTGATTCCGTGTTACGATCTCAGCACGGGGGCACCGTTTCTATTTTCTCGTGCTGACGCTTTGGAAATGGACGGATGTGATTTCAAGATAGCAGGCGTTTGTGGAGCCACTATCACTAATCAAGCAGTGGACCTGAAGTCAATTGACGGGAGAACAAAGATCTTAGCCGTTGGTGGTGGGGTGGCGATGAACAATCCGACGGCTGCTGCTATAACTCACGTTCTAAATAACAAGCAAGAATTTCCCTCGTGTAAAGGAGTGGAAGATTTATTGGTTGTGTCATTAGCCAACGGCGAGTCAGATGCTGGAGTCGGGAGCATAATGTCTTCGCCGGCAGCATTTGTTAGGATTGCCGGAGATGGAGCTGCCGACATGGTAAGTAACGTACATATTGATAAAAAAATATTTCTTGTTATTAATTATTAATATGTAGTTAAATTACGTGTTTTTACTTTTTATAGGTTGATCAAGCTGTATCAATGGCATTTGGTGAGTCAAGAAGAAATAATTACATTCGTATTCAAGGGAATGGAATAGTGAGCAAGAAACAGATAAAGAATAACAAAGAAAACAGAAACATGTTGATGATTGCAGAGGAAATGTTGGCACAAAAAAACGTGGAATCTGTATTGTTTTCTGGAAAGAAATTGGTTGAAAAAACAAATATGGAAAAATTGGAAATGATAGGTGGAGAATTAATAAAAGAAGAAGAAAGAAGAAAAAAGAGTATAGTACCAACAGTGGTGTTGAAAGTACAGGGTGGTTCGCCGTCGCCAAGATCATCGTCCGCCACCACCCTATCCACTCTCTCATCAATGTCTGTGTTAGGATAGATAAATTTTAGCATTGTGAAAAAATATTAGATTGTTGTTCACCATCATTGCTGATGAATATATATTATATATTATATTAATCTAGGGGTTAGTAATTTTGACTGTAAATGTAAATTGGCATGAGAGTGAGAGAGCATCGTTCTGATGCCTGCCCTACGTGTATGAATTGAAAGGATTTCGGTTGGTTTAGTACTGATACAGATTTTTCTTCTACTTAAAAGTATTGTTTATTGGGAAAATTGAGCAGAGCTCTCCAATTGAATGAATTGTATAGTTATATCTTCAACATTTTTTATCGGTTGAGTTTCCGTTCTTTTAAATTTGTAATAAATCATACTATTTTTGATAGACAATTTTTGTTTATAACAGTTATTATTTTGTTCAATATAATTATTACGTATGAACTACTTAAAAATAAAAAAGTTATGTCACATACGAACCACATCAAGATAACTTTCAACTTTAGCGAGCTTTGTATGCCTCGCCAACATCGCTCAGTAAAATTTAGAACTAAACTCCTCAGACACTAGAGAAAAAAGATTCACTCATGGAGTTTCGCTGTTTGGCAACCCTCTTAACTAGGCTAACTAGGCACAATAAGGTGAACTCTAACCTCATTACCTTCAAAAGTGACGTTTACGGCAAACTTATTTGCCTTGGAGAAATCTTTTTAACTCCTAGAAGCTTAAATGAAAATTAACGAAACTATGTGACCTCAAATTTCTTGCTTCAAATAAAAGACAAACAGACCTATATTGTATTTGTAGAGCTACATTACCTATAGATTGAGAACCTATTGTACAAATATCCATTGTCTATTTAATATAGATCATGGCATTCGAGGTAGTGCAAACACAAATAATAAAAAAATAGGAAAATTAGGTTGGGATTCTTCAACTTTTTACGTGGTGTAGTTATAAGCTTTCAACCTTTAAAAATAAAGTTTTGGATTCCTAACCTATTAAATATATGAATCTAGGTCCTAGGTGGCTAAAACCATAATTCTAGATGTTAAAATTGCACGGGACTTTATGAAAAAAATATAAGTAGTTTGACGATTTTAACGTCGTATGAAATTTTAATGCCTTCATTAATTGTTTTAATCAAGTGGAGATACAAATTCACATATTTAGATAGATTGAAGACTCATACTCACTTTTAAAAATTAGAGACTTGTAACCATACTAAATGAAAATAATATTGAATGACTTTTTTGTTGCATTCTCATTCCTCCATTATTGTACTTCTTAGTTCTTAAATATATATATATATATAAACACACACACACACAGAGACATACATAAAATTATATACTGAATAAACAGATAAGGGACAGAGAAATAATTAAGTAAATATTAACAAGGGAAGAACAGTTTATGCTTGGAGAAAACATGAAAAATAAAGGTAGATGAATGATAGCGTATGTGAATATAAAAATCATAACTCGTGACCACAACAGAGGCCCATCACTTGATATTCAATAAATTTCCAATACATTTTCCTACTACGCGTGCTACCTTAATGGCTTAAAATAAATGTCATAGAACACCTACCTTTTTTTAAGCTTTCCATTTTAATCGATGACTTGCTCTAAAGATCTAAACAATATAATTTACAACTTTGTTATTATCTCGTCTTACGTGAAAATTACATGAGCCACGTAAATTAAAAGGCCAAGTGTCATATACAAACCATATCATCAGAATAGACTTAGACTTTGACTAGCCTCAAGGGGGATTTATCAAAGAGTTCATCATCTGGCGAACTTCTTGGTGAAGTAAAAGAAGACGAATCTCAACCTCGTCATCTTCAAAGGCAAAAAGGCGGCAACCCTATTTGCCTTGAAGAAAATCTTTTAAATCTCATACAGAGCTAAATGAAAGTTCGTAAAGCACAAGTCATATGACGCTACATTTCATACTCAACATAATATTTTTTCTGCTACATGGCAAAATGCCCACTACCACGTAAGCTGAAATTGTTAAAAACTACAAAACAAAATCAAATAAGAATCAATTGTCGATAACAACCTCACCAATAATGTAGCCATACGTGTCCACATAAGTTAAAAAGTCCAAAATATCATTAACATAGTTCTCATATAAATACTCTATGCATTGTGAAGAAAAAAGTATGAAAGTTGAACCTCTAGCCAAATTTCTATCCATTTTGTTTATATTGCATACTTGTTCTTACTTTTCGACAACTGACTTGATCGTCGGAGTACAAATGACTACCGGACCACGCCTTTAATAGTTGCATTTGCAAGCTAATAGTGCTAAGAGTGCAAGTTTCATAACAAGAGAATAGAGAAGCAACAAGAACCTATTCGCATCTTGACTGCGCCATATTTTGAGGTCAACAAGCTTTATTACGATATCCCGCTAAGATACTTGATTGTTGCCTTCATTTTTGTTATTTCTCTTTCTTCATTTTTTTTATCAAGTTTTTCTTTTTTGAAACACCAACGGTAATATAATGAGAATAATGCTATTTATCAATCTTCTGTCATTATGTGACAATAAATAATTGGCCCAATAAAATAAATTTCATATTCCCACGTTTCATTAGGCATAATAACCAATATTCCATGTAAAGTCATCTGCCTAATATATAACCAATATTCCATGTAAAGTCATCTTGCCACAAAACAACAACTCAAATATGATATAAACATACAAAGTGCACTTGAAACGCTGCCAAAAACAGGCAGTCGGAATAAAATGTGCAATTATGATTGGCAGACATCCTAAGACGACGTCAAGTATGATTGTTGCTACAAGACCGCTGCAGATAAATATTTCACAAACCTACGAAATGAATAATCGATGTAAAAATTTTCTTCTCTAGTGCCTCCCAATTGGGTCCTGAATGCTCTACATTCTAATCCCATGTGTTTTACTTGTTTTTCTTACGCCTCGGTTCCGAGCTCACTATATTAGTGGAATCTCAAAGTCAAGAATTTTCCTCCTTGAAATGTTTATAAATTATAATAATGTCTCGTGCGCTTTTTCCATTTTTTGGAAGCTAAAAAGATAATAGATTTTACATGGAGAAAGAAGGGAGGAACATTCATTATATACGTATGAAAGATAGCTATTAATTCACCAAAGTTCGACCTGGTTATCTTAGCTTTCAAAAATTTATCCCCATTACTTTAAAAGAAATGCAGAGTATACAACAACCATTGATGCAATGTAAAGATTTTTCGACCATTTCTCCTGCAAATGGAATAAAAGGATATATTAAGCCCACCATCGCGTTTCTATTTCTTAAAGAGAGAATGAAAATTGTACTTCAATTTCCAGAGTCTCATACAACAAACAAAAAATAATGTACCTTTACATGTGTGCTAGGAAAGGTAGACATGCGCAGAGTCTCTTGCGTCTCATCCATCAACTTACGCCGTGGTACACTCAGAATGAGGGCCGCTTGATCAGTGGTAGCAGCCATTGAAGTTATTCTATAACCACTCTCCCATCGGCGTTGTATTCCCTCATGACTTGGGTACAGAAAATTGAGTTCTACAACCTATCAACCATGATAAATCCAATAGTGAGTCTAAAAGACTATTCTAACATCCCCAATTCCCCATCATGACAAGGCAAGAAATTCTGCGAATATCAACTCATTTATAATTAAAGTCTTACCTACCAGAGAATTTCTAGAAATTTCTAAACATTACAACACGTTGTCGTCATTGATTGACAGCTGTGGATCAGGGATCCGGACATCACAAAAATTAATTTTTCGTGATGATCAAACATCCCTCCACAAAGATATGATTTATTTCGTATTTTTGGATTAAATAAAACTATAAGAACACATAGGTTTAAAGAAATTACCCTTGTAGCGTGTTGTTCTTTAAACTTTCAAAGCTCAAAACCCTCAAACCTTCCCGGTGTTCTCCAAGAGAAGCTATGCGGTGTGTGGTCACCTCTGTGGTTCTAGGTTATACTGGTTAGGGTTTTCTTTGTCGAGAAAACACACACTTCACACTTTAGTGTGTGTCCCGCCTCTAGGTTTAGGTTGTGTAGAAAAAGAGTTTATGAGTATTTATAATCTACCACACTCCAAAACCCTACCAACCCTAATACCATAACCTGTGCCCATTTTACATGTGACCCAAAATAGATAATAAGTCTATTTAGCTCTATATATTGGAAAGGTGAAGGGACTTGATCGGACCCAATTAAACTAAGCTCTAATAAATTAATTTTGACTCGATCAACTCTTGATCGTCAAAATAATTTATTAATCGTGTTCTATTCCACTAAAAGAACAAGATCGCACTCTTAGTCTAATTGAAATTCTTCAAGCAACAATCAATAATTATATCCTCGACTTATCGATCTTACATGTTACCCCGTCGATCAACTCGAATATTGAGAATAAGTAAAATGACCAAAATGCCCTTATTTGAATATTCACAGATTCTCAACTCTCATCTTCTAACTAACGGTTTGATGTGATCACATCACATCATTGAATTCAACAATCAATGTCGAACCATCGAGCTCAGATTAAATTGTACACTAGAAGAACCCGGTGAGATCTTGATCATACCTTAAAGGTTCCCATGATTCCATATTACGAATATATGTTCCTCGTTAGTTCACTCTAATTCCCAAAGTATCGAGATATTGAATAATAATTTGATCTCACTCATTGACACCTCAAAGAACTTCAAGCTAGTAACCAAAGTTCATTATCCGCTCGGGATTAAGGTCCCAGTATAATAGTCAAGTAAAATTAAATTTGTCTGATCAATGTCACAAATTAATTTCACATGGTCCCGTTCAATACATTCTAAATGTATTCTCAATTTTATTTCCAAAGTCAAAGATAGACATTAATAAAATCGAGACGATCTTATCAAAATAAATTATCCATATTTATTTACTGATCGTGAACGATAATTGTAGATCGAATTACATATTGAATCTTTCTGTGTTTAACAACTTAAACACTCAATTTGTAATATCAAATCGACCTATGGATAAAAGTAAACTCAAAATAATATAATAAATATATCAATCAATTTGTTAATTTTATTTCAAAATATCACAAGTACAAATAATTTACTCGACGGGCAAACATAACCCAACAAAACCTTCATTCCAATTTTTGTTAATCCACTTGAAAGGAAAAGTTTCATTGACTTTATAGGACTGTTGGGTGTAAGGAGTTTCTAGAGTTTGTTAAAACCACAAAGAAAAAATAAAAAATAATACCATAGAAAACATTTACACCAATTGAACATCACAACATATTTGCATTCAGCAATTGTAAAGAGATGATGTGGGGAGAGGGGTGCATTTCGTCTGTTAACCAACCATTGGACATGACGACCAGAGAACTTCCATTGGACGCACCAGCTATTGAACTTGTGTAATAATTTTTTCCCATTGTTCCATGATCCAATCCGACAGCCCACAATACTATTATAAGCATAGGGAAGCACATCCACCTAGAAGGAGAAAAAGGTCACTAGAAACTGTTGAAAAATAAGTGATTTGTGCAATAAAACTAATCAGTATATAATTAACAGAACATAAATAAATAGAGTTAGAAATGACTGGCCTTAGAGAGTTGCAAAAGTCGCTGTCTTAAAGTCGTGTGGCCTTCCTTTCGTGCGGATATTGTCAGCACTACACGGCTCCAAGATAAAACTCTTTTAACTCACAATCGATTCTCCTTCTATGGACACGGCCAAAGGGAGATAAGAACGAGCCTTTAAACTAGTTTTCAAAAACAAGAAAATAAGTATAGTGTAGAGAGAGTTTTTTCTAATCTTGTTGGTTTTTGTAATGTGTTTAAAACGTGAAAAACTACACCTCTTTTTATAGTAGAAAATTCAACCCCCACTTTTATAAAAAGTTATGTTATTCAAAAAGGGTTTAATTATGAATTTATGGGGTTTTTGAATTTGCTTAAAACTGAAAATTAAAACTAAAACTGAAAATTAAAAATGAATGTTTAAATCTTTTTTAGGTTACAACAGTCCCCCACAAGACTTAAACATTCAAAAATAAATAAATAAATAAATTTATATATATATGTAATGGCAACATTATACTGTGGAATAAGTGTAGGTGTCTTCAGGACTTGAACCTCACTTAGTGATGACAATTTCCATTTGAGGGAGCCATAATGGACTAAGCCTTGAATTAGGTCCCTTTGTCCAAACTTCAATTGTCCCACACATGATTGAATTAGGCTCGATTCATAGCGGGTAGCGTCTGTTAATGGACATGCGCCTTATCTTGATTCTAGTAAGAGTCTCTAGGGAATAGCCCAATCCCACGCCCACGGCCTTATGGCAACTCTTACATAGGTGAGTCCTTCAGGAGCACGTGTGACCCGCACCTCGCAAGAGTATTTCCGCCTCGGTACTCATTCAGGGTTAAATCCTTCCTAACATCACATAATATAGCACTATCACCATAGGGATGAGCACAAATAATATAGTGCTATCTTAAGTCACGCAGTACAAGTTGTTTCTACCCGTTGAATCTTCTTCATGGGATCTCCAATCACAAAGGTTGGGTTACTCCCGTAGGTGACTTCCTTGTGGGCTTAAGTCCATCCCCCTCGATGATTCATTAACACTTTTTTTGTATAAACCCTTTGTTAAGTTGTCTGCCAAATTCTTCTCAGATCTTACAAAATTTAGAGAAATCACACTTCTCTTTAATAAGGCCTTAACTGACTTATGTATTGCTTGTATATGTCTATTTACCTTCTTATTTGAATGAGATTGATTTACAAGTTCTATTACAGCTTTACAGTCACAATGTATAGAGATAACTAGAATTAGTTTACTTATTAAAGGTATATCTAGTAATAGATCTCTTAATCATTCAGCATTGGTACAAGTAGTATCTAATGCTATTAATTCCGATTCTAGAGTACTTCTCCATAGAATAGTTTGTCTTTTTGAACCCCAACATATAGCCGCACTACCTAACATAAATACATATCCAGTAGTAGATTTGATATCCACATTGTCAGTTATCCAATTTGCATCACTATATCATTCAACCACATTTGGAAAAAAATTATAACATATAGAATAATCTAATGTACCTCGAAGATATTTAAGAACTCTTTTTAGTGCATACCAATGTTCCTTATTTGGATTGTTCGTATACCTACTAAGTCTCCCAACAGCAAATGATATATCTAGTCTTGTCATATTTGCTATATACAACAAAGACCCAATTAATTGAGAATACTTCAACCTGTGAAACCTGGTTCACCTAAATTCTTCTTCAAGTGCACATTTAAATCATATGGAGTAGATACTTGCTTAATATCATAATACCCCAACTTTTTAACATCTTTTCGACAACACTTGGTGATTAATAGAATTTCTTCAAATATTTTCCTTAATTCCATTCCTAAAATTATATGAACTTCTCCTAAATCTTTCATCTCAAAATTCTTAGACAAATATTTTTTCACATCATTAACAACACCTATATTTGTCCCAAATATTAATATGTCATCTACATATAAACAAAGTATCACATGCTCATTATTATATTCCTTGCAATACACACACTTGTCATGTCCATTGACCTTAAATCCATATTCTAGTATAACTTTGTTAAACTTTTCATGCCACTGTTTAGGAGCATGTTTTAACCCATATAATGATTTTATCAATTTACATACCTTATGTTCTTGTCCTTTAACTTTATAACCCTTTGGTTGATCCATATATATTTCTTCATTTAAGTCACCATTCAAAAATAGAGTCTTAACATCCATTTGATGAATAATCAACTTATGAACACTAGTTAATGCTAACATAGTCATAATAGTAGTTATTCTAGCAACAGGAGAATATGTATCAAAATAATCAACACCTTCACTTTGAGTGAATCCTTTTGCTACTAACCTAGCTTTATATTTATCAATATTACCATCAGGTTTAAGCTTTTTCTTGAATACCCACTTACATCCTATAGCCTTACTTCTTTGAGGTAAATCACACAAAACCCAAGTATTATTTTGTATAATTGATTCATATTCATCATTGATAACTTCTTTCCAATAAAGTGCATCTATAGATGACATAGCATCTTTATATGTTTTAGGTTCACCTTAAACTAAATATGTGAAGAATTCTTCTCCAAAACTTTTTCCGTTCTATTCCTTTTACTTCTCCTAAGTTCGGGCTCATCTTGAAAGATGAACTAGATGGAGTATTATTTAAAACCACATTCTTAGATGTAGAGGTTTCACTTGGAATCCTAGTCTTAAGAAGAAAAATATCTTCAAAATAGGTAGCATCCCTAGCTTCTATAATAGTATTGTTCAAATACTACTAACTTTAATTTATAATTAAAAATTGATTCATGAGTACTATTTTGAGCATATCCTATAAAGACGACATTCTTGTTTCGGGTCCTATTTTTTCTTTTAAGATCAGGTATAATAACTTTAGCTAAGCACCCTCACACTTTCATGAAACCTAACCTAGGAAACCTCTTTTCCATAACTCATATGGAGTTTTAACGTTGTCTTTAACCATGTCCATTAAAGTTCTATTATTTCTTTCAAAGAACCCCATTAGATTTGCGGTAAATAAGGAAGTGTAACTTCATGTATTATACCATTATCTTCACAAAAACATTAAGTTCATAATGCTAAAGATACTCTCCTCCTCTATCGATCTTAAGACTTGTATCTTACTCTCTAATTGATTTCAACCTCAGCTTTATAGATTTTGAACTTATCAAAGACTTCATCCTTAGTCTTTAATAGATAAACATAACAATACTTAGAATGATCATCTATAAAAGTTACAAAGTACTTATTCCGACTCTAGTTGGAGACCTATTAGAATCACAAACATCACTATGAATCAACTCTAAGATATTTGTATTTCTTTGAACCGATTTATAAGGTTTCTTAGTTTGTTTATCTTGTACATAAACTTCACACTTTCTATTATCAACTTGAGCTTTTGTAATCAAATTTAGATCCATTAATCTCTTGATCTTCTTATGACTAACGTGTCTCAATCTTTTATGCCACAAACAACTAGATTCAACATTAAAAATAATAGAAGAATTTTGATAATTTTCATCAACAACATTCAACTTAAACAATCTATCACTAATATAGCCTTTTCCAATGAATACATCATTCTTGGTTATTACAATTTTATTCGACTCCATTACAACCTTAAAACCTCTTTAAGTAAGACAATATCCACTAACTAAATTTCTTCTAACTTTAGGAACATGTCGAACTTGATCTAAAACCAAAGTCTTTCCAGAAGTCATTTTAAGCTCAATTCTTCCAATTCCCAATACACGAGCAATCGTATCATTTTCCAAAGTTACGCTTCCTCCACTTGAAGTCTGATAAGATTTAAACAAACTTTTATCAAAACAAACATGGATATTTGCTCTAGAATCTAACCACCAATCATTACTTTTATAAGTAAAATTGACTAAAGGAATTAATGATTCACACCTAATAGAGGGTTCACCGTCTTCCAACATATTCACTTGATCTTTTTGAGATTTAGACTTAGGCTTATACTCCTTAGTTTTCCTGAAGTAACAGTCTTGCGCCACGTGATTCGTCCTTCCGCTCACAAAACATGGCTTTGATTCTCCTTTCCCTTTGCCTTTGCCATCCCTAGTGTAATTATTCTTTGGTTGGAAGTTTTTCTTATTACGGTGAAAATTCTTCTTGAACCTAATATTTTGAGACTTGAACTGTTTTGAAGTATTAGTAGAATTTTTTGAATTTTCAACCAAATTTGCCTTAGCATTCATCCCATCACCTTGGCTTAAAACCTTTCTATGTTTCTTCTACTCTCAAAGAATTAAATACTTGGTTTAATGTCATAATCTCTTGCTTATGTCTAAGACCTTTAGCAAAGTCCGACCAAGAGGGTGGAAGTTTATCTATAAGACACAACACCTTATAATCTTCACTAAAATTTGACCCTTTCTCTTTCACAAGTCGTAACAAATCTTGAAATTCATGAATTTGTTCATTAATAGATTTTCTATCTACCATAAAATATTTATTAAAGATTGATGCATTAAACTTATTTACGCCAGCGTCATCAATTCCATATTCATCCTCTAAAATTTTCCAAAGCTCTTTAGAACAAGTGATATTTTGGTAAATATCATAAAGCCTATCAAAAAGAGCACTAAGAATTCGATTATGACAATAGAATTCAATTTTTTCGGAGTTAAACCATGATGTGGACAATCTACCTTAGTAGAAAATTCAATCCCACTTTTATAAAAATTTATGTTATTCAAAAAGGATTTAATTATGAATTTATGTGGTTTTTGAATTTGCTTAAAACTGAAAATTAAAACTAAAGCTGAAAATTAAAAATGAATGTTTAAATCTTTTTTTTAGGTTACAACAGAAACTACAACATGAAATAGTAGAGAAATGACCTTGTGAAGGAAGACATTTGAAAGCTCATACACCTGAGAAGTAAAACCCGTTCCCGCACCCATGATTAGGGCCCAAAGATTTGTCGCCAAAGCCACGCAGCTAATATATAAACCATCTTCATTACCCTTGTCTACATGTTGATGAAGCCTCGAGTCTGCAACATTGTAGTGATATCTACAAAAGAAAAATCAAATGTGGTATTGACACCGAGATATTACCAAGAAAAAGAGGGTGTAGTCTTAGCATGAAGCTATAGCCATTTCTCACACCAAAAATGCGAATAATTTATATGACCCAAAACAGTAGCATGAGACATGAATAAAATACAATAAAACAATTAGGTGTAATAAGTTGCCAAAGGATTGTCTTCTGGCCTTACAAGTTTCATATATCATATTGGAAGAAAGCCAGTCAAAAAATAAGACCAGCATAAAAAAAATTCAACGCCATTTTGCACTAAACTGAATACGCACCAAGTGTAGTGGAAACAAATACCGAGACTTTCGAACGTGCACCAAGCTTCAATTAACAATGTATTTTTGGTTACCTATACTCGAAACAAATTATGTATTGAATGGGGGGAAAAGGCATGCCCTTAAATTTGGAGTGATACACATGCCTCGAAACCAAATCAAAGTTGTGACTAAAAACTACACTAAAAAATGTTCTTTATCAAAATATATTTTTGTTGCAGTGTTTCTTTTCATCCTGCTTGGCCTTGATAATATTCACTGAAACTCAGAAACTACCAACTTAAGTAAGTCCTAACATCTCGACGGAAAATAAAACCATAATCTACATGTTCAAGATTTATTAAAATAAAAATAATGAGATCATTTATTCTTTGTAATCTTCTATCAATCGCCTAACTTCCTGCATCATTTTTTCTATTTTTCTTAATGCCTTTGCTGTTGTCTTTGCTTACATTTGTGCATCCCAAGGAGAAAAAAGGTTTGGCTAAAACAGGAGAAACATAAATAATAATCAAATACGTTCTACTAACAATAGTTCAAAATTGGGATTATTTTAAACCAAAAATGTCAAATTTTCAGCAGTGATTATGAAAAGAACATGGGATAGGAATCTATGTTGCATCGATATGGATAGTATGTCCAATACGATATGTATCGAATATGTCGACACGTAATTTTTGAAAAAATAAGACACGATACACTGCCACACGTCGACTATTTTTCTTTTTTTTTTTATTTTTTCAAATTTTTTGTGTAAAGAAAATAAAATTTTCAAATTTATATATTTATTTTATTGCATAAAAAACAAATGCATATTTTAAATTTTAAAAAAATTGTCAAACTTGGGTGGGTCCAGGTATTTCAATACGCGAGAACCACCCGTTATAGTTCGAGTATTTTGTAAATGGAACCATTCGGTTCCACGTAATTATTTGAACCAAACTTGAACCGGACTTGTTCCGGTTCGATACTACCCATAATATTTTTTTTTTCAAATCGTTAGTTGACAACATGTTTTGAAAAAAATTAAAAATTGAAAACCCGTTGACATTAAAGTATTTTAGATATTAAAACAATTTATGAAATATATAAACATTAATTGGAAGAATAGACACCAAAATTACAAACTCATAAATTATGATTAGAACAAAGAAAATTATTTCTCAAAATTCAAGATTCGTTTAGGTTACATAGGAGTTTTCTTCGCCATCTGATTGTGTGTTAAGCGAGACACAGAAATGAGTGAAAGTGCTAGACAAACGACAATATTTGTATTGAGTATCTGAGCAATTAGCGATTAAGAATTTGAGATTTGGGTAATTGAAAATTAGTCAATTGAGTTCGAGTTTGAGTTCAAGTTTAAGAGTGATGAATTTTGTACTTTTTGTTTGGATCTAATAGTTGGACTCTTGTCTTTGATTCCGTGGTGTCATTGGGTTAGGATAAATAAATTGTGAAACATAAAAAATTATAAAAATGACAAATTCGGGTACCCACGGTTCAGTTCAAGAACCAACAACTGACTTGGATCTGGTCGATTTTCGGTTCTCTGTGCTGGTTTCTAAATTTATTTTTTTGGAACTGGACCAGAACATCCAGTTCCAATTCGGGAGGTTCGGTTCCGATTAATATGCCCACCTCTAGTCAAACCCATTACCATGAAATCCAAAATTGTATTTTTACATTAACTGGCCCATTGTCCACGAAACCAACAGTCACACATTTTAATTGGCCATTACCTATTTATAACAAAACCCAATAGTCTAAACAAAGCAAACCACATCCACGTTCTGAGTCATCTTCCCCATTTCAATTTGTCTTCTCCAACTGGCAATGGCGAGAGTTGGACATTTTCAATTAGGGGTCTCCAAATTAACATGTAAAAATTTGAAACAAAATAATAATAATGTGTCTTTTTTATATCTTATTACAACATTCCTTACGAGTTTTCATACTTTATTTTATTTATACAATATAATATACACAAGCTGGTAAAGAAACTCACTCGCACTATTGTTTGATCTTGATACCGCATCAATATGTTGGTTTTCTTTTAAACATATGACTAGTGTCTAAAATAAGTCCACAAAAGAAACAAATATCAAACACTTATTGTTCACGTTGCCTTCTACAAAATTATCCTAAAAAATAGAAGGCTCAGTACACAAATAAAATTAAATATCACTCAAACTCAAAAGAAGAAAGATAAAATCAATTGAACACGATATGCATTCACAAACAATGTATCTTTATTACATTTTATTTATTTTCTTTACCTTAAAGAATTTGCCAGTAGAGTGACGAGCATAAAATTTGTCTCATGCTTCAGAGCCTTGTACGACGTCTTATTTTTCCAGTGGTCTAGCAAAAGATTTTATGGTAAAATTTAGAGATTGAATTTAAAAATATGAAGAACATCAATATAGGGTGATTTGGGAGAGATTTGTAAATATTAGAATATCGTAATCTAACTTCTGCTTTATTCAATGTAAAAAATGGAAGAAAATGTGAGATTCAAATTTTAGATGGTTGGACGTGCACTGAAATTGAGGAACGGGACAATCATTTGTAATTTTGTATTATTAATTTTAGAGTAAATTCAAGGCCGGTTACTGTTGTTGTACTTATGGACTCTAAAGTCATATGGTCAAAACTTAATTCAATTAAAATCATATTTTAGTGCTAAAAGATCAACATACCCCTACAATTGCAAAAAAATGCTAATTCAATGATACTGTTTTATTGTTATACTGTTTTATATGATACTGTTTTAGTATGATATTGTTTTAGTAAAATACTATTTTAGTATGATACTGTTTTATTATGATACTGTTTTATTTATGCTTTTATCTTTGATACTGTTTTATTATGATAATATTTCAACCTATGATACTGTTTCAATTTATGATATTGTCATTGAATGCATACAGTATTAATGGTCTTGTACTACTAATGGATCATTTTAAAAACAATATCATTGCTTCAAGCATTAAACATCTCTACTTAATTATATCTATGATATTGTTTTATCTAAATAAAGTGATATGGTATACTTATACCATATTTTTTTATTTGATATTGTTTTATTACAATAATGTTTCAACTTATAATAATGTTATTTAATCTATTATAATATTATTTTATTGGGTTGTAGTTTCTTATACCATTTTATTAAAATTCTTTTATGTATGATACTAATATGTTAAGATACATTTATCTATGGTACTGTTTTAGTATATATAATACTGTTTAAACAAGAAAAATTAAATATTGTAATTTTAAGTTAAAGAGACGACTTCAGACGGCTAAAATGTATCATACAATTAAGAAACGACTATATTCATCGAGACGATTTTGAAAACATATTATAATAGAAATTATGAGCACGTATGTGAATTCTATGCCATTTTTGTTATAATATTATTTTTCGTGATATTGTTTTCTATAATACAGTATCAAACAATACACATGACTAATTAACAACATATAGAATAATCTAATGGCCAACTTTTGTCATAGCAATGCCCACATCAAACTTTTTCATTCCTACAGAAACTATTTACAACAACAAATCATGGCAACTCTATATAAATTCATCAAATAAATCTTTCCTAATATTTTTTATATTACAGTATCATGATACAAATGTGTTTATGATACTATTTTTCATACCACAAAGATCAAACCCTTTCAATTCTCATACCTACCTCAATTCTGCAATATTTTACACAAAATTCTACAAGATATAATACCAAAATATATATATGCATTGCAAATACAGAATCCATTTGTTACGTGATATATTAAGAGCATGGTTGAAACATAAGTATATATGTTGAAATAATCTAATAGCCAAGGATAAAACATAAGTATATAGGTTGAAAGAATCTAATATCAAGATATCAATGTGCTTATTTACAAAGATCAAAATGTGCTATTTACAATATCAAGATATTTTCTATAATACAGTATCAAGCTGTTATTTACAACAACAAATCATGGACACAACCAATATACATCATAAACATTCGCTTCTAACTCCGATGCCTCATTTGCTACCATCCGGAGCCAAATCCACTCTCTATCGCCCTTCTTGCCTGGGAGTTTGATACTCAGTCTTGAACCCATGAAACCCCATAAGCAACACCAAGTACATTATTGGTACATTTTGCATGTATGCTCTACAAACTGGTAACCAATCTTTCAACTATATGATTAAACAATTTTACTCATGTACATTATTTGAGTTAAAATAAGAAAAATTCATGCACACATCTAAGCTCTCCTAATTCAATAGAAAACCCATATTCAGAAAATTCCAATGAAATTGAGACAAGTAACTAAAGAGCAATAAAGAAATAAATATATAACTCAAAAGAAAGAGAAGAAACATGATATCTCTCGACGCTACTTAGAGTCAGGAGTGAAATAAATTCCACCTCCGAATGTTGCTTCTTCTTCTTATTTTTTCACGTTATGCCATTTACCCTTCCTAAATTTTGCATTTATAGTCGCAGAGGAGGTTGTGGAGATGGAAAAAGGCTGCCACCGCGTCATAGAAGAAGCACTCGTCGGAGGTATGGGAGATTTGTGGAGGTGGAAAAAGCCGATGGAAATCTGGTTTAAAAAGATTCAGAGGTAATTACGGTATTGGCTGAATTAATATGACTTATTAACAATTTTAGAAAGTGTTTGGACCTAATTTAGAATAAGTCACATATGGATGAGTCCAATTGTCTTCTAAATTGATATTGGGTCAATGGGTCCAATTGTCTTCTATTAAATTGATATTGAGATAGTTTTATAAATAAACATAAAAAATAAAAATAAAATCTAAAAATACAGTTGTACTTTTTTTTTATATATAAAAGTACTATTTTCAAATTTTATAAATTTTTTTGTTACATTTACATTTGTTATTTTAGTTACAATAAATGTGTTATATTTGTTATTAACAAACGTAACAAATGTAACAACAAGTGTTACAAAAAGAAAAATAGTATTTTTAGAAAAAAAAGTTAGATAGTATTTTCTAAATTATTTTATATTTTATAGTGTGTGGTGAAATTATCACATTGATATTTGGTTAAAGTTAAATTGTATGTTAATAAATTTAAAATTTTAAAAAAAATCCTTAGAAAATTGGGGGTAGGGTCTCTCCAGGACCTCCCCACCTCCCACCCCCGCCAACTAGTAAGGTTTCCAACAACAAACCACACTGCATCAAAATCTTGCCGGAAAAAGTTTGTATTCACGTTGGAGATGTGCAAAACCACGAAATCTAAGGAAAACTTAGTTTAATCGCCCTTCAATGGTTAGTTTTTCATTTTTATTTTTATTTTAAACAATCTTGAATAAAGCCACAAGCAACGTGTCGATGTCCGATATGTCGCTGCCGGTGGCATGTCCGTGCTCTACCACCCAAAACATTCAACCATAAAAAACACCATACATATGGATACATGCCCAAGATCAATGTAAGAAACCTACAGCATCACGGCCAACTCTACCTTCTGAGCTACCTGACCAAATATCCTTGCATTGCCCAATGATCCACAAATCCAACAAACAAAACTAATCTGAGGTCAAGCACAACAGATGATTTCTTCAAACCCATGATGAACACTTTGAATTTCTGAGTTGTCCTTGGAAGAGCAATTGGGTTTAAAAACTTCTAAAAACTTGTTTTTCTTGAATTCTTATTCTTCAACGAATGAGTTCAAAAAATTGATAAAATCATTATTTGGATTCAAGCCAAACTGCCAACCCAACCCAACCCAACCCAACCAAACCAACCCGACCCAAGCTTGGTCGGGTTCCAACCTATTACCGGGTTGTGTTGAGTTTTATTTTCTACAAACCGAAAGTGTTGGGTTGGGTTTGGGGCCATCCCACGCCCACCCCTATTTGTGACATAAAAATAATTAATATAATTAATTCATGTCAAAAGTGGTATTTTAATAATAGATAGATAGAAAAGCTAAAAGCAAAATCTAAAAAGCTATCATTTTGCTACTTCTTAAAATATGCTACCAAATGATACAGATTCTTTTATAATCACTTTTAAAAAATTTACCAAATGCCCAAAATAAATTATAATTATTCGAGAATCAGAAGTTGGTTCTAAAATCAATCACAAACGAACCCTTAAGGGACTTTTCACACTATCTTAGGGCTTTGTTAAACACATTGATGCATGTGCCTAAAATCACATAAAACTAAGAGCATCTCTAATGAAACCGTAGTTTGCAAAAAAAAAAAAAAAAACCCTGCTACATAAGTAAAAGAGACAATGTCTCCAAAAGATTTTCTCTCCAATGCAAGTTGAAAATGTATAACGCACTCTTTAAGTTATAGACAGACGACACAACAAAATTTAAATTTCCTATAAATATTAAATGTAATCTAATATTTATTTTAATAAAATAAAATTCACCTATGTAGCAATCCATAGAATGTGTTGGAGGCCAAATAGGCTGAAAATTTTTCAATATTCGTGCTACCTAAATAGGTGGGGGTGGGGGTGGGGGTGGGGGTGGGGGTGGGCGTGGGTCAATTTTCGACCCAAACCGAATGAAATTTAGTTTGGCAAAAGCCAAATCGAAACCAACACAAAAAAATTAAGTTGAAACCGACCCGAATCGATTCGGCTTTCGGCTCGAGTTTTTGGTTTTTCAATAATGATAGCCAAAATATATATATATATATATATTTTAATAAAAAAAATCGAGTCATTTTGAGTTGAGTTGGGTCGGTTTGATTGGTTATTTTGCCCAGTCCTATAAATAGCAATCTATAAAATGATTTGGAAATACTCTAGGAAAGATTAATTTATGAAACCATAGTGCAAACAAAAGATTTATGAAGACAATACAAATGCAAAACAGAAAGGGATATATCTTGGAGCTCTAAAATTCCAATTGCTAACAATTTTTTGATCTAAAAATTCAAGTGGTTTTGCAATAAACTCTTTTGATTTTGAATGTGCGAACTCAAGAGTCACAATTGAAGGAGAAAACCAAATTCCCTATGAGTATGTTATTAACAATATTATTATTATTATTGCAAAATTACCCACTTTTGGATGACATCTATTCAAAAGATCATCTTAATCTTAATATATAGAGTTAAATGTTTCATTGATCACTGAACTATTACTTCCGTCTTCATTCACTTACTCAACTTCAAAATGTTTCTGAGTACTCACTGAACTTTCAAAAATACCTCACCGTTACTCACTGGAGACTATTCTGTTGCAACCAAGTGACGAAAAATCGACGTGCTAGATGGAATATACATGTGGCAGACGGAATCATTCACCAAGCATCTGAAATCGTCCATGTCATCCAAAATCGCGCTCCATATCATCATTTAAAAAACATTTTCAGATGAATAAATTGAGTGAAAATGTTTTTTAAATGATGACATGGTACGCGATTTTGGATGACATGGACGATTTCAGATGTTTGGTGGATGATTATGTCTGCCACATGTATATTCCATCTGCCACGTGGATTTTTCGTCACTTGTTCGTAACATAATCATCTTCGGTGAGTAACGGTGAGGTATTTTTGAAAGTTCAATGAGTACTCAGAAATATTTTGAAGTTGAGTGAGTGAATGATAAAGAATAGTTCAAATGACCAATGAAACATGTAACTCTAATATATATAAAGTAAGATAGTCAACAAAAAAAAAAGTCAACCTGTTTTTTTTGCCCAAATCATCTCCAATGTATATAAAAATAAATAAAATAAAAAATAAACATTTTAGTCAAAGTAATTAATACTCTGATTTAATGTGTATTCCATATTATATTTCCAACTGTTCATTTGATTAATAATCATATGTATTTCAATACACGTAAAAAGAACAGTCTATTTTATTAATGAGTTGTCAAACCATTCCAATAACCAAAGCCAACCTCGCTCAAGAAAGCAATTTTTCGAACTCATTTACACATTTTGAAATTCAACAGTGCTAGATGAATTGTCAAACATTTCCAACATTGCATTAGCTTCGATTGTTATTATTAGTCCGAGCGATTGCTTTCGATGAATTGTCAAAAAATAATGGAGAAAGAATTATCTACCACAACTCATAAAGAAACATAATTGAATTGATAAAAAATTCACTGATTATTAATATTTTTATATTCAACATTGAAAATATTTTATTAACGAGTTGTCAGACCATTCCAATAACCAATGCCAACACTGTTCAAGAAAGCAATTTCCAGAACCCGTTTACACATAAAATTTTCGGTAGAATAAATTCAGCATTCCAACAATTAACATTTTTCAAAAATAAAATACACATGTTTCATTACAAAATAAAATCAATTGAAACTCATCACATCACTTCAAGTATAAACCACATCAAACCCATATTGCAAAAGAATTCTTCATCCGATTATGACTGGACTGTGTAACTTCATCAGTGAAGTAGATTCTACAAAACTCAATCAGTGAAGTAGATTCTACAAAAACTCAATGGAGGTTAACTATTCGAGTTGTAAGAGTTTGGGAGGTTCATTCCTTTGACAATAAGGCGTAAACGAGTAGTCTAGAGATGGTCTTCACAAATGCAAATGTTTTCACCTATTTCGCTTTTTATTTATTTACATACCGTAAAAATTAGATTGAAGAAAAACCACCGATAATTAATATTATTGAATTCAACAGCCAAGAATCATGCCCTAGAGCGATCAAACTTTTCAAATAACCAATGTCAATTATATTGAAGATAACAATTTCCAAAACTAGACACGTTTACCCATGCATTTTTCGTTGTACAAATTTCTTAGTTGGTGTTCTTGATCTTTTTACATTATTGTCAATCTAAAATTTTATCTTCCAATATAGCAGTGTGTCAAAGCATGAACAAACAGACCAAGTCAAAAAAAAAAACTTATGGATACCACGCCTAACATAAACAGATTGAGGAGTACTGCTTCGACGAGATCAGAAAAGCGACAGAGAACATTGATTCAAGCATATGTAAGATTTCTTTCAATCATTATAACATTATTTTTTTGTAGAGTTAGTTTATTAACTATCTACTTTTTAGCTAGATGGTAAGAAACTTACCCATTTCTTCATTTTTGAAGATATTATGTTCCTTAGAATAGACAATACTTTTTTTTTTTTTAAATTTATTTACAAAATTGTTTCATCCTATATGCAATAATATTTTGAGGAAATTACACCCATTACTATGTATATACAATATATTGTTAAATTTACTTTTGTAATGTAATTATTTCAAAAATACTGGGTATTATTTAAATATTAATATATATTATAATATATTTAATATATTATAATATTTTATAAAAAGGAAACAAAATATGTTAATTCCATAAATTTAGAGAGAGATAAGTCTTTAATAGTTTCATTACAAACCCTCTTCATCCCATACATTTCGCCCAAATTACCGACAATCATATCATGTAATCCCCAAAATCTCTAGGGTTCTATCACTAAATGAGAGACTAACCACCAACTTGTAGAAATTTTAATCGACGGACATGGATACACCAACTCATTGTGTCGACTTTGGCCGGCGACAAAGAAGGAGTCGCCTGATTTTGTGAAGAACCCTGCATTATATTCCAAACAAAAATTCATTTCTCTTGACACGCCCACTCCTTTAAAAGATTCAAACTACGAGAAAAGGAACTTGTCGGCGAATGGGTTCGTTTGCTTTGAAGGATTTGCAGAAAAATAAAAATGTAGACAGACTTATTTCGAACAAGGTAGTCCAGAGTTGTATTTCCAAGAAGATTAACCAACCTCATGTCTATGAAACACAGGTAGTAGAAATTGTGAATTTCAATTGCAATAGATGTTACAAAATTTATAGTGATGTTAAATTGGCTATCAATCTATTGTAATGAATGCTACAAATTGGTTTGATGTTATCATGTGTGTTAATATGTTTTTATATGTTGATTTGATGCTATCATGTGTTTTTGTATAAATATTAACATCATATGGCTTATTGAACGTTACAAATCAGTAGATTTGAATGTTAAAAACATTAATTGCAAAGGATGTTACAAAATTTGTAGTGATGTTAAATTAGCTATTAATATGTTGAAATGAATGTTATAAATCGATTTGATGTTATCATGTGTGTTAATCATACGATTTTGGGTGATAATTTGTTGTAAATAATTTTGCAGGGAAGAAGACGAATTGCGCAGTTTATTTTAATGGAGGAGAGATGTTGAAAAGATTAGGATTGATTATGATTTTTAGTCAAATATAGAATCCTAATTAATATGGTAAACCGAAGATAAATATGGTTTGTTGATTATAATTAATTAGATTTGAAATTAAAAAAAAAAAAAAAAAGAAAAAAGGGTCTCATCCAAGATTCTTGTAATATAAAATATGTATGCTTTTTTTTTATTAATATTAACATAAATTGGCTTATTGATGAAAATTTCCCTAATATTTTTTTGTAAGTTATTTTTTTAGTCCTTTATGCTTTATTTGATATTATAGAGACAAAATAAATTATAGTCATCCGGAATTATTTTACTAGAATATATTAACTTTTTTTGCGATTTCATTTAATCATGGTTGTTGAGCTAATATAAATAAATTTTCATAATAAAATCTGTAAATTAATTGGCCATATTAGATCAATCTCCACGCAAGTAGAAATTTATTTGACATCCATATTCTTGTGATTCTCAAGTTTTCTGCTTGAAAGGTTTGCTCTTTACGTATTTCTGAAAAAAAAATTATAAAGAAAAACTTATATTATAACACATCAAAATCAATAAGAAAGCAGTGAAAGACTCAAAAGTATAAAACTTATCTGATTGGAGTACGGTGTCATCTATTTTTTGTAGATTCGGTGATTCTGAAAAAAAATTATAAAGAAAATCTTATATTATAACACAATACAGATGTGATGTTTTAAAAAACATATAAATCAAAAATAGAATTTAAAAAAAAAAAAATTGCCCTTTCCAGTCAGATCTAAGCGCACATCTAACAGATCTGGGAAAACTATATGATTATTTTGGATTTCCTTTAAATCCAAGTCTATTTTGGATTCATTAACCGTGTTTCCATCACATTTGGAAACCGGTTATGCATAAACTCCAAAAAAATAATTAGTTGTGTTCAAAATAGAAAAAATCAGAGATATACCCATCAGATCTGAGAGCACATCCAGCTCTTTTGGTGAAACCGTCGTTTTTTTTTTAATTTCTTTTAACTCCGAACATATTTTGGATTCATTAACCATGTTTCCATCATATTTGGAAATGCGGTTATGCATGAACTCAAATAAATCGTACTTTTTGTGTTCAAAATGAAAAAATCAAAGAGAAAAGGAGGAAAAAATCATGTAATTCGAGCATGAAATTGTCAGATCTTACTTATAACAACGAAAAATTGTTAAATATGCATAAAATAAAAATTAGCTGAACAACAAAATAAATCGTCATGTTCTTAGAAAATTTTAAAGATATGGATTTACATAGAGAAATAAGGTGAGAGTGGAAGGGGTTTGGGTGTTGTGCGGCTAGGGGTAGAATAAACTAGAAAGTATAGGATATGCATGGGATATTAGGGTACAAAATATTTTATATTGTGCAAAATTTGGGCCGCTATTTTGTGTTGAGTTAATTGGGCTAAATGGATCATGGGCTTAGCAATTTCTTAAAGGTGATTTGGCGTTTATGGACGGACAATTCTTAAATAAATGGGTGAAGGAATTGTATAATGGTTTAAAATATTCGGGTTGTCAAGGTTTTAGTTGTATGGAATTTTTGGGCCCAAATCACTTCAACGAGTTATTTTAAATGGGCTGAAATTATTTGAGTAAAATTAAAACATTATTTATATGTTTTGATATCCACTATTTCATATATTTGTAGTAAAAGCTAAATGGGCTGGAATTAATATAATGGGATATATGTTGTAATTTCTACACTTTGATATGTTTGTGGTAAATGCTAAATGTGCTAAAATATTGTGTTAACTAAAATTATCGGACATTAGTTATGTTTGTTTTTTTAATCAATGAGTAATAAATGTTATTTATATGATACTTTTTTTTATTGAATGTGATAAATAAACAAATTACTCTTAAAGTATTTTAAATCACTATCATAAAAAATAAGTGCCGTGTATCGCACGGATAATATACTAATTTGATACTTAAAAGACATAAGTTTGTGGGGGCAATTGGTACAAATAATCCCTAACGTATGTCTATAGTGCACAAATAGTCTATAATCTTTTAGTTTTGATAGAGTGGTCCCTGATCTATCTATTTAGGTGCACAATTGATCATTTTAAACAGTTTCGGTTTAAAAGGTCCATTAGTTGTGTGAGTGGGCTAAACTCTTATTTTATTTATCTTTATTGAAGAGGGTAAAATTGTCAAATTATATTATATTTATTTCTTTCAACTTTCGAAAACCAAACCGATAGTTATGTGAGTTTTGCAATGGAGGATCTTGACATCAAGCTTATTGGCGGCAACACCAACATAGTATTTGCTACTTTGGGAAGGTTAAGTTATGCCTTTGACATCTACCCATTTCAACATCGGGCCAACCAATTGAACTCCCAACTCACTAATGGAAAATCCGTTAATTTCAATGGCCATTTTCCCTTTTTTCATCATTATCCAGAATTAATCATCATCTTCTAGCCAAACATGCCATTCCCTCTACGGAGTCATTGCTACACCTCATTTACGTTATTGAATGTAATGGGTCATCGAATATTTACTTGGATACGATTTTTCACAGTACTACGCCAAGATCCATACTAGAAATCCCAATTGAGTCAAACGGGAATGATGAACGAGTGGATGAGTTGAAGCAGGTTCAGACTTGTTTGGTGGGGTCGAATCGAAGAGTATCGATGAAGGATAGGCAAAGTTTAGTGGGTGAGAGCTTGATTTATATGTCGACTTATGAGGACCTAAAAGGGTGTGCCACGGGTGATTTGGACAAAGATTGTACTCGGATGAACTTGTGGCGATGTGGATGACTTGGAGGCTAACGCAAGAAAGGGGTGGGCGATTTACGCCCGCATGATGTCTCCGCTGGCGGTCCGGATTGCAGTGGCGTCGTATGGGGAAAATGGCTGGGCGAGAGATGTGCAAGAACTCAGTACAGACATCTACGTGTTCTTGACTTGAGACGGGTCAAACCGAATCCAAGTTATAGAGCACGACGGCTGGCCGAGTTGGGGTGACAATTCGACTCTACTTTCGTAGAAGATGTGAAGATAGATGCTAGAGTATTTTTAGGGCTATTATCCCGATAACAAATGGCCAACTCGGTGTTGAAGAAAGAACATGCTTGGCTAGTTGAAAGAAAGAAATGAAATATCACTTGATGATTTTACCCCCTCTAATAAAGACAAATAAAATGGGAGTTTAACTCACTCACACAACTAACTGATATTTTTAACGGAATCTGTCCAAAATGATCAATTGCGCACCTAAATGGATAGGTTAGGGACCACTTCACCAAAAATGAAAGGTTAGAAACCATTTGCGCACTATATGCATACATTAGGGATCATTTGCGCCAATCTCCCAAAGTTTGTGATATCTCCACTAAGAATTAAAGATTAGGGACCAAAATACACGAAAGGAAAAGATTAAAGATCATTTGTGCGAAATTCCATAAAAGTATAAAACTTCTTTAGGTTCTTTTGCACGGAAGTGGTGAATAGTCGTTAAAAGGAGAGCTGGAGCGCGGAGAGCGTGATGGCAGCAGAAGCAACGTATCGGAGGCCCGAGATCCGGAAAGATGCTACCCACAACCGGTGGGTCATATTCTCACAGGCGAGAGCACGTCGACCTTCAAACTTCAAGTCCAAATCAGACCCGAATCCGAACTCCAATAACCAATCTGAATGCCCCTTCTGCGCGGGCCACGAGCACGAGTGTGCGCCGGAGATCTTCCGGGTCCCCGCCGAATCCACATCCGACTGGAAAATCAGAGTCATTCAGAACCTCTACCCTGCTCTCAACCGAGAACTGAATTTTCCAAATTTCCCTTCCGATTCTAGTCATTGTAGCGGCGACGTGGCTGTGAGCGGGTTCGGGTTTCACGACGTGGTGATCGAGTCTCCAGTTCACCCGGTTCACTTGGTCGATCTTTCTCCGGCTCAGGTCGGTGATGTCTTGCTCGCTTACAAAACCAGAATCGACCAGCTTCGCACTTTCGATTCCATCAAATATGTTCAGGTGTTTTATTCTATTTTTTCCACTTACTATAGAGATATAACCACTAAAATTTTCAGGTGAGGCGAATTTATTTTGTTGAACTACTCATATGTATAGGTGTTCAAAAATCACGGTGCATCAGCTGGAGCGTCGATGAGTCATTCACACAGTCAGATAATGGCACTTCCTGTTGTTCCTTCCGCGGTTTCTGCACGCATTGAAAGCATGAAGGAATTTTTTGAGCAGACGGGAAAATGTAGCCTCTGCCAAGTTGGAAGGGACGATTTGTTGATTGATGAGTCCACCCATTTCCTGTCAATTGTTCCATTTGCCGCAACTTTTCCTTTTGAGATATGGATTATTCCTCGATATCACTCTACTCATTTTCATGAGCTAGATAGTGACAAGGTATTTGGTGATACTTTTCCTACCATTGAGTTTTGCCAAATTCTGTGATGGCTCAATTATGATCATGATGAAAAGAGGTAGACTTTGTAAAGTTTTAATTTTGTCAATGATGAAGCATATTTGTTTCTAGAGATGTATATAGTGTATGTTTGCCTAAGCTTAAGAATTTACTTATAAGCAAACTAATTTTAGAACTAGTATACCGCTTTTTTTGGGTAGGATCCGATCATAGGATGTGTTCTGAAATAAAGAATTTGACAACAAAAATAATGTCAATCAAAAACCCAGAAAAAAAAAGAATGAAGAAAATTTTACCAGGAGTCCAAAAATTCAATGAACTTTGATCCATCCTCATTAGTTTCTAGATCCACATCAATCACCATTGAATTTGGCCGACCATTATCTTCGAAATACTCGTAACAAAAACAAAAATAAGGAAGAAGAAAACCCAATTTATGGTTTTAGGGTGATGGATTGAGGTGGTAAGTAGATTTTGGAGATGACTGTTTGAGGGAGATGATTGAGGGAGAGTTTCGTTTAAGGAGAGTGATTGAAAACGTAGGGATACATGGACGTATATAATATTTTTTTTCTTATCGTAGTGGAGTACATTCGGTGATTAATAAATTGTTTGTTGGACAAAGTTGAAATATGTAACTTATTTTGAAAGTAATTCATGCCTAACTATCAAAATAAGCTAAAAATTCAAACATGCTTGGAAAGAAAAAGTTATGTAAAAGTTGAAGTAACTTTTAAGCCTAGCCAAACATGACATAATTAGGTATATTTATAGTTGGATGCCTGAATTTGCATTCGCTAATTGTTTTTGTTTTTGTTTTTATATAATTAACTTGCTATACTTTTGACTTTCAAATTCTGTAGGCAGTGGATCTTGGAGGATTACTAAAACTTATGCTTGTGAAGATGTCTTTACAATTGAACAACCCGCCTTTCAATTTCATGATTCATACTGCTCCACTTCAGGTCAACCCCTCACAAGTACCTTCCACTCACTGGTTTTTACAGATAGTGCCCCAGTTAAGTGGGGTAGGGGGATTTGAGATGGGGACAGGTTGTTACATAAATCCTGTTTTCCCAGAGGATGCTGCGAAAGTTTTGAGAGAAGTAAGTGTTCCAAATCACTGGATGAAAAGTTTACAAGCACATTTTTTCTGTTAGTGAATTTAATTATGAGAAATTGTTTTATAATGTGTGGGAGTAAATTATACTGAATTTGTTATATCAGTGTATAGTACATGTGGATTAGTTTAAGCTATTATGTATTCACCTTTTTTATGGTGTTATTCTGCTGTGATGATATTTTGGGATTGATCGTCTGAAGAGATACTACTGATAAACATAGTATACAACACTATATTGTGTTTTGGTGGTTGTATCTGGTTCTGATAGATTAACCCATGGAATTTTATATGTGCTATCTTTTCAGCTATGCTAAAGTAATTAGGTTTGAAAGGTTGCTATGGAGAGTCCATTGAATTTGAAGAGCCGTAGACCCAACATCAGAGCACATAAGAAAATTTAGCAGTTTTAGTAAACACAAAGTGCATCAGGACTGAGCTTTTCCAACTCAATTATTCATTCTCGTGTCATTTTGACAATCTCTATGTATACAAACTGGAATGTCCTCTTTAAACATTTTTGACATGTTTGGTATGTTGGATTGGACCTACTAGAGAGTGGAGAGGATTAAAGAATTTATTGCCGTGTTGTCTAATATTTGGTGACAAATGTGCACTTAATGAATATGTTTGACATTCGTCTTAAATTTTTAGAGTCATTCACGGATGTAACTATGGGTAAATTCATTACTGTGTTCCCGAGAAGTGCATAATAAAGTAATTATTGAAGGAAATAAGTCAGGTTTTAGTTCAGGTGCAATGTTTACGGTTCATTATTGTCATTTGATTTGCTTTGGTCTTTTTTAGTTATACTTTCGGTTCAGATATTAGTTTCTTTTAGTCATTGTCTTTCTATCATTACCATTTAAGATGATTTGTTTTAACTTGTATATCAGGTCCTCGTTGAACACGATTCAAGTCAATGAAGTCCTTGGAATGAGTTGTTTGAGCATGGCTGGTTTGGAAAGTAATGATGGTGACATTAGGTTAGCTATAGCTTTCCCAGCGAAGGTTGTAAACTACATATCCATGTAAAGTCACAGAGTTGGGCTCTCATCGTGAGGCACACTCATACATGAAAGTTGACAGGAAATAAGGATAAGAATTGAAAATATTGAAGAAGATTGGGATTGAAAATATAGTTTGATTTGAATAAAATTGAAAATATAGTTTTATTAGGTAAGATTTTATTGTACTAGAAGTTTTTTATTTTATAAATAGGACTTAGAATGTTATTGATGATTAAAAATTAATTCTTCCTTTTCCTAATTTTTCTATATTTTCTCTCATTTATTTATTCCTTTTTCCTAATTTTTCTGTGAAAGATTATATTCTCTTACCTATATTCTAGAAGATTTCTGTTGAGTGCGTTGTACGTCAGTTTGATTGTTCTCAATTAGTATTTTCATTCTTAGGGATACTTCTAGAAGAACACTGTTCACGAGTGGGTACTGTTCATATGCAGCTGGTATTGTTCTCAATTAGTGTTTTTCATTTTATTTTTTTTTATTAGAAGATTGATTTAAAAAAATTAAAAGGTGAAAAGTATTCGGGCGGGTTCGAGGCGGATATTGATTTTTGTTTCTTCTTGTTAGCGATTGTTTCAAAAAAAGGTAAAAATTGTGAAAAAAAGAAAAGATGGAAGTTAATTTATATTGATTTTGAGTTTGTTAGCTTTCAACAAAAAAAAAAAAAAAAGACAAAAAAAAAAAGAAGAGTTCAAAAGACAAAAAAAGAGAAGAGAGAGCAAGTAACTTTCTGTGCTTTGTTCTAAGATTGTTAGTGTGTGGATTTGGTTGCTATTCTAGGGTTTCAAAGAGTTTTAATTTTGGCCTTTTTGCCTTTCCAAAATAGTCCAAATATGGTGTAGTCGTCAAAATATTGTGACGTGCCTATAGAAAGTTAGAAGAATAATTGATAACTGATGGGAAAAAGTTTGTTCAGCCTTCATGGTCTCTGATGAACTCTTACATATGCTTGAATAGATTGAGGATTTACTCTCAAAAGTGGACAATAACCTGCAATATTCATGCCCACGACTCTTTCTCCACTAATGGCATTTGTTGTAGATGAGCTTTTAAAACATCTAGATGTTGCTATAAAAGTGGTAGTAATTTCTTGCGTAAGTGAAATAATCAAAATTATGCACTCGATGGCCCATATGGTGAAGAGAAAATGAAGAATGTCTTTCAACGTCCGTATCTTTTGTATTTACTGCGGGTTGAGGATCCATTGTTTCAATTTTGATAGTTTAGCCCATATTTCAAACGTTTTGTCGACAATGGTCTTTTTCGTCCAATTTCGTCATGTTTAAACGGTAATTCATTGCGTGCATTACAAACACTCTATTTTTTGAGGGTATTTTTGTTATTGTGACTCTTTGCCATTGAAAATCAATAGATATTGGAGAAGAAGAAGAAGAAGATATCAAGAGACTATTTGTCACTATTTCTGCCATTTCATTTCTTCTGCAACTTCTTGACATTAGTTGAAGAGGAAGAAGAAGATATGAAGAATCTTTGGTTTCTTCATTGTCAATGGAATATACACATTTTGTATTTACTATTATCTTGTTTTAATTTTTTGGATTTTGTGATTGTTGGGAGTATTGTAAGTGTCTCCCTTTGTTGTATTTACTATGTATTTACTATGTAGTTTGGGAGTGTCTCCCTTTGGTGTATTTACTATGTATTTTTCAGTTCATTGTATGGTGGAAGATTCCCAAATGGAAAAAATGGTTTTTGGATTTTAGCACGATTGGTCCATATCTTTTGAAATATTTGGCATGATTGGTCATATCTTATACATTGTGTGACATGAATGATCCTAATAATTGGGTTTGTTTGGCATATATGGTTCCTATCGTATTACATTTTTTGGCAGGATTGGTCCCATATTGACGCAAAACAAAATAACTTGACTGAAATGAGCAACACATTATAATCAACAAAAATTTTCACAATGAAAACAAATAGAATGCAATTGCTTCATATATGCAAATTACACCAAAGGGAAACATTTACAACACTCCCAGCAATCACAATCCAAAAAATTAAAACAAGACAATAGTAAATACAAAATGTATCTATTCCATTGACAATGAAGAAACCAAGAAAAGAGATGCCAAAATAAAAGGTTCTTTATATTTTCTTTTTCTTCAACTGATGTCAAGAAGTTGTAGAAGAAATGAAATGGCATAAATAGTGGCAAAGAGTCTCTTAATATCTTCTTCTTCTTCAACGTCTCTTGATTTTCACTGGCAAAGAGTCACAATAGTGGAATGTCATAAATACCCTCAAGAAATAAAGTGTTTGTAATGCACTCAATGAACTACCATTTAAATATGACGGAATTGGACTGAAATGACCATTGTTGTCAAAAATATTTGAAATAGGGGCTAAACTGCAAAAAATGAAACGATAGGTCCTCATTCCCAGTAAGTGCAAAAAATAGGGACCATTTGTACAAAAAAGCCATTGATTGTATCATCTTTTGTACTTTTCTATGATAAATCAAGCAGATTGAATGCTAAGAAGGCCATGATACTTGAAACTATGGCCAATGTGAGGTATTGTGTCATCATGTTGGTCTAAAATGTGAACAAATGATAATTGATATGTTCAACATTTTCTGAAGGCCTTGGAAGATTATCATCCAGAAAATATCTTTATATTCATGGAATCTAGAAAATATCTTTATATCCATGGAAACAAGTATGACTTTTATATTGGATGAAATCGACAATCTCTCTCGAGAATTGCTTACCCTCATTTTGATTAGTGTGAAAAAGAACAATAAATAGGTTCTTCGTGTTGAAATGCATTGGGTGGAAAGAGTATTTGAAAAGTGCAAAGTCAATCTCAAATCTTCGTGACACAAACTGTAAAATCTTTAAGAGTTTGTTTGGATGCTTGTTGTGTAGTTGTCTCCTCTGTGAGCAAAGGGACTAATGATATTGTTGAATGGAGATGAGTTGGTTGCTGAGATGATGCGAGCTAGTGCCTCTTTGGCCAGATTTTGCAGACCAACTCACCAAAGTCGAGTTCTCTCAACAAGGGAGCCTAATTCTTTTATATTTTTCTCATCTCTTTCATTTGTTTTTTCTATTATATTTGTCTTACGTTCTACATCAGAACTTTTGGGAAGTCTTCAAGATTTGTGTCTCTATTAAAGTTCGTTGTCGCTCAAAATTACAGAGAATCATTGGTGTCAAGTGTGCAAGCACAAGGCATGGGAAGAAAGGAGAATCAAAAGTGTATGAAAAATGGAATGTTCTTGTGTTTGTTAAAGAATATAAAACTGCAAGCTAGATTATGTAGTGAAGGTTGTAGAGTATATATATGTAACATCTATTTTGATACTCATAGAATATGGCCATAAGGGTGGATACCACTACTATCTGTAGAAAGATCTCAGGTGTGAATCTACCGATGGATCTATCTATGTGGAAAATGCCCGTATCTATAATTATGATTTTACGTATGGACAATTCCTCAATATCTTGTTCATTCACAACAATTTTTTTTTTGGTGCATCGGACTCGATCCGCTGACATCATTTGCTACAGGGTAAACCAAACATGGTGGAAATACCAAATGTACACAACTGTCTAAATTGCTGGTGATCATTTGGCTTTTCATTCATAGATACGATTCTTATTAGTTGTAAAATTAAAATAACATCTCACTATTTGTTGTATAGCTTTGTCTTTTATTTTCAATTGTTTAGTATTATTGTGTTTTGGCACCTATTTTTGAATTTGACGTCGATTCCTCGAATATGACTTGTTGCCCCCACACGATTGTTGTTTGAAGAATTGATTGTTCAAACCCAAAGATAAAGAGAGTAGGAAACAATAGTTTGAAATATAAGTCTAATGGGAATACGTTGATATTTTCATTGGAGTTGAGATGCAAATTGTGTAGTGTTAGAGCATTTTCAATGCAACTGTGATTGTTAAATTTTTTTTATTATATAAGTAAAATAGACAATATTTAAAAAAATTCTTTTCCATTGCAAGCTAAGCTGTCGAAGACATATCAAACTGACGTGGTAGAAAAAAATAGACAATATTTAGAGTTTTGTCTAAATTCAGAAGCTTCGTTAGACAACTCATCAAAATTTAGATTTTCCATGTAAATTTAAATTTTCTCTGCATATTTAAATATAAATTTATTTTTATTTTAATAAAATAAAATACACATAAATAGTAATCCATAGAATGCATTAAAGATTAAATTTGAATTTGAATATTTATTCATTAGAAATCTAATTAATGTCACATTAATCGAAAATCTTTCAATATTTCGTGAGACCTAGATATCATTCTATAAAATGTATTGAAAATGCTCTTATGGTGTTAATTGGTGGGAAAATTGGACAAACTAATTCCCCAATGGTTAGGCCCAGAAGGTCCTAAATGAATGAGCCCATCGGCAATACGCACGCTGACGGCCAAAGGAAAGGGACAATTATGTCCCACTCGTGATTAGGTTTTCGAATGGAAGCAACTAGAAATGTGCCATTAAACATACTGAACTGAAGAGTTTCACATAAAATGTGCCATTTTATCTAGTGTTGGAGGCAGAGGCCGCTCTGCTCTTACTATAGTAAAAAAAAAAATGAAAAACTCAAAAACCCCCTTTTGTTACTAGTCGTCTCTCTCCTAAATCTAAAACCCAAACGTTTCTCCTCCCTGGCGGCTTCATACCTCTCAAAACCCCTTCTCCAAGCCAAATGTTACTACTGCTATTACTTAGCTAGTTTCCAGTCATCAGAGAGTTATCCATCTCTCTTACTTATAACGAGGCGTATACATAGATACAATAAACCAGGTTTATCAAGACAGTTGATAATTGGCCATGGCGTCTGTCCCTTCGCCGTCAGATCGTATCCTCTCTTCCTCTAGTTCTTTGGGTAGGCTTAATTTTTCGCTGTTTCTTCACATTTACGATTAATAATTATTCTGTATTTCTATTTTTCAGGGGTGTTTTTCTTCTCCCTTTCTTGAATTATACGATTAATGAATTACTCTGCGGTTCTTATGTATTTAACTGTTCATGGGTTTTCTAGGGTTTAAGGGTTTTGGTTTTTGAAAAATGTGTTCATTTGCTCTCTTTGAAATATTTGTCATGTTTCTCGTCAAGTGCTTATTGAATTGGATATATGCTTGTCTGTTAAATTAGATTTCAATTACTTGGCAAGTTTTATCTTGTTATTCAATATATTATTTTGGTATCTGGGACTATAAAATTTGGGTTTTGGTTCATATATTGTTTGGAATGTGCTGATAATCATTTTTTTCATGCAAAGTTTGATTTTGTGAAGGTGAATATATATTGGTTTTTATAACTGAGGTTTCAATGTGTTTGTGTTATACGATCATGTATGAAGAATAAAATTCATAGCACAAAGTGAACAAGTTAGGGATTCCTTAGATGGTTTCATATCCTTAACTTTAAACTGTTCCAGAAGTAGCAGACGTGCTGCATAAATTGTCTTTGGATAGTCAGAACAAGTCGCTTCAAGTTCCTGACACTAGAAAGAAGGTAGTGGTCTTAAAACATCACTTGTTTGGTTGGTTTTAGAATACTATTATCCATTACTAATTTTCAAAGCTTTGGGCAAAATTATTGCTGGATAATGCTGATATGATAGTGTTTCTTTGAAATAGACGCCTGCTGTTCAGTATTCACCTGTTGAGTCTGGGACTTCAGCAAATGGGTTGAACAGGCCATATGAGAGATCTACAACTCCTTTTCATCAGGATTTCATGGATCCAAGCATGTTCTACAACCCCAGCGGTTATCCATCATCTACATACTATTATGGAGGTAACAATTATATTTGACAACCTTGGTTGTTTTACAGTACGCATATATTAGTTTGTGTCATTATATTAAACTTCTTATATGTGTCTCGTGCAGCCTATGATGGGTCCATGAATGACTGGGAGAGATATTCAACTCCCGATGGAGCCGAAAAGGTTCCAGTAAGTGTTTCCTTCTAAAGTTACATCATCTTATTTTTATCAATTTAGAATTGATTTTAGATGCAGTCTGGAGTCTATCCTGTAACCCACAGATCAAAGTAAAGAAAGAATGATGAAGATGGAGGATATTAGGATAAAGTTTGTGTAATTACAAATTTTTATGTAACGACCATGGACTTTTTTCTACATGTCTCTCGCCCAGGGGCTATTCCGTGCGTCATTAGCTTATGTATTCTCCACTGGAAGTTGAGCTCTAAACTGGATTTGTCGTGTCCTAGCGATTCGAACCATGACATTTCCCTTAAAAGGAAGTTAAATGGAATGCTTGTACCAATTGGGGGAAGTCAGGGGTTTGAATTGCTGGGACGCGACAGAAATCCAGTTAGGAGCCAACCTGACAATACATAAGCTAACGGTGTACGGAATAGCTACTAGACGAGAGGGTTGTAGGGGAAAGCTCTACGACTTTTTGCCTAGGGGCTATTCCGTGCGCCGTTAACTTATGTGGAATGCTATGGAACCAATTGGACAAGTTCCAAACCTCCAGTGGACAATACGTAAGCTAACGACACACGGAATAACCCCTAAGCGAGAGAGTCGTAGGGGAAAGGCCGTGGTCGTTATAGTTTAGTTACTTTGTTAAATTAGCAATCCAACTAAAAATGGAAGACAGAGAGCACTGTTTAGGCATAGGATATATTAGTCTTTCTATGATGTAGATTAAAATTATCTCGCATTCGTGGCTGCTGTAATCAGCATTGCAGATTAATGAGTCAATTGCAATCACCAAGCATTTCGAATAAGGTTTCTAATATTGATGATTTCATATAGGGTGTTTATGGTGAGTATCATGGTTATGGTTATGCACCATATGGTGCATATTCCCCTACAGCTTCATCAATGGGGCATGATGGTCAGCTGTATGGGCAACAGCAGTACCACTATCCAACCTCTTATTTCCAGCCTTCTACTCCAACCAATGGGTCTTACACGCCCAACCAGACCAATGCATCCCTACCCATTGTGGCTGAGAAGGTGCAATCACAAGCAGAAACAGCTAATGGAAATATGACTTCTCTAGGAAATTTTACTGCCAATCGAAGCAACTTGTCAAAGCCCCTAAGACCATATAACCAGAACTCAACTATGAAGTACAATGATTCCTATGGATGGGGAGGACTGCCGTCAGGTACTTCTTAGATTTTAGGGAATGAATTTCGCCTGTCATGCATACGGGCTCTATAAAACAATTAATCTCTGATTGAATCCTAATCCTGCAGCAAGTTCAGGGATCTCCTCAGCAGTTTCACATGGCTACAATTTTTCTACTGGAAGGAACCAGAACCAACTACTGGTATGCTTTAACTGAGTTATTCATCTGTCTTCAGAATGAATTTTCTGTGGTTGAAAAATGCATTTTTATTTTCATTTGTATGTTCATTGTTTACTTCGCAACTATTTGTATGCTTTATTAGACAATCTGTTATTAATGGCTGCTATCTGCTGTTGGTAAGATTTGGGTTTGTTCACTTTACAGGGCCTGCAACACCCTAGAGGAACATCTGGATTGGGCACGGCTGGATTTACGAATCAAGTGTACCCTAATCACAGGATTTATGGTCAGTATGCAAGCAGTGGCGGAAGATTTGCACCCAACAGTTATTATCCTAGGACAAACAGCCATGGGTGGTTAGCTGTTGATAACAAGTACAGGTCCAAGGGTCGCGGTAGTAATTTATATGGAAACAGTAATGGAACCATGGATGGTTTTAATGAACTGAATCGGGGACCTCGAGCAAAGGGTTTGAATGATTTGAAGGATTCTGAACCTATCACATTGGCAGTGAAGGGACAGAGCCTTCCACTGAAGGGTAACGAAAGGACAATTTGCCTCTTTCTCCAGACAGGCAACAGTACAACAAAGAGGATTTCCCTGAAACATATGCAGATGCCAAGTTCTTCATCATCAAATCTTACAGTGAGGATGATGTGCATAAAAGTATTAAATATGGAGTCTGGGCAAGCACACCCAATGGTAACAAAAAACTAGATGCTGCATACAAGGAATCTCAAGAGAAATCTGGTGGATGCCCCGTGTTTCTGTTATTCTCTGTAAGTATCTGTTTGTTTCCTTTTGGCTTCCTTCTAGGATTAGGGACACAACACTTGGTTTGACACCTCTTTGAGAGAACTACTTGATTCTCAACTGTGTCATTTTACAGGTCAATGCAAGTGGACAGTTTGTTGGTCTTGCAGAAATGGTTGGTCCGGTTGATTTTGACAGAAGCGTGGCGTATTGGCAACAGGATAAGTGGAGTGGCTGCTTCCCAGTGAAGTGGCATATTGTCAAAGATGTGCCTAATAGTTTGCTTAGGCACATCACACTTGAAAACAATGAGAATAAACCCGTGACAAACAGCAGGGATACTCAGGAGGTGTGCCATTTATCATCTGATATTTACCATCTTCTTAGTTTTGTTGATCCTGTCTTATAACTTGGTTCCTGCTGCAGGTTGGATTTGATCAGGGTATTCAAATAATTAAGATTTTTAAAGGTCACTCTAGCAAGACATGCATTCTGGATGATTTTGAATTCTATGAAGGGCGTCAAAAGACTATGATAGAGAAGAAAGCTAAGCAACGGCAGTTGCAGGCATGTTAAGTTGTAAATGTATACATAGTTGTTCTACGAATTATGTTGTGCATAGTCTCGTGCTTTTTATTTGTGATATTTGGTTATAGGTGGTGATTTATATGAGCTTATCAATTTCGTACACCTTTTTTACTCTAGAACAGGTTGCAAATGTGGAGATACCTGAGTCTGCCTCAACTGAAGATGTAGACAAAATTGGGCATGCGGGAAAACTGAGAGCAAACGAGCTTGTCCCTGCCACCTTGGACTCCAATGCTGCAGAAGCTACTGCATGCGAAATGATCAAGACTAATGGAGAGCTCAAGCTCTTAGAAGAGAATGGATCAGTTGCAACTGCTGAAGATTCTTCTGTGTTCAAAGCCAGTGGTGAAAGAAAATGACATATTTACTCAGATTAGGATGCTCTTATAGATAATGAAGTTCCTGGATTTAAACAATGCTTTTTCTTTGGTAAAATTAGCATATAAACAAACTACTGTTATTCTAATGTTTCTGCAGCCCATCACTTCAGATGGGCAATAATGGTGATTTGTGGCAGTACAAATATTCCAACATGCATAAAGGACATCATAATGGCATTGCATGCGGTATTTCTGTTGAAAGTGAAAATAGCTGCCTTCTGTTGCCTGACACTATTTTTGATCCTTAGCAAGTAATTTTGGTTTGGACATTGTCACATTGGAGTGAGCTTAAATTGATTTACATATGCTATATGCTCAACTAAAGGGTTATGGCCTCTCTGAAATTGTGCGGTTCTGTAATATTGGATTAATATGATTCGCATATAAATTAAAGTTAATGAATGTTAGATAGTTGCGTGAGGAATTTGAATAATATTGGATTGATATGATTCTCATCAATCATTTCTTCTTATTTTCACGAGGACTAGATCCTCTGGGTTCAGTATGGCTTCTTGTTGAAATTACCTGAGTGACTTGGAGGTCATCTGTGGGCTCCTTTCTTCAACTATTTATCCCCTTTTTACTCTTCTAAGTTGTAACTAGCTCGTAGGGCCTTTCCAAATCAAGAAACGAATTGTGTTCTTTGCTTAAGTTGTTCTCGACATAAGTTCTCTCGGGTTCTTCAAGGGTTTTCCATATTACCCAACCTCTCGGTTTTTGTGGTTCATTCTTAGGATCTCATTGTTAACTGAGACGACTTGCTGGGCTCGTGGTTGGTTTTGAATTAGTGGTGCTATCTTGTTGGCAGCAAGCTTCTGTCTTTTCTTTAGCCACCACATTTGCATTGTGCACTTGGTGATGATCGGTTTATCCATGGTATCGACACCTTCATTCTCAATCTGGTTTACTGCTTGGTGTCGTACTACGTTGTCTTAGCTTGATTTTAGTACGAAATAAAGTTGTGATAAAGAAGCACGGGCTTGGAACAACTTGATTGATCTCTCCAGATGAGTGGTTGGAGTTTCATTGCCAAGGCTGCAAAAGTGGTAGAGTGATCCTAAGAGAGTTCCCAATAATCAAGTTAGTAAATGGCATGATAAGACAGAGACAAGACGAGAGTTTTTTTAATTAACGAAATGTATTCTTTAAAATGTTATACAATGTAATCTTTGAATATAGTTCAATTTTGCCAAATTCTGGAGCTTGTAAAGTCTTATTTTATGAATCTCTTGTGCATAATGTTAATTTTTCATAGACTTGAGATAAGGCTAGTTTTATAAATTCATTTGCTGATTAAACAAAAGTATTGGTTTCTTTAGAAATAGTATGGATATATCTTGCAACACCTAGAGGGAACATCATTAACAGTGTGTTTGGAAGGGCTCTTTTGAAATCTAAAAATACTTTTTAAAGAGTAAGATTTTTTAAAATTATTTTTTGGTTAAAGTCAACAAACACTTTTTGACTAAAAAAACAACTTAAAAAAGCTATTTTAGCGAAGTCTAAATTTTTAGCTTCTCCAAAAAGCTCTAATTGAGTTTTTACGGAAAATTGTAATTAACATTTAATGAACTTAAAATTTAACAAAATTATCATTAATATATCAAGAAAAGATATTAATTTATTTACTACATTAATTACTTATATCAAATTGTCACTTCATATACTTATATAAAGCGAAAAAAAATATTGGTGTGTTAAATAATATAATACAAATTATACATAATATGTTTGATTTAAATAATTAATTACTGTTTAATCAAATATACTAAAATAATCATGTTATTATAATTAAATTAATATATTAATTTTAATAGTTATTATATGATATAAAAATATATGATTTTTTCTAAAATAATAATATGAGTTATGTAATAATTAATTATTTTTAATCAATAATAAAATAATCGTCTTATTATAATTAAATTAATATATTAATTTCAATAGTTATTATATGATATAAAAATAAATGATTTCTTCTAAAATAATAATATGAGTTATACAATAATTAATTATTATTTAGTCAAATAATAAAATAATCATGTTATTATAATTAAATTAATATATTAATTTTAATAGTTATTATATGATATAAAAAATTATTTATTTTAAAATAAATACTATGGGATATATAATAATTAATTCTGTTTAATCAAATAAATATAAAGTTTATACAAAATTACTTTTATAGTTATGCAATCAAACACTCAATTTAATATTCACATCACTTTTTAGATTCATCTCCAAACAGTCAACAATTTTTTAATAAAAGTTCTACTGCTAAAAGCTCTATTCACAATAGTTGTACAAGATAGACCCTAACTCCTCAATTGAGATTTGAGAGTAAAAGTTATGGTTGTTTAATCAAGGTTAGTCAAAAACTTTCGAAAACAAAATGAAAAATTGGAAAAATTGGGCATAATTTATTGTGATGTAATCCATTAATGATTTATACATAGCAATTATATAATTATTTTCTTAATTTTTTTTGTTTTATTCATACTAGTAAAATCTTTTCGCTGTGTCAAATGTTTTATATACCTGGGTTAGTCCGTGAAAAATAATCACCAACTGTAAAAGAAGTTTTCACCGCTATTTATATAAAAAGATAGTATACGTATGTTTTTCCCAAATTAGTAATTAATCATCTCAAATTTCTCCTCCTCTACTCTGTCTTCACTTTTGAAAAATTCATCTCTTATAAATTGAAAATTCACGTTATGTAAATCATCATTGTACTTTATCGTCGGATTACACCGTGATTAAGTGGTATATACTAGTCACGATCGTAGGGAGTTTTCTCTGTAAGATAGAATCACGTCCATGTGTCACGCTGTCTTCAATTTTGTCTCTTCAAAATTTTCTTTTCAATCATCTTCTTCAACAAACTATCTCTAAAATCTGCTCATCTTCTCAATCCATCCCTCTCAATCGATCATTTCCCTCCATCAATCATCTCCAAAATCGCTCACCGCGTCTATCCATTATTATAATAGAGCTTACGGTCGGATTTCACCGTAAAAGAAGCAATGTACTAGTAATAAATATATAATTTAAATTTTTAACAATTCAACTACGGTTGTTGGTTGCTCCAAGTCGGGTCGAATTACGAGATCGGGTCGAATTCCAGGGCAAAAAGCAAAAGTGAGAATGGTGATGAATGGTTGGGTGACCTGACCAATTTTCCAAAATGGCTGTTGACTAATTTTGGTTTATAAAATACCAAATATAACTCGTCTTCTTCCCCGCTTTATAATCATTTCAAACGATTTCAAATTTATTTTTTCGTGAAAAAGAGAATATTTTAAAGTTAGAATCTAACTCATTTCAATGTTAGAACCCAACCCATTTCATTTATGTAAGAAATTTCATTTCAAAGTAAAAATTCATCATTATCTATCTTCTTCTTTTAATTCATGGAAAAATTGTAGATTTTGTAGTATAAATCATGAAAATATGTATAAATCTGAGTATGAATTGTGATTTTTACTTTAAATTTTTGCAAGTTTGAGTTCATTTGAAGTGTATTAAGTAAAAAATCAGTTATAATTGTATAAATTCACGTTATTAGACTAATGATCCGTTAACATGTATAAAATAAAAATATTTTAGTATATTCTAATTAAAAGACGTTTTAAACTTTTCCTGAAGACTAAGTTGTTTGAAAAGGTCATTTAGGGTCTGCTGGGGAGTTTTAGGATATCGGTTATGATGGTTTTTTACAGTACCGGTTTTAGGCGTTTATGAGTAGAGCGACTTTAGATGGTTTTGAGTAGTTGCTTTTGAAACGATCCAACCCGTGCTTGTGAGTTTATTATCCAGGTGGTTAAAAGTATTTTAAAAGAATCAAATTACTTATATGTCCATATATTCAAAAAAATAATTTTAAAAATTTTATATATCGACGTATAATTGAAAATATAAAATTAAATTTATGTCTTGTATATGTTTTTTTTTTTTATTTTTTATGTGTGCATATGTTTTTTTATTTTTACAAATATTGATTTTAGAGAAGTTCGAAAATAATTGTTTGAGAGAAGATAAAATTGAAAAAATTTTGAAGAACGGTAAAAATCACCAAATTTGGGGTTGGGAGATACACTCTAAATTACACTCCACCATTTTTAAGCAGTTTAAAATTGTCCAAAACATGTGTTAAAAAAACTAACAAAGACCGATTTTTTAACCTCGATAAACCAGTGAGTATAAAAATCGGTTTCATAAACCGTACTAGCCAAAATCGATCAAAACAACTCCCAAGCATAGGCATGGCATCGGGTCGAAGCCGAAATGGGCTCACGCCCATAAAATTCGAGATCGGCTCGCTTGGGACAGTGAGCCCGAGCTTTCCGCTCGTCTCGCCTCGCCTCGCCTCGTCTCCAAAATATGCGATCGGTTTGGCCCACTAGCTCGTGGGCGAAGCAGGTCGAGCCGATTTGCCCACGAGCTTGGCTCGCCCCTCAAATTTTTTTTTTTTTTTTTTTTTTAAATTTTGAAAATGAAAGAAATAAAATATCTAAGATCTTTTATGTTGAAAATTAAATATTGAAAACTCTCATCCTAGAATAAGAGTATTTATAGAAAAATAATGAAATTAAAAACAAAAAAAAAAAAAAATGGTCATTTAATGCACGAGCCACGAGCCCAAACGAGCCGAGCTAGCTCGGCCCTAGCTCGTGCTCGTCTCTTGACGAGCCCAAGTTTGAGCTGGACCGAGCTTTTACGAGTTGAACCGACGAACCCACAAGCCGACGAGTTTTTTTTTTCCACCGACCCACCCCTACCCCCCCTACCCAAGCAGGCCGTTAGCCAAAGCGGCCAATAGAGAGAAACGGAGGGGAGGGGAGGGGAGGGGTGGGGGTTGTTCAAGACTTCTATGGCTGTCTCCGGTTTCCCTCCTTTTACCTCATTTTCTACAGGAATTTGGTCACTCTCTCCTTCAGACTAGACTGAAAATGGTAGGATTCTCGATGCAGCCGTATGGAATACAGGGAATGCTGAGAGAAGGGCACCGGCATCTCTCTGGCCTCGACGAAGCCGTGCTAAAAAACATTGATGCTTGCAAACAGCTCTCCACCATCACCCGAACTTCCCTCGGTCCCAACGGTGAAGATCTTCTCTATGTTATCATATTTATTTCGTATTCTTTTTCTGAATAAGCTGCTTAATCTGTTGCGTTTCCTTGGACTGTTGCTTGGTTTTACTTGGACAAGCAAATTAATGATGTTGTTGGGAATATCGCTAAATATTGTTACTAGTTACTCCCGCAAATCAACATTGTAATGAAGTGAAGAGCAACCCAATATCTGGAGGCAATGGATATGCGCTTTGGCTTATATAACCTTCAATTAGTGTTCTCTCACCACCCACCCCTCTTAAAAAGAAAGATTATTTCTCAAGCTCACACATTTAGTTTGATATCTCATGGTTTTTGATCTTTTAGCAGGACCACAACCTTTTTACTCTTGCTGAAAATCGTGTAAAGTTATCTGTTTGCCCCTCATGTCTATTTTATTTGTCAGGTATGAATAAGATGGTCATAAATCATTTGGATAAGCTCTTTATCACAAATGATGCTGCCACAATTGTGAATGAGCTCGAAGTGCAGCATCCTGCAGCTAAAATTTTGGTTTTGGCTGGGAAAGCTCAGCAAGAAGAAATTGGAGATGGTGCTAATTTGACAATTTCATTTGCTGGTGAACATCTCCAAAATGCTGAGGAGTTAATCAGGATGGGTCTTCATCCCAGTGAGATTATTTCTGGGTACACAAATGCAATAAATAAGGTTTGTAATTGTTATTATTTTTTTGATTAAGATGGGTGCTAATTCTATATTGATTCACTCCACTTCTCATTTATTTGTTGTCATAATTCATATGCTTGCAGTCAGTTGAGATATTGGAGGACCTAGTGGAGAAAGGTTCTGAAAATATGAATGTGAGAAACAAAGATGAAGTCATTTTACGAATGAGAGCTGCAGTTGCTAGCAAACAGTTTGGGCAGGAGGATAAATTGTGCCCCCTCATTGCTGAGGTAAAATTTACCCATTTACCATTTGTGACATTGCGTTATCTACCACATGAATTGGTGAATGCCAAGGTATTTTCTGTGTAGGCTTGTATTCAAGTTTGCCCCAAGAACCCAGCAAACTTCAATGTGGATAATGTTCGAGTTGCAAAGCTCTTGGGTGGAGGTCTGCATGATTCTACAGTATGGTACTGAAGAATGATGCTGTTGGGACTATAAAGAGAATGGAAAAGGCCAAAGTGAGTGCTAAAATTCAAATGTTTTCTTATTTATCAAAAAGAGAATATATATGTTTTTTGATTATAAAGTATATTATTTATCTGTAAAAGAAAAGTACATTTTTTTTCTTGTGGTATATTATTTATGCTATAATAACATTGTTATCATCATCTCCTCCATGCATCCAGCAAAGCCTGAAGTCATGGTGTTCTAGTTATAAATTGTTTTTGCTTTATTTTTTGTTGTTTATTACGGGTTGACAATGGGCTAATATTTATTGAATTGCCTATTTCAGAGCAGAGAATTACTCATACAGTGTCATAAAGGGTGTGGAGTGGACAATGAGGAAAAAATATTGATTCTTGTTCCAATATTATTGTTGAGTTGTGAAGCTAAGACTGCTCAATGGTGTAAGCTGCAAAATATTGCAAAATTGGTCAATCTTAAAGGACCTATAAATTATATTTGCATATCTGAAATAAAAACGGAGTTCTAAGGGATTGCTGAGTAATGGTTGTTTCTGGAATGTTTTCTATTTTGTTGAATGATAAATCTATAGAAGAAAACCAAAAAAGGAAGAAACAAATCATTGAATTGGAAACAGATTGGGGTTGGGAGAAGAGGAGTGTATGAGTCATAAATATGAATTATGAGGGCGGACCTAGAGCTTGATTTCTATGCAGATAAACAATGCGTTGGTTAGCCTGCTAACCTCAACATTGTCCCCAACTTTGATCGTGAGATATTCTTTTGTATCCATTGATAATTTTATTTATGTTGATTGACCTAGAATGCTTTAATCACAATTGCCTCTCATTCTTGATCTGTAATTTTCGCTGGTTACAGGTTGCTGTGTTTGCTGGGGGTGTTGATACATCTGCAACTGAAACAAAAGGAACTGTTCTTATTCATAATGCTGAACTGGTATCATGTAGTGTTTACTGATTAATTGTCTGATGAGTTACAGTATATCTTCTTATGAACTATTAAAAACAATTATACTTTTGTTAGTTTATATTACACTAAATACAGGTGTATAATTCATGCCCAGACAATTAGGTCTGTGTACTTTCTTCTCTTACTGTTGTACAAACAGTACTAAGGGTACTGCTCATGCTTCAGTGCTTTGGTCAAATTAGTTCGTAGATTTTGTTGCAGAGTTTCCAAGACATTCTAAGATCTAGTTGCATTTTCCCCTATTTATTTCATCTTACTGCTTATTGTTTCCTAGGTCTTAGACGCGTTTCACTGCTTTGATCAAACTAGTGATTTGTAAATACAAAGTTCTACATTCTGTAATCACTTTTTCCAAGCTTTGATTATCAGTAAGAATTTAGCCACTTTATTGTCCTCCAAGAACAAGCATTTGTTGAAACCGCCCACTTATAAGGTTTTTTGATTGGTTTTCCCCAACAAAGTGCATGGTCCTATTTTACCAAGCAGGCTCTTAGCTTTGATAGTTTTGGTGATTACAAATTGTTACTTAAATTGAGAGGGATTATCCACACATATTTGTGGAACTAAGTGTGTGTTTGATGCTGATTTTTTCAGGAAAATTGATTTTTTGGTGCAACTTCGTGGGCCCCATAAAGAATAATTTGAAGTTGATTGGCAGAGAAAAAATGGGTCTTTTGACTTTTTGGCTTCCATCCCATCAAGCAATTTTCATCTCAATGACCGAATTTCCCTCAACCTATCAATGTTTACCCCTAAAATGGTCATGGATCTCTTTCAAGTCAAGGGCAAATTTGGAAATGGGGAAATGCATTGTCGAGGCATGTCAATGGAATTAGAGCCCGTTTGGTGTGGATTGTAAACTAGTTTTTGATTAAAATAGTTTATTTGACCAAAAAATTTGCGCTTTGTAGCATGATATTTTTGACCATTCTTGGTCAAATAAACCATTTTGGTCAAATAAACTAGTTTATAATCTACACCAAACGGGTTCTTAATTGAATTTAATTTTCCATTTGCTCGAATAAATTTAATACAATCTCCCAATTTCAAACTATCAAATTCGACTAAAAATCTGATTTTAATCAGCATCAAACACGCGCTAATAACTTCAAGTCTAACCTGGTCAATTTCAAGTCCCAATGGTGAGCAAACTTAATTAAATTTGAAGTTACTCGTCCAACCGATGTAGTTAGATTTAATAACCTTTGTCTTTATCATCATGCACTTTCATAGCTTCGAGAAATATGCGAAGACTGAAGAAGTGAAGGTTGAGGAGTTTATCAAAGCGATTCGCAGTCAAAAGTGCTTAAGTCGTTGTTAGTGGAGGCGGCTGTTGGGGAGATGGCATTGCATTTTGTGAGCATTACAAGTATAACCTCTTTTTTTCTCAATTCTATTACTCTTGATATTTGATTATTTATGTAACGATCGGGATCCTTCTAATCGGGATCTTACCCTCGTGACACTCATCAATCATCTTGTCCGCTTTGGGAGGGCTCGAGCTCTTTTAACCCATCACGGATTTCTTTCGCGTTTTTCAGCGATTCGAATCCAAGATCTCTATCTTATGAGGCACTTAAGTTGAATGTTCATACTAATTGGGCGAGTCGCTCAATTGGGCTCGAATCGATGGGGACGCAAAAGAAATTCGTGAGGGGTTAAGAGGGCTCAAGACTTCCCATAGCGGACATTATGGATGAGTATCGGTTGGAGGTAAGATCCTGACTAGAAAGATCGCGATCGCTCAATTGGTATCAGTATTCAATTTAAGTGCCTCATAAGGTAGAGGTCTTGAGTGTACGAATCGATGGGGAAGCGAAAGAAATCATGAGGGGTTAAGAGGGCTTAGACCCTCCTAAAGTGGATAGTATGGACGAAGATCTACTGGGGTAAGATTCCAACTAGAGGGTTCCCGGTCGTTACAATTTCCCCCTGATTATTCTTAGTTAATAATGTATCTGCAAGCTTATGTAGCTATTTATAGTGTGTAAACACCTAAAATATGAATTACGCTCGTGATCATTTCATCACATCCTGTCTATACTAGGATATTTCCTTCTTACTCCTTGCCTTTTCTTCTCTTTTGTTCAATTGCAAACTAATATAATTCAATTTCTTGGGATAGTTGGGTGATGGGCGCAGGACTAAAGCTTCTATTGTAAATGGGTAACTTTGGACGTCTATCAAGATAAGTGTTTAAAAAGGCTAAGTTGAGATGTATTGCCTCTGGGAGGCATATGCCTCAACATAAAACAATAAAACAATTCAAAAAGTCCTAGAATACAGAACTATACTCGTAATAAAACATAAAACATCTAAAAAAATCTATATTTATTTCAACAGAATTAAAATTCTAGGTTTCAACTAAAAACATACGTGAAATTATGTTTGAAGTAGCAAATATATATTAACTAAGTAGTAATCACTAAACAATACCACTAATCCTGAACTAAAATTAAAAGTCTAAAAGAATTGAGACATCTAACCAACTATATATAGAATTTTTTCGCTGTGACTTTAACAGAAAAGAAAACCGAGAGAATAAAATAAAGCGCAGAGATAACAAGAGAAATACAAAAGCCTCGGTTCCTTTTGAAAACATTGATGGATATTAGTAGTGGTTGACTCTGTGGTAGTGTTTGCTGCTTTCTTTATTTCATTTTGCTGGCTGTAATTATGTTTGCAGATGCGTTCTTTAATATATGCATGTTTCGAGAATCCTTGTCAATCAGATTCTGCATTGGGCATCTGTTCTCATATGATACTGATTATTAATTTCTACCTGCCTATCAATCAATAAAATCAGGGATTAATGTACTATTGTCCTCTTGGTTCATCGAAAGTGCTTCAATGATATTATTGGAATGTCAAAACTTTGTTTTGCAGGCTGATGGTGCTACAAATCAGCTCGAAATTTGAACTTCGGCGGTTTTGCCGCACCACTGGTGCTATTGCTCTTGTAAGCACAATAGATTAACTTCGCTTGAAGTGCATAAGATTTTTATATTTACCTGACGATCTTGTTTCATGTGAGAACAGTTAAAGCTCAGTCAACCAAACCCAGATGACCTTGGATATATTTCAAGTCAAGGGCAAATTTGGAAATGGGAAAATGCGTTGTCGAGGCATGTCAAGGGAATTAGAGCCCGTTTAGTGTGGATTGTAAACTAATGTTTTTGATCAAAATGGTTTATTTGACCAAAAATAGTTTATTTGACCAAAAAATTGCCTTTGTTGCATGATATTTTTAACCATTCTTGGTCAAATAAACTATTTTATAATCTACATCAAACGGATTCTTAATTGAATTTAATTTTCCATTTGCTCGAATAAATTTAATACAATCCCCAATTTCAAACTATCAAATTCGACTAAAAATCGATTTTACTCAAAGATCAAACACGCGCTAATAACTTCAAGTCTAACTTGGTCAATTTCAAGTCTCAATGGTGAGCAAACTTAATTAAATTTGAAGTTACTCGTCCAATTGATGTAGTTAGATTTAATAACCTTTGTCTTTAACATCATGCACTTTCTTAGCTTGAGAAATATGCAAAGACCGAAGAAGCAAAGGTTGAGGAGTTTATCAAAGCAGTTGGAGAGTCGGTGCTAAAGTCGTTGTTAGTGGAGCGGTCATTGGGGAGATGGCATTGCATTTTTTTGTGAGCATTACAAGTATAAACTCTTTTTCTCTCAATTCTATTACTCTTGATATTTGATTATTTTTGTAACGACCGGGATCTTTCTAGTCAGGATCTTACCTCCAATCGATACTCATTCATACTGTCCGCTTTGGTAATCCCTCACGAATTTTTTTCGCGTCTCCACGATTCGAATTCAAAATCTCTACTTTATAAGGTACTTAAGTTGAATGCTGGTACCAATTCGGCGAGTTGCTCAATTAGGTTCGAATTGTTAGAGACGCGAAAGAAATTCGTGAGGGGTTAAGAGGGCTCAGGATCTCCCAAAATGAACATTATGGATGAGTATCGGTTGGACTCGTCTAATTAGGTTCGAATTGCTGGGGACGCGAAAGAAATTCGTGAGGAGTTAAAAGGGCTCAGAATCTCCCAAAATGGACATTATGGATGAATATTGGTTGGGGTAAGATCCTACTAGAGATATCGCAATCTCTCAATTGGTACCAACATTCAACTTAAGTGCCTCATAAGGTAGAGGTTTGAGGTCGAATAGTTGGGGGCGAAAAGAAATCGTGAGAGGTTAAGAGGACTTAGGCCCTCCCAAAAGTGGATAGTATATGAATGAGTATCGGTGGGGTAAGATCCCGACTAGAGGATCCCGGTCGTTACAATTTTCCCTGATTATTCTTAGTTAATAATGTATTTACAAGCTTATATAGCTATTTATAGTGTGTAAACACCTAAAATATGAATTCTGTTATGTGATCATTTCATCAGATCCTGTCTATACCAGGATATTTCCTTCTTACTCCTTGCCTTTTCTTCTCTTTTGTTCAATGCAAACTAGTATAATTCAATTTCTTGGGATAGTTGGGTGATGGGCGAAGGGCTGAAGCTTCTATTGTAAATGGGTAACTTTGGACGTCTATCGAGATCAGTGATTAAAAAGGCCAAGTTGAGATGTATTGCCTCTGTGAGACATGTGCCTCAACATAAAACAATAAAACAATTCAAAAAGTTCTAGAATACAGAATTATACTCGTAATAAAACATAAAACATCTAAAAAAATCTATATTTATTTCAACAGAATTAAAATTCTAGGCTTCAACTAAAAACATACGTGAAATTATGTTTGAAGTAGCAAATATATATTAACTAAGTAGTAATCACTAAACAATACCACTAATCCTGAACTAAAATTAAAAGTCTAAAAGAATTGAGACATCTAACCAACTATATAAGAATTTTTTTGCTGTGACTTTAACAGAAAAGAAAACCCAGAGAAAATAAAATAAAACCCAGAGATAACAAGAAAAATACAAAAGCCTCGGATCCTTTTGAAAACATTGATGGATATTAGCAGTGGTTGACTCTGTGGTAGTGTTTGCTGCTTTCTTTGTTTCATTTTGCTGGCTGTAATTATGTTTGCAGATCGTTCTTTAATATATGCATGTTTCGAGAATCCTTGTCAATCAGATTCTGCATTGGGCATCTGTTCTCATATGATACTGATTATTAATTTCTACCTGCCTATCAATCAATAAAATCAGGGATTAATGTACTATTGTCCTCTTGGTTCATCGAAAGTGCTTCAATGATATTATTGGAATGTCAAAACTTTGTTTTGCAGGCTGATGGTGCTAAAAATCAGCTCAAAATTTGAACTTCGGCGGTTTTGCCGCACCACTGGTGCTATTGCTCTTGTAAGCACAATAGATTAACTTCGCTTGAAGTGCATAAGATTTTTATATTTGCCTGATGATCTTGTTTCATGTGAGAACAGTTAAAGCTCAGTAGACCAAACCCAGATGACCTTGGATATATTGATTCTATTTCGGTGGAGGAAATAGGCGGGATGTACAAACATATAAGTTTGACACATGATTAGTTGTTTTAATTTCTCAATGTTTACCCTCAAGCCATTATTGATATTTGATTTCCTTGATATTTAATAGGTTACAGTTGTAAAAAATGAACAAGGTGGAAATTCTGTTTCCACTATTGTTCTGCGAGGAAGCACCGACAGTATATTGGACGATCTTGAAAGAGCAGTTGATGATGGCGTGAATACATACAAGGTATAATATGTAACATATTTCCTGACAGTTCTTTCTTTTCTTTTTTCCTTTTTGGTTTAAATAAACGAAAAATAGGTGAGTATTTATTGTTTCATCATCCAGTGCTTAAATTCAGCTTAAATTCCCTGATCAAGAAAAGGGTTTAGCTGAGTTCGTTACACTGTTTTTGTCTAGGCTATGTGCAGGGACAGTCGGATATTACCTGGAGCTGCAGCTACTGTAATTGAATTAGCCAGAAGGCTCAAGGAATTTCGTTCAGAGAAACTGGGTACTATTTTGTTTGCACATATTTGAATCCTCTAATGCTTCTCTCTGAGGTCTCAATTTGTGCCATTTCATTTGCTGCGATACATGGGTTTATATCTCAGACAATCTATCATGCAACTTAATTCTAGGTCGAGACTAATGTCGTCAAGCAGTGTGAATTGCTTGCTTAATGATATGGTGGTGCTGTTCCTTGTGTCTGTCATATGGCTTGCACTTATAACATAAAAAGTAGGGAAATTGGTGCAAATGATTCCTAACCTTTTCCCTTAGTGCGGAAATGATCCCTAACGTTTTTTTTGACACAAAAGTCCCTAATCTCTGTGTTTTGGCACGTAATTGGTCCTTATTTGATGAATAAGATAAGTATGTCCTTAATTTAATTAGAAAAAATTGCAATTAAATTCCTAACTTTTGTAAAAAGTGCAAATGAGATCGATTCATTTATTTTTTATAAAAAATTAAAGGAAACAAACGAGTTCTTTTTCTTTTTGAATTAACATTTTATTGACCAATTTGATAGTATACGATTTTTTTTTTTGTATATTTTATGAACTATTATAAAATAACTAAAATTTAAGTTTATAATAACAAATATGTTAAATAAAACTATTTTTTTATTATTAAGTAATTATATTATTTAAAATTTAAAATTTTATTTTATCGTTATAACATAAAAAGAAAAATAACTTTGTTACAAACTTAATGCTCAAATCTTTTATTTAATTGAGCTATTCGCAAATATTAGAGCTTCAACTGTATTATTTATATTTTAATTTATCGTTTTATTATCGTTAAAAAATAAAAAACACCTAATATGTAAATTAATTTTTATTAGTATTTTTTATGTTAAAAAAAAAAACATAATAAAATTGGTTTTATGTCATAAAATTATATACGCTATTTTGTTATTAATTTAACTTAATTTTTACTCAAGTTTTTTACAACACATAGCAATTACATATACTTAAAGCACAATAATTTTACATTTATCTTAAGAGAAAAATTGAATTGACACAATTATAGTGATATATTTAATATGCTAAATTAGATATTATTTAATAAATATATTGGATCCATTTGTACTTTTGGCAAATGTAGGAATTTAATTGCAATTTTCTCTAATTAAAACTAGTGACATATTTTTTTTTTCATGAAGGACCAATTGCACAAAAAACACATAGGTTAAGGATTTCTGTACAAAAAGGGCAAAGGTTAGAGACCATTTGCGCCAATTTCCCAAAAAAATATATGTTGCTTTATCATATCTATGCTTTTAGCCAATTGAGATTAAATTTAGACTACGATGGCGTAGATGGTATCCTAGGACATGTTAGAAAGGGAGATTAGATCAAATTTAATATGGCCTTATGTTTTTGGAAAATGTTTCTTTTCTTGTGCCTTTCAGTAAATGTAGTGCTGAATCGAACAGGGTGGTGGAAAATGATTCATGAAGCCAACCTCTAGTTTATTGAGCTCAAGTGTTTCACAGTTGTATATGCTTTTAGCCAGATGAAGATGTCAATATAATTGTTGTATTCATGACCTGTGTTTGCCCAAAAAAAATACAGGTGCTCTGAAACCATCCCTAGCTAAAGTGGACACTTTTAACTTGGATGGTAAATCATGTATTTTTGAATGCTGTTATGCGCGGTTGAAGTCCCGATCAGGAGTCCTCTTGGCGTATTACACGCGAACAGTCGTGGCTACTTATACCAATCATTGTCCCCTTCAGTGTTTTGTGATTTTTCCATGTTCTGGGCAGAACCTATAATTTTAATCATTTAATGCATGATTGATGCCTTTCTAACAACTGTGTTTGGTCGAATCATATCTGCTTTATCACATAAAATCTAATATCAAGTCATCGTCTTGCAGACTAGATCAGTATGCAATTGCTAAATTTGGTGAAAGTTTTGAAATGGTACCTTGGCCGAGAATGTTGGGCTTAATGCAATGGAGATCATATCATCTTTATATGCTGAAAATGCATCTGGAAACACCAAAGTGGGCATCGATTTGGAGGAAGGTATCTGCAAGGATGTGTCTACAATGAATGTATGGGATCTCTACATAACCAAGTCAGTTGGTTTAGAAAGTAAATAATAATTTGGACTTTGAAATTTATAGGGTTTGACTTGACATTCATTAGTAAGATAATGGTGCCTGATTGATAATGTGAGTGAATTTGCAGATCGATAGGGACAGAGTCTATATCTCTCTTAGGCATTTATTATTAAAATTTCTACTATATCAAGCAAGTTGAGTTGCTGTTACCTTTCAATGCTTGATGATTTGACCCGTATTCATATTTTGCATATTTGTCAGATATTTTGCTCTCAAATACGCAGCTGATGCAGTCTGTACTGTGCTAAGAGTAGACCAGGTATTTGGCTATCAGTTATTTACACTCTCTTTTCTTAATAATGTTGGTACAAATTTTGATTTGTTCACTGATGCTCCAATAAACCCTAGCAGTTTATCATGGAGGAGGGAGTGCTTTTCTGCATATCATGAATGTGATGTCCATCTATTTGACGTATCGTCATATCTTAAACAAGATCAATTAAACATAGTTTTCGCTGACCATCTATCAACCAAAGAGATGTGGAAAGAGAATGGAAGATTTTTGTAGTACCTTACACTATCTACGTGATAAATGTTAGGCAATTGCAGTTATTTAAAGAGAAGTGCTAAAATTGGCCAGTTATTTGGGAACTTGGGAACTGTCAATGTGTATACTTTGTATCTCCACCTGCCGTTTTGCACGCTATTCGTTTCTAGATGAGGCATTGTCAAATTATATGAGATTGGATACCCACCCTTCCCAAGGAAACAAAGATAATATTGAATGTCGTTCTTCATCTGCTCTGGGAGATCTGGCTGGATATGGTTTCGTAACCCTTGGTCACTCATTTTGCAAGAAAATGCTGTAGAAATTGTCAGATTTACGCTGAATAAGTAGTTCAAACAAAAGTATAGAAAGTAGCAAGAATGAGTCGAGCATACTAGCCACCAGCCTACCCCAACACACACAACACCCAAAACCACCACCAACGCAACAGGGGGGGAAAATGAAAAGAATGATTCACTTGTGCAAAAAATATGATTATAGTTCCGATGATTCAAGTATGCATCACTTGTGTTATCACATTTCAATTATTTTGCATCTGGAAATGAGATCTTTCTCACCTACCTTCTTTTTTCCCTGCTTATTTTTTAACATTAGCCTATTGAATTCCTTTTTATTCTAGTCATTTCTTATCGCATTTCAATTATTTTGCATCCGGAAATGAGATCTTTCTCACCTACCTACTTTTTTCCCTGCTTATTTTTTAACATTGGCCTATTGAATTCCATTTTATTCTAGTCATTTCTTAATATTGTGGTTTTGTTGCTGCCGCAGATTATAATGGCAAAACCAGCTGGTGGTCCAAGGAGATATCCACCTGCAGGGATGGATGAGGATTAAGTCTCTGGTGGCAACATCTTTGCTTGGGATCTTGCGTATACAGCATCCTTGGGCTGATGCGAGTCAAAGAACCTTTAATCCTATTTATAATTTTTTCTACTTTCATCTTTTCCCATTTCTTTCCTTTAATGCCATTTCATGTGGAGGAATTTGTTTGAAAAATCTGTAGCAAGTGTTGGTTGTATATGCCTTTTACAGCTGCAGTCCTTCAGAGTTTTTATTTTTAAGCTGAATTTTTGTCTCCAAGGGTGGTTTTTCTTCAGAAGGAAGTCATATAATACTGTACGCCTCGGATGTTCTTTGAACCCAGTACAATCCTGTGATTGACTGACAGTGTCCTCCCAAGATGTGCATTGGTACATCATCGTTGAGATATGCATATGCATGTTTATTGAACATAAAAAATTATGTTGGTTAATCGGTTAATTGAAAATTGTGTTTGTACTCCAGAATTAGTGCGAGAAGCAAAGGTTATTTGTCATTCATGGTTAGCTTAAATTTTACGCAGGAAGCAGGTTTGGTTGAATTTTTATTCTTCGTGGGTGCCTCCCCCCTGCAGCGTTTTTTTCAATATATCTTATATTGATTTTCCCCATGAAAAAAATGAGGATAGGATAGTCCGTGAGGTAATTAAAAACGTTTAGAGACCGAAAGTTGCGGGGAAAGGGGGGGCTTCAGTATTGTATTAGATCAAGTGGTTTCGTTGTGAACTAGTGTCAATTGTCAATTTTTGCAAGAGCTGTATCTTGTAAATGTTAATGTTGAAATTATGAAAAATTTGCATGGCAATTAGAATCCAACGAGTAATTGCGGAATGTTAATTGCTTAGACTTTAATATGGACAATATAGAGCATAAACATAAGTACTTGGGACAAACTAGCTAGTAATTTGGACGCAAGTAAGAAGTGTGTGGGTAGTGGGGGGATCAAATGGCAATGGATTTGTTCCATCAGTTAGACCTTATCTTTTCATGGCTTCTCTTCTATCCTTCTCTCTCCCTAGAACTTTCGTAACTAGAGCTTCTTCATCTGTCACGGCCACCTCTTTTACCGATACTCTTGAAGAGAAGTTTGGACGCAAAGGTATTAAATTCTTAGAATCTGGTGATGTTCCAGTTGTTGAACTGACAGTTAGAAATGGAAGCTCACTGAAACTTCAGATACCCAATGGCCATGTTACTTCTTACAGGCCTAAAGTCTACTGGAAAGACAATGGCTTCGAGGAGGTTCTCTATACTCTTCCTGCCATGGGGACGGGGTCGGGGTCTACCAATGCTAAAGGTGGCATTGGTTTGGTCATCAATGAGGTGTCTGAACCAAATTCCCAAGGTTCTGCTCTCAAGACTTCTGAATGGACAGTAAAGGATGTTGATTCAGATTCCATTGATGCTCTCCAGGTACTGTTTCGTTTCTTTTGTGACTGAAAATAGTTCGTGTCTATTCAATTTTCTAATACTTACCTTTGGGAGGCAATATTTCTAATGCTTCTATTGTTCATCATTTGGGAAATGAATTTCAGATGTAACAATACAAAGTGGATAATGCTTCCTCAAATCTGTGAACACGTTTTATTATAACTTTTTGCATCTTTATTGCTTTTCCCGGCATTTGGATCTGTTGCTACCTGTATGCTCAGACTATTCGTTTTCCTGAGATGCTTTCAGTAATTAATACTTAATAGTCAGTTCTTGCCCGATCATATAGTTCTGTTGTGATTAAGAAGTCCACTGTTATAATTGGAGATTATATATAGAGATTGAACAAGTATGATCAATTTTCAATGGTGTCGTGGCAGGTTGAATTGAGCTGCAGTAGCGGAACCGTTGAAATAAGCTATGTAGTGTCACTCTATCCGTTAAGAATGGCCACAGCAGTTATAGTGAAGAACAATGGGCGCAAGGCTATCAACCTCAACACTGCAATACTGAGTCATTTCAGGTCGAAGAAAAGAAGCGGTACAGGAGTCCAAGGATTGCGAGGCTGCTCTTATTGCACACACCCGCCCTTGTCCTCGCCTTTCGGAATTCTGTCTCTATCTGAAGCTATGAAATCTGAAGATCCCGGTTTGTTCTCTTTCGGCTGGGAGCCAGAAAATAAACAAGGAATATGGAGTGTACAAGACGTGCCAATTACTGTTTTGAAGCATAAGCTTAGCAGAATCTACGCTGCCCCATTAGTAGAAAGATCAAAGCCATTTCATGCAAGTGCACCTTCCAAATATGAAACCATCGATCAGGGGCGTGAGCTCTTCTTCAGGGTAATAAGGATGGGTTTTGACGAAATATATTTGTCTAGCCCAGGTTCACTCTCGGACAGGTATGGGAAGGACTATTTTATCTGCACCGGCCCTGCTTCAATGTTGGTTCCAGTGACTGTCAACCCGGGTGAAGAGTGGCGAGGGGCACAAGTTATAGAGCACGATAATTTGTAATCACATCGTCCAAAAGATTAAACTTGTGAGCTCTTAGTAGTTACTGATGTATAAATATGATCTATGGTTGTAGAAAGGAGAAATACATTAAAATTAATAATTCAAGAAAACATTTTTCTTTCCTCGAGTTTCCCTATAAATGTTCTTAAAAAGTCGTTTTGAGTGTTTTATATGTTGATCATCGTGAGAAATGTTTGAGTTATATTGTGGTTGTGGCCACTTCTTATTCGATCTAATGAGAGAAAAATGCTAATCATTGTGTATTGTGGTTGCATAATTTCTATTCCCTACCTAACATCATCTTTCAAGGAAGAATTCAAAATGTCTCTAAAAATTATTTTTGTTAGTACTGAAATTTTTTTTAAAAACTTGTGGAAGCTAGAGGACAAAAATAGAGATAGATACACTCCAAAATATCTTTCAAGTATGAATCAGAACCAACCAATTCAAATATTATCAGGAAGAGCAGTGAAGATAAAGGAATATCCAATTCCCTTGATTTTGTCCATTTACGGTTCTCTCTTTGCAATGTAACAACGGGTGCTGGACAGGACTGGCAAAGAGTAATTCACAGTGAAAGTGGATAATGAACATTATTTACACTTGTTTCCCCTCTCCAACATCCATATCTCTTTCTACCATAAAACTGGTAACCAAGGACATTTCTTTACGCCCTTATCTTCTATCGGCTACAAGGCAGAATGTTAGCAGAAAACGAGATTTGGCATTGCAAGCAGTCGAATTCTCATATCCACCTATAGATGCAGATTGCTTGGCAAGTGAATTCAGTGTTGATGGAGTCACTTTTTCAGGTATTAGCGGAAGTTGTGTCATTAGGATGGCGCTCGAGAATGGAAGTGTGGCCAACGTGATGCTGCCAAGTGGTTTGATCACTTCATTCAAGGTTCCAATGTGGCACGGAGGCACAATGGAGTTGCTGCACACAACAGTCTCAGAAGGGGAGAATGGTGGTGCTGTCATTCAAGGAGGAATATCTCTAGCCTTCAACTGCCAGAATGATAGAGGTTCATGGTCTCCAAATATTTGGGCCCTTCATCAAGTTAAAGGAACTGCTCAAGAATCAATTCAGGTTTGTTAACTTGATTTCTTTCCGCAAAATTTTAGATACAGTAAGAGAGCCAATAGATGCATTTGATGTAGATCAAATTAGATAAGATCACTGAGAATGCATTTATTGAGAAATGCAGGTAGAATTGATTAGCAGAAATTCCGAGTGCAATGTTGAGGTAAGACATGTCATAAATCTGCAACAAGATGTTTTAATCTCGGAGATTCTAGTCTCAAATGCAAGCACTTCAGCCCTACGCCTAATGGGTTCATTCATAACCCATCTGACAGTAAGCACCCCAGAAGCAACTTATGCAGTGGGACTAGAGGGATCAGATTTCTTTACCAGGCCCCCAGTTTTGGCAAATTTTAGCATTATTCCTCCCGACTTTGGCAAGGGAAAGGATCAGGTTTCCCAGAAATTTTGGGGCCATATAGCACTCAACAAACTTTTTCTCAAACAGAACACAGATGATGACTTGAAAAGCATGACGAGAAACATAGAAGAAGAAGATTGGAAGGGTGAAGAAAAAGACAACTACAAGCATTTGACAGACAAAATGAGCAGGATTTATACCAGTGCACCTCGAAACTTCACGGTCATTGATCGTGTAAGCATATTTTAACCTATTTTCTTCTAATTCTCACTCTGCTGCCTTACTCTCTTTTTTTTTTTTTGGGCCAACACATTTTGCCCATTCTAATTGATTTACTGTCTGAATCCCAAAAAGGAAGACGGGTAACATTGAGATTGGACATGCTGCCCTCCAATATATGAAGCAAAGCCATTTGTTCGTATAAATAGCATTTAAAAATGATCAAGAATATACCTACATGTAGTCAAGTGTTAGCATTTTTTGGACATGTCAATGTATAATGAAACGTTTCTATCTTTAACTTCGTATCCCTTTCGAACAAACAGGGTAGGAGAAACTCAGTGGTGGTGACAAGAGATGGGTTCAATGAACTTTACATGTTCAGTCCTGGGTCAAGACACAAATGGTACAGCAAATATTCTTATATATGCCTAGGCCAAGCTGCCCTGCTACAACCCATAAGCTTAAACTCACAAAGTGAATGGAGAGGAGGACAGCATCTACACAACCCCAATTTCTGAAATTCAAATGGAGAATCTTCTCCATGGCCAAATATTCTTTGAACAGAGAAAGCAAATTATTTCAAACTGTGTGAATGTAACATGTTTTTTCTCATTTAAGTTCCCACCCACCAAGCCTTCACTTTAGAGCTTGAAATGTTATGAAAATTATATTATGAGAATTCTACACAATTTTTCATAACATATTCAAGTGTAGGATTAAATCTAATGATCACCCATACAGTTCTCAACCTCAATTCATAACTGAAATCCTGACTTGGTGACCCTTGATCAGTGGAGGATTTTTTTGTGTCACTAAACTTGATTCCAAATCCAACATACCCCAGCAAGATGGCTCTCCATTCAGATTGTTTTGATGCAAAATGTTTTCAATCATTCATTGAGTTCTATGTTGAGACTTCACTAACAAAGCAGGTGTATGTCAAGAAAACAAGTATCCACCATGGAACAATCAATCAAAAACAATAGTAGATATAATAAGAATCTAGATAATTGACACATGAACAAAATACCTTGAATTTTAGCTTTCTTACATATGCAGCAACTAATGAAATTTTGCAATAGGGAGAAAAAAGCAGGACTCATAATGTATCACGACAAATAGCTTTTCCTAAAACACTTCTGGATTCTAAAAGTACATAAAACCTGTGACGACAAATAGCTTTTCCTAAAACACTTCTGGATTCTAAAAGTACATAAAACCTGTGTGTAGCATCTCAAGCTATCATCCAAGTTTTTTGAAATTGATCAAATCACTAATTTCAGCAAGACAGATTAGGTGGGAACAAGAACATAGCTATTGTCCTGATTATCAAACCCCAACAAAAATAAAAATACAGCAAAAAGAACTAAAAGAAAACATCCCATGATGCTGTGACCAGATTTTATTTTGCCTTTTTGAATATTGGTGCTCTGAGATTCATTTTGATTTTCACAAACTACCTCTTGGGACACTTGCAAATCCGCATCAGGAAGCACATCTCCTGTTGAAGATACCGATTCTGATTGAAAATGAAACTGTTTCCCACTGAAAGAGAAGTTATCTCCCCTTTCGATGTTACAATGCATGCCCTGAGCAAGGCCATTTTGTTCAAGCTTTGATGTAGGAGTCCACTCAAATTTACTTGACAAAGGACTTCCAAACCTTCTAGTTTGTCTCTCGGGGAAGTCTGAGATCACGCCATTTGGATCCTGAAGTGAACGAATGAGCTTTCTTGGAGTGGTGAAGATCTTCACACTATCGATATTAATGTGCGACTGTGACCTCTGAAGCATGAAATACAGTGAAATATGCATTATAAAAAGGCATTAAATCAGACTATTAGAATACTTCTAAAGTTTCCATCTAAATTCTAATTCCAAATACTAGAGAATATGCAATCAAGCAATTTTTCATTTTTGCTAAATAAAATGTATAACTTCTGGAAGGTAGATGCATGCCATACTGTTCAAAATTCAAACAAACGGTTGCACTAGAGCCTAAAATAAAATTTCTTTTAGTTTTAGCTAAATTGCTTGAGAGATGATGCCTTTTATCTTTTTTACATGTTATAGCAAATTACGTCTCTCTGTGAAATCTTATTCAAACAAGTATTTAGTGGCTATTGAAAGTCAAAACTCACCTGAGGACTGGGAGTAGAGCTTCTGACAAATCCATTTTCCACACTTCCTTGCATGAAGCCTGCAAAATTTTCACAATGATCTCCACGGTTATCAGAAAATTCACCATGCTCAGAGTTTGTGATGGCACTTCTTGGAGTTATCTCTGAAAATATTCCATCTTTTAGAGATACATCTAACCCGCAATTCTCATGCTTTTGCCAAAGTTTACGGTTTACACTCCTACGATCATAAGAACCGAGTTGAGGGACCTGATTCATTGAAATGGGTGATTCCATAAAATAATCATATCCAAAAGCAGAATCAACAGTCTGTGATTCAGGTGATGCAGTGAGAGGCGATCGTTCTCCAGAACTATCCACATTCCTCCTCCTGATGTTCTCTCTCCTTTCAAAGTTTGAGCCAGTGATTGAACCCACATCCCTCTCAAGCTTTGAGCCATTCTCAGCACATATTCTCTTTGCAGTTTGCAGTGCTTCAAAAGCAGCCCCAGTTACAAAGGGCATTCGATCAGACTGGCACTTCTCCATCTCCTTAATTATCAAATCCAATTCAGAGAATATACTCTTGGGGTCCAAACACCTCATCAGAGAACTCACCATATGAATGGCTGAGAACTGTTTTTGAGAATTTGCCTCTACAAAACCAGAATTCAGGATTTGTAATCCAGACATTATCAAGAGTCTTGAATAAGCTTCCACAATCAAGCTATTGTGTTTAGCCAATGCCGTCACTAAGGCCATATGTGAATTGGTCTGTGTATGTTTCTCCAAAGCCCCCACAACTCTCTGACAGACCTCATTCACCATCTCATTTGAAGCAAATCGCCAATTATCAGATTCCACAAGTGCCTGTAAGCATAGAGCAGCTCCAGAAGATAGATTCTCTTGGCTACCCAAAAGACAATTCGATAGGGGTTTACAGAGAGAGTGGATAATATATCTCTTCTTGTCCTCTGCTGTTGTTGGGTCCATTGCATACCTTGCAATGGCTGGAACAACCTTTGAGCAAGCCTGGTGAAGAGCAAAAGATCCTGCACTCGAGGACAGGGTCTTGATAATGGTAGTCATGATGTTATCTATTTGAGGGACTATATTGGGCCCATGGACACGAGCAAGAACTTCATATAGTGAAATTGTATACTCGCCAGACGATGCCCCATTTTCTTTGGTTTCAGAAACCTGAGCAAGAAACAGAGGTATTGCTTTGGAATCCAAGTCTTTCACAAATGATTTCAAAGCTTTCATAGCTGACCTTCTACTATCAGCATCCTTGTCAAGATTCTCCAACTCCCTCCGAAGTAGTGGGCTTAGACTCCTTCCCATTATCTGTAATTACAATCTCTGTGAAACCAGTCAATAAACAGAAATCAGCTTCCCAAACTACCAAAGATTACGTTTAATTAATACAATATCATCTCAAAACCAGCAATGAGCATGGTTATATTATTTGGTCAAATATTCCATATCTTGTGGACGCAGAAGAAATCATATTATTGGAATGGGAACAAGGAAAAATACCAACTTCAATTTAACACCAGTAAAAGAACTAGGTCGTGCACTCAAAATGAATTGGCAAAAGTTTAGAAGAATTATAAATTAACAAGTCAGAAACTCGGCAACAAGGGTCTCTTTTCAAGATCCAAGAAATGAACCATTAGAGGCTTATAGATAAGTAAAATCTTAAAACTACACTAAATCTGAAAAATGGAAAACGGGAAGCATATTTTTTTTTTGCTAAAATTATATTACCTTTATTCCAAGAATCAGTCTCCGTCTATCCTTAATCTATATTTCTCCCTTTGAATCGAGAAAATATGGAAGGAGTATAAAATGGGAAATGAATCTAATCAAATAATAGTACAAGAATGAGCTTTTGTATTGTGCAATATAAATCTGTAGAAAAAGGGAAGATCTGAGGGATGAACAAGTGTTTCTTGAATTAATTGACAAAATCATACACACTGCTTCTGTATTGTAAAATACTGATACTGGTGGAGAGTATGGGCAGTAGTGTGCTGGGATAAGATTTCCGCCGCGTATTTGGTGCACTGTCTGATAGTTTTCCTTTTGAAAATTTGAGGGGTAAATTCCATTTCGAATCTTTTTCTTTATTTCCCCCGCTATCCTCCTTTGGCCTTTCAAGGCTTCCTTCTTGCAATTACAAACCACGTCAGTGATCCGAAACTCACCATTGACATTGACTCACTGTAAAGACAATTCAAATTTCATTTAAGCATTTTTTTTTTTTGGTTAAATAGCAGCAAAGGTCATCAATCTTTAGTGTTATTTTGACTTTCATCACCTACTTTCATTTCTGGCTACTTTGTTCTAATCTTTGAAAAATAGGTGGAATTCCAACCATTTTTCCATTCCACCATTCTTAATTAATTAGCACATTTCGTCCTTATCATTTGTTCTCATTGTGTAAAGCATTCCTATCGTTTGAATTTTGACATCTAAGTCTCTAAATAAACGCTTTCTTTGTGAAAACGTTCATGTCGTTTATATCCGTTAACAGTTGCCGTTAAAATTATCAAAAATATTAATTAGCGCAAATAAATCTAAGCGATAAGAATGATTTGCGAAAAAAAAAGTAAACGATAGGAACGTTTTGCGCACACATACGTTTAAAGCTATTTTGGGTCTTTTTCTTCCGACAATTATAAAATTCCAAACAAACACATAAAATCACATGGATTGAAAATTGTTTTTTCTCCATATAAGTAAATTGATAGAGCTTTCTAATGGTATTTGATTCATCAAAATCTAAAAATTTCAAAAAATCAGTGATTTGCAAAGGTTTTACCATATGATTTCTGTGTTGTTTTGGTAAAATCTTTATAACTATAAATAGTGGTCATTGATTGAAAAATCATTTTCACTCCATGAAAGTAAACTGATAAAGCTTTCCAAACTAATTGATTCATCAAAATCTAGAAATTTAAAAAAAATTAGTGATTTGCTATGGTTTTACCATACGATTTGTGCGTTGTTTTGGTTAAATCTTTATAACTCTAAACAAAGGTCATGGTTTGGATAATTTTTTATTCTCAATGAAAGCAAATTGAGAGAGCTTTCCAACAGCATTTGATTCATAAAAATCTATAAATTTCAAAAAATCAATTATTTGTGAAGGTTTTGCTTTACTATTTGTGCGTTGTTTTGATAAAATTCTTATAACTCTAAACAAGAGTCATAGATTGGAAAATCATTTTTCTCCATAAAAGTAAACTCACAATGCTTTCCAATAGTATTGATTCATCAAAATCTAGAAATTTTAAAAATCATTGATTTGCGATGGTTTTACGATACGATTTGTGTGTTTTTTTGATAAAATTCTTATAACTCTAAAAAATGGTCATGGATTGAAAAATTATTTTTCTATTTGAAAGTAAATTGATAGAGCTTTCCAATGATATTTAATTTATAAAAATCTAGAAATTTCAAAAAATAAGTGATTTGCGAAAGTTTTACCATACGATTTGTGCGTTATTTTGGTAAAATCTAGGGATGGCAACGGGGCGAGGTGGGTGTGGGTGTGGGTGTGGGTGTGGGTGTGGGTGTGGGTGTGGGTCGGGGTGGCCCTCCCGTCGCTGCCCTATCGGGGAATTTTTACTCCCATACCCGGCCCGTTCCCTGTTTAAATCGGGACAGGATAGCTTATCGCCCGGTTTGCAGCCCAGTTTATTTTTATTTTTTATTTTTTATTTTATTTTTTTGTAACATGATTTTCATTGAGGGAAGCGTATGAAATTATGAATTATGAAATGGAGAATTAAAGTTAATTCTAAATGGTATGGTTAAAATTTAAAAACAAATTATGTATAATATGTTAACTAAACAAAATAAAAAAAATACAAATCAATAGGAAAATTAAAAAATTAAAAAAAAGGTATTTGGGGTGGGTTGGGGCCGGGCTACTCTATCCCGAAACCGCCTGACCACCCTCGCCCTCGCGCCTCGTCCTCGCCCTCGCCCTCGCCACAGGACATTTTTCCCCACCTGTACACCTTGAATACTCGATTGTTCGGGCGGAGAAATTTTAAGCAAGGCGGGGTAAATTGCCATCCCTAGTAAAATCTCTATATCTCTAAATAAGGGTAATGGATTGGAAAATCTCTTTTTTCATATGAGAGTAAAATGATAGAGCTTTCCAAAGGTATTTGATATACCAAAATCTAGAAATTTAAAAAAAATTAGTAATTTGCGAAGGTTAACCATATGTTTTGTGCGTTGTTTTGGTAAAATCTTTATAACTCTAAACAAGGTTCATGGATTGAAAAATTATTTTTCTCTATGAAATTAAAGCGATAGTGTTTTCCAAGAGTATTTGATTAATCAAAATCCAAAATTTCAAAAAATTAGTTATTTGAGAAGGTTTTACTGTACAATTTGTGTGTCATTTTGGTAAAATTCTTATAACTCTAAACAAGGGTTATAGATTGAAAAATCATTTTTTCTCTATGAAAGTAAACTGGTTGAGCCTTCCAACAATAGTATTTTTGATTCATCAAAATTCAAAAATTTAAAAAAATCAGTGATTTGCGAAGGTTTTAGTCCGTTGTTTTGCTAAAATCTTTATAAATCTAAACAAGGCTCAAGGATTGGCAAATCATTTTTTTCCATGAAAGTAAACTGATAGAGCTTTCCAATGGTATTTGTTTCACCAAATCTGGAAATTTCAAAAAATCAATAATTTGCGAATGTTTTTCCATATGATTAGTGCATTGTTTTGGTAAAATCTTTATAACTCTACACAAAGGTCATGGATTGAAATTTTTTTTTCTCCATGAAAGAAAACTGAGAGAGCTTTCCAGCAGTATTTGATGTATAAAAATCTAGAAATTTCAAAAAATCAATAATTTGTGAAGGTTTTACCATACGATTTTGTTGTTGTTTTGGTAACATCTTTATAACTCTAAACAAGAGTATTGTATTGGAAAATTAGTTTTTCTCTATGAAAGTAAACTCATAGATTTTGTTAATGGTATTTGATTCATTAAAATCGAGAAATTTTAAATAATCAATGATTTACGAAGGTTTTAAAATACGATTTGTGAGTTGTTTTGGTAAAATCCTAATAACTCTAAACAATGGTCATAGATTGGAACATTATTATTTTTTCTCTATGTAAATAACTAATAGAGCTTTCCAACGGTATTTGATGCATCAAAATCTCGAAATTTCAAAAAATCGGTGAGTTGCGAAGGTTTTACCATACGATTTTTGTGTTGTTTTTTCTCTATGTAATTAACTAAACAAGGGTCATGGATTGAAAAATAAATTTTTTCTATGAAAGTAAACTGATAGATTTTGTCAATTGTATTTGAAAGTTATAAAACCTAGATTAATTAAATTAAAAATAATTTTAAACTTAATTAAATGAGCAGTGGACAAAACGCAGTCAAAACTGGCGTGTTGTATTGAGAAACAGTTATGACATGTATTTGTAGATTAAAGCGGTGTTCGTTTAACTAATTTGTGTGTAGGGAAATTTAAAGAGTTAATTATGAACACAAGATGTAACGTACTAAACCCCGATGGGAAATATCTACAGCCCCCATGCCATGGGTAAAAATAATCCACTAATAATCTTAATTAAAAGTACAATAATATCCGATCTTTGTAATTTCACAAAATTAATAAAATAACAATAAAAAGAATATAGATCAACTCCATTTGATACTTCTTCTTTTGACTTGTTGATGAAGTAGAATCAAACCCACCGGTCTTGACTTTATCATTACTTTCTTATTATACTTGACCGCAACCACCACTTGGATTAAAAACCCCCATTCTTAATTTCATACCAAGTAGATTAAGCAAGATATGGAATTGTTCGTTGAGCACTAATTTGTTTTTTATTCTTCAATAAGTTTGAAAAAATATTTTTGCTTTGAAATTAAAATCAATAAAGTATCGAGTCTTGTTTTTCCACCAAGAATCCGGCCGGTTTGTGCTTGGAGAAACAAGAACTAAAATTGTATTTTCAAAGCTTAATTCCTTATTGATTTTTACTCTTACTTATAGGTAAAGTAGTAATCAAATTAGGAATTATTTCTTACCTAAAAATCTGCAACAAGAATGATAAGACAATTAGTAAAAAGAATATATAAAAAGATATTCTAGATTTGTAGAATGAAAGAATTTAGGAAACTCAAGATTATCTTTAAATATTTTATTCATAAATAAATCTAAGAGAATAAGAAAATATCATTTAACCTACAAGTGGGTTGTTCCTGAAATTTTCGTGAACATGAAGAGATATATATATATATATATATATATATATAATAAAACAGAATAAAAACGTAGCTCATCGTTTCTAGAAAATAAAGCGCTTATTATCACAATCAATCGAATCGACAAAGAACGTGACCGGTCGTAAAACGTTGACCTCCTCTTTTAACATAAAAAATCAGTAATATTAATTAAGAGAGCCAATATAAAAAGATGACAAAATATGACACATATTTTTTCAACAATCTCCCATTTGGCGTTGTTTAATTACAAAAAAATAACTATCGGATTTTTAATGTATGTATGGTGTGTGTTATGGCATGTGAATAATTAAAGACAACATGAGCATCAACATATAAGGGTAATTGCTCCCCCTCAGTGTGTAAACCAAAAACTCATACAAATAAGTAAAGCTCACAGATCATTTGAGTAAACAATATATGCAAATACCACACACATTAGACACAAAGTTAATATTCGTCCCCCTTAGCAAAGTACCATCAAAGTTTAATCATCAAACCACCACAAACTTAGAATTACTACTAGCAAAGTACCATCAAAGTTTAATCATCAACCACAAACTTATAAACCACAAACTTAAAAATACATACTACTTCTCCTCTTTGTAATAAAATCGTCAAAGGAAAAAGCGAGAAGGGGAGGAGAGGGAAAGGGAAGGGAAGGGAAGAAGGGAAGGGGAAGGGGAAGGGAGGGGAGAAAAGCAGTAAAATAGAGTGTAAGTGTTAATACAATCATCCATGATCAGCCATAACCAAATAGTTAGAGAGTTAGAAGTCAGAACCAGAAACAGTTAGTTCCAAGAGGATTTGGACTTCTTTGCACGAGACATGACGCTTTCCATCTTTTTTTTTGCGAATAGGGGTATCTGATGGAGCAACAGGTGGAGGAGCATCCGACATAGGTGCATCAGGTGGAGGAGTAGTTGTCCTAACCACTGAGAATCAGTACCCGGAATCTCCATTTGACCTTCAGGGTGTGTAGAGAATTCTGGAGTAATTATGTAGTATGCAGATTTAATATGTTCATCGCCCAAATATTCAATTTTAGCCAACAACCCACGCATGAAATTAAACTCATCGAAATTTTTTAGTTAAGGTGAAAAGCTGGTCTACCTGAGTTTTAACTAGCCCCAATTGAGTCTCCAGTGCATCTAAACGCCCAGACTGGTCCAACAAAGACAGAAGGTGCTTAGGAACTCTAGGAGTGGGATGTGGTGTTCCACCCAAACTTGTAAATTCATGGACACCTAAAGTTGGAATATCATCAGAAAACCTGTCTGAATCCATTGCATGCACTCCTTGGTGAACAAAAAAGTGATAGAGATGAGAGTTGGATGTGGTAGCCTATCTTCGCTTGGCCCTTATCGGCCCTTCTTATACAATTCATCAAAAATCATTTTGACCCAATCAATCGCCAACCTCATCTCCAACTTTTACGATTATAACAACCATATCCCCTAAAATGTCTAATCGATGAGTCAATGGATCAATATTGTTGATTAGTATCGGTGGAGAACTTTGTATTTGGGCAAGAGTCGAAGCGATCGGTTCTCCGGTTTCTCGCCAGTGAGCCGATCATCTCTACTAATAATGTCGTCATTGGTCAATTCTTCATCACTTGTGACATCTACGACATTCAACCCAAGCTAGTCCCTTAGAGAGTTAGGATGAAGGTAACATGTATTTTTCAGACATAAACTTGCCTCCTAAATTCATTGCCAGCCTTCTCCAAATTTTTTGGAACATTGGCCATAAATTCTTCGACAAGAGTCTCATTGAACGGTCCAAAAAAACTTAACAGATTATGTAGTTTATGAAAATCAACAATTTCAACCAAACCAAATGAACTAAATTCATGAATTGCTACCTTGCACTCAATGATGAATTTGAGAGGAGGTAAATGAAAGAAACAGGATCTCACCAGCTTTGGACAGAAAACATTAATTGAGGGGGTTAACAGAGTGTCTACCTCTGGTTAATGTGTTAAGTCTGAACATTTGCGTGTCTAAACTAGGAGTAGGCACTACTCTGTAGGCACCCCCTAAGGCAGTGGGTGGCCTGTTCTGACTAGAAGGTGTAGGCTCTTCAGCAGCATCTCCAATTTTACTTTTTTCTTTTTCAGCACTCGTGGCTCTTTTTGGTGGATGATGAGTTGGAGTAGACTTTGAAGATTCATCATAATTAACATCAAAATCAGAATCTGATTTTTGAGAAGGGGGCTTACTTAAATCGTCAACGATTGGGAGAGGATGTTCAGACTCCTTATTACCAATCCCTTAATCCATACGACCATCTTCTTCACTTTTATGATTTGCAGACCCATTATTAACAGTTGCAGATCCATCACTGTCATCTCCTTCTTTATCAGACTCTTGAGCACTAAGGAAAACTTTCTTACTCAGAAAAGTAATTGGGTCTTTAGATGTTTGACGAGGCTATGATTTAGAATGGCTGAACGGCGGCTGATAGGCAACAATGTCTGTCGATTGTTCAGCCTGAGATGCAACAGCCGCTGGAGGAGTGTTCAGGTTTGAATTGGAAGGTTCCAGTCTTCGTGCACTTTGCCAGAGACTCCTTACCGGCGACATTTGAGGCCCCATCGCAGCTTTTAAAGAAGAGACACTGGAATAACGGTGTCCTTGGATGAACTTCCGAGATTTTTCTTTGATTTTGGCATTTTAGTTTTCACCATTGTTTGAATCGGAAAAAAAAATCTCAACACAACTTCGAAATCAAGTATAAGAGATGGAGATTGAGTTCTGTACTTGAATACACACGTGAAGAATGAAGAACAAACCCTAGGTTGTGGTTTAAAAGGGAAAAACTACTATAAAATTGCACAAATAGTGAATGGTTAAATTGGGATGTGTGCAAAGCGATTACTAAAAAAATAAACCGATGATTGGCGTTATGGACAAAAAACATCCCTTAACCAAATATTTGAAATTCGAATTTATCTCCCTAAAAAGCTATTTTATGGAAAATGATATATTTTAAATTAGGAAGATCAATTTAAAAATCAGTACAAAATAAGATTGGATTCTGTAAAATATTCATCCAGATTTTTCTCAGTTAAAGCTAATTGTACTGCCAAAATTAGACCATTGATTAAAAATCCTACGAAAAGGCCCACACAAGACAATCACACAAAATTAATGAGAATATTTTATGAGATAAAAATAAATCTTTTATTTATGAGAAAATTTCATAGTCTAAAAATTATACAATCAGTCCAAAAATATCAAAATAAACAGAAATCTTCCAATAAGATATATGAGTATAATTTGATTCAATTATTTTGTCAGATTTAAAATGTGAGTGTGTAACAGGACATACTAGACCAGTCAATTATAACCTGTCCCACTAAATCAAATTGAACCTTGTCAAGAAGATAAGCGCATGTTTGGTAGTGCTGAAATTATTTTTAAGTGCTTATAGTATAAGTTATTGATGAATGTGTGGATAAAAAATGAGTTGTAAGTTGTGGGTCATATGAAATGTATATCTCAAACCAGTCATCATCTAAATATATCTCTTAAAAAAAATATGTGCATGCCAGACAGGAGTATCATATCAGGCCCTATCAGCACATCACGCGGTCACTGCTATGCCGATGATTGGGCAATTTCATTGATACTTTTCTTCTACATTCGATGGTGGGAAGGATCCTCTTGCAGCTGAAGAATGGTTGCGGACGATCGAGAAATTTTTTTGGCACATCGCTTGTCCCAAAAATCAGAAAGTCCTTTGTGAAAATTTCATGTAATTGGCATAGAAGGTCACTGTTGGGAGTAGGCATCCTGCACTCATACTAAGGAAGAGCAAAATAATCTCTCGTGGGCCCAGTTTAAGGTTGACCTAACGAAAAAATATTTTTTGTAGGCTCTCACGAGATTATATGGAAACAGAGTTTACGATTTGGTTGAAGGAGAAATGGAAATTACCAAGTATGAGTGATAAGTGTGATTTTACACTTATCCGGACTATCAAAAGTGGACGATTGTAAGTACTCTTAAGTGATTTTCTACTTAATTTTGTGTTGATTTAATTTTTTTTAGGTCAAAACCCAAGTTCGAATAGAAATGGAGAAAAACAAAGTAAAATGAGCAAAGAAGGACTGAAAATGCACGAAGACTTGAATTTGAGGACCAACTTGCAAAAATTCAAAAGTTGAAGGACTTGGGCTACAAATAAAAAAGGACTAAATTGAAATAAAAGAAGAAATCAAGGGACTAAAATGTAGAATATTCAAAATTTGAAGAACCTAAGCGGCAAATAAGAGACTAAAGAGGACAAATAGAATAAAAACATGAAGTGGGGACCAAATAAAATACACATCAAAACTTGGAGGACTAAGTTTGCAATTTTGGATTGAATCAAATTTGGCAACTTCTTTTTCTGCTTGCCGTGGTCAAACTACTGATTGACCGCATGACAATGCGCCGAAAATTGCGTCTGGACACTTTTTAGCTTATTTTTAACTCTAGTCAGGACTTTTTTCGTCTTTTCACGTACATGTGTTTCAAAATTAGTAAAATACTATATAAAGACCTAACCTAGGTCAAAAGAGGAGGTTGAATCTTTGAGAACGGAAGAGAAAATGGAAGAAAGAACGGCGAAAAACACTAAGAATGACCAAGATCTTGAAGATTGGAACGTGAAGATAAAGAATTCTTGGTGCAAGATATTCAACATCTTCTTCTATTTCATTCAAGATCCGGTTATGTATTCAAATCTTTTCATCTTGTCTTTCTCCCGAATCATGAGTAGCTAAAATATTTAATTTGGATGAACGATGTAGCCTAGTTTAATTCTTTATTTTCGACTCTCAAGTTTTGCTTATAAATTAATTAGGTTTTGATTTTACTTCTGTTCTTAATGCTTGAAATAATTGGCCATTATTTGTCATTGATTTGTGGATTGTAACAAACCGAGAGGTAAGTTATTAATTTAGACCACGTAGTAAAATCTGACAATTGGATAAAAGGTAGATATGCGCTTTTATTATTGTCGCGGTCTTGAATTGAATTTTAAGCGATTTAATACATCTAATTAAGGACCATTCTGACTTTATAAGTTGACATAATTAGATATGACTAATTTGAACTGGAGAGAGGTAAATTAGGTTAAATTCGTGAATTCAACCGAATACAACATAAGGAAAAAATCTTGAGAGTAGAAATTAGAGATGACAATTATGGTGAATTCGTTAGTCTAATTTTTTCAACCATCACTCTAGATAAATTTTTGATATTTATGTTAACATACGTCATTATATTATTTCCTTAAATTTATAGTTCTAGTTTAAATCTTTCAAATCAATTCAATTCAAATTGTTTTAAATAAATTAGCATTAAGATTAATTTAATTAGTATATAAATAAATAGTCTTCGTGAGAACGATAATTCAGACTCAATAGGTCCACTTTATTACTTGTGTGCGATATTGTTCACTTGAAATTACATTATTTTCACAACAATGAGTGAAAATTTGAGGAACTCATTGCGCTATGTTCTATATTTGGTCGGCATTTGAATTAATGAAGGCAAGACGCTATGAAAGAGGGTTGCGCCTAGAAGTCAAATAGATTATTAGTTCCCATGCACTTATCATTTTTAGAGCTGTGGTCAAGATGGTTCAGACCTTATCCTTCTAGGGTTTAAAGGTTAAAGTTTAGGGACAACAGAACAACTCAGGAAAGAAAAATTGGCAAGATCAGAATAGGAATCGAAATTCAGGCTAGTTTAAGAGATAGATTCAAGGTCCCAACAAAGGCCAGTCAAGTAATTCCATTCCTTAGTGCCCTAAGTGTAAGAAGAATCATAGTAGTGATTGCCACTTTGGCAAGAATGTTTGCTATAGGTGTGGAGAGCCAGGCCACTACGTGTTGCAATGTTGGGCAGAGCTAGCAAAGGTTAATGATCAAGCGAACAAAGGAAAAGCTAGAGTGTTCGCCATGACTCATGAAGATGCCGCCCAAAATCTGGATGTTATTACGGGTATGTTATCTATCCCTAGCATACTTGTTTACGTTCTTATTGATTCTGGTGCGACGCATTCATTTATATCTGAAGCATGCCTAGCTAAAGTTAACATTTTATGCCAGAAAAGTGATAGTGTACTAGAGGTTAGTATGCCATCAGGGAGAACTATAGAGATAGATAAATTAGCTAGGGTAGTTCAGGTAGATTTTGATGGGTGTTTTGTTAGCAGACCTGCATGTTATAAGTATGAAAGATTTTGACATTATCCTGGAATGGATTGGTTGTGTAGTATTCGTACTACCACTGTATGTTTTGAGAAGGAAGTAATCTTTTGAAGACCTGGAGAGAAGGAGTTCAAATTTTATAGGCCTAAGATTAAAGCACTTCTCCATCACATCTCAACTTTACATGCATAAAAGTTGCTAAAGAAGAGAGATTGCTAAGGTTTTCTTGTCAATCTCACTAGCATCCCATTTGAGGAAGTATCTTTAGATAACGTGCCAGTGGTTCGGGAGTACGCCAATGTGTTTCCAGATGATCTAGTAGGCATACCGCCTAATAGACAAGTGGAATTCAAGATAGATCTGATACATAGAGCTGCACCCATATCAAAGGCTCTGTATCAGATGGTACCAAAAAAATGTAATTGGAATAAAATTTGGATAAAGGATTTATTGGACCAAGTGTTTCCTCGTGGAGAGCTCCAGTACTCTTCGTGAAGAAGAAAGATGGATCGATGAGAATGTGCATCGACTACTGTGAGTTGAATAAATTAACGATCAAGAATAAGTATCCACTTTCAAGAATTGAGGATTTGTTTGATTAATTGAAGGGTTCTTTAGTGTTTTCGAAGATCGACTTGAGGTCGGGCTATCATCAACTAAAAATCAGGCCATCGGATATACCAATGTCAACATTACGAACTCGCTAAGGGCATTATGAATTTACAATAATGCCCTTTGGACTGACGAATGCTCCAAAGGTATTTATGGATTTAATGAACCAAATTTTTCATTAATATTTAGATCAATTCGTCATTGTATTCATCGATGACATTTTGATTTATTCCAAGAATCCCGAGCAACATCAAGAGCACCTGAGAATAGTATTAGTAACCTTGCAGAGAGAAAAGTTGTATGCCAAATTCACAAAATGTCAATTTTGGTTAGATCGAATAGGATTCCTTGGACATGTTGTGACGGCTAAGAGAATTGAAGTAGATCCATCAAAAGTTGAAGCTGTGTCAAATTGGTCGGCACCATCAAATGTTGGTGAAATAAGAAGCTTTTTGGGTTTAGCTTGCTATTATCGACGTTTCATAGAAGGATTTTCCAAAATAGCTGGCCCTATGACGTAATTGACTCGAAAGGGGTTAAGTATGTTTGGTCCGAGAAGTGTGAACAAAGTTTTCAAGAGTTAAAGAACAAGCTAGTATCTGCACCAGTACTAACTTTACCCGAAGGTTCAGAATGCTACGTAATTTACAGTGATGCATCAAAACTTGGTTTGGGCTGTGTACAAAATAGAAAGTTGATAGCTTATGCTTCAAGACAGTTGAAGCAGTATGAGCAAAATTATTCGACACATGATCTTGAACTTGCGGCGGTGGTTTACACCTTAAAAGTTTGGCGCCATCACCTTTATGGAAGCAAGTGTGCGATTTATACGACCGTAAGAGTCTCAAGTACTTTTTCATCCAAAATGAGTTGAATATGAGACAATGAAGGAGGTTGGAATTAGTAAAGGATTACAAGCGCTGTATCCTTTACCATCTGGGTAAGACAAATGTAGTTGCAGATGCTCTAAGCAGAAAGAATATGGGTCTACACCGCAATCAACACAAGATAATCGATCAAGGACTTGAGAGTATGAAAATTAAAGTATGCACTGTCGGTACATACATCGGCGGTGATAACAAGTCTCGATAGTAAATTCGGCACTCATAGTTAGAATTGTGATAGCTCAAAAGGATGATCATTTCTTGGAAAAATCAGACGAAAGTAGGGCGAAAAAAGGAAAAATTTTGAAATAGCCGAGGAAAAGCGTTGATGTTCAAATGTCGAATATGTGTACCTAAAGATGAAGATCTGAAGCTCATTCTGCTCCTTGCGCTGCACATCTAGGAGGAACCAAAATGTATAAAGATTTGCGTATACATTTTGGTAGAGAAACATGAAAGGAGTTGTAGCTCGTTTCGTGTTAAAATATTTGGTGTGTCAACAAATGAAAGCAGAGCATCAGAAGCCGTCAGGGCCATTATATCCTATGGATATACCGGAGTGGAAATGGGATAAAATTGCAATGGATTTTGTTGTGGTTTTCCTAGATTGGCGAGAGGTCATGATGCCATCTGGGCTGTGGTAGATCGTTTGACAAAATCTGCGCATTTTCTTTTCATTCGAATTAATTTCAATTTGAAACAATTAGCACATTTTGTAATGCCTCGGATTTTCTAAACCCAGAGGGTCACTAAAATAATCTCTAAAATATATTTAACAACTCCAAATAATATTTTCCGTGCCCTTGAATGGTTTTAAAAATATAACTTTTGCAGAAAATAACAAGCGCACCAGGGAAAAAGAATTTTGCTTAAAATTTTTATGGTTTTGTCTATATCGTGATAAGTGACGCCACAAATTATTTGACCATCCAAACGAATTCCAAAAATTCCAAAACTTGAACTGTAGATACTTGGGAATACAGACTACAACATGTTAAAATTTCAAAGCATAGCTCTTTCTTTTGGTAGGTTAAAATGTTATTCGAAGTTGCTTGAAAAACTATCTCGAGTGCCTTAAGGCAGCCCACTAAAGCATTCATATAAATTCATACGATGGAATTTTTGAGTGATTCAAATTTAGGTTATTAGACCACATATAGGATTTCCATAGCCACTTATTTCACTCAAAAATGCCAACTATAGAAAAAGTTATGATTTTTTAAAGTAGGGGGCAGTGAGCTGAAAAATTCAAAAAATGGAACTAGGCATTTCAAACTTGATAATTTTAACGACAAAGGAACCAACATCTTGCTTTCCATAAATATTACATTATTAAATACTGAATCAAATACTTAAAAATATCTTATTTACATCATAATATATTAGATCATCTCGACGTCAAAACTTAAACTAAATAAAGAAATTCTACGTTATGCTCGCTAGCCTACGCCATCGCATCAACGCCAACCAATTCAATGTGAAAATTTATTCATTTTGAGGTGATTATTTCATAAGAAACACTCAGTAGCCATACATACTAACATGTGTGAAAAATTATACGTAAACATAAATGCTCATGCCATCATTTTAAACGTACATAGGAACAACATAAATTGGTAACCGGTACCACATAAAATCATAAGTGATTACCTATAATCACTAACATATTAAAGTGATTACCTTCAATCACTATCATAACGTTCCTTCATAATAAATTTGCATGGCATTTATATCACATAATAATTCTCCAAAAATCATTTAAATATCATAGTAAATATAGTAATGTAAAATTACCTATTAAAATAGTTTTTGGTTGAAGTTGTGATGGAGAATGAATTGTTAATGCACCTTCCAAAATCAAACCTGCTAGCTTGACTTTAATTTACATAAAATTGTGCACAAAGTGTGTGATTTAGGGCAAGATTGGAGTGGAACAAGACATGAACAGGAACCGATTTGGGGCGAGAAAGAAGGTGGTCTTCAGGGCACTTTTGTGGTTTAACTTTGAAGGAGGAAAAGTGGTGAATTTCTGGAAATGGAAAGAAGGGAAAATGCAGTTTTGGGGGACCTTAGAGACCTAACTTTAGGAGAGAGTATGTGATCTTTGTTGTAAAATATTTTGAAGAAGAGCAAACTGGCTGGCCAAAATCGAGAGATAAAAGGAGGCGATTTTCGATTGATGAACACTGAAATTCTAAGCCTACTACTGGGGTATATTTGGAGGTTGAAATGAGGGAAATTAAGGAAACTTCTGGGTGGCTTGAAGTGAAGGAAAAAAGGGTGCTTGGCTGGCTGAAATTAAGGACTGAAATTAGGAAAATTGGAGCAGTTTGTCTAGTCTTCTACTGGAATGTTTTTGTGACTGAAATGAAGGAGAGTTGGGAAGAGTTTAAGGTATACAAATTCTGAGACAAATGGGGGGAGGGGCGGAATGAGTTAACTTGAGGTTGAAATGTGGGAAGAAATGGGTAAGAAAGTGGGGCTAAATGGATGATCATGGAGTAGAGGAGGGGGCTATTTCTTCACTGCTGTAGGGTGACTTTTCAGCCTATTTTGGGGAGTTCTTTTTGGGGCAATTTTTGGTATGAGGCGGAAAACTTGGACATTTTTATGGAGGAAATAGGCAGGTGGTTTAGCTGAAATAAATGTTGGAAGTTGTGGGGGAATAACAAGTGAGTGAGAGAGATCATGGGTAGTTAGGGGCTGTTTGGGGCTGATTTTGGCATGAGAATTAGGGACTTGTTGGGGATGATTTTGGCATGAGAATTAGGGATGTTTGGGTGTGTAATTAGTATAAAAATAATTAGTTTGGTGATTGACAAAAATCTTTTTTGTTGACACAAAAGATAAGGAAAATACGTGAACAAAATCTAACGTGACTAAAGTACTAAATTTTACTCGAAAGTTTGCAACGATGCCAAAATTGAAATTTACTTTTTCGTAAAATTTTAAATGAAAACAAAAATTTCCTGTCGTTACACATTTGTATGTCAACGAAATTGTTAAATTTAATGGGATACAAGCATCCATTTATCGAGATAGAGATCCGATGTTTACCTCAAATTTTTGGAAAAGTCTTCAAGGAACTTTGGGTACTTAATTGAAATTTAGCACAGCTTATCACCCACAGACCGACGGACAATCAGAACGCACTATTCAAATCTTTGAGGTATGTTGAGAGCATGTGTCTTGGATTTGGGTGGTAAATGGAAAGGTCACCTACCGTTGGTGTAATTCGCCTACAAGAATAGCTTCCAAGCTACCATCGGCATGGCACCCTATGAAGCACTATATGGTTGTCGATGTCGTTCGCCAATTTGTTGGGACGAAGTTGGCAAAAGAATGATTTTAGGACCCGAGTTGGTTGAGAAAATAGTAGAGGCAATAGACAAGATCAGGTCCAGAATTAAAACAGTGCAAGACCCTCAGAAAAGTTATGCCGATCAAAGAAGAAAGGAATTAGAGTTCGAGGTAGGTGGAAACATTTTTCTAAAGGTGTCTCCTATGAAAGGGATACTACGTTTTGGTAAGAAAGGAAAACTAAGACCGTGTTTCATCGACCCATTTGAGATTCTTGAAAAAATTGGAAATGTGGCGTGATCGTTTGGCATTGCCACCCAAGCTCTTGGTAGTCTCTACGACGTATTCTATGTTTCGATGTTAAGGAAGTACGTGCACAATCCTACGCATGTGGTAAAATATGATTCATTGGATTTAAGGAATGATATGACTTACGATAAAGCGCTTTGTGGTGATCGAGAAAGAAAGGTTCATGTTCTAAGAAATCGAGGAGATCCCATTAGTTAAAGTTTAGTGGGGTAGACTTGAGAAATATTGGATCTTGGGAAAGAGAAGAAGATATTTTAGTTAAGTACCCGGACCTCGTAAACCATGTAAGTCAAATTTCGAGGGCAAAATTATTCTAAGTGGGGAGGGTCGTAACAACCGAAATTTTTTTTTGTCTTTTAATTTCAAGTAAATAAAATTTTTACTTTCAACATCGCTTCGAACCTCATAGTTTATTTTAAATATTTGGTTAGGTTAAATTTTGTGCACGTTCGCTTCAATTATTTTTTTTGTTCTACGATTATGGAATTAATTTGAAAACAAACCTTGTTCTATTTTGATTTGGTAAGTTTTTGAATTTCAAGTTGAACGATAAATAATTTATAGCTAGCATAAATTTTTAAATTTTTTCTCCAGGTCTAATTAAAAATCACTGCCCATTATTTTTGATTTCTTAGCCAAAACTCAATTTACTTTTCGACTCCAAAATTCAACCAAAAAAATCCACCCAAACAACACCTTAAAAACCACTCAAAAACTTAGCCAAAAAAACCCCATTACCTCTACTATTTTCCATCAACCAAACAGCCCCTCCATTAACAAAGAAACCACCCCATGCACACCAAAACTAACTTCCCACGATCTAAAACCCCCACCAAACATTCCATTTCCAGCCATTTTTCTCTACCAATTACCCTCACTTGCTAACCAATATTTTTTCCCCAAGAAGATCCCAAATTTTAGCCAGCATAGCCCCACTCTCTCCCTCCATTTTTAAATCACAAAAAGGTCAAGCACTTCTGTCTTTTTACTCAAGAATTCAGCCCCATCATCTTGGTATTTTCTTCTCATTTTTTTCCAATAAACTGTCCTTCTAGCACTCCCAAAAAACACCCCTCCAACAACAAGAAACTACCCCCAATAATCTCCTAAAGTTCTGTCCATTATCGCCCAACTTAAAGGTCCTTATTCTTTCCTTTTGCTACTCAATTTTTGGCCCCAGTAGTAGGAGTGTTAGGCTTGCTTCCTTCAATTTCGTGCAGCAAGAAGTCTTGAAACCTTAGTCTCAACCACCAAAATTACTCCAGCATTTATCCATCTTTTTCCTTGATTTTAAACAAAGATACTGATCTCCATATTCTATAATTTTAGTCACTAATTTTCCAGCACTTTTCTCATTTCGGTCTAGATTTTTAGCAAGTAGTAAAAGGGCCTTAAACTTGTTTCAACCTTCACAAAAGTTCCTTATATATACATCTACATGTAGCGTCACGGGTTTTTTATTTTTTGGAAGCGGCATAAATGATTTTTCATAATCACAACTTCAACCAAAAACATATTTTAAAGGTAGTTTTACTTACTACCATTGCTATGATTTTCTTAATGATGTTCAAAAAATTATATTGTTATATAAACACCATGAAAATGATTTATGAAGGAACATTATGATTTGTGCGTTGTTTTGGTAAAATCCTTATAAATCAAAACAAAGAACATGGATTGGAAAATCATTTTTGTCTATGATTGTAAACTGATAGAGCTTTCCAACAAGATATTTGATTCATAAAAATCTAGAAATTTCAAAAATCATTGATTTGCAAAAGTTTTATTTATGATTTGTGTGTTGTTTTGGTAAAATCCTTATAAATCCATATAAGGGTCATGGAATGGAAAATTATTTTTGTCAATGAAAGTAAAGCGATAGAGCTTTCAATGATATTTGATTCATCAAAATCTTGAAATTTCAAAAATTAGTGATTTGCGTAACGCGTTTTACTATACAATTTGTGCTTTGTTTTGTTAAAATCTTTATAACTCTAAACAAGGGTCATGGATTGGAAAACCATCGCTTGTCCATGAAAGTAAAATAATAGAGCTTTCAAACTGTATTTGATGCATAAAAATCTAGAAATTTTAAAAAATCATTCATTTGCAAAGGTTTTATCATACGATTTGTAAGTTGTTTTGGTAAGTTCCATATAACTCTAAACGAGGGTCATAGATTAGAAAGTTATTTTTGTCTATAAAAGTAAATTGATAGAGCTTTCCAACAGTATTTGATTCATCAGATTCTAGAAATTTAAAAAAATAGTGATTTGCGAAGGTTTTACCAAACAATTTGTGTGTTGTTTTGGTAAAACCTTTATAACTCTAAACTAGAGTCTTGGATTGGAAAATAATGTTGTCTATGAAAGTAAACTGTTAGAGCTTTCCAATGGTATTTGATTCATCAAATTCTAGAAATTTCAAAAAATCATTGATTTGCAAAGGTTTTACCATACGATTTGTGCGTTGTTTTGGTAAAATCCTTACAAATCTAAATAAGGGTTATGCATTGGAAAATCATTTTTTCTCTATGAAAGAAAAATGATAGAGCTTTCCAACGGTGATTCTTAAAAATCTAGAAATTTCAAAAAATCATTGATTTACGAAGGATTTACCTACGATAGATCATGGATTGGAAAATCATTTTTGTTTATGAAAGTAAACTGATATAGATTTCCAATGATATTTGATTCATCAAACTCTAGAAATTTCAAAAAATCATTGATTTGCGAAGGTTTTACAGTTTTGGAAAAATTCTTATAAATCTAAATAATGGTTATGGATTGGAAAATCATTTTTTTCCTCTATAATAGTGAACTGATAGAGGTTTCCAACAGTATTTGATTCATAAAAATCTAGAAATTTCAAAAAAATCATTGATTTACGAAAGTTTTATATACGATTTGTGCGTTGTTTTGGTAAAATCCTTATAAATCAATATAAGGGTCATGGATTGGAAAATCTTGTTTTGTCTCATTTAGTAAATCGATAGAGCTTTCAACGGTATTTAATTCATCATAATCTTGAAATTTCAAAAAATCAGTGATTTGCAAAGTTTTTGCCATACAATTTGTGCTTTGTTTTGTTAAAATCTTTATAACTCTAAACAAGGGTCATGGATTAGAAAATCATTTCTTGTGCATGAAAGTAAATTGATACAGCTTTGCTACGGTGTTTGATTCATAAAAATCTATAAATTTCAAAAAATAATTGATTTGCGAAGGTTTTACCACACGATTTGTGCGTTGTTTTGGTAATATCCTTATAACTCTGAACAAGGTTCACGTATTGGAAAATAATTTTTTGTTTATGAAAGTATATTTATAGAGCTTTGTAATGGTATTTGATTTATCAAAATTCTAGAAATTTAAAAAATTAGTGATTTGCAAATGTTTTACCATACAATTTGTGTGTTGTTTTGGTAAAATTCTTACAACTCTAAACAAGGGTCATCGATTTGAAAATCATTTTTTGTCTATGAAAGTAAACTGATAAATTTTCGTGATTCAAATACCATTGCAAAGCTCTATAAGTTTACCTTCGTATAGGAAAAATGATTTTCGAATTCATGACCTTTTTATAGATTTATAAGGATTTTACCAAAACAACGCACATTTCGTATGGTAAACCTTTACAAATTACTTGTTTTTTTTAAAAAAAATTGATTTTGATGAATCAAATACCATTGGAAAGCTCTATTATTTTATTTTTATTGAGAAAAACAATTTTCAAATCTATGACACGTGTTTAGAGTTATAAAGATTTTAGCAAATCAATGCGGAAATAGTGTGTTAAAACCTTCACAAATCAGCGATTTTTTGAATTTAATAGATTTTGATTATTCAAATAACATTGGAAAGTTCTATAAGCATACTTTCATATTGGAAAAATGATTTTCCAATCCATGACCGTTTTATAGATTTATAAGGATTTTACAAAAACAACTCACATTTAGTATGGTAAAACCTTCGCAAATCACTTGTTTTTTTAAAAATTTTAGATATTGATGAATCAAATACCGTTGGAAAGCACTATCACTTTAGTTTTGTTGAGAAAACACAATTTTCTAATCCATGACCCATGTTTAGAGTTATAAAGATTTTAGCAAAACAACGAAGAAATTGTGTGGTAAAACCTTCTCAAATCACTGATTTTTTAAAATTTATATATTTTCTTGATTCAAATACCATTGGAAAGCTCTATAAGTTTACTTTCGTTTAGGAGAAATGATTTTCCAATCCATGACCTTTTTATAGATTTATAAGGATTTTACCAAAACAACGCACATTTTGTATGGTAAACCTTTACAAATCACTTATTTTTTTTTTTAAATTTTGAATTTGATGAATCAAATACCATTGGAAAGCTCTATCATTTTACTTTTATTGAGAAATTTTTTTTTCAAATCTATGACACGTGTTTAGAGTTATAAAGATTTTAGCAAATCAATGCGGAAATAGTGTGTTAAAACCTTCATAAATCACTGATTTTTTGAATTTAATAAATTTTGATTATTCAAATACCATTGGAAAGCTCTATAAGTATACATTCATATAGGAAAAATGATTTTCCAATCCATGACCGTTTTATAGATTTATAAGGATTTTACCAAAACAACGCACATTTTGTATGGTAAAACCTTGGTAAAACCTTCGCAAATCACTTGATTTTTTAAATTTTTTGATTTTGATGAATCAAATATCCGTGTTTGGAAAGCTCTAGTTTAACTTTTAATTTCATTGAGAAAAACAATTTTCCAATCCATGACCCGTGTTTAGAGTTATAACGATTTTAGATTTAAAACAACCAAAACAAAAAATTTGTGTGGTAAAACCTTCTCACAAAATTTTCGATTTTTTGAAATTTATAGATTTTGATTATTCAAATACCATTGGAAAGCTCTATAAGTATACTTTCATATTGGAAAAATTATTTTCCAATCCATGATTTTTTTGAAATTTATAGATTTATAGATTTATAAGGATATGGTTTACTTTCATAAAACAACGAACATTTTTTAAATTTTAAATTTTGATGAATCAAAAATTCTTTTTTTAAAATTTTCGATTTTGATGAATCAAATATCATTGGAAAGCTCTACGGTTTAATTTCATTGAGAAAAACAATTTTTGACCCGTGTTTAGAGTTATAGATTTTAGCAAAACAATAAGAAATTGTGTGGTAAAACCTTCACAAATTATTTTTTTATAAAATTTATAGATTTTGATTATTCAAATACCATTGGAAAGCTCTATAAGTAAATCTTACTAAAACCTTCATTGATTTTTGAAAAAATGATTTTCAATCCATGACTATAAGTATACTTTTTATAGATTTATAGGATTTTACCAAAACAACGTACATTTTGTATGGTAAAACCTTCTTAAATCACTTTTTTTTTAAATTTTCGATTTTGATGAATCAAATATCATTGGAAAGCTCTACCAGTTTAATTTCATTGAGAAAAACAATTTTCCAATCGATGACCCGTGTTTAGAGTTGTAACGATTTTAGCAAAACAATGAAATGAAATGTGGTGGTAAAACTTTACAAATCGATTTTTGAAATTTATAGATTTTAATTATTCAAATACCATTGGAAAGCCCTATAAGTATACTTTCATATTGGAAAAATGATTTTCCAATCCATGACCGTTTTATAGATTTAGAAGGATTTTACCAAAACAACGCACATTTAGTATGGTAAAACCTTCGTAAATCACTTGTTTTATAAATTTTTTTGATTTTGATGAATCAAATACCGTTGGAAAGTACTATTAGTTTACATTTGTTGAGAAAAAACCATTTTATAATCCACGACCCGTGTTTAGAGTTATAAAGATTTTAGCAAAGCAACGAAGAAAATTGCGTGGTAAACCCTTTTGAAATCACTGATTTTTTAAAATTTATAGATTTTCGTGTTTAAAATACCATTGGAAAGCTCTATAAGTTTACTTTCGTTTAGGAAAAATGGTTTTCCAATCCATGACATTTTTATAGATTTATAAGGATTTTACCCAAACAACGCACATTTCGTATGGTAAAACCTTCGCAAATCAATTGTTTTTTTTAAAATTTTTCGATTTTGATGAATCAAATACCGTTGGAAAGCACTATCAGTTTACTTTTTTTTGAGAAAAACAATTTTCTAATCCATGACCCGTGTTTAGAGTTATAAAGATTTTAGCAAAACAACGAAGAAATTGTGTGGTAAAACCTTCTCAAATCATCGATTTTTTAAAATTTATAGATTTTTGTGATTCAAATACCATTGGAAAGCTCTATAAGTTTATTTTCGCATTGGAAAAATGATTTTCCAATCCATGAACTTTTTATAGATTTATATTGATTTTACCAAAACAACGCACATTTCGTATGGTAAACCTTTACAAATCACTTGTTTTTGAAATTTTTTGATTTTGATGAATCAAATACCATTGGAAAGCTCAATCATTTTATTTTTATTGAGAAAACAATTTTCAAATCTATGACACGTGTTTAGAGTTATAAAGATTTTAGCAAATCAATGCGGAAATAGTGTGTTAAAACCTTCACAAATCACTGATTTTTTAAATTTAATAGATTTTTATATTCAAATACCATTGGAAAGCTCTATAAGTTACATTCATATATGGAAAAATGACCAATCCATGACCTTTTTATAGATTTATATGGATTTTACCAAAAAGTTATCACATTTTTATGGTAAAACCTTCGCAAAACTTTTTTTAAAAAAATTTTGATTTTGATGAATCAAATAGTTTGGAAAGCTCTATCGGTTTAACCGTTGAGAAAAACAATTTTCCAATCCATGACCCGTGTTTAGAGTTATAAGATTTTAGCAAAAAACGAAGAAATCGTGTGGTAAAACCTTTACAAATCACTCTTGTTTTTAAATTTTATAGATTTTGATTACTCAAATACCATTGAAAGCTCTATAAGTTTACATTCGTATAGGAAAAATGATTTTCCAATCCATGACCGCTTTTATAGATTTATAAGGATTTTACCAAAACAACGCACATTTTGTATGGTAAAACCTTCTTAAATCACTTGTTTTTTTAAAATTTTTTGATTTTGATGAATCAAATATCGTTGGAAGGCTCTATCAGTTTAATTTCATTGAGAAAAACAATTTTCCAATTGATGACCCGTGTTTAGAGTTGTAACGATTTTAGCAAAACAACGCAGAAATCGTGTGGTAAAACCTTCGTAAATCACTGATTTTTTGAAATTTATAGATTTTTATTATTTAAATACCATTGGAAGCCTCTATAAGTATACTTTCATATTGGAAAAATGATTTTCCAATCCATGACCTTTTATAGATTTATAAGGATTTTACCAAAACAACGCACATTTAGTATGGTAAAACCTTCACAAATCACTTGTTTTTAAAAATTTTCGATTTTGATGAATCAAATACCGTTTGAAAGCACTATCATTTACTTTTTTATTGAGAAAAACAATTTTCTAATCAATGACCCGTGTTTAGAGTTATAAAGATTTTAGCAAAACAACGAAGAAATTGTGTGGTAAAACCTTTTTAAATCACTAATTTTTTTAAAATTTATAGATTTTTGATTATTCAAATACCATTGAAAGCTCTATAAGTTTACATTCGTTTAGGAAAAATGATTTTCCAATCCATGACATTTTTATAGATTTATAAGGATTTTACCAAAACAACGCACATTTAGTATGGTAAAACCTTCGTAAATCACTTGTTTTGTAAAATTTTTCGATTTTGATGAATCAAATACCGTTGAAAAGCGCTATCAGTTTACTTTTGTTGAGAAAAAACAATTTTCTAATCTATGACCCGTGTTTAGAGTTATAAAGATTTTAGCAAAACAACGAAAAAATTGAGTGGTAAAACCTTCTCAAATCACTGATTTTTTAAAATTTATAGATTATAATGATTCAAATGCCATTGGAATGCTCTATAAGTTTACTTTCGCATAGGAAAAATGATTTTCCAATCCATGACCTTTTTATAGATTTATATGGATTTTACCAAAACAACGCACATTTCGTATGGTAAACATTTACAAATCACTTGTTTTTTAAAAATTTTTGATTTTGATGAATCAAATACCATTGGAAAGCTCTATCATTTTACTTTTTATTGAGAAAAACAATTTTCAAATCTATGACCGTGTTTAGAGTTATAAAGATTTTAGCAAAACAATTCGGAAATAGTGTGTTAAAACTTTACAAATTAATGATTTTTTGAAATTTATAGATTTTGATTATTCAAATACCATTGGAAAGCTCTATAAGTATACTTTCATATAGGAAAAATGATTTTCCAATCCATGAATTTTATAGATTTATAAGGATTTTACCAAAACAACGCATATTTTGTATGGTAAAACTTTCGCAAATCACTTGTTTTTTTAAACTTTTTCGATTTTGATGAATCAAATATCGTTGGAAAGCTCTATCGGTTTAATTTCATTGAGAAAAATAATTTTCCAATCCATGACCCGTGTTTAGAGTTATAAAGATTTTAGCAAAAAAACAACGAAGAAATTGTGTGGTAAAACCTTCACAAATCATCGATTTTTTGAAATTTATAGATTTTGATTATTCAAATACCATTGGAAAGCTCTATAAGTTTACTTTCGTATAGGAAAAATGATTTTCCAATCCATGACCTTTTTATAGATTTATATGGATTTTACCAAAACAACGCACATTTTGTATGGTAAACCTTCGCAAAATCACTTGTTTTTAAAAAATTTTTGATTTTGATGAATCAAATACCATTTGAAAGCTCTATCATTTTACTTTTATTGAGAAAAACAATCTTCAAATCCATGACCGTGTTTAGAGTTATAAAGATTTTAGCAAAACAACGCGAGAAATAGTGTGTGGTAAAACCTTTACAAAATTTGATTTTTAAAATTTATAGATTTTGATTATTCAAATACCATTGGAAAGCTCTATAAGTATACATTCGTATAGGAAAAATGATTTTCCAATCCATGACCATTTTATAGATTTATAAGGATTTTACCAAAACAACGCACATTTTGTATGGTAAAACCTTCGCAAATCACTTGTTTTTTAAAAAATTTTCGATTTTGATGAATCAAATATCTTTGGAAAGCTCTATCAGTTTAATTTCATTGAGAAAAATAATTTTCCAATCCATGACCCGTGTTTAGAGTTATAACGATTTTAGCAAAACAACGCAGAAATCGTGTGGTAAAACCTTCGCAAATCACTAATTTTTTGAAATTTATAGATTTTGATTGATTCAAATACCATTGAAAGCTCTATAAGTTTACTTTCATATAGGAAAAATGATTTTCCAATCCATGACCTTTTTATAGATTTATATGGATTTTACCAAAACAACGCACATTTTGTATGGTAAAACCTTTACAAATTACTTGTTTTTCAAAAAATTTTGATTTTGATGAATCAAATACCATTTGAAAGCTCTATCATTTTACTTTTTTATTGAGAAAAACAATCTTCAAATCTATGACATGTGTTTAGAGTTATAAAGATTTTAGCAAATTAATTCGCAATAGTGTGTGGTAAAACCTTTACAAATTCATCGATTTTTTAAATTTTATAGATTTTGATTATTCAAATACCATTGAAAGCTCTATAAGTATACATTCGTATAGGAAAAATGATTTTCCCAATCCATGACCGTTTTTATAGATTTATAAGGATTTTACCAAAACAACGCACATTTTGTATGGTAAAACCTTCGCAAATCACTTGTTTTTTAAAATTTTTCGATTTTGATGAATCAAATATCTTTGGAAAGCTCTATCGGTTTAATTTTATTGAGAAAAACAATTTTCTAATCCATGACCCGTGTTTAGAGTTATAAAGATTTTAGCAAAAAACAACGAAGAAATCGTGTGGTAAAACCTTCGCAAATCACGATTTTTAAAAAATTTATAGATTTTGATTATTCAAATACCATTGAAAGCTCTATAAGTTTACTTTCATATTGGAAAAATGATTTTCCAATCCATGACATTTTTTATAGATTTATAAGGATTTTACCAAAACAACGCATTTTCGTATGGTAAAACCTTCGCAAATCACTTGTTTTTTAAAATTTTTCGATTTTGATGAATCAAATACCGTTAGAAAGCACTATCAGTTTACTTTTGTTGAGAAAAAACAATTTTCTAATCCGTGACCCGTGTTTAGAGTTATAAAGATTTTAACAAATCAACGAAGAAATTGTGTGGTAAAACCTTCTCAAATCACTGATTTTTTAAAATTTATAGATTTTCGTGATTCAAATACCATTGGAAAGCTCTACAAGTTTACTTTCATTATAGGAAAAATGATTTTCCAATCCATGACCTTTTATAGATTTATATGGATTTTACCAAAACAACGCACATTTCGTATGGTAAACCTTTACAAATTACTTGTTTTTTTTTTAAAAAATTGATTTTGATGAATCAAATACCATTGAAAGCTCTATCATTTTACTTTTTATTGAGAAAAACAATCTTCAAATCTAGGACATGTGTTTAGAGTTATAAAGATTTTAGCAAATTAATTCGACAATAGTGTGTTAAAACCTTTACAAATTCTTGATTTTTAAATTTAATAGATTTTGATTACTCAAATACCATTGGAAAGCTCTATAAGTATACATTCGTGATAGGAAAAATGATTTTCCATTCCATGACCGTTTTATAGATTTATAAGGATTTTACCAAAACAACGCACATTTTGTATGGTAAAACCTTCGCAAATCAATTGTTTTTTTAAAATTTTTTGATTTTGATGAATCAAATATCATTGGAAAGCTCTATCGGTTTAATTTCATTGAGAAAAACAATTTTCCAATCGATGACCCGTGTTTAGAGTTATAAAGATTTTAACAAAACAAATAAGAAAATGTGTGGTGGTAAAACCTTCGCAAATTCATCGATTTTTTTTTGAAATTTATAGATTTTGATTATTGAAATACCATTGGAAAGCTCTATAAGTGTACTTTCATATTGGAAAATGATTTTCCAATCCATGACATTTTTATAGATTTATAAGGATTTTACCAAAACAACGCACATTTTGTATGGTAAAACCTTCGCAAATCACTTTTTTTTTAAAATTTTTCGATTTTGATGAATCAAATACCGTTTGAAAGCACTATCAGTTTACTTTTGATGAGAAAAAACAATTTTCTAATCCATGACCCGTGTTTAGAGTTATAAAGATTTTAGCAAAACAACGAAGAAATTGTGTGGTAAAACCTTCTTAAATCATTGATTTTTTAAAATTTATAGATTTTCGTGATTCAAATACCATTGGAAAGCTCTATAAGTTTACTTTGTATAGGAAAAATGATTTTCCAATCCATGACCTTTTTATAGATTTATATGGATTTTACCAAAACAACGCACATTTCGTATGGTAAACCTTTACAAATTACTTGTTTTTTAAAAAAATTGATTTTGATGAATCAAATACCATTGGAAAGCTCTATCATTTTACTTTTTTATTGAGAAAAACAATCTTCAAATCTAGGACTTGTGTTTAGAGTTATAAAGATTTTAGCAAATTAATTTAACAATAGTGTGTTAAAACCTTTACAAATTAATGATTTTTTAAATTTAATAGATTTTGATTACTCAAATACCATTGGAAAGCTCTATAAGTATACATTCGTATAGGAAAATGATTTTCCATTCCATGACCTTTTTATAGATTTATAAGGATTTTACCAAAACAACGCACATTTTGTATGGTAAAACCTTCGCAAATCACTTCACTTTTTTAAAACTTTTTTTGATTTTGATGAATCAAATACCTTTGGAAAGCTCTATCATTTTACTTTTCATTGAGAAAAACAATTTTCCAATCCATGACCCGTGTTTAGAGTTATAAAGATTTTAACAAAACAACGAAGAAAATGTGTGGTAAAACCTTCTTAAATTACTGATTTTTTGAAATTTATAGATTTTGATTATTGAAATACCATTGGAAAGCTCTATAAGTATACTTTCATATTGGAAAAATGATTTTCCAATCCATGACCATTTTATAGATTTATATGGATTTTACCAAAACAACGCACATTTTTGTATGGTAAACCTTTACAAATCACTTGTTTTTTAAAATTTTTGATTTTGATGAATCAAATACCATTTGAAAGCACTATCATTTTACTTTTATTGAGAAAAACAATTTTCTAATCTCCATGACCGTGTTTAGAGTTATAAAGATTTTAGCAAAACATTCGAAGAAATTGTGTGGTAAAACCTTCTTAAATCATCGATTTTTAAAATTTATAGATTTTGATTGATTCAAATACCATTGGAAAGCTCTATAAGTTTACATTCGTTATAGGAAAAATGATTTTCCAATCCATGACATTTTTATAGATTTATAAGGATTTTACCAAACAAACACACATTTGTATGGTAAAACCTTCGCAAATCACTTGTTTTTTTAAAATTTTTCGATTTTGATGAATCAAATATCTTTGGAAAGCACTATCGGTTTACTTTTCTTTGAGAAAAACAATTTTCTAATCCATGACCCGTGTTTAGAGTTATAAAGATTTTAGCAAAACAACGAAGAAATTGTGTGGTAAAACCTTCTTAAATCACTTCGATTTTTTTTTTTAAAATTTATAGATTTTCATGATTCAAATACCATTGGAAAGCTCTATAAGTTTACTTTCGTTTAGGAAAAATGATTTTTCAATCCATGACATTTTTATAGATTTATAAGAATTTTACCAAAACAACGCACATTTCGTGAGGTAAAACCTTCGCAAATCAATTGGTTTTTAAAATTTTTCAATTTTGATGAATCAAATACCGTTGGAAAGCACTATCAGTTTACTTTTGCTGAGAAAAAACAATTTTCTAATCCATGACCCGTGTTTAGAGTTATAAAGATTTTAGCAAAACAACGAAGAAATTGTGTGGTAAAACCTTCTCAAATAACTGATTTTTTAAAATTTATAGATTTTCGTGATTCAAATACCATTGGAAAGCTCTATAAGTTTACTTTCGTATAGGATAAATTATTTTCCAATCCATGACCTTTTTATAGATTTATATGGATTTTACCAAAACAACGCACATTTCGTATGGTAAACCTTTACAAATTACTTGTTTTTTTTAAAAAAATTGATTTTGACGAATCAAATACCATTGGAAAGCTCTACCATTTTACTTTTATTGAGAAAAACAATCTTGAAATCTAGGACTTGTGTTTAGAGTTATAAAGATTTTAGCAAATTAATTCGACAATAGTGTGTTAAAACCTTTACAAATTGCTGATTTTTTAAATTTAATAGATTTTGATTACTCAAATACCCTTGGAAAGCTCTATAAGTATACATTCGTATAGAAAAATGATTTTTCCATTCCATGACCGTTTTATAGATTTAGAAGGATTTTACCAAAACAACGCACATTTTTTATGGTAAAACCATCGCAAATCACTTGTTTTTTAAAAATTTCTGATTTTGATGAATCAAATATCTTTGGAAAGCTCTATCAGTTTAATTTCATTGAGAAAAACAATTTTCCAATCGATGACTCGTATTTAGAGTTATAACGATTTTAACAAAACAACACATAAATCGTGTGGTAAAACCTTCGCAAATTACATATTTTTTTGAAATTTATAGATTTTGATTATTGAAATACCATTGGAAAGCTCTATAAGTGTACTTTCATATTGGAAAAATGATTTTCCAATCAATGACCGTTTTATAGATTTATACGGATTTTACCAAAACAACGCACATTTTGTATGGTAAAACCTTCGCAAATCACTTGTTTTTTTAAAATTTTTCGATTTTAATGAATCAAATACCGTTTGAAAGCACTATCAGTTTACTTTTGCTGAGAAAAAACAATTTTCTAATCCATGACCCGTGTTTAGAGTTATAAAGATTTTAGCAAAACAACGAAGAAATTGTGTGGTAAAACCTTCTTAAATCACTAATTTTTTAAAATTTATAGATTTTCGTGATTCAAATACCATTGGAAAGCTCTATAAGTTTACTTTCGTTTAGGAAAAATGATTTTTCAATCCATGACATTTTTATAGATTTATAATGATTTTACCAAAACAACTCACATTTCGTATGGTAAAACCTTCGCAAATCAATTGGTTTTTAAAATTTTTCGATTTTGATGAATCAAATACCGTTGGAAAGCACTATCAGTTTACTTTTACTGAGAAAAAACAATTTTCTAATCCATGACCCGTGTTTAGAGTTATAAAGATTTTAGCAAAACAACGAAGAAATTGTGTGGTAAAACCTTCTTAAATCACTGATTTTTTAAAATTTATAGAATTTCATGATTCAAATACCATTGGAAAGCTCTATAAGTTTACTTTCGTTTAGGAAAAATGATTTTTCAATCCATGACATTTTTATAGATTTATAAGAATTTTACCAAAACAACGCACATTTTGTATGGTAAAACCTTACAAATCAATTGTTTTTTTAAAATTTTTGATTTTGATGAATCAAATACCGTTGGAAAGCACTATCGGTTTACTTTTATTGAGAAAAAAAACAATTTTCTAATCCATGACCCGTGTTTAGAGTTATAAAGATTTTAGCAAAACAACGAAGAAATTGTGTGGTAAAACCTTCTCAAATACTCGATTTTTAAAATTTATAGATTTTGATTGATTCAAATACCATTGGAAAGCTCTATAAGTTTACTTTCGTATAGGAAAATGATTTTCCAATCCATGACCTTTTATAGATTTATATGGATTTTACCAAAACAACGCACATTTCGTATGGTAAACCTTTACAAATTACTTGTTTTTTTTAAAAAATTGATTTTGATGAATCAAATACCATTGGAAAGCTCTATCATTTTACTTTTATTGAGAAAAACAATCTTCAAATCTAGGACCCGTGTTTAGAGTTATAAAGATTTTGGCAAATTAATTCGCAATAGTGTGTTAAAACCTTTACAAATTATCGATTTTTTAAATTTAATAGATTTTGATTACTCAAATACCATTGGAAAGCTCTATAAGTATACATTCGTATAGGAAAAATGATTTTTCCATTCCATGACCATTTTATAGATTTATAAGGATTTTACCAAAACAACGCACATTTTTATGGTAAAACCTTCGCAAATCACTTGTTTTTTAAAAATTTTTGATTTTGATGAATCAAATATCTTTGGAAAGCTCTATCAGTTTACTTTTCATTGAGAAAAACAATTTTCCAATCGATGACCCGTGTTTAGAGTTATAACGATTTTAACAAAACAATTTGAAGAATCGTGTGTGGTAAAACCTTCGCAAATCATACATATTTTTTTTGAAATTTATAGATTTTGATTATTGAAATACCATTGGAAAGCTCTATAAGTGTACTTTCATATTGGAAAAATGATTTTCCAATCAATGACATTTTTTTATAGATTTATAAGGATTTTACCAAAACAACGCGCATTTTGTATGGTAAAACCTTCGCAAATCACTTACTTTTTTAAAAATTTTCGATTTTGATGAATCAAATACCGTTTGAAAGCACTATCAGTTTACTTTTGCTGAGAAAAAACAATTTTCTAATCCATGACCCGTGTTTAGAGTTATAAAGATTTTAGCAAAACAACGAAGAAATTGTGTGGTAAAACCTTCTTAAATCACTGATTTTTTAAAATTTATAGATTTTCGTGATTCAAATACCATTGGAAAGCTCTATAAGTTTACTTTCGTATAGGAAAAATGATTTTCCAATCCATGACCTTTTTATAGATTTATATGGATTTTACCAAAACAACGCACATTTCGTATGGTAAACCTTTACAAATTACTTGTTTTTTAAAAAAATTGATTTTGATGAATCAAATACCATTGGAAAGCTCTATCATTTTACTTTTATTGAGAAAAACAATCTTCAAATCTAGGACATGTGTTTAGAGTTATAAAGATTTTAGCAAATTAATTCGACAATAGTGTGTTAAAACCTTTACAACTTACTGATTTTTTAAATTTAATAGATTTTGATCACTCAAATACCCTTGGAAAGCTCTATAAGTATACATTCGTATAGAAAAATGATTTTCCATTCCATGACCGTTTTATAGATTTATAAGGATTTTACCAAAACAAACGCACATTTTTTTATGGTAAAACCATCGCAAATCACTTGTTTTTTTAAAAATTTCTGATTTTGATGAATCAAATATCTTTGGAAAGCTCTATCAGTTTAATTTCATTGAGAAAAACAATTTTCCAATCGAAGACTCGTATTTAGAGTTATAACGATTTTAACAAAACAATACATAAATCGTGTGGTAAAACCTTCGCAAATTACATATTTTTTTGAAATTTATAGATTTTGATTATTGAAATACCATTGGAAAGCTCTATAAGTGTACTTTCATATTGGAAAAATGATTTTCCAATCAATGACCGTTTTATAGATTTATAAGGATTTTACCAAAACAACGCACATTTTGTATGGTAAAACCTTCGCAAATCACTTGTTTTTTTAAAATTTTTTGATTTTGATGAATCAAATACCGTTTGAAAGCACTATCAGTTTACTTTTGTTGAGAAAAAACAATTTTCTAATCCATGACCCGTGTTTAGAGTTATAAAGATTTTAGCAAAACAACGAAGAAATTGTGTGGTAAAACCTTCTTAAATCACTAATTTTTTAAAATTTATAGATTTTCGTGATTCAAATACCATTGGAAAGCTCTATAAGTTTACTTTCGTATAGGAAAAATGATTTTCCAATCCATGACCTTTTTATAGATTTATATGGATTTTACCAAAACAACGCACATTTCGTATGGTAAAACCTTTACAAATTACTTGTTTTTAAAATTTTTGATTTTGATGAATCAAATACCATTGGAAAGCTCTATCATTTTACTTTTATTGAGAAAAACAATCTTCAAATCTAGGACACGTGTTTAGAGTTATAAAGATTTTAGCAAAAATTAAACGAAGAAATTAAGTGTGTTAAAACCTTTACAAATTAATGATATTTTTAAATTTATAGATTTTGATTGATTCAAATACCATTGGAAAGCTCTATAAGTTTACTTTCGATATAGGAAAATGATTTTTCAATCCATGACATGTTTTTATAGATTTATAAGAATTTTACCAAAACAACGCACATTTCGTGTGGTAAAACCTTCGCAAATCAATTGGTTTTTAAAATTTTTCGATTTTGATGAATCAAATACCGTTGGAAAGCACTATCAGTTTACTTTTGCTGAGAAAAAACAATTTTCTAATCCATGACCCGTGTTTAGAGTTATAAAGATTTTAGCAAAACAACGAAGAAATTGTGTGGTAAAACCTTCTTAAATCACTGATTTTTTAAAATTTATAGATTTTCGTGATTCAAATACCATTGGAAAGCTCTATAAGTTTACTTTCGTATAGGAAAAATGATTTTCCAATCCATGACCTTTTATAGATTTATATGGATTTTACCAAAACAACGCACATTTCGTATGGTAAACCTTTACAAATTACTTGTTTTTAAAAAAATTGATTTTGATGAATCAAATACCATTTGAAAGCTCTATCATTTTACTTTTATTGAAAAAAACAATCTTCAAATCTAGGACACGTGTTTAGAGTTATAAAGATTTTGGCAAATTAATTCGCCAATAGTGTGTTAAAACCTTTACAAATTACTGATTTTTTAAATTTAATAGATTTTGATTACTCAAATACCTTTGGAAAGCACTATAAGTATACATTCGTATAGGAAAATGATTTTTCCATTCCATGACCGTTTTATAGATTTATAAGGATTTTACCAAAACAACGCACATTTTGTATGGTAAAACCTTCGTAAATCACTTGTTTTTTAAAAATTTCTGATTTTGATGAATCAAATATCTTTGGAAAGCTCTATCAGTTTAATTTCATTGAGAAAAACAATTTTCCAATCGATGACCCGTGTTTGGAGTTATAACGATTTTAACAAAACAACGCTAAATCGTGTGGTAAAACCTTCGCAAATTACAGATTTTTTTGAAATTTATAGATTTTGATTATTGAAATACCATTGGAAAGCTCTATAAGTGTACTTTCATATTGGAAAAATGATTTTCCAATCCATGACCGTTTTATAGATTTATAAGGATTTTACCAAAACAACGCGCATTTTGTATGGTAAAACCTTCGCAAATCACTTACTTTTTTAAAAATTTTCGATTTTGATGAATCAAATACCGTTTGAAAGCACTATCAGTTTACTTTTGCTGAGAAAAAACAATTTTCTAATCCATGACCCGTGTTTAGAGTTATAAAGATTTTAACAAAACAACGAAGAAGAAATTGTGTGGTAAAACCTTCTTAAATCACTGATTTTTAAAATTTATAGATTTTCATGATTCAAATACCATTGGAAAGCTCTATAAGTTTACTTTCGTTTAGGAAAAATGATTTTCAATCCATGACTTTTATAGATTTTTATAGATTTATATGGATTTTACCAAAACAACGCACATTTCGTATGGTAAAACCTTTACAAATCACTTGTTTTTAAAAAATTGATTTTGATGAATCAAATACCATTGGAAAGCTCTATCATTTTACTTTTATTGAGAAAAACAATTTTCAAATCCATGACCGTGTTTAGAGTTATAAAGATTTTAGCAAAAAATTAATTCGGCAATTGTGTGGTAAAACCTTCTTAAATCAACTGATTTTTTAAAATTTATAGATTTTGATGATTCAAATACCATTGGAAAGCTCTATAAGTTTACATTTTTCGTGATAGGAAAAATGATTTTCCAATCCATGATGACATTTTATAGATTTATAAGGATTTTACCAAAACAACGCATTTTTTTTGTATGGTAAAACCTTTACAAATCACTTGTTTTTAAAAATTTTTGATTTTGATGAATCAAATATCTTTGGAAAGCTCTATCATTTTTACTTTTTATTGAGAAAAACAATTTTCTAATCCATGACCCGTGTTTAGAGTTATAAAGATTTTAGCAAAACAACGAAGAAATTGTGTGGTAAAACCTTCTCAAATCACTGGATTTTTTAAAATTTATAGATTTTGATTATTCAAATACCATTGAAAGCTCTATAAGTTTACTTTCATATAGGAAAATGATTTTCCAATCCATGACCTTTTTATAGATTTATATGGATTTTACCAAAACAACGCACATTTTGTATGGTAAAACCTTTACAAATCACTTGTTTTTTTAAAATTTTTGATTTTGATGAATCAAATATTTTGAAAGCTCTATCATTTTACTTTTTGAGAGAAAAAACAATTTTCAAATCATGACCCGTGTTTAGAGTTATAAAGATTTTAGCAAAACAAATTAGAAGAAATAGTGTGTAAAACCTTCTTTAAATCATTGATTTTTAAAATTTATAGATTTTGATTATTCAAATACCATTGGAAAGCTCTATAAGTATACTTTCGTATAGGAAAAATGATTTTCCAATCCATGACCTTTTTATAGATTTATAAGGATTTTACCAAAACAACGCACATTTTGTATGGTAAAACCTTCGCAAATCACTTGTTTTTTTAAAATTTTTCGATTTTGATGAATCAAATACCGTTTGAAAGCACTATCAGTTTATTTTTTTGAGAAAAAACAATTTTCTAATCCATGACCCGTGTTTAGAGTTATAAAGATTTTAGCAAAACAACGAAGAAATTGTGTGGTAAAACCTTCTTAAATCACTGATTTTTTAAAATTTATAGATTTTCGTGATTCAAATACCATTGGAAAGCTCTATAAGTTTACTTTCATTATAGGAAAAATGATTTTCCAATCCATGACCTTTTTATAGATTTATATGGATTTTACCAAAACAACGCACATTTCGTATGGTAAACCTTTACAAATTACTTGTTTTTTTAAAAAATTGATTTTGATGAATCAAATACCATTGGAAAGCTCTATCATTTTACTTTTATTGAGAAAAACAATCTTCAAATCTAGGACATATGTTTAGAGTTATAAAGATTTTGGCAAATTAATTCGGCAATAGTGTGTTAAAACCTTTACAAATTACTGATTTTTTAAATTTAAAAGATTTTGATTACTCAAATACCATTGGAAAGCTCTATAAGTATACATTCGTATAGGAAAAATGAGTTTTCCATTCCATGACCGTTTTATAGATTTATAAGGATTTTACCAAAACAACGCACATTTTGTATGGTAAAACCTTCGCAAATCACTTTTTTTTTAAAATTTTTGATTTTGATGAATCAAATATCTTTGGAAAGCTCTATCAGTTTACTTTTGCTGAGAAAAAACAATTTTCTAATCCATGACCCGTGTTTAGAGTTATAAGGATTTTAACAAAACAACACAGAAATCGTGTGGTAAAACCTTCGCAAATTACAGATTTTTTTGAAATTTATAGATTTTGATTATTGAAATACCATTGGAAAGCTCTATAAGTGTACTTTCATATTGGAAAAATGATTTTCCAATCCATGACCGTTTTATAGATTTATAAGGATTTTACCAAAACAACGCACATTTTGTATGGTAAAACCTTCGCAAATCACTTTTTTTTTAAAATTTTCGATTTTGATGAATCAAATACCGTTTGAAAGCACTATCAGTTTACTTTTGATGAGAAAAAACAATTTTCTAATCCATGACCCGTGTTTAGAGTTATAAAGATTTTAGCAAAACAACGAAGAAATTGTGTGGTAAAACCTTCTTAAATCACTGATTTTTAAAATTTATAGATTTTCATGATTCAAATACCATTGGAAAGCTCTATAAGTTTATTTTCGATAGGAAAATGATTTTCCAATCCATGACCTTTTATAGATTTATATGGATTTTACAAAACAACGCACATTTCGTATGGTAAACCTTTACAAATTACTTGTTTTTTTAAAAAATTGATTTTGATGAATCAAATACCATTGGAAAGCTCTATCATTTTACTTTTATTGAGAAAAACAATCTTCAAATCTAGGACATATGTTTAGAGTTATAAAGATTTTGGCAAATTAATTCGGCAATAGTGTGTTAAAACCTTTACAAATTACTCGATTTTTAAATTTAAAGATTTTGATTACTCAAATACCATTGGAAAGCTCTATAAGTATACATTCAGTATAGGAAAAATGATTTTCCAATCCATGACTCATTTTATAGATTTATAAGGATTTACCAAAACAATTCACATTTTGTATGGTAAAACCTTCGCAAATCACTTTTTTTAAAATTTTTCGATTTTGATGAATCAAATATCTTTGAAAGCACTATCAGTTTACTTTTTTTGAGAAAAACAATTTTCTAATCCATGACCCGTGTTTAGAGTTATAAAGATTTTAGCAAAACAACGAAGAAATGTGTGGTAAAACCTTCTTAAATCATCGATTTTTTTAAAATTTATAGATTTTGATGATTCAAATACCATTGGAAAGCTCTATAAGTAAGTACTTTCATATAGGTATAGGAAAAATGATTTTCCAATCCATGACCTTTTTATAGATTTATAAGAATTTTACCAAAACAACGCACATTTTGTATGGTAAAACCTTTACAAATCACTTGTTTTTTAAAATTTTTCGATTTTGATGAATCAAATACCGTTTGAAAGCACTATCAGTTTACTTTTGATTGATGAGAAAAACAATTTTCTAATCCATGACCCGTGTTTAGAGTTATAAAGATTTTAGCAAAACAACGAAGAAATTGTGTGGTAAAACCTTCTTAAATCACTGATTTTTTAAAATTTATAGATTTTGATGATTCAAATACCATTGGAAAGCTCTATAAGTTTACTTTTCGTATATAGAAAAATGATTTTCCAATCCATGACATTTTATAGATTTATATGGATTTTACCAAAACAACGCACATTTCGTATGGTAAACCTTTACAAATTACTTGTTTTTTTTAAAAAAATTGATTTTGACGAATCAAATACCATTGGAAAGCTCTACCATTTTACTTTTATTGAGAAAAACAATCTTCAAATCTAGGACATGTGTTTAGAGTTATAAAGATTTTGGCAAATTAATTCTAAGCAATAGTGTGTTAAAACCTTTACAAATTATCTGATTTTTTAAATTTAATAGATTTTGATTACTCAAATACCATTGGAAAGCTCTATAAGTATACATTCGTATAGGAAAAATGATTTTCCATTCCATGACCCTTTTTATAGATTTATAAGGATTTTACCAAAACAACGCACATTTTGTATGGTAAAACTTTCGCAAATCACTTGTTTTTAAAAATTTTTGATTTTGATGAATCAAATATCTTTTGAAAGCTCTATATCGTTTAATTTCATTGAGAAAAACAATTTTCCAATCGATGACCCGTGTTTGGAGTTATAACGATTTTAACAAAACAACGCAGAAATCGTGTGGTAAAACCTTCGCAAATTACAGATTTTTTTGAAATTTATAGATTTTGATTATTGAAATACCATTGATAAGCTCTATATGTGTACTTTCATATTGGAAAAATGATTTTCCAATCCATGACCGTTTTATAGATTTATAAGGATTTTACCAAAACAACGAACATTTTGTCGGGTAAAACCTTTGCAAATCACTTATTTTTTTAAAAGTTTTCGATTTTGATGAATCAAATACCGTTTGAAAGCACTATCACTTTACTTTTGATGAGAAAAAACAATTTTCTAATCCATGACCCGTGTTTAGATTTATAAAGATTTTAGCAACAAAACGAAGAAATTGTGTGGTAAAACCTTCTTAAATCACTGATTTTTTAAATTTTATAGATTTTCATGATTCAAATACCATTGGAAATCACTACAAGTTTACTTTCGTATAGGAAAAATAATTTTCCAATCCATGACCTTTTTATAGATTTATGTGGATTTTACCAAAACAACGCACATTTCGTATGGTAAACCTTTACAAATTACTTGTTTTTCAAAAAAATTGATTTTGATGAATCAAATACCATTGGAAAGCTCTATCATTTTACTTTTATTGAGAAAAACAATCTTCAAATCTAGGACATGTGTTTAGAGTTATAAAGATTTTGGCAAATTAATTCGGCAATAGTGTGTAAAAACCTTTACAAATTACTGATTTTTTAAATTTAACACACTTTGATTACTCAAATACCATTGGAAAATTCTATAAGTATATATTCGTATAGGAAAAATGATTTTCCAATCCATGACCGTTTTATAGATTTATAAGGATTTTTCCCAAACAATTCACATTTTGTATGGTAAAACCTTCGCAAATCACTTGTTTTTTTTAAATTTTTTCGATTTTGATGAATCAAATACTGTTTGAAAGCACTATCAGTTTACTTTTGCTGAGAAAAAACAATTTTCTAATCCATGACCCGTGTTTAGAGTTATAAAGATTTTAGCAAAACAACGAAAAAATTGTGTGGTAAAACCTTCTTAAATCATCGATTTTTAAAATTTATAGATTTTGATGATTCAAATACCATTGGAAAGCTCTATAAGTTTACTTTCAGTATAGGAAAATGATTTTCCAATCCATGACTTTTTATAGATTTATAAGGATTTTACCAAAACAACGCACATTTTGTATGGTAAAACCTTTACAAATCACTTGTTTTTTAAAATTTTCGATTTTGATGAATCAAATATCGTTGGAAAGCTCTATCGGTTTACTTTTTTTGATGAAAAAAACAATTTTTCAATCCATGACTCGTGTTTAGAGTTATAATGATTTTAACAAAATAACGCATAAATCGTGTGGTTAAACCTTCGTAAATCACTGATTTTTTAAAATTTATAGATCTTGATGATTCAAATACTATTGGAAAGTTCTATAAGTTTACTTTCATATAGGAAAAATGATTTTCCAATCCATGACCATTGTATAGATTTATATGAATTTTACCAAAACAACGCACATTTCGTATGGTAAACCTTTACAAATTACTTGTTTTTCAAAAAAATTGATTTTGATGAATCAAATACCATTGGAAAGCTCTATCATTTTACTTTTATTGAGAAAAACAATCTTCAAATCTAGGACATGTGTTTAGAGTTATAAAGATTTTGGCAAATTAATTCGGCAATAGTGTGTTAAAACCTTTACAAATTACTGATTTTTTAAATTTAACAGACTTTGATTACTCAAATACCATTGGAAAGTTCTATAAGTATACATTCGTATAGGAAAAATGATTTTCCATTCCATGACCGTTTTATAGATTTATAAGGATTTTACCAAAACAACGCACATTTTGTATGGTAAAACTTTTGCAAATCACTTGTTTTTCAAAAATTTTTGATTTTGATGAATCAAATATCTTTGGAAAGCTCTATCAGTTTAATTTCATTGAGAAAAACAATTTTCCAATCGATGACCCGTGTTTAGAGTTATAACGATTTTAACAAAACAACGCAGAAATCGTGTGGTAAAACCTTCGCAAATTACAGATTTTTTTGAAATTTATAGATTTTGATTATTGAAATACCATTGATAAGCTCTATATGTGTACTTTCATATTGGAAAAATGATTTTCCAATCCATGACCATTTTTTATAGATTTATAAGGATTTTACCAAAACAACGAACATTTTGTATGGTAAAACCTTCGCAAATCACTTTTTTTTTAAAAATTTTCGATTTTGATGAATCAAATACCGTTTGAAAGCACTATCACTTTACTTTTGATGAGAAAAAACAATTTTCTAATCCATGACCCGTGTTTAGATTTATAAAGATTTTAGCAAAACAACGAAGAAATTGTGTGGTAAAACCTTCTTAAATCACTGATTTTTTAAAATTTATAGATTTTCATGATTCAAATACCATTGGAAAGCTCTATAAGTTTACTTTCGTATAGGAAAAATGATTTTCCAATCCATGACCTTTTTATAGATTTATGTGGATTTTACCAAAACAACGCACATTTCGTATGGTAAACCTTTACAAATTACTTGTTTTTAAAAAAAATTGATTTTGATGAATCAAATACCATTGGAAAGCTCTATCATTTTACTTTTATTGAGAAAACAATCTTCAAATCTAGGACATGTGTTTAGAGTTATAAAGATTTTGGCAAATTAATTCGGCAATAGTGTGTAAAAACCTTTACAAATTATTGATTTTTTAAATTTAAGAGACTTTGATTACTCAAATACCATTGGAAAAATCTATAAGTATATATTCGTATAGGAAAAATGATTTTCCAATCCATGACCGCTTTTATAGATTTATAAGGATTTTACCAAAACAACGCACATTTTGTATGGTAAAACCTTCGCAAATCACACTTTTTTTAAAAATTTTTGATTTTGATGAATCAAATATCTTTGAAAGCTCTATCGGTTTAATTTCATTGAGAAAAACAATTTTCTAATCCATGACCCGTGTTTAGAGTTATAAAGATTTTAGCAAAACAAAAGAAAAATTGTGTGGTAAAACCTTCTTAAATTCATATTTTTTTAAAATTTATAGATTTTGATGATTCAAATACCATTGGAAAGCTCTATAAGTTTACTTTCATATAGGAAAAATGATTTTCCAATCCATGACCTTTTTATAGATTTATATGGATTTTACCAAAACAACGCACATTTTGTATGGTAAAACTTTACAAATCACTTGTTTTTTTTTAAATTTTTGATTTTGATGAATCAAATATCCTTTGAAAGCTCTATCAGTTTAATTTCATTGAGAAAAACAATTTTCCAATCCATGACCCGTGTTTAGAGTTATAAAGATTTTAACAAAACAACGAAGAAATTGTGTGGTAAAACCTTCTTAAATTATTGATTTTTTTTAAAATTTATAGATTTTGATTATTCAAATACCATTGGAAAGCTCTATAAGTTTACTTTCATATTAGGAAAAATGATTTTCCAATCCATGACCATTTTATAGATTTATATGGATTTTACCAAAACAACGCACATTTCGTGTGGTAAAACCTTCGCAAATCAATTGTTTTTTAAAATTTTTCGATTTTGATGAATCAAATACCGTTTGAAAGCACTATCAGTTTACTTTTGCTGAGAAAAAACAATTTTCTAATCCATGACCCGTGTTTAGAGTTATAAAGATTTTAGCAAAACAACGAAGAAATTGTGTGGTAAAACCTTCTTAAATCATCGATTTTTAAAATTTATAGATTTTCGTGATTCAAATACCATTGGAAAGCTCTATAAGTTTACTTTCGTATAGGAAAAATGATTTTCCAATCCATGACCTTTTTATAGATTTATATGGATTTTACCAAAACAACGCACATTTCGTATGGTAAACCTTTACAAATTACTTGTTTTTTAAAAAATTGATTTTGATGAATCAAATACCATTGGAAAGCTCTATCATTTTACTTTTATTGAGAAAAACAATCTTCAAATCTAGGACACGTGTTTAGAGTTATAAAGATTTTGGCAAATTAATTCGCCAATAGTGTGTTAAAACCTTTACAAATTACTGATTTTTTAAATTTAATAGATTTTGATTACTCAAATACCTTTGAAAGCACTATAAGTATACATTCGTATAGGAAAAATGATTTTTCCATTCCATGACCGTTTTATAGATTTATAAGGATTTTACCAAAACAACGCACATTTTGTATGGTAAAACCTTCGCAAATCACTTGTTTTTTAAAAATTTCTGATTTTGATGAATCAAATATCTTTGGAAAGCTCTATCAGTTTAATTTCATTGAGAAAAACAATTTTCCAATCCATGACCCGTGTTTAGAGTTATAAAGATTTTAACAAAACAACGAAGAAATCGTGTGTGGTAAAACCTTCTTAAATTGCTGATTTTTTGAAATTTATAGATTTTGATTATTGAAATACCATTGGAAAGCTCTATAAGTATACTTTCATATTGGAAAAATGATTTTCCAATCCATGACCGTTTTATAGATTTATGTGGATTTTACCAAAACAACGCACATTTCGTATGGTAAACCTTTACAAATTACTTGTTTTTCAAAAAAATTGATTTTGATGAATCAAATACCATTTGAAAGCTCTATCATTTTACTTTTATTGAAAAAAACAATCTTCAAATCTAGGACACGTGTTTAGAGTTATAAAGATTTTGGCAAATTAATTCGGCAATAGTGTGTTAAAACCTTTACAAATTACTGAATTTTTAAATTTAACAGACTTTGATTACTCAAATACCATTGGAAAGTTCTATAAGTATACATTCCTATAGGAAAAATGATTTTCCATTCCATGACCGTTTTATAGATTTATAAGGATTTTACCAAAACAACGCACATTTTGTATGGTAAAACCTTCGCAAATCACTTGTTTTTAAAAATTTTCGATTTTGATGAATCAAATATCTTTGGAAAGCTCTATCAGTTTAATTTCATTGAGAAAAACAATTTTCCAATCGATGACCCGTGTTTGGAGTTATAACGATTTTAACAAAACAACGCAGAAATCGTGTGGTAAAACCTTCGCAAATTACAGATTTTTTTTGAAATTTATAGATTTTGATTATTGAAATACCATTGGAAAGCTCTATAAGTGTACTTTCATATTGGAAAAATGATTTTCCAATCCATGACCTTTTTATAGATTTATAAGGATTTTACCAAAACAACGCACATTTTGTCGGGTAAAATCTTCGCAAATCACTTGTTTTTTTAAACGTTTTCGATTTTGATGAATCAAATACCGTTTGAAAGCACTATCAGTTTACTTTTGATGAGAAAAAACAATTTTCGAATCCATGACCCGTGTTTAGATTTATAAAGATTTTAGCAAAACAACGAAGAAATTGTGTGGTAAAACCTTCTTAAATCATTGATTTTTTAAAATTTATAGATTTTCATGATTCAAATACCATTGGAAAGCTCTATAAGTTTACTTTCGTATAGGAAAAATGATTTTCCAATCCATGACCTTTCTATAGATTCATGTGGATTTTACCAAAACAACGCACATTTCGTATGGTAAACCTTTACAAATTACTTGTTTTTCAAAAAAATTGATTTTGATGAATCAAATACCATTGGAAAGCTCTATCATTTTAATTTTATTGAGAAAAATAATCTTCAAATCTAGGACATGTGTTTAGAGTTATAAAGATTTTGGCAAATTAATTCGGCAATAGTGTGTTAAAACCTTTAAAAATTAATGATTTTTTAAATTTAATAGATTTTGATTACTCAAATACCATTGAAAGCTCTATAAGTATACATTCGTATAGGAAAAATGATTTTCCATTCCATGACCGTTTTATAGATTTATAAGGATTTTACCAAAACAACGCACATTTTGTATGGTAAAACCTTTTTTCAAATCACTTGTTTTTTAAAAATTTTTTGATTTTGATGAATCAAATATCTTTGAAAGCTCTATCGGTTTAATTTCATTGAGAAAAACAATTTTCCAATCGATGACCCGTGTTTAGAGTTATAAAGATTTTAACAAAACAACGAAGTAAATCGTGTGGTAAAACCTTCTTAAATTACTGATTTTTTTGAAATTTATAGATTTTGATTATTGAAATACCATTGGAAAGCTCTATAAGTGTACTTTCATATTGGAAAAATGATTTTCCAATCCATGACCATTTTTATAGATTTATAAGGATTTTACCAAAACAACGCACATTTTGTATGGTAAAACCTTCACAAATCACTTGTTTTTTAAAATTTTTGATTTTGATGAATCAAATACCGTTTGAAAGCACTATCGTTTACTTTTGTTGAGAAAAACAATTTTCTAATCCATGACCCGTGTTTAGAGTTATAAAGATTTTAGCAAAACAACGAAGAAATTGTGTGGTAAAACCTTCTTAAATCATTGATTTTTAAAATTTATAGATTTTCATGATTCAAATACCATTGGAAAGCTCTATAAGTTTACTTTGTATAGGAAAAATGATTTTCCAATCCATGACCTTTTATAGATTTATATGGATTTTACCAAAACAACGCACATTTTTCGTATGGTAAACCTTTACAAATTACTTGTTTTTTAAAAAATTGATTTTGATGAATCAAATACCATTTGAAAGCTCTATCATTTTACTTTTATTGAAAAAAACAATCTTCAAATCTAGGACACGTGTTTAGAGTTATAAAGATTTTGGCAAATTAATTCAAGCAATAGTGTGTTAAAACCTTTACAAATTGCTGATTTTTTAAATTTAATAGATTTTGATTACTCAAATACCATTGAAAGCTCTATAAGTATACATTCGTATAGGAAAAATGATTTTTCCATTCCATGACCATTTTTTATAGATTTATAAGGATTTTACCAAAACAACGCACATTTTGTATGGTAAAACCTTCGCAAATCACTTGTTTTTAAAAATTTTTCGATTTTGATGAATCAAATATCTTTGGAAAGCTCTATCAGTTTAATTTCATTGAGAAAAACAATTTTCTAATCCATGACCCGTGTTTAGAGTTATAAAGATTTTAACAAAACAACGAAGAAATTGTGTGGTAAAACCTTCTTAAATTACTGATTTTTTTTAAAATTTATAGATTTTGATTGATTGAAATACCATTGGAAAGCTCTATAAGTTTACTTTCATATAGGAAAAATGATTTTCCAATCCATGACCTTTTATAGATTTATATGGATTTTACCAAAACAACGCACATTTCGTATGGTAAACCTTTACAAATTACTTGTTTTTTAAAAAAAATTGATTTTGATGAATCAAATACCATTGGAAAGCTCTATCATTTTACTTTTATTGAGAAAAACAATCTTCAAATCTAGGACATGTGTTTAGAGTTATAAAGATTTTGGCAAATTAATTCAAAAATAGTGTGTTAAAACCTTTACAAAATTACTGATTTTTAAATTTAAAGATTTTGATTACTCAAATACCATTGGAAAGCTCTATAAGTATACATTCGTATAGGAAAAATGATTTTCCATTCCATGACCGTTTTATAGATTTATAAGGATTTTACCAAAACAACGCACATTTTGTATGGTAAAACCTTCGCAAATCACTTTTTTTTTAAAATTTTTGATTTTGATGAATCAAATATCTTTTGAAAGCTCTATCGGTTTACTTTTCATTGAGAAAAACAATTTTCCAATCCATGACCCGTGTTTAGAGTTATAAAGATTTTAACAAAACAACGAAGAAATTGTGTGGTAAAACCTTCTTAAATTACGATTTTTTGAAATTTATAGATTTTGATTATTGAAATACCATTGGAAAGCTCTATAAGTGTACTTTCATATTGGAAAAATGATTTTTCAATCCATGACATTTTTATAGATTTATAAGAATTTTACCAAAACAACGCACATTTTGTATGGTAAAACCTTCGCAAATCAATTTGTTTTTTAAAATTTTCGATTTTGATGAATCAAATACCGTTTGAAAGCACTATCGGTTTACTTTTTTGATGAGAAAAACAATTTTCTAATCCATGACCCGTGTTTAGAGTTATAAAGATTTTAGCAAAACAACGAAGAAATTGTGTGGTAAAACCTTCTTAAATCATTGATTTTTAAAATTTATAGATTTTCGTGATTCAAATACCATTGGAAAGCTCTATAAGTTTACTTTAGTATAGGAAAAATGATTTTCCAATCCATGACCTTTTTATAGATTTATATGGATTTTACCAAAACAACGCACATTTCGTATGGTAAACCTTTACAAATTACTTGTTTTTCAAAAAAATTGATTTTGATGAATCAAATACCATTGGAAAGCTCTATCATTTTACTTTTATTGAGAAAAACAATCTTCAAATCTAGGACATGTGTTTAGAGTTATAAAGATTTTGGCAAATTAATTCGGCAATAGTGTGTTAAAACCTTTACAAATTACTGATTTTTTAAATTTAATAGATTTTGATTACTCAAATACCATTGGAAAGCTCTATAAGTATACATTCGTATAGGAAAAATGATTTTTCCATTCCATGACCGTTTTATAGATTTATAAGGATTTTACCAAAACAACGCACATTTTGTATGGTAAAACCTTCGCAAATCACTTGTTTTTTAAAAATTTCTGATTTTGATGAATCAAATATCTTTGGAAAGCTCTATCAGTTTAATTTCATTGAGAAAAACAATTTTCCAATCGATGACCCGTGTTTAGAGTTATAACGATTTTAACAAAACAACACAGAAATCGTGTGGTAAAACCTTCGCAAATTACAGATTTTTTTGAAATTTATAGATTTTGATTATTGAAATACCATTGGAAAGCTCTATAAGTGTACTTTCATATTGGAAAAATGATTTTCCAATCCATGACCGTTTTATAGATTTATAAGGATTTTACCAAAACAACGCACATTTTGTATGGTAAAACCTTCGCAAATCACTTGTTTTTTAAAATTTTTGATTTTGATGAATCAAATACCGTTGGAAAGCACTATCAGTTTACTTTTGTTGAGAAAAACAATTTTCTAATCCATGACCCGTGTTTAGAGTTATAAAGATTTTAGCAAAACAACGAAGAAATTGTGTGGTAAAACCTTCTTAAATCACTGATTTTTTAAAATTTATAGATTTTCATGATTCAAATACCATTGGAAAGCTCTATAAGTTTACTTTCGTTTAGGAAAAATGATTTTTCAATCCATGACATTTTTATAGATTTATAAGGATTTTACCAAAACAACGCACATTTCGTATGGTAAAACCTTCGCAAATCACTTGTTTTTAAAATTTTTGATTTTGATGAATCAAATACCGTTGGAAAGCTCTATCAGTTTACTTTTATTGAGAAAAACAATTTTCAAATCCATGACCCGTGTTTAGAGTTATAAAGATTTTAGCAAAACAACGAAGAAATTGTGTGGTAAAACCTTCTTAAATCATTGATTTTTTAAAATTTATAGATTTTCATGATTCAAATACCATTGGAAAGCTCTATAAGTTTACTTTTCGTTTAGGAAAAATGATTTTTCAATCCATGACATTTTTATAGATTTATAAGAATTTTACCAAAACAACGCATATTTCGTGTGGTAAAACCTTCGCAAATCAATTGGTTTTTAAAATTTTTCGATTTTGATGAATCAAATACCGTTGGAAAGCACTATCAGTTTACTTTTGCTGAGAAAAAATAATTTTCTAATCCATGACCCGTGTTTAGAGTTATAAAGATTTTAGCAAAACAACGAAGAAATTGTGTGGTAAAACCTTCTTAAATCACTGATTTTTTAAAATTTATAGATTTTCGTGATTCAAATACCATTGGAAAGCTCTATAAGTTTACTTTCAGTATAGGAAAAATGATTTTCCAATCCATGACCTTTTATAGATTTATATGGATTTTACCAAAACAACGCACATTTCGTATGGTAAACCTTTACAAATTACTTGTTTTTCAAAAAATTGATTTTGATGAATCAAATACCATTGGAAAGCTCTATCATTTTACTTTTATTGAGAAAAACAATCTTCAAATCTAGGACATGTGTTTAGAGTTATAAAGATTTTGGCAAATTAATTCGGCAATAGTGTGTTAAAACCTTTACAAATTCTCGATTTTTTAAATTTAAAAGATTTTGATTACTCAAATACCATTGAAAGCTCTATAAGTATACATTCGTATAGGAAAAATGATTTTCCATTCCATGACCGCTTTTATAGATTTATAAGGATTTTACCAAAACAACGCACATTTTGTATGGTAAAACTTTCGCAAATCACTTGTTTTTAAAAATTTTTCGATTTTGATGAATCAAATATCTTTGGAAAGCTCTATCGGTTTAATTTCATTGAGAAAAACAATTTTCCAATCGATGACCCGTGTTTAGAGTTATAACGATTTTAACAAAACAACGAAGTAAATCGTGTGGTAAAACCTTTCGCAAATTACGTGAATTTTTTGAAATTTATAGATTTTGATTATTGAAATACCATTGAAAGCTCTATAAGTGTACTTTCATATGGAAAAATGATTTTCCAATCCATGACCGTTTTATAGATTTATAAGGATTTTACCAAAACAACGCACATTTTGTCGGGTAAAACCTTCGCAAATCACTTGTTTTTTTAAACGTTTTCGATTTTGATGAATCAAATACCGTTTGAAAGTACTATCAGTTTACTTTTGATGAGAAAAAACAATTTTCGAATCCATGACCCGTGTTTATATTTATAAAGATTTTAGCAAAACAACGAAGAAATTGTGTGGTAAAACCTTCTTAAATCATTGATTTTTTAAAATTTATAGATTTTCATGATTCAAATACCATTGGAAAGCTCTATAAGTTTACTTTCGTATAGGAAAAATGATTTTCCAATCCATGACCTTTCTATAGATTCATGTGGATTTTACCAAAACAACGCACATTTCGTATGGTAAACCTTTACAAATTACTTGTTTTTCAAAAATATTGATTTTGATGAATCAAATACCATTGGAAAGCTCTATCATTTTAATTTTATTGAGAAAAACAATCTTCAAATCTAGGACATATGTTTAGAGTTATAAAGATTTTGGCAAATTAATTCGGCAATAGGGTGTTAAAACCTTTACAAATTACTGATTTTGTAAATTTAAAAAATTTTGATTACTCAAATACCATTGGAGAGCTCTATAAGTATACATTCGTATAGGAAAAATGAGTTTTCCATTCCATGACCGTTTTATAGATTTATAAGGATTTTACCAAAACAACGCACATTTTGTATGGTAAAACCTTCGCAAATCACTTGTTTTTTAAAAATTTCTGATTTTGATGAATCAAATATCTTTGGAAAGCTCTATCAGTTTAATTTCATTGAGAAAAACAATTTTCCAATCGATGACCCGTGTTTGGAGTTATAACGATTTTAACAAAACAACGCAGAAATCGTGTGGTAAAACCTTCGCAAATTACAGATTTTTTTGAAATTTATAGATTTTGATTATTGAAATACCATTGGAAAGCTCTATAAGTGTACTTTCATATTGGAAAAATGATTTTCCAATCCATGACCGTTTATAGATTTATAGGATTTTACCAAAACAACGCGCATTTTGTATGGTAAAACCTTCACAAATCACTTATTTTTTAAAAATTTTTTTGATTTTGATGAATCAAATACCGTTTGAAAGCACTATCAGTTTACTTTTGTTGAGAAAAACAATTTTCTAATCCATGACCCGTGTTTAGAGTTATAAAGATTTTAGCAAAACAACGAAGAAATTGTGTGGTAAAACCTTCTTAAATCACTGATTTTTAAAATTTATAGATTTTTGTGATTCAAATACCATTGAAAGCTCTATAAGTTTACTTTCATTATAGGAAAAATGATTTTCCAATCCATGACCTTTTATAGATTTATATGGATTTTACAAAAAAACAACGCACATTTCGTATGGTAAACCTTTTACAAATTACTTGTTTTTTAAAAAAATTGATTTTGATGAATCAAATACCATTGGAAAGCTCTATCATTTTACTTTTTATTGAGAAAAACAATCTTCAAATCTAGGACACGTGTTTAGAGTTATAAAGATTTTGGCAAATTAATTCGGCAATAGTGTGTTAAAACCTTTACAAATTAATGATTTTTTAAATTTAATAGATTTTGATCACTCAAATACCATTGGAAAGCACTATAAGTATACATTCGTATAGGAAAAATGATTTTTCCATTCCATGACCGTTTTATAGATTTATAAGGATTTTACCAAAACAACGCACATTTTGTATGGTAAAACCTTCGCAAATCACTTGTTTTTTTAAAAATTTTGATTTTGATGAATCAAATATCTTTGGAAAGCTCTATCGAGTTTAATTTCATTGAGAAAAACAATTTTCCAATCCATGACCCGTGTTTAGAGTTATAAAGATTTTAACAAAACAACGAAGAAATTGTGTGGTAAAACCTTCTATAAAATGATCGATTTTTAAAATTTATAGATTTTGATTATTGAAATACCATTGGAAAGCTCTATAAGTGTACTTTCATATTGGAAAAATGATTTTCCAATCCATGACCGTTTTATAGATTTATGTGGATTTTACCAAAACAACGCACATTTCGTATGGTAAACCTTTACAAATTACTTGTTTTTCAAAAAAATTGATTTTGATGAATCAAATACCATTGGAAAGCTCTATCATTTTACTTTTATTGAGAAAAACAATCTTCAAATCTAGGACATGTGTTTAGAGTTATAAAGATTTTGGCAAATTAATTCGGCAATAGTGTGTTAAAACCTTTACAAATTACTGATTTTTTAAATTTAATAGATTTTGATTACTCAAATACCATTGGAAAGCACTATAAGTATACATTCGTATAGGAAAAATGATTTTCCATTCCATGACCGTTTTATAGATTTATAAGGATTTTACCAAAACAACGCACATTTTGTATGGTAAAACCTTCGCAAATCACTTGTTTTTAAAATTTTTTGATTTTGATGAATCAAATATCTTTGGAAAGCTCTATCAGTTTAATTTCATTGAGAAAAACAATTTTCCAATCGATGACCCGTGTTTAGAGTTATATCGATTTTAACAAAACAACGCAGAAATCGTGTGGTAAAACCTTCGCAAATTACAGATTTTTTTGAAATTTATAGATTTTGATTATTGAAATACCATTGGAAAGCTCTATAAGTGTACTTTCATATTGGAAAAATGATTTTCCAATCAATGACCGTTTTATAGATTTATAAGGATTTTACCAAAACAACGCGCATTTTGTATGGTAAAACCTTCGCAAATCACTTACTTTTTTAAAAATTTTCGATTTTGATGAATCAAATACCGTTTGAAAGCACTATCAGTTTACTTTTCTTTGAGAAAAACAATTTTCTAATCCATGACCCGTGTTTAGAGTTATAAAGATTTTAGCAAAACAACGAAGAAATTGTGTGTAAAACCTTCTTAAATCATTGATTTTTAAAATTTATAGATTTTCATGATTCAAATACCATTGAAAGCTCTATAAGTTTACTTTCGTTATAGGAAAAATGATTTTCAATCCATGACATTTTTATAGATTTATGTGAATTTTACCAAAACAACGCACATTTCGTATGGTAAAACCTTTACAAACAATTGGTTTTTAAAATTTTTGATTTTGATGAATCAAATACCGTTGGAAAGCTCTATCATTTTACATTTTATTGAGAAAAATAATTTTCTAATCCATGACCCGTGTTTAGAGTTATAAAGATTTTAGCAAAACAACGAAGAAATTGTGTGGTAAAACCTTTTAAATCATCGATTTTAAAATTTATAGATTTTGATGATTCAAATACCATTGGAAAGCTCTATAAGTTTACTTTCGTATAGGAAAAATGATTTTTCAATCCATGACATTTTTTATAGATTTATAAGAATTTTACCAAAACAACGCACATTTTGCAAATATGGTAAAACGATTTTGATGAATCAAATAAATCACTTTTTTTCTTTGAGAAAAAATTTCTTGATTTTGATGAATCAAAACGGGTAAGGGTTGGAAAGCTCTCCGATTTCAATTAAAAATTAAAAATTAATCTATAGATTTCACAAAATTTTCAAAAATAAATTATTTACATTTATAAATAATATGACTTTTTTTTAAAATGATAGAATGATACCCTACAACCGATATGTTAATGCTACTAAAAAAAACATAACCTAGTGAATTTGATAGTGGTCAAATATTTACAAATATTAATATATTATTCACATATGCCTAAAGACACGCAAGTGACGCAAGAGAGTTTAAAGAGAGTACAACATTCAACCAAGTTGATAAAATAACATCTGAATATCCTTTAACACTTCCAGTTTCTTCATCCTCTCCTCGTTATCGTTTATCCATCTCTGCCCTACATATCTTCGCGTAGACCCTCTCCCCATCCAACCCGGTCACTGGCAAGCAATCTCCTTCTATCTCTGCCGCGTATCTGGACAATATTCTCTCCTCCTTTTCCTCCGCCACCACCCCTCTCTTCCTCCACAGCCCGGGACGGTGAGTATCTCAACCACTTCTCACCCTCATTTTATCCCTTGATTTTCAAATAGAAATTGAGAAGAAGTGAAGAAAAATGGATGAAGTAAAGTGATTTGGGACGATTTGATGAAGAAATCAGGAAAAGAAGAGACGCGGCTGAAGAGAAATCAAGAAAATGGCTGACCAAAGTGATTTTTGCCCTAAAATTGGTTTAACCGGTCATTTCTTGAAACCCGGTTCCCGGTTAAACCGCTATAAAACCCGGTTAGCGGTCCGGTTATCTAGTAGGTGGTTTTTTTAGTGGACCGGACCGGTTTTGAGGCCGGTTCCCAGTTTTTCCGGTTGAACCGGCCGGTCCGGTCCGGTTTTCTAAACATTGGTTTAGAGTTATAAAGATTTTAGCAAAACAACGAAGAAATTGTGTGGTAAAACCTTCTTAAATCACTGATTTTTTAAAATTTATAGATTTTCGTGATTCAAATACCATTGGAAAGCTCTATAAGTTTACTTTCGTATAGGAAAAATGATTTTCCAATCCATGACCTTTTTATAGATATATATGTATTTTACCAAAACAACGCACATTTCGTATGGTAAACCTTTACAAATTACTTGTTTTTTGAAAAAATTGATTTTGATGAATCAAATACCATTGGAAAGCTCTATCATTTTACTTTTATTGAGAAAAACAATCTTCAAATCTAGGACATATGTTTAGAGTTATAAAGATTTTGGCAAATTAATTCGGCAATAGTGTGTTAAAACCTTTACAAATTACTGATTTTGTAAATTTAAAAGATTTTGATTACTCAAACACCATTGGAGAGCTCTATAAGTATACATTCGTATAGGAAAAATGAGTTTTCCATTCCATGACCGTTTTATAGATTTATAAGGATTTTACCAAAACAACGCACATTTTGTATGGAAAAACCTTCGCAAATCATTTGTTTTTTAAAAAATTTTGATTTTGATGAATCAAATATCTTTGGAAAGCTCTATCAGTTTAATTTCATTGAGAAAAACAATTTTCCAATCGATGACCCGTGTTTAGAGTTATAAGGATTTTAACAAAACAACACAGAAATCGTGTGGTAAAACCTTTGCAAATTACAGATTTTTTTGAAATTTATAGATTTTGATTATTAAAATACCATTGGAAAGCTCTATAAGTGTACTTTCATATATGGAAAAATGATTTTCCAATCAATGACCGTTTTATAGATTTATAAGGATTTTACCAAAACAACGCGCAATTTGTATGGTAAAACCTTCGCAAATCACTTATTTTTTTAAAAATTTTCGATTTTTGACGAATCAAATACCGTTTGAAAGCACTATCAGTTTACTTTTACTGAGAAAAAACAATTTTCTAATCCATGACCCATGTTTAGAATTATAAAGATTTTAGCAAAACAACGAAGAAATTGTGTGGTAAAACCTTCTTAAATCACTGATTTTTTAAACTTTATAGATTTTCCTGATTCAAATACCATTGGAAAGCTCTATAAGTTTACTTTCGTTTAGGAAAAATGATTTTTCAATCCATGACATTTTCATAGATTTATAAGAATTTTGCCAAA